>CM044981.1:30746956-32214016 GCA_024586325.1 Stellera chamaejasme
CCTTCAAGTTATCCTGATAGTTGCAGATTTCGGCACTCGGGATTTCTGGAATTCTGGTAAGATTATTACGAGTAAGGGGATTGTGGAAAAGTTTCAGGTACGTAAAATTGTGTGTTAGGAAAAGATTTGGTGAAATAAGCATGAATCGCTTCGTGATTCTGTGAAATGCATGATTTTATCATTCTGAGAAGTAACTTCTGTGTCAAGTACTGCATTGCACTACAGAGCCTTAGGAAACTGCTGCTAGCTTCTGTAGAGATTAGGAGTGACCGATTTCTGTCTGGACTCTGTTTGGTCTGAAATTTTTGAGATATGGTTAACACGCGTAGATAGCGTGATTTGGTACCGGAGGCGGGGACTGGAATCCCACACCTCCGTGGAATAGGATACGGGTTCGGTGTAACCCGTGTCCGAACAACCACACTCACCGCCCGAGGTTTAGTGGTCGTAGGGACCCCTCTCGATTTGGTATTACCGCCACCCTAGCCGGGTTCGGAGGCGGCGATGGCGGGGAAAATCTGTTTATGCCACGGTAAGGGCATTTTGATCAGTGGTGATAGCAAGACTTAAGCCACTTTGCTCGCCATAGTTTTGGTATCAGTAAGTGAGTGACTCTGACAAGGGTGGTCACTACGACACCTAGACTTCTCGTCGGTCCTATTAACGACGAGGAGATCTGGGGCACCAGTCTGGCGAGGTCAGACTTTTGGAGAGGTTTCAGAGTCTGAATTCCCCCCCCCGAGATTCAATGACCGAGGAGGACCGGAGGTAATAGAGACTTGGTTTGCAGGAATTGACAAACTCCTGGAGGGAGGCTATTCTGAGTCGGTTGGCCGGGGAACGGCTACTCGGTCGGTTGCTTCAGTTCGAACCGGAGTTCGGATTGACCCGATATCTGATTTCTAGTGTCCTGGCAGTGTACCGGACATTTCCGCGGAAAATATTTTTCGGGGCCGGGGGGTTGTCGTCGGACGATTTTCGGGGATTCTGGGCGGAGAAACGACTCCCGGGAGTGACCCGGGACTCAGATTTGCGCTTTGAGGAAGATCTGGAGTCGGGATATAATTTACATTTTTCGTGAAGAAAAATGTTCTGGGTCGGAAATTACGGTTTCGGGCAGTTTTCAGGCTCGGGGCGAGCCAAGCTGTGACACTTGGCGAAATGTGATTAGTGGAAAGTATTGGACTTGGTCTCTTGCTGTTTCTAGTGATTATGATGTCATGTTGACATCACTATGATGTCAAAAAGGATGTCATGTGCAAAGCACATGACTTATTATTACAAGACTTAAGTTTTGGCAGTCTTCAGCGTCCATAGTCTCGGACGCAACCCAACGCGCCGCGAGGGCGTGGGTTTCGATGGGTGGCCCGAGACCTCGGTGAGCGGCAGCAGCTTCAGCCACCCTCCGTCACCGCAGCTCGAGCAGGGCGGGTTTTCCTTTTACGAAGGAGGCCCTAGTTATCGGGGAGGACTTAGTCAGCGGTCATGTACTAGCTAGCAGGGAATTCTGTAGGGTACTTTATTTCTGAATGAGGTACCGGTTCATGCGTTATTTGATACAGGAGCATTTGTTCCCATTGTAACACCGAAATGTGTTACATTTCTGTATCTGTCTGTTAGTACCTTGCCTCAAACGCATTTAGTAAAAAACTGCAGGAAGTCAGTTTCTGTTTTCCAATGAGATGGTTCGGGGTTGTGCGATGTCTGTAGGCGGACATCTGATAGTATCGGATTTGTTGGTTTTAGACATGCCGAACTATGATGTTATCCTTGGAATGGACGGGCTATCTAAGAACTCTGTGCACGTTGATTGTGCAACCCGAACCATTATGGTTTCTGGAGAGGTACTACCTCTCACGACTCCGACTGGTTTGACTATCGCACAACACGGTACAGTGTTGCGGTCTGGATCATCGGCGATAGTTGGTGTAGGGAATGTTATGATCTGAATGAAGCTGGTATTAGGTTGAAGTTGGATGGATTATCGTTGATTCGAGATTTTCCGCGGTATTTCCGGAGGAGTTGCCGGATTACCATAAGAGCGGGGAATTGTGTTTAACATCCACTTACAGTCGGGTACTGCTCCGATATCTATTCCCCCTTATCGGATGCCCATTTCTGAGATACAGGGGTAGAAGAAGCAACTGGAGGAATTACAACAAAGGAGTTTCATCGACCGAGCACTTGGCGTGGGGTGCTCTGGTTGTTCTGTTTGTTAAGAAGAATGATGGGACACTCTGACTTTGTATTGATTACAGACGGTTGAAAGCACTGATTGTAAAGAATAAGTATCCGTTGATAAGGATTGACGATCTTTTTGATCAACTTCGGGATTAAGAATATCCTCTAGAATTAATTTCCGATCTGGGTGTTTTCAGCTTAGGGTGAAGGATGAGAACATACCTAAGACTGCTTTCCGCACCCGGTATGGACACTTTGAGTTTACGGTCAAGACATTCGGGTTGACCAATGCTACAGCGGCATTCATGGACCTGATGCATCGGGTGTTCCGACCGTACTTGGACTCATTTCCGATGGTTTATATTGATGATATTCTGATATATTCTCGGGATGAGGATTCGCATCGGGATCATCTGAGGGTAGTTCTGCAGACACTTTGAGAACGTCAGCTTTATGCTAAATTCTCAAAGTGTGAGTTCTGGATCCGGGAGGTCACCTTTCTGGGACACGTTATTTCTGAGCATGGTCTGTCAGTGAATCCAGTGAAGGTGAGGGCAATTCGGGATTGGAAATAACTTACCACGGCACGGGAGATCAAGAGCTCCCTGGGGTTAGCAGGATTTTTATCGGAGGTTTGTACTGGGATTTTCTATTCGGCATCTCCGCTTATGCAGATTGACTAAGAAGGGTCAATCGTATATCCGGTCCGATAAGTGTGAGCAGAATTTTCGAAGTTGAGGTGGTAGTTGACTAACGCTCCGATTCTCGACTCTTTCAGATCCGATCTTACCGTATGTGAATTATACGGATGCTTCCACATCTGGTTTGGGATGTGTGTTGGTGCAGGAGCGTTTTGTGGTAGCTTATGGGTCGAGGCAGCTGCGACCGCATGAGCTGAACTGACTGACACATGATCTGAAATTGGCTATAGTAGTTTATACGCTGAAACATTGGGATCAATATCTGTAAATTACACTTATCGACCATAAGAAATATCTGTTTACACAGAAGGAGCTTAGCATGAGGCAGCGCAGATATCTCGAATACATTAAGGACTATGATTGTAGTATCGGGTACATCTCTGGCAAGGGCAACGCGGTTGCCGATGCTCTGAGCAGGAAGTATACCGGCTTAATTAAGAGAGGAAATGTTGGTGACCGATCTGAGGAGAGTGATCTGACTTGCCTTTGGCACAGGGGGGCAGCTCTGGGAGTGTGCTCAGTTTATTACACTTACCATACATTCCGAGTGGCTTGATAGGATGCGCGAAGCGCAAGGTAGAGATCCGGTATTGAAGAAGTTATCCGGGAAGATAAGGGTTTATTTGTTACCGACGTTTCGGTATAGGCAGGATTGCTATACTTCCGAGATTGCCTTTATGTACACGAGGATCGGGAGTTACGGAATGAGATTTTTGAGGAGGCACACTCGAGCGGTGTGAGCATCGAGAACCGGCGGGGACACTGCAGACTTTGCCCATTCCGGTATGGAAGTGGGGTAATGTTATGATGGACTTTACGGCCGCACCGCCCGACACGGTTTCAGCATGATGCTATCTGGGTTTTGTGGATCGGCTGACAAAGTGCGTACACTTTCTGCTTATTCGGGTCATAGACCCTCTGGAAAAGCTTGCCCGGCTTTACATCAGGGAGATTGTACGTTTACATGGAGCACCAGACTCCATTGAATCTGACCGTGATCCGCGTTTTACAGCACGGTTCTGGATTGCTTTTCATGAAGCACCGGGCACGCGACTCCATCTGAATACAACCTATCACCCACACGACGGACGGACGGTCGGGCGGGTGATTCGATATCGGAGGATATGTTGCGAATCTGTATTTTGGATTTTGGAGGAGTTTGGGACTAGCGATTGCGTTGATAGAGTTCTCGTACAACAACGGCTTTCGGACTACGATTGGCATGATACCATTTGAGGCGTTGTACGAGAGGAGGTGTGTGACACCATGCGTGGGACAGATGCGTCGATCGGGTTAAGCCGGGACCCGAGCTTTTGAGGAGTCTACGGCAAAGATCAGATTATTCTGGCGCGGATTAAAACCGCGAACGACTGCACCACTGTTTATACGAACCGCCGCCGTAGGGCTCTTGAATCTGAGTTTGGTAATAGAATTTGACTGGAGGTAGCACCGTTCAGAGAAACAGTAAGATGTGATGGGCGGGGCAAGTTACCCCGAATTTTATCGGTTCTCATGAGTTTCTAGAGTAAGTTGTTAGGTTGATCTTTCCCCCAACTATTTACATTTTACGTGATGTCTTCCGTGATAGCCTGTTGCAGGTCGGTTAGATTTAGGTTCGATGCATGCAGGGTTGTCTGGTAGAAATACCGGCAAGCGACTCGGGTGCAATAAGATGCACCCGGAGGGTGGGACGCCGTGAGGCTCTGTATGGTAGTCTAAACTACCACTCCCGCCGCACCAGTACGGTGGTCCGATTGTTCTGGGTTAGAGGGGTGTTCATATTTTCTGGTTGGTAGCGACACCTGTCTGGTTGATTCGGGCTACTCTTGGAGGACCAAGAGTTCTAAGGGGGGGAGAATGTTACGGTCACCCCGAGCGGGTTGCGACCGGGTGACCCGGGGCTCCGGTTTTGGCCTGCGGGTCACGTTTTTCGGCGTTCAGACGGCTCCCGAGCCCTATCCGAGTATCATTTTGGCGAACCCTTCCGTATTTGAGGTCGTGTGGGTCCCCCGGACGTTTCCGCCGAAAATATTTTTCTGGCGCCGGGGGGATGTCGGGGTCGCCTCGGGACGTACAGCGGGCTCGGTAGCACTCTCGAGATCTCAGTTTGAGAAGCCGTTTGTAGTTTTGGAGTCGTGGTGACGTCCGGAGGTGGTTGTGGAGTTTAATATTTGGGGCGGGACGTTCGGTTCGGGCGACTCCGGGGCTCGGGACGGGAATCCCGGGGCTCGGGATGGAAATTTTCTGACGGCTTTGGGGTAAGTTGTATTTGAATTTAAGATGGAATTTATGAGAATTTTTGTAGAATTTTGGGAGTGACGGAATTTCGGTTCAGGTTGACACGCTCGCACGCGTCGGGTTACAGTTCGGGTTCAGCGAGCTCGGTAGGACACTCCGGGAAGGCAAATGAATTTCTGAAAAATGTTCTGTGCATGATATAATATTCTGAAGATTGTGTCCGAGTTTCATTAATTTTGGAATTCGGTAATTATTTTTGGGCAAAAAGGATTGGAACTTTCGGAAAAATTGGGAGTTAATTTGCAAATGGGTGCAAATTTAATAAAAATCAGTATGGGCAGCAATCAGTATTTTCGGCAGACTTGTGTGAGTGTGTGATTTATTTGGGACACATGTCCCATTTGTATTTAAAGGAAGAATGGTATGGGCAAAAAGCATGGAAATTATATAAGCAATATTATTACATAATATTGACTTATTTCATTTCTTTCTTTCTTCTCTTCTTCTTCTCCTTGCTGCTGCCTCTGCCGAAGACCTCCATGGAAGAGCAACCTTCAAGCTTGAACTTCTTGTTCTTGGGAGAAATCAAAGAGGAATTGCTTGCTACATGTGGTAAGTACCTCCTAACTCCTCTTTTGTCATTAATTTGGAAGATTAGTGGTTAAAAGAGAAGTTTTTGCATTTGATGGGTTTGTTCCTAGCTACTAGCTAGAGTGATCCTCTCCCTCCCATCTTTTAGTATGTTGTTCTTGGGTGGTAGGAGAGTGATAATCAAGTGTTGGATTTTGGAAAACACAACTTGGGTGGAAATTGAGTTTTGGCCGAAATTTTGGATAATTTTCCAAAATAATGTGTGTTTGTTATCTTGCTTCATGCTTCAAGTATGTTAATTCTAGCATGATTCTAAGCTTGTGTGTGGATTCAATTTGATGGAAAACTTGTTGGGTAGGAATCCCCATTTTGGCCGAATTTATTAAGGAAGGGGTTTGTTGATTTTGATGCAATTGGTTGGCAATCTTGCTTAATAAGTGTAATTGGTGATTAAAGAGAGCTAATGGAATTTTGTTTGGATTGAAATGGAAGTTGGGTGAGAAAACCCCCTTGTGGCCGAATTGTGAAAGTGTGTGTTCTTGATGGATTTTGTTGTTTGGGTGCAATTGGATAGCATTCATGGTTTAGAAATGGAATTGGTGGTTAGAATGGTTGTTTGGTAGCTTGAGTGGATTGAATTGGAAATTGGATAAAAAGTTGGTTGAAAACCGAATCTTTGAATGATTCTTTTTCAATGTTAGAGGTTCATTTTGGTTGAATTGGATGTTAATATGGTATTGGGGTTGAATTTAGGAGTGGATGGAAGTTTGAAATGTTGGATTCGGTTAAGGAATGAAAAGTTGCAATTAATCGGGATTATCTGAAAATGGAGGGTAATGAAGGTTTTAATGTTGGATTTGATCAGTTCTTCTTATTGTATGATGTTTGTAAATGTGAAATCTTGCATTGTCTAGGTTGGTTCTGAATTCTGACGTTTCTTTGTAAATCTGGAATTTTACGGAAATTCTGTCGGATTTTCAGTTTTGGGGTCGGGGGTTGTAATTTGGTAGTGTGGTTGATGAGGATGCTAATTCAACTTGGTTTGGCAGATTCTGAGTTTCGGTGATTAGGAAAAGAGGAGTGCCAAGTTTCGGGGCACGGTGTAGGTGTTATCCAGAATCGGTCCAATACTCTGGATTTTGAGGTAAGGGTTTGGTTCTGCTATTTTTGGTAAGATAGGTGTATGTTTAGTTTCATTTTCTGTTCTGCAGGTATTTCAGTATTATATGCCTAGAGCATATTCTGTAGTCTGTAGGTGTATGTTTTGTAGCACTTCTGTTTTGCAGGTATTTCGGAAATTTCTGCTTTAAGGTAAGTTCTGTGATCTGTAGGTGTATGCCTTGTATCATACTCTGTCTGTTAATCCTACGTTTGTAGGAGTATGCCTTATGGCATACTCTGTCTGTTAACACTACGACAGTTGTGGGTTCGCTACCCCAGCTGGTGCACCATGCTTCTGTAATAGCTTCGGCTTCTGACTCCCCTTAGTGGGAGGCTGTCGTTCTGATCTGTTATAAGGTTTCTGGCGATTTAGAATCGCACGTCCTTCGGGATTCCGATTTATTTTCCGTACATGCATGCTATTCCGTATTCTCATTGCATATATTGCTATCTTTCTGTTTTGCGGGGTTATATATACTTATCTTACCCCAAATCCTCTTCGGGTCCTTTTAGGACTCACCCTTCTTTGGTTTCTGTTTTTGGGTTTCAGTTAGACCTGATAAGAGGCCTGCGGTGTAGGTTTCCGTGAGGGTTCTAACTTGGGTGTGTTTTGCAGCTGTTGCACCTTGCGGTCCGGGATTGTGTACTTGGTGTGAATCCCGCGCAAGGTACTTTGTTACATAGGTTCTAAGGTTGGCTCTGTAGTTGCATATGCACACTTTCTGTATTGCTATGATGGTTGTATGTCTGTATATACATTTGTATATTCTGTTCTATATCTGTTCTCAGCGCTTGGCGCTTGCTAGACATTTTAGGTTCTGTGAATCCTGTATGTATATGTGTTTTGGTGCGTAAGCACTCGTCCCACGGAGGCGGGGCTTACTCGTTATTAGTGCATGAATTGCATGTTTTGGTTTTATTTTCAGTTATATGCGCGAAATGTTTGTAGGTTGCTTCCACAATCTTTCCGTTTCCGGTCCGCTACGCGCGGCGGGTCTCGATGGACTGCCACCTCTCGTTTTCCGGCTTCCGCTTCCGGCGTCCGGCGCCCCGCCTCCGCAACCGGGCTCGGGCGGCGTGCGGTGACATTTCCGCTGCTGCCCATACCCAATTTTGTTTATTTTGCAACCAAACACAAATTAACTCCCAATATTTCCGAAAGTTCCAATTCTTTTTGCCCAAAAATAATTACCGAATTCCAAAATTAACGAAACTTGGACACAACCCTCAGAATATTATAACATTCACAGAACATATTTCAAAAGTTCATTTACCATTCCGGAGTGTCCTACCGAGCTCGCTGAACCCGAACCAAAACCCGACGTGCGAGCGTGTCAACCTTAACCGAAATTCCGTCACTCCAAAATTCTATAAAAATACCCATAAATTCCATCTTAAATTATAAGACAACTTACCCCAAAGCTGTCAGAAAATTTCCATCCCGAGCCCCGGGATTCCCGTCCCGAGCCCCGGGAGTCGCCCGGAACCGAACGTCCCGCCCCAAATATTAAACTCCACAAACACCTCCGGGACATTCTCACGACTCCAAAACTGCAAACGGCTTCCCAAACTGAGGTCTCGAGAGCGCTACCGAGCCCGCTGTACGTCCCGAGACGACCCCGACAACCCCCCGGCGCCCGAAAAATATTTTCGGCGGAAACGTCCGGGGGACCCACACGACCTCAAATACGGAAGGGTTCGCCAAAATGATACTCGGATAGGGCTCGGGAGCCGCCTGAATACCGAAAAACGTGACCCGCAGGCCAAAACCGGAGCCCCGGGTCACCCGGTCGCAACCCGCTCGGGGTGACCGTAACATTCTCCCCCCCTTAGAACTCTTGGTCCTCCAAGAGTAGCCTGAACCAACCAGACAGGTGTCGCTACCAACCAGAAAATATAAACATTCCTCTAACCCAGAACAATCGGACCACCGTACTGGTGCGGCGGGAGTGGTAGTTTAGACTACCATACAGAGCCTCACGGCGTCCCACCCTCCAGGTGCATCTTATTGCACCCCGAGTCAGCTTGCCGGTATTTCTACCGGACAACCCTGCATAAAGATCGAACCTAAATCTAACCGATCCACAACAGGCTATCCTGGAAGATATCACATAAAACAGAAACAGTTGGGGGGGGAAAGAACCAACCTAACAACTTACTCTGGAAACTCATGAGAACCGATATAACTCGGGGTAACTTGCCCCGCCTATCAAATCCTACTGTCCCTCTGAACGGTGCTACCTCCACCAAATTCTCACACCAAACTCAGATTCAAGAGCCTACGGCGGCGGTTCGTATAAGCAGGTGGTGCTCGTTGCGGTTTTGACCCGCGCCAGAATAACTGATCTTCGCCGTAGTCTCCTCAAAAGCTCGGGTCCCACCAACCCCATCCGACGATCTGTCCAACAAGATGGTGTCATACACCTCCTCCCGTACAACGCCTCAAATGGTGTCCCGCCAATCGTAGTCCTGGAAGCCGTTGTTGTACGAGAACTCTATCAAAGCAACTACTAGTCTCAAACTCCTCCAAAATCCAAAATACAGATTCGCAACATACCCTCCGATATCGAATCACCCGCTCCGATCGCTCGTCCGTCTGTGGGTGATAAGTCGTATTCGATGGAGTCGCGTGCCCAATACTTCATGAAAAGCAATCCGAACCGTCTTTGTAAAACGCGGATCATGGTCAGATTCAATGGAGTCTGGTACTCCATGTAAACGTACAATCTTCCTGATGTAAAGCCGGCAAGCTTCTCCAGAGGGTCTATGACCCGAATAAGCAGAAAGTGTGCGCACTTTATCAGCTGATCCACAAAAACCCAGATCGCATCATGGCGAGACCGTGTCAAGGGCAGTGCGGTCGAGAAAGTCCATAGTAACATTGCCCCACTCCCGAACCGGAATGGGCAAAGTCTGCAGTGTCCCCGCCGGTTTCGATACTCAGACCGCTCGAGTGTGCCTCCTCTAAAATCTCATTCTAGAACTCCTGATCCTCAGGTACATAAAGGCAATCTCGGAAGTATAGCAATCCCTGCCTATACTGAAACGTCGGTAACAAATAAATCCTTATCTTCCCCAGATAATTTCTTCAACACCAGATCTCCACCTTGCGCCGCGCATCCCGTCAAGCCACTAAGAATGTATGGTAAGTGTATACCACGAAGTCGCCCCAGCTGCCACTGTACCAAAGGCAAGTCGAATCTCTCTCCTCAGATCAGTCCCCAACATTTCCTCCCTTAATTAACCCGGTATACTTCCTGCTCAGTGCATCGGCAACCGTGTTGCCCTTGCCAGAGATGTACTCGATACAACAATCATAGTCCTTAATGTATTCGAGTCATCTGCGCTGCCTCATATTAAGCTTCTTCTGCATAAACAGATATTTCAGACTCTTATGATCAGTAAGAATCTGAAATTTATTACCAAACAGATATTACTTCCAATGTTTCAGCGCATAAATTACTATAGCCAACTCCAGATCATGTGTCAGTCAGTTCAGCTCATGCGGTCGCAGCTGCCTCGACCCATAAGCTACCACATTATGCTCCTACATCAACACACATCCCAAACTAGACATGGAAGCATCCGTATAAATCACATACGGTAAGATCGGATCTGAAAGAGTCAGAATCGGAGCGTTAGTCAACTGCCGCTTCAACTCCTGAAAATTTCTGCTCACACCTATCAGACCAGGTAAACGGTTGACCCTTCTTGGTCAACCGCGTGAGCGGTGATGCCAGAATAGAAAATCCCAGTACAAACCTCCGATAAAATCCTGCTAAGCCCAGGGAGCTCTTGATCTCCCGTACCGTGGTAGGTTGTTTCTAATCTCAAATTGCCCTCACCTTCTCTGGGTCCACAGACAGACCATGCTCAGATATAACGTGTCCCAGAAAGGTGACCTCCCGGATCCAGAACTCACACTTTGAGAATTTAGCATAAAGCTGATGTTCCCAAAGTGTCTGCAGAACTACCCTCAGGTGCTCCCGATGCGAGTCCTCATCCCGAGAATATATCAGAATATCATCAATAAAGACCACCAAAAATGAGTCCAAGTACGGTCGGAACACCCGATGCATCAGATCCAAGAATGCCACCGGAACATTGGTCAGCCCGAATGGCATGACCGTAAACTCAAAGTGTCCATATCGGGTGCGGAAAGCAGTCTTAGGTATGTCCTCATCCTTCACCCTAAGCTGACAATACCCAGATCGGAGATTAATCTTTGGAAAAAATCCTCGAATCCCGAAGTTGATCAAAAAGATCGTCAATCCTCGGCAACGGATACTTATTCTTCACAGGAAGAGTATTCCACCGCCTGTAATCAATACAAAGTCAGAGTGTCCCATTTTTCTTCTTAACAAACAGAACCAGAGCACCCCACGCTGAAGTGCTCGGTCGGATGAAGCCCTTCTGCTGTAATTCCTCCAACTGTTTTTTTTTTCAACTTCTGCATCTCAGAAATAGGCATCCGATAAGGAGGAATAGATATCGGAGCAGTACCCGACTGCAAGTAGATCTCAAACACAATTTCCCGCTCTGGTGGTAATCCGGGCAACTTCTCCGGAAATACCTGCGGAAAATCTCGAACCAAGGTATACTATCTAACTTCAACCTAGTACCAGCCTCATTCAGATCAAAACATTCCCCTACACCAACTATCGACAGCTGGTCCAGAATCTGCAACTCTGTACTGTGCGGTGCGATAGTCAAACCAGTCGGAGCCGTGAGAGGTAGTACCTCTCCAGAAATCCTAATGGTACGGGTTGCACAATCAATGTGCAAAGAATTCTTGGATAACCAGTCTATCCCAAGAATAATATCATAGTTTGGCGTGTCTACAACCAACAAATCCGATACTATCAGATATCCGCCTATAAATATCGTACAACCCCGAACCATCTCATTAGAAAACGGCCGACTCCCAGTTTTTTTTTTTTTACTAATTGCGTTTGAGGAAAGGTACTAACAGATCGATGCGAGAGATGTAACACATTTCGTGTTACAATGGAAATAGATGCTCCTATATCCAATACTGCATGAACCGGTATCTTATTCAGAATTAAAGTACCCTGCAGAACTCCCTGCTGACTCGAGCCTCCCTGCTGGCGGGCACCTGCACTGAACTGCTGTGGTGGAGGGGGTGGCTGAAGCTGCTGTTGCTGCTGAGGTCTCGGGCCACCCTGCTGAAACCCACGCCCTCGCGGCGCGTTGGGCTGTGTCCGAGACTGTGGACGCTGAAGACTGCCGAAACCCTGCCTTGCAGATCGGACAAGGTCGTGCCGGTGGTGCTCCCCCTCTGCCTCTACTAGTCTGCCCAGGCCTGTTCGGCCGTCCAGAAATCTGCCGGGGTACCAGCTGGGTGGAGCCCCTCGTCCTTCCCTGACCTCGCTGCAAGGTGAGACGACTCTCAACCTCCTCTTGTTCGAGGAGTTGAGCCCTAATAACCGCTTCCCGAAACAAAGTAATGTCTAAAGGTCTCAAAACCCACCTGAACTCGGGCGCGATCAACGAATAAACCTCTTGGCCTTCTATTCTTCCATACCTTGATACCACGGTACATAGTAAACCAGCCGATCAAACTCTCACTCAAACTTTCCGACAATCTTGTCTCCCGATGAAGCTCATCGAATCCGTGCCCAACGCAGATCCTCGGCTACATCCCCGCCGCACTTTGGGAAAATGTAGCCTCCCAGGAGTTTGTCAACTCCTGCAAACCAAATCTCTACTACCCTGCACCCTTCTCGGTCATTGAACCTCGGGGGGTTCAAACTCTAAAACCTCTCCAAAAGTCTGACCTCAGACGGGGTGCCCCAGATCTCCTCGTCGTTAATAGGACCGACGAGAAGTCTAGGTGTCGTAGTGACCACCCTTGTCAGAGTCACTCACTTACCAATCCCAAAACTATGGCGAGCAGTGGCTTAAGTCTTGCTATCACCACCTAATCAAAATGCCCTTACCGTGGCATAAACAGATTTTCCCCTGCCTACTGCCGCCCCTGAACCAGCTAGGCTGGCGGTAATACCAAATCAGAGAGGGGTCCCTACGACAGCTAAGCCTCGGGGGCGGTGAGTGTGGTTGTTCAGACCCTGGGTTACGCTGAACCCGTATCCTATTCCACGGAGGTGTGGGATCCCAGTCCCGCCCCTCCGGTACCAAATCACGCTGTCAACGCGTGTTAACCATATCTCAAAAATTTCAGACCAAACAGAGTCCAGACAAAAATCGGTCACTCCTAATCTCTACAGAAGCTAGCAGCAGTTTTCTAAGGCTCTGTAGTGCAATGCAAGATTTGACACGAAGTTACTTCTCGAATGATAAAATCATGCATTTCACGTAATCACGAAGCGCTTCATGCTTATTTCACCAAATCTTTTCCTAACACACAATTTTACGTGCACGAAACTTTTCCACAATCCCCTTACTCGTAATACTTTTACCGTAATCCGAAATCCCAGTGCTGAAATCTGTAACTATCAGGATAACTTGAAGGATCAACTTTGTTCCACAATTTTATTTTGAAGTGGTTCAAGTAAGGAGGTGGCCAATCTCCGTACCAAACCATTCTAAAATAAAATGTACAAAAATAGTCGTCACTACAAGTCACCACTGATGACCAATATGGTCACTTACCTGCTCTGATACCAACTTGTCACCGCACGCCACCCGAGCCCGGTTGCGGAGGCGGGGGCGCCGGGACGTCGGAAGCGGAAGCCGGAATGATACAGAAAGGCAGGTCCATCGGGACCTGCTGCGCGTAGCGGACCCGGAAAGCGATTGTGGGAACAAACTGAAATTTTCATACATATAACTAAAATAAAATCAAAACATGCAATTCATGCATCAGCGACAGAGTAAGCCTCGCCCTCCGTGGACGAGTGCTTACGCACCAAACATAGATACATACAGAGTTCACAGAACCTAAGGTGTCTAGCAAGCGCCAAGCGCTCAGAAACATGCACGTAATGTAATATATAAGTATATACAAATATACAATCATCACAAAGAAACCGAGAAAATATGCACATGCAGCTACAGATCCAACCCTAGGCCTAAACATCAAAATACCTCGCACGGGATTCAGACCAAGTAGACAAAATCCCAGCTCGCAAGGTACTGCTGCTGCTCAACACAACCAAGGCAGAAGCCTCGCGGAAACCTACCCCGCTGGCTGCTTACCAGACCTACCTGAAATCCAAAAACAGAACCCAAAACGGGTGAGTCCTAAAAGGACCCCGTAAGGGATTTGGGGTAAGATAAGCATATGTACCCTGCAAAACAGAAAGATATCAATATACAGAATATATGCAATGTAATACGTAACATCGTGCATGTAATAAAAGCAGATCGAATACCGAAGGATGTGCGATACTAAATCGCCATAAACCCTTATAACCAATCGTAACGACGGCCTCCCTCTAAGGGAGTCAAGCCGAAGCTATTACGGAAGCATGGTGCACCAGTGGTGTAGCGAACCCACAACTGCCGTAGGGTTAATGCAGACAGTATTCCATAAGGCATACTCCTACCAATTACATCACTGACCTTAAATCAGAAATTTCCGACATACCTGCAAAACAGAAGTGCAACAATCCATACACCTACAGACGACTTAATATGCCCTCGGCATATAATATCAAACACTTGCGAATGTAAAATGAAACTAAACATACACCTATCTTACCAAAAATAGCAGAACCAAACCCTTACCTCAAAGTCCAGAGTATTAGTCCGATTCTGGACGACTTCCACACCACGACCCGAAACCCAAAAACCTCTCTTTTTCTAACTTCCGAACCTCAGAATCTGGCAAACCAAGTTGAATTAGAATCCTTATCGACCACACTACCAAACTACACCCCCGACCCCAAAACCGAAAATCCGGCAGAATTTCCGTAAAATTTCAGATTTCCACAGAAACTTCAGAATTCAGAACCAACCTAGACAATGCAAGATTATACATTAACAAACATAATCCAGCAAGCAGAACTGATCAAATCCAACCTTAAAACCCTTCATTACCCGACATTTTCCGATAAATCCGCATAATAGTAACTTTTCCATTTCATACCCGAAATCAATGTTTCAAACTTCTAACCACACCTAAATTCAACACCAACACCATTTAAACATCCAATTCAACCAAAAAGAAACTCCAACATGCAAAAAGAATCATTCCAAAATTCGGTTCTTCACCAACATTTTTCTCAACTTCCAATTCAATCCATTCAAGCTTCCAATTAATCATTCTAACCACCAATTTCACTTCTAAACCAAGAATGCTATCCAATTGCATCCAAAACAACAAAACCCAACATTGAACATCAACCCAAATATTCGGCCAAATGGGGGTTTTTAACTCAACTTGTTTTCCATCAAATTGAATCCATACATAAGCTTAGAATCATGCTAGGATTAACATACTTGAAGCATGAACCAAGATAACAAACACACATCATTTAGGAAAATTCCAAGAAAATTCGGCCAACAAAGATTCTTCATCCAAGGTGTGTTTTCCAAAATTCAACACTTGATTAACACTCCAATACTACCAAAGAACAACATAATAAAAGATGGGAGGAAGAGAATCATCCTAGCTAGTGGCTAAGAACAAACTCATAATTCTCCAAAAATCCTCATTTCAACACTAATCTTCAATTCTAAAGGGTAAAGAGAAGAAAGAATGATGTTTACCACACAAAGCACCCAATTCTTCTTTGATTCCAAGCAAGGAGAAGGATTTCAAGCTTGAGGTTGAGCTCTTCAACCATGGCGGCAGCAGACTCAAAGAAGAAGAAGAAGAGAAGAAAAGAAAAGAAAAGAAATGAGATAAACTCATTTTTATGAAAATATAAGTCTTATATATATATATCTTCTCTTTTTCCCATACTTCTCTACTTAAATAACAAAGAGACAAGTGTCCCTTAACTTGTCTCCCAATTGCTGCCGAAAAAGAGCTGCTGCTGCCCATACCCAATTTTGTTTATTTTGCAACCAAACACAAATTAACTCCCAATATTTCCGAAAGTTCCAATTCTTTTTGCCCAAAAATAATTACCGAATTCCAAAATTAACGAAACTTGGACACAACCCTCAGAATATTATAACATTCACAGAACATATTTCAAAAGTTCATTTACCACTCCAGAGTGTCCTACCGAGCTCGCTGAACCCGAACCAAAACCCGACGTGCGAGCGTGTCAACCTGAACCGAAATTCCGTCACTCCAAAATTCTATAAAAATACCCATAAATTCCATCTTAAATTATAAGACAACTTACCCCAAAGCCGTCAGAAAATTTCCATCCCGAGCCCCGGGATTCCCGTCCCGAGCCCCGGGAGTCGCCCGGAACCGAACGTCCGGCCCCAAATATTAAACTCCACAAACACCTCCGGGACATTCTCACGACTCCAAAACTGCAAACGGCTTCCCAAACTGAGGTCTCGAGAGCGCTACCGAGCCCGCTGTACGTCCCGAGACGACCCCGACAACCCCCCGGCGCCCGAAAAATATTTTCGGCGGAAACGTCCGGGGGACCCACACGACCTCAAATACGGAAGGGTTCGCCAAAATGATACTCGGATAGGGCTCGGGAGCCGCCTGAATACCGAAAAACGTGACCCGCAGGCCAAAACCGGAGCCCCGGGTCACCCGGTCGCAACCCGCTCGGGGTGACCGTAACATGCATCTGGACCTAGACTTCGGGCTCCTCGTCGGTTTCTTTATCCGACGCCCGACTTTTGTGCGGTTGCACCTTACGCCCTGTAGATAGCTCGATAGCATGATACTCTGTTGGCATGTAGTATTACGATAGCATGTTTTTGTAGGTCAGTCTGATCATCTGAGATTGATTGTGGTTATGGATATATGTGCGTTACGCTCTGGCGATTGAATGAGTATGCTGATCTGTGCGGAAGCCTCTGTTCGGTAGTGAAAGAACAGACTTCCTTTTTGATAATCTGATTTCGATGTTCTGCTTCTAGTATTCTATTTATGGGCGGAGCCCATTGTTTCTGTTGTCGTGATCTGTTTCTGAGCATGAATTGTTATACTTGATCTGTTGTTAGAAAGGGACCTTCTGGGTTAGTTAAAGGCCCGCGAAATAATCTCACATTAGCTGCGCGATCCTGGTCCCACCTTGCTCACCACCGCCCAACCGGCCGGCGATCGCTTCCCGCCGGGTCCGGAAGGTGTCTGACGGGGGAGGTGGTGACAATTTGGTATCAGAGCACCGGTTAATTGGTTGGGTCGAGGGTGTGCTAGGACTGACAGCCCTGGTCGACTGATCGATTCCAGTACGGTTGTGTGACGAGACTGGCCACCTCATCACACGAACCATGTTGGAATGGTAAGTGGAACAGTAGGCGGTTTGTCTAAACACACTTGAGAACAACCAAGAGATGATTTCATAGGTACTGGTAGTTTGTGACTTGGTGCATGTCGTGGTTCTTGCATAGGACACCGATTAATTGACTCTGGGTGCAACAAGAGGTGCACAGGGAATGAGATGCCGAAAGGTGCATGATGGTAATTTAAATTACCTCTCTCGTTAAAAGCAGACGGTGGATGCCGAGTGAGAAGTGTGTTATTCTTAAGCGGTACCACGGGTTATAAGGGATTGTTTTGTATAAGTAATTTTGAGAATTGATTTGCATCATGCATTGCATTCATGCTACTGAGCTGATAGGATTACCGGCGTAGGTAATGCTAACCGTTAAGTGAACCCTTTATGTTCTGGAATTTCAGTAAATGGTCAACACTCGATGGACTCGAGCGTTGAATGATGAAGCAGGAGGAGGAAATCCTGCTCAAGATGTGAATAGAGGAAGAGGTAGAGGTCGAGGGAGACCTTAGCGAAGAGCGGCACCAGTTCAGCCGCATTTGAGACCTGATCCGGAACAGATGGCCCAGGTGTTGGGGCAAATGACTGTACTGCTCAATAACATGTGGGCAGGAACAGGAGTTGAAGAGCAAGGAAGTACACATGTTATGAGTTCTCAGCCCTCTGCGGCGGGATCGACCGATCCTAGCTATCGAGCTCATGAGGAGGACGTTGAGGCGAGATGATGTGCAATTTGAAGAGCAAGTGGATACGGAAGAGAGGAAACAGAATCTAGGTGTGGAAGTCGACCCACAGCCCCGTCGACGGAGAGAGCGGGCTAGGCCCGATTATGTTGTTGAGGTACCAAGAGCCCGGAGGCTCAAATCGATAGTGCGACCAGCTCGATAAGCTTTCTTTGATGGAGCGGTTTGAGCGCTTCAAACCACCCGTTTTCGGGCAAGGGTGGAATGGATTCGGCGGAGACTTGGTATAAGGACATGGACAGGTTGCTTGGGAGACTTGGTTTTCTGGAAAACGAGATGGTATCCTTGGCTACCTTTTATTTGCGAGACTGGGCGTATGATTGGTGGGAGACCACTATGGCCACTCGGAAGGCCGACTTTGTGCATAGGAAGTTGAAGGACCCGGGCATGACGTGGGATGAATTTTCTCACTTGTTTCATGAGAAGTGGATTGGTTATGCCGCGACAGATAGGCGGCAACTGGAGTTTGATACCTTGACTCAGGGAAGCAAAATTTTGCGGAGTATGGGCACGAGTTTGAACGCTTAGTGCGTTATGTGCCTCATTACAACACCAATGAGGAGGCCAAGGCAAAGAGATTCATGAGAGGGTTGAAGCATGACATCGGGAAGTACTTGGCACCGTTGAACATTGATAGGTACCATGAGGCTGTGCGAAAGCACGAAGATTGAGAATGAGGACTTGGATACGGCTTCGGTGACACACCACCGAGATCGGCGGGATTGTCATTGGTGGAGTTAGAGGGTCCGGACGTGGTGGACCTGCACAACACCGCAGAACCGGCGGTAACTCTGGTGGGCTTGGATCGAAGGATAAGGGCAAGGGGAAGGCAAAGGTAGCAGAGCCTTGGTACAATCAGACATGTGACCGGAGCCACACCGGCCCGGTTTGTTATACAGAGAAGGGTATGTGTTACCGATGTGGGTCTACTGACCACATGATCAGAGATTGTCCTTTGATGGCGACTCAGGGAGTTGCAAGGCCACAAGGGTTTCAGTTATGCTCCTCGTGGGCGTGGTGTTCCTCGGTTTGGACCACGACCCGACCACCGCAGATGCGGCCACCACTACTGAGAGCCCCGCCGCCGCGCACCGAGCAAGGCGAGGGCGAGTGTTTCAGATTGAGCGTGGTCATGCGGCTCAGAAAGGAGCACTAGCAGGTATGGTGTTTCTGAATGGTATTTCCGTTCGTGCTCTTTTTGACACAGGTGCTTCGATTTCCGTTACGGTCACCACGAGCGGGTTGCGACCGGGTGACCCGGGGCTCCGGTTTTGGCCTGCGGGTCACGTTTTTCGGCGTTCAGGCGGCTCCCGAGCACTATCCGAGTATCATTTTGGCGAACCCTTCCGTATTTGAGGTCGTGTGGGTCCCCCGGACGTTTCCGCCGAAAATATTTTTCTGGCGCCGGGGGGTTGTCGGGGTCGTCTCGGGACGTACAGCGGGCTCGGTAGCACTCTCGAGACCTCAGTTTGGGAAGCCGTTTGTAGTTTTGGAGTCGTGGAAACGTCCTGGAGGTTTTTATGGAGAGTAATATTTGGGGCGGGACGTTCGGTTCCGGGCGACTCCCGGGGCTCGGGACGGGAATCCCGGAGCTCGGGATGGAAATTTTCTGACGGCTTTGGGGTAAGTTGTGTTATAATTTAAGATGGAATTTATGGGTATTTTTGTAGAATTTTGGAGTGACGGAAATTTGGTTCAGGTTGAGACGCTCGCACGTCGGGTTTTGGTTCGGGTTCAGCGAGCTCGGTAGGACACTCCGGAATTGTAAATGAACTTTTGGAACATGTTTTATGAATGTTATAATATTCTGAGGGTTGTGTCCAAGTTTCGTTATATTTGGAGGTCGGTAATTATTTTTGGGCCAAAATATTGGAACTTTCGGAAAAATTGGGAGTTAATTGGAATTTAGTTGCAAAATAAAAATTATTTCAGCATGGGCAGCAACGGATCTTTTCGGCAGTAATTGGAGACAATTAAGGGACACATGTCCTATTTTTATTTATGATGGAAAAAGGAATGGGATAAAGGGAAGGATATATATATATTTAGGCTATATTTCATAAAATGGGAATTATTTCATTTCTTCTTCTTCTTCTTCTTCTTCTTCCTCACTTGCTGCCGCCACCATGGAAGCTTGCTCCAAGCTTGAAGTTCTTCATCTTGGCTGAAATTATCAAGGCTTTGGCATCAATCTTTGGTAAGCTTCCTTCTTTCTTCTCTTTTCATGTTGGAAACACGATTTAGTGAAGAAAAAGAGGAGATTTTGCAAATTATGGGTTTGTTCTTAGCTACATGTTAGGATGATTCTCTTCCTCCCATCTTTTAGTATGATGTTCTTGGGTTGTAGGGGAGTGATAATCAAGTGTTAGATTTTGGAAAAAACTCCTTGGATGCTAGAAACCTAAAGTGGCGAAATTTTGGGAATTATTCTAAAATGATGTGTGTTTGTTTTCTTGGTTCATGCTTCAAGTATGTTAATCCTAGCATGATTCTAAGCTTATGTATGGATTCAATTTGATGGAAAACAAGTTGAGTCAAAAACCCCCAAATGGCCGAAAGTTTAGGTTGATGTTCAATGTTGGATTTTGTTGTTTTGGATGCAATTGGATAGCATTCTTGGTTTACAAGTGAAATTGGTGGTTAGAATGGTTGTTTGATAGCTTGAATGGATTGAATTGGAAGTTGGATAAAATGTTGGTTAAGAACTGAATTATTAGAATGATTCTTTTTCCATGTTGGAGTTTCATTTTGGTTGAATTGGATGTTAAAATGGTGTTGGGGTTGAATTTAGGTGTGGTTTGAAGTTTGAAACGTTAAATTCGGTTAAGAAATGGAAAAGTTGCAATTAAGTGGGATTATCGGAAAATGTCGGGTAATGATGTGATCACGGGATCCCCAAGCAACAACAAGATGACCAGACAAAGAGGCGATCGAGTGAAGCTCGGAGCAAACCCTTGGCGAGTGGGTTCGAGAGGCCTGGCGGCCTAATCCGATGGTCCTGGAATAACCCCAGAGACATGGAAAGGGCAATGCCTTCACGCGAGGACCCTAAACGAGGCCTCAAGGCGTAGGAGAGGCTTCGCAAACAGACATCCAGCGAAGGCAAGCCACTTTGGCAAAGCCGTCCCTGTGAAGTCTCAAGGCGAAGGATGAACTGCATCATGCTAAGGCATCCAGAACACTGGCGAAGCCCCAGGCGGAGCCCTTTCTGCGAAGCCCCGAGGCGAGGGCTAGGCTTCCCCAACAAGGGAGTTCTGGCGATGGCCAATCCTTCAGGCGAAGCCATCTCCAGAACCCTCCCCTTTGCGACGCACTCATGCAACACTGTCCACGAGAAGTCTTTAAGATAGGGAAGGTACTTCTGGCGAAGCTTCTGGCGAAGGCAAAGCCCTTAGGCGACGTCATCCCAGCCGATCTCTGGTAAAGGCCACGTCCACAACAAGAAGACTTCCGGTTGACGCTAAGGGATATTCTTCTGCGGAGCCTCCAAGCGAAGGCGGAGCCTTCGTTGCAAGTCTCAAAGGGGAAGGCGAGGCCACTAGGCGAAGCCTCCTTTGAGAAAGTTTGCCAACAAAGGCGAGGCCTTCCGAGCCGGGTCTCCCATCAGCAGAGCCCTAAAACAGAGCCACCTCAGCTTATCCAGTCGGCCAACCACTCCCGACCATTCTGGCCCCTCCCGCCTTATACGCTGACACTTGGGAGCGAACTTTTGACCTTTTTATCTTTTAAATGAGACATGCATGCAAAAGTACTGTAAACTTTATGGCATGCATGCGCCTTTTGTAAGAGGCTGTTCCCTTCCTTCCCTATAAAAGGAAAGACAGACTCCCGGAATAGGTAGAACATATGTAAAGCTTAAGAAGGACAATTCCTTAAGCCCGGTTCTCACCCCCCCCTGCTATTTTCCGCCATCCCCCTTGATAGATTAATATCATCAAGTTTAATATCTAGTATTGCTTAATCTCGTAGTTAAGAGGTGCTAGATCTTCCATCCTCCCGGAGCTTATCGCAGATATTGCCCAACCTCGTAGTTGGGAGGTGTCTGTGGCCGTCTCTATCCTTCTTTGTTCAATCGACTCCACCGAGCTAGATCTGCGCTTCCGTACGATCTCGTGGGTTCGCGTCAAGCGTACCCTTGATCGTATCAAGTGGTATCAGAGCCAGATCGCTTGCTGGAGTTGTTGTGATTTCTTCAAGGTTAAACCCTTTTCTACTTGAAGAAAGATTTATCTTTGCGTTATTTTCAAACCGTGTTATACTGCTTCGCTTATCTGCCCCTTCCCATATCCGTTTTTCATTTCGGTTAAATCTGTTGTGTTGATTCGGTGTTAGAAGTTGTTGTTGTGTTAGCAACTTCATAAAGTAAAAAAAAAGAGAAGCAGAGAAGAAGAAGAAAAAGAAAAGCAGTTGCGGTTTTGCGAAAGTCGCAAATCTCGCTTTATTCAAAACCGCAACGTGCCAAAATTTATATGCTCAAAAGGGTGAGGTTGTAGTTGAAAAGTGAAGAGAAGTGTTGTATAAGGCTTGGTTGTAAAAAGCGTAGAAGAAATCGGATCTGTGTTCTTATTGTTCTTGGTGTTCATATGAATGTTCTTATCTGTTCATTCCACAACTCATATGAACAGTGACCTTGATCTAATTTCGATTTCAAATTTGAGCCAAAAGTGTTTGTGCGCCAAAACCTCATTTCTAACCCTCTTATATATCATTGAAACCCCCTCCCTTTTAACCTAGCTTGCTTCAAGTAACTAGTACTTCTTACTTAAAGATTTTTGCATGCTATTGGTTATCTTGTGATATTCATTATCGGGTTTTGGCCTTGGAAAGAGCAAGCTCTGAGAGCTAAGCAAGAGGAAAGAAAGAAAGCCGAGTGTGACCCCTCGCGAAAGGGCAGACCCCTTCGCGGCAGAGAGAACCCCAAACACGTGAGGAGTTTGAGCGGACTAATTTTATTGTTTAAATGTGCGGGAGACCCCATGGCGTATAAATATTTCTATGGGGTTGATCTATCGATGGGACGATACCAGCTTGGAAAAGACTTATGGCATTGGATGGAGAAGTTGGAGTACCACTTGGTGCTCCACTTCGTGGTGAAAAATGTTGAGCCAAGCCATAAGACGCCTAAAAGGAGAGGCCAAGGAATGGTGTCGCCGAGAGTTCTCTCGACAGAGAACGGTCCGCCGAAGCCCCCATCCAGCCTTGGAGTGAGTTGAAGAGGTTGCTGTGGCGACGATATGGACTCTGTCAAGAAGAGCCACCCTCCATACTACCTCCGTGCGAGGGCCCCCATGCACCCCGCACCCAAGACCAGTCGAGCTCCGCCACCATACTCCACTGACGGGTCTTCGCCTCGGGCGAACCAACTTCCTTCCAGGAAAGGAGGCGAGGACCCCATCGCCACAAACCCCCTTGGTTGGGCCGCGCACCCCACCGCCCAATA
Organism: Stellera chamaejasme; assembly: GCA_024586325.1. Lineage (NCBI taxonomy): Eukaryota > Viridiplantae > Streptophyta > Magnoliopsida > Malvales > Thymelaeaceae > Stellera > Stellera chamaejasme. The sequence continues at coordinate 30,770,355 of CM044981.1, forward strand.
CTTGCGCAGCCCATACCTACACCACAAATCCCAACCCTCACCAAAATCCAAAAGAAGAGACTCTCGCCCAAGAGATTAGAAGGCTCAAAGATGAGTACTTAGAATATGAGCGGGCGAGAGAGAAAAGAAAAGAGAGAAGAAAAGAAAGAGCTCTCCAAAGCCAAATGAGTGAAAAGAAAGACTCACCCGGGCCTTCTACCATACCCCAAGAAGAACTAATCGTTTCATCTTCTCAAACTTGTTGTTCTTCTTTGGCTGTGCAGGAAGAAGAAGCGCGGGCGCGCGAAGAGTTGAAGAAAGCGAAGGCGCTTTGGAAGGAGGCAGAGCTCATGCGGGAGTCCCAACTAAACCCGTACTTGAGGAAGAAGCCACACCGTTGCTGAAGGAGAAGAAGATGATATGCGAAGCAGGTCTACGTCTCCCTAACCTGGGAGAAGGTAACTTGTCTCTTCCTTCCAGTAGCACAGAGTATACGCACGAGTGCGAATCTGTGGTTTCCTTGAGTCTGCATGCTACGAACAGGGGTGAAGGATCAGACATTGGTTCGACACCGCACTCATTGTTCGAATGTATACACGGGACCCCCCCAGATGCCATGTTTGACATGCTTAGAATGCATGCGTTAAGGAAAGACCCCTTTGTTCCACGAGAGACATCCATGCCTTTCCTTAACAAACATGAGCATCTTAAAATAAATCGAGCTGAAACCATGTTAATGGTTGAGGTGGAGAGAGAGAGCGACCTGTTCATCTCTCAACCTCTTGATTATGCTAATGCTAGTCTCTTCGCATAGCAGTCCGAAGTTCTTTCTACGACTAGATTAGTTTATTCTTATTTGTCACGGGAGCACATATGCATGTGCTTGGCGAAGGTAAAGCTTCCCTTGACCCCCCACCCCAGTTCCATGAGCAGAGGTCTGAAGTCTTTGGACCGCATGCTTTCCTTGAGTATAAGGTTCTTGTTAAATGTCTACAATACTCTAGGAAGCATGTCATGAATTATTATAAACTTCTGTTCATGATCACGATGCATATAGGGGTTGTCATGCTCATGCATGCATATGCATCGCCACCGCGACCCCCCCCCAGTCTCCGGTTAAGTTTCGTTTACTAACCTCTAATGCTCTCCAAAGTTTGTTGTGCTTGTTTTCAATTGTAGAAAAATTTCTTCCCTTAAGATTCGAGGACGAATCTTTTTAAGAGGGAGGAATGATGTGATCACGGGATCCCCAAGCAACAACAAGATGACCCAGCACAAAGAGGCAATCGAGTGAAGCTCGGAGCAAACCCTTGGCGAGTGGGTTCGAGGCCTGGCGGCCTAATCCGATGGTCCTGGAATAACCCCGAGACATGGAAAGGGCAATGCCTTCACGCGAGGACCCTAAACGAGGCCTCAAGGCGTAGGAGAGGCTTCAGTGCAAACAGACATCCAGCGAAGGCAAGCCACTTTGGCAAAGCCGTCCCGTGAAGTCTCAAGGCGAAGGATGAACTGCATCATGCTAAGGCATCCGAACACCGGCGAAGCCCCAGGCGGAGCCATTATGCGAAGCCCCGAGGCGAGGGCTAGGCTTCCCAACAAGGGAGTTCGCGATGGCCAATCCAACAGGCGAAGCCATCTCCATAACCCACCCCTTTGCGAAGCCCTCATGCAACAATGTCCACGAGAAGTCTTTAAGATACGGACGGTACTTCCTGGCGAAGCTTCCTGGCGAAGGCAAAGCCCTTAGGCGACGTCATCCCAGCCAGTCTCCTGGTAAAGGCCACGTCCACAACAAGAAGACTTCCAGTTCAGACGCTAAGGGATATTCTTCTGCGGAGCCTCCAAGCGAAGGCGGAGCCTTCGTTGCAAGTCTCAAAGGGGAAGGCGAGGCCACTAGGCGAAGCCTCCTTTGAGAAAGTTTGCCAACAAAGGCGAGGCCTTCCGAGCCGGGTCTCCCATCAGCAGAGCCCTAAAACAGAGCCACCTCAGCTTATCCAGTCGGCCAACCACTCCCGACCATTCTGGCCCCTCCCGCCTTATACGCTGACACTTGGGAGCGAACTTTTGACCTTTTTATCTTTTCGTCAGACATGCATGCAAAAGTACTGTACACTTTATGGCATGCATGCGTCTTTTGTAAGAGGCTGTTCCCTTCCTTCCCTATAAAAGGAAAGACAGACTCCCGGAATAGGTAGAACATATGTAAAGCTTAAGAAGGACAATTCCTTAAGCCCGGTTCTCACCCCCCCTGCTATTTTCCGCCATCCCCCTTGATAGATTAATATCATCAAGTTTAATATCTAGTATTGCTTAATCTCGTAGTTAAGAGGTGCTAGATCTTCCATCCTCCCCAGGCTTATAGCAGATATTGCCCAACCTCGTAGTTGGGAGGTGACTGTGGCCGTCTCTATCCTTCTTTGTTCAATCGACTCCACCGAGCTAGATATGCGCTTCCGTACGATCTCGTGGGTTAGCGTCAAGCGTACCCTTGATCGTATCAGGTAATGAAGGGTTTTAAGGTTGGTTTTGGTCGGTTCGCTTGTTGGATGATGTTTGTCAATGTATAACTTTGCATTGCCTAAGTTGGTTCTGAATTCGAAGTTTACGTGGAAATCGGAATTTTACGGAAATCTGCCGGATTTTCGGTTTTGGGGTCGGGGTGTAGTTTGGTAGTGTGGTCGATAAGGATTCTAATTCAACTTGGTTTGACAGATTCGAGGTTCGGAGGTGAGAAAAGAGGGGTTTCGAGTTTCGGGTCGTGGTGTGGAAGTTGTCCGAGCGGTCTAATACTCTGGATTTGAGAGGTAAGGGTTTGGTTCTGTTCTTTTGGTAAGATAAGTATATGTTTTGGTTTCTTTTTTTGTTTTGTTAATATTTCGGAATTTTATGCCTTAGGGCATATTCTGTAGTTTGTAGGAGTATGCCTTATGGCATACTCTGTCTATTAACCCTACGACAGTTGTGGGTTCGCTACCCCAGCTGGTGCACCATGCTTCTGTATTAGCTTCGGCTTCTGATTTCCTTAGTGGGAGGCTGTCGTTCCGATTTGTTATAAGGGTTGTGGCGATTTAGAATCGCACGTCCTTCGGGATTCTAATCTATTTCCTGTACATGCATGATATTCTGTATTCTGTTGCATATATTGCTATCTTTCTGTTTTGCAGGGTTACATATACTTACCGTTCCCCAAATCCCTGACGGGTCCTTTTAGGACTCACCCGGTTTCGGGTTTTGTGTGTGGGTTTCAGGTAGACCTGATACGCGACCTGCGGAGGAGGTTTCCGTGAGGTTTCTACCTTAGGTGTGTTTTTGCAGCAGCTGCACCTTGCGGTCCGGGATTTGTCTTTTCGGTCTGAATCCCGCGCGAGGTATTTTGACACTTAGATCTAGGGCTGGCTCTGTAGTTGCATATGCACACTTTCTGTATTGTTGTGATGATTGTATATTTGTATATATTCATATATTCTGTTCTGTGCATGCTCTGAGCGCTTGGCGCTTGCTAGACACTTTAGGTTCTGTGAACTCTGTATGAATCTATGTTTTGGTGCGTAAGCACTCGTCCACGGAGGGCGGGGCTTACTCTGTTGCTAACGCATGAATTGTATGTTTGGATTTTATTTTAGTTATATGCACGAAATTTTTGTTAGGTTGCTTCCACAATCGTTTAGCTTTTCGGGTCCGCTACGCGCGGCAGGTCTCGATGGACCTGCCATTCCATTCTTTCCGGCTTCCGCTTCCGACGTCCCGGCGCCCCCGCCTCCGCAACCGGGCTCGGGTGGCGTGCGGTGACAATTTCTATAGTGTCACAGAAGTGTGCAAAGTTTTTGCAACTTCCTGTGACTCATCTGTCTCAAGTATTCCTGGTACGAACCGCCGAGAGTCAGTATCTGTTTAGCAATGAGCTTATCAAAGGTTGCATGTTAACTGTTGGTGAGCGACAGATTTCTTCTGATTTGTTGGTGTTGGATACATCACATTATGATGTGATTCTGGGTATGGATTGGCTCTCGGAGCATTCCATACGGATAGATTGTGCGCAGCGACAGTTGGTGGTGTCGGGTCAAGTACTACCACTTGTTCCCCCCTCAGATGTAGAGATTGTTCAGAATAGCATGGAGCTTCGGGTAATGGAGAAACTACCTGTGACTGAAGAAGGCGAGTACTTTGGACTCAATGATGCAGGTACGCAGTTGGAACTTGATAAAATTCCGATTGTTAGATACTTTCCGCAGTTTTCTGAAGAGTTGCAGTATGCCACCCGGCGGGAGGTGGTTTTGAGATAGTGTTACAGACCGGAGCTACACCTATCTCCATTCCTCCGTATCACATGCCGATAGTTGAGATGAAGGAATTGAAGAAGCGATTGGATGAGTTGTTGGATAAGGGGTTTATCCGACCGAGCGGATCACCGTGGGGAGCCCGGTGTTATTTGTTAAGAAGAAGGATGGGCAGCTTAGACTCTGTATTGATTACGAAGGTTGAATGCGGTGACAAATCAAGAACAAATATCCGTTACCACGTATTGACGATCTGTTCGACCAGCTCCGAGGAGCTAAAGTGTTTTCAAAGATTGATCTCCGATCGGGTTATTTCCAAATGCGTGTGAAGGAAGAGGACATTCCGAAAACTGCTTTTGCACGCGGTATGGTCACTATGAGTACACTGTCATGCCTTTTGGGCTGACAAATGCCCCGGCAGCTTTCATGAATTTGATGAATGAGGTTTTTCGTCCCTACTTGGACAATTTCGTTGTTGTCTTCATTGATGACATACTCATCTATTCACTGGATGAGGGTGCACACCAAGAGCACTTGAGAATTGCCTTGGAAACTTTGTCTAACAACCAACTGTATGCAAAGTTTTCGAAGTGTGATTTCTGGTTACGCGAGGTAGCATTTCTCGGGCATATCATCAATGAGAACGGAATTTCTATCGACCCGGAGAAGGTCAAGGCATGCAGAGTGGAGGCAACCCCGATCGATAAAGGATATCCGTAGTTTTCTCGGGTTAGCTGGCTACTATCGTAAGTTCGTACCAGCCTTCTCGGTTCTTGCCTCTCCACTCACGCAACTGACCAAGAAGGGTAAGGCGTTTGTATGGTCGGATGAATGTGAGAAGAGCTTTCAAGAGCTCAAGTGTAGACTGACACAGGCACCGATTCTGGTTCTACCTGACCCGTCTCAGCCTTATGTCATTTATACGATGCCTCGCGAACAAGTGTCAGGGTGTGTGCTTATGCAAAACCAGCAGGTAATTGCTTATGGGTCGCGACAATTGCGACCACATGAGGAAAACTATCCCACTCATGATTTGGAGCTTGCTGCGGTTATGTATGCACTCAAGCAATGGCGGCATTATTTGTTGGGAAACAAATTTCAAATCTTTACTGATCATAAGAGCTTGAAGTACTTGTTCACGCAGAAAGATCTGAACATCCGTCAAAGAAGGTGGCACGAGTACATGAAAGACTACGACTGTAGTATCGAGTACACCGCAGGCAAAGGGAATACGGTGGCAGACGCCTTGAGCAGGGCATACACCGGGATAGTTAGAGGTGGAGAACCTGGAAACCGAACAGAGCATACGGACCTGACTGCCTTGTGGCACCGTTGGCAGCTACAGGAGCAAGAGCGGTCTTTGTGTTGAGAGTTCAGTCTTCTTGGATCGACAGGATCTGAGAATTTCAGATGAGAGATCAGAGTTTGAAACAGGTTTCTGGAGAAGCTAAAGGAGCATTGCGTCCATTCTTTGAGTATAGGCAAGGATTTCTATACTTCAAAGGGCGTTTGTACGTGCCGAATGTGGCTCTTAGAGATGAGATTTTAGATCAAGCTCATAATAACAGTTTAAGTTTTCATCCGGGCGGTGAAAAGATGTATCACGATTTGAGGTCACATTTCTGGTGGCCAAGTATGAGGAGGCATATTGCTGAGCGTGTGGCAGTGTACCACTTGCCAACAGGTAAAGGTTGAACATCAGAAACCCGCGGGCACACTTCAGACGTTACCTATCCCAGTTCGTAAGTGGGGAAACGTGACTATGGATTTTCTTACCGGATTACCCACTACGAGAGCACGTCATGATGCCATTTGGGTAATTGTGGACCGTTTGACTAAGTGTGCACATTTCTTGCCCATTAAAGTCACCGACCCGTTGGACAAGTTAGCACGACTCTACATCAAAGAGATCGATGCGGTTGCACGGTGTACCGGATTCTATAGTTTCAGATCGGGATCCAAGGTTTACAGCCCATTTCTGGAATGCTTGCCATCGAGCTTTCGGTACCCGGTTGCACCTTAGTACCGCGTATCACCCGCAAACTGATGGGCAATCCGAGAGGGTGATACAAGTACTTGAGGACATGCTGAGGAGCTGTGCGATTGATTTCGGAGGTGATTGGGATCAACATCTACCGCTCATAGAGTTCTCGTATAACAATAGTTACTAGAGTACAATCAAAATGGCACCTTACGAGGCTCTTTATGGACGGAGATGTATGACACCTCACTGTTGGTCTGAACCGTCAGATAAGATTGAACTTGATCCGGAATTGATTGAGGAGACCACAGAAAAGATCAAAACAATTCAGGCAAGATTGAAAGCGGCAAATGATAGAACCACAACCTATGTGAACAGAAGGCGCCGCGACTTGGAGTTTGAAGTCGGTGACAAAGTATGGTTGAAGGTGGCACCAATGAAGGGAATAATGAGATTTGGTCGGAAAGGGAAGTTAGCTCCGAGGTATATTGGCCCATTCGATATTTTAGAAAGAATTGGAAAGGTGGCTTACCGTTTGGCACTACCGGAGAGCTTGTCAGCTGTGCATAATGTGTTTCATGTAAGCATGCTCAAAAAGTGTATCATGGATCCGACGCAAACGATTCCAGTTGAAGAAGTGCAGCTGGAACCTGATTTGTCTTATAAAGAAGTGCCAATTGCTTTGTTAGCGAGGGATACTCGCAAATTGAGGAGCAAGTTAATACCCATGGTGAAGGTGCAATGGTCGCACCATTCTGACAAAGAGGCAACCTGGGAGATGGAGAAGGATATGATTGAACGCTACCCTCAGGAGTACCAACGCCTTAAGGAACTCTTGGAGGACCAAGAGTCTTAAGGGGGGGAGGATGTTACACCCCACCTTTTCCGGCAACAATCTCCGGTGAATGGAGTTCTGAAGGTATGTTTAAATCTGTATTTTGTGGAGTTTGTTAATCGTTGTTATTCTGTTGTTTCTGTTGTGGGAGTGGAATTGTTTTGGTATGGTTTTGGTTAAATCCATTTTAAGGCTGAATTTTGTGAGTTCTGGGTCCAGGCGATCGCCCGGACGAGGAAATGGTTCGCCTGCGTTTCGCTGGACACTGCCGAGTTTGGGTCTTCTTGGAGCCAGGCGATCGCCCGAACTAGGGGATGCCTTCGCACGGATCTCGCCCGAGTGCCTGGCCAGTTGGAGTTTTCTTGGACCAGCGATCGCCGCTTGAGTAAACGGGTCGCTTTGGACTTCGCACAGGCACTGTATCGGTGTTCTTCGAGGGTCGGGCGATCGCTGATTGGAGAATCGGGTCGCTTTGACCGTCGCTGGGCCGGCTATTTAAGTCGAGCAACTCGTTTTCAACCGCAGTTTCGCGTTTTCAGCTCCAAAAATACTCCCAACTCTCTCCCAACTCGGTTTTGCTCCTATCCAAGTGATTTTGGACTCTTTGGTGCGTGGAAACGGAGGATTCGTGCGGGAATCACTACAAGAACAACGAATGGCGTTCGCAAGGTTTGAGGTTGGATAAGGAAGAAGATGTGTGTTACGGTCACCCCGAGCGGGTTGCGGCCGGGTGACCCGGGCTCGGTTTTAGCTGCGGGTCACGTTTTCATGCGTTCGAGACGGCTCCCGAGCCCTATCCGAGTATCATTTTGGCGAACCCCTCCGTATTTGAGGTCGTGTGGGTCCCCGGACGTTTCCGCCGAAAATATTTTTCTCGCGCCGGGGTTGTCGGGTCGCCACGGGACGTACAGGCGGGCTCGGTAGCACTCCCGAGAGCTCAGTTTGGGAAGCCGTTTGTAGTTTTGGAGTCGTGGTGACGTCCGGAGGTGGTTGTTGAGTTTGATGTCCGGGACGGACGTTCGGTTCGGGCGACTCCGGGGCTCGGGGCGGGAATCCCGGGGCTCGGGATGGAAATTCTCTGATGGCTTTGGGGTAAGTGTGTTTTAATTTAAAGTGGAATTTATGGGTATTTTTGTAGAATTTTCGGAGTGACGGAATTTTGGTTCGAGTTGACACGCCGCACGCGTCGGGTTTTGGTCTGGGTTCAGCGAGCTCGGTAGGACACTCCGGAAAGGTAAATGAATTTCTGGAAAATGTTCTGTGAATGTTATAATATTCTGAAGGTTGTGTCCAAGTTTCGTTAATTTTGGAATTCGGTAATTATTTTTGGGCAAAAAGAATTGGAACTTTCGGAAAATTGGGGGTTAATTTGCAAAGGGGTGCAAATTTAATAAAATCAGCATGGGCAGCAGCTGATATTTTCGGCAGAATAATTGGGGAGGTTTTATTTGGGACACTTGGCTAACTTTGATTAAATGGTAGAGAGGTATGGGCAAAAAAAGTGGAAAATATATATATGGCTAAATAATTACATAAAATGAAACTAATTCATTTCTTCTTCTTCTTCAACCTCTCCAAGCTTCTGCCGCCATCTTCTTCTCCTCTCAAGCTCCATGTTCATCCATTTTCTTGGCTGATTTCTTCAAGGGTTTGGCTCCAATCTTTGGTAAGTTCACTTCCTACTTCTCTTCTCAAGTTGGAAATAAGAATTGGTAGAGAAAAGAGAAGGTTTCCAAGCTATGGGTTTACTCTTGTCAACATGCTAGAGAAATCTTCTTCCTCCCACCTTTTGGTATGTTCTTCTTGGGTAGGAGAGGAGTAGGAATCATGGTTTAAACTTTGGAAAAACTCCATGGAGGGCAAAGCCCTAGGGGTGCTGATGTTACACAGGTTGTGCACAGACTTGTGCGCAGCGCACAGGCTTGCGCACAGGTTGTGCACAGCCTTGTGCGCAGCGCACAACCTTGCGCACAGATTGTGCACAGCCTTGTGCGCAGCGCACAGCCTTGCGCACAGATTGTGCACAGCCTTGTGCGCAGCGCACAACCTTGCGCACAGATTGTGCACAGGTTGTGCACAGGCTTGTGCACAGCGCACAGGCTTGCGCACAGGTTGTGCACATGCCAAAACTCACCCAAGAAGAACTTAGATGTGAAGAGAAGTAAGTTTCGATGAAGGGAAAGTGCGGGTTTGTGCGAGAATTTCTTTTTGGGATTATTTGGATGTGTTCTGACTCAACTATGGTTATCCAGCTTGATTCTGTATTGGTGGAGTAGCGTGGAACCTTAGGAGCCAAGTTGGGCATTACGGGTCGGAAGTCGGGATTTTCCGAGTTTTGGGCTGCGGGGCAGCGTTTTAGAGGTAAGGGCTTAATTTGGTAAAATGTACGTTTGTTCTGCTCCATATGTGTTATCAGGTATGATATCTCTACTGTGTTGTATGCTTTATTTATATGTTCTGTCTGTGTCCGCACTGAAGGGGTGCCGACATTCAGCGTATCCGCACCAGGAGTGACGATACTTCTGTTCTGTGTCCGCACTGAAGGGGTGCCGACATTCTGCGTATCCGCACCAGGAGTGCCGATACTTCGGTTCTGTGACCCTACGACAGTTTGGGGCTCGCGACCCCAGCCGGTACCGTGCTATCTGCTCTGCTCGACCAGTATATTCGACCTCTGCGGAGGGCTGTTTCTGGTCGCTCGGCGGTTGGACCGCATATGGTGGATTCTGATTTGCTTTATGTTTTATGTTCGTATGTATATGTATATGTTGTGCTAATCTGTTTTGCGAGTTCGATTGTTGCCACGTGGGCAAACCGCATTATTACCTTAAGCCCTCATCGGGTCCTTTCGAGGACTCACCCTTTTATCTGTTTACCACTTTCAGGCCGTCCTGACAAGCAACCGGCGGAGTAGAGGTTCCGCGGTGCTTCTTTCACTGTGAGGTTGGGTTGCAGCAGCAGTACCACGTGCGGAGGTCGCTTCAGATTCCGCGCTAGGTATTTATAGGATTTTGAATATTGGCTCAGAGTCAGAATCGCATGCATATAGGTCGAGATCATGTTTTGGATGTGTATATATGTATGTTTGAGATATCTTCTGTTTTGTTATCTTCTCGAGTCGTGGCGGAGCCCCGACTTGCCTATAGTAGATTTGGTTTATCTCAAACTTGGTGCTTCTGAGTTGATGGCGATAATGGATGTTAGCATACCATGAACTGCATGTGTGGTAGTAGTAAGATTGTTAGCATGCTTGCCTTGTATGAGTTATAGGTTGCTAGTTGTTACGCAACGATTCTGTGATTCGAGCTCGATGCTCTGTTGCCGCGCTTTCCGCCGTAATTCCTGTTTCCGACGTCGCGGCCGGCTCCGCCTCCGCAACCGGGCGGGGTGGCTGTGACAAGTTGGTATCAGAGCAGGTTGGGTCGAAGTGACCCAAGAGGTTAAGCATGGTTGGTGAAAGTATGGGTTGTGGAAGGCAAGTCATGCTAGTTCATGGGTAAACTTTACAAGTAATGACTTCAAGGGCAAGTTATCGGTTTACACCTCATTCGAGTGGTTCGCACGGAGCCTGATCAACTCCTTATTTGAACCATTTCGGAATGCGTGTGGAGCGGTGGCGGTTCTTGGAGCATTATGGAAGGTGTGGGTGTTATATGAAGTGATTCCGTGATTATAAGCATGATCTGATTCTATGTTAAGGTTTATTATTTAGTTTCGGGATTCTGAAAAGAATCCTTGCATCATGCATTGCATTACACTACAGAGCCATAAAATGCTGCTGCTAGCTTTAGGAAGAGAAAGTTTATTATTGGGATTACATGGTTTTGGGTTGATCCATTTTCAGGTATGGCTAGAACACGCCGCCAGCGTGAGCAGGAACCGGAGGGTAGGGACCGGGATCCCACACCTCCGAGGGCTAGAAGGCGGGTTCAGAGTAACCCAGGGGCTGAGCAGTCACACTCACTCCCCCCTAGTGATCAGCAGGTTGAGGGACCCGCTCCTGATATATTACAGGTGTTGGGTCAGGTACAGCAGCTGTTGGGTACATTGTTGCCAGCCCAGCAGATTCAGGGGCAGCAGCAGGCACCGGGAGGTCCGGCCAGGCCACAGCGGAGACAGCCGGTTCAGGAGGTGGGCAGCAGCCACCTCAGTGCGCAGGGTCAGCAGGATAGTGATTCTGAGGAGGGAGATTTGCGCAGTGCTGAGAGTTCTCGTCGATCCCACCACCGACGGGAAGAGCTGAGACGCCAGTCTGATGAGATCAGACTTCTGGAGCGGTTTCAGCGTTTGAACCCCCCGAGGTTCAACGGCCGTGGAGGACCTGAGGCGGCTGAGGCGTGGTTTGCGGGGGTTGACAAGCTCCTTGGGAGGCTGCACCTTCCATCTGAGGTTAGAGTTTCTTTGGCCACGTTCAACTGGGCAGGATGCTGCAGATCATTGGTGGAGGGGCCTCCAGTGGCCGTCCGAGAGCCGAGACAAAGACGTGATGGGGGCATGATTCGGACTGACTGGGAGCAGTTTGCTTACTACTTCCATCAGCGATACATTGGGGATGCCGTCGTGGACCTCCGTCGAGCACGATTCGATGATCCGGAGCAGGGGACTCGGATCAGAGCAGTATGAGCGGGAGTTCGACCGATTGGTCCGCTACGTGCCACAGATACGGCATGGAGCAGAGAAGGCCAAGCGGTTCATTCGCCGCCTACGCCCGGAGTACAGGTGGGCTCTGAGGCCTCTGGATATCACTTCTTACCACGAGGCTGTGCAGAAGGCCCAGCTCCTCGAGCAGGAGGAGGTTGAGAGTCGGTACCTACCACACCGACCCAGTGACAGAGGGAGGGCTCCTGCACAGCAGAGCTCAGCGAGGTCTTCAGGTAGATCAGGCAGGTCTGGGCAGAGCAGCAGAGGCAGCAGGACTACGCCGGCCGTTCCGACCTGCGCGAGTTGTGGTGGGCAGCACCCCGGCCGGCCATGTTACCGACAGTCAGGGCAGTGTCTGAGATGTGGGGCCAGTGATCATTGGATTCGTGATTGTCCTTTGACGCTGGGACAGGGATCCGGCAGTACTACGCGTCCGCAGCCTCGGTTTCAGCCCAACGCACCCGGGGCGCGGTTCACGAGGCGGGCCGAGGCCATCACAGCAGCCGAGACGACCGTTTCCGCCACCCCCTCCGCCGCAGCAGCCTGGAGCAGGACGTGTATTCCAGGTGGAGCGGGGTGAGTCATCGCAGCGTGAGCCTCCACCACAGCAGGCCGGAGCAGGTCGAGTGTTTCAGATTGAGCGTGGAGAGACTTCGCAGCGCGGGGCACTCCAAGGTACATTACTTCGAACGATACACCTATTCGTACCTTTGTTTGATCTTGGGCGTCCGTTTCGATTGTGGCACGAAGTGTGTCGAGTCACTCCACCGACTACTAGTGGACTTCCGAGCGTCTTCATGGTGAAGACGGCCGAGTCGATTCCGCTTTCAATGAGATGGTACGGGACTGCGTGCTATCCATTGGCGATCCACCGGATTACGTCAGATCTGCTGGTGTTGAACACACCAAGTATGATGTTATTCTTGGGATGGATTGGCTGTCCAAGAATTCCGTGCATATTGACTGTGCCAACCGTAGTGTTACGGTTTCTGGAGAGGTGTTACCCCTCTCAGGTTCAGATGGGACGAAGACGGTCAGGACCAGCATGGAGCCGCAGTGTTCGGATCGTGTCCCGATAGTGGATTCGGAGGAGTATTACGGTCTGAACCCGTCTGATACACGGTTGGAGCTGGATAAGATTCCAGTCGTCCGAGATTTTCCGCAGGTATTTCCGGAGGACTTGCCCGGGATGCCACCAGAGCGGGAGATCACGTTTGAGATCCAGTTGCAGCCTGGTTCTACTCCCATTTCCATTCCACCTTATCGGATGCCGATAGTGGAAATGGTGGAGCTGAAGAAGCAGTTAGAGGAACTGCTGGAGAAGGGCTTCATCCGTCCGAGCACTTCACCATGGGGTGCTCCAGTTTTATTCGTGAAGAAGAAGGATGGGTCACTCAGGTTGTGTATAGATTACAGACGGTTGAACGCCATCACCATCAAGAACAAGTACCCATTGCCGAGGATCGACGATCTCTTTGATCAGCCGAGAGGTGCGAAGATCTTTTCAAGATCGATCTGCGATCAGGGTACTTTCAGTTGCGTGTGAAGGAGGAGGATGTTCCGAAGACAGCTTTCCGTACGCGGTATGGGCACTATGAGTATACGGTGATGCCGTTTGGGTTGACCAACGCACCGGCAGCGTTCATGGACATGATGAACCGGGTGTTTCGGCCGTATCTGGACTCCTTTGTAGTAGTGTTCATCGATGATATTCTGATTTACTCTCGGGATGAGGACTCTCACCGGGAGCATCTGAGGATTGTGTTGCAGACACTTTGGGAGCATCGGCTTTATGCCAAGTTTTCAAAGTGTGATTTCTGGATCCGGGAGGTGTCGTTTCTGGGGCATATCATCGGTGAGCACGGTTTATCTGTGGATCCTGAGAAGGTCAGAGCAGTACAGGATTGGAAGCAGCCTACCTCGGTACGTGAGATCAGGAGTTTCCTGGGTTTAGCAGTTAACTACCGGAGGTTTGTGCCGGGATTCTCCGTCTTGGCTTCCTCGCTTACGCATCTGACTAAGAAGGGGCAGCCGTTTGTATGGACAGAGAAGTGCGAGGAGAGTTTCCGAGAATCGGCGGCGGCTGACCGGTGCGCCGATCTTGACTCTACCCGACCCGAGCTTACCGTATGTGGTCTATACAGACGCCTCTAGGTCGGGGTTAGGATGTGTGTTGATGCAGGGAGCGGAATGTGATAGCTTATGGGTCGAGACAGTGCGACCGCATGAGCGAACTACCCGACACACGATCCGGAGTTGGCCGCGGTGATTTATGCGTTGAAGCAATGGAGGCACTACCTACTCGGCAGCAAATTTCAGATTTTCACAGATCATAAGAGTCTGAAATATCTGTTCACTCAGAAGGAGTTGAACATGAGGCAGCGCAGGTGGCTCGAGTACATCAAGGACTACGATTGCACCATCGAGTACACCGAGGGCAAAGGTAATACAGTGGCCGATGCTCTGAGTAGGAAGTACACTGGGGTTGTCAGAGGAGGCAGTGCTGAGGATCGGACCGAGGAGAATGATCTAGTGTGCCTGTGGCACCGGTGGGAGCACTGGGAGCAGGCTCAGGTATACACTTTGACCTTTCGTTCGGAGTGGTTGGACAGAGTGCGAGAGGCACAGGAGAGGGATCCAGAGCTGAAGAGGCTGTCCGGAGAGGACAAAGGGGCACTGTTATTACCAGCGTTTCAAGCATGCATGGGGCCACTGTACTTGAGAGATCGGTTGTATGTGCCGGGGATCGACACTACGGGATGAAATTGACGGAGGCACATTCGAGTCGATTGAGCATTCATCCCGGTAGTGAGAAGATGTATCGGATTTGCGTACCCATTTCGGTGGCCGGGTATGCGGAGACACATTGCCACACATGTGTCTAAGTGTGCCACTTGTCGGGGTGAATGTGGAGCATCAGAAACCGGCAGGGAAGTTACAGACTTTGCCCATCCCAGTCTTGAAGTGGGGTAACATCACGATGGACTTTCTGACTGCACTACCCCTGACCCGGTCTCACCACGATGCCATCTGGGTTATCGTGGACCGTTTGACGAAGTGTGCACACTTTCTGCCAGTCCGGATGACAGATTCTCTGGAGAAGCTTGCCCATCTATATATCAGAGAGATTGTGCGGTTACATGGAGTACCAGACTCCATTGTGTCAGATCGGGATCCGCGCTTTACCGCACATTTCGGGGCGCCTTTCATAAGGCACTGGGCACGCGACTCCATCCGAGTACAGCTTACCATCCCCAAACCGACGGTCGATCGGAGCGGGTGATTCAGATTCTGGAGGATATGCTGCGGAGCTGTACTTTGGATTTCGGAGGGGATTGGGACAAACAGTTGCCGTTGGTAGAATTTTCATATAATAACAGTTATCAGAGTACCATCGGCATGGCACCATTTGAGGCGCTGTATGGACGACGGTGCATGACACCGCACTGTTGGACTGAGGCGTCTGACAGGATTGAGCTGGGTCCCGAGCTTATTGAGGAGACCACCGCAAAGATCAAGTTGATTCAGGCGCGGTTGAAGACCACAACGACCGCACCACCTCATATGCTAATAGGCGACGCAGAGATTTGGAGTTTGAGGTGGGCGACAGGGTTTGGCTGAAGGTGGCGCCGATTCGGGGGACAGTCAGATTCGGCAGACGGGGTAAGTTAGCCCCAAGGTATATCGGACCGTACGAGATTCTGGAGCGGATAGGCAGATTGGCCTACAGGTTGGCTCTACCTCCGAGCATGTCTGCTGTGCACAACGTTTTTCACGTCAGTATGTTGAAGAAGTGCATTCTGGATCCTGTGCAGATGATTCCAGTGGAGGAGGTTCAGCTGGAGCCTGATTTGTCGTATCAGGAGGTACCGATTGCCTTTCTGGGACGCGATACTCGGAAACTCCGAAGCAAGTTGATTCCCATGGTCAAGGTTCAGTGGTCACATCATACGGACCGGGAAGCGACTTGGGAAACCGAGCAGGACATCAGAGAGCGATACCCCGAGCAGTATCAGCGTTTGATGCCCCTCTTGTAGGACCAATAGTCCTAAGGGGGAGGATGTTACGGTCACCCCGAGCGGGTTGCGGCCGGGTGACCCGGGCTCCGGTTTTAGCTGCGGTCACGTTTTCAGCGTTCAGACGGCTCCCGAGCCCTATCCGAGTATCATTTTGGCGAACCCCTCCGTATTTGAGGTCGTGTGGGTCCCCGGACGTTTCCGCCGAAAATATTTTTCTCGCGCCGGGGTTGTCGGGTCGCCACGGACGTACAGCGGGCTCGGTAGCACTCCCGAGAGCTCAGTTTGGGAAGCCGTTTGTAGTTTTGGAGTCGTGGTGACGTCCGGAGGTGGTTGTTGAGTTTGATGTCCGGGACGGACGTTCGGTTCGGGCGACTCCGGGGCTCGGACGGGAATCCCGGGGCTCGGGATGGAAATTCTCTGATGGCTTTGGGGTAAGTGTGTTTTAATTTAAAGTGGAATTTATGGGTATTTTTGTAGAATTTTCGGAGTGACGGAATTTTGGTTCGAGTTGACACGCCGCACGCGTCGGGTTTTGGTCTGGGTTCAGCGAGCTCGGTAGGACACTCCGGAAAGGTAAATGAATTTCTGGAAAATGTTCTGTGAATGTTATAATATTCTGAAGGTTGTGTCCAAGTTTCGTTAATTTTGGAATTCGGTAATTATTTTTGGGCAAAAAGAATTGGAACTTTCGGAAAATTGGGGGTTAATTTGCAAAGGGGTGCAAATTTAATAAAATCAGCATGGGCAGCAGCTGATATTTTCGGCAGAATAATTGGGGAGGTTTTATTTGGGACACTTGGCTAACTTTGATTAAATGGTAGAGAGGTATGGGCAAAAAAAGTGGAAAATATATATATGGCTAAATAATTACATAAAATGAAACTAATTCATTTCTTCTTCTTCTTCAACCTCTCCAAGCTTCTGCCGCCATCTTCTTCTCCTCTCAAGCTCCATGTTCATCCATTTTCTTGGCTGATTTCTTCAAGGGTTTGGCTCCAATCTTTGGTAAGTTCACTTCCTACTTCTCTTCTCAAGTTGGAAATAAGAATTGGTAGAGAAAAGAGAAGGTTTCCAAGCTATGGGTTTACTCT
This sequence comes from Stellera chamaejasme, assembly GCA_024586325.1. Taxonomy (NCBI): domain Eukaryota; kingdom Viridiplantae; phylum Streptophyta; class Magnoliopsida; order Malvales; family Thymelaeaceae; genus Stellera; species Stellera chamaejasme. Next base: position 30,787,178 of record CM044981.1, read on the forward strand.
TGTCAACATGCTAGAGAAATCTTCTTCCTCCCACCTTTGGTATGTTCTTCTTGGGAAGGAGAGGAGTAGGAATCATGGTTTAAACTTTGGAAAAACTCCTTAGTTTGAAGAAACCCTAAATGCCGGATAATTGATGTGTTACGAGCTGTGTGTTGTGACACGCGCGCACAACACGCAGCCTTGCGCACAGGTTGTGCACAGACTTGTGCGCAGCGCACAGCCTTGCGCACAGGTTGTGCACAGCCTTGTGCGCAGCGCACAGCTTTGCGCACAGGTTGTGCACAGCCTTGTGCGCAGCCTTGCGCACAGGTTGTGCGCAGCCTTGTGCGCAGCGCACAGCCTTGCGCACAGGTTGTGCACAGGCTTGTGCACAGCGCACAGGCTTGCGCACAGGTTGTGCACATGCCAAAACTCACCCAAGAAGAACTTAGATATGAAGAGAAGTAAGTTTCGATGAAGGGAAAGTGCGGGTTTGTGCGAGAATTTCTTTCTGGGATTATTAGGATGTGTTCTGACTCAACTATGGTTATCCAGCTTGATTCTGTATTGGTGGAGTAGCGTGGAACCTTAGGAGCCAAGTTGGGCATTACGGGTCGGAAGTCGGGATTTTCCGAGTTTTGGGCTGCGGGGCAGCGTTTCAGAGGTAAGGGCTTAATTTGGTAAAATGTACGTTTGTTCTGCTCCATATGTGTTATCAGGTATGATATCTCTACTGTGTTGTATGCTTTATTTATATGTTCTGTTCTGTGTCCGCACTGAAGGGGTGCCGACATTCTGCGTATCCGCACCAGGAGTGCCGATACTTCTGTTCTGTGTCCGCACTGAAGGGGTGCCGACATTCTGCGTATCCGCACCAGGAGTGCCGATACTTCTGTTCTGTGACCCTACGACAGTTTGGGGCTCGCGACCCCAGCCGGTACCGTGCTATCTGTTCTGTTCTGATCTGTATATTCTGACCTCTGCGGAGGGCTGTCGTTACGGGTCGTTCTGGCGGTTGGACCGCATATGGTGGATTCTGATTTGCTTTATGTTTTATGTTCGTATGTATATGTATATGTTGTGCTAATCTGTTTTGCAGGTTCAGATTGTTGCCCTGTGGGCAAACTGCATTATTACCTTAAGCCCTTACTGGGTCCTTTCGAGGACTCACCCTTTTATCTGTTTACCACTTTCAGGCCGTCCTGACAAGCAACCGGCGGAGTAGAGGTTCCGCGGTGCTTCTTTCACTGTGAGGTTGGGTTGCAGCAGCAGTACCACGTGCGGAGGTCGCTTCAGATTCCGCGCTAGGTATTTATAGGATTTTGAATATTGGCTCTGTAGCTGTACCTGCATGCATATAGGTCAGATCATGTTTTGGATGTGTATATATGTATGTTTGAGATATCTTCTGTTTTGTTATCTTCTGAGTCGTGGGCGGAGCCCCGACTTGCCTATAGTAGATTTGGTTTATCTCAAACTTGGTGCTTCTGAGTTGATGGCGATAATGGATGTTAGCATACCATGAACTGCATGTGTGGTAGTAGTAAGATTGTTAGCATGCTTGCCTTGTATGAGTTATAGGTTGCTAGTTGTTACGCAACGATTCTGTGATTCGAGCTCGATGCTCTGTTGCCGCGCTTTCCGCCGTAATTCCTGTTTCCGACGTCGCGGCCGGCTCCGCCTCCGCAACCGGGCGGGGTGGCTGTGACATTTTGCTATTTTGAGGGTTCAAGAAGATCTGGACCTAGACTTCGGGCTCCTCGTCGGTTTCTTTATCCGACGCCCGACTTTTGTACGGTTGCACCTTCTGCCCGTAGATAGCTCTGTAGCATGATACTCTGTTGGCATGTAGTATTACGATAGCATGTTTTTGTAGGTCCGTCTGTTCATCTGAGATTGATTGTGGTTATGTATATATGTGCGTTCTGCTCTGAACTGATTGAATGAGTATGCTGATCTGTGCGGAAGCCTCTGTTCGGTAGTGAAAGAACAGACTTCCTTTTTGATAATCTGATTTCGATGTTCTGCTTCTGGTATTCTGTTTATGGGCGGAGCCCATTGTTTCTGTTGTCGTGATCTGTTTCTGTGCATGAATTGTTATACTTGATCTGTTGTTAGAAAGGGACCTTCTGGGTTAGTTAAAGGCCCGTGAAATAATCTCACATTAGCTGCGCGATCCTGGTCCCACCTTGCTCACCACCGCCCAACCGGCCGGCGATCGCTTCCCGCCGGGTCCGGAAGGTGTCTGACGGGGGAGGTGGTGACAGTTACCATTACACAACCGAACCTTACGAAACGAAACATGCATGTTATGAACAATATACAGAACCAGAACCAAGTTCGGAATACAAGAAACCAACCAATAGAGGTCTTGCGGAATCCAACCGCGCTACGGTGAAACTGCTGCTGCTGTCCAAACCCTCAAACCCTAGCAACCTCGCCTCTACTCGGTGACTTGCTTTTCCTTTCCTTTTCCTGAAACTGTAGATATAAGGCTTAGTTCTCGATAGAAGTTAGTAAGAGAATAGGTATAGACATGGTGCAGTTACTATAACGGTCGATACAATGTACCTGCAATCGAAAACAGAACGAATACGATATACACATAGCATCTCACCAACCAATCAAATGCTCAATCAATGCAACAAAATCAAACATATGCAATGCAGTCGGTCAATGACAATCACAGTCAATTCACAATCGAATCGATAATATTCTTTGTTATGGACCACGGCGAGATCTCCCCCGGTCCAACCAGCAATGGCCATGCGTCCATTCACAATCAGTCGGTAGAGCATGGTACCAGCTCGGGGGAGCGACCCCCATCGGTCAATCAATATGAATCATCGATAACCATCGTAGGTATATCGGAATCCCGGTAAATTCATCGATAACCATCGTAGGTATATCGGAATCCCAATAAATTCATCGATAACCATCGTAGGTATATCGGAATCCCAATCGGTTCCTGCACAACAATGTCTATACTAGGAACTAGGTCGGCGTCATCGGGGCACTCCCCTCCTCCAAACCTAGCCTCAGTCTATATCCGAGTATGCTTGCTACGCAAAGCAATACTCCTAAACACACACTGAACCCTTACCTCCGATAGTAGTCCAAATCTGAATTTTCGATCGACAGTCCCGGTAGAAATTTCAGCAGAGTTTCGGTCCAATTTCAAAGCAACTCCCTGTTCACAATCACTTCCAGATACAAAAAATGCATTTAGAATTCACAGAACCAATCACTAACAATGGCGTTAAAACCAAGGCTCGGCCCGGGAAAAATGACTTTCACACCGAGCCTCTTCTAACATAACCGATTACACTAACAGAATCAGAATTCTACTCTGAACACAGAAACACCCTTACCTTTCACTAATTCCTCCGTCGAAAATTACACCCAAATTTTCAGACGCGAATCGGCAAAACCTCGGATGCGTTTCTTCCTACGTTCCTGTTATCAAATACGCACAAGGAAGTTCCGAGAACGCTTAGGAACCGAAAACTCAAACAAAGAAGCATATGACATTATTCACTCCAAAATTCAAATGCTCATAACTTGTAAACTAAACTGATTCTACCAAAACAAACTTCAGATTACTGATCCATACAACCCAATGAACGATTTAACTGCAATACCTCGAAGTTTGGTCGCCAAACGATGGAAATCAGTTGTGAGCTCAAGCTCTCAAAAATGGCGGATGTGAGGGAGAGAGTGAGAAAGTTACGGATGGAGAAGATGAAAAAATAGAAGTTTTGACTAAAATCCCTTTTTTTTTACTTATACATATATATATATGTATTATTATTAACATAAATACATATACATATTTTACCAAAAATCCTTTCTTCTCTTCTCTTCTTCAACCAAAAGGAGACACATGTCCCTCCTCTCCCATCACCCATCCGCCCCATTCCTTTCTTTTCTTCCAAAATGTCAAATATTACCCTTTCCTTTACTTATACACACATATATATATATATGTATTATTAGCATAAATACATATATATAACTTTTCCATAAAACCTTTCTTTTCTTTTCTTCTTCTACCACAAAGTGACACGTCCTTTTTTATCTCTCTCTCATCTGCCCCACTACCTTTCCTTTTACCAAAATTGCCAATTTCCAATATCTCACACACTTTACAAAACTGCATTTTCGTTCAGCCCGAAAATGCAGCTTTTTACCAAACTTACTCCGATTGGAACCAAACATTAACCACTTACTCAGGGTATCACAAAACTCATAAAACCTATTTTTCTTATCCAATTATAAGTACCGAGTCACTCAGAATTGCAACTCCCAGGAATTACGCGCAGTCGCGTAATTAATTCTAAATCCGTCCCGGGTTGCCCCAAAAATCACCAAATTAAATCCACAAATACCAAACATGCAAAGCAAGTCCCGAAACAGAAATTATCGAAAATCCGGTAATTAAACTTAAACACGTAATTAACTTAATTACGTACCGGGTGTGGGTAACATTCACACTCCACACGAGCCCAGACTTGTGACTACTACTGTCCTCAACAGAGTACTTTCAAAACAGAGTACAGGACCCTGCCCATACTCCGCTCTAAGGAGGAGGAATCTTGGTACATGGTACACTACCCAAGCAAATGCGTCCTCGCCTGCGCAAAGTCCGCCCTCGCGGTCTCCCAGCTTGCCTACACGAGGTCTTACTCCTCGCGGTCTCAAGTATCGCCTGCGCGAGGTCTCGCCCTCGCAGGTCTCAAGTCTCGCCTTCTCGAGGACTCATCCTCAGGGTCTCGAGTATCGCCTGCGCAAGGTCTCTCCCTTACGGTCTCAAGTCTCGCCTTCGCAAGGACTCACCCTTACGGTCTCAAGTCTCGCCTTCACGAGGAATCACCTTCGCGAGTCTCTTATGCCTTCGCAGGTCTCACCCTCACGGTCTCGCTCGCCTTCGCAGGTCTCACCCTTGCGGTCTCAACTCGCCTTCGCGAGGTCTCCCATGCCTGTACTGGCCCCGCCAGACAAAGCCCTTGCACTCAGGTTCGTGCGGCCCTTATACCTTTGTTGGCTTCACCTTATCTGGGCCTTCGCCCCTTTGCTGGCCATCGCCCCTTGCTGGCCCTCGCCGCTGCATACTCAACTAAAGAAAGGCCACTTGGTCATCTGACATCCAGTAGCCAATAAGGAGGGAAGCACGAGCCTGAGTGATCTTCTCTTGGCTCACACGCCAGATATCTTCTATCCTCTGATAAGCGAATCATCTAAGGTGGTTTGCTGAGATCTTCATCATCACAGCCGCCTTATCTCCTTAAGTCTGACAGACTTGTCAGACTTGTCTCACAGCCTGTCCAAGGCTTCAACTGGGGGAGGCTCCTCCTGGCATCTCCCTATAAATAGGTGGATGTCCACCTTAAACTGGGTAAGCTACTACACGCCCCCCCACTCCTCTCTTGCTACTTCTGAGTATTCTCTTAATCTTCCACAGATTACTCTGAACAGCAAGCTTGGAGTTCTCAAGAACATCATCACCATCAACTGATGTGTGGCACAAACATTTCACATTTTCATGGTGTTCTAAGTCAAATTCATCACCTTTTTTATCATATTATTGTATTTTGTGTGCGCTATACTCGCTGTGGCTATTTGTTTGCAGGCGCACGCTAAAGGAGTGGAGTTTGAGGAGTGGCGAAAAAGTTGGGAGAATCCCGCGCAAGGACCGAAAAAAGTAAAGCGTGAAAGGTTGAGCCTCTGTGAACAGTAACCGGAGCAACCCAGGCGCATCCAGGCGCAACCCCCAGGCGCACCAGGCGCAACCCAGGCGCACCAGGCGCATCATCTGGAGCATGGTAGCTTGCGTGAACAGTAACCAGAGCATCCTCCCAGCGCATCCCAGAGCATCCTCTAGAGAAAACTGACCCTTTGTGAACAGTACAGGCGCATCCCCCAGGCCCACCAGGCGCAACCCCCAGCACAGCCTCGGGCCTCCACGTCATTTAATGAGTCTTTCTCGATTCAGACTCGATTCCACTCGTTTTGCACCTACTTTTTGGACATGTTTACCCTTATTTTACCTTGTTATAATGTCCCATATGTCTAGGGACTTTTTAGACTATTAGATATAATATATATAGACTTTTAGGATGAGTTTTAGACACATCTCACCATTTACACGAATTTCACATCAAACTTGAAGTTGGAGCTGTTCTTCCTCTTTCTCCTAGGGCTTATGAGCCCCTTCAACCTCACAATTATGAGAGGTTGATTGGGGCTCTTGTGGATGATCATTTATAGGGTGATTTCTATCCTATCTCTCTCTTTTACTCTTCATTGTTGGTGTTTTATTGGTGCTGATTTTGAGTAGTATCATGAGTAGGAGTAGGTAGTTTTCATTTCTTCTTGGGGGTTTAATGTTATTAGAGGTTTGATTGTGATATTCTCGACTTGTATGGATTTAGATACCAATTCCATGATCATTGAATGCTTAAGTATGTTAGAGAGTGGCTAACTATAGCATATGCATCTAAGGTGTTTGTTGAAATGCTCGAGAGAGGTTTTAATGAACTTTGCCTAAGGGATTTGGTTGATTGGCTTGCTGATTGTTAGAGATAACATCTAGGAGTTGATTGATTAGTAGATTAGGAGTTGTTCATGCCTTGTCACCTAATGCTAATACAACGAGAGTTGTTTAGGTTAGTGTTTGGCGAGAGATTAATGTGCTATCTAGAGATGGAAGCATGTTAGCTTTAGTAATCAATCTCTAAACCATGAGTTGAGATGCACAAGTAGCCTCTAAGATGCATGAATCCCCGAAGAGATCTCTATACTTGAAATTCCACAAGTTCTAATTTTCCTAGCTCTTACTTGTTTCATTTCACTCGTTGCCTCCATTGCATCTAGTTTCATTTAAATTAGTTACACTTTCCACCAACCATCCCATCAAACCATTGCTGCCCCTTGCATTGCATTCTAGCATAGTTATACACATTGCACACTAGCCTAGGAACGCTCGATTCTCTTGGGTTCGACCCTTACTCTTCGCCCTACACTATTTTTGACAAATACAAGGGTGAGTTAAGGTGTTTATAAATGTATTTGAATCATTGCACCTGTGTTTTGCATTGAGTAAAAACACCCTTGATCAAATTGGCGCCGTTGCCGGGGAATTGAGTGTATGTTTTTAGACTTTTTGTGTTTTGTGTGTTGCATATTGCATATCATGTTTATTTCCTTGCATTGTAAATTTTAGACCATGTTTACTTCCATTTCTTATCTTGCATTGTAGGTACCATCTTTTGTGCTACTAATGGCACACCACAACATGTGGAGGAACAACCAAGACCACTATCATTGGGAGGACATGGATGCTTATGAAGATACTTGGTCAAATGGACAGCAAGACTCATGGAGAGGAAATGGCTTCTACAATCATCAAACATTCTACACTTGGGAGCCAACATATGAAGATTATGAAGCAAACACTCATGAGTACTACTATGTCACATCTCCACCACCTCTTGTGCAACGGAATGAAGCATTGCTTTCTATGACACAAAAGTTAGATGATCTTGTGAATGAGATGAGGGCAAACAACATTCAAAGAGAGGAGGAAATGACCAAAGTAATGAAGGAACCGTCTCTTGTGCAACAAAATGAAGTGTTGGTTTCCATGAACCAAACATTGGAAGATTTCATAAGTGAACTTCGGGAGAACAACAAAAGAGAAGAGGAAAGGTTCAAAAGAGAGAACCCCCACCCTTCACCTCTCTTCATGGAGCCCCAAATTGAAGAAAAACCTTCTCTTAGTCAATTAATAGAGGATCTAGCTATAGAGATAAGAGAAGGCAGCAAGATGATTGAAGAGGGATGTAACACTTTGACCAACAAAATGGCATATGCGAAAGAAGAAACAAGGGCATCATTGAAGAACATGAAGCTTTTATGTGCACAAATGACATGGGATTTACAAGACCAATTCCTAGAGATGAGCCATGGGATGCAAGATAATGCCACAATTGTAGAACATGACCAACCATTGGAAGATATGAACTTCGAAGAGAAAAGTGAGCACTTCGAGAAAAATATAGAGGAAAAGTGTGAAGAAGAATTCAAATGGGGAGAAGCGGAAATTGCAAATCTCAAGCTACTTTTAGGAGCAACACCCACTCCTTGCTCTCAAGTGCCCCAATATGAATATGTGGAAATCTTCAAGTTGGATAAGTGTTGTGGAGGTGGGATGTTTAAAGTGAGATGTATGCCATGGAGACCTCCAAGAAAGATGAGTCTAGTGGATCTTGGAAGGAAACGCCTCTTGATCTTCATGTTGTGGATGACATAAGACCGAAGGGTGTCACGTGAGACTTTCTTCACCATTCATGCCTAGCCAAGGGCTTTAAACATGGCGCTTGTTGGGAGGCAACCCAACGGTTTTGAACTTTATGTTTTAGCTTCTTAAAGTTCAAGTTTGAATAAGAGTAGGAGCATTGACGTGCTTTATTTTCAGGTGGGTGAAGCCAATTGAAGTGGAATTTCAGGGGAGAAACATGTTCATGGAAATTTTTGTTTGAAAGTGGAGAGGCGAAAACGCTCCCAACCCATTTCTCCACCGGTGCGAGGCCGGTCCCACCACCTCCACCCACGATTAGGGGGCCTCCTAGGCCCCAGTGCACGACCTACCGTTCTCTTCCTTTTTCTTTCCCTCTCATGCTATGAGGACATTGCATATTTTGAGTTTGGGGGGGTATACGTATATATTTCATATGGGAGATGGTAGAGAGTACCTTGTGTTGTATTTGATTTGAAACACCTTGCAAGCATCTAGTTTTTCTTTTTCTTTTAAGGTTGTGATTGTTTAAAAAAAAATCAGATAAATCTTGAAAAATTCCAAAAAAAATCAGAAAACTAAAAAGCTTGTAGGCAAGTTGTATGTGGATGATAAGTGTTTCATGCATTCGATGATAGAATGGGGTGTGTGTGTACTTAGCTTGAGTACTAATATAGACGGATCTTACTTGTTGAGTGTCTTGTTGAACTTTTTGTGAATTGTTACATTTTAGAATTGCATGATTTGATTTTTGGATTATAGTTGGTCTCGAGCATGAAAAATCTCTTTAAGGAGAACCGAAACTTTGATTAATGTTATCGTGTGAAACTTGATTTAGCTAGCTTGTGAATGGGAAATGCTAGGTGGGTGCCTAATATTTGCACTCTATGTTTGGCAACACTTGGAATGACGCTTTTGTCATGAAGCGGAGCACCCGTAGCATAGCTTAATGCCTCTCTTCCATGTGCAAGCTTGGAGTGCAAGTATGTGATATCGCACATCTTAAGGAGGTTCGGTTGGAATGATTCTTTAGACATGTGGCTGTAGACGGCAACTGCGTGGCCTTTTGACCCTCTTCCAAGCGCTCATCTTAAGAATTTAGGAAACCATCCTCACACATAAAAAAAATAATAATAAAAAAAAGAAGAAGAAGGAAGTAGTAAAAAAAAAAGAAAAAAAAGGGGAGTTGATGAATAAGGTGTGAGCAATGGGCATTCCACATTCACTTGCTAAATCTAGTTTCTCATTGGTATGCATTAAACTTGGAGTCTACGTTCTCTTTAGGAAGTATTAAATGCTCGAATGACCAACTTACCCCAACTTTTGTATCTTGCTATTTTTATTGTAACTTCTCACAAATTGTTCACTTGTGCACTACACAAGACGTAGATCTTTCTTTAGGAGCACTCAAGCTTTGTGGAGTAGTGATTCTTAGGTGCATGAATAACTTTGATTTCATTTCTTGCCTACACCAAATGCTTTTGTAATTTATAGGCGGCTAGAGTAGGAGTCCTTGAGTCTTTACTTTCCTAGATGCTTGCGTTGCTAGAGACTAGCAACATTTTGAGTTTGGGGGTGTGATGTGTGGCACAAACATTTCACATTTTCATGGTGTTCTAAGTCAAATTCATCACCTTTTTTATCATATTATTGTATTTTGTGTGCGCTATACTCGCTGTGGCTATTTGTTTGCAGGCGCACGCTAAAGGAGTGGAGTTTGAGGAGTGGCGAAAAAGTTGGGAGAATCCCGCGCAAGGACCGAAAAAAGTAAAGCGTGAAAGGTTGAGCCTCTGTGAACAGTAACCGGAGCAACCCAGGCGCACCAGGCGCATCATCTGGAGCATGGTAGCTTGCGTGAACAGTAACCAGAGCATCCTCCCAGCGCATCCCAGAGCATCCTCTAGAGAAAACTGACCCTTTGTGAACAGTACAGGCGCATCCCCAGGCCCACCAGGCGCAACCCCAAAGACAGCCTCGGGCCTCCACGTCATTTAATGAGTCTTTCTCGATTCAGACTCGATTCCACTCGTTTTGCACCTACTTTTTGGACATGTTTACCCTTATTTTACCTTGTTATAATGTCCCATATGTCTAGGGACTTTTTAGACTATTAGATATAATATATATAGACTTTTAGGATGAGTTTTAGACACATCTCACCATTTACACGAATTTCACATCAAACTTGAAGTTGGAGCTGTTCTTCCTCTTTCTCCTAGGGCTTATGAGCCCCTTCAACCTCACAATTATGAGAGGTTGATTGGGGCTCTTGTGGATGATCATTTATAGGGTGATTTCTATCCTATCTCTCTCTTTTACTCTTCATTGTTGGTGTTTTATTGGTGCTGATTTTGAGTAGTATCATGAGTAGGAGTAGGTAGTTTTCATTTCTTCTTGGGGGTTTAATGTTATTAGAGGTTTGATTGTGATATTCTCGACTTGTATGGATTTAGATACCAATTCCATGATCATTGAATGCTTAAGTATGTTAGAGAGTGGCTAACTATAGCATATGCATCTAAGGTGTTTGTTGAAATGCTCGAGAGAGGTTTTAATGAACTTTGCCTAAGGGATTTGGTTGATTGGCTTGCTGATTGTTAGAGATAACATCTAGGAGTTGATTGATTAGTAGATTAGGAGTTGTTCATGCCTTGTCACCTAATGCTAATACAACGAGAGTTGTTTAGGTTAGTGTTTGGCGAGAGATTAATGTGCTATCTAGAGATGGAAGCATGTTAGCTTTAGTAATCAATCTCTAAACCATGAGTTGAGATGCACAAGTAGCCTCTAAGATGCATGAATCCCGAAGAGATCTCTATACTTGAAATTCCACAAGTTCTAATTTTCCTAGCTCTTACTTGTTTCATTTCACTCGTTGCCTCCATTGCATCTAGTTTCATTTAAATTAGTTACACTTTCCACCAACCATCCCATCAAACCATTGCTGCCCCTTGCATTGCATTCTAGCATAGTTATACACATTGCACACTAGCCTAGGAACGCTCGATTCTCTTGGGTTCGACCCCTTACTCTTCGCCCTACACTATTTTTGACAAATACAAGGGTGAGTTAAGGTGTTTATAAATGTATTTGAATCATTGCACCTGTGTTTTGCATTGAGTAAAAACACCCTTGATCATCAACCACTCAACTGAGATTCCGTACCTGCTTCAGGAGCGCGAATATCAGTTTGGCGCCGTCTTTGGGAAACGAAGTTCTCATCCAAAAACCCATATCACAAACCACAAGTAAGTCATGCCAGTTACCCGGAACACGAGCAGGCACAGTCGCCAAGGGAGGAGTAATTCGGCTGTGACGGTCACAAATAACGACCCACGGTCGGAAGCCTCCCTAAACAATGTTCCCCCACAATGGGAGGAACTCTCTGTTCATTCGACGGAGGATAGTTCCTCCCACGTTAATCGTAGCGTGTCCCAGGAGCACACCACTCCACCACCAAATCCTCCACCGACAGGCCTTGATCCGGCCGTCCTGCAATCAATCACGGAGGCGGTTGCTCATAACTTACGCGAAATGCACGTTAGAACTCTCAGAGGAGTTTTGAATAGTGTGGGAACACTACAAACTAATCTACCGGAACATCCGGTCACCCCGCCGCAACAAGTAAGTCTTTCTGACCCTCCTCCGTCTGTGCTTATAGCACTTACTAGGCGGATTAAAGAAATGGAGAAAAGAGAGGAGAGGTCTAGTGTTCATACTATCGCCAGAATGGGTTTGGGTCACCTCTGGACCCAGCCCTTCACTCAACGGGTCTTGAATACCCCTCTTTCGGATCAGTTTCGTCAGCCCAGGCTAGACGCTTACGACGGTCTATCAGACCCAGATGTTCATTTGCAACGTTATGTCTCCGCGATGGCCATCGCGAGGGCGGATGACAACACCCTTTGTAGGGCTTTCAGCTCCACACTCATAGGGGCCGCGGGGAACTGGTACGCCACCCTTCGCGAGAAGCGGTTTGATTCCTTTGAGGAACTCTCCCGCAGTTTCTCCAATAACTTCATGATATCCAAGCCTCCTCCCAAAACGGCAGGACACCTCCTTTAGATACGACAGAAGAAAGAAGAATCCCTCAGGGAATATATTCAGCGATATCAGGCGAAGTCCATCCAAGTCCCAAATCTGGGGGAGGAGGCCCGCCTGCTCACAGCCATTCAGGGTCTCCATTGGAACTCTCTTTTCTTTGTGGAGGTACACACCAACCCTCCCTCCAACATGGAGCAGTTCTTGAACACGACATCCCGGTTCATGAACGCAGAAGAGGTCATTTGACCGCCCTCGCCAACTCCTCAATCACCAGACTAGTGATGTTGCTTCTCGCCAAATAATTTGTTCTCAAGCAACTATGGCATCGCGGATTTGCATCACCCCTCCAGCGATGCCTTCGCACTCTTGAGGGACGCGTCGTCCTGGACACTCCCCCCGCCAAGGATACTATTGGCGGGGACACTTGCCTACAAAGCCCTCTCGCCCAGGATACTCTTGGCCCCCTGCCAGGGGACGTGCCCCCAATGCCAGACCGAGTCTTGCATTCAAATGGCTGCCATCTACGGAATCTCCTACACTGATAAAACCAGTGCCCTTCGCCCTGTGGGGCCTTGATCTCACTGGCCATCTGCGGATCATCACGGTTGATTACTTCTCTAGATGGGTCAAGGTGGAACCCTTGGTCCCCATCACCTCCGCCAAAAATCATCACTCTCAAAGGACTTCGCTTGCCGGTACGGCAGCCCCCTCGCCATCGCTGCAGGCGATGGCACTCAGTTCGCTGAACCATGGCGCCCAATAATGGCCCCAGGACAAAGTGTCCGCATGCTCTTCGCCCCAGTGGCGCACCCCCAGTCTAGGGACCTCTACTTGGTCACTGACCAAACCCTCAAGGAAGGCCTCAGGAGACACCTCTCCTTTATCTACCGCGCAGATGCGCCTCTGCCTATTAAGGCAGATCTCCCCGTGATCTGCATGATCAAACTCCACAGACCAAGTAAGCCCTAAGCTCCATATTATAGTTCCAATATAATACTGGTGTACCTACTCTTCTCTTACAGCGATACACGGAAAACACAATTACCCTCCCAATCGCCCTCTGTACCTAAACGGTCAGACTGGCCACTCATCGCCAATGGTCTTTGCGGGTCTCGTCTCTACGAACCCCAACTGACCTTCAACACGGTCGCGCCAATGGTCTTTGCGGGTCTCATCTCTACGAACCCCAACTGACCTTCAACACGGTCGCGCCAATGGTCTTTGCGGGTCTGGTCTCTACGAACCCCAACTGACTTTCAACTCGGTCTCGCAAATGGTCTTTGCGGATCTCGTCTCTACGAAGCCCAACTGACCTTTAGCACGGTCGCTCCAATGGTCTTTGCGGGTCTCGTCTCTACGAACCCCAACTCACCTTCAACTCGGTCTCGCCAATGGTCTTTGCGGGTCTCGTCTCTACGAACCCCAACTGACCTTCAGCACGGTCAAGCCAATGGTCTTTGCGGGTCTCATCTCTACGAACCCCAACTGACCTTCAACACGGACTCCTCTACACAGGTAGTTGCGGGTCTCATCCCCAACTGACCTTCAACTCGCCCCGCCCCAAGGGTAATCCCTTTGCGGTGCGGAAGGGTAATCCCCTTTTGGCTCCTTCAGGGAGGTCCCTGTATAAGTCACCCTCGCGCGGCTCACTGGGCCTTCCGCACGGACTCCTCTACACAGGTAGTTTCGGGTCTCATCCCCAACTGACCTTCAACTCGCCCCGCCCCGCCCCAAGGGTAATCCCTTTGCGGTGCGGAAGGGTAATCCCCTTTTGGCTCCTTCAGGGAGGTCCCTGTATAAGTCGCCCTCGCGCGCCTCACCGGGACTTCCGCACGGACTCCTCTACAGAGGTAGTTGCGGGTCTCATCCCCAACTGAACTTCAACTCGCCCCGCCCCAAGGGTAATCCCTTTGCGGTGCGGAAGGGTAATCCCCTTTTGGCTCCTTCAGGGAGGTCCCTGTATAAGTCCCCCTCGCGCGCCTCACCGGGCCTTCCGCACGGACTCCTCTACACAAGTAGTTGCGGGTCTCATCCCCAACTGACCTACACCTCGCCCCGCCCCAAGGGTAATCCCTTTGCGGTGCGGAAGGGTAGTCCCCTCTTGGCTCCTTCAGGGTGGTCCCTGTATTAGTCACCCCCGCGCGCCTCACCGGGCCTTCCGCACGGACTCCTCAACATAGTTGCGGGTCTCATCTCTCCAACAGACCACTTGTCTCAACAAGTGCCTCCCTGCCTTCGCCATCATGTGACTACAGGCTCAAGGTAAACTGAGCTTTACTTCTCTTATCATACAAAGGATGAACACCTTGCAGGTGCCCTCTTCTCGGCACACTCACACTACCCAAGGGCTATCCCCTTGTGGTCTCGCCAGGAAGGTCTCTGCGTTCGTTGCCTTCGCGAGCCCCAGAAGACCTTCGACATGGAAAATCTCATCCATGGTCTTCAAAGGCATCGCACTCCGCCCAAACCCTTACTCTGGCTACATACGGAGTACAGGACCCTGCCCATACTCCGCTGTCAGGAGGAGGCATCTTGGTACACTACCCAAGCAAATGCGTCCTCGCCTGCGCAAAGTCTCGCCCTCGCGGTGCCCCAGCTTGCCTACACGAGGTCTTACTCCTCGCGGTCTCAAGTATCGCCTGCGCGAGGTCTCGCCCTCGCAGGTCACAAGTCTCGCCTTCGCGAGGACTCATCCTCAGGGTCTCGAGTATCGCCTGCGCAAGGTCTCTCCCTTGCGGTCTCAAGTCTCGCCTTCGCGAGGACTCACCCTTACGGTCTCAAGTCTCGCATTCGCTAGGACTCACCTTCGCGAGTCTCTTATGCCTTCGCAGGTCTCACCCTCACAGTATCGCTCGCCTTCGCAGGTCTCGCCCTTACGGTCTCAACTCGCCTTCGCGAGGTCTCCCACGCCTGTACTGGCCCCGCCAGACAAAGCCCTTGCACTCAGGTTCGTGCGGCCCTTATACCTTTATTGGCTTCACCTTATCTGGGCCTTCGCCCCTTTGCTGGCCTTCGCCCCTTGCTGGCCCTCGCCGCTGCATACTCAACTAAAGAAAGGCCACTTGGTCATCTGACATCCAGCAGCCAATAAGGAGGGAAGCACGAGCCTGAGTGATCTTCTCTTGGCTCACACGCCAGATATCTTCTATCCTCTGACAAGCGAATCATCTAAGGCGGTTTGCTGAGATATTCATCATCACAGCCGCCTTATCTCCTTAAGTCTGACAGACTTGTCAGACTTGTCTCACAGCCTGTCCAAGGCTTCAACTGGGGGAGGCTCCTCCTGGCATCTCCCTATAAATAGGGGGATGTCCACCTTAAACTGGGTAAGCTACTACACGCCCCCCACTCCTCTCTTGCTACTTCTGAGTATTCTCTTTATCTTCCACAGATTACTCTGAACAGCAAGCTTGGAGCTCTCAAGAACATCATCACCATCAACCACTCAACTGAGATTCCGCACCTGCTTCAGGAGCGCGAATATCAATAAACTACCCAAGCAAACGCGTCCTCGCGTCGCATCAGAATCACACAAGGCCTTCGCAAGGTCTCACCCTTGCGGTCTCCAGTATCGCCTTCGTGAGGTCTCCAGTCTCGCCTGCGCGAGGTCTTACCCGTACGGTCTCAGATCTCATCTGCGCGAGGTCTCTCCCTCTCAGGTCTCAAGTCTCGCCTTCGCAAGCTTCTTAGGCCTTCGCGGATCACCCTCGCGGTCTCAAGTCTCGCCCTTGCGATCTCACTCGCCTTCGAGGGTCTCACTCCCACGGTATCGACTCGCCTTTGCGAGGACTCTCATGCCTATACTATTACGGTCACCCCGAGCGGGTTGCGACCAGGTGACCCGGGGCTCCGGTTTTGGCCTGCGGATCACGGTTTTGGGCGTTCAGGCAGCTCCCGAGCCTTATCCGAGTATCATTTTGGCGAACCCTTTCATATTTGAGATCGTGTGGGTCCCCCGGACGTTTCCGCCGAAAATATTTTTTCCGGCGCCGGGGGTTGTCGGGGTTGTCTCGGGACGTACAGCGGGCTCGGTAGCGCTCCCGAGACCTCAGATTGAGAAACCGTTTGAGGATTTGGAGTCGAGGGAACATCCCAGAGGTTTTTATGGAGTATAAATTTTACGGCGGGACGTTCGGTCCCGGGCGACTCTCGGGGCTCGGACGGTAATCCCGGGGCTCGGGATGGAATTTCTTCGACGGCTCCATGGTAAGTTATGTTATATTTTCAGATGGATTTTATGGTTATTTTTGTGGATTTTTGCGGGAGTGTGCGGGTTTATCGGAAAAATGTCGGGAATGAAGGGTTTAAAGGTTGGAATGTGATCGTAGGTGTTGGAATAACAAGGTTCTAGCTCGGTTCGTAAAACCGAGCTTTCTGTGGTTTTTGTGTGTTTGGTTTTGGGGGTGTATTTTGATGTGTTTTGATTGGTTTATGGTTGTTCAGCTTGATTCTGCATTGGTGGAGCATTGTGGAACCATCGGGGTTTAGTTTGCACTTTGCGAGCCGGGAGCTGGGATTTCCCGGGAGTTGTGCTGCGGCGGGACAGCGTTTTCGAGGTAAGGGTTCAACTTTTCTTGTTATACATATTGGTATGGGACTTTATGTATACGGGTTTAGTTGAGGCGGGTGTCCGGGTTGAGGACGGTGGTTCGGTGATACCGGGACCTGTCATATGGTAAGATGCATGTTCGTGTCTGTCCAAGGCCCGAATGGTCTTGGAGACCTCGAGTGCTCTGTGGTTTATTGGTGTGTCCGCACTGGAGGGTGCCGACACTTTATGTATACCCGCACCGGGAGTGCCGGCATAGCACTGGGACCCTACGACAGTTTGGGGATCATGACCCCAGCTGGTACCGTGCTATTGGATATTGGAACCTCTTGGAGAGGGCTGTCGTCTGTATTTCATTATGAGGATCGATTGGGCGGTTGGACCGCGTATGGGATCATTGGCTCACCTTGTCCTACGGGACATTGTATTTATATTGGTATATGGATATTTGTGCTTGTATTGCTCTGTTTTGCAGGTTCGGTTGGTTACCATGTATACGAACTGTATCTTACCTCACCCCTTATTTGTTTACCACCTTTCAGGCAGACCTGATAAGCAGCCGGCGGAGTAGATTTCCGCGGTGCTTTGGTTGTTTTGGGCTTTCAGGTATTTAACGTTCCATTTTTGGAACCTTGGTTGGTTTTGGTTAAGGGGTAGTCTCGGTTGAGGCTTTAGATTGGTGTTTCATACTTTGATTTGGACAGTTCTTAGTTGACTAACTCTTCTCTCTCTCTTTGGTTCTGGTTAGCAGTAGCAGCAGCAGCAGCAGTACCACGTGCGAAAACCTCCTAGGAGAGAGCAGTTCTCCGATTCCGCACTAGGTATATTTAGGCTTTAGTTTTGATGCTCTGTAGCTGTAGTTGCATGTATGTATAGTGGATCATGAGTTGTAAATGGTATATACTCTGGACATATTCTGATTTTGAACTGTCTTCTGAGTCGAGGGCGGAGCCCCGACATGCCTATATTGTATATACTGGATATATGATATGAAGTGGATTTTTGTGACTCTGTGATCAGTTGCTATGATTTATGTCTGTTTCACCATGAACTGCGTGTTTGTATACTTGTCGTGTATGGATGTTGTAGGTTGCGAGTTGTAGTACCGTTCTCGCGCTTTCCGCCGTAGCTATTGGTTTCCGAACGTCACGGTTGGCCTCGCCTCTGCAACCGGGCGGGGTGACTGTGACATATACTGGCCCCGCCCAGATAAGGCCCTTGCACTCAGGTTCGTGCGACCCTTACACCTTTATTGGCTATGCTTTATCTGGGGTTTCGCCCCTTGCAGGCCTTCGCCTGCTACTTGCTCCACTTGGTCATCTGACATTGAGCAGCCAATTAGGAGGTCAGCACGAGCCTGAGTGATCTTCACCAGATTTGCACGCCAAACATTCCCTGACAAGTGAATCTTCTAAGGCGGTTTGCTGAGATCTTCATCATCACAGCCGCCTTATCTCCTTAAATTTGACAGACTTGTCAGACTTGTCTCACAGCCTGTCCAAGGCTTCAACTGGGAGAGGAAGCCCGCCTGCTCGCGGCCATTCAGGGTCTTCGCTGGGAGTCCCTCTTCTTCGTGGATGTGCACACCAACCCCCCACCAACATGGAACAGTTCTTGAGCACGGTATCGCGGTTCATGAACACGGAGGAGGTCACTCGACCACTTGCGAGGGCCACAGCGGCAGATGCGAAGGGACAGCCCTCGCGAACGGACTCCAGGTCCCAGAGGCAGTACCCTACGGTGTCCAACAGGGAGGGGACGTATTTTACTCTCCCCCCACTAAGGGAATCTCGCACCAACATTCTCCATGCTCTGGAAAAAAAGAGAGAGGTCCCCAAATGGCCTCGCCCACTCTCCCAAGAAGTAACTAGGCAGAGCAGTAAGTACTGCCGCTATCATCGTGACAAGGGTCACGACACTGAGGACTGTTTTGAACTCTAGCGCATGATTGGAGAAATGCTTGCTCAGGGCAAACTTAGGGAGTTCTTGCTCCATGATGATGGGGGCCGCAAGCGAGAAAGTAATCAGGAGGATCCTCGGTAGGGAGACCGCAGGCGGGGTCGCTCCCAGCAAAATCCAGATCGGGAAGATCTAGTCCAAATTCCCCCAGTAAGGGGGCATATCAGCGTAATCACGCAGTGCGAAGGCGCAGCGGCAAGACACCATCACATGAGGCAGATCTATCAGATAGATCACTCCTCAACTCACTTACTGCATCGCCGCGATGGCACCTTTGTTGCAGTACCTCACGCGGACCCTTTGGTTATCACCGCCCGTATCGCGGGATGGGACATTGACAGAGTCTACATGGACACTGGGGCGAATGCCAATGTGATCTACAAGCACACTCTGATGGAAGCCAAGGTGCCCCTATCGCAAATCCAGCCAGGGAAGGGGGCTACCTTTGGAGTGGGACGGGATGAAATCCCAACTTTGGGGACAATCAACCTCCCCTTCATGATGATGGGGGCTACCAACGAGAAGAAGCAAGTCTGCCACTCCAGCTTTGTGGACTTCATTGTCCTCGATCTCCCCACGCCATACAACGCCATCATTGGGCGTCACACGCAAACTGAGTTCCACGTCCGCTGTGATGTGCGGGCCCTGACTTTGGTTTTCCACACTGTGGCAGGGGATGCCTACATTTTTGTCAATCAAAACGTGGCCAGAGGCAATTACGTCTCTGCCCTCGCAGGACCTCCTCAGCTCCCCAAGCCATCAGAGCCTAAGACAAAGGCACCCATGGAGGAAACTGGGCCCGCAGGCGAGGCCGCTCCTGACTTGTCTGGGGCCTTCGACGAAATTGAAATTTTGCCTGGCAAGAAGTTCCGGGTGGGAAAAGACCTTGAAGAGCAAGATCAACAAGCACTCATCCATCTCCTCCATGCCAACAGCGATGTCTTCGCATGGGGTCCTGAGGACTTACCAGGTGTGGATCCTGCTATTATTTCTCACAAGTTGAGTGTACTCCCCGGCTTTAGCCCGGTTAGACAAAAAACAAGCGGTATGGCCCCCGACCGTAAGGACTTTGTACGCACTGAAGTGCAGAAATTGCTTAAGGTAAATATAATCAAGGAGGTTCACTACTCTGAGTGGGTTGCTAATGTAGTCCTCGCGGATAAGGAAGGTGGTCAGTGGCGACTGTGCGTAGACTACAAAAGGGTTAATAGGGCCTGCCCAAGGGATCCCTATCCCCTACCCTCTATCGATCAGCTGGTTGACTCAACCGTACATCACCCTCAGTGGCGACTTGCAGCGACTGATGAACGGTTCAAATACGCAAGAATGCGAAAAGGCTACTCAGCACGAAAACAAGGAAGTGCAAAAGTACAGATGAATTGTTTCATCCTTCTCGGACATGCTTTTATAAGCCCACGGAAATGAAAAAGCACCTTTTAAGCGCCTTGAGGGGGCCAAAGGCCGCTGGGTAGACGAACTCCCAAGCGTCTTGTGGGACTACCGCACCACAACGCGCACCCCAATAGGCGAGACACCTTTCTCCCCGGTTTATGGCGCAGACGCGCTTTTACCTATTGAGGCAGATCTTCCCACGATCCGTATGATCAACTTCAACGACGAATCCAACTCTCAAGGGCTTCGCGCCAAGCTCGACTTACTCGAAGAATTACGCGAAGGCGCTCGCCTTCGCATGTTTGCCCTCAAAAAGAGGCTCAGTCTTCATCATAATGCCAGGGTGAGACCCAAGGCGCTACAACAAGGGGGCCTTGCCTTGCTCAAGTCTTGATACGATCACGGGTAGACTTGACGCGAAGCCGCGAGATCGTACGGAAGCGCAGATCTAGCTTGAAGGAGTCGACGAACAAGGAAGGGATAGATTCAGCCATAGACACCTCCCAACTACGAGGTTGGGCAATATATGCGATAAGCCTGGGGAGTATGGATGATCTAGCACCTCTCAACTACGAGATTGAGCAATACCAGATATTAAACTTGATGATAAACAATCAAGGGGGATGGCGGAAAATAGCAAGGGGGTGAGAACCGGGCTTAAGGAATTTCCTTCTTAAGCTTTAAACATGTTCTACCATACAAAGAGAGTATGCTGTTCCTTTTATAGGAGAGAAGGGAACAACCTCTGACTTATGCGCATGCATGCCATAAAGTGTACAGTACTTTTGCATGCATGTTTGACTAAAAGATAAAAAGGTAAAAGCTAAGTAGATAAGTACGCTCCCAAGTGTCAGCGTGAAAGGCGGGAGGGTGCCAGAATGGTCGAGAGTGGTTGGCCGACTTAATAAGCTTAGGTGGCTTTGCTTTAGGGTTTCGTCTGACTGGAGGCCCCGCTCTGAAGGCCTCGCCTTCGTTGGGAAACTTCGCGGAGAAGGCTTCGCCTAGTTGGCCTCGCCTTCTCTTTGAGGCTTCGCGAATGAAGGCTTTGCCTTTGCTTGGTGGCTTCGCAGGAGGGAAGCCCAACCTTAGCGTCTGAACTGGAAGTCTTCATGTTGTAGGCTGCGCCCTCGTCAGGAGGCTTTGCTGGGAAGGCTTCGCCCAAAGGCTTCGCCTTTGCTAGGACACTTCGCATGGAGGTTTGCCTTCATTTTGAAGACTTCATGATGAAGAGTCTTGTATGAGGGCCTAGCCATGAGTGTTCGCAAGGATGGTTTCGCCTGAAGGCTTCGCCATCGCCGGAACACCTTCGTTTGATGAAGCCTAGCCCTCGCCTTGAGGCTTCGCAGGAATGGCTTCGCCTGAAGGCCTCGCCATTGCCTGGAAGCCTTAGCATGATGTAGTTCATCTTCGTCTTCAGGCTTCACAAGGACAGCTTCGCCAAAGTGCTTTGCCATCGCCTGGAT
The DNA here is from genome assembly GCA_024586325.1 of Stellera chamaejasme. Classification (NCBI taxonomy): domain Eukaryota; kingdom Viridiplantae; phylum Streptophyta; class Magnoliopsida; order Malvales; family Thymelaeaceae; genus Stellera; species Stellera chamaejasme. The sequence goes on from CM044981.1 coordinate 30,808,860, forward strand.
GTCTCCGTGTGCAGGAGCCTATCCTTCCCCTTGAGGCCTCGCGTAAGGTGTTACGGTCACCCCGAGCGGGTTGCGACCGGGTGACCTGGGGCTCCAGTTTTGGCCTGCGGGTCACGTTTTTCGGCGTTCAGGCGGCTCCCGAGCCCTATCCGAGTATCATTTTGGCGAACCCTTCCGTATTTGAGGTCGTGTGGGTCCTCCAGACGTTTCCGCCGAAAATATTTTTCTGGCGCCGGGGGGTTGTTGGGGTCGCCTCGGGACGTACAGCGGGCTCGGTAGCACTCTCGAGATCTCCGTTTGGGAAGCCGTTTGCAGTTTTGGAGTCGTGGAAACGTCCCGGTGGTGGTTGTGGAGTTTAATATTTGGGGCGGGACGTTCGGTTCCGGGCGACTCCCGGGGCTCGGGATGGAAATTTTCTGACGGCTTTGGGGTAAGTTGTCTTATAATTTAAGATGGAATTTATGGGTATTTTTATAGAATTTTGGAGTGACGGAATTTCGGTTCAGGTTGACACGCTCGCACGTCGGGTTTTGGTTCGGGTTCAGCGAGCTCGGTAGGACACTCCGGAATGGTAAATGAACTTTTGAAATATGTTTTATGAATGTTATAATATTCTGAGGGTTGTGTCCAAGTTTCGTTAATTTTGGAATCCGGTAATTATTTTTGGGCAAAAAGAATTGGAACTTTCGGAAAAGTTGGGAGGTTAATTGAAATTTGGTTGCAAAATTAATAAAATGGGTATGGGCAGCATTTGTTCTTTTCGGCAGCAATTGGGAGGAGATATTAGAGGACACATGGCTATTTCTTATTTAAGATGGGAAGTATGGGTTAAAGAAGAAAGTATTTTACTTGGCCAATATTTTCATAAGTGAAAATATCTCATTTCTTTTCATTTCTTCTCTTCTTCTTCTTCTTCTTCAAGTCTGCCGACTCCATTGGTGAGCTCCACCCAAGCTTGAGGTTCTTCTTCTTGGTAGAAATCAAAGAGGAATTGGATGCTTCTTGTGGTAAGCATCCTTCTTTCTTCTCTTTTCTTATTGGAATTGAAGATTAGTGAAGAAAAGTTGAGTTTTTGCAAATGATGGGTTTGTTCTTAGCTATAAGCTAGGATGATTCTCTTCCTCCCATCTTTTAGTATGTTGTTCTTGGGTTGTAGGAGAGTGTTAATCAAGTGTTGGATTTTGGAAAACACATCTTGGATGAGGAACCCTTGTTTGGCCGAATTTTTGGGAAAAATTCCAAAATGATGTGTGTTTGTTATCTTGGTTCATACTTCAAGTATGTTAATCCTAGCATGATTCTAAGCTTATGTATGGATTCAATTTGATGGAAAACAAGTTGAGGTAAAAACCCCCAAATGGCCGAATTTATGAGTTGTTGTTCAATGTTGGATTTTGTTGTTTGGATGCAATTGGATAGCATGCTTGGTTTAGAAGTGAAATTGGTGATTAGAATGGTTGTTTGGTAGCTTGTTTGGATTGATTTGGATGTTGGGTGAAATGTTGGTTAGTAACCGAAATGTTGGAATGAAACTTTATCTAGGTTGGAGTTTCATTTTGGTTAAATTGGATGTTAATTTGGTGTTGGGGTTGAATTTAGAAGTGGATGGAAGTTTGAAACGTTGAATTCGGTTAAGAAATGGAAAAGTTGCAATTAAGCGGGATTATCGGAAAATGTTGGGTAATGAAGGGTTTAAGGTTGGATTTGATCAGTTCTGCTTGTTGTATTATGTTTGTCAATGTATAATCTTGCATTGCCTAAGTTGGTTCTGAATTCTGAAGTTTCTGTGGAAATCTGGAATTTTACGGAAATTCTGTCGGATTTTCAGTTTTGGGGTCGGGGGTGTAGTTTGGTAGTGTGGTCGATAAGGATGCTAATTCACCTTGGTTTGACAGATTCTGAGGTTCGGAGGTTAGGAAAAGAGAAGTTTCTAAGTTTCGGGTCACGGTGTGGAGGTTGTCCAGAATCGGTCTAATACTCTGGACTTGAGAGGTAAGGGTTTGGTTACATTCTTTTGGTAAGATAAGTATATGTTTTGGTTTCATTTTCTGCTCGCTAGTATTTCGAATTTTATGCCTTTGGGCATATTCTGTAGTTTGTAAGAGTATGCCTTATAGCATACTGTCTGCATTAACCTTACGGCGCTTGTGGGTTCGCTACCCACTGGTGCACCATGCTTCAGATTAGCTTCGGCTTCCGACTCCCTTAGTGGAGGTGTCGCCCGATTTGTTATAAGGGTTATGGCGATTTAGAATCGCACGTCCTTCGGGATTCCGATCTATTTTCTCGTACATGCATGATATTCGTATTCTCATTGCATATATTGCTATCTTTCTGTTTTGCAGGGTTACATATACTTACCTTACCCCATATCCCTTACGGGTCCTTTTAGGACTCACCCTTCTTTGGGTTTTGTTTTTGGGTTTCCGTAGGGTTTCTACCTTGGTTGGGTTTTGCAGCAGCTACACCTTGCGGTCTGGGATTTGTCTTTTGGATCTGAATCCCACGCGAGGTATTTTGAGACTTAGATCTAAGGCTGGCTCTGTAGTTGCATATGCACACTTTCTGTATTGCTCTGATGATTGTATTCCTGTATATATTTATATATTCTGTTCTGTACATGTTCTGAGCGCTTGGCGCTTGCTAGACGCTTTAGGTTCTGTGAACTCTTATGTATTTATGTTTTGGTGCGTAAGCACTGGCCCACGGAGGGCGGGGCTTACTCTGTTGCTAATGCATGAATTGTATGTTTGGATTTTATTTTCAGTTATATGCACGAAATTTTTGTTAGGTTGCTTCCACAATCCTTTCGCTCTTTGGGTCCGCTACGCGCGGCGGGTCTCGATGGACCTGCCATACCATATCATTCCGGCTTCCGCTTCCGGCGTCCCGGCGCCCCCGCCTCCGCAACCGGGCTCGGGTGGCGTGCGGTGACAGATCAAGTAAAGGATTGTGGAAAAGTTTCAGGTACGTAAAATTGTGTGTTAGGAAAAGATTTGGTGAAATAAGCATGAATTGCTTCTGTGATTCTGTGAAATGCATGATTTTATCATTTTGCGAAATAACTTCTGAGTCAAGTACTGCATTGCACTACAGAGCCTTAGAAAGCTGCTGCTAGTTTCTGTAGGGATTAGAGGTAACTGATTGTTTTGGACTCTGTTTGGTCCGAAATGTTTCAGGAATGGTTAACACGCGCCGACAGCGTGATTTGCGACCAGAGGGGGGGAACCGTAATCCCACGCCTCCGAGAGATAGGGAGCGAGGCGGGGGATTACGGGGCAGAGCAGATGCATACCCGCCACCGGTTGTACAGCAGGTCGTCGGGTCTACCACTGCTTTGGTTCATGTCTTTGGAGCAGTCCAGCGCTTGTTGAGACACTAGTACCGGAACAGTTCCGTGCGATCCACAGTGCGGGAGGATTCGGCCGTGGCACCGTCTGTGCATTCTCGATGGGAGGGTGAGTAGCCACACCGGACTACCACCCGCACTCATGTACGGGCCCGATCGAGAGAGAGTTCGAGGAGGACGCGGAGCGCAGGAATCCGCGATCACGGAGGATACGACTGCAGCGTAGCTCGCGGCTCGCTCCGATCGTTCGACCGGGAGACTTATCAGCCCCTCGGCGGCGGAGGGTTATTGAGCTGGATTACATACCACCCGTCGGACCCACCGACGACGGGGAGGTTCGGGGCATCACTCTGACTCTGATGATGTCCATTTGTTGGAGAGGTTCCAGCGGTTGAACCCTAGGAAGTTTGATGGTAAGGGAGGTCCCGAGGCAGCAGAGACCTGGTTTATGGAGATTGACAAGCTCCTTGGGAGGTTACACCTACCTTCCACAGTGATGGTGTCCCTTGCCACGTTCAATCTGCAGGAGGGAGCGGATCATTGGTGGAGGAGCCTTGAGGGTAACCTGAGGGCGAATGCGGGGCTAGGACCCGATCAGGAGGTGGATGTTACCTGGGAGCAGTTTACACAGCTGTTCCATCGGAGGTTTATCGGGGCTGCAGCTAGAGATCTGCGATAGGCACAGTTTGATGAGCTTTATCAGGGAGATAGGACTGTCACAGAGTATGAGCGTGGGTTTGACAGGCTTATCCACTACGTACCGCAGTATCATGGTATGGAGGAGGAGAAGGCGAAGAGGTTTATCCGTCGGCTGCGCCCGAGCACGAGATGGGCTCGAGGCCGTTGGACATTACTACTTACGGGAGGCAGTTCACAAGGCTCAACTCCTCGAGCGGAGGACGTTGAGAGTCGCCTCACCTCGCAGAGAGGTCGAGGGGACTTCGAGGGGTTCCACACAGCGGGGACCCCGGCGAGTTACGGGCGGCAGAGCGGGCACAGGCGGTCTAGTGGAGGCGGGGAGCACCACCCTCATGACCTTGTCCGACTTGTGGTGGGTATCACCCGGGTAGACCTTGTTACCGGCAGGAGGGCCGATGTTTGCGATGCGGGTTTGATACTCACTGGGTACGGGACTGCCCCCAGACGGTAGGGCAGGGCTTTGGTAGTCTTCAGCGTCCGCGATCTTGGGCACCGCCAGCGCGCCGCGAGGGCGTGGGTTTCAGCGGGTGGCCCGAGACCTCAGCAGCGACCGCAGCTTCAGCCACCCCCTCCACCGCAGCAGCCTAGAGCAGGGCGAGTTTTTCAGATTGAGGAGGGAGGTCCTAGTCAACGAGGAGGCCCTAGTCATCAGGGAGGATCCAGTCAGCAGGCGGGCCCCAGCCAGCAGGGAGGCTCGACTCAGCAGGGAGTTCTGCAAGGTACGGTATTTCTGAATGATACATCTGTTCATGCGTTATTTGATACAGGTGCATCCATTTCTATTGTACGAAATGTGTTACATCTCTCGCACTGTCTGTTAGTACTTTGCCGCAGATGTATTTAGTAAAAGCTGGGGAGTCAGTTCGTTTTCCAATGGGATGGTTCGGGGTTGTACGATATCCGTAGGCGGGCATCGATAGTATCGGACTTGTTGGTTTTGGACACGCCGAACTATGATGTTATTCTTGGGATGGATTGGCTATCCAAGAATTCATGCACATTGATTGTGCAGCCCGTACCATCATGGTTTATGGAGAGGTACTACCTCTCACGACTCCGACTGGTTTGACTATCGCACAGCATAGTACAGAGTTGCAGATTCTGGACCAGCTGTCGATAGTTGGTGTAGGGGAATGTTTTGATCTGAACGAGGCTGATACTAGGGTGAAGCTAGCTAGTATACCGGTGGTTCGAGATTTTCCGCAGGTATTTCCGGAGGAGTTGCCCGGATTACCACCAGAGCGGGAAATTGTGTTTGAGATCTACCTGCAGTCGAGTCTTGCTCCGATATCTATTCCTCCTTATCGGATGCCCATTTACGAGATGCGGGGAGTTAAAGAAGCGATTGGAGGAATTACAGCGAAGGGCTTCATCCGACCGAGCACTTCGCCGTGGGGTGCTCCGGTTACATTTGTAAAGAAGAAAGATGGGGCGCTCCGACTTTGCATAGACTACGACGGTTGAATGCCCTTACTTGTGAAGAATAAGTATCCGTTGCGAGGATTGATGATCTTTTTGATCAACTTCGGGATTCGAGAGTTTTCTCGAAGATTGATCTACGATCTGGATACTTTCAGCTTAGGGTGAAGGAGGAGGACATACCTAAGACTGCTTTCCGCACCCGATATGGACACTTTGAGTTTACGGTCATGCCATTCGAGCTGACCAATGCTCCGGCAGCATTCATGGATCTGATGCATCGGGTGTTCCGGCCGTACTTGGACTCATTTGTAGTGGTCTTTATTGATGATATTCTCGGGATGCGGACTCGCATCGAGAGCATCTGAGGGTAGTTCTGCAGACACTTTGGGAACATCAGCTTTATGCTAAGTTCTCAAAGTGTGAGTTCTGGATCAGGGAGGTCACCTTTATGGGACACGTTATTTCTGAGCAGTGCATGCGTGGACCCAGAGAAGGTGAGGGCATTCGAGATTGGAAACAACCTACCACGATGCAGGAGATCGGGAGCTTCACGGGATTAGCAGGATATTATCGGAGGTTCGTGCAGGGGTTTTCTATTCGGCATCTCCGCTCACGCAGATTGACCAAGAAGGGTCAACCGTTTATCCGGTCCGATAGGTGTGAGCAGAATTTTCGGGAGTTGAAGCGGCGGTTGACTAACGCTCCGATTCGACTCTTCCGATCCGAGCTTACCGTATGTGATCTATACGGATGCTTCCACATCCGGTTTGGGGTGTGTGTTGATGTAGGATCGTAATGTGATAGCTTATGGGTCGAGGCAGCTGCGACCGCATGAGCTGAACTATCCGACACGATCTGGAGTTGGTTGCGGTGATCTATGCGCTGAAACAATGGAGGCATTATACGCTTGGTAACAAATTTCAGATTCTTACCGACCATAAGAGTCTGAAATATCTGTTTCTGTGAAGGAGCTTAACATGAGGCGCGCAGATGGCTCGAATACATTAAGGACTATGATTGTAGTATCGAGTACATCTCTGGCAAGGGCAACACGGTTGCCGATGCACTGGCGGTGAAGTATACCGGGTTGGTCAAGGGAGGAGATGTTGGTGACCGATCCGAGGAGAGTGATCTGACGTGCCTTTGGCACAGGTGGCAGCTCTGGGAGCGTGCTCGAGTTTACACACTTTCCATACATTACGAGTGGCTTGACGAGTGCGCGAGGCGCAAGGTAGAGATCCGGGGCTAAATAAGTTATCCAGGGAGGATAAGGGGTCTTTGTTACCGACGTTTCGGTATAGGCGAGGATTGCTATACTTCCGAGACCGCCTTTATGTACCGGAGGATCGGGAGCTCGGAATGAGATTTTAGAGGAGGCACACTCGAGCAGATTGAGTATTCATCCCGGAAGTGAGAAGATGTATCAGGATCTGCGTACTCACTTCTGGTGGCCTGGTATGAGGAGACACATTGCCACACATGTGTCTAGGTGTGCCGTTTGTCAGCAGGTGAAGATTGAGCACCAGAAACCGGCAGGGACACTGCAGACTTTGCCCATTCCAGTCCGGAAGTGGGGCAATGTTACTATGGACTTTCTGACTGCACTGCCCCTGACACGGTCTCGCCATGATGCTATCTGGGTTATTGTGGATCGGTGACAAAGTGCGCACACTTTCGCCTATTCGGGTCACGGACCCTCCGGAGAAGCTTGCCCGGCTTTACATCGGTGAGATCGATGCGATTACATGGAGTACCGGACTCCATTGTATCGGCCGTGATCCGCGTTTTACGGCACGGTTACGGAGGGCTTTTCATGAAGCGGCCGGGCACGCGACTCCATCCGAGTACAACTTATCACCCACGCATGCACGGGCAGGCGGAGGGCGGGTGATTCGGATATTGGAGGATATGCTTTGCGAAGCCGTACTTTGGATTTTGGAGGAGATTGGGACCAGCGGTTGCCTTTGATTGAGTTCTCGTACAACAGCTTCAGGACTACGATTGGTATGGCACCATATGAGGCGTTATGCGGGAGGAGGTGTATGACACCACATTCTTTGGACCGATGCGTCTGATAGGGTTGAGTTGGGACCCGAGCTTATTGAGGAGACTACGGCGAAGATCAGATTGATTCGGGCGCGGATCAAAGCGCGAACGACCGCACCACTACTTATGCGAACCGTCGCCGTAACGCTCTGGAGTTTGAGGTTGGGGATAGGGTTTGGCTCAAGGTAGCACCTATCCGAGGGACAGTCGATTCGGGAAGAAGGGCAAGTTGGCCCCACGGTATATCGGCCCATATGAGATTACGGAGCGGAGTCGGTAGGGTGGCATACCGGTTGGCATTACCTCCTAGTCTGTCTACTGTGCACAATGTCTTCCCTGTTAGCATGTTGAAGAAGTGCATTCTCGATCCGACTCAGACGATTCCAGTGGAGGAGGTACAGCTGGAACCCGATCTTTCTTATCAGGAGGTACCGGTAGCCTTTCTGGATAGAGATGTCAGGAGACTCCGATGTTACGGTCACCCCGAGCGGGTTGCGACCGGGTGACCCGGGGCTCCGGTTTTGGCCTGCGGGTCACGTTTTTCGGCGTTCAGGCGGCTCCCGAGCCCTATCCGAGTATCATTTTGGCGAACCCTTCCGTATTTGAGGTCGTGTGGGTCCCCCGGACGTTTCCGCCGAAAATATTTTTCTGGCGCCGTGGGGTTGTCGGGGTCGCCTCGGGACGTACAGCGGGCTCGGTAGCACTCTCGAGATCTCAGTTTGGGAAGCCGTTTGCAGTTTTGGAGTCGTGGAGTCGTCCCGTAGGTGGTTGTGGAGTTTAATATTTGGGGCGGGACGTTCGGTTCCGGGCGACTCCCGGGGCTCGGGATGGGAATCCCGGGGCTCGGGATGGAAATTTTCTGACGGCTTTGGGGTAAGTTGTGTTATAATTTAAGATGGAATTTATGGGTATTTTTATAGAATTTTGGAGTGACGGAATTTCGGTTCAGGTTGACACGCTCGCACGTCGGGTTTTGGTTCGGGTTCAGCGAGCTCGGTAGGACACTCCGGAATGGTAAATGAACTTTTGAAATATGTTTTATGAATGTTATAATATTCTGAGGGTTGTGTCCAAGTTTCGTTAATTTTGGAATCCGGTAATTATTTTTGGGCAAAAAGAATTGGAACTTTCGGAAAAGTTGGGAGGTTAATTGAAATTTGGTTGCAAAATTAATAAAATGGGTATGGGCAGCATTTGTTCTTTTCGGCAGCAATTGGGAGGAGATATTAGAGGACACATGGCTATTTCTTATTTAAGATGGGAAGTATGGGTTAAAGAAGAAAGTATTTTACTTGGCCAATATTTTCATAAGTGAAAATATCTCATTTCTTTTCATTTCTTCTCTTCTTCTTCTTCTTCTTCTTCTTCAAGTCTGCCGACTCCATTGGTGAGCTCCACCCAAGCTTGAGGTTCTTCTTCTTGGTAGAAATCAAAGAGGAATTGGATGCTTCTTGTGGTAAGCATCCTTCTTTCTTCTCTTTTCTTATTGGAATTGAAGATTAGTGAAGAAAAGTTGAGTTTTTGCAAATGATGGGTTTGTTCTTAGCTATAAGCTAGGATGATTCTCTTCCTCCCATCTTTTAGTATGTTGTTCTTGGGTTGTAGGAGAGTGTTAATCAAGTGTTGGATTTTGGAAAACACATCTTGGATGAGGAACCCTTGTTTGGCGAATTTTTGGGAAAAATTCCAAAATGATGTGTGTTTGTTATCTTGGTTCATGCTTCAAGTATGTTAATCCTAGCATGATTCTAAGCTTATGTATGGATTCAATTTGATGGAAAACAAGTTGAGGTAAAACCCCCAAATGGCCGAATTTATGAGTTGTTGTTCAATGTTGGATTTTGTTGTTTGGATGCAATTGGATAGCATGCTTGGTTTAGAAGTGAAATTGGTGATTAGAATGGTTGTTTGGTAGCTTGTTTGGATTGATTTGGATGTTGGGTGAAATGTTGGTTAGTAACCGAAATGTTGGAATGAAACTTTATCTAGGTTGGAGTTTCATTTTGGTTAAATTGGATGTTAATTTGGTGTTGGGGTTGAATTTAGAAGTGGATGGAAGTTTGAAACGTTGAATTCGGTTAAGAAATGGAAAAGTTGCAATTAAGCGGGATTATCGGAAAATGTTGGGTAATGAAGGGTTTAAGGTTGGTTTTGATCAGTTCGCTTGTTGTATTATGTTTGTCAATGTATAATCTTGCATTGCCTAAGTTGGTTCGAATTGAAGTTTCTGTGAAAATCTGGAATTTTACGGAAATTCTGCCGGATTTTCAGTTTTGGGGTCGGGGTGTAGTTTGGTAGTGTGGTCGATAAGGATGCTAATTCACCTTGGTTTGACAGATTCTGAGGTTCGGAGGTTAGGAAAAGAGAAGTTTCTAAGTTTCGGGTCACGGTGTGGAGGTTGTCCAGAATCGGTCTAATACTGGACTTGAGAGGTAAGGGTTTGGTTACATTCTTTTGGTAAGATAAGTATATGTTTTGGTTTCATTTTACATTACGCTAGTATTTGAATTTTATGCCTTTGGGCATATTCGTAGTTTGTAAGAGTATGCCTTATAGCATACTGCATGCATTAACCTTACGGCGGTTGTGGGTTCGCTACCCACTGGTGCACCATGCTTCAGTATTAGCTTCGGCTTCCGACTCCCTTAGTGGAGGCTGTCGTTCGATTTGTTATAAGGGTTATGGCGATTTAGAATCGCACGTCCTTCGGGATTCCGATCTATTTTACGTACATGCATGATATTCGTATTACATTGCATATATTGCTATCTTTCTGTTTTGCAGGGTTACATATACTTACCTTACCCCATATCCCTTACGGGTCCTTTTAGGACTCACCCTTCTTTGGGTTTTGTTTTTGGGTTTCAGGTAGACCTGATAAGCGGCCTGCGGAGTAGGTTTCCGTAGGGTTTCTACCTTGGTTGGGTTTTGCGGCTACACCTTGCGGTCTGGGATTTGTCTTTTGGATCTGAATCCCGCGCGAGGTATTTTGAGACTTAGATCTAGGGCTGGCTCTGTAGTTGCATATGCACACTTTCTATATTGCTCTGATGATTGTATGCCTGTATATATTTATATATTCTGTTCTGAGCGCTTGGCGCTTGCTAGACGCTTTAGGTTCTGTGAACTCTGTATGTATTTATGTTTTGGTGCGTAAGCACTCGTCCACGGAGGGCGGGGCTTACTCTGTTGCTAATGCATGAATTGTATGTTTGGATTTTATTTTCAGTTATATGCACGAAATTTTTGTTAGGTTGCTTCCACAATCCTTTCGCTCTTTGGGTCCGCTACGCGCGGCGGGTCTCGATGGACCTGCCATACCATATCATTCCGGCTTCCGCTTCCGGCGTCCCGGCGCCCCCGTCTCCGCAACCGGGCTCGGGTGGCGTGCGGTGACATAAGGTCCTCGCGTGGAGGCGTTGCCTTTTCCATGTCAGGTGCTAGTCCAGACCATGGATTAGGTCGCCTGGGCCTCTGAACCTACTCGCCAAGGGATTCCTCCGAGCTTCACTCGACTGCCTCTTCGTCTGGGACTCTTTGTTGTTGCTTGGGGATCCCATGATCACATCACCCTCACTACTCGCGACCCCAAACAGGGTGTCTTGCGACCCAACTGGGAAGGACCTTATATTGTTAAAAAACAAGTCCGCCCAGGAGTCTTTGAACTGCAAGACCATGATGGTCGTCTTCTCCCCCGCAACTTTCATGCGGATGACTTACGCCCATATTACGTTTAAGTCCTCAGTCTTTTTTTTTCAATTCAATAAAATACAAGTGTATTTCCTCCTCTCTTACAGCATTACACGGCAACACAATTGCCCTCTCAAATCGCCATCTGCACCCAACCGGTCAAACTGGCTGTTACGGTCACCCCGAGCGGGTTGCGACCGGGTGACCCGGGGCTCCGGTTTTGGCCTGCGGGTCACGTTTTTCGGCGTTCAGACGGCTCCCGAGGCCTATCCGAGTATCATTTTGGCGAACCCTTCCGTATTTGAGGTCGTGTGGGTCCCCCGGACGTTTCCGCCGAAAATATTTTTCTGGCGCCGGGGGGTTGTCAGGGTCGTCTCGGGACGCACAGCGGGCTCGGTAGCGCTCTCGAGACCTCATATTGAGAAGCCGTTTGCAGTTTTGGAGTCGTGGAAACGTCCCGGAGGTTTTTATGGAGAGTAATATTAGGGGCGGGACGTTCGGTTCCGGGCGACTCCCGGGGCTCGGGACAGGAATCCCGGGGCTCGGGATGGAAATTTTCTGACGCCTTTGCGGTAAATTATGTTATAATTTAAGATGGAATTTATGAGTATTTTGGTGGAATTTTGGCGTGATGGGATTTCGGTTCAGGTTGACACGCTTGCACGTCGGGTTTTGGTTCGGGTTCAGCGAGCTCGGTAGGACACTCCGGAATGGTAAATGAACTTTTGAAATATGTTTTGTGAATGTTATAATAATCTGAGGGTTGTGTCCAAGTTTCGTTAATTTTGGAATTCGGTAATTATTTTTGGGCAAAAAGAATTGGAACTTTCGGAAAAGTTGGGAGGTTAATTGGAATTTGGTTGCAAAATAAATAAAATCAGTATGGGCAGCAGCAGCTGGGATTTTCGGCAGGAAATGGGATGATTTAGAGGACACATGTCTTGTTTTAATTTAAGTGGAGGAGTATGGGTTTAAAGTGAGGGAAATATATAAGTTGGCTTATTATTTCAAAAAAGGAGATATTTCATTTTCACTTCTCTTCTTCTTCTTCTCCATTGCTGCCGCCATTGTTGAGCTCTTCCCTCAAGCTTGAAGTTCTTCTCCTTGGATGAAATCAAAGAGGAATTGGGTGCTTTATGTGGTAAGTACCTCCCTAGGTTCTCTTTACTCATTAGAATTGTGGATTAGTGAAGAAATGAGGATATTTTGAGAATGTTGAGGTTGTTCTTAGCTATAAGCTAGGATGATTCTCTTCCTCCCATCTTTTAGTATGATGTTCTTGGGTTGTATGGGAGTGATAATCAAGTGTTGGATTTTGGAAAACACACCTTGGGTAAAAATCCCCATTTGGCCGAATTTGTTGGAAAATTCTAAGTTGATGTGTGTTTGTCTCCTTGATTCATGCTTCAAGTATGTTAATCCTAGCATGATTCTAAGCTTATGTATGGATTCAATTTGATGGAAAACAAATTGGGTTGGAAACCCCCTTTTGGCCGAATGTGTATGTTGTTGTTCAATGTTGAATTTGGTTGTTTTAGGTGCAATTGGTTAGTGTTCTTGATTTAGAAGTGTAATTGGTGATTAGGTTGATTAATTGGAAGCTTGAATGGATTGAATTGGAAGTTGGGTAAAATGTTGGTTAAGAACCGAATAATTGGAAGGATTCTTTTTCCATGTTGGGGTTTGATGTTGGTTGAATTGGATGCTAAGATGGTATTGGGGTTGGATTTAGGTGTGGTTTGATGTTTGAAACATTGATTTCGGATATGGAATGGAAAAGTTACCATATTGCGGGTTTATCGGAAAAGTGTCGGGGGAGGAATGGTTTAAAGGTTGGATTTGATCAGTTCTACTTGTTGAATTGTGTTTGTCAATGTATAATCTTGCATTGTCTAAATCGGTTCTGAATTCTGACATTTCTGTGGAAATCTGGAATTTTACGGAAATTCTGCCGGATTTTCGGTTTTGGGGTCGGGGGTGTAGTTTGGTAGTGTGATTGTTAAGGTTGCTAATTTAGCTTGAATTGACAGATTCTGAGGTCCGGAAGTTAGAAAAAGAGAGGTTTTCGTGTTTCGGTTCGTGGATTGGAAATCGTCCAGAATCGGTCAAATACTGGATTTGTGAGGTAAGGGTTTGGTTCTGTTATTTTGGTAAGATAGGTATATGTTTTGTTTCACTTTCTGTTCTGCAAGTATTTCGGTATTATATGCCTAGGGCATATTCTGTAGTCTGTAGGTGTATGCGTTGTTGCACTTCTGTTTTGCAGGTATTTCGGAAATTTCTGCTTTAAGGTACGTTCTGTAATTTGTAGGAGTATGCCTTGTGGCATACTCTGTCTGTTAACCCTACGACAGTTGTGGGTTCGCTACCCCAGCTGGTGCACCATGCTTCTGTAATAGCTTCGGCTTCTGACTCCCTTAGAGGGAGGCTGTCGTTCTGATTTGTTATAAGGGTTTATGGCGATTTAGTATCGCACATCCTACGGGATTTTGATCTGTTTTTATTACATGCACGATATTCTGTATTCTGTTGCATATATTCTGTATATTGCTATCTTTCTGTTTTGCAGGGTTACATATGCTTATCTTACCCCAAATCCCTTACGGGTCCTTTTAGGACTCACCCTTTTTGGGTTTCAGGTAGACCTGATAAGCGGCTTGCGGAGTAGGTTTCCGTGAGGTTTCTACCTTGGTTGAGGTTAGCAGCAGCTGCACCTTGCGGTCCGGGATCTGTCTATTTGGTCTGAATCCCGCGCGAGGTATTTTGATACTTAGATCTAGGGCTGGCTCTGTAGTTGCATATGCACACTTTCTGTATTGCTGTGATGATTGTATATTTGTATATACTTATATATTCTGTTCTGTGCATGTTCTGAGCGCTTGGCGCTTGCTAGACACTTTAGGTTCTGTGAACTCTGTATGTGTTTATGTTTTGGTGCGTAAGCACTCGTCCACGGAGGGCGGGGCTTACTCTTTTGTTAATGCATGAATTGTATGTTTGGATTTTATTTTTGTCACAGCCACCCCGCCCGGTTGCGGAGGCGGAGCCGGCCGCGACGTCGAGAACCGGAACCTATGGTGGAAAGCGCGGCAGCGGAGCATCGAGCTCAAATAACAAATAGCCAAGTGGCAACTAGCAACCCAGATACTCATCCAAGGCAAGCATACTAGAAAAAAAAATCCAACTTCTACCAAACATGCAGTTCATGGTGTCAAACATCAAACATCGCCACAACACAGAAACACCAAAATCCATGATATAACCACAACTCCAATATAAACAAGTCGGGGCTCCGCCCTCGACTCAGAAGACAACAAAGGCAGAGTATGTCTCAGATTATACGTCTTATACAAATACATGATCTAAACTACATGCATGCAGCTACAGCTACAGAGCCATTAAACCAGAACCTATATATACCTATTGTGCGGAATCGGAAACTTTCTCACTCTGGAGATTTTCCGCCCGTGGTACTCCGCTGCTGCTGAAACCCAAGAAATCCGAAAGCACCGCGGATCTCTATTCCGCCAATTGCTTTTCGTAATGTACCTGAAAGGTGTAAACAAATGAAAGGGTGAGTCCTCGAAAGGACCCAGTAAGGGCTAAGGTGAAAGTGTAGTTTGCCCATATGGCGCAAACTGAACCTGCAAAACAGAACAGATACAAGCACAAACGCACATATATATGTACATGTATATACATGAATGCAAAGTCAGAGGTGAGTCAGAATCCATCATATGCGGTCCAACCGCCAGAACGACCCAAAACGACAGCCCTCTCTAAGAGGTCAGAAATATACGTAAGCGAATGTAATGTAGCAATGTAAAGCACGGTACCGGGCCGGGTCGCGATCCCCAAACTGCCGTAGGGTCACAAAGGTATACCGGCACTCCGGTGCGAGTATACGTAAAGTGTCGCACCCTCCAAAGGCAGACACACGAGCAATGTATACTGCACTCCTGGTGCGGATACACAGAACAGAACCAAAGAGCACCCGCGGTCTCTCCAACCATACGGGTCTCGTCACAGAATCAGAACAAATAATAATAACAATGCACAAATAAAAACAGAAGTATCATACCTGATATACACATACAGAACAGAATAAGAACCCGGACCTCTAAGGTCCTCCAGGCCTTGGAACTGAACAAACATACATTTTTACCAAATTTAGCCCTTACCTCGAAACGCCGCTCCGCAGCCCAAAACTCGGAAATCCCGGCTCCCGACCCGAAATGCACAACCTGGCTCCTACGGTTCCACGCTGCTCCACCAACGCACAAACAAGCTGAACAACTATAATTATGTCAGAACACATCCAACCTTAGAAACCAATTCCTGCACAAACCCGCACTTTCCCGCAAAATTCCACAGAAAGCTCGGTTTTACGAACCGAGCTAGAACCTTGTTATTCCAACACCCACAACCACATTCCAACCTTAAAACCCACATTCAGACACTTTTCGGAAAACCCGCACAAACCTAACTTTCTCATTTCTAACCCGAAAACGATATTTCAAACGCCATATCGCACCTACTTTCATTCACAATACCAATTTACCATCCAATTAACCCAAAATGCAACACTAACATGGAAAAAGAACCACTTGAGCATTTCGGTCCTTAAACAATTTTTCACCACACTTCCAAATCAAACCATTCAAGCTTCCAATTAATCATACTAATCACCAATTACACTTCTTAACCAAGACAACTAACCAATTGCACCAAAATCACCATAATTCAACATAAACCCTAATTGTACTATTCACTCAATTTGGGGCTTTTCCACACAACATACTTTCCATCAAATTGAAACCATAGAATGCTTTAGAATCATGCTAGGAACAACATATCCAAAGCATGATTCAAGAACACAACTCTACACCATTTTAGAAAATCCATCAAAAATTCGCCTAATTATGTTTCCATCATCCATGATGGTTTTCCAAAATCTAACCATAGATTCTTACTCCCCTCCTTCCCAAGATCATTGTTACGGTCACCCCGAGCGGGTTGCGACCGGGTGACCCGGGGCTCCGGTTTTAGCCTGCGGGTCACGTTTTTCGGCGTTCAGGCGGCTCCCGAGCCCTATCCGAGTATCATTTTGGCGAACCCCTCCGTATTTGAGGTCGTGTGGGTCCCCCGGACGTTTCCGCCGAAAATATTTTTCTGGCGCCGGGGTTGTCGGGTCGCCTCGGGACGTACTGGCGGGCTCGGTAGCACTCTCGAGATCTCAGTTTGGGAAGCCGTTTGTAGTTTTGGAGTCGTGGTGACGTCCCGGAGGTGGTTGTGGAGTTTAATATTTGGGGTGGGACGTTCGGTTCCGGGCGACTCCCGGGGCTCGGGACGGGAATCCCGGGGCTCGGGATGGAAATTTTCTGACGGCTTTGGGGTAAGTTGTGTTTTAATTTAATATGGAATTTATGGGTATTTTTATAGAATTTTGGAGTGACGGAATTTCGGTTCAGGTTGACACGCTCGCACGTCGGGTTTTGGTTCGGGTTCAGTGAGCTCGGTAGGACACTCCGGAAAGGTAAATGAATTTCTGAAAAATGTTCTGTGAATGTTATAATATTCTGAAGATTGTGTCCGAGTTTCGTTAATTTTGGAATTCGGTAATTATTTTTGGGCAAAAAGAATTGGAACTTTTGGAAAATTGGGAGTTAATTTGCAATAGGTTGCAAATTAAATAAAAATCAGCATGGGCAGCTTTGTTTTTCGGCAGAATTGGGTGAGGTTTGGGACACTTGGCTATTTCTTATTAAGGTAGAGAAGTATGGGCTTTAAAGTGAAGGGGATTTATATGTTAAGTTATTATTTCATAAAAGGGGACTTATCTCATTTCTTCTTCTTCATTTCTTCTTCTTCTCCAAGTCTGCCGCCACCATTGATGAGCAACCTCCAAGCTTGAACTTCTTCTTCTTGGTAGAAATCAAAGAGAAATTGGATGCTACTTGAGGTAAGCATCCTCCCTACTTCTCTTTTCTTGTTGGAATTGAAGTTTAGTGGTGAAAAGAGAAGTTTTGGCAAATGATGGGTTTGTTCTTAGCTATAAGCTAGGATGATTTTCTTCCTCCCATCTTTTAGTATGTTGTTCTTGGGTTGTAGGAGAGTGTTAATCAAGTGTTGGATTTTGGAAAACACATCTTTGATGAAGAACCTAGCTTGGCCGAATTATTGATGAATTTTCCAAAATTGTGTGTGTTTGTGTTCTTGAATCATGCCTCAAGTATGTTGTTCCTAGCATGATTCTAAGACTATCTATGGTTTTAATTTGATGGAAAACAAGTTGAGGGAAAAATCCCTCTTTGGCCGAAATCTTCAAGCTAGGGTTTATGTTGATTTTGGTTGATTTAAGTGGAATTGGTTAGTAATCTTGGTTAAGTAGTGTATTTGGTAATTAAAGAGAGCTAAGGGAACTTTGTTTGGATTAAAATGGAAGTTGGGTGAGAAATCCCTAACTTGGCCGAATTGTTCAAAGAAGGATTTTGTTGATTTTGATGCAATTGGTTAGTAACGTTGGTTAAGAAATGAAATTGGTGATTAGTGTGATTAATTAGAAGCTTGTATGGTTTGATTTGGAAGTGTGGTGAAAAATTAGTAAAGGGCCGAATTGTTGAAGTGGTTCTTTTTCTATGTTGGTGATGTGTGTTGATTGAATTGGATGCTAAATTGGTATTGTGGATGAAAGTAGGTGTGTTATGGCGTTTGAAATACCATTTTCGGGTTAGAAATGAGAAAGTTAGTTTTATACGGGTTTACCGGGAAAAGTGTCTGGAATGCGGGTTTAAGGGTTGGAATATGTTTGTGGGAGTTGGAATAACAAGGTTCTAGCTCGGTTCGTAAACCGAGCTTTACGTGGAATTTTCCGGAAAGTGCGGGTTTGTGCGGAAATTGTTTTCTGGGGTTTGTTTGGATGTGTTCTGATCCAACTATGGTTGTACAGCTTGATTCTGCGTTGGTGGAGTAGCGCGGACCCGTAGGAGCCAAGTTGTGCATTTCGGGTCGGGAGTCGGGATTTTCCGAGTATTGGGCTGCGGCGCGCTTTACGAGGTAAGGGCTTAATTGGGTAAAATGTATGTTTGTTACGCTCCGTATATGTTGTCGGGTATGATACCTTTGTTGTATTTGTATATTTTATTATTATATGATCTGATTCTGTGACGAGACCCGTATGGTTGGAGAGACCACGGGTGCTCCTTGGTTCTGTTCTGCGTATCCGCACCGGGAGTGCCGATACTTCTGTTCTGTGACCCTACGACAGTTTGGGGATCGCGACCCCAGCCGGTACCGTGCTATCTGTTCTGTTCTGATCTGTGTATTCTGACCTCTGCTGAGGGCTGTCGTTACGGGTCGTTCTGGCGGTTGGACCGCATATGATGGATTCTGATTTGCTTTATGTTTTATGTTCGTATGTATATGTATATGTTGTGGTAATCTGCTTTTGCGAGTTCAGATTGTCGCCCATGGGCAAACTACATTTTTACCATTAGCCCATCGGGTCCTTTCGAGGACTCACCCTTTTATCTCGTTTACCACTTTCAGGCCGTCACGACAAGCAACCGGCGGAGTAGAGGTTCCGCGGTGCTTCCTTCATTTTGAGGTTGGGTTGCGGCAGCAGTACCACGTGCGGAGGTCGCCTGCATTCCGCGCTAGGTATTTATAGGATTTTGATTATCGGCTCAGTAGCTGTAATCGCATGCATATAGTTCAGATCATGTAGTCGTAAATGTTTACAACTTGAGATATATTACGCTTCTGTTGTCTTCTGAGTCGAGGGCGGAGCCCCGACTTGCCTATATTGGTAATGCTGTTTAATTGTGGTGCCTGGTGATTTTGTGTTTGTGGCAATGATAGATGTTGGATAAACCATGAACTGCATGTTTGGTAGAAGTTGGGTGGTTGCGCATGCTTGCCTTGTACGAGTTTTTAGGTTGCTAGTCGATACTCGTTTGTTCTGTATTTGAGCTCGATGCTCTGTTGCCGCGCTTTCCGCCGTAATCCCTGTTTCCGACGTCGCGGCCGGCTCCGCCTCCGCAACCGGGCGGGGTGGCTGTGACAAGTTGGTATCAGAGCAGGTCGGGTCAAAGTGACCCAAGAGGTAAAGTATGTTGGTTATGGTATGGTGTGTGGAAGGTAAGCATACAAGTCCGAGGGTGGACTGTTGGAGCAAATCATGCTAGTTCATGGGTAGGTACTACGAGTAATGACTTCGAAGGGCGAGCTACTGGTTTACACTTCATTCTGGAGTGGTTCGGTACTGAGCCTGATCAACTCCTTATTTGAACCATTTCGGAATGCGTGTGGAGCAGTGGCGGTTCTTTGGAGCATTATGGAAGGTGTGGGTGATACATGAAGTGATTTCGTGATTATAAGCATGATCTGATTCTATATTAAGGTTTATTATTTAGTTTCGGGATTCTGAAAAGAATCCTTGCATCATGCATTGCATTACACTACAGAGCCATAAAATGCTGCTGCTAGCTTTAGGAAGAGAAAGTTTATTATTGGGTTATATGGTTTTGGGTTGATCCATTTTCAGGTATGGCTAGAACACGCCGCCAGCGTGAGCAAGAACAGGAGGGTCGGGACCGGGATCCCACACCTCCAAGGGTTAGAAGGCGGGTTCAGAGAAACCCGGGATCTGAGCAGTCACACACACCCCCCCCGAGTGATCAGCAGTCTGAGGGACCCGCTCCTGATATACTACAGGTGTTGGGTCAGGTTCAGCAGTTACTGAGTACCGTAGTACCAGCCCAGCGGATTCAGGGGCAGCAGAGGGCACAGGGAGGGCCGGACAGGCCACAGCGGAGACAGCCGGTACAGGAGGTGGGCAGCAGCCACCTCAGTGCGCAGGATCAGCAGGATAGTGATTCTGAGGAGGGAGATCTGCGCAGTGCTGAGAGTTCTCGTCGGTCCCACCACCGACGGGAGGAGCGAGACGCCGCCTCGATGAGATCGACTGGAGCGGTTTCAGCGCTTGAACCCCGAGGTTCAACGGCCGTGGAGGACCCGAGACGGCCGAGGCATGGTTTGCGGGAGTTGACAAGCTCCTTGGGAGGCTACACCTTCCGTCGAGGTGAGAGTCTCGTTGGCTACATTCAACTGGGCAGGATGGCAGATCATTGGTGGAGGAGCCTCGGGCCGCCGTCTGAGAGCCGAGGCAGCACGTGATGGGGGGCAGGATTCGGACTTGACTTGGGAGCAGTTTGCTTACTACTTCCATCAGCAGTACATTGGGGATGCCGTCAGGGACCTCCGTCAGGCACAGTTTGATGACCTGGAGCAGGGCACCAGGACCGTTGGTGAGTACGAGCGGGAGTTTGACCGATTGGTCCGCTATGTGCCGCAGTATTATGGCATGGAGCAGGAGAAGGCCAAGCGGTTCATTCGCCGCTTGCGTCCTGAGTATCGGTGGGCTTTGAGACCTCTGGACATCACTTCCTACCATGAGGATATGCAGAAGGCCCAACTCCTCGAGCAGGAGGAGGTTGAGAGTCGGTACCTACCGCACCGACCCAGTGATAGAGGGAGGGCTTCTGCACAGCAGGGTTCAGCGAGGTCTTCAGGGAGGTCAGGTAGGTCTGGGCAGAGCAGCAGGGGCAGCAGGACTACGCCAGTATCCCCGACTTGTGCGAGTTGTGGCGGGCAGCACCCAGGCCGGCCATGTTACAGGCAGTCGGGACAGTGTCTGCGATGTGGGTCTAGCGATCATTGGATTCGTGATTGTCCTCTGACGCTGGGACAGGGGTCCAGCAGTGCTACACGTCCGCAGCCTCGGTTTCAGCCTAACGCACCCCGGGGGCGCGGTTCACAGCGGGGCGGACCGAGGCCATCACAAGCAGCCGAGACGACTGCTTTCAGCCACCCTCCGCCACAAAGCAGCTGGAGTAGGACGTGTATTCCAGGTGGAGCGGGTGAGACATCGCAGCGTGAGCCTCCACCACAGCAGCCCGGAGCAGGGCGGGTGTTTCAGATCGAGCGGGAGAGACTTCGCAGCGTGGGGCGCCCAAGGTACTTTACTTCGAACGATACTCCTGCTCGTGCATTATTTGACATCAAGGGCGTCTGTTTGATTGTGGCACAAAAGTGTGTCGAGTCTCTCCACCTGACTACCGGTGGACTTCCGAGCGTCTTCATGGTGAAGACGGCCGGGAGTCGGGCCGCTTTCCAATGAGATGGTACGGATCTGCGTGCTATCCATTGGCGCCACCGGATTATGTCGATCTGCTGGTGTTGAACACACCGAAGTATGACGTTATTCTTGGGATGGATTGGCTGTCCAAGAATTCCGTGCATATTGATCGCCAACCGTAGTGTTACGGTTTCGGAGAGGTGTTACCCTCTCGAGTTCGGGGATGGGACGAAGGCGGTCAGACCAGCATGGAGCTGCAGGGTTCGGACCAGCATGGAGCCGCAGGTTCTGGATTCGGAGGAGTACTACGGTCTGAACACTACAGAAACTCGGTTGGAGCTGGATAAGATTCCAGTTGTCCGAGATTTTCCGCAGGTATTTCCGGAGGACTTGCCCGGGATGCCACCAGAGCGGGAGATCACGTTTGAGATCCAGTTGCAGCCTGGTTCTACTCCCATTTCCATTCCACCTTATCGGATGCCGATAGTGGAAATGGTGGAGCTGAAGAAGCAGTTAGAGGAACTGCAGGAGAAGGGCTTCATCCGTCCGAGCACTTCACCATGGGGTGCTCCAGTTCTATTCGTGAAGAAGAAGGATGGGTCACTCAGGTTGTGTATAGATTACAGACGGTTGAACGCCATCACCATCAAGAACAAGTACCCATTGCCGAGGATCGACGATCTCTTTGATCAGCTGAGAGGTGCGAAGATCTTTTCGAAGATCGATCTGCGATCAGGGTACTTTCGATTCGAGTGAAGGAGGAGGACATTCCGAAGACAGCTTTCCGTGCAGCGGTATGGGCACTATGAGTATACAAAGTGATGCCGTTTGGTTTGACTAATGCACCGGCTGCGTTTATGGATATGATGAACAGAGTGTTCCGGCCGTATCTGGACTCATTTGTGGTAGTGTTCATCGATGACATTCGATTTACTCTCGGGATGAGGATTTACACCGGAGCATCGAGGATTGTTACAGACACTTTGGGAACACCAGCTTTACGCTAAGTTCTCAAAGTGTGACTTCTGGATCCGAGAGGTGTCTTTTCTGGGGCATATCATCGGTGAGCACGGTTTGGCAGTGGATCCCGAGAAAGTTAAGGCGGTACAGGAGTGGAAGCAGCCAACCTCGGTGCGGGAGATCAGGGAGTTTTCGGGGTTAGCAGTTACTACCGACGGTTTGTGCGAGTGGTTTTCCATTTTGGCTTCCCACTCACGCAGTTAACCAAGAAGGGGCAGCCATTTGTGTGGTCAGAGAAGTGTGAGCGGAACTTTCAGGAGCTGAAGCGACAGCTGACCAACGCACCGATCTTGGTCCTACCCGACCCGAGTCTACCTTATGTGATCTACACGGATGCATATAGGTCCAGGTTGGGATGTGTTTTGATGCAGGGGCGGAACGTGATAGCTTATGGGTCGCGACAGCTTCGACCGCATGAGCAGAACTATCCTACGCATGATCTTGAGTTGGCTGCAGTGATTTATGCGCTGAAGCAATGGAGGCACTACCTACTCGGCAGCAAATTTCAGATTTTCACAGATCATAAGAGTCTGAAATATCTGTTCACTCAGAAGGAGTTGAACATGAGGCAGCGCAGGTGGCTCGAGTACATCAAGGACTACGATTGCACCATCGAGTACACCGAGGGCAAAGGTAATACAGTGGCCGATGCTCTGAGTAGGAAGTACACTGGGGTTGTCAGAGGAGGCAGTGCTGAGGATCGGACTGAGGAGAATGATCTAGCAGCTGTGGCACCGGTGGGAGCACTGGGAGCAGGCTCAGGTATACACTTTGACCATTCATTCGGAGTGGTTGGACAGAGTGCGAGAGGCACAGGAGAGGGATCCAGAGCTGAAGAAGCTGTCCGGAGAGGACAAAGGGGCACTGCTACCAGCGTTTCAGTACAGGCAGGGGCTACTGTACTTCAGAGATCGGTTGTATGTGCCAGGGGATCAGGCACTACGGGATGAAATTCTGACGGAGGCACATTCGAGTCGATTGAGCATTCATCCCGGTAGTGAGAAGATGTATCAGGACTTGCGTACCCATTTCTGGTGGCCGGGTATGCGGAGACACATTGCCACACATGTGTCTAAGTGTGCCACTTGTCAGAGGGTGAAGGTGGAGCATCAGAAACCGGCAGGGACGTTACAGACTTTGCCCATTCCAGTCAGGAAGTGGGGCAACATCACGATGGATTTTCTGACTGCACTACCCCTGACCCGGTCTCACCACGATGCCATCTGGGTTATCGTGGACCGCTTGACGAAGTGTGCTCACTTTCATACCGTCCGGATGAAAGACTCTCTGGAGAAGCTTGCCCATCTCAGTATATCGAGAGATTGTGCGGTTACATGGAGTACCGAGACTCCATTGTGTCGATCGGGATCCGCGTTTTACCGCACATTTCGGGGCGCCTTTCATAAGGCACTGGCACGCGACTCCATCCGAGTACAGCTTACCATCCCCAAACCGACGGTCGATCGGAGCGGGTGATTCAGATTCTGGAGGATATGTTTGAGCCGTACCTTGGATTTCGGAGGGGATTGGGACAAACAGTTGCCGTTGGTAGAATTTTCATATAATAACAGTTATCAGAGTACCATCGGCATGGCACCGTTTGAGGCGCTGTATGGACGACGGTGCATGACACCGCACTGTTGGACTGAGACGTCTGACAGGATTGAGCTGGGTCCCGAGCTCATTGAGGAGACCACCGCAAAAATCAAGTTGATTCAGGCGCGGTTGAAGACCGCGAACGACCGCACCACCTCATATGCGAACAGGCGACGCAGAGACTTGGAGTTTGAGGTGGGCGACAGGATTCGGGGGACAGTCAGATTCGGCAGACGGGGTAAGTTAGCCCCAAGGTATATCGGACCGTACGAGATTCTGGAGCGGATAGGCAGGTTGGCCTACAGGTTGGCTCTACCTCCGAGCATGTCTGCGGTGCACAACGCTTTTCACGCCGTATGTTGAAGAAGTGCATCCCGGATCCTGCGACGATTCCGGTGGAGGAGGTTCACCGAGCCTGATTTGTCGTATCGTGAGGTACCGATTGCCTTTCTCGGGACGCGATACTCGGAAACTCCGAGCAAGTTGATTCCCATGGTCAAGGTTCGGTGGTCACATCATACGGACCGGGAAGCGACTTGGGAAACCGAGCAGACATCGTGAGCGATACCCCGAGCAAGATATCGGCGTTTGATGCCCCTCTTGGAGGACCAAGAGTCCTAAGGGGGGGAGGATGTTACGGTCACCCCGAGCGGGTTGCGACCGGGTGACCCAGGGCTCCGGTTTTAGCCTGCGGGTCACGTTTTTCGGCGTTCAGGCGGCTCCCGAGCCCTATCCGAGTATCATTTTGGCGAACCCCTCCGTATTTGAGGTCGTGTGGGTCCCCCGGACGTTTCCGCCGAAAATATTTTTCTGGCGCCGGGGGGTTGTCGGGGTCGCCTCGGGACGTACAGCGGGCTCGGTAGCACTCTCGAGATCTCAGTTTGGGAAGCCGTTTGTAGTTTTGGAGTCGTGGTGACGTCCCGGAGGTGGTTGTGGAGTTTAATATTTGGGGTGGGACGTTCGGTTCCGGGCGACTCCCGGGGCTCGGGACGGGAATCCCGGGGCTCGGGATGGAAATTTTCTGACGGCTTTGGGGTAAGTTGTGTTTTAATTTAATATGGAATTTATGGGTATTTTTATAGAATTTTGGAGTGACGGAATTTCGGTTCAGGTTGACACGCTCGCACGTCGGGTTTTGGTTCGGGTTCAGCGAGCTCGGTAGGACACTCCGGAAAGGTAAATGAATTTTTGAAAAATGTTCTGTGAATGTTATAATATTCTGAAGATTGTGTCCGAGTTTCGTTAATTTTGGAATTCGGTAATTATTTTTGGGCAAAAAGAATTGGAACTTTTGGAAAATTGGGAGTTAATTTGCAATAGGTTGCAAATTAAATAAAAATCAGCATGGGCAGCTTTGTTTTTTTTCGGCAGAATTGGGTGAGGTTTGGGACACTTGGCTATTTCTTATTAAGGTAGAGAAGTATGGGTTTAAAAGTGAAGGGGATTTATATGTTAAGTTATTATTTCTAAAAAAGGAGACTTATCTCATTTCTTCTTCTTCATTTCTTCTTCTTCTCCAAGT
The DNA here is from genome assembly GCA_024586325.1 of Stellera chamaejasme. Taxonomy (NCBI): domain Eukaryota; kingdom Viridiplantae; phylum Streptophyta; class Magnoliopsida; order Malvales; family Thymelaeaceae; genus Stellera; species Stellera chamaejasme. Next base: position 30,834,342 of record CM044981.1, read on the forward strand.
TCTGACGCCACCATTGATGAGCAACCTCCAAGCTTGAACTTCTTCTTCTTAGTTTGAATCAAAGAGAAATTGGATGCTACTTGAGGTAAGCATCCTCCCTACTTCTCTTTTCTTGTTGGAATTGAAGTTTAGTGGTGAAAAGAGAAGTTCGGCAAATGATGGGTTTGTTCTTAGCTATAAGCTAGGATGATTTTCTTCCTCCCATCTTTTAGTATGTTGTTCTTGGGTTGTAGGAGAGTGTTAATCAAGTGTTGGATTTTGGAAAACACATCTTTGATGAAGAACCTAGCTTGGCCGAATTATTGATGAATTTTCCAAAATTGTGTGTGTTTGTGTTCTTGAATCATGCCTCAAGTATGTTGTTCCTAGCATGATTCTAAGACTATCTATGGTTTTAATTTGATGGAAAACAAGTTGAGGGAAAAATCCCTCTTTGGCCGAAATCTTCAAGCTAGGGTTTATGTTGATTTTGGTTGATTTAAGTGGAATTGGTTAGTAATCTTGGTTAAGTAGTGTATTTGGTAATTAAAGAGAGCTAAGGGAACTTTGTTTGGATTAAAATGGAAGTTGGGTGAGAAATCCCTAACTTGGCCGAATTGTTCAAAGAAGGATTTTGTTGATTTTGATGCAATTGGTTAGTAACGTTGGTTAAGAAATGAAATTGGTGATTAGTGTGATTAATTAGAAGCTTGTATGGTTTGATTTGGAAGTGTGGTGAAAAATTAGTAAAGGGCCGAATTGTTGAAGTGGTTCTTTTTCTATGTTGGTGATGTGTGTTGATTGAATTGGATGCTAAATTGGTATTGTGGATGAAAGTAGGTGTGTTATGGCGTTTGAAATACCATTTTCGGGTTAGAAATGAGAAAGTTAGTTTTATACGGGTTTACCGGGAAAAGTGTCCGGAATGCGGGTTTAAGGGTTGGAATATGTTTGTGGGAGTTGGAATAACAAGGTTCTAGCTCGGTTCGTAAAACCGAGCTTTCTGTGGAATTTTCCGGGAAAGTGCGGGTTTGTGCGGAAATTGTTTTCTGGGGTTTGTTTGGATGTGTTCTGATCCAACTATGGTTGTCTGACTTGATTCTGCGTTGGTGGAGTAGCGCGGACCCGTAGGAGCCAAGTTGTGCATTTCGGGTCGGGAGTCGGGATTTTCCGAGTATTGGGCTGCGGGGCAGCGTTTCTGAGGTAAGGGCTTAATTGGGTAAAATGTATGTTTGTTCTGCTCCGTATATGTTGTCAGGTATGATACCTTTGTTGTATTCGTATATTTTATTATTATATGATCTGATTCTGTGACGAGACCCGTATGGTTGGAGAGACCACGGGTGCTCCTTGGTTCTGTTCTGCGTATCCGCACCGGGAGTGCCGATACTTCTGTTCTGTGACCCTACGACAGTTTGGGGATCGCGACCCCAGCCGGTACCGTGCTATCTGTTCTGTTCTGATCTGTGTATTCTGACCTCTGCTGAGGGCTGTCGTTACGGGTCGTTCTGGCGGTTGGACCGCATATGATGGATTCTGATTTGCTTTATGTTTTATGTTCGTATGTATATGTATATGTTGTGGTAATCTGTTTTGCAGGTTCAGATTGTCGCCCTATGGGCAAACTACATTTTTACCATTAGCCCTTACTGGGTCCTTTCGAGGACTCACCCTTTTATCTGTTTACCACTTTCAGGCCGTCCTGACAAGCAACCGGCGGAGTAGAGGTTCCGCGGTGCTTCCTTCATTTTGAGGTTGGGTTGCAGCAGCAGTACCACGTGCGGAGGTCGCTTCAGATTCCGCGCTAGGTATTTATAGGATTTTGATTACTGGCTCTGTAGCTGTAACTGCATGCATATAGTTCAGATCATGTAGTCGTAAATGTTTACAACTTGAGATATATTCTGCTTCTGTTGTCTTCTGAGTCGAGGGCGGAGCCCCGACTTGCCTATATTGGTAATGCTGTTTAATTGTGGTGCCTGGTGATTTTGTGTTTGTGGCAATGATAGATGTTGGATAAACCATGAACTGCATGTTTGGTAGAAGTTGGGTGGTTGCGCATGCTTGCCTTGTACGAGTTTTTAGGTTGCTAGTCGATACTCGTTTGTTATGTATTTGAGCTCGATGCTCCGCTGCCGCGTTTTCCGCCGTAATTCATGTTTCCGACGTAGCGGCCGGCTCCGCCTCCGCAACCGGGCGGGGTGGCTGTGACAATCATCATACTTAAATTTGGAAGCATGAGGATCATCCTAGATGGTAGCTAAGAACAAACCCTTAATCCATTTTCTTCCTCTTTTCCCTACACAAAACTTGCATCCAACTTGAAAAGAGAGAAAGAGAGGAAGCTTACCACTTAAAGAATCCAATTTCTTATTGATTTCAGCCAAGAATTGAAGAAGGAGAAGCTTGATGAACAGTAGCCATGGCTGAAGTGTTTCGGGAAGGAGAAGAGAAGGAAGAAGAAAGAAAAGAAAATGAATTTGTTTTTTTTATGAATTAATTTTAGCCTTATGTATTTTCCTCCCTTTAACCATCTTAAATAACAAAAGGACAAGTGTCCAGCCCACCAGCCCTTGCTGCTGCCGACTTAAAGCCCAAGTTGGCCCAAAACATTAATGCCTTTTGGGTTAATTGCAACTTAACCCCCAATTCTCCAAATCTTTGCAATTAAACCCCAAATATAAGTAACGAACCCCAAATGTAACCAAAACTGACCAGAATCCTCAGAATATCATAACATTCATAAAACATTTTTCAAATATTCATTTACCATTCCGTAGCGTCCTACCGAGCTCACGAACCCAACCGAATCCGGCGTGGCCGCATAACAACCTCGAGCCACAACCCGTCACGACAAAATTCCACAAAAATAACCATAAAATCCACTTTAAAATATAACATGACTTCCCTGGGGTCGCCGGAGAAATTCCATCCCGAGCCCCGGGATTCCGCCTGAGCCTCGGAGTCGCCGACCGCACGTCCGTCCCCGAAAAACATATGCTCGTAAAAACCTCCGGGTCAGTCCCACGATTACAAATTCGCAAATGGTTCCTCAATCGGAGGTCCTGGGAGCGCTACTGAGCCCGCTGTACGTCCCGAGACAACCCCCCGGCCCCGAAAAATATTTTCGGCAAAAACGTCCGGGGGACCCACACAACCTCAAATCCCGAAGGATTTCCAGAAATGATGCTCAGATAAGTCTCGGGAACCAAATAACCGCCCAGAAACGTGACCCGCAGGCCAAAACCGGAGCCCCGGGTCACCCGGGTCACAACCCGCTCGGGGTGACCGTAACATTCTCCCCCCCTTAGAACTCTTGGTCCTCCAAGAGTAACCTGCTAGACTGTAGTTGCAGAAGTCCTGACACTCGTCTACACAATTCTTACCTTTCTTTCCCTATCAAACTCGGACCACCGTGCTGGTGCGGCGAGAGTGGTAGTTTAGACTACCATCCTGAGCCTCTCAGCGGCGTCTCATCCCTCAGGGTGCATCTCTTTACACCCCGAGTCAGTTGCCGGTATTTCTACCTGGCAACCCCAGACAGTACCGAAACTATACCTGACTGACCTTTTACAGTCATCCCGGAAGACGTCAAATGTAATGCACAAAGTCGGGGGTAAAACCAACCTATCAACCCGCTCTAGAATCTAATGAGAACCGACATACCTTGGGGTAACTCGCCCTGCCTACCAAAACTGACCGTCCCTCAGACCAATGCAATTCGTCACCAAACCTAAATCCCAAGTTCTTGCGATGTTTACCCACGTACGAGGTGGTGCGGTCAAACGCGGTCGCCATCCGCGCCTGAATCATCCTGATTTGAGCTGTGTTTTCCTCAACAATCTGAATCATCCGCTCCGTGTGAGTGATAACTGTACCCCGATGGAATAGCGTACCCAAAACCTTATGAAAAGTATTCCAGACCAAATGGCATTACCGTACACTTATAGTGCCCATACCGAGTTCAGAAAACCGTCTTCGGCAAATCCTTTCCATTACCCAATCGGAATGACCCATCCTTTTCCTTGACAACCAGAACCGGAGTACCTCACGGCGAAGTGCTCGGCGAATGAAATCCTTCTCCTGTAGTTCCTTCACAGTTTCCTCCAGCTCAACCATCTCCACTAACGGTCTCTGATAAGGAGGAATAGAAATTAGAGTGAAATCCCACAGCGGACGTATTTTAAACCCAATTTCCTGCTCTGTTGGCATCCCCAGGTAAATTCTTTGGAAATACCTGCGGGAATTACCAAACAGCTGGAATTCTATCCAGCACCAACCGAGTATCTGCCATGGGCAGATCGTAGTACTTCTCCAAATCCACCGTCGTAACTCCGATCCAAAACCCGCATCGCCATGCTGCCCTTACTATTTCCATCCCATCAGAATTCATGAGAGGTAACACCTCTCCGTAAACCGTAATACTACAATTAGCACAGTCAATGTGCATGAGATTCCTGAACAGACCAACCACCCTAACAATAACGTCATACATCGGTGTGTCCAACCCAACAGATCTGACAGAATCCCGTTTCTGCCCATAAATAGTACGCTATCCTGTGCCATCTCACAAGGAAAGCAAAACCGGCTCTTAGCCGTTTGTACCAGAATCATTTGGCAACTCACTGCTGGTCAGATGCAGAAATTCGGCACACTTCCGTGCCCAAAACCGAAACTGACTCTCCAGTACTAAGTATATCCCGAACAGAAATGTGTCACTCAGAAACAGAATACCTTGCAATGCCCCATGCTGCAAAATGACTCCCTGCTCAATCTGGAAACCGCGTCCAGCTCTGGGTTACTGTGGCAGAGGGGATGTGATACGACCTCTCCCAGATGTGTGGGGATCCTAGGTCAAGGATCTAGCTCCAATGGACTTGGAAGAAGGGGCGGTTGGTCGATGCACTCCAACCCTCACCTCCGGTCACACCAAGGCGCCGGCAACAAGGGTTTTTGGTGGAGTAGGGCGTGATATGGCTCTAGCACCTTCACCTACGGTGGAGTGACAACACTAGAGATGAACCTTGAGGCTTGGATCAAGCCCCAAGAGCTGGAGATGGGAGGTAGAAGTTGAGAGCACAAGCTTTTGTCAAAGGTTCTTCTTTGAAAGCTTCAAATGTGATCTAAGGAGGCTGAGTGATTTTCGCCTTTTAGTCTAGGGTTCCCTACTTGCAGATTCATCCAAGGGTCTAGATTACTCCTAGGATGACCTGTAATGTTTAGGAACTAACCCTACAACTAAAAACGTTTAAGAGGTCCAATTAGGGCAAAACCGGCCCACACCCTAGCTAACCTTAGTTACAATCCAAAATCAGCAATAAATGAAAGGTAAGTACACTTCTCAGGGTTCCATCAGATTTTATATGAGTTGGAGAGGTGACTTGGAGCTCCCCATGGTGGCCAAAACGGCTGAGAGGCGCCACTTGGAGGAGGAGGTGTCGAATCCGGTACAATGACATCACTTCCTTGGCTTCTTGTGTTCTGATCTTGCAAAACCTCCCCAGAACGCCGTGGTGCTCCAAATTGAGTGAAACCACTTCCATTGGTTAGCTCTCTTCCTGAACTACAAAATGGTGTCTTGAAACGACCGATTTGGAGCTCGGACGAGGAAGTTAGATCCATGGAAAGTGGCTGCCCTGTAGGCGCCAACTCGACGGTACGGCTGCCATGTAGGCTGATTGGGCACTGAACGTGTTTCGCTTGCACAGAAGGCTGTAGTTGTCCAAATGACTTGAGACCGGTGGCATTGGCTTCCTCTCTTCCTGAACTACAGAATGGACCCCTGATTGGCCTCATTTGGACTCCGGACGAGGAAGATATGGCTTGGTGAAGCTGCTGTCCGGTTGGCACCAATCCGTGGGTTTGGGTGCCAAGTGTGCTCGAACCATAGGTTAACTCTTCCCTTAGGTGTAGGGTGTATACACCCCAAGGCTTGCCTCCCAAGTCTTCTCCTTGCAGCACCCCTTTGAGCCCCAAATCTTCAAACCTCCTTGTAGCCATTTGCAACTCCTTCTCTTGCTCTTGAGTTTCGGCCATGGTACGCATGAACAAGGTGAGGGCCTCCTTCATCTTCTTTGTCTTGGACCTTGTCATGGGTGCTCCTATGTTGTGCAAAGGCCTTGGAACTTGGCTTGAATGGTCCTTGACTTGGATGCCCTCATCAGGATGGCTGATACGAAGGTCACCGCGGTGGTCTCAGAACGCCTTCCCCATGAACCACACCCTTGGAGTGTGTTGGGCTAGAACCAAGACTGCGGATATAAAACACTGCTGGATCCCTATCTCAGCATCAGAAAGCAATCCCGAACCCAGTGGTTATCTGTCCCACATTGCAAGCACTGCCCCGGCTGCCTGAACCATGGCCGGCCGGGGTGCTGCCTGTCACAACTCGAACAAAACTGAACTATCACAGTCCTCCAGCTGCCCCTGCCACTCTGTCCAGTCCTGCCTGCCTTACCCATAAACCTCGACGACCCCAGCTGTGCAGAGCCTCTTCCTCAATCTTGGGGTCGGTGGGGACGACTGACTCTCAATCTCCTCCTGCTCCATACCGTGGTTCTTTGGTATGTAACAACCCAGCCACCAAACTCTCTCACTTATACCCCTTGACACCATGGTCCCCTACTCCATATCACCAAACTGCACCTATCGGAGGTCCCTGGCTACATCCCCGGTGCACTGCCGGTGGAAATTGTAGCCTCGCTAGGGGTTTGTCAATTCCTGCAAACCAAGTCTCTACTACCTTCGGCCCTCCTCAGCCGTTGAACCTCGGGGGGGTCAAATGCAAACCTTTCCGTAAGTTTGACCTTGTCGATCGGTACCTCCGACCTTCCCGTCATTGGTGGAACCGACGAAAGGTCTCTGTATCCATGTGATCGTCCTCCTCGAGTCATTCTCCGGCTGGTCCCGACACTAAGGTGGCTGCTGCCCACCTTCTCGGTCAAGGCCGTTCTTTGTGGCCTAAGTCTCACTATCACCTCTCGATCCGAATGCCTTTACCGAGGCATAAACAGATTTTCCCTTGCCTACCGCCGTCCCTCGAACTCACAGTCGGGCAAGAAAGTACCCAAACACACTGCACTGGTCCAACACAAATACCAAACAGAAAGGGTCCCTATGACTGCCAGGACCCCGGGGGTGATGATTGTGGTTGTTCAGACCCTGGGTTACGCTGAACCCGTATCCCATTCTTCGGAGGTGTGGGATCCCAGTCCCGCCCCTCCGATGCCAACCCACGCTATTCGCGTGTAGTAAACAATTACTTAAACAAAGTCCAACCAAAAACAAACTTATTACAATAACCAAAAGTCCAAATCAACAACTCTTCCCCATCTATCCAAAAGCCAGCAGCAATATTCTAAGTCTCTGTAGTGTAATGCTATGCATGATTCAGAGATTCTTTTTCAGTATCTCACAACCAAATATTCAACTTTAAACCACAAAACCAAAACATGCGCATAACACATAAACTCCACACAAATCTCCCAAGATTCATAAAAGTACCTCAAATCTTTCAAAGTGCTCCAAAGAACCGCCCACGCTCCACACCCATTCCAAGGTGGTTCAAATAAGGAGGTGGCCAGTCTCCGTACGTAACCGCCCTGCACGAAACGTAGAACCGTGGCTTGTACCTCGAAGTCACTTCCACGATTACTTACCCACGAACAGTCTTAACTTACTCCAAAGGTCCACCCTCGGACTTGTATACTTGCCTTTCACATTCCATACCCAAAACCAAACATACTTTACCTTTTGGGTCATTCCGACCCGACCTGCTCTGATACCAACTTGTCACAGCCACCCCGCCCGGTTGCGGAGGCGGAGCCGGCCGCGACGTCTAGAACCGGAACCTACGGCGGAAAGCGCGGCAGCGGAGCATCGAGCTCAAATAACAAATAGCCAAGTGGCAACTAGCAACCCAGATACTCATCCAAGGCAAGCATACTAGAAAAAAAATCCAACTTCTACCAAACATGCAGTTCATGGTGTCAAACATCAAACATCGCCACAACACAGAAACACCAAAATCCATGATATAACCACAACTCCAATATAAGCAAGTCGGGCTCCGCCTCGACTCGAGAAGACAACAAAGGCGAGTATGTCTCAGTTATACGTCTTATACAAATACATGATCTAAACTACATGCATGCATGCTACACTACAGAGCCATTAAACCGAGAACCTATATATACCTATTGTGCGGAATCGGAAACTTTCTCACTCGTGAGATTTTCCGACCGTGTTACTACTGCTTCTGCTGAAACCCAAGAAATCCGAAAGCCCCGCGGATCTCTATTCCGCCAATTGCTTTTCAGAACAGCCTGAAAGGTGTAAACAAATGAAAGGTTGAGTCCTCGAAAGGACCCAGTAAGGGCTAAGGTAAAAGTGTAGTTTGCCCATATGGCGCAAACTGAACCTGCAAAACAGAACAGATACAAGCACAAACGCACATATATATGTACATGTATATACATGAATGCAAAGTCAGAGGTGGGTCAGAATCCATCATATGCGGTCCAACCGCCAGAACGACCCAAAACGACAGCCCTCTCTAAGAGGTCAGAAATATACGTAATGTAATGTAAAGCACGGTACCGGGGGGTCGCGATCCCCAAACTGCCGTAGGGTCACAAAGGTATACCGCACTCCGGTGCGAGTATACGTAAAGTGTCGCACCCTCCAAAGGCGGACACACGTAATGTAAGTACTGCACTCCTGGTGCGGATACACAGAACAGAACCAAAGAGCACCCGCGGTCTCTCCAACCATACGGGTCTCGTCACAGAATCAGAACAAATAATAATAACAATGCACAAATAAAAACAGAAGTATCATACCTGATATACACATACAGAACAGAATAAGAACCCGGACCTCTAAGCTCATCCGTGCCTTGGAATGGACCAAACATACATTTTTACCAAATTTAGCCCTTACCTCAGAAACGCTGCTCCGCAGCCCAAAACTCGGGAAATCCCGGCTCCCGACCCGAAATGCACAACCTGGCTCCTACGGTTCCACGCTGCTCCACCAACGCACAAACAAGCTGAACAACTATAATTATGTCAGAACACATCCAACCTTAGAAACCAATTCCTGCACAAACCCGCACTTTCCCGCAAAATTCCACAGAAAGCTCGGTTTTACGAACCGAGCTAGAACCTTGTTATTCCAACACCCACAACCACATTCCAACCTTAAAACCCACATTCCAGACACTTTTCCTGGAAAACCCGCACAAACCTAACTTTCTCATTTCTAACCCGAAAACGATATTTCAAACGCCATATCGCACCTACTTTCATTCACAATACCAATTTACCATCCAATTAACCCAAAATGCAACACTAACATGGAAAAAGAACCACTTGAGCATTTCGGTCCTTAAACAATTTTTCACCACACTTCCAAATCAAACCATTCAAGCTTCCAATTAATCATACTAATCACCAATTACACTTCTTAACCAAGATTACTAACCAATTGCACCAAAATCACCATAATTCAACATAAACCCTAATTGTACTATTCACTCAATTTGGGGCTTTTCCACACAACATACTTTCCATCAAATTGAAACCATAGAATGCTTTAGAATCATGCTAGGAACAACATATCCAAAGCATGATTCAAGAACACAACTCTACACCATTTTAGAAAATCCATCAAAAATTCGCCTAATTATGTTTCCATCATCCATGATGGTTTTCCAAAATCTAACCATAGATTCATACTCCCCTCCTTCCCAAGATCATCATACTTAAATTTGGAAGCATGAGGATCATCCTAGATGGTAGCTAAAAACAAACCCTTAATCCATTTTCTTCCTCTTTTCCCTACCCAAAACTTGCATCCAACTTGAAAAGAGAGAAAGAGAGGAAGCTTACCACTTAAAGAATCCAATTTCTTATTGATTTCAGCCAAGAATTGAAGAAGGAGAAGCTTGATGAACAGTAGCCATGGCTGAAGTGTTTCGGGAAGGAGAAGAGAAGGAAGAAGAAAGAAAAGAAAATGAATTTGTTTTTTTTTCATGAATTAATTTTAGCCTTATGTATTTTCCTCCCTTTAACCATCTTAAATAACAAAAGGACAAGTGTCCAGCCCACCAGCCCTTGCTGCTGCCGACTTAAAGCCCAAGTTGGCCCAAAACATTAATGCCTTTTGGGTTAATTGCAACTTAACCCCCAATTCTCCAAATCTTTGCAATTAAACCCCAAATATAAGTAATGAACCCCAAATGTAACCAAACCTGACCAGAATCCTCAGAATATCATAACATTCATAAAACATTTTTCAAATATTTATTTACCATTCCGTAGCGCCCTACCGAGCCCGCTGAACCCAACGAATCCCGGCGTGGCCGCATAACAACCTGAGCCACAACCCGTCACGACAAAATTCCACAAAAATAACCATAAAATCCACTTTAAAATATAACATGACTTCCCCTGGGGTCGTCGGAGAAATTCCATCCCGAGCCCCGGGATTCCGCCCAGAGCCCCGGGAGTCGCCCGGGACCGCACGTCCCGTCCCAAAAAAATATGCTCCGTAAAAACCTCCGGGTCAGTCCCACGATTCCAAATTCGCAAACGGTTCCTCAATCTGAGGTCCTGGGAGCGCTACCGAGCCCGCTGAACGTCCCGAGACAACCCCTACCAAAAATATTTTCGGCAAAAACGTCCGGGACCCACACAACCTCAAATCCCGAAGGATTTCCAGAAATGATGCTCAGATAAGTCTCGGGAACCACATAACCGCCCAGAAACGTGACCTGCAGGCCAAAACCGGAGCCCCGGGTCACCCGGGTCACAACCCGCTCGCGGTGACCGTAACAATTTTAGTTATATGTTTAAAATTTTTGTTAGGTTGCTTCCGAAATCGTTTCGCTCTTTGGGTCCGCTACGCGCGGCAGGTCTCGATGGACCTGCCATTCTGTATTTTCCGGCTTCCGCTCCCGGTGTCCCGGCGCCCCCGCCTCCGCAACCGGGCTCGGGTGGCGTGCGGTGACAAGTTGGTATCAGAGCAGGTAAGTGACCATATTGGTCGTCAGTGGTGACTTGTAGTGACAACTGTTGTTGTACGTTTTATTTTAGTATGGTTTGGTACGGAGATTGGTCACCTCCTTACTTGAACCACTTTAAAATAAAATGGTGAAACAAAGTTGATCCTTCAAGTTATCCTGATAGTTGCAGATTTCGGAACTCGGGATTTCTGGATTCTGGTAAGATTATTACAATCGTGGGATTGTGGAAAAGATCCGGGTACGTAAACTTGTGTGTTAGGAAAAGATTTGGTGAGATAAGCATGAACTGCCTCTGTGATTCTGTGAAATACATGATTTTATCATTCTGGGTAATAATTTCTGTGTCAAGTATTGCATTGCACTACAGAGCCTTAGGAAACTGCTGCTAGCTTCTGTAGGGATTAGCAGTGATCGATTTGTCTGGACCCTGTATGGTCTGAAATGTCTCAGGTTTGGTTAACACGCGTAGACAGCGTGTTTTGCGACCGGAGGGAGGGGATTGTAATCCCACGCCTCCGAGAGATAGGGTTTGAACTGTTGGTTATGGGTTGAGTTGGTATATGGTTTGGAAATTTGGTTTGGGATAAGTTGTTTTTCTGGTTGGACTGGGTTTAAGGAAATGTGTACTACACGCGAATAGCGTGATTTGGTACCGGAGGGGCGGGACTGGGATCCCACACCTCCGTGGAATAGGATACGGGTTCAGCGTAACCCAGGGTCTGAACAACCACACTCACCGCCCCGAGGTTTAGCGGTCGTAGGGACCCCTCTCTGATTTGGTATTACCCGCCAGCCTAGCTGGTTCAGGGGCGGCAATAGGCAGGGGAAGATCTGATTATGCCACAGTAAGGGCATTTTGATTAGGTGGTGATAGCGAGACTTAAGCCACTGCTCGCCACAGCTTTGGGATTGGTAAGTGAGTGACTCCGAGGAGGATGGCCACTACGACACCTAGACTTCTCGTCGGTCCTATTAACGACGGGGAGATTCGAGGCACCGATCGACGGGGTCAGACTTGGAGAGGTTTTAGAGTTTGAACCCCGAGGTTCAATGACCGAGAAGGGTCAGAGGTAGTAGAGACTTGGTTTGCAGGAGTTGGCAAACTCCTGGGGGAGGCTACATTTTCCACCAGCAGTGCAGTGGGGATGTAGCCAGGAATCTGCGTCAGGCACAGTTTGATGAGTTTCACCAGGGAGACAGGGTTGTCGGAGAGTTCGAGTGAGAGTTTGATCGGCTGGTTTACTATGTACCGTAGTATCAAGGTATGGAAGAGGAGAAGACCAAGAGGTTTATTCGTCGACTGCGCCCCGAGTACTGGTGGGCTTTGAGACCTTTAGACATTACTTTGTATCGGGAGGCGGTTCTTAAGGCTCAACTCCTCGAGCAAGAGGAGGTTGAGAGTCACCTCACCTCGTAGCGAGGTCAGGGAAGTACGAGGGCTCCACACAGCTGGGACCCCGGCAGATTTCTGGACGGCCGAACAGGCCTGGGCAGTCTAGTAGAGGCAGAGTGGGAGCACCACCGACACGATCTTGTCCGACTAGTAGTAGGTATCACCTCGGTCGACTTTGTTACAGGCAGGAGGGCCGATGTTTACGTTGCGGGTCTGACACTCACTGGGTACGGGATTGCCCTCTGACTGTAAGGCAGGGTACTTTATTTCTGAATGAGGTGTCGGTTCATGCATTATTTGATACGGGAGCATCTGTTTCCATTGTAACACAGAAAGGTGTTACATCTCTGCATCTGTCTGTTAGTACTTTGTCTCAAATGTACTTAGTAAAAACTGCTGGGAGTCAGTTTCTGTTTTCCAATGAGATGGTTCGGGGTTGTACGATATCTGTAGGCGGACATCTGATGGTATCGGATTTGTTGGTTTTTGACACGCCGAACTATGATATTATTCTTGGAATGGACTAGTTATCCAAGAATTCTTTGCACATTGATTGTGCAAACCGTACCATTATGGTTTCTGGAAAGGTACTACCTCTCACGGCTCCGACTGGTTTAACTATCGCATAGCACAGTAAAGAGTTACAGATTCTGGATCAGCTGTCGATAGCTGGTGTAGGGGAATGCTATGATCTGAATGAAGCTGGTATTAGGTTGAAGTTGGATGGTTTACCAATGGTTCGAGTTTTTCCGCAGGTATTTCTGGAGGAGTTGCCCGGATTACCACCAGAGCGGGAAATTGTGTTTGAGATCCACCTGCAGTCGGGTACTGCTCCGATATCTATTCCTCCTTATCGGATGCCTATTTCTGAGATGCAGAAGTTGAAAAAAAAACAGTTGGAGGAATTACAGCAGAAGGGCTTCATCCGACCGAGCACTTCAGCGTGGGGTGCTCTGGTTCTGTTTGTTAAGAAGAAAAATGGGACACTCTGACTTTGTATTGATTACAGGCGGTGGAATACTCTTACTGTGAAGAATAAGTATCCGTTGCCGAGGATTGACGATCTTTTTGATCAACTTCGGGGTTCGAGGATTTTTTCAAAGATTAATCTCCGATCTGGGTATTGTCAGCTTAGGGTGAAGGATGAGGACATACCTAAGACTGCTTTCCGCACCCGATATGGACATTTTGAGTTTACGGTCATGCCATTCGGGCTGACCGATGTTCCGGTGGCATTCTTGGATCTGATGCATCGGGTGTTCCGACCGTACTTGGACTCATTTTTGGTGGTCTTTATTGATGATATTCTGATATATTCTCGGGATGAGGACTCGCATCGGGAGCACCTGAGGGTAGTTCTGCAGACACTTTGGGAACATCAGCTTTATGCTAAATTCTCAAAGTGTGAGTTCTGGATCCGGGAGGTCACCTTTCTGGGACACGTTATATCTGAGCATGGTCTGTCTGTGGACCCAGAGAAGGTGAGGGCAATTTGGGATTAGAAACAACCTACCGCGGCACGGGAGATCAAGAGCTCCCTGGGGTTAGCAGGATTTTATCGGAGGTTTGTACTGGGATTTTCTATTCTGGCATCTCCGCTTACGCAGTTGACCAGGAAGGGTCAACGGTTTATTTGGTCTGATAGGTGTGAGCAGAATTTTCAGGAGTTGAAACGGCAGTTGACTAACGCTCCGATTCTGACTCTTCCAGATCCGAGCTTACCGTACGTGATATATACGGATGCTTCCACGTCCGGTTTGGGGTGTGTGTTGATACAGGAGCGTAATGTGGTAGCTTATGGGTCGACGCAGCTGCGACCGCATGAGCTGAACTAACCGACACATGATCTGGAGTTGGCTGCAGTGATTTATGCGCTGAAACCTTGGAAGTAATATCTGTTTGATAATAAATTTCAGATTCTTACTGATCATAAGAGTCTGAAATATCTGTTTATGCAGAAGAAGCTTAATATGAGGCAGCGCAGATGACTCGAATACATTAAGGACTATGATTGTAGTATCGAGTACATCTCTGGCAAGGGCAACACGGTTGCCGATGCACTGAGCAGGAAGTATACCGGGTTGGTTAAGGGAGGAAATGTTGGGGATCGATCCGAGGAGAGTGATTCGACTTGCCTTTGGCACAGGTGGCAGCTCTGGGAGCGTGCTCAGGGGTATACACTTACCATACATTCTGAGTGGCTTGACAGGATGCGCGAAGCGCAAGGTAGAGATCCGGGGTTGAAGAAATTATCTAAGGAAGATAAGGGTTTATTTGTTACCGACGTTTTAGTATAGGCAGGGATTGCTATACTTCCGAGACCGCCTTTATGTACCAAAGGATCAGGAGTTCTGGAATGAGACTTTAGAGGAGGCACACCCGAGCAGTTTGAGCATCAGAAACCGGTAGGGACACTGCAGACTTTGCCCATTCCAGTCTGGAAGTGGGGTAATGTTACGATGGACTTTCTGACTGCACTGCCCCTGACACAGTCTCGCCATGATGTTATCTGGGTTATTGTGGATCAGCTGATAAAGTGCGCACACTTTCTGCTTATTCGGGTCATAGACCCTCTGGAGAAGCTTGCCGGCTTTACATCAGGAAGATTGTACGTTTACATGGAGTACCAGACTCCATTGAATCTGACCGTGATCCGCGGATTGCTTTTCATGAAGCATTGGGCACGCGACTCCATCGAATACGACTTATCACCCACGGACGGACGGGCAGTCGGAGCGGGTGATTCTGATATCGGAGGATATGTTGCGAATCTGTATTTTGGATTTTGGAGGAGTTTGGGACTAGTAGTTGCTTTGATAGAGTTCTCGTACAACAACAGCTTCCAGACTACGATTGGCATGGCACCATATGAAGCGTTGTACGGGAGGAGGTGTACGACACCACACTATTGGATAGATGCGTCTGATAGGGTTGAGCTGGGACCCGAGCTTTTGAGGAGACTACGGCAAAGATCAGATTGGTACAGGCGCGGATCAAAACCGCGAACGACTGCACCACTGCTTATATGAACCGCCGCCGTAGGGATCTGGAATCTGAGTTTGGTGGCAGAATTTGACTGGAGGTAGCACCGATCAGAGAGACAGTAAGATTTGGTAGGCGGGGCAAGTTACCCCGAGTTTTATCGGTTCTCATGAGTTTCTAGTGTAAGTTGTTAGGTTGGTCTTTCCCCCCCAACTGTTTCTGTATTACGTGATGTCTTCCAGGATAGCCTGTTGAGGATCAGTTAGATTTAGGTTCGATGCCTGGGGTTGTCTGGAAGAAATACCGGCAACTGACTCGGGGTGCAATAAGATGCACCCGGAGGGTGGGACGCCGTGAGGCTCTGTATGGTAGTCTATACTACCACTCCCGCCGCACCAGTACGGTGGTCCGATTGTTCTTAGTAAGGGGAATATTTATATATTCTGGTTGATAGCGACACATGTATGGTTGGTTCAGGCTACTCTTGGAGGACCAAGAGTTCTAAGGGGGGGAGGATGTTACGGTCACCCCGAGCGGGTTGCGACCGGGTGACCCGGGGCTCCGGTTTTGGCCTGCGGGTCACGTTTTTCGGCGTTCAGACGGCTCCCGAGGCCTATCCGAGTATCATTTTGGCGAACCCTTCCGTATTTGAGGTCGTGTGGGTCCCCCGGACGTTTCCGCCGAAAATATTTTTCTGGCGCCGGGGGGGTTGTCGGGGTCGTCTCGGGACGTACAGCGGGCTCGGTAGCGCTCTCGAGACCTCATATTGAGAAGCCGTTTGCAGTTTTGGAGTCGTGGAAACGTCCCGGAGGTTTTTATGGAGAGTAATATTTGGGGCGGGACGTTCGGTTCCGGGCGACTCCCGGGGCTCGGGACAGGAATCCCGGGGCTCGGGATGGAAATTTTCTGACGGCTTTGGGGTAAATTATGTTATAATTTAAGATGGAATTTATGAGTATTTTTGTGGAATTTTGGCGTGATGGGATTTCGGTTCAGGTTGACACGCTCGCACGTCGGGTTTTGGTTCGGGTTCAGCGAGCTCGGTAGGACACTCCGGAATGGTAAATGAACTTTTGAAATATGTTTTGTGAATGTTATAATATTCTGAGGGTTGTGTCCAAGTTTCGTTAATTTTGGAATTCGGTAATTAT
Organism: Stellera chamaejasme; assembly: GCA_024586325.1. Lineage (NCBI taxonomy): Eukaryota > Viridiplantae > Streptophyta > Magnoliopsida > Malvales > Thymelaeaceae > Stellera > Stellera chamaejasme. Next base: position 30,850,873 of record CM044981.1, read on the forward strand.
TTTTGGGCAAAAAGAATTGGAACTTTCGGAAAAGTTGGGAGGTTAATTGGAATTTGGTTGCAAAATAAATAAAATCAGTATGGGCAGCAGCAGCTGGGATTTTCGGCAGGAAATGGGATGATTTAGAGGACACATGTCTTGTTTTAATTTAAGTGGAGGAGTATGGGTTTAAAGTGAGGGAAATATATAAGTTGGCTTATTATTTCAAAAAAGGAGATATTTCATTTTCACTTCTCTTCTTCTTCTTCTCCATTGCTGCCGCCATTGTTGAGCTCTTCCCTCAAGCTTGAAGTTCTTCTCCTTGGATGAAATCAAAGAGGAATTGGGTGCTTTATGTGGTAAGTACCTCCCTAGGTTCTCTTTACTCATTAGAATTGTGGATTAGTGAAGAAATGAGGATATTTTGAGAATGTTGAGGTTGTTCTTAGCTATAAGCTAGGATGATTCTCTTCCTCCCATCTTTTAGTATGATGTTCTTGGGTTGTATGGGAGTGATAATCAAGTGTTGGATTTTGGAAAACACACCTTGGGTAAAAATCCCCATTTGGCCGAATTTGTTGGAAAATTCTAAGTTGATGTGTGTTTGTCTCCTTGATTCATGCTTCAAGTATGTTAATCCTAGCATGATTCTAAGCTTATGTATGGATTCAATTTGATGGAAAACAAATTGGGTTGGAAACCCCCTTTTGGCCGAATGTGTATGTTGTTGTTCAATGTTGAATTTGGTTGTTTTAGGTGCAATTGGTTAGTGTTCTTGATTTAGAAGTGTAATTGGTGATTAGGTTGATTAATTGGAAGCTTGAATGGATTGAATTGGAAGTTGGGTAAAATGTTGGTTAAGAACCGAATAATTGGAAGGATTCTTTTTCCATGTTGGGGTTTGATGTTGGTTGAATTGGATGCTAAGATGGTATTGGGGTTGGATTTAGGTGTGGTTTGATGTTTGAAACATTGATTTCGGATATGGAATGGAAAAGTTACCATATTGCGGGTTTATCGGAAAAGTGTCGGGGGAGGAAGGGTTTAAAGGTTGGATTTGATCAGTTCTACTTGTTGAATTGTGTTTGTCAATGTATAATCTTGCATTGTCTAAATCGGTTCTGAATTCTGACGTTTCTGTGGAAATCTGGAATTTTACGGAAATTCTGCCGGATTTTCGGTTTTGGGGTCGGGGGTGTAGTTTGGTAGTGTGATTGGTAAGGTTGCTAATTTAGCTTGAATTGACAGATTCTGAGGTCCGGAAGTTAGGAAAAGAGAGGTTTTCGGGTTTCGGGTCGTGGTTTGGAAATCGTCCAGAATCGGTCAAATACTCTGGATTTGTGAGGTAAGGGTTTGGTTCTGTTATTTTGGTAAGATAGGTATATGTTTTGTTTCACTTTCTGTTCTGCAAGTATTTCGGTATTATATGCCTAGGGCATATTCTGTAGTCTGTAGGTGTATGCGTTGTTGCACTTCTGTTTTGCAGGTATTTCGGAAATTTCTGCTTTAAGGTACGTTCTGTAATCTATAGGAGTATGCCTTGTGGCATACTGCATGCATTAACCCTACGGCAGGTTGTGGGTTCGCTACCCCAGCTGGTGCACCATGCTTCTGTATTAGCTTCGGCTTCTGACTCCCTTAGAGGGAGGCTGTCGTTCCGATTTGTTATAAGGGTTTATGGCAATTCAGTATCGCACATCCTACGGGATTTTGATCTGTTTTTATTACATGCACGATATTCTGTATTCTGTTGCATATATTCTGTATATTGCTATCTTTCTGTTTTGCAGGGTTACATATGCTTATCTTACCCCAAATCCCTTACGGGTCCTTTTAGGACTCACCCTTTTGGGTTCTGTTTTGGGTTTGTGGTAGACCTGATAAGCGGCTTGCGGAGTAGGTTTCCGTGAGGTTTCTACCTTGGTTGAGGTTAGCGGTTGCACCTTGCGGTCCGGGATCTGTCTATTTGGTCCGAATCCCGCGCGAGGTATTTTGATACTTAGATCTAGGGCTGGCTCTGTAGTTGCATATGCACACTTTCTGTATTGCTGTGATGATTGTATATTTGTATATACTTATATATTCTGGTCTGTGCATGTTCTGAGCGCTTGGCGCTTGCTAGACACTTTAGGTTCTGTGAACTCTGTATGTGTTTATGTTTTGGTGCGTAAGCACTCGTCCACGGAGGGCGGGGCTTACTCTTTTGTTAATGCATGAATTGTATGTTTGGATTTTATTTTAGTTATATGTATGAAATTTTTGTTAGGTTGCTTCCGCAATCGTTTCGCTCTTTGGGTCCGCTACGCGCGGCAGGTCTCGATGGACCTGCCATTCTGTATTTTCCGGCTTCCGCTCCCGGTGTCCCGGCGCCCCCGCCTCCGCAACCGGGCTCGGGTGGCGTGCGGTGACACTGGCCACTTGCCCAAATTGCGGCATCCGATCTTGTCAGGTCCTACTTGCGCACCCACACAAAGGGAAGCTCCTTGCAGTCGCGCCAATGGTAGTTGCGAGTCTCCTCCCCAACTGACCTTCAACTCGCCCCGCTCCAAGAATAATCCTCTTGCGATGCGGAAGGGTAATCCCCTTTTGGCTCCATCAGGGAGGTCCCTGTGTAACTTGCCCTCGCGCGCATCACCGGACCTCCCGCGCGGACTCCTCCACACAGGTAGTTGCGGGTCTCATCCCCAACTGACCTTCAACTCACCCCTCTCCAAGGGTAATCCTCTTGCGATGTGGAAGGGTAACCCCCTTTTTGGCTCCTTCAGGGAGGTCCCTGTGTAAGTCGCCCTCACGCGCATCACCGGACCTCCCGCGCGGACTCCTCCACACAGGTAGTTGCGGGTCTCATCCCCAACTGACCTTCAACTCGCCCCTCTCCAAGGGTAATCCTCTTCCGATGCGGAAGGGTAACCCCCTTTTGGCTCCTTCAGGGAGGCCCCTGTGTAAGTCACCCTCGCGCGCCTCACCGGACCTTCCGCACGGGCTCCTCAACACAACTGCGGGTCTCATCCCCCAGAACTCCAGCTGGCTCTTCACTTGTCTCAACAAGTACTCCAGTGCCTTCGCCATCGCTCGACTCCAGGCTCAAGGTAAACTCTGCAGGTATCCTCTACTTGGTACACTGTACACTACCCAAGGGCTTACTCCCTGAAAAATCGCCAGGAAGGTTTCTGTGGCTTCTCCGTTGCGAACCCCAAGAGATCCCTCGCCACAAACGGGACTTAGCCTACGGTTGATAACCTAGCTAGCAAACCCTACACTGCTATCGCAAGACAAAAGCGAGGCTACAAAACAATGAAGGTAAAATGAAATTTTACTTCATTTAATACTATCAAAATTATGCATGAGTGCAGTTGTCGTTTGTACACAAAAGAGGGGGGGTCATCCACAAATTGGAGCCTCCGCCCTAGTCCAGTAAGGCGTACCATGCTTCTCCCATCTTCCTCCCCTGCTCCCCCCAGTTGAGCAGGGCCTCTACTGCTGGATCGCTGGTGTTCGCAGCATCCAGAACCCCAAGACATAGCTCTGGGAATGCCTTCTCTACTTGAAAGCGGCATCGTAGCCAGCCCTCCTCGTAGGCCTGCGCCCCTGCTTCACCCTGGGCTTGGATCTCACCAAGCTTCGCCATCAGTCGAGGCATCCTCTGTGGAATGGATACCTCGATGGAAGAACAGGACCCAGGGTCCTCATCTGCAAAAAGAGGAAGGCCCAAGGCCTTCTCCATCTCCCACACTGAGGCCACCGCTTTCTCAAAAGCAGTAGTGACCTCAGCTTGAGCCCTCGCAGCATCCTCTACAGCAAGCCTGCTCTCTTCGGCTTTCTCCTTAGTCAGCTGGGCCTGGGCAGTCACCTGGCGCTCCACTTCCTCAGTTGCAGCCCTCGCCTGCTCAACTTCAGCTTTTGCCTCCGCGAGGGCAGCTCTTGTTTCAGCCTCCAAAGAGAGGAATGACTCCTTCATGACAGCAGCCTCAATCTGCTTGGCTTCAAATTCTGCTTCCTGTTTAAGGAAACGGTGCTGAAATGCATCAATCAGACGGGCCTGCTACCATCGGCGCAGCCTGCAAACGGTCTCTAGTTGGGCCACTCGCTTGGCCTGCTCCTCCTCCCTTCCTTGAGAAGCCTCCAGCAACTTCCTGAGAAATGCTATCTCAGCAATCTGGGCGTCGTCCCACCTGTTGGTATACTTGAGAAAGTCATGCCACTGCTCCATGACAGCGTACCCTTGAACGGCAGCCTGCATCCAGTTTCACTCAGCAAGACGGAAATGAAAACTACAGTTTATAAAACAGACTAAAAGCTGTCTTACCCGAAGATTCTGCTTAGCAGACTCCTTCATGAGTTCAGCAGGGGACTCTAGGCTTCGCTCCAGCACCTCCCTGTCATAAGGGGTGCGCAGCCCCTCCAGGCATGATAAGAGGGTCTTCTCCCCTCCCAACAACAATGAGTTGTCATTATTAAGGAAGAAGACCGGGTCCCACGCGTCGCGCAGCAGCTTCCCTTCTTCTTGGTACACTTTGGCCCTGAGGTCTTGCCTCGTGACCCTCAGTGTAACTGGCTTTTCAGACCACTTGGGGGCTGTCTTAGCAGCAACCCGCCTTCGCTCCAGATAATGGGACCACACCCCAGTCTCCTCAAGGACCTCGGTCATAGTCCCTAGGTCCGCTGGGACCTCGCGAGGGCAGCGCTTGTCACCCCGTACGCCACCCGAGCCCGGTTGTGGAGGCGGGGGCGCCGGAACGTCGGAAGCGGAAGCCGGAATAATACAGAAGTGGCAGGTCCATCGAAACATGCCGCGCGTAGCGGACCCGAAAAACGTAGCGATTGTGGAAGCAACCTGAAATTTTCATACATATAACTAAAACAAAACCCATGGTGAGTCTCGCCTCTCGAAAACGGACGAGAACATCACCATCACCATACATACAGTTCATGTAATAACAACAAAGTAAGCCCCGCCCTCCGAGGACGAGTACTTACGCATATAACATAGAACACACAATATTCCCCGAACCTAGGGTATCTAACAAGCGCCAAGCGCTCAGAACATGCAACAGAACAGAATACATACATATATATATACAATCATCACAACAATCTAGAAAGTATGCACATGCGACTACAGAGCCAACCTAAAGCCTAAACATCAGATACCTCGCGCGGGATCCAGACCAAAACCGCTACCTCTACAAAATCCCCGCCCGCAAGGTAAAGCTAAAGCTGCTGCTTACCAGGTTTACCTGAAACCCAAAAAGAACCAGGGTGAGTCCTCGAAAGGACCCGTAAGGGATTTGGGGTAAGATAAGCATATGTAACCCTGCAAAACAGAAAGATAGCAATATACAGAATATATTAAACAGAGTACAGAATATCGTGCATGTAAAGAAAACAGATCAGAATCCCGAAGGATGTGCGATTCTAAATCGCCATAAACCCTTATAACAAATCAGAACGACAGCCTCCCTCTAAGGGAGTCAGAAGCCGAAGCTATTACAGAAGCATGGTGCACCAGCTGGGGTAGCGAATCCACAACTGTCGTAGGGTTAGCAGCATGCAGTATGCCACAAGGCATACACCTACTGCATAGGGTTAGCAGCATGCAGTATGCCACAAGGCATACACCTACAGATTACAGAACGTACCTTAAGGCACAATTTTCGAAATACCTGCAAAACAGAAGTGCAACAACACATACACCTACAAACTACAGAATATGCCCTAAGGCATATAATACCGAAATACTTGCAGAACAGAAAGTGAAACAAAACATATACCTATCTTACCAAAATAACAGAACCAAACCCTTACCTCACAAATCCAGAGTATTTGACCGATTCTGGACGATTTCCAAACCACGACCCGAAACTCAGAAACCCCTTTTTCTAACTTCCGGACCTCAGAATCTGTCAATTCAAGCTAAATTAGCAACCTTACCAACCACACTACCAAACTGTCACCCCCGACCCCAAAACCGAAAATCCGGCAGAATTTCGGTAAAATTCCAGATTTCCACAGAAACATCAGAATTCAGAACCGACTTAGACAATGCAAAATTATACATTGAAAAACACAATTCAACAAGCCGAATTGATCAAATCCAACCTTTAAACCCTTCATCCCCGACATTTTCCGATAAACCCGCATATTGGTAACTTTTCGATTTCATACCCGAAATCAATGTTTCAAACATCAAACCACACCTAAATCCAACCCCAATACCACTTTAGCATCCAATTCAACCAACATCAAACCCCAACATGGAAAAAGAATCATTCCAATAATTCGGTTCTTAACCAACATTTTACCCAACTTCCAATTCAATCCATTCAAGCTTCCAAACAACCATTCTAATCACCAATTACACTCCTAAACCAAGAATGCTAACCAATTGCATCCAAAACAACCAAATCAACATTGAACATCAACAAACACATTCGGCCAAAAGGGGGTTTCCAACCCAACTTGTTTTCCATCAAATTGAATCCATACACAAACCTAGAATCATGCTAGGATTAACATACTTGAAGCATGATTCAAGAAAGCAAACACACATCAATTTAGAAACTTCCAAGAATTCGGCCAAATTGGGGATTCTTCAACCAAGGAGTTTTTCCAAAATCTAACACTTGATTATCACTCCCCTACAACCCAAGAACAACATACTAAAAGATGGGAGGAAGAGAATCATCCAAACATGTAGCTAAGAACAAACCCATCATTCACAAAACTCTCTCTTTTTCCTACCAATCTTGATTCCAATAAGAAAAGAGAGCTTAGGAAGGAAACTTACCCAAGATTGAAGCTAAACCCTTGATGATTCAAGCCAAGATGAAGAACTTTAAAGCTTGGAGAAATGCTCATGGTGGCGGCGCAAGTGAGGAAGAAGAAGAAGAAGAAGAAGAAATGAAATATAATTTCATTTATGAAATAATAGCCAATATAAATAATTCCTTCTCTTTAACCCATCCCTTCTCAACTTAAATAAAAGAAAGACATGTGTCCCTTAATGTCTCCCACAAACTGCCGAAATAGCTGCTGCTGCTGCCCATGCTGAATTATTTTTATTTTGTGCCCAAATGCAAATTAACCTCCCAACTTTTCCAAAAGTTCCAATTTTGGCCCAACACAGTTACCGAACTCCAAAATAAATGAAACTTGGACACAACCCTCAGAATATTATAACATTCATAAAACATGTTCCAAAAGTTCATTTACAATTCCAGAGTGTCCTACCGAGCTCGCTGAACCCGAACAAATCCCGACGTGCGAGCGTGTCAACTCGAACCAAAATCCCGTCACTCCAAAATTCCTCAAAACTACTCATAAAATCCATCTTGAATTATAACAAAACCTACCATGGAGCCATCGGAGAAATTCCATCCCGAGCCCCGGGATTCCCGTCCCGAGCCCCGGGAGTCGCCCGGGACCGAACGTCCCGCCCCAAATATTATATTCCATAAAAACCTCCGGGACATTCCCACGACTCCAAAACTGCAAACGGCATCTCAATCTGAGGTCTCGGGAGCGCTACCGAGCCCGCTGTACGTCCCGAGACAACCCCGACAACCCCCCGGCGCCGGAAAAATATTTTCGGCGGAAACGTCCGGGGGACCCACACGACCTCAAATACGAAAGGGTTCGCCAAAATGATACTCGGATAAGGCTCGGGAGCCGCCTGAACGCCGAAAAACGTGACCCGCAGGCCAGAACCGGAGCCCCGGGTCACCCGGTCGCAACCCGCTCGGGGTGACCGTAACATCCTCCCCCCTTAGAACTCTTGGTCCTCCAAGAGTAGCCTGAACCATCCATACAGGTGTCGCTACCAACCAGAATATATAAATATTCCCCTTACTAAGAACAATCGGACCACCGTACTGGTGCGGCGGGAGTGGTAGTTTAGACTACCATACAGAGCCTCTCAACGGCGTCCCACCCTCCGGGTGCATCTTATTGCACCCCGAGTCAGTTGCCGGTATTTCTACCAGACAACCCCAGAAAGACCAACCTAACAACTTACTCTAGAAACTCAGGAGAACCGATAAAACTCGGGGTAACTTGCCCCGCCTACCAAATCTTACTGTCCCTCTGAACGGTGCTACCTCCAGTCAAACTCTGTCACCAATCTCAAAATCTAAGTCCCTGTGACATCTGTTCACACATGAGTCATACGCGGTTTTGATCCGCGCCTGTAACAATCTGATCTTTGCCGTAGTCTCCTCAAAAAGCTCGGGTCCCAGCTCAACCCTATCAGACGCATCTGTCCAACAGTGTGGTGTCATACACCTCCTCCCGTACAACGCCTCATATGGTGCCATGCCAATCGTAGTCTGGAAGCTGTTGTTGTACGAGAACTCTAACAAAGGTAACTGCTGGTCCCAAACTCCTCCAAAATCCAAAGTACAGCTTCGCAGAATATCCCCCAGTATCAGAATCACCCGCTCCGACTGCTTGTCCGTCAGTGGGTGATAAGCTGTACTCAGATGGAGTCGCGTGCCCAGTGCTTCATGAAAAGCAATCGAACCGTGCTTGTAAAACGCGGATCACGGTCGAGATACAATGGAGTCTGGTACTCCATGTAATCGTACAATCTCCCTGATGTAAAGCCGGGCAAGCTTCTCTAGAGGGTCTGTGACCCGAATAGGCAGAAAGTGTGCGCACTTTGTCAACCGATCCACAAAAACCCAGATAGCATCACGACGAGACCGTGTCAGAGGCGGTGCGGTCGAAAGTCCATAGTAACATTGCCCCACTTCAGAACTGGAATGGGCAAAGTCTGCAGTGTCCCTGCCGGTTTCTGATGCTCAAACTGCTCGAGTGTGCCTCCTCTAAAATCTCATTCCAGAACTCCTGATCCTCTGGTACATAAAGGCGGTCTCGGAAGTATAGCAATCCCTGCCTATACTGAAACGTCGGTAACAAATAAACCCTTATCTTCCCCAGATAATTTCTTCAACCCCGGATCTCTACCTTGCGCCTCGCGCACCCTGTCAAGCCACTCAGAATGTATAGTAAGTGTATAAACCTGAGCACGCTCCCAGAGCTGCCCCCTGTGCCAAAGGCATGTCAAATCACTCTCCTCGGATCGATCCCCAACATTTCCTCCCTTAACCAACCCGGTATACTTCCTGCTCAGTGCATCGGCAACCGTGTTGCCCTTGCCAGAGATGTACTCGATACTACAATCATAGTCCTTAATGTATTCGAGCCATCTGCGCTGCCTCATATTAAGCTCCTTCTGCGTAAACAGATATTTCAGACTCTTATGGTCGGTAAGAATCTGAAATTTATTACCAAACAGATAATGCCTCCTTTGTTTCAGCGCATAAATCACTGCAGCCAACTCCAGATCATGTGTCGGTTAGTTCAGCTCATGCGGTCGCAGCTGCCTCGACCCATAAGCTACCACATTACGCTCCTGCATCAACACATACCCCAAACCGGACGTGGAAGCATCCGTATAAATCACATACGGTAAGCTCGGATCTGGAAGAGTCAGAATCGGAGCGTTAGTCAACTGCCGCTTCAACTCCTGAAAATTCTGCTCACACCTATCAGACCAGATAAACGGTTGACCCTTCTTGGTCAACTGCGTAAGCGGAGATGCCAGAATAGAAAATCCCAGTACAAACCTCCGATAATATCCTGCTAACCCCAAGAAGCTCCTGATCTCCCGTACCGTGGTAGGTTGTTTCCAATCCCGAACTACCCTCACCTTCTCTGGATCCACAGACAGACCATGCTCAGATATAATGTGTCCCAGAAAAGTGACTTCCCGAATCCAGAACTCACACTTTGAGAATTTAGCATAAAGCTGATGTTCCCAAAGTGTCTGCAGAACTACCCTCAGATGCTCCCGATGCGAATCCTCATCCCTAGAATATATCAGAATATCATCGATAAAGACCACCATAAATGAGTCCAAGTACGGTCGGAACACCCGATGCATCAGATCCAAGAATGCCATCGGAACATTGGTCAGCCCGAATGGCATGACCGTAAACTCAAAATGTCCATATCGGGTGCGGAAAGCAGTCTTAGGTATGCCCTCATCCTTCACCCTAAGCTGAAAGTGCCCAGATCGGAGATCAATCTTTGAGAATACCCTCGAACCCCGAAGTTGATCAAAAAGATCGTCAATCCTCGGCAACGGATACTTATTCTTCACAGTAAGAGTATTCCACCGCCTGGAATCAATACAAAGTCAGAGTGTCCCATCTTTCTTCTTAACAAACAGAACCAGAGCACCCCACGCTGAAGTGCTCGGTCGGATGAAGCCCTTCTGCTGTAATTCCTCCAACTGTTTTTTTTTCAACTTCTGCATCTCAGAAATAGGCATCCGATAAGGAGGAATAGATATCGGAGCAGTACCCGACTGCAGGTGGATCTCAAACACAATTTCCCGCTCTGGTGGTAATCCGGGCAACTCCTCCGGAAATACCTGCGGAAAATCTCGAACCAATGGTAAACCATCCAACTTCAACCTAGTACCAGCCTCATTCAGATCATAGCATTCCCCTACACCAACTATCGACAGCTAATCCAGAATCTGTAACTCTTTACTGTGCTGTGCGATAGTCAAACCAGTCGGAGCCGTGAGAGGTAGTACCTCTCCAGTAACCATAATGGTACGGTTTGCACAATCAATGTGCACATAATTCTTGGATAACCAGTCCATCCCAAGAATAAAATCATAGTTCAGCGTGTCTAAAACCAACAAATCCGATACCATCAGATGTCCGCCTACAGATATCGTACAACCCCGAACCATCTCATTAGAAAACAGAAACTGACTCCCAGCAGTTTTTACTAAGTACATTTGAGGCAAAGTACTAACAGACAGATGCAGAGATGTAACACATTTCTGTGTTACAATGGAAATAGATGCTCCTATATCCAATACTGCATGAACCGGTATCTCATTCAGAAATAAAGTACCCTGCAGAACTCCCTGCTGACTCGAGCCTCCCTGCTGGCTGGTACCTGACCGCTGACTAGGTCCTCCCTGATAACTAGGGCCTCCCCTCTCAAAATGAAAAACTTGTCCTGCTCTGAGCTGCTGTGGTGGAGGGGGTGGCTGAAGCTGCTGTCGCTGCTGAGGTCTCGGGCCACCCTGCTGAAACCCACGCCCTCGCGGCGCGTTGGGTTGTGCCCGAGACTGTGGACGCTGAAGACTGCCAAAACCCTGCCTTACAGTCAGAGGGCAATCCCGTACCCAGTGAGTGTCAGACCCACAACGTAAACATCGGCCCTCCTGCCTGTAACAAAGTCGGCCGGGGTGATACCCACTACAAGTCGGACAAGATCGTGCCGGTGGTGCTCCCACTCTGCCTCTACTAGACTGCCCAGGCCTGTTCGGCCGTCCAGAAATCTGCCGGGGTCCCAGCTGTGTGGAGCCCCTCGTACTCCCCTGACCTCGCTGCGAGGTGAGGTGACTCTCAACCTCCTCTTGCTCGAGGAGTTGAGCCTTATGAACCGCTTCCCGAAACAAAGTAATGTCTAAAGGTCTCAAAGCCCATCTGTACTCGGGCGCAGTCGACTAATAAACCTCTTTACCTTCTCCTCCTCCATACCATGGTACTGCGGTACGTAGTGGATAAGCCTGTCAAACTCCAGCTCAAACTCTGCAACAGTCCTGTCTCCCTGATGAAGCTCATCAAACTGTGCCTGACGCAGATCCCTGGCTACATCCCCGCTGCACTGCTGGTGGAAAATGTAGCCTCCCCCAGGAGTTTGTCAACTCCTGCAAACCAAGTCTCTACTACCTCTGGCCCTTCTCGGTCATTGAACCTCGGGGGGTTCAAACTCTAAAACCTCTCCAGAAGTCTGACCTCGTCAGACTGGTGCCTCAGATCTCCCCGTCGTTAATAGGACCGACGAGAAGTCTAGGTGTCGTAGTGACCATCGTCCTCGGAGTCACTCACTTACCAATCCCAAAGCTGTGGCGAGCAGTGGCTTAAGTCTCGCTATCACCACCTAATCGGAATGCCCTTACTGTGGCATGATCAGATCTTCCCCTGCCTACTGCCGCCCCTGAACCAGCTAGGCTGGCGGGTAATACCAAATCAGAGAGGGGTCCCTACGACCGCTAAACCTCGGGGCGGTGAGTGTGGTTGTTCAGACCCTGGGTTACGCTGAACCCGTATCCTATTCCACGGAGGTGTGGGATCCCGATCCCGCCCCTCCGGTACCAAATCACGCTATTCGCGTGTAGTACACAATTCCTCAAACCAAGTCCAACCAGAAAAACAACTTATCCCAAACCAAATTTCCAAACCATATACCAACTCAACCCATAACCAACAGTTCAAACCCTATCTCTCGGAGGCGTGGGATTACAGTCCCCTCCCTCCGCTCGCAAAACACGCTTGTCTACGCGTGTTAACCAAACCTGAGACATTTCAGACCAAATAGAGTCCAGACAAATCGGTCACTCCTAATCCCTACAGAAGCTAGCAGCAGTTTCCTAAGGCTCTGTAGTGCAATGCAGTACTTGACACAGAAATTATTTCTCAGAATGCTAAAATCATGTATTTCACAGAATCACAGAAGCAATTCATGCTTATTTCACCAAATCTTTTCCCTAACACACAATTGTACGTACCCGGATCTTTTCCACAATCCCTCGATCGTAATAATCTTACCAGAATCCAGAAATCCCGAGTTCCGAAATCTGCAACTATCAGGATAACTTGAAGGACCAAACTTTGTTCCACAATTTTATTTTAAAGTGGTTCAAGTAAGGAGGTGGCCAATCTCCGTACCAAACCATTCAAAAATAAAATGTGCAACAATAGTTGTCACTACAAGTCACCACTGACGACCAATATGGTCACTTACCTGCTCTGATACCAACTTGTCACCCCGTACGCCACCCGAGCCCGGTTGCGGAGGCGGGGGCGCCGGAACGTCGGAAGCGGAAGCCGGAATAATACAGAAGTGGCAGGTCCATCGAGACCTGCCGCGCGTAGCGGACCCGAAAAACGTAGCGATTGTGGAAGCAACCTGAAATTTTCATACATATAACTAAAACAAAACCCATGGTGAGTCTCGCCTCTCGAAAACGGACGAGAACATCACCATCACCATACATACAGTTCATGTAATAACAACAAAGTAAGCCCCGCCCTCCGAGGACGAGTACTTACGCATATAACATAGAACACACAATATTCCCCGAACCTAGGGTATCTAACAAGCGCCAAGCGCTCAGAACATGCAACAGAACAGAATACATACTTATATATATACAATCAACACAACAATCTAGAAAGTATGCACATGCGACTACAGAGCCAACCTAAAGCCTAAACATCAGATACCTCGCGCGGGATCCAGACCAAAACCGCTACCTCTACAAAATCCCCGCCCGCAAGGTAAAGCTAAAGCTGCTGCTTACCAGGTTTACCTGAAACCCAAAAACAGAACCCAAAAAGGGTGAGTCCTCGAAAGGACCCGTAAGGGATTTGGGGTAAGATAAGCATATGTAACCCTGCAAAACAGAAAGATAGCAATATACAGAATATATTCAACAGAGTACAGAATATCGTGCATGTAAAGAAAACAGATCAGAATCCCGAAGGATGTGCGATTCTAAATCGCCATAAACCCTTATAACAAATCAGAACGACAGCCTCCCTCTAAGGGAGTCAGAAGCCGAAGCTATTACAGAAGCATGGTGCACCAGCTGGGGTAGCGAACCCACAACTGTCGTAGGGTTAACAGACAGAGTATGCCACAAGGCATACACCTACAAACGTAGGGTTACTGCATGATGCCACAAGGCATACACCTACAGAACGTACCTTAAGGCACAATTTCCGAAATACCTGCAAAACAGAAGTGCAACAACACATACACCTACAGACTACAGAATATGCCCTAAGGCATATAATACCGAAATACTTGCAGAACAGAAAGTGAAACAAAACATATACCTATCTTACCAAAATAACAGAACCAAACCCTTACCTCACAAATCCAGAGTATTTGACCGATTCTGGACGATTTCCAAACCACGACCCGAAACTCAGAAACCTCTCTTTTTCTAACTTCCGGACCTCAGAATCTGTCAATTCAAGCTGAATTAGCAACCTTACCAACCACACTACCAAACTACACCCCGACCCCAAAACCGAAAATCCGGCAGAATTTCCGTAAAATTCCAGATTTCCACAGAAACGTCAGAATTCAGAACCGACTTAGACAATGCAAAATTATACATTGAAAAACACAATTCAACAAGCAGAACTGATCAAATCCAACCTTTAAACCCTTCATCCCCGACATTTTCCGATAAACCCGCATATTGGTAACTTTTCCATTCCATACCCGAAATCAATGTTTCAAACATCAAACCACACCTAAATCCAACCCCAATACCACTTTAGCATCCAATTCAACCAACATCAAACCCCAACATGGAAAAAGAATCATTCCAATAATTCGGTTCTTAACCAACATTTTACCCAACTTCCAATTCAATCCATTCAAGCTTCCAAACAACCATTCTAATCACCAATTACACTCATAAACCAAGAATGCTAACCAATTGCATCCAAAACAACAGAAATCAACATTGAACATCACAAACACATTCGGCCAAAAGGGGGTTTCCAACCCAACTTGTTTTCCATCAAATTGAATCCATACACAAACCTAGAATCATGCTAGGATTAACATACTTGAAGCATGATTCAAGAAAGCAAACACACATCAATTTAGAAACTTCCAAGAATTCGGCCAAATTGGGGATTCTTCAACCAAGGAGTTTTTCCAAAATCTAACACTTGATTAACTCTCCCCTACAACCCAAGAACACCATACTAAAAGATGGGAGGAAGAGAATCATCCAAACATGTAGCTAAGAACAAACCCATCATTCACAAAACTCTCTCTTTTTCCTACCAATCTTGATTCCAATAAGAAAAGAGAGCTTAGGAAGGAAACTTACCCAAGATTGAAGCTAAACCCTTGATGATTCAAGCCAAGATGAAGAACTTTAAAGCTTGGAGAAATGCTCTAATGGTGGCGGCAGAAGTGAGGAAGAAGAAGAAGAAATGAGAAGAAATGAAATATAATTTCATTTATGAAATAATAGCCAATATAAATAATTCCTTCTCTTTAACCCATCCCTTCTCAACTTAAATAAAAGAAAGACATGTGTCCCTTAATGTCTCCCACAAACTGCCGAAATAGCTGCTGCTGCCCATACTGAATTATTTTTGTTTTGTGCCCAAATGCAAATTAACCTCCCAACTTTTCCAAAAGTTCCAATTTTGGCCCAACACAGTTACCGAACTCCAAAATAAATGAAACTTGGACACAACCCTCAGAATATTATAACATTCATAAAACATGTTCCAAAAGTTCATTTACAATTCCAGAGTGTCCTACCGAGCTCGCTGAACCCGAACGAATCCCGACGTGCGAGCCTGTCAACTCGAACCAAAATCCCGTCACTCCAAACTTCCTCAAAACTACTCATAAAATCCATCTTGAATTATAACAAAACCTACCATGGAGCCATCGGAGAAATTCCATCCCGAGCCCCGGGAGTCGCCCGGGACCGAACGTCCCGCCCCAAATATTATATTCCATAAAAACCTCCGGGACATACCCACGACTCCAAAACTGCAAACAACATCTCTATCTGAGGTCTCGGGAGTGCTACCGAGCCCGCTGTACGTCCCGAGACGACCCCGACAACCCCCCGGCGCCGGAAAAATATTTTCGGCGGAAACGTCCGGGGAACCCACACGATCTCAAATACGAAAGGGTTCGCCAAAATGATACTCGGATAAGGCTCGGGAGCCGCCTGAACGCCGAAAAACGTGACCCGCAGGCCAAAACCGGAGCCCCGGGTCACCCGGTCGCAACCCGCTCGGGGTGACCGTAACAGCGCTCTTCCCCAGAAGGCCCCACACCTACAAAAAGTACATGTTTCAGCACCACTGAAAAAGAGTGGAACAAGTCTTTAAATAAATAACTTACCGGCAGAGGGGTGCACCCATCCTGCTGGAAGTTTGGGCTACTTCCCAGCCACTTGTCCCCGCAGAGGACCGCGCTACCCGAGTGAAGGCGAAGCTTTCAGTGCGAGGCCTTCCCGTTCGGGCGGCGCTGAGCGAAGCCACCAATGCTCAATAATGCCGCCGACCATCTCCAACCACTTCCATCCCATCTGGAACACTCCCTCCTTTCTCGCCGACACTAGGGAGTATGCCCCCTCCTCATGTTAAAGCACTTTATGGGCCTCGCTATCAGAAGAAGAAGAAGCCTCCTGAATCCTCAAGACCCCCTTCCCCTTTGCCGCAGAGGCATCTTCCTTTGAAGGAATCACTGCAAGAGCATCCTCCCTTGAAGGGATCGCCGCAAGGGCCTCCTCCCTTGCAGTAGTGTCCTCCATCTCCCCTGCAGGTGTGATCACCAGTTCCTACTCCACAGGAGTGACCACTGCCTCCTGCTAGCCAGAACTGCTTATGGCCTTAGCAGCCTGTTGGCCTCTCCTCCTCATGAACAGCAGGACTTCCCCTGCTGACATCCTGCCTCTTTTAGGGAGAGCACTCCCCTTGGCAATGATCTCTGGTGCGACCACGTGCCCGGGCAGGTCTTCACCTTGAGACGGAGAAGGGCTCGTGAAAAGCCCAGACACGAAGTCCTCAAGGACGGCAACATCCTCAAGGGGGACTGGCTGCACCACTGATATTGGCACAGCCTCTATGGGAGCAGCGGTGTCCGCTCGCACTCCCTCTGAGCCCTCTACAATGGGCGTGGCCTCTTCAACAGTGGAGGGGACCCCCACTTCCACTCCCCTTGCCTCCTCAGCAGGCTCTTCGGCCTCTTCTACAATACCGGGGACCTCTTCCCCAACAGGCCCCGCAGCCTCTTCATTAGGAGGGACTACTGCAGATCCCTCTACCTCTGCAGGCCCCTTGCCCTCTTCAACAGCAGCGGGGGCACTCCCCTCTCCAGGCTGCACTTCGCCAGCAGCCACTCTCCTCTTCTTCTCTTTTTTGGGGGGACACCAGTGACTTGGTACCAGCCCTCTTCTTCTGCTTAGGGACAATGCGTCCCAACGCCTTGACAGCCCCAGTAGGGGCATCCCTCCCAAATGCACAGGCCAGGTGCACCTGCTGGGCAACGCGCATGGACGCTCTCTTGCCCTGCCTTCGCCGAGACTCCATGGAGGCATCTGCAAAGAAGAAAAACTTCAGACCAGGTTTTACTAAGCCTCTTACATTTTTGCAGTACGCTTATATATGCAAACACACGTTTTGGCCCTGCCAGCACTGCGTAAAGGGCATCTACCACTGCCCCACGATGGGCTGGGGCCCATCCCTTGTATGGCGGGGGCACCTCAGGATCCAGCATGAAGCCCGTGCTAATCCCAGCCCACCGCAATGTTGTCTCATCAAGTTGGGTGGCTGAGAAGGGGAAGAGCTCATCACAGTCGCTCCTCGAAAACACATCGTCCAACCATCCCAGTAGTTGGACGTATGCCTGCCACCGCAGTCCTTCGGAAGTCAGCTCAGGCCTCCGCGCGATGCTCTGAACAGATCGCTGCGTCCTCGCCACGGGAAAATTCCATGAATTATCGCGGGGCAGGAAGAAGAAGGACCCATGCCAAGAATGGTAGGATTTGGGCGCAGCTGTAAACGATGTAGAATTGTTGCCCCCAACATTTATGGGGGTGACGTAGAAAAACGCACTCCCACTCCGCAGTTCCAGCCGGTAGAACCGATGGAAGACGTCGGCAAAGGGCCTCACTCCGGCCATTCGACAGGCAACGGTGAAGCCTGCAATGGTCAAGAATGTGTTGGGCGCCAACTGCGATGGTGGCAGCCCCCACCCTGTGCACAAGTCTTGCACCAGCTGCGGAAAGGGAAACCGCAGCCCCGCCGCAAGCTGTGCCGTGTACAGACACAACACCTGATTCTCCAGGTTCTCTTCAGTCGTGGGCCAGCCCAACGCCCGACAAACGCCCGAGCGAGACGAATACACCGACACCTTCTCCACAGGGAAGAAGGCCTCCACCATTTCCTGGTGGATTTTGTCAATACTCACCGTGGTCTTCTCCACGGTGGCAATCACTGGACATACGGCTTCCTTGGACTCCATTTCTGCAAAAAATCGAGCAACAAGCATATAAATCGGAAGAGCCTAGCAGAGGCATTTTGTCAAGCACTCATCGTGCTCAGAAAAGCACTCACTGTGCTCGGAAGAAATCTTACCTGCTTAAAACGCCGGTGAAAAGAACGGTTGAGCAGGCAGCAAACGCACGAACGGACGGAGAAGTCTCGAGTGAAAAGTAGAGAATCCCCACAAAACACTTGCAGCGACCGATGAACGGTTCAAATACGCAAGAATGCGAAAAGGCTACTCAGTGCGAAAACAAGGAAGTGCAAAAGTGCAGATGAATAGTTTCATCCTTCTCGGACACGCTTTTATAAGCCCGCGGAAATGAAAAAGCACTTTTTAAGCGTAATTCGCTCCTGAGGCGACACGTGCCGAACATCTGAACGGTTAGTAAACCTTTCGCCTCCCGTTATCTCTCCTGCTTTAAATACTGGGGAAACCCCTCACTGCCGTTACACTTCAAACGGTCCGCAAGTGGCATGACCGCCCTCACCAGCTCCAAGACTTCAATTTTAAACAGAGTACGGGACCCTGCGCATACTCTGCCTTCAGGAGGAGGCATCTTGGTACACTGCCCAAGCAAATGCCCCCTCAAAAACTCACAAGGATCATGAAGGATCCAACACGGAAAATCAGATCGTAAAAGGTCTTCACACTCCACACAAGCCCAGACTTGTGACTACTACAGTCCTCAACACAGTACTTTCAAAACGGAGTACAGGACCCTGCCCATACTCCGCTCTCAGGAGGAGGCATCTTGGTACACTACCCAAGCAAACGCGTCCTCGCGTCGCATCAGAATCACACAAGGCCTTCGCAAGGTCTCACCCTTGCGGTCTCCAGTATCGCCTTCGCAAGGTCTCACCCTTGCGGTCTCAAGTATCGCCTTCGTGAGGTCTCCAGTCTCGCCTACGCGAGGTCTTACCCTCACGGTCTCAGATCTCATCTGCGCGAGGTCTCTCCCTCTCAGGTCTCAAGTCTCGCCTTCGCAAGCTACTTAGGCCTTCGCGGATCACCCTCGCGGTCTCAGGTCTCACCCTTGCTGTCACGAACGCCACCCGTGCCCGGTTGCGGAGACGGGGGCGCCGGGACGTCGGAAGCGGAAGTCATAAGACACGGAATGGCAGGTCCATCGGGACCTACCACGCGTGACGGACTCGCACGGTGATTGTGGGCGTAACCTGAAAATTTCACACATACAACTAAAAACATCCATGGTGAGTTCCGCCCCTCGGAAACGGACAAGCACATCACCATCACCATACATACAGTTCATGCATTAACAACAAAGTAAGTCCCGCCCTCCGTGGATGAGTACATACGCACATAACATAGATACACACAGTATTCCCTGAACATAGGGTATCTACCAAGCGCTAAGCGCTCTGAACATGCAACAGAAAAGAATATATACAATCCTCACATCAAATATCAGTCATCACAACCAGAAAGTATGCACGTGTAGCTACAGAGCCAACCTAAGGCCTACACGTCAGATACCTCGCGCGGGATTCAGACCAAGTCTGCTACCCCCAACAAAATCCCGGCCCGCAAGGTGTAGCTGCTGAAAATATACACAACAAAAACAAAAGCCTCACGGAAACCTACTCCGCTGGCTGCTTATCAGGTCTACCGCTCAATTCCAGAAGAGTTGGCTGATTCTTGACAACTTCTGATTCGTGACCCGAAACACGAAAACCTCTCTTTTTCTAACTTCCGGACCTCAGAATCTCAGACAAACGTAGTACTCGAGCTACTGATCAACTTTCCAGATGAACTCCCGAGCCAAGGAGCAAGTTAAACCATGGATTTGAAGCTTAAAGGAAACAACAATGGTGGCTAGAGTGAGAGAGAAGCGTTGGCCAAGGGAAGAAGAAGATGAAGTTATGTTTTTTTCATTTTTTTCCCAAATATTACTCTTAAGTAATATTAAGTCATGTGCCAAGCACATGACTTACTTTTATGACATCATAATGATGTCTTAACACCAATATTCGTCACTACAAACATGAAAGACCAAGTCAAATGGCTTACCACCAACCACCACTTGCCACGTGTCACGGCCTGGCTCGTCCCGAGCCCGAAAACTGCCTGGCCCGAAATTCCCGACCCAGAACATTTTTTTTCGCAGAAAAATGTAAAATATTTCCACGGTTCCAGAACTGCCTCTAAACACCGAATCCGAGTCCGGTGTTGCTCCCGAGAGCCGTTTCCCCGCGCAGAACCCCCGAAAATCACCGGGGAACAACCCCCCGGCCAGAAAACTTATTTTCCGCGGAAATGTCCGGCACACTTCCAGGACGCCAAAAATCAAATATCAAATCGATCCGAACTCCGGTGAAGATTCTGGAAGCAATCTGACCGGAGTGCCCGTTGGCCCCGGTGGCCAACCGGCTCAGAATGGCCCTCCGCTGGGGCGGCCATAATATTCCCCCCTCCTTAGAACTCTTGGTCCTCCAAGAGCCCTCTCAACCGCTCATACTGGTCGGGGTATCGGTCCTGAATGTCCTTCTCCGTCTCCCAAGTCGCTTCCCAGTCGGTATGATGTGACCACTGAACCTTGACCATGGGGATCAACTTGCTACGAAGTTTCCTGACATCTCTATCCAGAAAGGCTACCGGTTCTTCCTGATAGTAAAGATCGGGTTCCAGCTGTACCTCCGCCACTGAAACCGTCTGACTAGGATCCAGAATGCACTTCTTCAACATGCTAACATGGAAGACATTGTGCACAGCAGACAGACTCGGAGGTAATGCTAACCGGTATGCTACCTTACCAACCCTTTCCAGAATCTCATATGGACCGATATATCGTGGGGCCAACTTGCTCTTCTTCCCAAATCTGACTGTCCTTCGGATAGGTGCTACCTTGAGCCAAACCCTATCCCCAATCTCAAACTCCAGAGCCCTACGGCGGCGGTTCGCATAAGCAGTGGTGCTGTCATTTGTGGTTTTGATCCGCGCCTGTATCAATCTGATCTTTGCCGTAGTCTCCTCAATAAGCTTGGGTCCCAGCTCAACCCTATCAGACGCATCTGTCCAACAGTGTGGTGCCATACACCTCCTTCCGTACAACGCCTCATATGGTGCCATGCCAATCGTCGTTTGGAAGCTGTTGTTGTACGAGAACTCTATCAAAGGCAACTGCTGGTCCCAATCTCCTCCAAAATCCAAGGTACAGCTTCGCAGCATATCCTCCAGTATCTGAATCACCCGCTCCGACTGCCCGTCCGTCTGTGGGTGATAAGCTGTACTCAGATGGAGTCGCGTGCCCAATGCTTCATGAAAAGCACTCCAGAACCGTGCTGTAAAACGCGGATCACGGTCAGATACAATGGAGTCTGGTACTCCATGTAGTCGTACAATCTCCCTGATGTAAAGCCGGGCAAGCTTCTCCAGAGGGTTTGTGACCCGAATAGGTAGAAAGTGTGCGCACTTAGTCAACCGATCCAGAATAACCCATATGGCATCATGGTGAGACCGTGTCAGGGGCAGTGCAGTCAGAAAATCCATAGTAACATTGCCCCACTTCCGGACTGGAATGGGCAAAGTCTGCAGTGTCCCTGCCGGTTTCTGGTGCTCAATCTTCACCTGCTGACATACGGCACACCTAGACACATGTGTGGCAATGTGTCTCCTCATACTAGGCCACCAGAAGTGAGTACGCAGATCCTGATACATCTTCTTGCTCCCGGGATGGATACTCAGTCTTCTCGAGTGTGCCTCTCCCAGAATCTCATCCCGGAGCTCCTGATCCCCTGGTACATAGAGTCTATCCCGGAAGTATAGCAACCCCTGCCTATACTGGAATGTCGGTAACAAGGATCCCTTGTCCTCCCCAGAAATCCTCCTCAACTCTGAATCCCTACCCTGCGCATCGCGCACACTGTCCAGCCACTCCGAATGTATAGTCAGTGTACATATCTGAGCACGCTCCCAGAGCTGCCATCTATGCCACAGACTGGTCAAATCTCTCTCCTCGGATCGGTCCCCAACATCTCCTCCCTTAACCAACCCGGTATACTTCCTGCTCAGTGCATCGGCAACCGTGTTGCCCTTGCCAGAGATGTACTCGATACTACAATCATAGTCCTTAATGTATTCGAGCCATCTGCGTTGCCTCATGTTAAGCTCCTTCTGCGTAAACAGATATTTCAGACTCTTGTGGTCGGTAAGAATCTGAAATTTGTTACCAAGCAGATAGTGCCTCCATTGTTTCAGCGCATAGATCACTGCAGCCAACTCCAGATCGTGTGTCGGATAGTTCAGCTTATGCGGTCGCAGCTGCCTCGACCCATAAGCTATCACATTACGCTCCTGCATCAACACACAACCCAAACCGGACGTGGAAGCATCCGTATATATCACGTATGGTAAGCTCGGATCTGGAAGAGTCAGAATCGGAGCGTTAGTCAATTTCCGCTTCAACTCTTGGAAATTCTTCTCACACTTCTCAGACCAAATATACGGCTGACCCTTCTTGGTCAACTGCGTAAGCAGAGATGCCAATATAGAGAATCCCGATACAAACCTCCGATAATATCCTGCTAATCCCAAGAAGCTCCTGATCTCCCGTACCGAGGTAGGTTGCTTCCAATCCAGAACTTCCATCACCTTCTCTGGATCCACAGACAGACCATGCTCAGAAATAACGTGTCCCAGAAAAGTGACTTCCCGAATCCAGAACTCACACTTTGAGAATTAAGCATAAAGCTGATGTTCCCATAGTGTCTGCAGAACTACCCTTAGATGCTCCCGATGCGAATCCTCATCCCTAGAATATTTCAGAATATCATCGATAAAGATCACCACAAATGAGTCCAAGTACGGTCGAAACACCCGATGCATCAGATCCATGAATGCCGCCGGAGCATTGGTCAGCCCGAATGGCATGACCGTAAACTCAAAGTGTCCATATCGGGTGTGAAAAGCAGTCTTAGGTATGTCCTCTTCCTTCACCCTAAGCTGAAAGTATCCAGATCGTAGATCAATCTTCGAGAAAACTCTCGAATCCTGAAGCTGATCAAAAAGATCGTCAATCCTCGGCAACGGATACTTATTCTTCACAGTAAGGGCATTCAACCGTCTGTAATCAATGCAAAGTCGGAGCGTCCCATCTTTCTTCTTAACAAACAGAACCGGAGCACCCCACGGTGAAGTGCTCGGTCGGATGAAGCCCTTCTGCTGTAGTTCCTCCAACTGCTTCTTCAACTCCTGCATCTCTGAAATAGGCATCCGATAAGGAGGAATAGATATCGGAGTAGTACCGACTGCAGGTAGATCTCAAACACAATCTCCCGCTCTGGTGGTAATCCGGGCAACTCCTCCGGAAATACCTGCGGAAAATTCCGAACCACTGGTATACTATCTAACTTCAACCCAGTACCAGCCTCATTCAGATCATAGCATTCCCCTACACAAACTATCGACAGCTGATCCAGAATTTGCAACTCTGTACTGTGCTGTGCGATAGTCAAACCAGTCGGAGCCGTGAGAGGTGGCACCTCTCCAGAAACCATAATGCTACGGGTTGCACAATCAATGTGCACAGAATTCTTGGATAGCCAGTCCATCCCAAGAATTATATCATACTTTGGCGTGTCCAGAACCAACAAATCTGATACTATCTGATGTCCACCTATAGATATCGTACAACCCCGAACCATCTCATTGGAAAACAGAAACTGACTCCCAGCAGTTTTTACTAAATACATTTGAGGCAAGGTACTAACAGACAGATGCAGAGATGTAACACATTTCTGTGTTACAATGGAAATAGATGCTCCTGTATCAAACAATGCATGAACAGGTATATCATTCAGAAATAAAGCACCTTGCAAAACTCCCTGCTGACTCGAGCCTCCCTGCTGGCTGGTGCCTGCCTGCTGGCTAGGTCCTCCCTGCTGACTAGGGCCTCCCCTCTCAATATGGAAAACTCGTCCTGCTCTAGGCTGCTGTGGTGGAGGGGGTGGCTGAAGCTGCTGTCGCTGCTGAGGTCTCGGGCCACCCTGCTGAAACCCACGCCCTCTCGGCGTGTTGGGCTGTGCCCGAGCCTGTGGACGCTGAAGACTGCCAAAACCCTGTCCCGCAGTCATAGGGCAATCCCGTACCCAGTGACTGTCGGACCCACAACGTAAACATCGGCCCTCCAGTCGGTAACAAGGTTGGCCAGGGTGATACCTGCTGCAAGTCGGACAAGGTCGTGCCGGTGGTGCTCCTCCCCTGCCTCTACTAGACTGCCCGGGCCTGTTCGGCCGTCCGAAAATCTGCCGGGGTCCCTGCTGTGTGGAACCCCTCGAACTCCCCTGACCTCGCTGTGAGATGAGGCGACTCTCAACCTCCTCTTGCTCGAGGAGTTGAGCCTTCTGAACCGCCTCTCGATACAAAGTAATATCTAATGGTCTCAAAGCCCACCTGTACTCGGGGCGCAGTCGACGAATAAACCTCTTGGCCTTCTCCTCTTCCATACCATGGTACTGTGGTACGTAGTGGATAAGCCTGTCAAACTCCCGCTCATACTCTGCGACAGTCCTGTCTCCCTGATGAAGCTCATCAAACTGTGCCTGACGCAGATCTCTAGCTGCAGCCCCGATAAATCTCCGATGGAACAGTTGTGTAAACTGCTCCCAGGTAACGTCCACATCCTGATCGGGTGCTAGTCCCGCATTCACCCTCAGATTACCCTGAAGGCTCCTCCACCAATGATCTGCTCCCTCCTGTAAATTAAACGTGGCAACGGATACCATCACTGTATAAGGTAGGCGTAACCTCCCTAGGAGCTTGTCAATCTCCATGAACCACGTCTCCGCTACCTCGGGACCTCCCCTGCCATCGAACTTCTTAGGGTTCAAGCGCTGAAACCTCTCCAACAATCGGACATCATCAGAGTCAGAGTGGTGCCCCGAACCTCCCCGTCGTCGGTGGGTTCGACGGGTGGTATCAGAATCTAGCTCGATAATCCTCCATCGCTGTCGAGGTGGCTGATGTGTCTCCCGGTCAAAACGATCGGAGCGAGCTGCGGAGCTGCGCTCCGGTCGTACCCTCCGTGATCGCGGATTCCTACGATCCTCGTCCTTCTCAAAATCACTCTCAGATCGTGCCTGTACATGAGTGTGGGTGGTAGTCCGGGTGTGGCTACTCACCCCTCTGTCAGAATGTACAGACGGTGCCACGCCTGAGTCCCCCTGAATCTGTGGCTGTGTCGGAACCTGCACCGGAACCAACGTCCTCAACAACTGCTGAACCTGTTCCAACACCTGAACCAAAATGGTAGAAGACCCCTGACCCTGCTGTGCAACCGGTGGCGGGGTATGTATCTGCTCTGCCCCAGAATCCCTCTGCCTCCCCTCACTATCTCTCGGAGGCGTGGGATTACGGTCCCCTCCCTCCGGTCGCAAATCACGCTGTCTGCGCGTGTTAACCATACCTGAAACATTTCAGACCAAACAGAGTCCAGTCAAATCAGTCACTTCTAATCCCTGCAGAAGCTAGCAGCAGTTTTCTAAGGCTCTGTTGTGCAATGCAGTACTTGACACAGAGGTTATTTCTCAGAATGATAAAATCATGTATTTCACAAAATCACAGAAGCAGTTCATGCTTATTTCACCAAATCTTTTTCCTAACACACAATTTTACGTACCCGGATCTTTTCCACAATCCCTCGCTCGTAATAATTTTACCAGAATCCAGAAATCCCGAGTTCCGAAATCTGCATCTACCAGGATAACTTGAAGGATCAAACTTTACTCCACAATTTTACTTTAAAGCGGTTCAAGTAAGGAGGTGGCCAATCTCCGTACCAAACCATTCTAAAATAAAATGTGCAGCAATAGTTGTCACTACAAGTCACCACTGGCGACCAATATTGTTACGGTCACCCCGAGCGGGTTGCGACCGGGTGACCCGGGGCTCCGGTTTTAGCCTGCGGGTCACGTTTTTCGGCGTTCAGGCGGCTCCCGAGCCCTATCCGAGTATCATTTTGGCGAACCCCTCTGTATTTGAGGTCGTGTGGGTCCCCCGGACGTTTCCGCCGAAAATATTTTTCTGGCGCCGGGGGGTTGTCGGGGTCGTCTCGGGGCGTACGGCGGGCTCGGTAGCACTCTCGAGATCTCAGTTTGGGAAGCCGTTTGCAGTTTGAGTCGTGGTGACGTCCGGAGGTGGTTGTGGAGTTTAATATTTGGGGCGGGACGTTCGATTCAGGCGACTCCGGGGCTCGGGACGGGAATCCCGGGGCTCGGGATGGAAATTTTCTGACGGCTTTGAGGTAAGTTGTGTTTTAATTTAAGATGGAATTTATGGGTATTTTTATAGAATTTTGGAGTGACGGAATTTCGGTTCAGGTTGACACGCTCGCACGTCGGGTTTTGGTTCGGGTTCAGCGAGCTCGGTAGGACACTCCGGAAAGGTAAATGAATTTCTGAAAAATGTTCTGTGAATGTTATAATATTCTGAGGGTTGTGTCCAAGTTTGGTTAATTTTGGAATTCGGTAATTATTTTTGGGCAAAAAGAATTGGAACTTTCGGAAAAATTGGGAGTTAATTTGCAATTGGGTGCAAATTAAAAAGAAATCAGCATGGGCAGCAGATTTTCGGCAGCAAGTGGGGAGGATTTGGGACACTTGGCTATTTTTAATCTAAGGTAGAGAAGTATGGGCTTAAAGTGATGAAAATATATATGGGTTAATATTTCATAAAAAAGAGACTTATCTCATTTTCATCTCATTTCTTCTTCTTCATTTCTTCTTCTTCTCCAAGTCTGCCGCCACCATTGATGAGCAACCTCCAAGCTTGAACTTCTCCTTCTTTGTGGAAATCAAAGAGAAATTGGATGCTACTTGTGGTAAGCATCATCCCTACTCCTCTTTTCTCATTAGTATTGAAGTTTAGTGGTGAAAAGAGAAGTTTTGGCAAATGATGGGTTTGTTCTTAGCTATAAGCTAGGATGATTCTCTTCCTCCCATGTTTTAGTATGTTGTTCTTGGGTGGTAGGAGAGTGTTAATCAAGTGTTGGATTTTGGAAAACACAACTTGGATGGAAACCCTATTATGGCCGAATTTATTGGAGATTTTCCAAAATGGTGTGTGTTTGTTATCTTGTTTCATGCTTCAAGTATGTTAGTCCTAGCATGATTCTAAGCTTATGTATGGATTCAATTTGATGGAAAACAAGTTGAGGTGAAAACCCCTTTTGGCCGATTTGTTTAGGTGTATGTTCATGATGGGTTTTGTTGTTTGGATGCAATTGGATAGCATGCTTGGTTTAGAAGTGAAATTGGTGATTAGAATGGTTGTTTGGTAGCTTGAATGGATTGAATTGGAAGTTGGATAAAAAGTGGGTTAAGAACCGAATTTTAGAATGATTCTTTTTCAATGTTGGAGGTTCATCTTGGTTGAATTGGATGTTAATATGGTGTTGGGGTTGAGTTTAGGAGTGGATGGAAGTTTGAAACGTTGAATTCGGTTAAGAAATGAAAAAGTTACAATTAAGCGAGATTATCGGAAAATGGCGGGTAATGAAGGGTTTAAGGTTGGATTTGATCAATTCTGCTTCTTGTGTGATGTTTGTCAATGTGTAATCTTGCATTGCCTAGGTTGGTTCTGAATTCTGACGTTTCTGTGGAAATCTGGAATTTTACGGAAATTCTGCGATTTTCGATTTTGGGGTCGGGGAGTCGTTTGGTCGTGTGGTTGATAAGGATGCTAATTCAACTTGGTTTGGCAGATTCTGAGGTCCGGAGGTTAGGACAAGAGGCGTTCGAAGTTTCGGGGCACGGTGTAGGTGTTGTCCAGCATCGGTCCAATACTCTGGATTTTGAGGTAAGGGTTTGGTTCTGTTGTTTTGGTAAGCTAAGTATATGTTTTGGTTTCATTTTCTGTTCTGTTAGTATTTCGGAATATTATGCCTTTGGGCATATTCTGTAGTTTATAGGAGTATGCCTTATGGCATACTCTGTCTGTTAACATTACGACAGTTGTGGGTTCGCTACCCCAGCTGGTGCACCATGCTTCAGATAGCTTCGCATCCGACTCCCTTAGTGGAGGCTGTCGTTCCGATTTATTATAAGGGTTATGGCGATTTAGAATCGCACGTCCTTCGGGACTCCGAACTATTTTCTGTACATGCATGATATTCTGTATTCTGTTGCATATATTGCTATCTTTCTGTTTTGCAGGGTTACATATACTTACCTTACCCCATATCCCTTACGGGTCCTTTTAGGACTCACCCTTCTTTGGGTTCTGTTTTTTGGGTTTCAGGTAGACCTGATAAGCGGCCTGCGGAGTAGGATTCCGTGAGGGTTCTACCTTGGGTGTGTTTTGCAGTTGCACCTTGCGGTCCGGGATTGTGTACTTGGTGTGAATCCCGCGCAAGGTATTTTGTTACATAGATTCTAAGGCTGGCTCTGTAGTTGCATATGCACACTTTCTGTATTGCTATGGTGATTGTATGTCTGTATATATATATTTGTATATTCTGTTCTGTATCTGTTCTGAGCGCTTGGCGCTTGCTAGACACCTTAGGTTCTGTGAATTTTGTATGTATATATGTTTTGGTGCGTAAGCACTCGTCCACGGAGGGCGGGGCTTACTCTGTTGTTAATGCGTGAATTGTGTGTTTGAATTTTATTTTCAGTTATATGCGTGAAATATTTGTTAGGTTGCTTCCATAATCCTTTCGCTCTTTGGGTCCGCTACGCGCGGCGGGTCTCGATGGACCTGCCATCTCTTGTTTTCCGGCTTCCGCTTCCGGCGTCCCGGCGCCCCCGCCTCCGCAACCGGGCTCGGGTGGCGTGCGGTGACAAATATGGTCACTTACCTGCTCTGATACCAACTTGTCATGAACGCCACCCGTGCCCGGTTGCGGAGACGGGGGCGCCGGGACGTCGGAAGAGGAAGTCATAAGACACGGAATGGCAGGTCCATCGGGACCTACCATGCGTGACGGACTCGCACAGTGATTGTGGGCGTAACCTGAAAATTTCACACATACAACTTAAAACATCCATGGTGAGTTCCGCCCCTCGAAAACGGACAAGCACATCACCATCACCATACATACAATTCATGCATTAACAAAAAAGTAAGCCCCGCCCTCCGTGGACGAGTACATATGCACATAACATAGATACACACAGTATTCCCCGAACATAGGGTATCTACCAAGTGCTAAGCGCTCTGAACATGCAACAGAACAGAATATATACAATCCTCACATCAAATATCAGTCATCACAACCAGAAAGTATGCACGTGCAGCTACAGAGCCAAACTAAGGCCTACACGTCAGATACCTCGCGCGGGATTCAGACCAAGTCTGCTACCCCCAACAAAATCCCGGCCCGCAAGGTGTAGTTGCTGAAAATATACATAACAAAAACAGAAGCCTCACGAAAACCTACTCCTCTGGCTGCTTATCAGGTCTACCGCTCAATTCCAGAAGAGTTGGCTGATTCTTGACAACTTCTGATTCGTGACCCGAAACCCGAAAACCTCTCTTTTTCTAACTTCCGGACCTCAGAATCTCAGACAAACGTAGTACTCGAGCTACTGATCAACTTTCCAGATGAACTCTCGAGCCAAGGAGCAAGTTAAACCATGGATTTGAAGCTTAAAGGAAACAACAATGGTGGCTAGACTGAGAGAGAAGCGTCGGCCAAGGGAAGAAGAAGATGAAGTTATGTTTTTTTTCATTTTTTTCCCAAATATTACTCTTAAGTAATATTAAGTCATGTGCCAAGCACATGACTTACTTTTATGACATCATAATGATGTCTTAACACCAATATTCATCACTACAAACATGAAAGACCAAGTCAAATGGCTTACCACCAACCACCACTTGCCACGTGTCACGGCCTGGCTCGTCCCGAGCCCGAAAACTGCCCGAAACTGAAATTCCCGACCCAGAACATTTTTCTTCGCAGAAAAATGTAAAATATTTCCACGGTTCCAGAACTGCCTCTAAACCCCGAATCCGAGTCCGGTGTTGCTCCCGAGAGCCGTTTCCCCGCGCAGAACCCCCGAAAATCACCCGGGAACAACCCTCCGGCCAGAAAAATTATTTTCCGCGGCAATGTCCGGCACACTACCAAGACGCCAAAAATAAAATATCAAATCGATCTGAACTCCGGTGAAGATTCTGGAAGCAATCTGACCGGAGTGCCCGTTGGCCCCGGTGGCCAACCGGCTCAGAATGGCACTCCGTCGGGGCGGCCATAACACTTGCGATCTCACTCGCCTTCGCGGGTCTCACTCCCGCGGTCTCGACTCGCCTTTGCGAGGACTCTCATGCCTATACTGGCCCCGCCCAGATAAGGCCCTTGCACTCAGGTTCGTGCGACCCTTACACCTTTATTGGCCATGCTTTATCTGGGGTTTCGCCCCTTGCAGGCCTTCGCCTGCTACTTGCTCCACTTGGAGATAGGCCACTTGGTCATCTGACATTGAGCAACCAATGAGGAGGTCAGCACGAGCCTGAGTGATCTTTACCAGATTTGCACGCCAAACATTCCCTGACAAGTGAATCTTCTAAGGCGGTTTATCTCCTTAAATCTCCTTAAATCTGACAGACTTGTCAGACTTGTCTCACAGCCTGTCCAAGGCTTCAACTGGGGGAGGCTCCTCCTGGCATCTCCCTATAAATAGGGGGATGCCCACCTTAAACTGGGTAAGCTACTACACGCCCCCCACTCCTCTCTTGCTACTTCTGAGTATTCTCTTTATCTTTCCACAGATTACTCTGAATAGCAAGCTTGGAGCTCTCAAGAACACCACCATCATCAACCACTCAACTGAGATCCCGCTCTAGCTCTGGGAACGCGGATATCAGTAATCAAACCCGTTGAGTGAAGGGCTGGGTCCAGAGGTTACCCAAACCCATCTTGGCGATATTATGAACACTAGACCTCTCCTCCCTTTTCTCCATTTCTTTTATCCGCTTAGCAAGTGCTATAAGCACAAACGGAGGAGGGTCAAAATGACTTACTTTTCACGGCGGGGTGACAGGATGCGCGGGTTGACTGTTTTGCAGTGTCCCCGCGCTATCCAAAATGCTTCTGAGAGTACTAGTGAGTGTTTCGGGTAGATTTTGAGCAACCGCCTCTGTGATTGATTGCAAAATGGCCGGATCGAGGCCTGTCGGTGGTGGACTTGGTGGTGGAGTGGTGTGCTCCTGGGGCACGTTACGGTTAACATGGGAGGAGCTCTACTCCGTCGAATGAACCGAGAGTTCGCTCGGTTGTGCGGGGAGGTTTCCGTTGGTGGATCGTTGTTGGCGACCCCGACGGGCGGATTCCTCCGCCCTTGGTGATTGCGCCTACTTGCGCTCCGGGTAGCCGGCATGGCTTACTTGTGGTTTGTGATATGGGTTTTTGATGAGAACTTTCATTCCCACAGACGGCGCCAAACTGATAGTTGCGTTCCGGAAGCAGGTGCGGACTCTCAATTGAATGGTGATGATGATGGTGTTCTTGAGAGCTCCAAGCTTGCTGTTCAGAGTAATTTGTGGAAGACAAAGAGAATACTCAGAAGTAGCAAGAGAGGAGTGGGGGGGCGTGTAGTAGCTTACCCAGTTTTGGGTGGACATCACCCTATTTATAGGGTGATGCCAGGAGGAGCCTCCCCCAGTTGAAGCCTTGGACAGGCTGTGAGACAAGTCTGTCAGACTTTCAGGAGATAAGGCGGCTGTGATGATGAAGATCTCAGCAAACCGCCTTAGGAGATTCGCTTGTCAGAGAATGGCGTGTGATCCTGGTGAAGATCACTTAGGCTCGTGCTGACCTCCCTATTGGTTGCTTAATGTCAGATGACAGCAACTGGCGGCGAAGGCCAGCAAAGGGGCGAAAGCCCAGATAAGGTGAAGCCAATAAAGGTATAAGGGTCGCACGAACCTGAGTGCAAGGGCCTTGTCTAGAGGGGCCAGTACAGGTATGAGAGACCTCGCGAAGGCGAGTTGAGAACGCGAGGGCAAGACCCACGAAGGCGAGTGAGACCGTGAGGGTGAGACCCACGAAGGCATAAGAGACTCGCCAAGGCGAGTGAGGCTGTGAGGGCGAGACCTGCGAGGGCGATACTTGAGACCGTGAGGGTGAGTCCTCGCGAAGGCGAGACTTGAGACCTGCGAGGGCGAGACCTCGCGTAGCCGAGACTTGAGACCTGCGAGGGCGAGACTCACCCTCACGGTCTCAAGTATCGCCTGCGCGAGGTCTCGCCCTCGCAGGTCTCAAGTCTCGCCTTCGTGAGGACTCACCCTCACAGTCTCAAGTATCGTCTGCGCGAGGTCTCACCCTCGCAGGTCTCAAGTCTCGCCTTCGTGAGGACTCACCCTTGCGGTCTCACTCACCTTCGCGAGTCTCTTATGCCTTCGCTGGTCTCGCCCTCGCGGTCTCACTCGCCTTCGCAGGTCTCGCCCTTGCGGTCTCAACTCGCCTTCGCGAGGTCTCTCATGCCTATACTGGCCCCGCCAGACAAGGCCCTTGCACTCACGATTCGTGCGGCCCTTATACCTTTATTGGCTTCGCTTTATCTGGGCCTTCGCCCCTTTGCTGGCCTTCGCCGCTACTTGCTCAACTAAAGGATAGGCCACTTGGTCATCTGACTTTAAGCGACCAATGAGGAGGTCAGCACGAGCCTGAGTGATCTTCACCAGATTCACACGCCATTCTCTGGCAAACGAATCTGTTAGAGACCAGGTTGGCATCGCCCTTGGTGTTCCCCTGCATCGGTTCCCCTGCATCTCATAACTCACGGACTTCTCCTACCCGGTTAGGAGTTTTATGCCTCCCCCAAGACTCGAACATGGGACTCCGGGCTTAATGTCCCATTTCACATGAGTCTGAGTACCACTTGAGAAAAATGCGCCTTTTTTGTTAGAGACCAGGTTGGCATCGCCCTCGGGCGGTCCCCTGCATCGGTTCCACTGCATCTCATAACTCACGGACTTCTCCTACCCGGTTAGGAGTTTTATGCCTCCCCCAAGACTCGAACATGGGACTCCGGGCTTAATGTCCCATTTCACATGAGTCTTAGGGGAGGCATAAAACTCCTAACCGGGTAGGAGAAGTCTGTGAGTTATGAGATGCAGGGGAACCGATGTAGGGGACCGCCCGAGGGCGATGCCAACCTGGTCTCTAACAGAATCACCTAAGTCGGTTTGCTAAGATATTCATCATCACAGCCACCTTATTTCCAAAAGTCTGACAGACTTGTCTCACAGCCTGTCCAAGGGCTTCAACTGATGGAGGCTTCTTCTCCTGGCATCACCCTATAAATAGGGTGATATCCACCTTAAACTGGGTAAGCTACTACACGCCCCCCACTCCTCTCTTGCTACTTCTGAGTATTCTCTTTATCTTCCACAGATTACTCTGAACAGCAAGCTTGGAGTCTTCAAGAACACCACCACCATCAACCATTCAACTGAGAGTCCGCACCTGCTTCAGGAACGCGACTATCACGAAGTAAAGTATGAACCAAAAAGAGCGATCAAGGCACAAGCAATGGCTGATTTTATTGCCTAATTACCACAAGGATCCGAAGATGAACGGATTTAAGTCGAATACAACCCCGTATGGACTCTTTACGTTGACGGTGCCTCGGGATTAGGCAGACAAGGAGCGGGATTAGTGCTCGAGGGACCTAAAGGTATAAGAGCCATCTAATACATCAAATTTACTTTTCCAGTGACAAATAACGTGGCCGAATATGAAGCCTTAATCTCCGGATTGGAATTAGCAAAGAAAACAGGTGTTACACCCACTCCCGACGTTCTATAATTTTTCTATTAAATTTCGGCCACAAGTTCAAATTCAGTAATTGTCAGATCACACACGGCTTGTGATTAATTAATGGAATTCAGTATTTGAGAGTTAATTTGGAATTATTTATAAGTGTTTTACACGTTGGATAACATTTTTTTGAGTTCCGGGACGTTTCACCAAAAATCAGTTTCGGAGGGCAAAATGGTCACCGAGGAAGATAAAATTGGAAACAACTCACATGCTGGGTATTTTGGTGAATGGCCGGTGCATTTGAATGAATTTAAAATGCATTTGGCTTGAATTTGGAGGTGGGAAGATATTTTCCAAATTGGTGAGTGTACACTACTATTCATAAATAGTATGTGCCCATACCCCTTCTTTTCCACATAAGCATGCTCAAGAAGTGCGTTTTGGACGTCAGTCAGACCATTCCGGTGGAGGATATTGAGCTAGAGCCGGACCTATCCAACCGAGAGGTACAGATAGCTTTTCTGGCCAGAGATATTTGGAGACTCCGTAACAAGTCGATTCCGATGGTCAAGGTTCAGTAATCACATCATTCTGATCGGGATGCGACTTGGGAGATGTAGTAGGACTTGATGAGTAAGTATCCGAATGAGTACGGGTTGTTGAGACAAATTCATTTTCTTCATAAGTTACGTTTCTTTTTAACTCATGCCTTCCTTTAGGCCATGCCTTCTTTTCTACCCATCCCCTTCCATTTAATCAGACATCACCAGATTATTTCCTGACCATTCATGATATTCACGTTCCTGAGGTAGGATGCGAACTCTCAGTTGAAGGATGGATGGTGTTGTGTTCTTGAGAGCTCCAAGCTTGCTGTTCAGAGTAATCTGAAGGTAAAGAGAATACTCAGAAGTAGCAAGAGAGGAGTGGGGGGGGCGTGTAGTAGCTTACCCAGTTTTGGGTGGACATCACCCTATTTATAGGGTGATGCCAGGAGGAGCCTCCCCCAGTTGAAGCCTTGGACAGGCTGTGAGACAAGTCAGTCAGACTTTCAGGAGATAAGGCGGCTGTGATGATGAAGATCTCAGCAAACCGCCTTAGGAGATTTGCTTGTCAGAGAATGGCGTGTGATCCTGTTGAAGATCACTTAGGCTCGTGCTGACCTCCTTATTGGTTGCTTAATGTCAGATGACAACAACTGGCGGTGAAGGCCAGCAAAGGGGCGAAGGCCCAGATAAGGTGAAGTCAATAAAGGTATAAGGGCCGCACGAACCTGAGTGCAAAGGCCTTGTCTGGTGGGGCCAGTACAGGCATGGGAGACCTCGCGAAGGTGAGTTGAGACCGCAAGGGCGAGACCTGCGAAGGCGAGTGAGACCGCGAGGGTGAGACCCGCGAAGGCATAAGAGACTTGCGAAGGTGAGTCCTCGCGAAGGCGAGACTTGAGACCGTAAGGGTGAGTCCTCGCGAAGGCGAGACTTGAGACCGCAAGGGAGAGACCTGGTGCAGGCGATACTCGAGACCGTGAGGATGAGTCCTCAGGAAGGCGAGACTTGAGACCTACGAGGGCGAGACCTCGCGTAGGCGATACTTGAGACCGCGAGGAGTAAGACCTCGTGTAGGCAAGCTGGGAGACAGCATGGGTGAGACTTTGCGCAGGTGAGGACGCATTTGCTTGGGTAGTGTACCAATTCTATCTCTTCTTTACCTCTCACTCATCACTCATCTACATTATTGAGCAAAAGAAAGAAAATCACCTCTCCCTTTACTGCCCAGATATTTTTGTCCTGTTTCCTAGCCTTTCTGCCCTAATTAACGGCCGAATCTGCTCTTGGGGTCTTCAGCACAAATCTTCGTCAAGGTCTTGGCTACACCTTTACAGAAGGAAGCAAGAGCAAAAGGTGAAAGGAAGGTCCCCAAAACCTTGGTGCAATCCGACGGATCCAGCAGCACTTTTGGTTCCAAAAACCATTTCTTGAAGTTTTGAGCTTGGAATCTCAGCTAGCATAGTCATACCACTTCCTAGGTTTCCCAAATCAGTAAGATTGAAGGTATTGGTTGAGTTATTTGGTTGAATCTTCATGTTCTTTGAAGTCAAAACATGAAAAAATACTCATCCATCTTCTTTGTTCTTCATGGCCGAAACTTCAAGGACTCTTTGGTGGTGGATTTGTCTCAACTCCTACTACAAGTATTATCAAGGTGAGGATCCTCCTTGGTAACTTTTATGAATTTGGTTCATGGATGACTTTGATCTTCAAGTATGTTGTTGTTGGAAGTATGATGAACATACTTTGTTCTTGAGAAATCATGGAAAAACATGTTGTTGGAATTTTTGGATGAAGGCCGAATTATTGGATGTATATTTGATGAATGTTTTGTTGAAGAAAGTTGTTGGAAAGCATGTTATAAGTATGTTTAACATGATTTTAAGTTGTTGGAAAGAGTTGGGATTTATTTGGTGAGTTTTGGTGAAGAAGCCGAAATGTTGTTGATGATTCTATGATGATTTTGTGAAGTTGTAATGTTGAAGAAAGTAGTTAAATCATGTTTTGGTGAAGAAGATGCGATTTAAGTGGTTAAAGTACAAGTTTGGAAAGTTTAGGGGTAAAAATGAAAGATGGCCGAAAGTTTAAGGTTGTGGCTAAATTGTTGGTGATTTTGGAGAAATTAATTGTGTGGAAAAGTTGACAAAATTGGGTTTTTTAACTTTGTGGAACTTAAGGGCTAACTTGAAAGTACTTAAAACGTTTAAGGACTAAGAGTGTAATTATGGAGAAGGTAAAGGAAAGATCACTTCAAGTTATGGAATTAATTATGGACACTTTAAGTATAAAGTTGTCAATTTCTGCAACTCTGTAAAGTTTTGGGCAAGATTGTAAACTTCTGAAAAAGCTGGAGGACTTAAGTGGTAATTTTGGATAAATTCGCAAAGTAAGGAACTTTAGTTAATTAACTAGAGTTATGTTGTGTTTCTGACTCTGGCAGATTAAATCTGCATTTCTGTGGATACTGTTGTGGAGTGTCTGGGGGCCACAGTAGATTATCATTTTCTGCTAAGGTAAGGGGTTTAGCTTTCTTAATACGCAATGCAGTTCAACTCATATGTATTAGGTTAGTTAAGGGTGGGGCCCAGTGACTCCCGGGGCTAGTCACATGGTACATAGCGGTTTTCAAGTTTTTATTATTATTCTGGACTTCATGCTTATCGGGGGTCGATGATGGACCCACTCTCTGTTATGGTCTTATGGACTTATGCTATATCGGATATGCTTATCGTTGGTCCACGACGGACCCATTTTATGCTCTGTGTCGGCTTTATGCCACTTCCTATTCTGACAGTTAGAGGCAGATCACCCCTCGCTGGTACCATGCGTTCTGATCCCGATAATCGGTGTGAGCTTAACAAGCCGTCGTAGGGTGCTGTCGAATGTTTGGGACCACTTGTATGGGAAAGTACCACCAGTCCGACGGGACTTCTGAGCATCATGACATTTGCATATCATATTCCTACTTATACCTAAGGTTGTATTATCTGCTAGTTCATTGCATACTAACCTTTTATGCAGGGAAAAACGATTTTAAAGGTTTTCCCGTTATCGTACCTGCCCCCTTACGGGTTCTTTCGAGAACTCACCCTCACATATTAAACATTTTCAAGGGATCCTGACAAATGACCTGCGGAGTAGATCTCCCGCAGTGATCGTTCTACATTCTGTATTTTTTAGAGGTATTTTTCTGATTAAGTTTAGGTGTTATTCTCGTTAGACCCTTCCTGTGATCTGTCGGTTAAATTTACTCGTTTAGTCTGACGTTAATTTCTCCTGTTTATGTTCAGTAGCAGCAGCGGTAGTTATTGAGGTATAATCCGCTTTATGGCTCGGCTCTGTAGGCGTAGTATGCATATTAGATAATTTAGTATTATGATATTCTGGGCTGTATATTATTCGTTTGGAGTTTCCGACCCTACGAAGAGGGCGGAACTCCTTCTGCCTATATTACTTGTTATCTGTTTTCCGCGCGCGTGATATTCTATAAAACCACTAATGTGTTTCGAGTGCAGGCTTAGGACTAGTAAGACGACTTAAAAACTGCAAACACGTATTAACCTTAAACTTGAAGGAAAACGTTTAAGGGACGGGTTTCGGGTCCACAACCCTTTTAAGAGAAATTCTGTATTCACCCGTTGCCGATACTTCCAGCTTTCGCAACAAAGACGCTTCCGCCAACTTCCGGGGGTGGTGGCGGGATAGCAGATATTCGATCCCTGAAGACATGCAGTGACTCGAACCTTCTGGTTCAAAAGATGAACGGAGAGTACAAGATCAAAGAACCCAGTCTCTAAAATTAGGCCGAGGTTGCCAAGAAATTAGCCGCACAATTTGAAAGACTATGCATCGAGAAGATTCCTTGGACCCTTAACTCTGAAGCTGACCATCTCTCAAAGTCCACCTCCTACGATGAAGAAAGGAAGAACCCTTGTATCAAATACCTCCGGGTATTCAACATTACTTCGGGATGGAGAGCTCCCTATTTGAAATATCTTACCGAAGAGTACTCCTGGAGGACCAGATCATGGCAACAAAAGTAAGAAGAAAATCAAGCAAGTTCATCATAGTAGGGGGCAGTCTATATCATGACATGGATATTTCTGGCCGAATCTGAAGGAAGAGGTCAGAAAATTGGTCAACAAATGCAAGAAGTGCCAAGAGCACGCCCGGATAAAGAGAGTTCCCTCGGAGTATGTAACATCTTCGGAGTACCCAATACCCTTCGCCATTTGGGGTATTGAATTGATTGGAGCACTACCAAAAGCGCCCGGAGGATTGAATTACTGCATAATCACCGTGGATTACTTTACCAAGTGGATAGAAGCCGAACCACTAACTTCGATAACAGCGGAAAACATCCGAAAATTTGTTTGGAAAATCATTGTTTGCAGATCCGGAAGCCCGAAAGTGCTTGTTTCAGATAACAGAAAACAATTTACAGACGGAGGGTTCCAAGATTTTGCCGAAGAATTCTGTATCAAGCTTCATTTTGCTCCGGTCGCACACCCGCAGATCAACGGATAGGTCAAACTGTCAAACCAAACGTTGAAAGACGGTCTGAAAAAAGGCTTGGAACGCTAAAGGTAAATGGCCCGGAGAGCTTCCACATGTCTTATAGAGTTACCGGACCACACCCCGAAACTCAGCTGGAGAAACTCCATTTTCCTTAGCCTATGGAACCGAACCACCTCAATCCTCAAATGGGGAGCAATGGAAAGGTTAATTTCCTAGGAGTGAGGAATCTAGCACCTCACTTCTCAAATG
The DNA here is from genome assembly GCA_024586325.1 of Stellera chamaejasme. Lineage (NCBI taxonomy): Eukaryota > Viridiplantae > Streptophyta > Magnoliopsida > Malvales > Thymelaeaceae > Stellera > Stellera chamaejasme. The sequence continues at coordinate 30,890,017 of CM044981.1, forward strand.
AAGAGTAACACTAGATGTCAAGCTCGAATCCACTTCAATGGAAACAAGGGGATGATGGAGATAAAAGGAAGAGTTCAAAGTTGAACCAATACTCTCACAATGGGAGATAAATTCTGATATTCCGAGTTGTTTTCCAAATGTGTGAAAAAACTAGCTTAAATGGGGAGGGGTGGTGAGAAGGCAAAACGACGCCTCCTTCCTGGCATTGGTGGCGGATCTGTGCGCGTAGCCGCCACGTTCCGGTTGGATTCGCGTGTCCTAATGTTCACTGAAGCCATTAGGTCGACTTTGCGTGTTTGGACATGAATGATGAGAAATAGAGAGGTCCTGAAGTGATGTTTTGACGAGTCGTGTTGAGTGGTTGTTAAACGTTACCCTTTTAGGTATGAATAGTGAATGTATTTATAGTTCTATGTCTGAGTGGTATTATTGTAATATCTCCATGTTATTAGGGTGTATGGGTACTTCGGGATTTATAGTTCGGGTTATTTACTCTATTAACAGTTTTTTAATGGGGCCCTTATTTCGGGCTTATGCGTGGGCCTTTTGTTAGGCCTTGTGTATGCATTTGGGCCTGGCGGCCATCAAGTCCCCCCTCAGCCATTTTGGCCGGCTAAGAGGAGTCCAAAGTCAATGTGGTTCGGGTATGTGATTCTTGTGGTGTTCGGGACATTAACCTTTCAGTTCGGGCCTGTCGTTAGTTCGGGGTAACTGAGTGTGTTGTTCGGGCGTTTGAAGCATATCCCGTACTGTGATGTTCGGGAAAACGAGGACGCATAGTCTCCTTTTGTCACGGACAGTGTTCGAGCTTTTGAGTTATATCCCGGACTGAAATATCCGGGAAAGCGGGGGAACCAAAGTCCTCCTTTTGTCTCGAACAATGTTCGGCGAGGATGTCAGTCCTCCTTTTGTCTTCGAACAGAGTTCGAGCATTTGAAGCGTATCCCGAATTGTGATATTCGGGAAAACGAGGATGTAAAGTCCTCCTTCTGTCTTCGAACATAGTTCGGGCATTTGAAGCGTATCCCGAACTGTGATATTCGGGAAAACGAGGATGTATAGTCCTCCTTTTGTCTTGAACTATGTTCGGGCTGTTGGAGTCGGTTTTGGGTTTCATGTCTTCGGGATTCGTGACGGTTCACCATCTTTTCAACTGTCACTTTTGAATCAACGGCATGGATCAAACGATTTTTGACGTTTCATCTGCCCGATCTTTTCTTATAAATGTGAGTTGAGCGTCACTTTCATTTGCATCTTTCAAGCTCTCTTCTCTCTTCTCACAATAAAACCACGACGGATAATCCTACGCTCCAGGAGGCGGTTAGTATCTTCAAGAGGTGGAGGACTGTTAAAGAATCTAACCCAGAAGACTTCTTCCCCACTTTCCTCGGAGAAACTACCGTACCGGACAGTTACAAAGGTTCGTCCGCCGTCCATCAATTTTACCGATTCCACCGTCGAGTTGTTGACGCCGCTGCCGTCAGCCCGTCCTTTAGCCTTCTTCCAGCGAGTCGTCCTTGTCTCCTCCGGCCATTTACTCGAGGTACATGAGAATGACTCCTACTTTTTCCACCCCTTCAACTATTCATCCTTCAGGTTACCTTTTAGAAACCAAGGGCGAGGTTCCCGAAGGTTGGTGGTCCGAGACAGAGAACTATCGGAGCAAGGCAACTCCGGAGCTAATAAAAGAGTGGCAGTCCACTTATTTTGTCCCGATGACAGTTCGTACTTGGGTTCCTTCCCCAGAATGCCGGGCGTACGAGCCTGGGAAACGCTGGCTGGTGATCTTTAAGGATCAACTGTTGTGCGGGCTCCGCTTCCCCGCACCCGTTCGTCCGGCAACTGGCGGAATCCCACGGGCTAGCGGTTAACCAATGCAGCCCGAATACCTACTGCCACATAAATGCCTATCTCATTCTTTGTGCTCTGATCGAGACAGAGCCAACCGTATCCACTTTCCTCCAGTACTATAAAGTCAATGTGATCCCGAGGAATTGTTTCTACTTCTACAGCGCCCGGGGTCCTCCTACTGTGAAATTTAGTTTCGCTTGGAACTTGCCAACGTGTTACGGTCACCCCGAGCGGGTTGCGACCGGGTGACTCGGGGCTCCGGTTTTAGCCTGCGGGTCACGTTTTTCGGCGTTCAGGCGGCTCCCGAGCCCTATCCGAGTATCATTTTCGCGAACCCCTCCGTATTTGTGGTCGTGTGGGTCCCCCGGACGTTTCCGCCGAAAATATTTTTCTGGCGCCGGGGGGGTTGTCGGGGTCGTCTCGGGACGTACAGCGGGCTCGGTAGCACTCTCGAGATCTCAGTTTGGGAAGCCGTTTGCAGTTTTGGAGTCGTGGAGACGTCCCGGTGATGGTTGTGGAGTTTAATATTTGGGGCGGGACGTTCGGTTCCGGGCGACTCCCGGGGCTCGGGATGGAATTTTTCTGACGGCTTTGGGGTAAGTTGTGTTATAATTTAAGATGGAATTTATGGGTATTTTTATAGAATTTTGGAGTGACGGAATTTCGGTTCAGGTTGACACGCTCGCACGTCGGGTTTTGGTTCGGGTTCAGCGAGCTCGGTAGGACACTCCGGAAAGGTAAATGAGTTTCTGAAAAATGTTCTGTCAATGTTATAATATTCTGAGGGTTGTGTCCAAGTTTCGTTAATTTTGGAGTTCGGTAAATATTTTTGGGCAAAAAGAATTGGAACTTTCGGAAAAATTGGGAGTTAATTTGCAATTGGTTGCAAAATTAATAAAATGGGTATGGGCTGCATTTGTTCTTTTCGGCAGCAATTGGGAGGAGATATTATAAGGGACACATGGCTAGCTCTTATTAAAGATGGAGTGGTATGGGTTAAAGAGTAGGAATATATATATATTATGACATAATATTTCATAAAAGAGACTTATTTTCATTTCTTTTCTTCTTCATCTTCTTCTTCCTGCTGCTCTTGCCGAAACCTCCATTGAAGGCCAACCTCAAGCTTGAACTTCTTCTTTTTGGTAGAGATCAAAGAGGAATTGGTTGCTACTTGAGGTAAGCATCCTCCTAACTCCTCTTTTCTCATTAGTTTGGAAGATTAGTGGTGAAAAGAGGAGTTTTTGCATTTGATGGGTTTGTTCTTAGCTATAAGCTAGGATGATTTTCTTCCTCCCATCTTTTAGTATGTTGTTCTTGGGTGGTAGGAGAGTGTTAATCAAGTGTTGGATTTTGGAAAACACATCTTGGATGAAGAAACCATTTATGGCCGAATTTTCTTGGAATTTTCCAAAATGATGTGTGTTTGTTATCTTGATTCATGCTTCAAGTATGTTAATCCTAGCATGATTCTAAGCTTATGTGTGGATTCAATTTGATGGAAAACAAGTTGGTTTAAAAAGCCCCAAATGGCCGAATTTTTAGGTTGGTGTTCATTGTGCATTTTGTTGTTTTGGATGCAATTGGATAGCATTCATGGTTTAGAAGTGAAATTGGTGGTTAGAATGATTAATTGGAAGCTTGAATGGATTGATTTGGAAATTGGATAAAAAGTTGGTTAAGAACCGAATTTTGGGATGATTCTTTTTCCATGTTGGAGTTTCATTTTGGTTGAATTGGATGTTAATATGGTGTTGGGGTTGAATTTAGGAGTGATTTGAAGTTTGAAACGTTGAATTCGGTCAAGAAATGGAAAAGTTGCAATTAAGCGGGATTATCGGAAAATAGCGGATAATGAAGGGTTTAAGGTTGGATTTGATCAGTTCTGCTTATTGAATTATGTTTGTCGATGTATAGTCTTGCTTTGTCTAGGTTGGTTCGAATTCGACATTTACGTGGAAATCGGCATTTACGGAAGTTACGCGGATTTTAGGTTTTGGGGGTCGGGGTGTAGTTTGGTAGTGTGGTCGATAAGGATTCTAATTCAACTTGGTTTGTCGATTCTCGAGGTTCCGAGGTGAGAAAAGAGGGGTTTCGGAGTTTCGGGTCGTGGTTTGGAAATCATCCAGAATCGGTCAAATACTGGATTTGTAAGGTAAGGGTTTGGTTACGCTATTTTTGGTAAGATAGGTGTATGTTTAGTTTCACTTTACATTACTGCAAGTATTTCGGTATTATATGCCTAGGGCATATTACGTAGTCCGTAGGTGTATGTGTTGTTGCATTTACATTTTGCGGGTATTTCGGAAATCTGTGCTTTAAGGTACGTTCTGTAATTTGTAGGAGTATGCCTTATGGCATACTATATCTGTTAATCCTACGTTTGTAGGATTATGCCTTATGGCATACTCTGTCTGTTAACACTACGACAGTTGTGGGTTCGCTACCCCAGCTGGTGCACCATGCTTCTGTAATAGCTTCGGCTTCTGACTCCCCTTAGTGGGAGGCTGTCGTTCCGATTTGTTATAAGGTTTATGGCGATTTGGAATCGCACATCCTTCGAGATTCCGATTTGTTTTTGGTACATGTATGTTATTCTGTATTCTGTTGCGTATATTGCTATCTTTCTGTTTTGCAGGGTTACATATACTTATCTTACCCCAAATCCCTTACGGGGTCCTTTTAGGACTCACCCTTTTTCGGGTTCTGTTTTTGGGTTTCAGGTAGACCTGATAAGCGGCCTGCGGAGTAGGTTTCCGTGAGGTTCTACCTCGGTTGTGTTTTGCAGCAGCTTCACCTTGCGGCCCGGGATTGTCTTTTGGATCTGAATCCCGCGCGAGGTATTTGACGCTTAGTCCTAGGCTTGGCTCTGTAGCTGCATGTGCATATTTTCTGGTTTGCTGTGATGATTGTATTTCTGTATATATTTGTATATTCTGTTCTATATACATTACAGCGCTTGGCGCTTGCTAGACACCTTAGGTTCTGTGAATTTTGTATGTATATATGTTTTGGTGCGTAAGCACTCGTCCCACGGAGGCGGGGCTTACTCTGTTATTAGTGCATGAATTGTATGGTTGCATTTTATTTTGGTTATACGCATGAAATTTCCGTTAGTTTGCTTCCACAATCTTTCCGTTTTCGGGTCCGCTACGCGCGGCGGGTCTCGATGGACCTGCCACTCCTTTCCATTCCGGCTTCCGCTTCCGGCGTCCCGGCGCCCCCGCCTCCGCAACCGGGCTCGGGCGGCGTGCGGTGACAAGTTGGTATCAGAGCCAGGTTAGTGACCATATTGGTCGTCAGTGGTGACTTGAAGGGACAACTATTGTTGTACATTTTATTTTAGAATGGTTTGGTACGGAGATTGGCCACCTCCTTACTTGAACCACTTTAAAATAAAATTGTGGAAGAAGGTTGATCCTTCAAGTTATCCTGATAGTTGCAGATTTCGGCACTCGGGATTTCTGGAATTCTGGTAAGATTATTACGAGTAAGGGGATTGTGGAAAAGTTTCAGGTACGTAAAATTGTGTGTTAGGAAAAGATTTGGTGAAATAAGCATGAAGCTTACGTGATTACGTGAAATGCATGATTTTATCATTCGAGAAATAATTTCGTGTCAAGTCGCATTGCACTACAGAGCCTTAGAAAGCTGCTGCTAGTTTCTGTAGGGATTAGAGGTAACTGATTGTTTTGGACTCTGTTTGGTCCGAAATGTTTCAGGTTTGGTTAACACGCGTAGACAGCGTGTTTTGGTACCGGAGGGGCGGGACTGAGATCCCACACCTCCGTGGAATAGGATACGGGTTCAGCGTAACCCAGGGTCTGAACAACCACACTCACCGCCCGAGGTTTAGTGGTCGTAGGGACCCCTCTCTGATTTGGTTTTACCCGCCAGCTTAGCTGGTTCAGGGGCGGCAGTAGGCAAGGGAAGATCTGATCATGCCACGGTAAGGGCATTTTGATTAGGTGGTGATAGCGAGACTTAAGCCACTGCTCGCCATAGTTTTGGGATCGGTAAGTGAGTGACTCTGACGAGGGTGGTCACTACGACACCTAGACTTCTCGTCGGTCCTATCAACGACGGGGAGATCTGAGGCACCAGTCTGACGAGGTCAGACTTCTAGAGAGGTTTCAGGGTTTGAAACCCCCCCGAGGTTCAATGGCCGAGAAGGGCCAGAAGTAGGAGAGATTTGGTCTGCAGGAGTTGATAAACTCCTGGGGGAGGCTACATTTTCCACTAGCAGTGCAGTGGGGATGTAGCCAGGAATCTGTGTCAGGCACAGTTTGGTGAGCTTCATCGGGGAGACAGGACTGTCGGAGAGTACGAGTGAGAGTTTGATCGGCTGGTTTACTACGTACCGTAGTATCAAGGTATGGAAGAGGAAAGGACCAAGAGGTTTATTCGTCGACTGCGCCCCGAGTACTGGTGGGCTTTGAGACCTTTAGACATTACTTTGTATCGGGAGGCGGTTCTCCTCGAGCAAGAGGAGGTTGAGAGTCACCTCACCTCGTAGCGAGGTCAGGGAAGTACGAGGGGCTCCACACAGCTGGGACCCCGGCAGATTTCTGGACGGCCGAACAGGCCTGGGTAGTCTAGTAGAGGCAGAGTGGGAGCACCACCGGCACGATCTTATCCGATTTGCAGTAGGGTTTTGGCAGTCTTCAGCGTCCACAGTCTCGGACACAGCCCAACGCGCCGCGAGGGCGTGGGTTTCAGCAGAGTGGCCCGAGACCTCAGCAGCGACAGCAGCTTCAGCCACCCCCTCCACCATAGCAGCTCAGAGCAGGACAAGTTTTTCGTAGTGAGGGGGGAGGCCCTAGTCATCAGGGAGGACCTAGTTAGCAGACATGCACTAGCCAGCATGGAGGCTTGAGTCACAGGAAGTTCTGTAAGGTACTATATTTCCGAATGAGATACCGGTTCATGCGTTATTTGATACAGGAGCATTTGTTTCCATTGTAACACCGAAATGTGTTACATTTCTGTATATGTCTGTTAGTACCTTGCCTCAAACGTATTTAGTAAAAAAAACTGCTGGGAGTCAGTTTCTGTTTTTCAATGAGATGGTTCGGGATTGTACAATGTTTGTGGGTGAACATCTGATAGTATTGGATTTGTTGGTATTAGACACGCCGGACTATGATGTTATTCTTGGAATGGACTGGCTATCCAAGAACTCGTGCACGTTGATTGTGCAACCCGTACCATTATGGTTTCGGAGAGGTACTACCTCTCACGACTCGCTTGGTTTGACTATCGCACAAGACGATGAGGAGCTACGGATTCTGGATCAGTGTCGATAGTTGGTGTAGGGAATGCTATGATCTGAATGAAGCTGGTATTAGGTTGAAGTTGGATGGTTTACCGTTGGTTCGAGATTTTCCGCAGTATTTCCGGAGGAGTTGCCCGGATTACCATAAGAGCGGGAATTGTGTTTGACATCCACCTGCGCAATGTCATCGCTCGATATCTATTCCTCCTTATCGGATGCCTATTTCGAGATGCGGGAGTAGAAGAAGCAAGCTGGAGGAATTACAGAAAAGAGTTTCGTCCGACCGAGCACTTCGGCGTGGGGTGCTCTGGTTCTGTTTGTTAAGAAGAATGATGGGACACTCGACTTTGTATTGATTACAGACGGTTGAATGCTCTTATTGGGAAGAATAAGTATCCGTTACGAGGATTAACGATCTTTTTGATCAACTTCAGGGTTCGAGAGTTTTCTCAAAGATTAATCTCCGATCTGGGTATTTTCAGCTTAGGGTGAAGGAAGAGGACATACCTAAGACTGCTTTCCGCACCCGATTTGGACACTTTGAGTTTGCGGTCATGTCATTTGGGCTGACCAATGCCCCAGCGGCATTCGTGGATCTGATGCATCGGGTGTTCCACCGCATTTGGACTCATTTCGGTGGTTTTATTGATGATATTCGATATATTCTCGGGATGAGAACTCGCATCGGGAGCATCCGAGGATAGTTACTGCAGACACTTTGGGAACATCAGCTTTATGCTAAATTCTCAAAGTGTGAGTTCTGATTCGGGAAGTCACTTTTCTCGGGACACATTATTTCGAGCATGGTCTGTCTTTGGACCCGAGAGAAGGTGAGGGCGATTCAGATCGGAAACAACCTACCACGGACGGAGATCGGGAGCTTCACGGGTTAGAAGGATATTATCGGAGATTCGTACCGGGGTTTTCTATTCTGGCATCTCCGCTCACGCAGTTGACCAAGAATGGTCAACCGTTTATCTGGTCTGATAGGTGTGAGCAGAATTTTCAGGAGTTGAAGCGGCAGTTGACTAACGCTCCGATTCTGACTCTTCCAGATCCGAACTTACCGTATGTGATTTATTCGGATGCTTCCACATCCAGTTTGGGGTGTGTTGGCGCAGGAGCGTTTTGTGGTAGCTTATGGGTCGAGGCAGCTGCGACCGCATGAGCTGAACTGACTGATACATGATCTGGAGTTGGCTATAATAGTTTATGCGCTGAAACATTGGAATCAATATCTGTTTGGTAATAAATTTCAGATTCTTACCAACCATAAGAGTCTGAAATATCTGTTTGCACAGAAGGAGCTTAGCATGAGGCAGCGCAGATGTCTCGAATACATTAAGGACTATGATTGTAGTGTCGGGTACATCTCTGGCAAGGGCAACACGGTTGCCGATGCTCTGAGCAGGAAGTATATCGGCTTAATTAAGGGAGGAAATGTTGGTGACCGATCTGAGGAGAGTGATTTGATATGCCTTTGGCACAGGGGGCAGCTCTGGGAGCGTGCTCAGGTTATTACACTTATTATACATTCTGAGTGGCTTGACAGGATGCGCGAGGCGCAGGGTAGAGATCCGGGGCTGAAGAGGTTATCTGGGGAGGATAAGAGTTCTTTGTTACCGACGTTTCAGTATGGCAGGGATTGCTATACTTCCGAGACCGCCTTTGTGTACCAGAGGATCAGGAGTTCTGGAATGATATTTTAGAGGGGGCAAACTCGAACAGTGTGAGCATCAGGAACCGGCAGGGGCACTGCAGACTTTGCCCATTCCAGTCTGGAAGTGGGGTAATGTTATGATGGACTTTTTGACTGCACTGCCCTGACACGGTTTCATCATGATGCTATCTGGGTTTTTGTGGATCGGCTGACAAAGTGCGTACACTTTTCGCCTATTCGGCCGCTGCACCCTGGAGAAGCTTGCCCGGCTTTACATCAGGGAGATTGTACGTTTACATGGAGCACCAGACTCCATTGAATCTGACCGTGATCCGCGTTTTACAGCACGGTTCTGGATTGCTTTTCATGAAGCATTGGGCACGCGACTCCGTCTGAATACAGCTTATCACCCACAGACGGACGGGCAGTCGGAGCGGGTGATTCTGATATTGGAGGATATGTTGCGAATCTGTACTTCGGATTTTGGAGGAGTTTGGGACTAGCAGTTGCGTTGATAGAGTTCTCGTACAACAACAGCTTTCAGACTACGATTGGCATGATACCATTTGAGGCGTTGTACGGGAGGAGGTGTATGACATCATGCTGTTGGACAGATGCGTCTGATAGGGTTGAGCTGGGACCCGAGCTTTTTGAGGAGACTACGGCGAAGATCAGATTGTTACACAACGAGCCGCAAGGGATGACATCGGGAATTTTTCTTTATGGAGCCTGATTTGTCATGGGGCTTGCAAACTGCGCAGAAGGTAGGAGGGCTGCCGGACGTGCAGAACCCCCAGCGATTGCTGAAGGGGGCTGCTGCCAAGGAGAATTATGACCGGTTCAACAATAAAATCCGGACTATCGCTCCTTGGTGCGGGGATGGACCGAAGGAAGTCGTTCTATTTCCTCTGTACTGGAGGCTGATTACCCAAGGGGTCCTTTCCCACTTGGGTATCATTCGGGGGGACTTGGCGGAGTTGGGCATCCGGGAATCCTCCCGTCGACCTGAGACTTGGCCTTGGTGCATCGTCTTCGGGGCGAAACGTCCTTTGAGGACTTCAACAAAGGTTTATACCATTCTTCTATTCATTGATGTATTCGTTTGATATTAACTAATTCTTCCCCTTTTTGCAGAAATGGAGCCCGAGTTTGATCTCAGCGCTATCTACCGAGACGCGAAGAAAGAGAAACCCGGCTCTAAAGCCCGAGGTTCGAAGCCCACAGCAGCTGAGAAAAAATGAAAGAGGGGTGCTTCGGTTGATGCTGAGGCTGGAGGCCAGCCTGCTGAAAAGGCGGCCGGGGAAGTTCCATCTCCGGTTCATATTGAAGGTCATCCAACTCGGGATGACGTTTATGAGATCTTTGCAGAACTCCCGAGCGAATCGGAAGGGCTAGGGGAAGTTCACGGCTTCGAGGGTGATCGAGGCAGAGCGCCCAAGGTCGCACTCAATCGAGTTTCAACTAGGTAACCAGTTTGTGAAGTTACGCAATCTCTGCTTTTGGAACTTATTCAGAAATCTTTCCCGAATGTTCGGTGAAGACCCGCTGCATGACGTGGTTCGATCTCATTTTTGTACGTTAGGTCCAGACTGGAAAGAGTCCCAGGAAGAGAGGAGGCGGCTGCGGGATGAGAAGCTCTCGCAATTCGGGAATAATCTCATTCCCCGGGAACCTGGGTGGCTGATCCATGAGGATCAGACCATCCTGGACGACGAAGACGCCAAAGATATGGCTCCTGAGCTATTTGAAGGGACCACCACCGCTCGAACTCTGGAATGCTTAGAACATTTCTACCCTGACTTGGACGTTGCCTCTTCAAAAATGGCCGTCCTTGGGTACCAGGTTAGTATTTGGTTTTTATTTCTTATGTCTGGACTTTCGGGGTAATACCACGGGAAGGTAATCCTTTGAGATCGTGCAGATGGCCACGATGGGCGGGTGGGTTTCCCGAGTCATCCGAGTGTCAAGCCGGATCCAGTTCGAAGCCGAGCAGCGGGCGACCAAAGCCATAGCTGTGGTAGCTAAGCTGATTCAGCGAGTCCACCACTATGAGCAGCTGCTGCGGCACTTCCGTACCACATCCATACTCGAGCTTCCCGAGGGCATTCACATTCGGGAGAACCTCAGCCCGACCGAAGCTGATGATTTTGCCTTGGCTAAGGTTGCTTTCCTATGCGTGGTCAAAGACCATCGCAATCTGAAGAAGCTCTTCGGGAAGAAGTTCGGAAGCTCGAAATCGAAAAAGAGAAATTTCAGGTTGACTTCGCCAATCTAAAAGAGCACCATGAGCACGAACAGCGGGTCAAGGATGAAGAGATCCGCAAGCTTCGGGAGGAGCAGGATCTGAAGGCTAAGGATGATGAAATCCAGAGACTTCGGGATTAACTTGCCAAAGTTCAGGACAAAATCCTGAAGTATCAGAAGGTGCTGAAGGATTCTGTAAGGCTGGCCGTTGACAAATTCACCTTCGGGTTCTGTCTGGCCAGGAGGCAAATTGTTGAGCGCAACCCTCATGCTGACCTATCCGGGCTTGACGGGAATGACGAGCCCGAAGAAGATCCTAGCTGGTACGGCGACGAGTTTCTGCAGCCGCCCGAACCAGTCACCGTAGACGACTTCGCCGATCCTCAATGATGTAATTTTCTTTCAAGTCCATTTTTGTAATCCCAGCCTCGGGCGTTATTAATGAAAGCATTCAGGGATTGGTTCAACACTTGTTTCCAAATTCAATCGTGCTTTATTATCCCTCGGTCATACAAAGTATTTCTTCAGTGCCTCGGAATGATAAGAATTTGCTAATTCCCTTCCTTCGGGATCCAATAACTTGTAAACTCCTTTCCTTTCTTCGGCGACAACCTCGAATGGGCCTTCCCAGTTCGGGGCGAACGCGCCCCCTTTTGGCCTTCGGGATCCCAACTTGGTTTGTCGTAGGTCCAAATCATCCACTTCGATATTCTTTGCCTTCACTTTGGAATTTGTCGTAGATGCGGTTCTCTGTTGGAAAGCTTTCCTTCGAAGCTCTGCTTCATCTCTTCTTCCTTCGAGCAGGTCCAAATTTGTCCGCAAACCTTGCTCGTTCGCTATTTCTTCGAACACCTCAGCTCGGAGGGAAGAGTTCGCTACTTCAATCAGAATGAGCGCCTCGGTTCCGTATTCCAAAGAGAATGGGGTTTCTCCAGTAGACCTTCGGGGCGTAGTCCGGTAGCTCCATAAAACATGAGGGAGTTCTCTAGGCCATTTCCCCTTTGCTTTTCCAAGTCTCGTTTTTAACCCATCTTTCAACGTTCGGTTAGACACTTCGACTTGGCCATTACTCTGCGAGTGGGCGACCGGAGCAAAATGAATTTTGATTCCGAATTCCTCGGTGAAATCCTGGAATCCACCGTCAGTGAACTGAGTTCTGTTATCAGCAACTACAACCTTCGGGCATCCGAACCTGCAAATGATGTTCTTCCACACGAACTTTCGGATGTTCTCAGCCGTAATTGTGGCCAGTGGTTTGGCTTCTATCCACTTGGTAAAGTAGTCCACGGCGACTACGCAATACTTCAGTCCTCCGGGGGCGGTAGGCAAGGCCCCAATCAGATCGATTCCCCACACGGCAAATGGTATGGGGTAGTCCGAGGATGACACGTACTCTGAGGGAATTCTCTGTATTCGAGCGTGTTCCTGACACTTCTTGCATTTGTTAACTAGCCTCCTTGCGTCTTCCTTGAGGGTAGGCCAAAAGAACCCTTGTCTCAGTATGATCGCAGCCAACGCATTTGATTTAATGTGCGACCCGCAGGTGCCTTCGTGAGTTTCTGTTAGAATGTCCTCGGTGTCTCCTTCTCCGACGCATTTTTGCATCGGGGAAGAGAATCCCTTTCGGTACAGATTATCACCAATTATAACGAACTTGCTTGCCTTTCTCCTGATGTTCGCAGCTTCGATCGGATTGTTCGGGAGTATCCCTTCATCGAGGTACTTCCAATAGGGGACCCTCCATCCCGAGGTAATGCAACATATCCGGGAGTAGTCGACGCAAGGTTCACTTCTTACTTCATCGTAAGAAGCTGATTTCGAAAGCTGATCGGCCTCCGAATTGAGCGACCACGGGATCTTCTCGATGCACAGCTTGTCGAAATTCGCAGCCAGTTTTCTAGCCACCTCGGCGTATTTCTTGAGACTTGGTTCTTTGACCTCGTACTCCCCATTCATCTGCTGAACAAGGAGGTTTGAGTCGCTACATGCTTTTAGTCATCGGATTCCCGCTTTCTTGGCCGTTCTAGAGCAGCAATAAGGGCTTCATACTCGGCCGCGTTGTTCGTTACCGGGAAAGTGAACTTGATTGACGTTGTTGCCTTCATTCCTTCTGGGCCTTCGAGAAATAACCCGGCACCTTGTTTGTCCGATCCTGAAGCTCCATCTACATGTAGGGTCCAGACCGGACTATCTACGTTCAAAGAATCCTCACTTTCAGATTCCTTGGGCAATTCTGTGATAAAATCCGCCAATGCCTGTGCCTTGATCGCTCTCCGAGGTTCGTATTTGATCTCATACTCGCTTAGTTCTACACACCATTTTGACAGTCTTCCGGAGTGGTCTACCCGCTTTAGGATGTCCTTGATAGGGACGTTACTTCGAACAACGATGGAAAATCCGAGGAAGTACGGCTTTAATCTTATGGCCGAGAGGACTAGAGAATAAACTGTTTTTGGATCATCGGGTAATTAAGCTCGGCTCCGTGCAATGATTTGCTCACGTAATAGACCGGCCACTGTTTTCCTTGATCGTCTTCTTGAACAAGTATCGAACTTACGGCCTTTTCTCCTACTGCCAAGTATACAATGAGGGGTCTATCCTCGGTTGGTTGCCGAAGTGTAGGCATTTCCAAGAGGTAGGCTCTGATTTCCTCCCAGGCCTTCTGACATTCGGGATTCCAACTGAACCTAGCTCGGTCCCTTGCGTTCTCGTCCTTAGATTTCTTCTCTCCTTTTCTTACCCGAATTCTACCGGGCTCCGCACCTTCCTTGATCAAGAGTTTGAAGAAAGGACGACACTTGTCTCCATATCGAGATATAAAACGACTTAGGGCCGTAATTGTTTCGAGAAGTCTCTGCACGTCCTTTATCGATGAAGGTGTCCTTACGTTTAGGAGAGCTTCGATCTTTGCTGGATTCGCATCGATGCCGCGCTCAGACACCATAAATCCGAGGAATTTCCCGGATGTCACTCCGAAAACACACTTGTCTGGATTCAATCGGAGTCCATACTTTCGGATCTGCCCGAACACCTCCTCAACATTGCGGACGAGGTCTTCTTCTTCCTTGCTCTTGATGATGATATCATCAACGTAAACTTCAAGAATTCTTCCTATCTGTCCGGAGAATACCTTGTCCATCAATCTTTGATAAGTTGCTCCGGCGTTCTTAAGTCCGAAGGGCATTCTGGTATAACAGTGCGTTCCGGCGTCGCTTATGAAGAACGTTTTTTCTTCATCTGCCGGGTTCATCCTGATCTGGTGATAACCACTGTAAGCATCGAGGAAAGAGAGCCTCGCATGCCTAGCCGTGGAATCCACAAGCCTGTCGATCGGAGGAGTCGGGTATGAATCCTTCGGGCAAGCATCGTTTACGTTCGTAAAATCGATGCACGTGCGCAACTTATCACTGTCTTCTCGGGTTGCAACTACGGGATTGCTTAACCATTCGGGATACGATACTTCTCTTATGACCCCAAAGATCGAGAAGCTTCGAGATTTGCTCTTTGATGAAGGCCCTTTTGAAGGGGGCGTTGTTTCTTTTCTTGTCTTATAGGTCTTGAATTCGGGTCGATGTGCGGTGTGTTGGATGACTTTCGGGTCGATTCCGGGCATATCACTCGGAGAGTAGGCGAACAAGTCTTTATTCATTTGAAGCAAGTTTACAAGATTTTCCTTACTGCCCTCGGGCAAGTCTTTCGCAATTCTTGTTGTCCTATCTCCTTCCAAGACGACTTCTTCGGTATCCTCTTTCCCCTTGTCCTCCTTCGAGCAGCTCGGAGTGGCATCCTTCTGAACTATCACCATGACGTTCTTGGCCTCTCTTTGGCTCACGTAGATCGAGACATCTCCCTCATCTGTAGCGAAGGTGATGGTGAGGTATTTCACGTCAGTTCTCATGTGGATGGCCACCTGGGTTTCTCTCCCGATGATAGTATTGTAGGCGGAGGGGACATCCACGACGAGCCATTTGACCATCAACGTCGTGTATCGGGTTTGACCTTCGAGACCAACTCCTAGGAACATCGCTGGGAGCTCGATAGAGCCTAACACTGGAAGTTCATCAGGTCCTACACCATAGGTCGCGGTCTTGACGGGGTTTAGTCGGCTTGACTTGAGCTTAAGGCCTTCATAAGCCTTCCCGAATAACACATCTGCGTTCGAGCCATCGTCGCAGAGAACCCTCTTGACATCTACGGTCCCGATTCGGAGGGTGATGATGAGCGGGTCGTAGTGCGGGAAACGTACTTCGGATCCGTCCGCCCGTTTCACTCTTGAAGATGGGTCCCTCTAGTTCAGTGAGGCAATCTCCCTTGCTCTCCTCTTTCTTGCGTTCGAGCCCAGGGTGGTTGTTATGGTGTTCAGTACCCCGGTTGGTTGGGGTGGGGATTTCCTCTCTTTGCCCTTCTTGGTCGGCCCTGATGTATCTTCTTCAGCTTTCCCCTTGCCTCGGGAAATTTCTTCGTTCCGAGGCATCTTCAAGTACTCTCCCAGAGAGCCTCTTTTGATAAGATGTTCGATGTATCTCTTCAGCTGATGGCACTGCTCAGTATCATGCCCGGTGTCTCTATGGAATTGGCAGTACTTGGACGAATCGTGCTTCGCTCCCTCCGGCATGGCTCGGGGCCAGTTGATGTTCCCGGTACCTTGTCTCTGGAGGGCTGCGAGGATGCTAGCCCGAGTTGTATTAAGGGGGGTGAAATTTGGATTCCTCTCAAAAGTTCTCTTTTGTCCTCCCCAGTTCCCCGGTTGTTTGACCAACGGACTCCTCGTGTTCTCCTTCCTCGGCTCGCGATTGTCTCTGTTGTCCTGCTTCCCTTCACGGCAAGAGTGATGATAAAAGAAGGATATACCCCAGGAACAGGGTTGGGGGCAAGCGCGCAAGGCATAACGAGACCTTTAAGCCTTCCCTAAAATGACGGAAAATTCGGCTTGGGGTTTGAACCAACACACTGGGACAGGAAGAATCAAGCCTTGGAGAGAAGAAAGAAAAGGCTCAATCGAGCAGGGGGGCATGTCAGAGAGGAAAAGATGGTAATCCCGGATATATGCGACACCTTTGTTAGTGGAGGTTTGGTCCCTAAGAGTGGAGGAGAAAACGCACTTATCATCCCTGTTACCCAGTCCTTTGATGATTTGTCGATCCAGGCTATTTTGGAGGAAGAATCTGGAGATCTGGAGCTCATTCGACCCCGTGGATCATGTGAAGTGCTGGACAACTGGGAAGCCATGGAACTACCTGTTGTAGCGAAAAGCTCCCCAAAGTAATTTAATAGTACTATTCTCTTAGAAATAGGTCCAGTTTCTAGAGTATTGTCTTTGCTTATTATGGACTTCTTAGCTATCACTATCTGTTTTTAGTTGATTATCATTTATGCATATCAATGAAGTCCATCATTTCATCGTTCCTTTTCTCCATGAGTGTTGTCTTATTCTTTTCTCCCACTTCCCCCAATCCCTTCAATCTTAATGCAACAATGATTCTCGCGTTGACAATTATGAATGCAACCCATTTATAGATTTTGATAACCCTGTTAACTCTGTTGAATCCGACGATGAGGATTTTCAAGTATCTCCTGAATTATTGAAGTTAGTTGAACAAGATGGGCGAGAGAGGGCAATGAGTCAGGAAACTATTGAGACGATTAATTTGGGTAATCCAGATGAAGAAAAACATGTTAAGATTGGTGCTTCATTTCCAGAGAAAGGAGAATTGATTCAGTTATTGAGAGAGTTCAAAGACATATTTGTGTGGTCATATCGGGATATGCCAGGGTTAAGTACTGATATTTTTGTGCATAAGATTCCACTAAAACCGGGAGCTAAACCTGTTCGACAAAAGTTACGGAGGTTAAAACCGGAATTGCTTTTAAGAGTAAAAGAAGAAATCCAAAAGCTGTGGGATGCGGGATTCCTTGGTGTAGCGGAGTATACAAAGTGGGTAGTAAACATAGTTTCTATCGAGAAGAAGGAAAGCAAGAAGCTGAGAGTTTGTCAAGACTACCGACCTGTTAATGCGGCTAGTCCAAAAGATAACTTCCCCCTCCCTCACATTGACACTTTGGTGGATAACACGGCTGGGAACTCGTACTTCTCTTTCATGGATGGATTCTCCAGTTATAATCAAATTAAATTGCACCCTGATGACATGCTGAAGACAGCTTTCATCACGTTATGGGGAACTTTCTACTATAAGGTGATGCCTTTTGGATTAAAGAATGTTGGGGCCACTTATCAAAGAGCTATGGTCACACTGTTCCACGACATGATGCATAAGGAGATCGAAGTCTACGTGGATGACATGATAGCTAAATCTCACACCGCCAAGGATCATCTAACAGATCTTCGAAAATTGTTCATTAAGCTCCGTAAATACCAGCTGAAGCTGAACCCTACGAAATGTACCTTCGGTGTAAAGTCTGGGAAATTGTTGGGCTTCATGGTGAGCAAAGAAGGTATCAGAGTGGATCCAGATAAAGTTAGAGCTATACAGGAAATGTCACCTCCAAGAACTCCGAAAGAAGTTAGAAGCTTTCTTAGAAAGATCAACAACATTGCGAGGTTCATATCTCAACTAACCTCAAAATGTGAACCGTTGTTCAAGTCTTTAAGGAAGAACAGTGGTGTGGAGTGGACAAATGATTGTCAAGAAGCTGTTGAGAAAGTGAAACAATATCTGATGAATCCGCCTGTATTAGTACCTCCAAGACAAGGGGAACCTTTGATCTTATATTTGTCGGTACAAGACTCTTCTCTAGGGTCAGTTTTGGGGCAACGTGATACAATGGGCCGGAAGGAACATGCTATCTACTACTTAAGCAAGAAGTTTAATGACTGTGAGGTGAAGTACTCAATGGTAGAGAAGACATGCTGCGCTCTTGCCTGGGTAGCGAGTCGCTTAAGGCACTACATGCTCAACAACTCCACGTTGTTAATATCAAAAACAGATCCTATAAAGTATATCTTTGAGAAGCCAGCACTATCGGGAGAATAGCCAAGTGGCAGATGCTTTTGTCAGAATATGATATTCAGTTTGTATCCCAGAAGGCTATCAAAGGGAGTATTATAGCTGAATATTTGGCTGATAGAGCGACACCAGACTTTGAACCTATGAGAATGGAATTCCCTGATGGGGATGTGATGTCAATCGAATGGGATCCGGATGAGTCTGAAGAGGAACCTAAAACCTGGATGATGGCTTTTGATGGAGCATCAAATGCTCTTGGACAAGGAATTGGGGTGATCGTTGTCTCTCCGGAAGGAAAGCAATACCCTCTCACTGCCAAACTCACATTCTTATCCTGCACGAAGAACATAGCAGTGTATGAAGCTTGTGCCATGGGTCTCAGAATGGCCTTGGAAATGAATATCAAAGAACTGAAAGTTTATGGTGACTCAGCTTTGGTGATTTATCAGCTGAAAAGAGATTGGGAGACTAGGGATTCTAAATTGGTTCCTTACCAGAGGCACATTCAAGAGTTGGTCAAAGAGTTCAAGAAGATAAGTTTTCACCATATCTGGAGGGAAAACAATCAAATACTAGATGCTTTGGCCACGCTAGCAGTTATGTACAAGATAAGTAACCGTGAGCAGACTCCGATAATCGAAATGAAAGTATTTGATGTTCTGGCATATTGCACAAATGTAGAAGAGGAGAAAGACGGTGAGGTGTGGTTCTATGATATCAAAAGATACCTGCTAGAGCAAGTCTATCCAGTGGGGGCATCAGATAATGACCGAAAGTTCCTACGAAGGCTGTCGATGGGATTCTTTATAAATAGGGATGTGCTCTACAAGCGGAGCTCAGACATGGTACTACTTCGTTGTGTGGATTCCCGGGAAGCCATTAGAATCATGGAAGAAGTGCATGAAGGTATATGCGGCGCTCACACCAGCGGGCATACAATGGCAAAGCAAATTCTGAGAGCGGGTTACTATTGGCTCACCCTAGAGACGGATTGTATCAACTATGTGAGGACATGCCACAAATGTCAAGTTTATGCTAATCGGATATAGGGTCCACCAACGCCGTTAAATGTAACCGCAATACCGTGGCCTTTTGCTATGTGGGGTATAGATGTGATCGGAGCAATCAATCCTAAGGCTTCTAACGGGCATAAGTTCATTATGGTAACCATCGATTATTTCACTAAATGGGTCGAGGCTGCATCTTACGCCAGCGTGACTAGAAACGTGGTTTGTCGCTTCATTAAAAAGGAGATCATTTGTCGGTACGGATTGCCAGAGCGCATCATCACTGATAATGCAACAAATTTGAATAATCATATGATGGACGACTTGTGTAAGCAATTCAAGATCAAACATCACAACTCCGTACCGTATCGACCTATGATGAACGGTGCAATGGAAGCGGCAAACGAGAACATCAAGAGGATCGTCGAGAAGATGACAGTCACATATAAGGATTGGCATGAGAAGTTACCATTTGCCTTACATGCATATAGGACCTTTGTGCGCACCTCTACTGGAGCCACACCTTTCTCCCTGGTATATGGAATGGAAGCAGATACCCATCGAGGTTGAAATTCCCTCATTAAGAGTTTTGATGGATGTGGAATTGGAAGAAGCAAAATGGGTTCAGGCAAGGCATGACCAACTTAATCTGATTGATGAAAAGAGAATGACGGCTCTCTGTCATGGGCAATTGTATCAGCAGAGGATGATTCGAGCTTATAACAAAAACGTTCGATCTCGTCAATTTGTGGAAGGGGACATTGTGCTTAAGAAAATCTTACCCATACAGCCAGACCCAAGGGAAAATGGACTCCAAATTACGAGGGACCTTTCGTGGTAAAAAAGGCATTCTCTGGAGGAGCTTTGATTTTGACAGAAATGGATGGACAAGAACTCCCGAGGCCCGTGAACTCAGACTCTGTGAAGAAGTACTATGCATGATTCTTGAAGTGCTTGGAGTCCCCAGAATAGGAGACAAGAGAGAAGACATGGTTATCATGATCAACGCATTTATAATTGTCAAAGCAATCTCTTCATCTTTCATCATTTCCTTCTATCCACCTTGCTCTTTAACGTGGATGCTTGTACTCTTTCGATCTCAAAGTTATGAAATGACAATCCTTCCTTTCATTTCTCCTGAGCCATATCTCATCCCTACTTCATTGATGTGTCGTATGATAATCTAACTGGAAAGGATAGTTATAGCTAAAACATTAAAAAGGAAAAGACCGTAAATTACTCTGGGAAGTTTTAAGAGAACGGGTAAGTTTCTGTGGCCATCAGGCAGATAGCACAGAGTATGTGCCAGCAGGGGACAAAAAGGCAAACAGATTTCCAGAGAATGCCTCGAAATGAAAGCCGGAAGAGATAAAGTTATTGATAGAATCGAATCATCCCCGAGAGTCATCGTTCATCCGATGAAAGAAGTGTAAAGAAGAGAGTTCAAGATATGGAGAAGATGACCAATCAGAAGAAGATCAAAAAAGGAAGAAAGAAAGAAAAAAGAAAGAAAGAAAGAAAGAAAAGAAGAAAGAAAATGGGAGTAGAAAAGATAAAAGAAAAAGGTTTTGAAATTTTCATATGCATTTTGCATAACAGGAACAGGAACGGAAAGGAGTCTTTGAGCATCACGGATTGGTAAGCAGAACCTATTAGCAGTGGTCATCTCGAAATGGTAAGAGTACCTTTACTATCTCTAAAGGTTGCATAAGGTTCTCATCGGAAAAGGTAAGGAAGAATTTTTTTTAACCTCTTCAAGCATGAAGGTAGACATTTTCTATTCGAGTGGTGAGAAAGTTCTCATTCATTCTAAGACAGGACAAGATAAGATAGGAAAAGAAATTTGAGGTGGCAAAAAGGGAAGGTTCCCTACCTCGCAATTCAAATCTAGGTGGCAAAAAGAGAAAGTTCTCTACCTAGTAACCCAAATTCAGGACAGGATAAGATAGGAAAAGCAATTTGAGGTGGCAAAAAGGGAAGGTTCCCTACCTCGCAACCCGAAACTAGGTGGCAAAAAGAGAAAGTTCTCTACCTAGTAATATTTTTGGGGCAAGGAAAGTTCCTTAGCCTCGGATAGCGGGAAGGTTTTCGCTATTCAAACTCAATAGGAAGGTTCTTGTTGAGAGAAGCATGGAAGGTTCCTTTGATTCATTTGTCGTCTTTATTAGAGGAAACGAGAAGGTTCTCGACCTCACATCTGGAGGCATGGAAGGTTCCTAGCCTCGAATAGCGGGAAGGTTTCCGCTATTCAACTCAATAGGAAGGTTCTTATTGAGGCGAAGAAAAGAAAGATTTCTTTTCTTCACGAATAACGAAAAGGTTTTTGTTATTCGCGGGACAAAATTTAGGTCAATTTGCTTTGCCTGCTTCATTTCTCATAAATCACGCAAAGGGGAGCAGCTGTTGACACTCAAATTTTGCCCTGAGGTTTTAAAAAGTATGTTAGGAAAGGGCTTAAGTGACTAATTGGGAAGGAAATGGTTCATTAGTGGTAAAATCGAAAGGTTGGGGGAGTCAGGGACTACATTGAACGTTTTACAAAGTAGTGGGCTAACTTAACGGTTTTCCCATTTTTCTCTTTACTTGCTGCAGGTTGCGTCGTGGAGGCCGAGAGTTCGCCGGCGATGAAAGCGGACCTGACTCACGCTCCCCTCCCACAATCAGACGGTTGGAGATGTCGTGGAGGGTGAAACCGCTCCAAATCCCTGCTATAAATCACCAAGGGCAGATCGATTGAGGAACACACACACAAATCGCAGAGAACAACATCAGAAAACGAGAATCACTGCAGCTATTCGTGCAAAAACCAGTTGAGGAAAATTGGGGCTTTTCACGATTGGGAGACGTTCGTGCTAGCCTCCATCTCATCCGACTCGTTTCCAGCCATCCTCATTGACCCTCCGCCGCTGAAATCTCAATCTCAATCGCTCGATTTAGCCGCTGCCCAATCAGTCCGCCGACGAACGTCTAGCTCTCACCGCTCAAACGCCGAAGCTCCCCAACCATTCTCCGGCTCTTTGTTCGCCGGAATCGACCGGTCGAGTCTCTCCTGCCTTTGAACGCCATCTAAGCCCTGTTCGCATCAGATACCGGTCACGAGCCTATGGTTTCAGGTAAGGATGCGTATTTGTTTCCTTTCTTCTTTTTTTAAGGGTAGGATTGCATCTCGGCCCCTATTGATTATCATGGATTCAGTTGAGGTCCTTGGATTGTAATACGTTGCAATTTCGTCATTGGTATAAAGAAATGGATAGTAACATTAAAGAGGTTTAAGTTTTATTAAATCTCTTGTGTTTTGTCTTTTTCTATGCATTCAAGCTATTGACATATGCGCATATAACCCTTAATTCTATTGGTATGATGAATTCTGCTAGTAATTGATGTTAATGATGTGTTTGGGTGATTAGTAACAATGTAAAGAGTGGCATGTAAGTTGTTAGCTCTTTTCTTTCTTTTTCTTTTCTTTTTATTCCTCATTAATTTCTTACGAATCGACTAACGAACTTTGAGATCTCGTAGACCAGTTTAGGTTTCCAATCGGCCTGTCCCAAACAGATTGGTGGCGACTCCCGTCGAAACCCCGTCGCTACAAAGCGAAGGTGCCCCTGTCACAAATCCAGCCCGCGAAGGGGGCCACCTATGGAGTCGGAAGGGAGGAAATCCCAACCTTGGGGACAATCACGCTCCCTTTCATGATGATGGGGGCCACTAAAGAAAAGAAGCAAGTATGCCACTCCAGCTTTGTGGACTTCATTGTCCTTGATATCCCCACGCCATACAACGCCATTATTGGGCGGTACACGCAGACTAACGTCCGCTGTGATGTGCGGGCCCTAACCCTGGTGTTCAATACCGCAGCAGGAGATGCCTATATTTACGTCAATCAGAACATGG
Source organism: Stellera chamaejasme (assembly GCA_024586325.1). NCBI lineage: Eukaryota > Viridiplantae > Streptophyta > Magnoliopsida > Malvales > Thymelaeaceae > Stellera > Stellera chamaejasme. The sequence goes on from CM044981.1 coordinate 30,912,913, forward strand.
CTAGAGGAAATTACGTCTCTGCCCTCGCGGGACCTCCTCAGCTTCCCAAGCCATCGGAGCCCAAGAGAAAGGCACCCATGGAGGAGATTGGGCCCTCAGACGAGGCCGCTCCTGACTTGTCTGGGGCCTTTGACGAAGTTGAAATTTCTCCTGGCAAGAAATTTCGGGTTGGAAAAGACCTTGAAGAGCAAGACCAGCAAGCACTCATACATCTCCTCCATGCCAACAGCGACATCTTCGCATGGAGTCCTGAAGACTTACCAGGTGTGGATCCTGCTATTATTTCTCATAAATTGAGTGTACTCCCCGGCTTTAGCCCGGTTAGACAAAAAACTAGGGGTATGGCCCCCGATCGTAAGGACTTTGTTCGCACAGAGGTGCAAAAATTGCTTAAGGCAAGTATAATCAAGGAAGTTCACTACTCTGAGTGGGTCGCCAATGTAGTCCTCGCGGATAAGGAAGGTGGTCAGTGGCGACTCTGCGTAGACTACAAAGGGGTCAATAGGGCCTGCCCAAGGGATCCCTATCCCCTACCCTCTATTGATCAGCTAGTGGACTCAACCGTCCACCATTCAGTCTTCTCGTTCCTTGATGCGTATAGTGGGTACCATCAAGTCTTTATGGACCCAGAGGACAACTCAGCGACCGCTGCAGACTTTTCTTCAATCAAATCCGCAGGAAGAAGGCTTGCAGATGGACAGAGGAATGCCAGGATGCATATGACTCAATCAAGCAACACTTGCAAGATCTCCCCGCACTCAAGTGTCCAAGACCAGGCGATGACCTGGTCCTCTATCTCGCCACCTCAGACAAGAGCGTCGCCTCTGTCCTTATTAAGGAAGAGGCTGCCAAGCAATGGCCAGTCTATTACACCAGCCACACTCTCCAGGATACGGAAACAAGGTATCCTCCTCTCCAAAAGGCTATCTTATCTCTTGTGTATGTAGCGCGGAAGCTCAAGCCCTACTTTTAAGGGCACACAATTATTGTCCGGACGGACATACCAATCCAAGAGATTCTCAGGCGAACCGAACATTCAGGACGCCTCGCCAAATGGTGCATTGAGCTAGGGGGCTTCAACATCAACTATGAATCCAGGAAGGCGATTAAGGGCCAAGCCCTCGCCGACTTCATTGCGGAATTCTCGGATGTGGACACCATCCCGGCCCTGAGCAGGGTCCCGCACCACAGCTCATTCCCCCAGAATGGGACATGTTTGTGGATGGCTCATCCAAACTCGGATCCCCCGCGGGGGGCGTATATCTACGAGGACCATTAGGTATGGAAGCTTCCCTACGCGTCTCTTTTCAATTTCAAGTAACTAACAATGTTGCAGAATATGAGGCCCTCATCGCGGGGCTCAAGCTCGCCATAAAGGCGGGAATTCGCCGCCTCCATGTCCATAGCGACTCGTAACTGGTGATCCACCAGGTCCAAGTATCTTAAGTTGGTGAACACCTTACGGACCAACTTTGAAGAGGCCATCTTCATCCATGTTCCTCGTTCTGAGAATACTACAGCAGACATGCAGTCCAAGGGAAAGACTCCCTCCACCTTAGCTACCCTCGCCAGCCCGTCCATCGCGGAGGCTATTGATATTGCTTCACTAGCAACACCAGATCTGGTCACAGACTAGAGAGTCCCCATTATCGCTGAGCTGCAAGCCAGCACCGTGGACCCCCTAACGCGTAAGCGTGCCATCCGCTTTTGTTCTCATTAATGACCAATTGTGGCATCGCGGGTTCGCAGCACCCCTCCAACGATGCCTCAGCACCCTTGAGGGGCGCTCAGTCTTGGACACTCTCCACCAAGGCAACTGTGGCGCACACATAGCTGCGGAGGCACTTTCCCATAAGGCCCTCCGCCAAGGATACTACTCGCCCACTCTGAAAAAGGATGCCGCCGCACTGGTCAAAATATGTCACCAGTGCCAGATCAACTCTCGTATCCAACGAATTCCATCTACGGAGTCTCCAGCGCTGACAAACCCAGTGCCCTTCGCCCTATGGGGCCTTGATCTCATTGGCCCAATGCCAACCGCGCCAGGTCAGTACCGCTTTTGCGTTGTAGCAGTTGATTACTTCTCTAAATGGGCCCAGGACAACAACGTCCGCATGCTTTTCGCCCTAGTGGCGCACCCCCAGTCTAATGGCCAAGTTGAGGTCACTAACCGCACCCTCAAGGAGGACCTCAAGAAGCGCCTTGAGGGAGCCAAAGGCCGCTGGGTAGATGAACTCCCAAGCGTCTTGTGGGACTACCACAACGCGTACCCCAACAGGTGAGACACCTTTCTCCCTGGTTTATGGCGCAGATGCGCTTCTACCTATTGAGGCAGATCTTCCCACGATCCGTATGATCAACTTCAATGACGAAGCCAACTCTCAAGGGCTTCGCGCCAAGCTCGACTTACTCGAAGAATTACGCAAAGGCGCTCGCCTTCGCATGTTTGCCCTCAAACAGAGGCACAGTCTTCATCATAATGCCAGGGTGAAACCCAAGGCGCTACAACAAGGGGCCTTGCCTTGCTCAAGTCTGCCCTCACTGCTCGCGATCCCAAACAGGGTGTCTTGCGACCCAACTGGGACGGACCTTATATTGTTCATAAACAAGTCCACCCAGGAGTCTATGAATTACAAGACCATGATGGTCGTCTTCTTCCCCGAAATTTTCATGCGGATGATTTACGCCCATATTACGTGTAAGTTCTCAGCTACATGTTTCAATTCAATAAAATACAAGTGTATTTCCTCCTCTCTTACAGCATTACACGGCAACAAAACTGTCCTCTCCATCGCCATTTGCACCCAACCGGTCAGACTGACCACTTGCCCAAATCGCGGCATCCGACCTTGTCAGGTCCTACTCGTGCACCCACACAAAGGGAAGCCCCCTGCGGTCGCGCCAATGGTGGTTGCGGGTCTCGTCCCCAACTGACCTTCAACCCGCCCCACCCTAAGGGTAATCCCCTTACGGTGCGGAAGGGTAACCCCCTTTTGGCTCCTTCAGGAAGGTCCCTGTGTAAGTCGCCCTCGCGCGCCTCACCGGATCTCTCGCGTGAACTCCTCCACACAGGTAGTTGCGGATCTCGTCCCCAACTGACCTTCAACTTGCCCCGCTCCAAGGGTAATCCTCTTGCGATGCGAAAGGGCAACCCCTTTTGGCTCTTTCAGGGAGGTCCCTGCGTAAGTCGCTCCCGCGCGCCTCACCGGACCTTCCGCATGGGCTCCCAAACATAGTTGCGGGTTTCATCCCCGAGAACTCCAGCGGGCTCTTCGCTTGTCTCAACAAGTACTCCACTGCCTTCGCCATCGCGCGGCTTCAGGCTCAAGGTAAACTGAGTTTTACTCCCTGAAATATCGCCAGGAAGGTCTTTGTTTGAGCCGCTTTCGCGAACCCCAGTAGACCTTCCACGAGGGGAAATCTCATCCATGGTCTTCAAAGGCATCGCCGCCGTGGACCCTAAACGGGTCCTCAACTTGTCTCAACAAGTGATCTGTCTCAGCTTGTCTCGACAAGTGATCTCTGTGGCTTCGCCATTGCGAACCTCAGCAGACCCCTCGCCACAAATGGGACTTAGCCTACGGTTGTTGACCTAGCTAACGTACCCTACAATGCTATCGCAAGACAAAAGCGAGACTACAAACAATGAAGGTAAATCAAAATTTTACTTCATTTCTACTGTCAAAAGTATGCAAAAATTGCAGATTCCATTTGTACACAAAAGAGGGGGGGCCATCCACATATCGGAGCCTCCGCCCTAATCCAGCATGGCATACCATGCATCTCCCATCTTCTTCCCCTGCTCCCCCCAGTCGAGCAGGATCTCTACTGCTGGATCGCTGGTGTTCGCAGCATCCAGAATCCCAAGACTTAGCTCTGGGAACGCTTGCTCCACTTGGAAGCAGCATCGCAGCCAGCCCTCCTTATAGGTCTGCGCCCCTGCTTCACCTTGAGCTTGGATTTCACCAAGCTTCTCCATTAATCGAGGCATCCTCTATGGGATGGACACCTTGATGGAAGAGGACTCAGGGTCCTCATCTGCAAAAGGAGGAAGGCCCACAGCCTTCTCCATCTCTCGCACTGAGGCCACCGCATTCTGTAAAGCAGTGGAAACCCCAACTTGTGCCTTCGCGGCATCCTCAGCAGCAAGCTTGCTCTCCTCTGCCTTCTTCTCCGCCAGTTGGGCCTGGGCGATAGCCTGGCGCTTCACCTCTTCAGCTGCAGCCTCTGCCAGCTCAACTTTGGCCTTCGCCTCTGTGAGGGCAGCTTTTGTTTCAGCCTCCAAAGAGAGGAATGACTCTTTCAGGACAACAGCCTCAATCTTTTGGATTTCCAACTCTGCTTCCTGTTTAAGGAAGCGATGCTGAAATGCATCAATCAGACGGGCCTGCTCCCACCGGCGCAGCCTGCAGGCGGTCCGCTCCTTATAAAGGAAGTCGCACCAAGTCTCCAGTTGGGCCACACGCTTGGCTTGATCCTCTTGGCGCTACTCTTCCCTTCTCTGGGTGGATTCCAGCTCCCTTCTCAAAAATGCAATCTCTGCAATCTGGGCACCGTCCCGCTTGTTGGCATACTTGAGAAAGTCCTGCCATTTCTCCATGGAAGCATACCCTTGGACTGCAGCCTGCTTTCAAGATTACTAAGCAAGACAGAAGAAAAACTACAGAGCTTATAAACAAAGACCAGAAGCTGTCTTACCCGCAGACTCTGCTTAGCTGACTCCTTCATGAGTTCAGCAGGGGACTCCAGACTTCGCCCCAGCACCTCCCTATCACAAGGGGTGCGCAACCCATCCAGGCAAGATAAGAGGGTGTTCTCCCCTCCCAACAACAAAGAATTGTCATTATTTAGGAAGAAGACCGGGTCCCCACGCATCGCGCACCAGCTTCCCCTCTTCCTGGTACACCTTGGCCCTGAGGTCTTGCCTCGAGACCCTCAGTGTGACCGGTTTCTCGTACCACTTGGGGGCTGTCTTGGCAGCAATTCGCCTTCGCTCCAAATAATGGGACCACACCCCAGTCTCCTCAAGGACCTCGGTCATAGTCCCTAGGTCCGCTGGGACCTCGCGAGGGCCGCGCTCTTGCCCAGAAGGCCCCGCACCTATAACAAGTACAAGTTTCAGCACCACTGAAAAAGAGTGGAACAAGTCTTTAAATAAATAACTTACCGGCAGAGGCATCTTCCTTTGAAGGAATCACTGCAGGAGCCTCCTCCCTTGAAGGGATCGCCGCAGGGGCCTCCTCCCTTGCAGTAGTGGCCTCCATCTCCTCCCCTGCAGGTGTGATCACCACCTCCTCCTCCACAGGAGTGACCACTGCCTCCTGCTGGCCAGAACTGCTAATGGCCTTAGCAGCCTGTTGGCCCCTCCTCCTCATGAACAGCAGGACTTCCCCTGCTGACATCCTGCCTCTTTTAGGGAGAGCACTCCTCTTGGCAATGATCTCCGCTGCGACCACGTGCCCGGGCAGGTCTTCACCTTGAGCCGGAGAAGAGCTCGTGAAGAGCCCAGACACGAAGTCCTCAAGGACGGCAGCATCCTCAAGGGGGACTGGCTGCACCACTGATATTGGCACAGCCTCTATGGGAGTAGCGGTGTCTGCTCGCACTCCCTCTAAGCCCTCTACAACGGGCGTGGCCTCTTCAACAGTGGAGGGGACCCCCACTTCCACTCCCCTTGCCTCCTCAGCAGACTCTTCGGCCTCTTTTACAATACCGGGGATCTCTTCCCCAACAGGCCCCGCAGCCTCTTCAGTAGGAGGGAATGCTGCAGATCCCTCTGTCTCTGCAGGCCCCTTGGCCTCTTCAAGAGCAGCGGGGGCACTCCCCTCTCCAGGCTGCACTTCGCCAGCAGCCACTCTCCTCTTCTTCTCTTTTTGGGGGGACACCAGTGACTTGGTACCAGCCCTCTTCTTCTGCTTAGGGACAATGCGTCCCAACGCCTTGACAACCCTAGTAGGGGCATCCCTCCCAAATGCACAGGCCAGGTGCACTTGCTGGGCAATGTGCATAGAAGCTCTCTTGCCCCTGCCTTCGCCAGACTCCATGGAGACATCTGCAAACAGAAGAAAACTTCGAGACCAGTGTTTTAATAAGCCTCTTACATTTTTGCAATACGCTTATATATGCAAACACACCTTTTGGCCCCGCCAACATGCGTAAAGGGCATCTACCATCGCCCCACGATGGGCTGGGGCCCATCCTCGTATGGCGGGGGCACTGTGGTCCAAAGACGAAGCCTGCTAATCCCAGCCCACCTCAATGTTGTCTCATCAAGTTGGGTGGCTGAGAAGGGGAAGAGCTCATCACAGCGCTCCTCGATAACACATCGTCCAACCATCCCAGCAGCTTGGACATATGCTTGCCACCGCAGCCCTTCTAAGTCAGCTCAGCCTCGCGCGATGCTCTACACGGATCGCCGTGTCCTCACCACGGGAAAATTCCATGAATTATCGCGGGCAAGGTGAAGAATAAGGACCCATGCCAAGAATGGTAGGATTTGGGCGCAGCAGTAAACGAGATGGAATTGGTGCCCCCAACATTTATGGGGTGACGTAGAAAAACGCACTCCCACTCCGCAGTTCCAGCCGGTAGAACCGATGGAAGACGTCGGTAAAGGGCCTCACTCCGGCCATTTGACAGGCAACGGTGAAGCCTACAATGGTCAAGAATGTGTTGGGCGCCAGCTGCGATGGTGGCAGCCCCCACCCTGTGCACAAGCCTTGCACCAGCTGCGGAAATGGAAACCGCAGCCCCGCCGCAAGCTGTGCCGTGTACAGACACAACACCTGATTCTCCAGGTTCTCTTCAGTCGTGGGCCAGCTATCACAGCCACCCCGCCCGGTTGCGGAGGTGGGGCCGACCGCGACGTCGGACAACGGAACCTACAGCGGAAATTGCGGTGGCGGAGCATTTTGCTCGTTAAAGGTAATAGTTGAAACTCACATGCAACCTACCAAACCCATACGTGGCAAGCATACAAGTAATATAACAGTCACCAAATACCATACAAGACAAGCAGAAATGCAGAATCCATTTCATATACCAATCCAATATAGGCAAGTCGGGGCTCCGCCCTCGACTTAGAAGACAAACAAGATCAGATTATATATATACTAGAATTTCCATCACATACAATCTCATGATCCGATAAACATGCATGCAACTACAGCTACAGAGCCATCAAACTAAAACCTAGATATACCTAAGTGCGGAAACGGAAACCTTCTCGCTCAGGAGATTTTCCGCACGTGGTACTGCCGCTGCTGCTAAAACCCAGAATAACAGAAAGCACCGCGGATCTCTATTCCGCCGGTTGCTTTTCGTAACAACCCGAAAGGTAGTAAACATATAAGGGTGAGTCTCGGGAGGACCCAGAAGGGCTGAGGTAAGATACGCTTTGTAGAAGTGTCACGAACCGAACTCGCAAAATGTAACAAGCACCAACACAAATATACATATATATGAATGTATGCAAAGTCAGAGGTAAGCCGGAACCCATCGTACGCGGTCCAACCGCCAGAATGACCCAAAACGACAGCCCTCTCTAAGAGGTCAGAATATACATAACAGAAGCACGGTACCGGCTGGGGTCGCGATCCCCAAACTGTCGTAGGGTCACAAAGACGTATATACCGCACTCCCGGTGCGTGTATACGTAAAGTGTCGGCACCCTCCAAAGGCGGACACGTAATGTAATATCAGCACTCCAGTGCACTCAAATGTGCGGATACAAATAAGCATGTCCAAGGAGCACCCGTGGCCTCTAAGACCATCCGGTCTCGTCACGTAACCACATAATAATAATGCATATGCAAAATGTAATATAATATACCAAAACGTATAAACAGAAATATCAGCGCCTAGCGCGGATATGCGTAATAACATATAAACTCCGTGGCCTCCAAGACCACCCGGTCTTGAAATGTAACAAGTACAAACATGTACCCTACCATATGACAGTCCTGTGATCACAGACCACCGTCCTCAACCCGGAATCCTGCCTCAACTAGACCCGATATACATAAAGCCCCATTCTAGAATGTATAACGAGAGAAGTTGAACCCTTACCTCAGCAACACCACTCCGTAGCACAACTCCCGGGAAATCCCGGCTCCAGGCCCGAAAAGTCGCAACTTGCCTTTTACGGTCCCACGCTACTCCACCCAGTGTAATTAAGTCAACAACCACAATTGAGTCGTAACACACCCAAATAAACCCCGAAATCAATCCCGCACAATCCCGCAAAAATCCACGTAAAGCTCTTTTCACGAACCGAGCCAGGAACATTGTTATTCATGCACCCACAAAATATATTCCAACCTTTAAACCCCACTTACCAGACATTTTGCCCGAAATCCCGCATAAAGGTAACTTTTGCACCCAACACCCAAAAACGACGTTTCAAACACCAATACGAACCTACTTCCGTCCACACTACCAAATTACCAACCAAAACAACCAAAACACAACCCTAACATGGAAAAAAATTCATCCAAAGTTTCGGCCCTTTTACCAAATTTTACCCAACTTCCATTTCAATCCAATCAAGGTTCCTTTTGCACTCTTTAATCACCAATTACATAACTTAAGCAAGATTACTAACCAATTTCACCTTTAACAACCAAAATCATTAAAAAATCCCAACCCTTAATTTCGGCCAAAGAGGGGTTTTCTACCCAACATGCTTTTCATCAAATTGAAACCATAGATAGTCTTAGAATCATGCTAGGAAAAAACATACTTGAAGCATGATCCAAGAACACAAACACACAAGATTTTGGAAAATCCTCAAGAATTCGGCACCCCTAGGGTTTGGCCATCCATGGAGTTTTTCCAACATCCAACCCTAGATTCCTACTCCCCTCCAATCCAAGAACAACATACTAAAAGATGGGAGGAAGAGGATCACTCAAACATGTAGACAAGAGTAAACCCTAACTTGAAAAACCCTCTCTTTTTCCACCCAAACTAAGCTTCCAATTTGAAAACTCATGTAGGAGAGAAACTTACCAATTTTTGGTGCTCAAATCCTTGAAGTTTCAGCAAAGAAAAATGAAGAACATGGAGCTTGGAGAGGAGGAGCTATGGCGGCAATGGAGGAAGAAGAAGAAAGAAGAAGAAAAGACTTACCATTTTATGAAATAACTTCCTTTTTATACCACTTATCCTATCCATCTTCAACCACATGTGGACAAGTGTCCTCCCCCTCTCTTCAGTAGACTTACAGCCTCCCTAGTACCAAAAATGTTATTAACTTTAGGGTTAATAACAACTTAGCCCCCTAACTCTCCAAATCTGAGAGAACCCCCCGGCCCCGAAAAATATTTTCGGCAGAAATGTCCGGGGAACCCACATGACCTCAAAACCCGAAGGATTCCCAAAATAAAGGCTCAGATAAGTCCCAGGAGTCGTCTGACAGCCCAAAACCGCGACCCGTAGGCCAAAACTGGAGCCCCGGGTCACCCGGGTCACAACCCGCTCGGGGTGACCGTAACATTCTCCCCCCTTAAAACTCTTGGTCCTCCAAGAGTAACCTGAACCATACAAGAGTCGCTACCAACCAGAATATATATATACTCTTTACCGAACATAAACGGACCACCGTTGCTGGTGCGGTGGGAGTGGTAGTTTAGACTACCATCCAGAGCCTCTCAGCGGCGTCCCACCCTCTTGGTGCATCTCGTTGCACCCCGAGTCAGTTGCCGGTATTTCTACTAGACAACCCCAGACGGTTTCAAATTTATACTAACAAACCTTCAATATATACCAACATGAAAACGTTACACCCTGCAATCATGCTGGAAAATAAAGCTAATTTACATGCTATCCAGCCAACTCGTTACAAAAACTTATAGGGAACGATAAACCTTACACTAGCTCTTTTCCCATCTATCAACTCCGACGGTTCCCTACGTAGATACCACCTTGCTAAACCCAAACAACAACCTCAAACTCCAGATCCCAACTACGTTAATTCACCAACGAGGTGATGCGGTCATTCGCGGTGTACATTCACATCTATCTAATCCTGATCCTCGATGTGGTCTCCCTGATGAGTTCTAGACCCAGCTTGTCGCCTACCCACTCAGTCTGGAAACATGCCCAACTCTGTGCTGCTGTGGCGGAGTGGATGACTAAAGTGGTAACTGTCGCTGTGGTCTCGGGCCGCCCTGCAGGAAACCGCGTTCTCCGGGTGCGTTGGGCTGACCCCGAAACTGCAGACGCGGAACATTGCCTAATTCCTGTCCCAGCGTCCAAGGACAATCCCATATCCAATGATCGTCTGCCCCACATCGCAGACACTGCCCCGTCTGCCTGAAGCATGGCCGGCTGGGGTGATACCTGCCACAACTCACACAAGTCTATGTTACCGGGGCCGCCCTGCCACTCCTGTTGCTCTGCCCAGCTCTGCCCATCCTTCTCATAAGCCTCGAGGAACCCTGCTGTGCAGGAATTCTCCCTCTATCATAAGACCGGTGCGGTAGGTACCGACTCTCAACCTCCTCCTGCTCGAGGAGTTGGGCCTTCTGCACAGCCTCATGATAGTAAGTGATATCCAGAGGCCTCAGAGCCCGCCTGTAATCCGGGCGTAGCCGGCGGACAAACCTCTTGGCCTTCTCCTGCTCCGTACCATAATACTGTGGTACGTAGCGAACTAGCCGGTCAAACTCCCGCTCATACTCTCCGGCGCCAAGGTGCCCCGCTCCACCACAACCGTGGATCGCTGAGATCCTCGACCGCATCCCTCGATATATCGCCGATGGAAGTAGTAGGCAAACCGCTCCTGTGTAATGTCCACGTCCTGCCCACCTTCCCGTGCTGTATTAGCTCTCAGTCGGCCCTACAGGCTCCTCCACCAATGATCTGCACTATCCTGCAGATTAAACGTCGCCAACAAGACCTTAACCTCTAATGGAAGATGTAGTCTCCCAAGAAGCTTACCAACTTCCGCGAACCAAGTCTCTGCCGCCTCGGGCCCTCCTCGGCCGTTGAACCTCGGGGGGTTCAAACGTTGAAATCTCTCCAAGAGTCTGACCTTGTCAGACTGCTGTCTCTGTTCTTCCCGTCGTTGGTGGAACCAACGAGAAGTCTCAGTACCATAATGTTCACCCTCCTGCCAACCCTGAACGTTGAGGTGGCTGCCGCTACCTCCCGATCTGCACGCCTCGCTGTGGTCTAACCAGACCTCCCGTGCTCGCCGCCGCCCGAACCCGGCTGGGCTGGCAAGAAAGTACCTAGCAATCGTTGTACCTGACCCACTTGTATCACATCAGGAGTGGGTCCCTCTGTCTGCTGAACACTCAGGGGGGTGAGTGTGGTTGTTCAAGTCTTGGGTTCCTCTGAACCCGTCTCCTAAACCTCGGAGGTGTGGGGTTCCTGTCCCAACCCTCCGGCTCTTGCTCACGCGGTCTGCGTATAGTGACCATTCCTGAAACCAAACAAATCCAAAACCATATAGTCCCACAGTTAACCCTCTCTCTCTATCACAATAGCGCAGATTCTAAGGCTCAGAGTGTAACGCAATGCATAATGCAAAGATTCTTTTCGAATATCAAAACCAAATTCCAACACTTAAACACAGAAAAATCAAAGCATGCTCATAACACAGAAACACATCACAAACCACCCAACATTCATAAAAGTACCTCAAATCTTCCAAAGTGCTCCAAAGAACCGCCCGCTGCTCCATATCCATTCCGAGGTGGTTCAATTAAAGAGTTGATCAGGCTCCGTACCGAACCGCCCCAGAATGTAACGTAGAACGGTGGCTTGTACCTCGAAGTCACTTCCACAGTTACTTACCCACGAACTGACTTAACTTACTCCAAGAATCCACCCTCGGACTTGTATACTTGCCTTCCACAATCCAAACCGAAACCAAACATACTTTACCTTTTGGGTCAATCCGACCCGACCTTCTCTGATACCAACTTGTCACAGCCACCCCGCCCGATTGCGGAGGCGGGACCGACCGCGACGTCGGACACCGGAACCTACAGCGGAAATTGCGGTGGCAGAGCATTTTGCTATTTAAACGTAATAGTTGAAACTCACATGCAACCTACCAAACCCATACGTGGCAAGCATACAAGTAATATAACATTCACCAAATACTATACAAGACAAGCAGAAATGCAGAATCCATTTCATATACCAATCCAATATAGGCAAGTCGGGGCTCCGCCCTTGACTTAGAAGACAAACAAGATCAGATTATATATATACCAGAATTTCCATCACATACAATCTCATGATCCGATAAACATGCATGCAACTACAGCTACAGAGCCATCAAACTAAAACCTAGATATACCTAAGTGCGGAAACGGAAACCTTCTCGCTCAGGAGATTTTCCGCACGTGGTACTGCCGCTGCTGCTAAAACCTAGAATAACAGAAAGCATTGCGGATCTCTATTCCGCCAGCTGCTTTTCAAAACAACCTGAAAGGTAGTAAACATATAAGGGGTGAGTCCTCGGGAGGACCCAGTAAGGGCTGAGGTAAGATACAGTTTGTAGAAGTGCTGCTGAACCGAACCTGCAAAACAGAACAAGCACCAACACAAATATACATATATGAATGTATGCAAAGTCAGAGGTAAGCCGGAACCCATCGTACGCGGTCCAACCGCCAGAATGACCCAAAACGACAGCCCTCTCTAAGAGGTCAGAATATACGTAATGAAGCACGGTACACGGCTGGGTCGCGATCCCCAAACCGCCGTAGGTCACAACACGTAAGTATACCGCACTCCGGTGCGTGTATACGTAAAGTGTCGGCACCCTCCAAAGGCGGACACACAAAATGAATATCAGCACTCCAAAGTGCGGATACAAACAGTAATGTCGGCACCCTCGCGCATACACTACATAACGTAACCAAGGAGCACCCGTGGCCTCTAAGACCATCCGGTCTCGTCACGCAATGTAACCACATAATAATAATGCATATGCAAAATGTAATATAATATACCAAAACGTATAAACAGAAATATCAGCGCCTAGCGCGGATATGCAGACAAAGATATAAACTCGTGGCCTCCAAGACCACCCGGGTCTTGAAACAGAACAAGTACAAACATGTACCCTACCATATGACAGGTCCCAGGATCACAGGACCACCGTCCTCAACCCGGAATCCTGCCTCAACTAGACCCGATATACATAAAGCCCCATTCTAGAATGTATAACGAGAGAAGTTGAACCCTTACCTCAGCAACACCACTCCGTAGCACAACTCCCGGGAATCCTTGATCCTGCCAAAAGTCGCAACTTGTCTTTTACGGTCCCACGCTACTCCACCCAGGCAGAATTAAGCTGAACAACCACAATTGAGTCAGAACACACCCAAATAAACCCCCGGAAATCAATCCCGCACAATCCCGCAAAAATCCACAGAAAGCTCGGTTTCACGAACCGAGCCAGGAACATTGTTATTCATGCACCCACAAAACATATTCCAACCTTTAAACCCCACTTACCAGACATTTTGCCCGAAATCCCGCATAAAGGTAACTTTTGCACCCAACACCCGAAAACGACGTTTCAAACACCAATACAAACCTACTTCCATCCATAGTACCAAATTACCAACCAAAACAACCAAAACACAACCCTAACATGGAAAAAAATTCATCCAAAGTTTCGGCCCTTTTACCAAATTTTACCCAACTTCCATTTCAATCCAATCAAGGTTCCTTTTGCACTCTTTAATGACCAATTACATAACTTAAGCAAGATTACTAACCAATTTCACCTTTAACAACCAAAATCATTAAAAAATCCCAACCCTTAATTTCGGCCAAAGAGGGGTTTTCTACCCAACATGCTTTTCATCAAATTCTTACACTACCCAAGCAATCGCGCCCTCGCGTTGCATCAGAATCATACGAGGCCTTTGGAGAGGTCTCATCCTTGTGGTCTCCAGTATTGCCTTCGCAAGGTCTCATCCTTGTGGTCTCCAGTCTTGCCTTCGCGAGGTCTCCAGTCTCACCTGCGCGGGGTCCTGCCCTCGCGGACCTTAAGTCTCGCATGGGCGATGTCTCATACTCACCTTTGCGTCTCTTGGGCCTTCGCGGGCACCCTCGCAGTCTCAGGTCTCGCCTTTGTGATCTCACTCGCCTCCATGGGTCTTACTCCCAGTCTCCTGCCTATACTGGCCCCGCCCAGATAAGGCCCTGGTACCCAGGTTCGTGCAACCCTCACCCCTTATTTGGCTATATTCTATTTGGGCCTTCGCCCCTATGGGCCTTCGCCCGCCGCTTGCTCCACTTGGAAATAGACCACTTGGTCGCCTGACATCAACCGGCCAATAAGGAGGGCAGCACGAGCCTGGGAGATCTTCACCAGATTTATACGCCAGACATTCTCTGACAAGTGAATCACCTAAGGCGGTTTGCTGAGATCTTCATCATCACAACCGCCTTATCTCCAATCGATCGACACGAGACTTATCTCAACAGCCTGTCTAAAGGGCTTCAACCGGGAGGCTCTTCTCCGGGCATCACTCTATAAATAGGGTGATGTCCACCCTAAATCGGGTAAGCTACTACACGCCCCCCCCACTCCCCTCTTGCTACTTCTGAGTATTCTTCCTATCTTTTACAGATTACTCTGAACAGCAAGCTTGGAGTCTCAAGAACATCATCTTCTCCACCACATCAACTGAGAGTCCGGGCCTTCTTTAGGAACGAGACTATCAGTTTGGCGCCGTCTGTGGTATCGAAAGTTCTTACTATAAACCCATCTTACAAAACACAATCAATTAGTCATGACAACCACACGGAGTGCCAACAGAATCGTCAAGGGAGGAGGAATCCTCCCGGAACAAATACGAACAATGATCCACCATCGAGCCATCCCGAACCACAGTACCCCACAACGGGGAGAACTCTCTATCCACTCAACGGAGGAGAGCTCCTCCCCCGTTAACCGTAACATGCCTCAGGAGCATAACACTCCACCTCCAAACACCCCTCCAACGGGCTTGGATCCGGCCGTCCTACAAACGATCACTGAGGCGGTTGCTTTCAACTTACGTGAAACTCTCGCCACCACTCTTCGGGGCGTTCTGGATAGCGTTGGGCAGCTGCGGACTAATCAGCCTGAACGCCCAGCTACTCCTCCTCGGCAAGTAAGTAACCCTGATCCTTCTTCGTCATTACTTATCGCGCTTACTAGACGATTAGAGGAAGTGGAAAAAAGAGATGAAAGGGCCAGTGTACATAATATCTCCAGGATGGGTCTGGACCACCTCTGGACCCAACCTTTTACTCAGAGGGTTTTAGAAACCCCTCTTACGGACCAGTTTCGTCAGCCTAAGCTGGATGCTTATGATGGCCTGTCAGACCCTGATATTCATCTCCAGCGTTACGTCTCCGCAATGGCAATAGCAAGGGCGGACGACAACACGCTCTGTAGAGCTTTCAGTTCCACACTTACTGGGGCCGCTGCCAACTGGTATACCACTCTTCGGGACAAACGGTTTGATTCCTTCGAGGAGTTATCCCGCAACTTCTCCAACCATTTTGTGGTATCCAAACCACCTCCTAAAACGGCGGGACACCTTCTTAAGATACGGCAGAAAAAGGATGAGCCCCTCAGAGAATATATTCAACGCTTCCAGGACGAGTCTATCCGGGTCCCTAATGCGGGAGAAGAAGCTCGCTTTGCTTGCAGCTATCCAAGGCCTCATTTGGGAGTCCCTTTTCTTTGTGGATGTCCACACTAACCCGCCCACCAATATGGAACAATTCTTAAGTACAGCGTCGCGGTTCATGAATACGGAAGAGGTCACTCGACCACTCGCCAGAGCCGCCACGGCGGACGCCAAGGGACAACCCTCGCGACCGGACCCTAGGTCTCAAAGGCAGTACCCCACGCCCCCCAGTAGGGAGAGGGCATACATTTCTCTTCCCCCGCTGAGGGAATCTCGTACCAACATCCTCCATGCCTTGGAACAAAAGAGGCGGTCCCCACTTGGCCCCGCCCCCTCTCCCAGGAAATAACAAGGCAAAGCAACAAGTTTTGCCGCTACCACCGTGACAAAGGCCACGACACTGAGGACTGTTTTGAGCTCAAGCGTATGATTGGAGAAATGCTGGCTCAAGGCAAGCTCGGGAGTACTTGCTCCAAACCGAGGAGGGCCGTAGAAGAGAAGGTGACCGTGAAGGCGCCGGCCGAGAGGACCGCCGGCGGGGCGCTCCCAACAAAACCCAGGTCGGGAGAATCTGGTTCAGTCCCCCGGCAAGGGGACATATCGGCGTAATCACACGGTGTGAAGGCGCTTGGCAAGACGCCGTCATATGAGGCAGATCTACCAGATAGACCACTCCTCTACTCAGTTTTTGCATCGCAGCGATGGCACCTCTGTGGCAATACCGCACGCTGACCCCTTGGTTATCACTGCCCGTATTGCGGGATGGGACGTCGATAGAATCTACATGGATACGGGGGCGAATGCCAACGTAATCTACAAGCACACTTTGGTTGAGGCAAAGGTGCCTTTGTCACAAATTCAGCCCGCGAAGGGGGCCACCTTTGGAATAGGACGGGATGAAATCCCAACCCTGGGGTCGATCACCCTGCCCTACATGATGATGGGAACCACCAAGGAGAAAAAGCGGGTATGTCATTCGAGCTATGTGGACTTTATTGTCCTGGATCTCCTACGCCATATAACGCCATCATCGGGCGACATACTCAAACCGAGTTCCATGTCCGCCGTGATGTGCGAACTCGACTCTAGTTTTTCACACTGCGGTGGGGATGCCTATATCTTTGTCAACGAGAATGTGGCCGGAGGCAATTATGTCTCTGCCCTCGCCGGGCCCCAGCTTCCCGGCCATCCGAGCCTAAGAGGAAGGCACCCGCAGAGGAAGCTGGTCACGTGGCGAAACTGCCCCCGACTTGTCGGAACCTTTGAAGAAGTTGAGATCTCTCCGGGAAGAAGTTCCGGGTGGGAAAGGACCTCGAGGAAAAGATCAGCGGCGCTCATCCATCTCCTCCATGACAACAGTGATGTCTTCGCATGGAGCTCTGAGGACCTACCGGGAGTTGATCCTGCTGTTATTTCTCACAAGTTAAGTGTACTCCCCGGCTTTAGCCCGGTTAGACAGAAAACAAGGGGCATGGCCCTTGACCGTAAGGACTTTATGCATGAAGTGCAGAAATTGCTTAAGGCAAATATAATCAAGGAAGTTCACTACTCTGAATGGGTTGCGAATATTGTCCTCGCCGATAAAGAGGGCGGTCAGTGGCGACTTTGCGTGGACTACAAGGGGGTTAATAGGGCCTGCCCAAGGGACCCCTATCCTTTACCATCCATTGACCAACTGGTTGACTCAACCGTTCATCACTCGGTTTTTTCTTTTCTCGATGCTTATAGCGGGTACCACCAAGTCTTTATGGACCCGGAGGACGCGGTAAAAACCGCCTTTACTACTGGCGAAGCAGTATATCATTATATCAGAATGCCCTTCGGCTTAAAGAATGCGGGGGCTACCTTCCAAAGGCTTGTAAATCAAGTCTTCGCAGGCCAGATTGGCCGAAATCTTGAAGCTTATGTGGATGACATTGTGGTCAAAAGCAAGGCCGTCTCAACCCATCTCACAGACTTGAAGGAAACATTCGACAACTTCCGCAAATACAATATGCGATTAAATCCAAAGAAGTGTATCTTCGGCGTGGGCGAAGGGAAGTTCCTGGGATACCAAATCTCAAAGGAGGAATCCATGCAAATCCCAAAAAGATTGAGGCAATCACTACCTTGCGCACCCCGGGGGCTCAAGGAAGTCAACAGTGGCGGGAAAGCTAGTGGCCTTGGGACGATTCGTCTCTAAACTAAGTGATCGCTGCAAACCTTTCTTCGATCAGATTCGCAAGAAAAAGCTTGCAAATGGACGGAGGAGTGTCGGGAGGCATATGCCTCCATCAAACGACACTGCAAGAACTACCGGCACTCAAGTGCCCTAGGCCGGCGATGACCTGGTCCTTTACCTCGCCACCTCGGAAAGAAGTGTCGCCTGTCCTTATTAAGGAAGAAGCCGCCAAGCAATGGCCGGTCTATTACACCAGCCACACTCTCCAAGATACGAAACAAGGTATCCTCCTCCAAAAGGCTATATTGTCCCTTGTATATGCAGCAAGGAAGCTCAAGCCCTATTTCCAAGGGCACACTATTATAGTCCGAACGGACTTGCCAATTCAGGACATCCTAAGGCGCCCCGAACATTCAGGGCGCCTCGCCAAGTGGTGCATCGAACTTGGCGGCTTTAACATCAATTATGAGCCCAGAAAGGCAATTAAGGGCCAGGCCCTCGCCGACTTTATTGCGGAATTCTCAAATGCTGATGTACTCTCGGCCCCTGAGCAGGGCCCCACACCTCGTCCCACTCCTCCCGAATGGGACTTATTTGTGGATGGCTCATCCAAACTTGAATCCCCCGCGGGGGGTGTGTATCTACGTGGACCCCTAGGTATGGAGGTATTCCTTCGTGTCTCTTTTCAATTTCAAGTAACTAACAATGTTGCAGAATATGAGGCCCTCGTCGCCGGGCTGAAACTCGCCACAAGGGCAGGCATTCGCCGCCACCATGTCCACGACGACTCGCGGTGGTGATTCACCGGAGTTCAAGGGTGCGCCGAGTGCAAGGACGCCACCCGATCAAATACCTTAAGTTGGTAAACACCCTACGAACCGACTTTGAAGAAGTCATCTTTATACATGTTCCTCGTTAAAGAACACTACAGCAGACATGCTATCAAAGGAAAGACTCCCTCTACCACAACCACTCGACTAGTCCTTCCATCACGGAAGGTATTGATATTGCCTCTCTAGCAACGCATGATCCATTCACAGACTGGAGAAACCCTATCATTGCTGCGCTAAAAGCCAGCACCACAGATCCCCAGGTTCGCAAGCAAGCCCTCCGCTTCGTCCTCATTGATGACCAATTATGGCATCGCGGGTTTGCGGCGCCTCTACAACGGTGCCTTAGCACCCTTGAGGGGCGCTCTGTCTTGGACACTCTCCACCAAGGCAATTGTGGCGCTCACATCGCTGCGGAGCGCTTGCCCACAAAGCCCTTCGTCAAGGGTACTCTTGGCCTACCTTGAAAATGGACGCCGCTGCACTGGTCAACACGTGCCACCAGTGCCAAATCAATTCTCGCATCCAGCGGCTACCATCCACGGAATCTCCAGCACTGACAAATCCAGTGCCTTTCGCCCTGTGGGGCCTCGACCTCATTGGTCCAATGCCGACCGCTCAGTCGGTGCACCGCTTCGTGTTGTAGCGGTTGATTATTTTTCTAAATGGGTCGAGGTAGAACCCTGGTCTCCATCACTTCCGCCAAGATTATCAAGTTTCTTTGGAAGAATCTTGTCTGCGATCTGGCAGCCCTCGTGCTATTATTACAGACAATGGCACTCGATTCGCGATCACGGTGTCCAACAATGGGCACGGGACAATAATGTCCGCATGCTTTTTGCCCGGTGGCGCACCCCGATCTAATGGGCAGGTTGAGGTCACCAACCGAACCCTCAAGGAAGGCCTCAAGAAGCGCTGGATGGGGCCAAGGGCCGCTGGGTAGATGAACTCCCAAGTGTCTTATGGGACTATCGCACCACAACACGAACTCCCACAGGAGAGACGCCTTTCTCTCTAGTATACGGCACAGATGCGCTCCTGCCTATTGAGGTAGACCTCCCTACAATCCGTATGATCAACTTCACTGACGAAGCCAATGCTCAAGGGCTCCGTGCCAAACTCGACTTAATCGAAGAATTGCGCGAAGGTGCTCGCCTTCGCATGACTGCCCTCAAACAGAGGCTCAGTCTTCACCATAATTCCCGGGTAAAACCCAAGGCACTGCAACAAGGAGGCCTTGCCTTACTTAAATCGGCCCTCACCGCTCGCGACCCCAAGCAGGTGTCCTGCGACCCAAGCTGGGACGGGCATTATATTGTTCATAAAAAATTCCGCCCAGGAGTCAATGAAATACCAGACCATGATGGACGTCTGCTCCCCCGATACTTTCATGCGGATGACTTGCGCACATATTACGTGTAAGTCCTTAGTCTCACAAATTCAATAAAATACATATGTATTTCCTACTGTCTTACAGCTTACATGGCATTTCGAATGCCCTCTTCATCGCCCTCTGTACCCGGCCGGTCGGTGGCTACTGCACGAGTTATGGCATCGACCTTGTCGGTCTCACTTCTCCACACAGTGGTTGCGGGTCTCATTCCCCAACCGACCTTCAACTCGCCCCGCCCCAAGGGTAATCCCCTTGCGCTGCGGAAGGGTAACCCCCTTTTGGCTCCTTCAGGAAGGTCTATGTGTAAGTCGTCCTCGCACGCCACAGCAGACCTTCCGCCCGGACTTCTCCACACAGGTGGTTGCGGGTCTCATTCCCCAACCGACCTTCAACTCGCCCCGCCCCAAGGGTAATCCCCTTGCGCTGCGGAAGGGTAACCCCCTTTTGGCTCCTTCAGGAAGGTCTATGTGTAAGTCGTCCTCGCACGCCACAGCAGACCTTCCGCCCGGACTTCTCCACACAGGTGGTTGCGGGTCTCATTCCCCAACCGACCTTCAACTCGCCCCGCCCCAAGGGTAATCCCCTTGCGCTGCGGAAGGGTAGCGCCCTGTTGGCTCCTTCTGGAAGGTCTATGTGTAAGTCGTCCTCGCACGCCACAGCAGACCTTCCGCCCGGACTTCTCCACACGGGTGGTTGCGGGTCTCATTCCCAACCGACCTTCAACTCGCCCGCCCCAAGGGTAATCCCCTTGCGCTGCGGAAGGGTAACCCCCTTTGGCTCCTTCGGGAAGGTCTATGTGTAAGTCGTCCTCGCACGCCACAGCAGACCTTCCGCCCGCACTTCTCCACACAGGGGGTTGCGGGTCACATTCCCCAACCGACCTTCAACTCGCCCCGCCCCAAGGGTAATCCCCTTGCGCTGCGGAAGGGTAACCCCCTTTTGGCTCCTTCAGGAAGGTCTATGTGTAAGTCGTCCTCGCACGCCACAGCAGACCTTCCGCCCGGACTTCTCCACACAGGTGGTTGCGGGTCTCATTCCCCAACCGACCTTCAACTCGCCCCGCCCCAAGGGTAATCCCCTTGCGCTGCGGAAGGGTAACCCCCTTTTGGCTCCTTCAGGAAGGTCTATGTGTAAGTCGTCCTCGCACGCCACAGCAGACCTTCCGCCCGGACTTCTCCACACAGGTGGTTGCGGGTCTCATTCCCCAACCGACCTTCAACTCGCCCCGCCCCAAGGGTAATCCCCTTGCGCTGCGGAAGGTAACCCCCTTTTGGCTCCGTCCGGGCGGTCTATGTGTGAGTCGTCCTCGAACGCCACAGCCTTCCACAAGGGCTCCCAGGACACGCAGTGGGTCTTACCCCCAGAACCTCGAGATGGTTCTCCACTTGTCTCAACAAGCGTCCTCGCCTTCGCCAAACACGCGACTCCGGGCTCCGTGTAAACCGAACCTTTTTACTGCATACTTATCGTATAAATGATGAGCAAACTACAGGGTCTTCTACTTGGTACACCGTCCACTACCCAAGGGCTTACTCCTAAACAGCTTGTCCAAGAAAGGGGCCAACAAGAACTTATCTCAAAAAGTGGTCTCCATCACGGCCTAAGGCTCAACAAGTAAACCCACAAGTCATTTGGAATGACTCATGTGGCTCCGCCGTTGCGGATCTTGAGTGCCTCGTCACTATAAACTTAAAGCGAGTCTCCAGCTCCTTGATAAGTAGTCCCCGTGGCTTCGCCTTCGCGGACCCCGAAGGACATCTCTTCATGAGACAGGACTTAGCCTATGGTTATTAAACTAAGCTAACGTATCCTACAGGGCTATCGCGAGTTAAAGCGAATCTACAAAACAGTGAAGGTAAAAGGAAGTTTTACTTCATCTATTGTTCCCAAAAAGTGTGTGAATGCAGGTCTTTATACAAAATAGGGGGGGCATCCACATGTTGGAGCCTCCACCCTAGTCCAGAAGGGCATACCAGGCATCGCCCATCTTCCTTCCCTGCTCCCCCCACTGAAGCAGCGCCTCTACCGTTGGCTCATTGGTGTTGGCAGCATCCAGGATCCCAAGACTTAGAGCTGGAAACGCCTTCTCCACTTGGAAGCGGCATCGCAGCCAGCCCTCCTCATAGGCCTGCGCCCCCGCTTCGCCCGTGGCTTGGATCTCGCCAAGCTTCTCCACCGATCGAGGCATCCGCTCGAGGATGGGCACCTTGATGGAGGAAGAGGACTCGGGATCCTCACCTTCAAAGGAGGGAAGGCCCGAGCCTTCTCCATCTCCCACACCGAGGCCATTGCCTTCTCCGTGTCGATGGCGACCTCCGGGCGTGCCTTCAGGGGCAACCTCAGCAGCAAGCCTGCCCTCCTCCACCTTCTTCTCCGCCAGTTGAGCCTGGACAATAGCTTGGCGCCTCGCCTCCTCAGCTGCGGCCTCTGCCTGCTCAACTTGGGCCTTCGCCACTGCAAGGGCGGCTTTGGTTTCTGCCTCCAAGGAAAGGAGGGACTCCTTCAAGACAGCATTTTCAAGCTGCTTGGCTTCCAGCATTGCTTCCTGCTGAAGGAAGCGTTGCTTCGCAACATCAAGAAGGCAGGCCTGCTCCCACCGGTACCGCATGCTGTGTGCCCGCTCTTGGTTGCCATAATCGCACCAACTCTCTAGTTGGGCCACACGCTTGGCATGCTCCTCCTTGAGCTCCTCCTCCCTCTTCTTTGAGGACTCCAGCTCCCTCCTGAGAGAGGCAATCTCTGATATCTGGGCGTCGTCCCGCTTGTTGGCATACTTCAGGAAGTCATGCCATTGCTCAAGAATGACATGACCTTTGACACCGCCTACATCCCAATGCTATTAAAGCAGAAGCAGAAAAAGGCTAAACTAAACTTATACATAAAGACCAGAAGCTGTCTTACCTGCAGACTTTGTTGAGCTGCCTCCCTCATGAATTCAGCAGGGGAGTCCAGGCTCCGCTCGGTCACCTCCCTGTCATAGGGGGTGCGCAGCCCTCCAGCAGGATTGGAGGGTTTGCTCCCCTCCCCGCAGCAGTGAACTGCTATTCCTCAGGAGGAAGACCGGATCCCATGCATCTTTCAGGAGCCTCCCTTGCTCCCTGTACACCCTGAGTCTGGTCTGGTGCCTCTGGACTCTCAGGAGGTCTGGCTCCTCAGACCACTTGGGGACCGACTTGGCAGCAACGCGCCTCCGCTCCAAATAGTGGGACCAGACTCCGGTCTTCTCAAGGACCTCGCTCCTGGTCCCCAAATCGGCAGGGATCTCTGTAAGGACCCCTTGGTCCACAAGAGCCTCACAGGGACCGGCCCCTTGGCCTGAAGGGCCCTCGCCTACAAAGAACAGGCATCAAGCAACTAGGAAACAGAAGTATGAACTCAAAAACAAAGAAAATCTTGTCAAAGTCAAAAAGACTTACCCAGTGAAGGACGCCCCCATCCACCGACTTCCACTGGCTGCTGGAAGGTTGGGCAATCTCCCAACCACTTGTCCTCGCAGAGGACCGTGTTACTGCACCCCCTTCCTCCGGGGCCTCACTATTAGAAGAGGAAGAAGTCTCCTCAACCACCAGGATCCTCTTCCCCTTCGTGGCGGAGGCCTTCTCCCCTGAAGGGGCCTCTTCAGGGATCTCCTCTCCAAGAGGGATGGCTGCAGGGATCTCTTCCCTTGCATTAGTGGTCTGCGCCTCCCCCGAAGGAATGACTGGTACCTCCCGTGGGCCGGTACTCCCAATGGCCTTTGCAGCTTGACTGCCCCTCCTTCTCATAGAGATCAGGACGTTAGCCGCTGACATCTTACCCTTGGGAGGAGGCACTCTTCCTCTGGTGATGATCTCTGCCGCGACCACATGACCGGGCAAGTCTTCACCTTGAACTGGTGAAGGGCTCGCGAAGAGCCCAGATACAAAGGCCTCAGCAGCCTCCTCGGAAGAAATGGGCTGCACCACCGAGATGGGCACAGCCTCAATGGGAACAGCGCTATCTGCTCGCGCTCCTCTGGGCCCTCTGCGAAGGCACGACCTCTTCAGCAGTGAGAGGCATTTCAAGCTCCACCCTTCGGCCTCTTCAGCCGGGGCTCCCCTGTCACAGCCACCCCGCTCGGTTGCGGAGGCGGAGCCGGCCGCGACGTCGAGAACCGGAACCTACGGCGGAAAATGCGGCAGCGGAGCATCGAGCTCAAATACAGAACAAATGAGTATCGACTAGCAACCTACAGAACCCATACATGGCAAGTATACATGATAACTCGACAAAATACCAACCAAGCAGTTCATGGTATACCAAACATTGCTCATCGCAACAACCACAGAAACACTGAATTCATATCATAACAAATCCCATATAGGCAAGTCGGGGCCCCGCCCTCGACACAGAAAACAATGTAAGAAATATATCTCAAGTATATATACACATCCAAAACATGATCTGACCTATATGCATGCGATTCTGACTCTGAGCCATTAAACAAAATCCTATGTATATACCTAGCGCGGAATCTGAAGCGACCTCCGCACGTGGTACTGCTGCTGCTACAGAACCCGAAATGTCAGGAAGCACCGCGGATCTCTATTCCGCTGGTTGCTTGTCAGACTGCCTGAAAGATGGTAAACAAATAAAAGGGTGAGTCCTCGAAAGGACCCAGTAAGGGCTTAAGGTAAAAGTGCAGTTTGCCCACAGGGCAACAATCAACTCGCAAAAGCAGAATATCACAACATATGCATGTACATATAAACATAAAGTATAACGAAAATCAGAAACCAACACATGCGGTCCAACCGCCGAGCGACCAGAACGACAGCCCTCAACAGAGGTCGAATATACGATCGTAATGTAATGAAGCACGGTACCGGCTGGGGTCGCGAGCCCCAAACCGTCGTAGGGTCACGTAAGCGTATGTATCGGCACTCCCGATGCGGATACGCAGAATGTCGGCACCCTTCGGCGGACACGTAATGTAATGCTCGGCACTCGGTGCGGATACGCAGAATGTCGGCACCCCTTCAAAGGCGGACACGTAATGTAACATATATAATAACAATAATACATAAACATAAACAGAAGTACCATTACCTGACAAACATATACAAACAGAATAGGAACTCGGGCCTCTATGGTCATCCGGGCCTTGAAACAGAACAAACGTACTTTTTTACCAAATTAAGCCCTTACCTCATAAACGCCGCCCGCAGCCCGAACTCGGAAAATCCCGACTCCCGACCGAAATGCACAACTTGGCTCCTACGGGTCCGCGCTACTCCACCAACGCAGAATCAAGTTGTACAACCATAGTTGGATCAGAACACATCCAAACAAACCCCAGAAACAATTTCCGCACAAACCCGCACTTTCCCGGAAAATTCCACAGAAAGCTCGGTTTTACAAACCGAGCCTGAACATTGCTATTCATACACCACCAAACCCATTTCAACCTTTAAACCCGCATTCCAGACACTTTTCCCGGTAAACTCGTATAAAACTAACTTTCTCATTTCTAACCCGAAAATGGTATTTCAAACGTCATAACACACACCCACATTACCAATTTAGCATCCAATTCAATCAACACACACCACCAAGATTGAAAAAGAATCACTTCAACAATTTGGTCCTTAACCAATTTTCCACCACACTTCCAAATCAAACCATACAAGCTTCTAATTAATCCCACTAATCATCAATTTCATTTCTTAACTCACATTACTAACCAATTGCATCAAAATCCACAAAACCCCAATTTGAATGATTCGCCTTAATGGGGTTTTTCACCCAACCTCCATTTCAATCCAAACAAAGTTCCATTTGTACTCTTTAATCACCAATTGCAATTATTAAGCAAGATTACAACCAATTTCACCTAAATAACCAAAACCACTTCACTAACAATTGGCCAAAAGGGCGCAACCCAACTTATTTTCCATCAAATTGAATCCACACATAATCTTAGAATCATGCTAGGATTAACATACTTGAAGCATGAAGCAAGATAACAAACACACATTATTTTGGAATTTTCCCAAAAATTCGGCCAAAGAGGGTTTCTCATCCAAGGAGTTTTTTCCAAAATCTAACCATAGATTCTTACTCCTCTCAAGCCCAAGAACAACATACTAAAATTTGGGAGGGAGAGGATCACTCAAACACATAGCCAAGAACAAACCAATCCTTCAAAAATCCTCTCTTTTCCAACCTTTTCTTGTTTCCAAACTTGAAAGAGAAGAAGAAAGGAAGCTTACCAATCTTTTGGAGCCTAAACCCATGAAGTTTCAGCCAAGAATTGAAGAAGGAGGAGCTTGGTGAACAGTAGCCATGGCTGAACAATTCGGGAAGAAGAAGAAGAGAAGAAGAAAAATGAAGAGAATTATTATGCTATTTTTTGTCTTTTATATCTCCTCCCTTTTTCTACTTAAATGATAAATGGACATGTGTCCCAAGTCCTCCCCTCATCACACACACACACATGCTGCCGAAATTATCATCTGCTGCAGCCCATGCTGACTTTTATTTAATTTGCACCCATATGCAAATTAACTCCCACTTTTTCCGAAAGTTCCAATTCTTTTTGCCCAAAAATAATTACCGAATTCCAAAATTAACGAAACTTGGACACAACCCTCAGAATATTATAACATTCACAGAACATTTTTCAGAAATTCATT
The DNA here is from genome assembly GCA_024586325.1 of Stellera chamaejasme. Taxonomy (NCBI): domain Eukaryota; kingdom Viridiplantae; phylum Streptophyta; class Magnoliopsida; order Malvales; family Thymelaeaceae; genus Stellera; species Stellera chamaejasme. Next base: position 30,939,606 of record CM044981.1, read on the forward strand.
TGCCTTTCCGGAGTGTCCTACCGAGCTCGCTGAACCCGAACCAAAACCCGACGTGCGAGCGTGACAACCTGAACCGAAATTCCGTCACACCAAAATTCTATAAAAAATACTCATAAATTCCATCTTAAATTATAACACAACTTACCCCAAAGCCGTCAGCAAATTTCCATCCCGAGCCCCGGGATTCCCGTCCCGAGCCCCGGGAGTCGCCCGGAACCGAACGTCCCGCCCCAAATATTAAACTCCACAAACACCTCCGGGACGTCACCACGACTCCAAAACTACAAACGGCTTCCCAAACTGAGATCTCGAGAGTGCTACCGAGCCCGCTGACGCCCCGAGGCGACCCCGACAAACCCCCGGCGCCCGAAAAATATTTTCGGCGGAAACGTCCGGGGGACCCACACGACCTCAAATACGGAAGGGTTCGCCAAAATGATACTCGGATAGGGCTCGGGAGCCGTCTGAACGCCGAAAAACGTGACCCGCAGGCTAAAACCGGAGCCCCGGGTCACCCGGTCGCAACCCGCTCGGGGTGACCGTAACATTCTCCCCCCCTTAGAACTCTTGGTCCTCCAAGAGTAGCTCGAACCAACCAGACAGTGTCGCTACCAACCAGAAAATATAACCATTCCTCTAACCTGAACAATCGGACCACCGTATCAGTGCGGCGGGAGTGGTAGTTTAGACTACCATACTGAGCCTCACGGCGTCCCACCCTCCGGGTGCATCTTATTGCACCCGAGTCAGCTTGCCGGTATTTCTACCAGACAACCCTGCATAAAGATCGAACCTAAATCTAACCGATCCACAACAGGCTATCCTGGAAGGTACCACATAAAACGTAAATAGTTGGGGGGTAAGGCCAACCTAACAACTTACTCGAAACTCATGATAACCGATATAACTCGGGGTCACTCGCCCCGCCTATCAAATCTTCCTGTCTCTCGGAACGGTGCTACCTCCATCAAATTCTATTACCAAACTCGATTCCAGAGCCTACGGCGACGGTTCGTACAAATAGTGGTGTAATCATTCGCGGTTTTAATCCGCGCTGTAATAATCTGATCTTTGCCGTAGACTCCTCAAAAGCTCGGGTCCCACTTAACCCGATCGACGCATCTGTCCAACAAAGATGGTGTCATACACCTCCCGCATAACACCTCATATGGTGCCATGTCAAACGTAGTCAAAGCAATTGTTGTACGAGAACTCTATCAAAGTAATCGCTAGTCCCAAACTCCTCCAAAATCCAATATACAGATTCGCAACATATCCTCCAATATCGTAATCACCCGCTCCGACCCGTCTGGGGTGATAAGTCTGTATTCGGATGGAGTCGCGTGCCCAATGCTTCATGAAAAGCAATCCGTAACCGTGTGTGAAACGCGGATCACGGTCGATTCAATGGAGTCTGGTACTCCATGTAATCGTACAATCTCCCCGATGTAAAGCCGGGCAAGCTTCTCCAAAGGGTCTATGACCGAATAAGCGAAAGTGTGCGCACTTTGTCACCTGATCCACAATAACCCGAGATAACATCATGGCGAGACCGTGTCGTGGCGGTGCGGTCGAAAGTCCATCATAACATTACCCCACTTCCAGACATCGGAATGGGCAAAGTCTGCAGTGTCCCTGCCGGTTCTCGATGCTCACACCGCCGAGTGTGCCCTCTCTAAAATATCATTCCGTAACTCCCGATCCTCTGGTACACAAAGGCGGTCTCGAAGTATAGCAATCCTTGCTTATACTTGAAACGTCGGTAACACATAAACCCTTATCTTCCCGGATAACTTCTTCAATACCAGATCTCTACCTTGCGCTTCGCGCATCCTATCAAGCCACTCAGAATGTATGGTAAGTGTAATAACCTGAGCACGCTCCCAGAGCTGCCACCTGTGCCAAAGGCACGTCAGATCACTCTCCTCAGATCGGTCACCAACATTTCCTCTCTTAATTAAGCCGGTATACTTCCTGATCAGAGCATCGGCAACCGCGTTGCCCTTGCCAGAGATGTACCCGATACTACAATCATAGTCCTTAATGTATTCGAGATATCTGCGCTGCCTCAAATTAAGCCCCTTTTTCGTAAACAGATATTTCAGACTTATGGTCGGTAAGAATCTGAAATTTACTACCAAACAGATATTGCTTCCAATGTTTCAGCGCATAAATTATTATAGCCAACTCCAGATCATGTGTCAGTTAGTTCAGCTCATGCGGTCGCAGCTGCCTCGACCCAGAAGCTACCACAAAACGCTCCTGCACCAACACACATCCCAAACCAGATGTGGAAGCATCCGTATAATTCACATACGGTAAGATCGGATCTGAAAGAGTCAGAATCGGAACGTTAGTCAACTGCCGCTTCAACTCCTGAAAATTTCTGCTCACACCTATCAGATCAGATATACGGTTGACCCTTCTTGGTCAACTGCGTAAGCGGAGATACCAGAACAGAAAACCCCAGTACAAACCTCCGACAATATCCTACTAACCCCAGGGAGCTCTTGATCTCCCGTGCCGTGGTAAGTTGTTTCCAGTCCTGAACTGCCTCACCTTCTCTCGGATCCACAGACAACCATGCTCGGATATAATGTGTCCCAGAAAGGTGACTTCCCGAATCCAGAACTCACACTTTGAGAATTTAGCATAAAGCTGATGTTCCCAAAGTGTCTGCAGAACTACCCTCAGATGCTCCCGATGCGAGTCCTCATCCCGAGAATATATCAGAATATCATCAATAAAGACCACTACAAATGAATCCAAGTATGGTCGGAACACCCGATGCATCAGATCCATGAATGCCACCGGAACATTGGTCAGCCCGAACGGCATGACCGTAAACTCAAAGTATCCAAACCGGGTGCGAAAAGCAGTCTTAGGTATGTCCTCTACCTTCACCCTAAGCTGAAAATACCCAGATCAGAGATCAATCTTTGAGAAACTCTCGAACCCCGAAGTTGATCAAAAAGATCGTTAATCCTCGGTAACGGATACTTATTCTTCCCAATAAGAGCATTCAACCGTCTGTAATCAATACAAAGTCAGAGTGTCCCATCATTCTTCTTAACAAACAATACCAGAGCACCCCACGCTGAAGTGCTCGGTCGGACGAAACTCTTTTGCTGTAATTCCTCCAGTTGCTTCTTCTACTCCTGCATCTCAGAAATAAGCATCCGATAAGGAGGAATAGATATCGGAGCAAAGATGCCCACCGCAGTGGATCTCAAACACAATTTCCCGCGACCCGAACCCCGGGAACCTTTCTTTTTCAACCTTCTGGACCTCAGAATCTGTCAATTCAAGCTGAATTAGCAACTTTACCAACCACACTACCAAACTACACCCCCGACCCATAATCGAAAATCCGGCAGAATTTCGGTAAAATTCCAGTTTTCCGCAGAAACATCAGAATTCAGAACCGATTCGAACATGCAAGAATTCACTTCAATAATCACAAATCAATCCACGTAACACATCAAATTCAACAGAAACTCCCAACATAATCACCAAAAATTCGACCAAAAGGTGAGTTCTCACCCGTGTTGTGTTTCCAACGATCCAACGTTATTTCCTAATCCTTACCTACCCAACATCAACATATATGAACCACACAACGATCCAACGGTTCAATTCCATCAAAACTCAGATCTAAGCCAAGAACATCAACTTTCCAATATTGCCAAATACTCAACAAATCGAACCATACCTCGACAGACGTAGTACTCGAGTTCTTTGATCAACTTCCCAGTTGAACTCTCGGACCAAGAAGCAATCTAGAGCAAGCTTTGGAAGCTTGTAAAACACAACAATGGTGGCTTTAGAGAGAGGAAGAATTCGGCAGTGAAGAAGGAAGAAGAATACGTTTGCATTTTTGCAAGACTTGCCAAAACTTAAGTCTTGTAATAATAAGTCATGTGCTTTGCACATGACATCCTTTTTGACATCATAGTGAATCATAATCACTAGAAATAACAAGAGACCAAGTCCAATACTTTCCACTAATCACATTTCGCCAAGTGTCACAGCTTGGCTCGCCCCGAGCCCGAAAACTGCCCGAAACCGTAATTTCCGACCCAGAACATTTTTCTTCACAGAAAAATGTAAATTATATCCCCGACTCCAGATCTTCCTCAAAACTGCAAATCTGAGTCCCGGGTCACTCCCGGGAGCCGTTTCTCCGCCCAGAATCCCCGAAAAGCGTCCGACGGCAACCCCCCGGCCCCGAAAAATATTTTCTGCGGAAATGTCCGGTACCTTCGCCAGACACTAGAAATCGATATCGGGTCAATCCGAACTCCGGTTCAACTGAAGCAATCGACCGAGTAGCCGCTATTCCCGGCGCCAACCGACTCAGAATAGCCTCCCTCCAGGAGTTTGTCAATTCCTGCAAACCAAGTCTCTAATACCTCCGGCCCTCCTCGGCCGCTGAACCTCGGGGGGGGATTCAAACTCTGAAACCTCTCCAAAAGTCCAACCTCGTCAGACTGGTGTCTCAGATCTCCCCGTCGTTGATAGGACCGACGAGAAGTCTAGGTGTCGCAGTGACCACCCTTGTCAGAGTCACTCACTTACTGATCCCAAAACTATGGCGAGCAGTGGCTTAAGTCTTGCTATCACCACCTGATCAAAATGCCCTTACCGTGGCATAAACAGATTTTCCCCTGCCTACTGCCGCCTCTGAACCAGCTAGGCTGGCGGTAATACCAAATCAGAGAGGGGTCCCTACGACCGCTAAACCTCGGGGCGGTGAGTGTGGTTGTTCAGACCCTGGGTTACGCTGAACCCGTATCCTATTCCACGGAGGTGTGGGATCCCAGTCCCGCGCCTCCGGTACCATATCACGCGATCAACGCGTGTTAACCATATCTCCAAAAAAACAACTTTCAGACCAAACCAAACCATATACCAACTCCCCATAACCAACAGTTCAAACTCCTAAGGCATGGGATTCGGTCACTCCTAATCCAACTACAGTTCAGACCAAACAGAGCCAGACAAAAATCGGTCACTCCTAATCTCTACAGAAGCTAGCAGCAGTTTTCTAAGGCTCTGTAGTGTAATGCAATGCATGATGCAGAGATTCTTTTCAGAATCTCACAACCAAATATTCAACTTTAAACCACAGAACCAAACCATGCTCATAACATAGAAACACCACACAAATCACCCAAGATTCATACAGTACCTCAAATTTTCCAAAGTGCTCCAAAGAACCGCCACCGCTCCACATCCATTCCGAAATGGTTCAAATAAGGAGGTGGCCAGGCTCCGTCGAACCGCCTGCAATGAAACGTAGAACGGTGGCTTGCCCTTCGAAGTCATCTTCCGCAGGTACTTAACCATGAACAGACTTAACTTACTCCAAAAGTCCACCCTCGGACTTGTATACTTGCCTTCCACATTTCATATCAAAACCAAACATACTTTACCTTTTGGGTCAATCCGACCCAACTTGCTCTGATACCAACTTGTCACAGCCACCCCGCCCGGTTGCGGAGGCGGAGCCGGCCGCGACGTCGGAAATAGGAATTACGGCGGAAAACGCGGCAGCGGAGCATCGAGCTCAAATACATAACAAACGAGTATCGACCAGCAACCTAAAGAAACCATACATGGCAAGTATACATGATAACTCGACAAATACCAACCAAGCAGTTCATGGTATACCAAACATTGCTCATCGCAACAACCACAGGAACACTGAATTCATATCATAACAAATCCCATATAGGCAAGTCGGGGCCCCGCCCTCGACACAGAAAACAACAGAAGCAGAATATATCTCAAGTATATATACACATCCAAAACATGATCTGACCTATATGCATGCAGTTACAGCTACAGAGCCATTAAACAAAATCCTATGTATATACCTAGCGCGGAATCTGAAGCGACCTCCGCACGTGGTACTGCTGCTGCTACAGAACCCGAAATGTCAGGAAGCACCGCGGATCTCTATTCCGCTGGTTGCTTGTCAGACTGACTGAAAGAGGGTAAACAAATAAAAGGGTGAGTCCTCGAAAGGACCCAGTAAGGGCTTAAGGTAAAAGTGCAGTTTGCCCACAGGGCAACAATCTGAACCTGCAAAACAGAATATCACAACATATGCATGTACATATAAACATAAAGTATAACGAAAATCATAAACCAACATATATGCGGTCCAACCGCCCGAGCGACCAGAACGGACCCTCAACAGAGGTCGAATATACTGATCGTAATGCAGATAGCACGGTACCGGCTGGGGTCGCGAGCCCCAAACTGTCGTAGGGTCACAGAACAGATGTATCGGCACTCCTGATGCGGATACGCAGAATGTCGGCACCCCTTCAGTGCGGACACGTAATGTATCGGCACTCGGTGCGGATACGCAGAATGTCGGCACCCCTTCAAAGGCGGACACGTAATGTAACATATAATAATAACACAAATACATAAACATAAACAGAAGTAACATTACCCGACAACCATATACGTAATGTAATAGGAACCCGGGCCTCTAAGGTCAACCGGGCCTTGAAACGGAACAAACATACATTTTACCAAATTAAGCCCTTACCTCAGAAACGCTGCCCCGCAGCCCAACACTCGGAAGATCCCAACTCCCGATCCGAAATGCACAACTTGGCTCCTACGGGTCCGCGCTACTCCACCAACGCAGAATCAAGTCTGTACAACCATAGTTGGATCAGAACACATCCACACAACCCCAGAAAACAATTTCCGCACAAACCCGCACTTTCCCGGAAAATTCCACAGAAAGCTCGGTTTTACAAACCGAGCCTGAACATTGTTATTCCAACACCCATAAACATATTCCAACCCTTAAACCCGCATTCCAGACACTTTTCCCGGTAAACCCGCATAAAACTAACTTTCTCATTTCTAACCCGAAAATGGTATTTCAAACACCATAACGCACCTACTTTCACCCACATTGCCAATTTAGCATCCAATTCAATCAACACACACCACCAACATTGAAAAATAATCACATCAACAAATTGGACCTTAACCAATGTTCCACTACACTACCAAATCAAACCAAACAAGCTTCTCATTAATCCCACTAATCACAAATTTCATTTCTTAACTCACATTACTAACCAATTGCATCAACACAACAAACCCCCAATTTTGAACAATTCGGCCTAAATGGGGATTTCTCACCCAACCTTCATTCCAATCCAAACAAAGTTCCATTTGTACTCTTTAATCACCAATTGCAATTATTAAGCAAGATTACTAACCAATTCCACTTAAACAACCAAAACCTCTTCACTAACAATTCGGCCAAAAGGGGGTTTTCAACCCAACTTATTTTCAATCAAATTGAATCCACACATTGTCTTAGAATCATGCTAGGATTAACATACTTGAAGCATGAAGCAAGATAACAAACATACATTATTTTGGAATTTTCCCAATAATTCGGCATTTAGGGTTTCTTCAAACTAAGGAGTTTTTCCAAAATCCAACCATAGATTCTTACTCCTCTCAAGCCCAAGATCAACATACTAAAATTTGGGAGGGAGAGGATCACTCTAGCTTATAGTGAAGAACAACCATAAATTCTCAAATTTGCTCTCTTTTCTTCACCATATCATGTTACCAACTAGAAAAGAGAAGAAGGATGGAAGCTTACCAATGTTTGGAGTCTAAAAACCTTGAAGTTTCAGCAAGAAATGATGGAGCACTAAGGAGCTTGGTGAAGGAAGAGCCATGGCGGAACAATTCGGGAAGAAGAAGAAGAAGAAGAAGAAAATGAAGAGATATTATTAATGCTATTTTTTTGTCTTTTATATATATCCTTTCCTTTTTCTACTTAAATGATAAATGGACATGTGTCCCAAGTCCTCCTCATCACATTCACACACATGCCGAAAGTATCATCTGCTGCCCATGCTGATTTTTCCTTTTTAATTTGCACCCATATGCAAATTAACTCCCAATTTTTCCGAAAGTTCCAATTCTTTTTGCCCAAAAATAATTACCGAATTCCAAAATTAATGAAACTCGGACACAATCTTCAGAATATTATAACATGCACAGAACATTTTTCAGAAATTCATTTGCCTTTCCGGAGTGTCCTACCGAGCTCGCTGAACCCGAACCAAAACCCGACGTGCGAGCGTGACAACCTGAACCGAAATTCCGTCACTCCAAAATTCTATAAAAATACCCATAAATTCCATCTTACATTTAAACACAACTTACCCCAAAGCCGTCAGAAAATTTCCATCCCGAGCCCCGGGATTCCCGTCCCGAGCCTCGGGAGTCGCCCGGAACCGAACGTCCCGCCCCAAATATTAAACTCCACAAACACCTCCGGGACGTCACCACGACTCCAAAACTACAAACGGCTTCCCAAACTGAGATCTCGAGAGTGCTACCGAGCCCGCTGTACGTCCCGAGGCGACCCCGACAACCCCTCGGCGCCAGAAAAATATTTTCGGCGGAAACGTCCGGGGGACCCACACGACCTCAAATACGGAAGGGTTCGCCAAAATGATACTCGGATAGGGCTCGGGAGCCGTCTGAACGCCGAAAAACGTGACCCGCAGGCTAAAACCGGAGCCGGGTCACCTTGGCCGCAACCCGCTCGGGGTGACCGTAATATCCCCAGGGAACTTCTTCCCCAGCAGCTCCCGGCCTCTTCACCTGAAACGGCTGGGGTAGGACCCTCTTCCCAAAGAGCTCCCCGGCCTCTTGAGCTTAAAATAACCGGAGTAGGCCCCTCTGCTCCAGCAGGATTCTCGGCCTCCCACCAACCCTTCACCTGTGGTCCCCGCACGGGCAGGGCTCTCTCTTCTTCAGTGCGTGGCAGCCACTTTCCTCTTCTTCTTCTCCGGTGAGAAGCCATCGAAGGCTTGATACCAGCCCTCTTTTTGGACAGTTTGGGGACAATGGGTCCCAACACCTTGACCGCCATGGCAGGGGCGTCTTCCCCAAGTGCACAAGCCAGGTGCACTCGTTGGGCGATGCGCATGGATGCTTTCTTACCCTGGGCTTCGCCAGATTCTGCAACGGCATCTGCAGACAAAGAGGGACTTGCACCAGGTTCTACTGCACTCTTACAAATTTACAATATATTAGTATGTATGCGCACAGTACCTTTGGGCTCCGCTAGAGCAGCGAAGAAAGAATCTATCATTGACCCACGTAGGACGGGAGCCCATCCCTCGTATGGCGGGGGCACCCGGGGGTCCATCACGAAACCCGTGCTAATCCCAGCCCACCTTAGGGTGGTCTCGTCCAGTTGGGCAGCCGAGAAGGGGAAGAACGCCTCGCACGCGCTCCTCGAAAGGACATCGTCCAACCACCCCAGTAGCTGAACGTATGCCTGCCACCGCACTCCCCCGTGAGTCAGCACAGGCCTCCGCGCAATGCTTTGCACGGATTGTCGCGTCCTCGCCACGGGAAAGTCCCATGTGCCTTCGCGCGGCAAGAAGAAAAAGGATCCGTGCCAGTTGTGGTAGGATCGGGGCGCAGCGGTGAAGGAGATGGAGTGGTTACCTCCAACATTTATGGGAGTGACGTAGAAGAACGCTCCCACACTCCTCAGCTCCAACCGATAGAAACGGTTGAACACATCGGCGAATGTCTTCACACCGTCCATGTGGCAGGCGACTATAAAGCCCGCTATTCTCAGGAAAGTATTGGGCGCCAACTGAGTTGGGGCATTCCCAATCAGCACAGAGATCTTGCACCCGATTGCGGAAAGGGGTACCGTAATCCCGCCGCAAGCTGCGCCGTGTCTGAGCACAACACCCGGTTCTCCTTGTTCTCCTCGGTAACGGGCCAACCCATCGCCCGACAAACACCCGCACGGGATGCATATACCGGCGTTTTCTCCACGGGCCGAAGGCCCCCACCATTTCTGGTGAATTCTCTCGAACTTCACCGTGGTCTTCTCGAGAGGAGCGACCACTTGGCGAACAGCTTCCTTGGAATCCATCTCTGCAAAAGGAAGAACAGATAGGCATATAAATCAAAACAGCCCAAAGAAAGGCATTTCGTCAAGCGCTCGGTGCGCTCGAGAGAACTTGAAGCACTCGGTGTGCGGGAAGAAAAACTTACCCGATTGGTTTAAAGCGAAGCAAGAACGAACGGAGCGGTTGGCAAATGAACAGTTGACCGGAGGAATCTCAAACGAAAAGGAGGAACCACCGCAAATCACCTCTCAACTGCCGATGAAATCGCCAAGAAACGCAAGAATACGAAAGGGTTACTCGAAGCAGAGCGAACAAATGCAAGAGTGGAGAAGAAAGGTTTCAATCTTCTCGGTACGCTTTTATAAGCCCGCCAAAATGAAAAAGCGCTTTTAAGCGTGAATGACTCTGAGGCGCCACGTGCCGGCATCCAGCGGTTATCAAACCTCTCCCCGCCGAACAAAGAAGAAACGCTTTTACAAAGCGTAATCGACCCTACGGCGCCACGTGTTGCGTCCCATAACGGTCGATAAACCTCTCATCTTCCTTTATCTCTCCTGCATTAAATGTTGAAGGGACTCTTCGCTGCCTTCACAATCAAACGTTCCGCAAACTGCCCAAGCGCCGTCGCAAACTCCAAAGACTTGGAATTTGAGCAGTACGGGACCCCGCCCATACTCGCCTTCGGGAGGAGGCATCTTGGTACACTACCCAAGCAAATGCCCCCTCCTCAAAACTCACAAGGATCATGAAGGATCCAACACGAATATCAGACCATAAAAGGTCATCGCGCTCCACACAAACTCGCTTCGTGGATCGCACGCCCTCAACATGGTATTTTCAATCAGTCGAATCTTCAACACAGAGTAAAGGGTCGTGAAGGATCCAACACAAACTATCAGATTATAAAAGATCTTCACTTATGACTACTACATCGGTCCTCAGCAAAGTACTTTCAAAAAACGGAGTACAGGACCCTGCCCATACTCCGCTCTCAGGAGGAGGCATCTTGGTACACTACCCAAGCAAAAGCGCCTCGCGTTGCATCAGAATCATATAAGGCCTTTAAAGAGGTCTCATCCTTGTGGTCTCCAAATCGCCTTCGCAAGGTCTCATCCTTGTGGTCTCCAGACGCCTTCGCAAGGTCTCATCCTTGTGGTCTCCAATGACGCGCAAGGTCTCATCCTTATCGCGCGAGGTCTCGCCCTCGCGGGCTTCCAAGTCTCGCATGGGCGATGTCTCACACTCACCTTTGCGTCTCTAAAGCCTTCGCGGCTACCCTCGCAGTCTCAGGTCTCGCCTTTGTGATCTCACTCGCCTCCATGGGTCTTACTCCCAATCTCCTGCCTATACTGGCCCCGCCCAGATAAGGCCCTGGTACCCAGGTTCGTGCAACCCTCACCCCTTATTTGGCTATATTCTATTTGGGCCTTCGCCCCTATGGGCCTTCGCCCGCCACTTGCTCCACTTGGAACTTGCTCCACTTGGAGACCACTTGGTCGTCCGACATCAACTGCCAATAAGGAGGGCAGCACGAGCCTGGGAGATCTTCACCAGATTTATACGCCAGACATTCTCTGACAAGTGAATCACCTAAGGCGGTTTGCTGAGATCTTCATCATCACAACCGCCTTATCTCCAATCAGTCTGACACAGACTTATCTCAACAACTGTCTAAGGGCTTCAACCTGGGAGGCTCTTCTCCCGGCATCACTCTATAAATAGGGTGATGTCCACCCTAAATCGGGTAAGCTACTACACGCCCCCACTCCCCTCTTGCTACTTCTGAGTATTCTTCCTATCTTTTACAGATTACTCTGAACAGCAAGCTTGGAGTCTCAAGAACATCATCTTCTCCACCACATCAACTGAGAGTCCGGGCCTTCTTTAGGAACGAGACTATCACGAGACAACCCCGGCCCAAAAATATTTTCGCGAAAATGTCCGGGAACCCACATGACCTCAATACCCGCAGGATTCCCATAATAAAGGCTCAGATAAGTCCCAGGAGTCGTCTGTCAGCCCAAAACCGCTACCCGTAGGCCAAAATCGGAGCCCCGGGTCACCTGGGTCACAACCCGCTCGGGGTGACCATAACATTCTCCCCCCCTTAGAACTCTTGGTCCTCCAAGAGTAACCTGAACCATACAAGAGTCGCTACCAACCAGAATATATATATACTCTTTACCGAACATAAACGGACCACCGTTGCTGGTGCGGTGGGAGTGGTAGTTTAGACTACCATCCAGAGCCTCTCAGCGGCGTCCCACCCTCTTGGTGCATCTCGTTGCACCCCGAGTCAGTTGCCGGTATTTCTACTAGACAACCCCAGACGGTTTCAAATTTATACTAACAAACCTTCAATATATACCAACATGAAAACGTTACACCCTGCAATCATGCCGGACACGGTCACCCCGAGCGGGTTGCGGCCGGTGACCCGGGCTCGGTTTTGGCTCGCGGTCACGTTTTCGGCGTTCAGACGGCTCCCGAGCCCTATCCGAGTATCATTTTGGCGAACCCTTCCGTATTTGAGGTCGTGTGGGTCCTCGGACGTTTCCGCCGAAAATATTTTTCTCGCGCCGGGGGGTTGTCGGGGTCGCCTCGGGACGTACAGCGGGCTCGGTAGCGCTCTCGAGATCTCAGTTTGAGAAGCCGTTTGTAGTTTTGGAGTCGTGGAAACGTCCCGGAGGGGGTTGTGGAGTTTAATATTTGGGGCGGGACGTTCGGTTCCGGGCGACTCCCGGGGCTCGGGACGGGAATCCCGGGGCTCGGGATGGAAATTTTCTGACGGCTTTGGGGTAAGTTGTGTTTGAATTTAAGATGGAATTTATGGGAATTTTTATAGAATTTTGGAGTGACGGAATTTCTGTTCATGTTGTCAGGCTCGCACGTCGGGTTTTGGTTCGGGTTCAGCGAGCTCGGTAGGACACTCCGGAAAGGCAAATGAATTTCTGAAAAATGTTCTGTGCATGTTATAATATTCTGAAGATTGTGTCCGAGTTTCATTAATTTTGGAATTCGGTAATTATTTTTGGGCAAAAAGAATTGGAACTTTCGGAAAAATTGGGAGTTAATTTGCAAATGGGTGCAAATTTAAAAGTATTCAGCATGGGCAGCAGCAGCCCATTTTCGGCAGCATGTGTGTGTGTGTGTGTGATAAGGGACACTTGTCCACTTATGATTTAAGATGAAAAAGAAGGGATTATTATATAAGGCTATTATTATTTCATAAATCCATTTAATTTCTTTTCTTTTCTTCTCTTCTTCTTCTTCCTTGGCTCTTGCTGCCGACGCCTCCATGGATGTGCACCTCCAAGCTTGAACTTCTTCTTTTGGTACAAATCAAAGAGGAATTGGTTGCTACTTGAGGTAAGCATCCTCCCTACTCCTCTTCTCTTGTTAGTTTGGAAGATTGGTGATGAAAAGAAGGGTTTTGGCATTTGTTGGGTTTGTTCTTAGCTATAAGCTAGGATGATTTTCTCCCTCCCATCTTTTAGTATGTTGTTCTTGGGCTTGAGGGGAGTAGGAATCTATGGTTGAATGTTGGAAAAACTCCATGGAAGAGGGAACCTAGGTTTGGCCGAATTTTTGGGATAATTTCCAAAATGATGTGTGTTTGTTATCTTGTTTCATGCTTCAAGTATGTTGTTCCTAGCATGATTCTAAGATTATCTATGGTTTTAATTTGATGGAAAGCATGCTAGGGAAGAAATCCCCAAATTGGCCGAATTGCTCAAAGGAGGGTTTTATTGATTTTGAAGCAATTGGTTAGTAATCTTGTTTAATAATTGCAATTGGTGATTAAAGAGTGCTAATGGAACTTTGTTTGGATTGAAATGAAGGTTGGGTGAGAAATCCCCATTAAGGCCGAATTGTTCAAAATTGGGGGTTTGTTGTGTTGATGCAATTGGTTAGTAAGTTGGGTTAGGAAGTGAAATTGGTGATTAGTGGGATTAATTGGAAGCTTGAACGGTTTGAATTGGAAGTGTGGTGAAAAATTGGTTAAGGATCAAATTGTTAAAGTGATTCTTTTTCTATGTTGGTGGTGTGTGTTGATTGAATTGGATGCTAAACTGGTAATGTGGGTGGAAGTAGGTGCGTTATGGTGTTTGAAATACCATTTTCGGGTTAGAAATGAGAAAGTTAGTTTTATACGAGTTTATCGGGAAAAGTGTCTGGAATGCGGGTTTAAGGGTTGGAATACGTTTGTGGGAGTTGGAATAACAAGGTTCTAGCTCGGTACGTAAAACCGAGCTTTCTGTGGAATTTTCCGGGAAGTGCGGGGTTGTGCGGAAATTGTTTTCTGGGGTTTGTTTGGATGTGTTCTGATCCAACTATGGTTGTACAGCTTGATTCTGCGTTGGTGGAGTAGCGCGGACCCGTAGGAGCCAAGTTGTGCAGTTTCGGTCGGGAGTTGGGATTTTCCGAGTGTTGGGCTGCGGCGCGCTTCGAGGTAAGGGCTTAATTGGTAAAATGTATGTTTGTTCCGTTTCAAGGCCCGGAAAACCTTAGAGGTCCGGGTTCTTATTCTGCTCGTATGTGTATATCAGGTATGATACTTCTGTTTTCATTTGTGCATTGTTATTATTATTTGTTCTGATTCTGTGACGAGACCCGTATGGTTGGAGAGACCACGGGTGCTCTTTGGTTCTGTTCTGTGTATCCGCACCAGGAGTGCCGATACTTCTGATCTGTGTCCGCACTGGAGGGTGCCGACATTCTGTGTATATCCGCACTGGGGTGCCGATATACTTCTGTGACCCTACGACAGTTTGGGGATCGCGACCCCAGCCGTACCGTGCTATCTGCTCGCTCGACCAGTATATTCGACCTCTGCCGAGGGCCGTCACATGGTCGTTCTGGCGGTTGGACCGCATATGTTGGATTCTGATTTACGTTATGCTTTATGTTCATATGTACATGTATATGCTGTGTTATTCTGTTTTGCAGGTTCAGATTGTTGCCCTGTGGGCAAACTGCACTTTTACCTTAAGCCCTTACTGGGTCCTTTCGAGGACTCACCCTTTTATTTGTTTACCATCTTTCAGGCAGTCTGACAAGCAACCAGCGGAATAGAGATCCGCGGTGCTTCCTGACATTTTGGGTTCTGTAGCAGCAGCAGTACCACGTGCGGGAATTCTTGAGCGAGAGGCTTCTGATTCCGCACTTAGGTATATATATATAGGATTTTGTTTAATGGCTCTGTAGCTGTAGCTGCATGCATGTAGGTCAGATCATGAATTTGTATATGCCATATGATCGGAAATATATTCGGCCTTTGATGCCTTCGAGTCGAGGCGGAGCCCCGACTTGCCTATATTGGATTTGTTATGATATGAATTCAGTGTTTCTGTGGTTGTTGCGATGAGCAATGTTTGGTATACCATGAACTGCTTGGTTGGTATTTTGTCGAGTTATCATGTATACTTGCCATGTATGGGTTCTGTAGGTTGCTAGTCGATACTTGTTTGTTCGTATTTGAGCTCGATGCTCACGCCGCGCTTTCCGCCGTAATTCCGGTTCTCGACGCCGCGGCCGGCTCCGCCTCCGCAACCGGGCGGGGTGGCTGTGACAAGTTGGTATCAGAGCAGGTCGGGTCGGAATAACCCAAAAGGTAAAGTATGTTTGGTTTTGGGTATGGAATGTGAAAGGCAAGTATACAAGTCCGAGGGTGGACTTTTGGAGTAAGTTAAGTCTGTTCATGGTTAAGTACCTGCGGAAGATGACTTCGAAGTGCGAGCCACCGGTTCTACGTTTCATTCTCGGGGCGGTTACAGACGGAGACTGGCCACCTCCTTATTTGAACCACCTTGGAATGGGTGTGGAGCAGGGGCGGTTCTTTGAAGCATTTTTGAAGGTTTAGAAGTTGGACTTGGTATGATCCGGTACTTTAATTCATTGTTTGGTATATGGTGTGATTCGTGATATGAACATGAACTGATTCGTGTTTGAGGATTTGATATTTGGTTTTGTGATTCTAAAATGAATTTATTCATCATGCATTGCATTACACTACAGAGCCTTAGAATACTGCTGCTGGCTTTTGGATAGATGGGAAAGAGTTAGTTGATTTGGACTTTTGGATATGGGATAAGTTGGCTTTGGTTGGACTTGGTTTAGGGAAATGTTTACTACACGCGAACAGCGTGTTTTGGCATCGGAGGGGCGGGACTGGAATCCCACACCTCCGTGGGATAGGATACGGGTTCAGTGTAACTCGGGGTTGAACAATCACAATCATCACCCCGGGTTCTAGTAGTCACAGGGACCCTTTCTCGGTATTGGTGTTGGACCACACTGTCTTTGGTACTTTACCGCCAAAGACAAAGCAGTTCGGAGGCGGCAGAGGCGGGGAAGATCTGTTTATGCCACGGTAAGGGCATTTTGATTAGGTGGTGATAGCGAGACTTAAGCCACTGCTCGCCATAGTTTGGGATCGGTAAGTGAGTGACTCTGACAAGGGTGGTCACTGCGACACCTAGACTTCTCATCGGTCCTATTAACGACGAGGAGATCTGGGGCACCACCGCGGCGAGTCGACTCTTGGAGAGGTTTCAGAGTTTGAATCCCCCCCGAGGATCAGCGACCGAGAAGGGTCTGGGGTAGTAGAGATTTGGTCTGCAGGAGTTGATAAACTCCTGGGGGAGGCTACATTTTCCACTAGCAGTGCAGTGGGGATGTAGCTGAGCTTCATCAGGGAGACAAGATTGTCGGAAAGTTTGAGTGAGAGTTTGATCGGCTGGTTTACTACGTACCGTAGTACTATGGAATGGAAGAGTAGAAGGCTAAGAGGTTTATTCGTTGACTGCACCCGAGTTCAGGTGGGTTTTGAGACCTTTAGACATTACTTTGTTTCGGGAAGCGGTTATTAGGGCTCAACTCCTCGAACAAGAGGAGGTTGAGAGTCGTTTCACCTTGCAATGAGGTCAGGGGAGTACGGAGGGGTTCCATACAGCAGGGACCCCGGCAGATTTCTGGATGGCCGAATAGTGCACAGGGCACTTTAATAGAGGTAGAGAGGGAGCACCACCGGCACGATCTTGTCCGACTAGTAGTAGGTATCACCTCGGTTGACTTTGTTACAGGCAGGAGGGCCGATGTTTACGTTGCGGGTCTGACACTCACTGGGTACGGGATTGCCTCTGACTGTAAGGCTGGGTACTTTATTTCTGAATGAGGTGTCGGTTCATGCATTATTTGATACGGGAGCATCTGTTTCCATTGTAACACAGAAAGGTGTTACATTTCTGTATCTGTCTGTTAGTACCTTGCCTCAAACGCATTTAGTAAAAACTGCAGGAAGTCAGTTTCTGTTTTCCAATGAGATGGTTCGGGGTTGTGCGATATCTGTAGGCGGACATCTGATAGTATCGGATTTGTTGGTTTTAGACACGCCGAACTATGATATTATTCTTGGGATGGACTGGCTATCCAAGAATTCTGAGCACAATTATTGTGCAACCCGTACCATTATGGTTTCTGGATAGGTACTACCTCTCACGGCTCCGACTAGTGTGACTATCGCGCAATACAGTATAGAGTTACAGGTTCTGGATTCAGCTGTCGATAGTTGGTGTAGGGGTATGCTATGATCTGAATGAGGCTGGTACTAGGTTGAAGTTGGATGGTTTACCATTGGTTCGAGATTTTCCGCAGGTATTTCCGGAGGAGTTGCCCGGATTACCATAAGAGCGGGGAATTGTGTTTGACATCCACCTGCAGTCAGGTACTGCTCCGATATCTATTCCTCCTTATCGGATGCCTATTTCTGAGATGCAGGAGTAGAAGAAGTAACTGGGGGGAATTACAGGAAAAGGGCTTCATCCGACCGAGCACTTCACTGTGGGGTGCCCTGGTTCTGTTTGTTAAGAAGAATGATGGGACACTCTGACTTGGTATTGATTATAGACGGTTGAATGCTCTTATTGGGAAGAATAAGTATCCGTTACCGAGGATTAACGATCTTTTTGATCAACTTCGGGGTTCGAGAGTTTTCTCGAAGATTGATCTCCGATCTGGGTATTTTCAGCTTAGGGTGAAGGATAAGGACATGCCTAAGACTGCTTTCCGCACCCGATTTGGACACTTTGAGTTTACGGTCATGCCATTCGGGCTGACCAATGCTACAGCGGCATTCATGGATCTGATGCATCGGGTGTTCCGACCGTACTTGGACTCATTTCTGGTGGTTTTTATTGATAATATTCTGATATATTCTCGGGATGAGGATTCGCATCGGGAGCATCTGAGGGTAGTTCTGCAGACACTTTGGGAACATCAGCTTTATGCTAAATTCTCAAAGTGTGAGTTCTGGATTCGGGAAGTCACTTTTCTGGGACACATTATATCTGAGCATGGTCTGTCTGTGGATCCAGAGAAGGTGAGGGCAATTCGGGATTGGAAACAACTTACCACGGCACGGGAGATCAAGAGCTCCCTGGGGTTAGCAGGATTTTATCAGAGGTTTGTACTGGGATTTTCTATTCTGGCATCTCCGTTTACGCAGCTTGACCAAGAAGGGTCAACCGTTTTTCCGGTCCGATAGGTGTGAGCAGAATTTTCGTGGAGTTGAAGCGGCAGCTGACTAACGCTCCGATTCTCGACTCTTTCGTATCCGATCTTACCGTATGTGAATTATACGGATGCTTCCACGTCTGGTTTGGGATGTGTGTTGATGCAGAGCGTTTTGTGGTAGCTTATGGGTCGAGGCAGCTGCGACCGCATGAGCTGAACTACCTGACACATGATCCGGAGTTGGCTATAGTAATTTATGCGCTGAAACATTGGAAGCAATGTCTGTTTGATAGTAAATTTCAGATTCTTACCGACCATAAGAGTCTGAAATATCTGTATACGCAAAAGGAGCTTAATTTGAGGCATTGCAGATGGCTCGAATACATTAAGGACTATGGTTGCTGTATCGAGTACATCTCTGGCAAGGGCAACACGGTTGCCGATGCACTGAGCAGGAAGTATACCGGGTTAGTTAAGGGAGGAAATGTTGGTGACCGATCTGAGGAGAGTGATCTGACGTGCCTTTGGCACAGGTGGCAGCTCTGGGAGCGTGCTCAGGTTATTACACTTATTATACATTCTGAGTGGCTTGATAGGATGCGCGAAGCGCAAGGTAGAGATTTGGTATTGAAGAAGTTATCTGGGGAAGATAAGGGTTTATGGGTTACCGACGTTTCAGTATAGGCAAGGATTGCTATACTTCTGAGACCGCCTTTGTGTACCTGAGGATCAGGAGTTCTGGAATGAGATTTTCGAGGAGGCACACTCGAGCAGTTTGAGCATCTGGAACCGGCAGGGACACTGCAGACTTTGCCCATTCCAGTCTGGAAGTGGGGTAATGTTACTATGGACTTTCTGACTGCACTGCCCTGACACGGTTTCATCATGATGCTATCTGGGTTTTTGTGGATCGGCTGACAAAGTGCACACACTTTCTGCTTATTCGGGTCATAGACCCTCTGGAGAAGCTTGCCGGCTTTACATCAGGAAGATGGTATATTTACATGGAGCACCAGACTCCATTGAATCGACCGTGATCCGCGTTTTACAAAGACGGTTCGATTGCTTTTCATGAAGCGCTGGGCACGCGACTCCATCTGAGTACAGCTTATCACCCACAGACGGACGGGCAGTCGGAGCGGGTGATTCTGATATCGGAGGATATGTTGCGAATCTGTATTTTGGATTTTGGAGGAGTTTGGGACTAGCAGTTACTTTGATAGAGTTCTCATACAACAATTGCTTTCAGACTACGTTTGACATGGCACCATATGAGGTGTTGTACGGGAGGAGGTGTATGACACCATACTGTTGGACAGATGCGTCTGATGGGGTTGAGCTGGGACCCGAGCTTTTTGAGGAGTCTACGGCAAAGATCAGATTGTTACAGGCGCGGATTAAAACCGCGAACGACTGCACCACTGCTTATACGAACCGCCACCGTAGGGCTCTGGAATCCGAGTTTGGTGATAGAATTTGACTGGAGGTAGCACCGTTTAGAGGGACAGTAAGATTTGATAGGCGGGGCAAGTTACCCCGAGTTATATCGGTTATCATGAGTTTCGCAGTAAGTTGTTAGGTTGGCCTTACCCCCAACTATTTCGCTTTTACGTGATGTCTTCCAGTGATAGCCTGTTGTGGATCGGTTAGATTTAGGTTCGATCGTCTGGGGTTGTCTGGTAGAAATACCGCAATCGACTCGGGTGCAATAAGATGCACCCGGAGGGTGGGACGCCGTGAGGCTCAGTATGGTAGTCTAAACTACCACTCCCGCCGCACCAAGACGGTGGTCCGATTGTTCTCGGGTTAGAGGAATGTTTATATTTTCTCGTTGGTAGCGACATCTGTCGGTTGGTTCGAGCTACTCTTGGAGGACCAAGAGTTCTAAGGGGGGGAGAATGTTACGGTCACCCCGAGCGGGTTGCGACCGGGTGATCCGGGTCTCCGGTTTTGGCCTGCGGGTCACGTTTTTCGGCGTTCAGACGGCTCCCGAGCCCTATCCGAGTATCATTTTGGCGAACCCTTCCGTATTTGAGGTCGTGTGGGTCCTCTGGACGTTTCCGCCGAAAATATTTTTCTGGCGCCGGGGGGTTGTCGGGGTCGCCTCGGGACGTACAGCGGGCTCGGTAGCGCTCTCGAGATCTCAGTTTGAGAAGCCGTTTGTAGTTTTGGAGTCGTGGAAACGTCCGGAGGTGGTTGTGGAGTTTAATATTTGGGGCGGGACGTTCGGTTCCTGGCGACTCCCGGGGCTCGGGACGGGAATCCCGGGGCTCGGGATGGAAATTTTATGATGGCTTTGGGGTAAGTTGTGTTTGAATTTAAGATGGAATTTATGGGAATTTTTATAGAATTTTGGAGTGACGGAGTTTTGGTTCAGGTTGACACGCTCGCACGTCGGGTTTTGGTTCGGGTTCAGCGAGCTCGGTAGGACACTCCGGAAAGGCAAATGAATTTCTGAAAAATGTTCTGTGCATGTTATAATATTCTGAAGATTGTGTCCGAGTTTCATTAATTTTGGAATTCGGTAATTATTTTTGGGCAAAAAGAATTGGAACTTTCGGAAAAATTGGGAGTTAATTTGCAAATGGGTGCAAATTTAAAAGTATTCAGCATGGGCAGCAGCAGCCCATTTTCGGCAGCATGTGTGTGTGTGTGTGTGATAAGGGACACTTGTCCACTTATGATTTAAGATGAAAAAGAAGGGATTATTATATAAGGCTATTATTATTTCATAAATCCATTTAATTTCTTTTCTTTTCTTCTCTTCTTCTTCTTCCTTGGCTCTTGCTGCCGACGCCTCCATGGATGTGCACCTCCAAGCTTGAACTTCTTCTTTTGGTACAAATCAAAGAGGAATTGGTTGCTACTTGAGGTAAGCATCCTCCCTACTCCTCTTCTCTTGTTAGTTTGGAAGATTGGTGATGAAAAGAAGGGTTTTGGCATTTGTTGGGTTTGTTCTTAGCTATAAGCTAGGATGATTTTCTCCCTCCCATCTTTTAGTATGTTGTTCTTGGGCTTGAGGGGAGTAGGAATCTATGGTTGAATGTTGGAAAAACTCCATGGAAGAGGGAACCTAGGTTTGGCCGAATTTTTGGGATAATTTCCAAAATGATGTGTGTTTGTTATCTTGTTTCATGCTTCAAGTATGTTGTTCCTAGCATGATTCTAAGATTATCTATGGTTTTAATTTGATGGAAAGCATGCTAGGAAGAATTCCCCAAGTTGGCCGAATTGCTCAAAGGAGGGTTTTATTGATTTTGAAGCAATTGGTTAGTAATCTTGTTTAATAATTGCAATTGGTGATTAAAGAGTGCTAATGGAACTTTGTTTGGATTGAAATGAAGGTTGGGTGAGAAATCCCCATTAAGGCCGAATTATTCAAAATTGGGGTTTTGTTGTTTTGATGCAATTGGTTAGTAAGTTTGGTTAGGAAGTGAAATTGGTGATTAGTGGGATTAATTGGAAGCTTGAATGGTTTGATTTGGAAGTGTGGTGAAAAATTGGTTAAGGATCAAATTGTTAAAGTGATTCTTTTTCTATGTTGGTGGTGTGTGTTGATTGAATTGGATGCTAAACTGGTAATGTGGGTGGAAGTAGGTGCGTTATGGTGTTTGAAATACCATTTTCGGGTTAGAAATGAGAAAGTTAGTTTTATACGAGTTTATCGGGAAAAGTGTCTGGAATGCGGGTTTAAGGGTTGGAATACGTTTGTGGGAGTTGGAATAACAAGGTTCTAGCTCGGTTTGTAAAACCGAGCTTTCTGTGGAATTTTCCGGGAAAGTGCGGGTTTGTGCGGAAATTGTTTTCTGGGGTTTGTTTGGATGTGTTCTGATCCAACTATGGTTGTACAGCTTGATTCTGCGTTGGTGGAGTAGCGCGGACCCGTAGGAGCCAAGTTGTGCATTTCGGGTCGGGAGTCGGGATTTTCCGAGTGTTGGGCTGCGGGGCAGCGTTTCTGAGGTAAGGGCTTAATTGGTAAAATGTATGTTTGTTCCGTTTCAAGGCCCGGAAAACCTTAGAGGTCCGGGTTCTTATTCTGTTCTGTATGTGTATATCAGGTATGATACTTCTGTTTTCATTTGTGCATTGTTATTATTATTTGTTCTGATTCTGTGACGAGACCCGTATGGTTGGAGAGACCACGGGTGCTCTTTGGTTCTGTTCTGTGTATCCGCACCAGGAGTGCCGATACTTCTGATCTGTGTCCGCACTGGAGGGTGCCGACATTCTGTGTATATCCGCACTTGGGGTGCCGATATACTTCTGTGACCCTACGACAGTTTGGGGATCGCGACCCCAGCCGGTACCGTGCTATCTGTTCTGTTCTGATCTGTATATTCTGACCTCTGCTGAGGGCTGTCGTTACGGGTCGTTCTGGCGGTTGGACCGCATATGTTGGATTCTGATTTACGTTATGCTTTATGTTCATATGTACATGTATATGCTGTGTTATTCTGTTTTGCAGGTTCAGATTGTTGCCCTGTGGGCAAACTGCACTTTTACCTTAAGCCCTTACTGGGTCCTTTCGAGGACTCACCCTTTTATTTGTTTACCATCTTTCAGGCAGTCTGACAAGCAACCGGCGGAATAGAGATCCGCGGTGCTTCCTGACATTTTGGGTTCTGTAGCAGCAGCAGTACCACGTGCGGGAATTCTTGAGCGAGAGGCTTCTGATTCCGCACTTAGGTATATATATAGGATTTTGTTTAATGGCTCTGTAGCTGTAGCTGCATGCATGTAGATCAGATCATGAATTTGTATATGCCATATGATCGGAAATATATTCTGCCTTTGATGCCTTCTGAGTCGAGGGCGGAGCCCCGACTTGCCTATATTGGATTTGTTATGATATGAATTCAGTGTTTCTGTGGTTGTTGCGATGAGCAATGTTTGGTATACCATGAACTGCTTGGTTGGTATTTTGTCGAGTTATCATGTATACTTGCCATGTATGGGTTCTCGTAGGTTGCTAGTCGATACTGCTTTGTTCTGTATTTGAGCTCGATGCTCACCGCCGCGCTTTCCGCCGTAATTCCGGTTTCTCGACGCCGCGGCCGGCTCCGCCTCCGCAACCGGGCGGGGTGGCTGTGACACGCATCCCTGATATACTGCCGATGGAAGTAGTAGGCAAACTGCTCCCAGGTAATGTCCAAGCGCTGCCCACCTTCCCGTGCTGTATTAGCTCTCAGTCGGCCCTACAGGCTCCTCCACCAATGATCTGACCTATCCTGCAGATTAAACGTCGCCAACAAGACCTTAACCTCTAATGGAAGATGTAGTCTCCCAAGAAGCTTACCAACTTCCGCGAACCAAGTCTCTGCCGCCTCGGGCCCTCCTCGGCCGTTGAACCTCGGGGGGTTCAAACGTTGAAATCTCTCCAAGAGTCTGACCTTGTCAGACTGCTGTCTCTGTTCTTCCCGTCGTTGGTGGAACCAACGAGAAGTCTCAGTACCATAATGTTCACCCTCCTGCCAACCCTGAACGTTGAGGTGGCTGCTGCGTACCTCCCGATCTGCACGCCTCTACTGTGGTCTAACTAGACCTCCCCGTGCCTGCTGCCGCCCCTGAACCCGCTGGGCTGGCAGTAAAGTACCTAGCAACTGTTGTACCTGACCCACTTGTATCACATCAGGAGTGGGTCCCTTTGTCTGCTGAACACTCAGGGGGGTGAGTGTGGTTGTTCAAGTCTTGGGTTCCTCTGAACCCGTCTCCTAAACCTCGGAGGTGTGGGGTTCCTGTCCTAACCCTCCGGCTCTTGCTCACGCGGTCTGCGTATAGTGACCATTCCTGAAACCAAACAAATCCAAAACCATATAGTCCCACAGTTAACCCTCTCTCTCTATCACAGCTAGCAGCAGTATTCTAAGGCTCTGTAGTGTAACGCAATGCATAATGCAAAGATTCTTTTCAGAATCTCAAAACCAAATTCCAACACTTAAACACAGAAAAATCAAAGCATGCTCATAACACAGAAACACATCACAAACCACCCAACATTCATAAAAGTACCTCAAATCTTCCAAAGTGCTCCAAAGAACCGCCCGCTGCTCCATATCCATTCCGAGGTGGTTCAAGTAAAGAGTTGATCAGGCTCTGCATCAACCGCCCCAAAATGTAACGTAGAACGGTGGCTTGTACCTCGAAGTCGCTTCCACAGTTACTTACCCACGAACTGACTTAACTTACTCCAAGAATCCACCCTCGGACTTGTATACTTGCCTTCCACAATCCAAACCGAAACCAAACATACTTTACCTTTTGGGTCAATCCGACCCGACCTTCTCTGATACCAACTTGTCACAGCCACCCTGCCCGATTGCGGAGGCGGGACCGACCGCGACGTCGGACACCGGAACCTACAACGGAAATTACGGTGGCAGAGCATTTTGCTCGTTAAACGTAATAGTTGAAACTCACATCCAACCTACCAACCCATACGTGGCAAGCATACAAGTAATATAACATTCACCAAATACCATACAAGACAAGCAGAAATGCAGAATCCATTTCATATACCAATCCAATATAGGCAAGTCGGGGCTCCGCCCTCGACTTAGAAGCAAGATCAGATTATATATATATACCAGAATTTCCATCACATACAATCTCATGATCCGATAAACATGCATGCAACTACAACTACAGAGCCATCAAACTAAAACCTAGATATACCTAAGTGCGGAAACGGAAACCTTCTCGCTCAGGAGATTTTCCGCACGTGGTATTGTCGCTGCTGCTGAAACCCAGAATAACAGAAAGCTCCGCGGATCTCTATTCCGCCGGTTGCTTTTCAGAACAACCTGAAAGGTAGTAAACATATAAGGGGTGAGTCCTCGGGAGGACCCAGTAAGGGCTGAGGTAAGATACAATTTGTACAAGTGCTGCTGAACCGAACCTGCAAAACAGAACAAGCACCAACACAAATATACATATATATGAATGTATGCAAAGTCAGAGGTAAGCCGAAACCCATCATACGCGGTCCAACCGCCAGAATGACCCAAAACGACAGCCCTCTCTAAGAGGTCAGAATATACAGAACAGAAGCACGGTACCGGTTGGAGTCGCGATCCCCAAACAGTCGTAGGGTCACAAAGACGTATATACCCGCACTCCGCGTGCGTGTATACGTAAAGTGTCGGCACCCTCCAAAGGCGGACACACGTAATGTAATATCAGCACTCCAGGTGCGGATACAAACAGAATGTCGGCACCCTTACTGTAGACACTACAGAACAGAACCAAGGAGCACCCGTGGCCTCTAAGACCATCCGGGTCTCGTCACAGAACATAACCACATAATAATAATGCATATGCAAAACATAATATAATATACCAAAACATATACACAGAAATATCAGCGCCTAGCGCTGATATGCAGAACAGCATATAAACCCGTGGCCTCCAAGACCACCCGGGTCTTGAAACAGAACAAGTACAAACATGTACCATACCATATGACAGGTCCCGGGATCATCGGACCACCGTCCTCAACCCGGAATCCTGCCTCAACTAGACCCGATATACATAAAGCCACATTCCAGAATGTATAACGAGAGAAGTTGAACCCTTACCTCAGCAACGCCGCTCCATAGCACAACTTCCGGGAAATCCCGGCTCCCGGCCCGAAAAGTCGCAACTTGCCTTTTACGGTCCCATGCTACTCCACCCACACAGAATTAAGCTGAACAACCACAATTGAGTCAGAACACACCCAAATAAACCCCCGGAAATCAATCCCACACAATCCCACACTTTCCCGCAAAAATCCACCGAAAGCTCGGTTTCACGAACCGAGCCAGAACATTGTTATTCATGCACCCACAAACATATTCCAACTTTTAAACCCCACTTACCAGACATTTTGCCCGAAATCCCGCATAAAGGTAACTTTTGCACCCAACACCCGAAAACGATGTTTCAAACACCAATACGAACCTACTTCCATCCAAAATACCAAATTACCAACCAAAACAACCAAAACACAACCCTAACATGGAAAAAGATTCATCCAAAGTTTCGGCCCTTTTACCAAAGTTTACCCAACTTCCATTTCAATCCAATCAAGGTTCCGAAATCTGCAACTATCAGGATAACTTGAAGGATCAACTTTGTTCCACAATTTTATTTTAAAGTGGTTCAAGTAAGGAGGTGGCCAATCTCCGTACCAAACCATTCTAAAACAAAATGTACAACATTAGTTGTCACTACAAGTCACCACTGGCGACCAATATGGTCACTTACCTGCTCTGATACCAACTTGTCACCGCACGCCACCCGAGCCCGGCCATGGAGGCGGGGCACCGGACGCTAAGCGGAAGCCGGAATGATACGTAAAGGCAGGTCACCGAGACCGCGCGCGTAGCGGACCCGAAAGGCGATTGTGGAAGCAACCTGAAAATTTTCATACATAGAACAAAAATGAAATCCATGGTGAATCTCGCCCCTCGAAACGGACGAGCACATCACCATCACCATATAAACAGTTCATGTAATAACAACAAAGTAAGCACCGCCCTCCAAGGACGAGTACTTACGCACACTACATAGATACATACGTAATTCACCGAACCTAGGGTATCTAGCAAGCGCCAAGCGCCGTAACATGCAATAGAATGTAATATATACATACATATACAATCATCACAATAATCCAGAAAGTATGCACATGCAACTACAGAGCCGACCCTAGGCCTAAACGTCAAAATACCTCGCGCGGGATTTAGACCAAGTAGACAAAATCCCAGCCCACAAGGTACTGCTGCTGTTCAACACAACCAAGGCAGAAGCCTCACGGAAACCTACTCCACCGGCCGCTACTGCACCTACCCGAAATCCAAAAATGTAACTCCAAAAAGGGTGAGTCCTAAAAGGACCCGTAAGGGATTTGGGGTAAGATAAGCATATGTAACCCCGCAAAACAGAAAGATAGCAATATACATAATATATGAAATGTAATACGTATATCGTGCATGTAAAGATAATGTATCATAATCCCAAGGACGTGCGATTCTAAATCGCCATAAACCCTTATAACAAATCGAACGACAGCCTCCTCTAAGGGAGTCAAGCCAAGCTATTACGAAGCATGGTGCACCACTGGGGTAGCGAACCCACAACCGCCGTAGGGTTAATGCACAAAGTATGCCACAAGGCATACACCTACAGATCACGTAACGTACCTTAAAGCAAAAATTTCCAAATACCGCAAAACAAGTGCAACAACACATACACCTATAGACTACGTAATATGCCCTAGGCATATAATACCGAAATACTTGCGTAATGTAAAGTGAAACTAAACATACACCTATCTTACCAAAAATAACAGTAACCAAACCCTTACCTCACAAATCCAGAGTATTTGACCGATTCTCGACGACTTCCACACCGCGACCCGAAACCCGAAAACCTCTCTTTTCTAACTTCCGAACCTCGATCTCACAATTCAAGCTGAATTAGCAACCTTACCAACCACACCACCAAACTACACCCCGACCCCAAAACCGAAAATCTTACTGCACTTCAGAAATTCCAGCTTTCCAGAAACATCGTAATTCGTAACCGACTTAAACAATGCAAAATTATACATTGAAAAACACAATTCAACAAGCGTAATCGATCAAATCCAACCTTTAAACCCTTCATCCCCGACATTTTCCGATAAACCCACATATTGGTAACTTTTCCATTCCATACCCGAAATCAATGTTTCAAACATCAAACCACACCTAAATCCAACCCCAATACCATCTTAGCATCCAATTTAACCAAAATCAAACCCCAACATGGAAAAAGAATCATCCAATAATTCGGCTCCTTTGCCAATTTTTACCCAACTTCCAAATCAATCCATTCAAGCTTCCAATTAATCATACAAACCACCAATTACACTTCTAAACCAAGAATGCTAACCAATTGCATCCAAAATAACAAAATCCAACAATGAACATCAACCTATATATTCGGCCATTTAGGGGTTTTTGACTCAACTTGTTTTCCATCAAATTGAATCCATACATAAGCTTAGAATCATGCTAGGATTAACATACTTGAAGCATGAATCAAGGAAACAAACACACATCAACTTAGAATTTTCCAACAAATTCGGCCAAATGGGGATTTTTACCCAAGGTGTGTTTTCCAAAATCCAACACTTGATTAACACTCCCCTACTAACCAAGAACATCATACTAAAAGATGGGAGGAAGAGAATCATCCTAGCTTATAGCTAAGAACAAACTCAACATTCTCAAAATATCCTCATTTCTTCACTAATCCTCAATTCTAATGAGTAAAGAGAACCTAGGAGGTACTTACCACATAAAGCACCCAATTCCTCTTTGATTTCATCCAAGGAGAAGAACTTCAAGCTTGAGGGAAGAGCTCAACAATGGCGGCAACAAACTTGAAGAAGAAGAAGAAGAGAAGAAATGAAAGTGAATTTTAATTCACTTATGAAAATATAACTTAATATATATATTTCTTTCTCTTTTAACCCATGCCTCTCATCTTAAATTAAAATAGGACATGTGTCCCTTAAAGCCTCCCAAAAGCTGCCGAAACTACCAGCTGCTGCCCATACCCATTTTATTTATTTTGTGACCAAACGCAAATTAATCTCCTAACTTTTTCGAAAGTTCCAATTTTGGCCCAAAAATAACTACCGAACTCCAAATTAAATGAAACTTGGACACAATCCTCAGAATATTATAACATTCGTAAAACATGTTCCAAAAGTTCATTTACAATTCCAGAGTGTCCTACCGAGCTCGCTGAACCCGAACAAATCCCGACGTGCGAGCGTGTCATCCTGAACCAAAATCCCGTCACGCCAAAATTCCACAAAAATACTCATAAATTCCATCTTAAATTATAACATAACTTACCCCAAAGCCGTCAGAAAATTTCCATCCCGAAAATTTCCATCCCGAGCCCCGGGAGTCGCCCAGAACCGAACGTCCCGCCCCAAATATTACTCTCCACAGAAACCTCCGGGACAAACCCACGACTCCAAAACTGCAAACGGCTTCTCAAACCGAGGTCTCGGGAGCGCTACCGAACCCGCTGTACATCCCGAGACAACCCCGACAACCCCCCGGCGCCGGAAAAATATTTTCGGCGGAAACGTCCGGGGGACCCACACGACCTCAAATACGAAAGGATTCGCCAAAACGTTACTCGGATAAGGCTCGGGAGCCGTCTGAACGCCAAAAGCCCGGTTCCGCGGGCCAAAACCGAAACCCCGGGCCACCCGGTCGCAACCCGCTCGGGGTGACCGTAACAGTTACAGCTACAGAGCCAATAAACAAAATCCTGTAAATACCTAAGTGCGGTCACTCGAGGATCTCCGCACGTGGTACTGCTGCTGCTATCAAAAGCCCAAATGTAGGAAGCACCGCGGATCTCTACTCCGCCGGTTGCTTGTCAGGTCGGCCTGAAAGTGGTAAACAGATAAAAGGGTGAGTCCTCGAAAGGACCCAGTAAGGGCTAAGGTAAAAATGTAGTTTGCCCATAGGGCAACAATCAACTCGCAAAATGTAATATCACAACATATACATATACATACGAACATAAAACATAAAGTAAATCGGAATCCGTCATATGCGGTCCAACCGCCGTAACGACTCAGTAACGGCACCCTCAACAGAGGTCGAATATACAGATCGTAATGTAATGTATAACACGGTATCGGGCCGGGGTCGCGATCCCCAAACTGCCGTAGGGTCGCAGAAGTATATCGGCACCCCAAGTGCGGATATACACATAATGTCGGCACCCTCCAGTGCAGACACAGAGCAGAAGTATCGGCACTCCTGGTGCGGATACGCAGAACAGAATCATGGAGCACCCGTGGCCTCTACATCCATTCGGGTCTCGTCGCAGAACAGAACATATAATAATAATAATAATACATAACATAAACAGAAGTATCATTACCTGATAAACATATACGAATGTAACAAACTTACATTTTACCAAATTAAGCCATTACCTCGTAAACGCGCCCGCAGCCTCAAAACTCGGGAAATCCCGGCCCCGACCCGAACGCAAAACTTGGCTCCTACGGTTCCCCGCTACTCTACCAACGCAGTAATCAAGTCAATAACCCTAGTTAAGTCAGAACACATCCAAATAACCCCAGAAAGCAATTCCTACATAAACCCGCACTTTCCCGCAAAAATCCACAGAAAGCTCGGTTTTACAAACCGAGCCTGAACATTGTTATTCATACACCACCAAACCCATTCCAACCTTTAAACCCACATTCCAGACACTTTTCCCGGAAAACCCGCATAAACCTAACTTTCTTATTTCTAACCCGAAAATGATATTTCAAATGCCAATACGCACCTACTTCCATCCACATTACCAATTTAGGATTCAAACCAACCAAAACACAACCTTAACATGGAAAAAGTTTCACTTGAACATTTTGACCCTTAACCAATTTTTCACCACACTTTCAAATCAACCCATACAAGCTTCCAAATAATCATACTAATCACCCATTCCACTTCCTAAGCATGCTTACTAACCAATTGCACCAAAATCAACAAAACCTCTTCACTTAACAATTCGGCCAAAGAGGGGTTTTTTACTCAACTTGTTTTCCATCAAACTAAAACCATAGATTGTCTTAGAATCATGCTAGGAACAACATACTAAGAGCATGATTCAAGAACACAAACACACACAATTTTGGAAAATTCATCAACAATTTGGCACCCCCTAGGGTTCCTCCATTCTTGGAGTTTTCCAACATCCAACCATAGATTCCTACTCCCCTCAAGCCCAAGAACAACATACTAAAAGATGGGAGGGAGAGGATCACTCTAGCATGTAGTGAAGAACAAACCCCTTAGCTTGAAACTCTCTCTTTATCCACCTTAAACATGATTTCAACTTAGAAAGAAGATGAAAGGGAGAAACTTACCAAATTTGGAGCTTAAATCCTTGTAGTTTCAGCAAGGAGAGATGAAGAACTTGGAGCTTCAAAGAGGAAGAACATGGCGGATGAGAAGGGAAGGAAGAAGAAGAAGAAATGAAATGAAATGTTATATCATTTTATGTTTTAATTCTTCCCTTTTATATTTTCCTTCCCTTTCCCACAATTAATAAAAATTGGACAGGTGTCCAGCCCATTAGCTGCTGCCGACTTCAGCCCAAATTCTGGCCCAAAATTTTAATGACTTTTGGGTTAATCACAACTTAACCCCCCAATTCTCCAAATCTTTGCAATTAAAACCCCAAATATAAGAAACGAACTCCAAATGACACCAAAACTGACCACAATCCTCAGAATATCATAACATTCATAAAAATTTTTTCAAATATTTATTTACCCTTTCGTAGCGTCCTGCCGAGCTCGCTGAACCCGAACGAATCCCGGCGTGGCCGCATAATAACCCGAGCCACAACCCGTCACGACAAAATTCCACAAAAATAACCATAAAATCCACCTTAAAATATAACATAACTTACCCTGGAGCCGTCGGAGAAATTCCATCCCGAGCCCCGGATTCCGCCTGAGCCCCGGAGTCGCCCGGGACCGCACGTCACGTCCCGAAAAGTATGCTTCGTAAAAATCTCCGGGTCGCTCCCACGATTCCAAATCCGCGAACGGTTTCCCAATCTGAGGTCCTGGGAGCGCTACCGAGCCCGCTGTACGTCCCGATCCAACTCCGACAACCCCCCGGCGCCGGAAAAATATTTTCGGCAGAAATGACGACCTCAAATACAAAAGCATCCGCCAGAATGATGCTTGGATAAGGCTCGGGAGCTATCTGAACGCCCAAAATCGTGACCCGCAGGCCAAAACCAGAGCCCCGGGTCACCCGGCCGCAACCCGCTCAGGGTGACCGTAACATCCTCCCCCCCTTAGGACTCTTGGTCCTCCAAGAGGGGTATCAACCGCTGATACTGCTCGGGGTATCGCTCCCTGATATCCTGCTCGGTCTCCCAAGTCGCTTCCCGGTCAGTATGGTGTGACCACTGAACTTTGACCATGGGAATCAACCTGCTCCGGAGTTTCCGAGTATCGCGCCCCAGAAAGGCAATCGGTACCTCCTGATACGACAAGTCAGGTTCCAGCTGAACCTCCTCCACCGGAACCGTCAGCATCGGATCCAGGATGCACTTCTTTAACATGCTGACATGGAAGACGTTGTGCACCGCAGACATACTCGGAGGTAGGGCTAACCTGTAGGCCAATCTCGTAAGGTCCGATATACCTTGGGGCCAACTTACCCCGCCTGCCAAATCTGACCGTACCTCGGATTGGCGCCACTTTCAACCAGACTTTGTCGCCCACCTCGAACTCTAAGTCCCTGCGTCGCATGTTCGCATATGAGGTGGTGCGGTCGTTCGCGGTCTTCAACCGCGCCTGAATCATCTTGATCTTTGCGGTGGTCTCCTCAATGAGCTCGGGACCTAGCTCAATCCTGTCAGATGCCTCCGTCCAACAGTGCGGCGTCATGCACCGTCGCCCATACAGCGCCTCAAACGGTGCCATGCCGATGGTACTCTGATAGCTGTTGTTATATGAAAACTCTACCAACGGCAACTGTCTATCCCAATCCCCTCCGAAATCCAAAATACAGCTCCGCAACATATCCTCCAGAATCTGAATCACCCACTCCGACTGACCGTCGGTTTGGAGATGGTAAGCTGTAATCAGATGGAGTCGTGTGCCCAGAGCCTTATGAAAGGCACCCCAGAACCGTGCGGTAAAACGCGGATCCCGATCTGACACAATGGAGTCTGGTACTCCATGTAACCGCACTATCTCTCTAATATACAGATGGGCAAACTTCTCCAGGGAGTCTGTCATCCGGACCGGCAGAAAGTGAGCACACTTCGTCAAGCGGTCCACGATAACCCAGATGGCATCGTGGTGAGACCGAGTTAGGGGTAGCGCAGTCAGAAAGTCCATCGTGATGTTCCCCCACTTCCTGACTGGAATGGGTAAAGTCTGCAATGTCCCCGCCGATTTCTGGTGCTCCACCTTCACCCGCTGACAAGTGGCGCACTTAGACACATGAGAGGTAATGTGTCTCCGCATACCTGGCCACCAAAAGTGGGTGCGCAAATCCTGATACATCTTCTCGCTCCCGGGGTGTATGCTCAAACGGCTCGAGTGCGCCTCTGTCAGAATCTCATCCCGCAGAGTCTGATCCCCTGGCACATACAACCGATCCCCGAAGTATAGCAAACCCTGCTTGTACTGAAATGTCGGTAGTAGTGCCCCTTTGTCCTCCCCGGACAACTTCTTCAACTCTGAATCCCTCTCATGTGCCTCTCGCACTCTGTCCAACCACTCCGAGTGAATAGTCAAAGTGTACACTTGAGCCTGCTCCCAGCGCTCCCACCGGTGCCAAAGGCACGTCAAGTCATTCTCCTCAGTCCGGTCCTCAGTGCTACCCCCTCTGACCACGCCAGTGTACTTCCTACTCAGAGCATCGGCCACTGTATTGCCTTTGCCCTCGGTGTACTCGATAGTGCAATCGTAGTCCTTGATGTACTCGAGCCACCTGCGCTGCCTCATGTTCAGCTCCTTCTGAGTGAACAGATACTTCAAACTCTTATGATCTGTGAAAATCTGAAATTTGCTGCCGAGTAGGTAGTGCCTCCACTGCTTCAGCGCATAAATCACTGCGGCCAACTCTAGGTCGTGTGTCGGGTAGTTCTGCTCATGCGGTCGAAGCTGTCGCGACCCATAAGCTATCACGTTCCGCCCCTGCATCAAAACACACCCTAACCCGGACCTGGATGCATCTGTGTAGATCACATAAGGTAGGCTCGGGTCGGGTAGAATCAAGATCGGTGCATTGGTCAGCTGTCGTTTCAACTCCTGAAAGTTCCGCTCACACTTCTCTGACCACACAAATGGCTACCCCTTCTTGGTTAACTACGTAAGTGGGGAAGCCAAAACGGAAAACACTGGCACAAACCGTCGGTAGTAGCCTGCTAACCCCAGAAAACTCCCCGATCTCCTGCACCGAGGTTGGCTGCTTCCACTCCCCGCACCGCCTTAACTTTCTCGAGGTCCACCGACAAACCGTGCTCACCGATGATATGCCCTTAAAAGACACCTCTCGGATCCAGAAGTCACACTTTGAGAACTTAGCATAAAGCTGGTGTTCCCAAAGTGTCTGCAGAACAATCCTCAAATGCTCCCGGTGTGAGTCCTCATCCCGAGAGTAGATCAGAATATCATCGATGAACACTACCACAAAGGAGTCCAGATACGGTCGGAACACCCGGTTCATCATGTCCATGAACGCCGCCGGTGCATTGGTCAAACCGAATGGCATCACCGTATACTCATAATGTCCATACCGAGTCCGGAAAGCAGTCTTCGGAATGTCCTCCTCCTTCACCCGCAGCTGAAAATACCACGATCGCAGATCGATCTTCGAAAAGATCTTCGCACCTCTCAACTGATCGAAAAGATCATCGATCCTCGGCAGTGGGTACTTATTCTTAATGGTGATGGCGTTCAACCGTCTGTAATCTATACACAACCTGAGTGACCCATCCTTCTTCTTCACGAACAGAACTGGAGCACCCCATGGTGAAGTGCTCGGACGGATGAAGCCCTTCTCCTCA
Organism: Stellera chamaejasme; assembly: GCA_024586325.1. Classification (NCBI taxonomy): domain Eukaryota; kingdom Viridiplantae; phylum Streptophyta; class Magnoliopsida; order Malvales; family Thymelaeaceae; genus Stellera; species Stellera chamaejasme. Next base: position 30,974,672 of record CM044981.1, read on the forward strand.
GCTTCCTCTAGCTGCTCCTTCAGCTCCACCATTTCCACTGGCATCCGAGCACCCCATGGTGAAGTGCTCGGACGGATGAAGCCCTTCTCCGTAAATCAGAATCCAACATATGCGGTCCAACCGCCGTAACGACCAGTAACGACAGCCCTCAACAGAGGTCGAATATACGATCGTAATGCAATGCAATTCCTCTAGACTCCCGACCCGTAATGCACAACTTGGCTCCAATGCTCCTTCAGCTCCACCATTTCCACTATCGGCATCCGATAAGGTGGAATGGAAATGGGAGTAGAACCGGGTTGCAAACAGCTCGGATCTCAAACACGATCTCCCGCTCTCAGGTGGCATCCTCGGGCAAATTCTCCGAAATACCAATGCGGAAAATCCCGGACAACCGGAATCTTATCCAGCTCCAACCGAGTATCAGACGTGTTCAGACCGTAGTACTCCTCCGAATCCACTATCGGGACTTGATCCGTAACTCGCAACTCCATCTTGACCGTAACACGTCCTGGTGGCGACCACTTTCGCCCCATTCCAACCGAGTATCGAACCTAAGAGGCGTAACACCTCTCCAGAAACCGTAACACTACGGTTGGCACAGTCAATATGCACGGAATTCTTGGACAGCTAATCCATCCCAAGAATAACGTCATACTTCGATGTGTTCAACACCAGCAGATCTGACATAATCCGGTGACTGCCAATGGATAGTACGCAGTCCCGTACCATCTCATTGGAAAGCAGAAACAGACTCCCATCCGACTTCACCATGAAGAAGCTCGGAATCCCACTGGTAGCCAGGCGGAGAGACTAGACACACTTTTGTGCCACAATCGAAACAGACGCCCAAGATCAAACAAAGGTACACGAATAGGAGTATCGCTCGAAGTAAGGTACCTTGGAGCGCCCCACGCCGCGAAGTCTCTCCACGCCGATCTCGAAACACCCGCCCCGCCGCGTGCTGCTGTGGTGGAGGCTCACGCTGCGATGTCTCACCCCGCTCCACCTGGAATACACGTCCTACCCCAGGCTGCTGTGGCGGAGGGGGTGGCTGAAACGGTCGTCTCGGCTGCTGTGACGGCCTCGGCCCGTCCCGCTGTGATCCGCGCCCCCGGGGTGCGTTGGGCTGAAGCCGAGGCTGCGGACATGTAGCACTGCTGGATCCCTGCCCTAGTGTCAGAGGGCAGTCACGGATCCAATGATCACTGGCCCCACAACGCAGACACTGCCCAGCCTGCCTGTAGCATGGCCGGCCGGGGTGCTGCCCGCCACAACTCGCACAAACTGGTGACACTGGCGTAGTCCTGCTGCCCCTCGCCGCTCGCCTGCACTCGCCCGACCTACCAAGACCTCGCTGAACTCTGCGTGCAGAGCCCTCCTCTATCACTGGGTCGGTGTGGTAGGTACCGACTCTCAACCTCCTCCTGCTCGAGGAGTTGGGCCTTTTGCACAGCCTCATGATACGAAACGATGTCCAGGGGCCTCAAAGCCCATCGATACTCAGGACGCAAGCGGCGAATGAACCGCTTGGCCTTCTCCTGCTCCATACCATAATACTGCGGTACGTAGCGGACCAATCGATCGAATTCCCGCTCATACTCGCTACAGATCCGGTCCCCGCTCCAGATCATCGAATCGTGCTCGCCGGAGGTCCCGACGGCATCCCCAATATATCTGCTGGTGGAAGTAGTACGCAAACCGCTCCTGGTGAGGTCCGAATCCTGCCCTCCGTCACGTACTGCCTCAGCTCTCAGACGGCCCTGGAGGCTCCTCCACCAATGATCTGCACTGTCCTGCAGGTTGAACGTGGCCAATGAAACTCTCACCTCAGATGGAAGGTGTAGCCTCCCAAGGAGCTTATCAACTCCCGCAAACCATGCCTCAGCCGCCTCAGGTCCTCCACGGCCGTTGAACCTCGGGGGGTTCAAACGCTGGAACCGCTCTAAAAGTCAGATCTCGCCGACCGACGCCTCGGCCTCTTCCCATCGTCGGTGGGACCGACAAGAACTCTCAGTACCGCGCTGATCCTCCTCCTCAGAATCACTATCCTGCACACTGAGGTGGCTACTGCCCACCTCCTGATCTGGCTGTCTCCGCTGTGGCCTATACGGACCTCCTCGTGCTCGCCGCGCCTTGAATCACTGGCTGGCAATAAGGTACTCAAGAATCGCCGAACTCGACCCAACACCTGTAGTACATCAGGAGCGGGCCCCTCAGACTGCTGATCACTCGGGGGGGGTGTGTGTGACTGCTCAGATCCCGGGTTTCTCTGAACCCGCCTTCTAAGTCTCGGAGGTGTGGGATCCCCGTTATTTACTCTATTAACAGTTTTTACTCTATTAACAGTTTTTTAATGGGGCCCTTATTTCGGGCTTATGCGTGGGCCTTTTGTTAGGCCTTTTGTATGCGTTTGGGCCTGGCGGCCATCAGCTTGATCTTGTAATCAAGAGGTGCTAGATCCCATCTTCTTCCCCAGGCAATATCAAGTGCATTGCCTCACCTCGTAGTGAGGAGGTTCACTTGGCCGAATTTGTGTTCTCTGTTACTGTACACCTCCGCCAAGCTAGATCGGCGCCACCGTGATCGCGGTTTCCACGGCCGTGATCATATCAATTGGTATCAGAGCCAAAGTGCTTGTTGGAGGTACCGTGTTAGTTGTTAAATTTCTTCAAGTAAAACTCTTTGATATCTTTTCGGAACTTGAAGAAAATATCGGTTAATGATCTCTGCTGAAACCGAATAGTTGTTATCCTTTGTTGATAGTGTTCTTAAAATGGTTTATGAAACTGTGAGTTGTTTGCGGAAGTAAAGAAGAAAGAGTTCTCCTGTGTGCAAAGAACCAGTGTTTACAGAAAAAGAAAGTGTTGAACCAGTTCATAATTTCTGGGAAAAGTTCATAAGTATTCTTGGAGTGTTCATATCAAAACCCAAGTGAACAGTGCTCTCAAATCGAAAAAGTTTCTAAATCTGAACCTAAACGTGTTTGTGTTTGTGAAAAGCCTTTCATAATATTCCAACCTATATCTTTGACCCCCCCACCTTGAAATTTCAAAAGCTAGTTCAAGTAACTAGTCTCTTTCATGCTTTACAACTTTCGGTTTTACTAGAGGTTACTGTTTGAATCTGTTTGTGTGTTCTCCTTTGATCTAAAAGTTGATAGTGGTATCAAGTTAAGAGAACTTGTGAAAAGCATCGAGTGGAAAAAAGCAATAGTGATATTATCCAAAGCCATCTTGAGTTAAACACGAGTGAGAGAGTAAACACTAAGGAAGTGGAGAGGTGTTTCTGTTGCTAACTCCTTATTTTCACTTGCAAAAGAAAGAAATCTTTGCTTGCAGGAATGGCGTCACCCAACACCTCACCATCACCTCTTCATCCGTCTCAACTTCCTCATTTGGAAGCCCTCAACCGAATTAATAGAAGGTTGGATGACATTGATCAAAGGCTTGAGAACTCGAAAACTCGACAAGCCGCCTTTGGCACCAAGTTTGAAAAGCTTGAGGTGGCTCAAGGCAAGCAGCCTTCCACTTCTAGACAGCAAGAGGAAGCTGAAGCCTCCAGGGACTTGGGTGGTACCACATACACCACCTTTGATCCTTCTCTCAAACAATCGCAGCAGACTCCCCTCAGCAAGCCTTATCAAGCGAGGAGAGGTCCTATTGTACAGGATATCCCGGATAGCAATGAGGATGAGTATTTCGAGGAACCATCCTTGGCGAACCCCAAGAAGAAACTCTTTCAAGATAGAGAACAAGCAAAGGCCTATCTTGAGAGAGACCTTGAAGAAGCGGAAGAAATGGAAAGAGGGAATGCTCATCGCGAGTTCAACCGACACCTCGGATTAAGGGAGCAAGCGCCAGACCAACAAGTCCTCAATAACTTGAAGCTCCAAATACCACCATTCAGAGGATCTAGTGACCCGGAAGAGTACCTCTCCTGGATAGCCAAAATTGAGAGGATTGTTGACATGATGGGATACAGTGACGCCACCGCGTTAAAGCTCATTGTCATTGAGTTTCATGACTTCGCTCTCATTTGGTGGAAGCAAGAGCATTACAAGAGAGCCGTGGAACGAGACCATCCCATCTCCACTTTGGAAGAGCTCAAAAGAGCGATGCGAAAGCAGTTTGTGCCAAGTTACCATGACCGGGACTGTGCTCAGAAGTTACAACACCTTACTCAAGGTAATCGAAGAGTGGAAGATTAACAGAAGGATCTTGAGAAGGCGTTGATGAGGACTAATGTTCAGGAAAATGATGAGGCCAAATTGGCCCAATTTTTATATGGTCTCAGGGAGGACATTGCCAAAATGGTAGAGCTGTGTGACTATAAAGATTATCAAGATCTGGTGCAGAAGGCGATAAGGGTGGAGAAACAGCTTAAGAAGGGAAGTTCTTACCATTCTTTCACCCCTCAGCGAAGCTCAGGAAGTAGACCTACCCCCTTCTCCAAGGCGATGCCTTTAAAACCCTACCAGCCTGCTGCCGCGATACCCCCTACCGCCAAAACCAACCATTCGCGAAGCCACCATCCCACCAAGTAGCCTCACCCCATTCTCAACCGAGATCCAATACCTATCCTAAACTTTCCGACACTTCACGCCCAACAAGGAGCATTAAGTGTTTTAAGTGTTTGGGAAAAGGACACTATGCTAGAGACTATCCAAACAAAAGGACCATGATCGTTCGACCAAATGGGGACCTCTCTAGTGAAGATGAAGCGGAGCCTATTCCTGAGGCTCAAAACGATGAGTTGGAAGAAGAAGGAGAGTTGCCTTTTGAAGGCTTAATCTTGGTTACCAAGAGGGTCCTGCAAAGCTCCCCCAGTGTGATCGAAAGTACAAAACTTGTTCCAATCAAGGGCCATGGTAAATGGGACCCTCTGCAGTCTCATTATCGATAGTGGCAGCTGTGTCAACGCGGCCAGCGAAGACATGGTCACTGAATTGGGCCTTCGCACCATCGCGCACCCCAAGCCTTATCAACTCCAATGGGTTGACGACCGAACTTTTGTCAAGGTTGTCAAACAAGTTGAGGTGCCGATAAAGATTGGCAAGTACGAAGACTCAATCACTTGCGATGTGGTGCGGATGCAGGCCACCCACATCCTTTTGGGGAGGCCCTGGCAATACGATAAGGATTCTATGCACCATGGAAAGGTTAATAAGTACTCCATCACTCACCTTGACCGACCATATACTTTGCTACCCCTCACCCCAGCTCAAGCCCTTCAGGACCAAGTTCACTTGGCGAGTAAGGCCGAAAAGAAAAAGAGGGAAGAGGGAAGAGAGAAGAGAGAAAATAGTGAGAAGGTGGAAGGAACCTCGAGTGAAAAGAAAGAGTGTGCATTCATGGGAAACACTATGAGCGAACCCGAGAGAAGACAAGAGTGCATCCCTTCACCGGCCAAAACTAAGAATCTGAAGAAGGCACTCTTTGGGAATAAAACATGCTTCCTCATTGTTCCCACCCATTGCATGCTAACTCTCGAAAATATAGCTTCTCTTCCTTCATATGTGCAGGAAGTGCTGAAGGAATTCCAGGAGATATTCGATGAGCCGCGAAGCCTTCCCCCCAATCGCGGCACAGAGCATCAGATAGATCTACTTCCGGGTGCGCCTTTACCCAACAAGGCAGCATACCGAACAAACCCCTAAGATTCCAAAGAGATCCAAACTCAAGTGCGAGAATTACTGGACAAGGGCTTCGTCCGTGAAAGCCTTTCACCCTGCGCGGTGCCGCCATACTGCACTAAGAGCGATGGCACATGGCGCATGTGCATGGACTGCAAACCCATCAACAATATCACTATAAAGTATCGCCACCCTATACCTAGACTTGATGACATGCTAGATGAGTTAAGTGGTGCTTGTGTGTTTTCAAAAATTGATCTTAGAAGTGGCTATCACCAGATTAGAATGAAGAAGGGTGATGAATGGAAGACGGCATTCAAAACTAAAATCGGTTTATATGAATGGAATGTCATGCCCTTTGGATTATCTAATGCACCAAGTACTTTCATGCGTCTGATGAACCATGTCTTAAGGGAGTTAATTGGAAAATTCGTGGTAGTATACTTTGATGATATACTTGTCAACTCTAAAAATCATAGTGAGCATGTTGAGCATCTGAGGCAAGTCCTTGACACACTTAGGCTAGATACATTGTATGCTAAGTATGAAAAGTGTGTCTTCGCATCAAATGAGGTAAACTTCCTTGGATATGTCGTTGGTGCGAAGGGTGTCAGAGTAGATGAAGGAAAGGTCAACGCCATTCGGGATGGGCCTACCACTAAGTTCTTAACAGAAGTAAGATCCTTTTTAGGACTTGCTAGTTTTTATAGAAGGTTTGTTAGGGACTTCTCTTCTATCGCCGCCCCTTTGCATGAATTGGGGAAGAAGAACGTAGCATTTGACTGGGGTAGAGCACAAGAATCCTTTAGTGAGTTAAAATCTTGCTTGACCAATGCCCCTTTGCTCACTTTGCCAAATTTTGACAAGGTTTTTGAGGTAGAAGGTAATGCCAGCGGGATAGGCATTGGTGCTGTTTTGCACCAAGAAGGCCGCCCCATCGCCTTCTTTAGTGAGAAACTAGGCGGAGCAGCCTTGAATTACTCCACATATGACAAAGAGCTATACGCTCTTGTGAGGTCGCTGCAAACATGGAGTCATTATTTGTTGCCTAGAGAGTTTGTCATCCACACAAACCACTTGTCTTTGAAGTACATTCAAGGGCAAGGGAACCTGAACAAGAGACATGTTAGGTGGGTAGAGTTTATTGAGTCTTTCTCCTACGTGATTAAATACAAGAAAGGTAAAGAGAATGTTGTTGCTGATGCACTATCTAGGAGATATGCTTTACTCACATCTCTTGATGCTCGAATCGTTGGCTTTGAATGCTTGAAAGACATGTATGAAAATGATGTGGACTTTGGCAAAATTTATGCTGACTGTGCCAAAGAGAGCCAAAATGGCTACTATGTGTTTGACAGCTTTTTGTTTAAGTATAAAAGGTTGTGCATTCCAGGGAGCTCAATAAGAGAGGTCATCATCAAAGAAGCGCACGGCGGGGGCCTTATGGGACATTTTGGTGTCCAAAAGACACTCGAGACCGTGAAGGAGAATTTCTTCTGGCCAGCCATGAAGAAAGACATCACCAAGGTGTGCGCAAGATGTGCCACATGCCACCGCGCCAAAACCACTCTTCAACCAAAAGGGAAGTACACCCCTCTCCCTACGCCTTCGCTTCCTTGGGTAGATATAAGCATGGATTTCATAAGTGGTTTGCCTAAGACATCGCATGGACATGATGCTATATTTGTGGTAGTAGATAGGTTTTCAAAAATGGCACATTTCATTCCATGCCATAAAACTGATGATGCATCGCATGTAGCAGACTTGTTCTTCAAAGGCATTGTGAATTATCATGGTCTTCCATGGTCCATTGTGAGTGACAGGGACTCAAGGTTCTTAAGTCACTTTTGGCAAACCCGTTGGTCGTGGTTGGGCACGAACTTGATGTATTCTACATCAAGCCACCCCAAACCGATGGCCAAACAGAAGTGACCAACAGAACCTTGACCGCTATCTTAAGAACCCTTCTTAGGAAAAATTTTAAGGACTGGGAGAAGTGTCTACCCCATGTTGAGTTTTCCTATAATAGAGCCTATCATTCATCTACATCTCATAGTCCCTTCGAAGTTGTATACGGATTCAATCCTTTAGCTCCTTTGGACTTAATTGCATTGAACCCTGTTGATCAATTAGATGTAGATGACAACAAGAAGGCTAAAAATATGATAGAATTGCATGCTAAGGTTCACAAAAATCTTGAGAAAATCAATGAATCTTATGCAAAAAGGGCCAATAAGGGCAGGAAGTTTAGAAGTTTTCATGTTGGGGATTGGGTATGGCTGCATCTAAGGAAGGAACGGTTTCCCCAAGCTAGAAAAAATAAACTTGCGTCAAGAGGCGATGACCCTTTCCAAATCACTAAGAAAATTGGTGATAACGCTTATGTACTGGATTTACCCTGTGATGGATCCTATAACGTACATGCGACATTTAATGTCTGTGATTTGGCCCCTTTTGAAGGTACTGAAGAATATGAGAATCCGTGGACGGATTCTTTTGAAGAAGGAGAGTATGATGAGGACATCCTTGCAAGAACGTCGCCGACTCAAAGTGGAGCTTAACCCCAAGCGCGCGAGGACCGAAATCCTCTCCAAAATATAGGAAGGCCAATGACAAGGTCCCGCCTCAAACAAGTCCAAGCCAGTCTTAATGCCTACATGAAACTTATGGCGCAAGTAGAAGAACAAGCGAAAGTACAAGGAAGGACCCTGCAGCTTCGCCGTCTCGGCATCCCCCTGGAAGGAGAGTACGCGAAGCCCTTTTGCGTCTTGAATGTAAGTATGGTTGAGAAGGAAGAAGACAAGACCCCCTCGCAAGACTTCCAGTTGCGGGCGAAGCCCCAAGGCGAGGCCATTCGCGCGAGGGCATATGGCGAAGACCCTGCGCCAGATTCACAGGCAAAGGCAAGGTCCCAAGGCGATGCCTTTCTCGCGAGGCCAAATGGCGAAGGCCCTGCACCAGATTTCCTGATAAAGGCGAAGCCCCAAGGTGAAGCCTATCGCGCAAGGACATACGGCGAGGACCCTGCGCCAAACTTCCAATTGCGGGCGAAGCCGCAAGGCGAGGCCATTCGTGCGAGGGCATATGGCGAAGCCCCAACGCAAGGCCTTCAGACAAGCGAAGCCCAAGGTGTTCGCCAACCAGAAGAAGCCTCCTTACGCAGCAGTCAGGCGAACCGTTCGAATTATGAAGAGGCCTTCCCTCCCATCTCCCGCCAACTATAATTTCTGGGAAAATGGAAGAGACAGGAGCAGGTAGCCTCAAATGTCATCCATCATCTGCCGCCTCTCACTTTGCCCACCATATTTCCAGGAAGGTGGCTCCCTAGTCAAAGTCAAGCTCTTTCTCTTCACCATTTTCATCCTTTATAAGGAAAGCTTGTAACATATTAAACGCAGAATATATTTTAAATCAAACTCTTCAAGAAAGAATTGGTTTTTGTGTTCTCATATCTCGCAACTCCATTTTCCTTTGTGATCCATGCAAGAGGATTCAAATATAATATCTAGTATTGCTTGATCTTGTAATCAAGAGGTGCTAGATCCCATCTTTGTCACTGTACGCCACCCGAGCCCGGTTACGGAGGCGGGGGCGCCGGGATGCCGGAAGCGGAAGCCGGAATGAATACGGAATGGCAGGTCCATCGAGACCTGCCGCGCGTAGCGGACCCGAAAAGCGAAACGATTGTGGAAGCAACCTAACAAAAATTTCATCCATATAACTAAAATAAAATCCAAACATACAATTCATGCATTAGCAACAGAGTAAGCCCCGCCCTCCGTGGACGAGTGCTTACGCACCAAAACATAGAAACATACAGAGTTCACAGAACCTAGGGTGTCTAGCAAGCGCCAAGCGCTCAGAACATGCAATAGAACAGAATATATACATATATACAAATACACAATCATCACAACAAATCAGAAAATATGCACACGCAACTACAGAGCCAACCCTAGGCCTAAACATCAAATACCTTGCGCGGGATTCCGACCAAGTAGATAAAATCCCGGCCCGCAAGGTGCAGCTGCTGCAAAACACGACCAAGGTAGAAACCTCACGGAAACCTACTCCGCAGGCCGCTTATCAGGTCTACCTGAAACCCAAAAACAGAACCCGAAAAAGGGTGAGTCCTAAAAGGACCCGTAAGGGATTTGGGGTAAGGTAAGTATATGTAACCCTGCAAAACAGAAAGATAGCAATATATGCAACAGAATACAGAATATCATGCATGTACAGGAAATAAATCAGAATCCCGAAGGACGTGCGATTCTAAATCGCCATAACCCTTATAACAAATCGGAACGATAGCCTCCCACTAAGGGAGTCAGAAGCCGAAGCTAAAACAGAAGCATGGTGCACCAGCTGGGGTAGCGAACCCACAACTGTCGTAGGGTTAACAGATAGAGTATGCCATAAGGCATACTCCTACAGACTACAGAATATGCCCTAAGGCATAAAATTCCGAAATACTAGCAGAACAGAAAATGAAACCAAAACATATACTTATCTTACCAAAATAACAGAACCAAACCCTTACCTCTCAAATCCAGAGTATTAGACCGATTCTGGACAACTTCCACACCGCGACCCAAAACTCAGAAACCCCTCTTTTTCTCACCTCCGAACCTCAGAATCTGTCAAACCAAGTTGAATTAGAATCCTTATCAACCACACTACCAAACTACACCCTCGACCCCAAAACCTAAAATCCGGCAGAATTTCCGTAAAATTCCAGATTTCCACAAAAACCTCAGAATTCAGAACCAACTTAGGCAATGCAAGACTATACATTGTCAAACATAATCCAACAAGCAGAACTGATCAAATCCAACCTTAAAACCCTTCATTACCCGACATTTTCTGATAATCCCGCATAATTGCAACTTTTCCATTTCTTATCCGAATTCAACGTTTCAAACTTCAAACCACACCTAAATTCAACCCCAACACCATTTTAACATCCAATTCAACCAAAATGAAACTCCACTATAGAGAAAGTTCCACTTAACCAATTCGGTTCTTAACCAATATTTCACCCAACATCCAATTCAATCCATTCAAGCTACCAAATAACCATTCTAATCACCAATTTCACTTCTAAGCCAAGAATACTATCCAATTGCATCCAAAACAACAAAATTCAACAATGAACATCAACCTAAATATTCGGCCATTTGGGGGTTTTTAACCCAACTTATTTTCCATCAAATTGAATCCATACATAAGCTTAGAATCATGCTAGGACTAACATACTTGAAGCATGAACCAAGATAACAAACACACATCATTTTGGAAAATTTCCAAAAATTCGGCCAACAAGGGGACTTTTATCCAAGGTGTGTTTTCCAAAATCCAACACTTGATTAACACTCCCCTACTACCCAAGAACATCATACTAAAAGATGGGAGGAAGAGAATCATCCTAGCTTATAGCTAAGAACAAACCCATCATTTGCAAAATCTCCTCTTTTCTTCCCTAAACCTTGATTCCAACAAGTAAAGAGAAGAAGGAAGGATGCTTACCACATAAAGCACCCAATTCCTCTTTGATTTCATGCAAGGAGAAGAACTTCAAGCTTGGAGGTTGAGCTTCAATGGCGTCGGCAGCAAGAGGAAGAAGAAGAAGAAGAAAAGAAAGTGAAATGAGATAAACTCATTTTATGAAAATAATAAGTCAACATATATTTCTTCACTTTTAACCCATCCCTCTCATCTTAAATAAGAAAAGGCCAAGTGTCCTTTAATTGTCCCAAATTCTGCCGAAGATATCTGCTGCTGCTGCCCATGCTGATTAATTTTTATTTTGTGGCCAAACGCAAATTAATCTCCTAACTTTTCCGAAAGTTCCAATTTTGGCCCAAAAATAACTACCGAACTCCAAAATAAATGAAACTTGGACACAACCCTCAGAATATTATAACATCCATAAAACATGTTTCAAAAGTTTATTTACCATTCCGGAATGTCCTACCGAGCTCGCTGAACCCGAACAAAACCCGACGTGCGAGCGTGTCAACCTGAACCAAAATTCCGTCACTCCAAAATTCTAGAAAAATACCCATAAATTCCATCTTAAATTATAACACAACTTACCCCAAAGCCGTCAGAAAATTTCCATCCCGAGCCCCGGGATTCCCGTCCCGAGCCCCGGGAGTCGCCCGGAACCGAACGTCCCGCATCAAATATTAAACTCCACAAACATCTCCGGGACATTCTCACGACTCCAAAACTGCAAACGGCTTCCCAAGCTGAGGTCTTGAGAGCGCTACCGAGCCCGCTGTACGTCCCTAGACGACCCCGACAACCCCCCCAGCGCCGGAAAAATATTTTCGGCGGAAACGTCCGGGGGACCCACACGACCTCAAAAACGAAAGGGTTCGCCAAAATGATACTCGGATAGGGCTCGGGAGCCGCCTGAACGCCGAAAAACGTGACCCGCAGGCCAAAACCGGAGCCCCGGGTCACCCGGTCGCAACCCGCTCGGGGTGACCGTAACAATCTTCTTCCCCAGGTAATATCAAGTGCATTGCCTCACCTCGTAGTGAGGAGGTTCACTTGGCCGAATTTGTGTTCTCTGTTACTGTACACCTCCGCCAAGCTAGATCGGCGCCACCGTGATCGCGGTTTCCACGACCGTGATTGTCACCGTACGCCACCCGAGCCCGGTTGCGGAGGCGGGGGCGCCGGGACGTCGGAAGCGGAAGCCGGAATGACATGGGATGGCAGGTCCATCGAGACCTGTCGCGCGTAGCGGACCCGAAAAGCGAAACGATTGTGGAAGCAACCTAACAAAAATTTCATACATATAACTAAAATAAAATCCAAACATACAATTCATGCATTAGCAAAAGAGTAAGCCCCGCCCTCCGTGGACGAGTGCTTACGCACCAAAACATAAATACATACAGAGTTCACAGAACCTAAAGTGTCTAGCAAGCGCCAAGCGCTCAGAACATGCACAGAACAGAATATATAAATATATACAAATATACAATCATCACAGCAATACAGAAAGTGTGCATATGCAACTACAGAGCCAGCCCTAGATCTAAGTGTCAAAATACCTCGCGCGGGATTCAGATCCAAAAGACAAATCCCGGACCGCAAGGTGCAGCTGCTGCAAAACACAACCAAGGTAGAAACCTCACGGAAACCTACTCCGCAGGCCGCTTATCAGGTCTACCTGAAACCCAAAAACAAAACCCGAGAAAGGGTGAGTCCTAAAAGGACCCGTAAGGGATTTGGGGTAAGGTAAGTATATGTAACCATGCAAAACAGAAAGATAGCAATATATGCAATGAATACGAATATCATGCATGTACGGAAATAGATCAAATCCCGAAGGACGTGCTGTTTCTAAATCGCCATAACCCTTTTAACAAATCGGAACATACCTCCCACTAAGGGAGTCAGAAGCCGAAGCTAAAACAGAAGCATGGTGCACCAGCTGGGGTAGCGAACCCACAACTGTCGTAGGGTTAACAAACAGAGTATGCCATATGGCATACTCCTACAAACTACAGAATATGCCCTAAAGCATAAAATTCCGAAATACTAGCAGAATAGAAAATGAAACCAAAACATATACTTATCTTACCAAAATAACAGAACCAAACCCTTACCTCTCAAATCCAGTATTAGACCGATTCTAGACAACTTCCACACCGTGACCCGAAACTCGAAACCCCTCTTTTCTCACCTCCGAACCTCGAATCTGTCAAACCAAGTTGAATTAGAATCCTTATCGACCACACTACCAAACTACACCCCGTCCCCAAAACCGAAAATCCGCAGAATTTCCGTAAAATTCCAAATTTCAACAGATGTGTTGGAATTCATAACCAACCTAGACAATGCAAGATTATACATCGACAAACATCATCCAACAAGCAGAACCGACCAAAACCAACCTTAAAACCCTTCATTACCCGACATTTTCCGATAATCCCGCATAATTGCAACTTTTCCATTTCTTATCCGAATTCAACGTTTCAAACTTCAAACCACACATAAATTCAACCCCAACACCATTTTAACATCCAATTCAACCAAAATGAAACTCCAACATGGAAAAAGAATCATTCCAATAATTCGGTTCTTAACCAACATTTTACCCAACTTCCAATTCAATCCATTCAAGCTACCAAACAACCATTCTAACCACCAATTTCACTTCTAAACCAAGAATGCTATCCAATTGCATCCAAAACAACAAAATCCAACATTGAACATCAACCTAAACTTTCGGCCATTTGGGGGTTTTTAACATAACTTTTTTTCCATCAAATTGAATCCATACATAAGCTTAGAATCATGCTAGGACTAACATCCTTGAAGCATGAATCAAGATAACAAACACACATCATTTTGGAAATTACCCAAAAATTCGGCCAAACTAGGGTTCTTCATCCAAAGTGTGTTTTCCAAAATCCAACACTTGATTAACACTCCCCTACAACCCAAGAACATCATACTAAAAGATGGGAGGAAGAGAATCATCCTAGCTTATAGCTAAGAACAAACCCATCATTTGCAAAATCTCCTCTTTTCTTCCCTAAACCTTGATTCCAACAAGTAAAGAGAAGAAGGAAGGATGCTTACCACATAAAGCACCCAATTCCTCTTTGATTTCATGCAAGGAGAAGAACTTCAAGCTTGGAGGTTGAACTTCAATGGCGTCGGCAGCAATGGAGAAGAAGAAGAAGAAGAAGAGAAGTGAAAATGAGATATAACTCCTTTTATGAAATAATATGTCATAATATATATTTCCCTTCACTTTTAACCCATACTTCTCATCTTAAATTAAAACAAGCCAAGTGTCCCTTCCTCCTTCCCATTACTGCCGAACAAAATCTGCTGCCCATACCCATTTTTATTTATTTTGTAACCAAATACAAATTAATCTCCAAACCTTTCCAAAAGTTCCAACTTTTTGGCCCAAAAATAATTACCGAACTCCAAAATAAATGAAACTTGGACACAACCCTCAGAATATTATAACATTCGTAAAACATATTTCAAAACTTCATTTACCATTCCGGAGTGTCCTACCGAGCTCGCTGAACCCGAACCAAAACCCGACGTGCGAGCGTATCAACCTGAACCGAAATTCTGTCACTCCAAAATTCTACAAAAATACCCATAAATTCCATCTTAAATTATAACACAACTTACCCCAAAGCCATCAGAAAATTTCCATCCCGAGCCCCGGGATTCCCGTCCCGAGCCCCGGGAGTCGCCCGGAACCGAACGTCCCGCCCCAAATATTACTCTCCATAAAAACCTCCAGGACGTTTCCACGACTCCAAAACTACAAACGGCTTCCCAAACTGAGGTCTCGAGAGTGCTACCGAGCCCTCTGTATGTCCCGAGACGACCCCGACAACCTCCCGGCGCCAGAAAAATATTTTCGGCGGAAACGTCCGGGGGACCCACACGACCTCAAATACGGAAGGGTTCGCCAAAATGATACTCGGATAGGGCTCGGGAGCCGCCCGAACGCCGAAAAACGTGACCCGCAGGCCAAAACCGGAGCCCCGGGTCACCCGGTCGCAACCCGCTCGGGGTGACCGTAACATCCTCCCCTTAGGACTCTTGGTCCTCCAAGAGTTGTATCAACCGCCGATATCGCTCGGGGTATCGGTCCCGAATGTCCTTCTCTGTCTCCCAAGTCGCTTCCCGGTCCAATGTGATGTGACCACCGAACCTTGACCATGGGAATCAACTTGCTACGAGTCTCCCGACATCTCTATCCGTAAAGGCTACCGGTACCTCCCGATAAGAAAGATCGGGTTCCACTGCACCTCCTCCACCGGAATCGTCTGAGTCGGATCCAGAATGCACTTCTTCAACATGCTAACACGGAAGACATTGTGCACGGCAGACAGACTAGGAGGTAATGCCAACCGGTATGCCACCCTACCGACCCGCTCCAGAATCTCATATGGGCCGATATACCGTGGGGCCAACTTGCCCTTCTTCCCGAATCTGACTGTCCCTCGGATAGGTGCTACCTTGAGCCAAACCCTATCCCCAACCTCAAACTCCAGAGCCCTACGGCGGCGGTTCGCATAAGTAGTGGTGCGGTCGTTCGCGGCTTTGATCCGCGCCTGTATCAATCTGATCTTCGCCGTAGTCTCCTCAATAAGCTCGGCTCCCAGCTCAACTCTATCAGACGCATCTGTCCAACAGTGTGGTGTCATACACCTCCTCCCGTACAACGCCTCATATGGTGATGTGGACATCGACCAAGTGATCCCCGAGCCTCCAAAAGAAGTGCCAAATCCTTTCCAAGGACTCGGAGGTCCCATGACAAGGGCTCGATCCAAGAAGCTACAAGAGAAGCTCCAAGCATTCATGAGGATTGTGACTCAAGGAGAGGAGCGGGAGGAAGACCAAGCACGGGTCAACAAGCTGCAAGCCTTGGGTGTTCGAATGGAAAAGCACCCCAACACCTTGGAAAGCATCAACCTTACAACTCTTTCGGGCGACGTTCAGGCGGCCCCTTTCACCATCCAGTGGTCGCTGAACCCCAAAGATCCGTGATAGGCGGGTGGTTGGGCGAGGACCAGGCGAACCAGCCCCTGGATCAGGCGATCGCCCAGCCCAGGATGGTTTGTCAACCGTGAAGGGCAAGTGACCAGGCGAGAACCAGGCGACCAAAACCCTGGCTCAGGCGATCGCCTGGCTCCTCGAGATGCCTTCCCTCGACCAGGCGAGAACCAGGCGGCCAAAACCCTGGATCAGGCGATCGCCTGGCTCTCCGGAAATCAGCTTCCCTCCACTTTTGAAACCTAGCCATTTTTGTTGACTATCACTATTTGTAATTTTAATTCCTATTTTCAGCCCCTTTTTGTAAGTTCTTTGGTTTCTATAAACCATATAACTTCATAAACATGAGTTATATGATTTATGGAAATTAGAGAAAAGGGTTTTCAACCCTTCCCATCCATCCCTTACACCTCTCACCTCACCCACCTTAATCCTAGGAAGCTTGTCCCTAAGCCTCCTCTCTCCTCCCTTCACTCACCATTTTAGTTAGGCTTGGAGTTCATTTGCAACTTAGAACACACTTTGTAAGAACATATTTCAGCCGAAAATATCAAGGCCAATTGTTCTTCATTTGTTCTCAAATCTTGCTTCATCAATCCATTAGTGATCCATGCAAGAGGGTCCAATTAAATACCTAGCATTGTTTGATCAAGTAGTCAAAAGGTTCTAGGTTCCATTTCCATTCCCCATTGCCGAAATTGTGGTTCCATTTCTTTGGAGTTCTTCCTCACTCAAGCTAGATCAAAGCTCATGATCATGCAAACCTTGTGTGATCATATCATATGGTGCCATGCCAATCGTAGTCTGGAAGCTGTTGTTGTACGAGAACTCAATCAAAGGCAACTGCTGGTCCCAATCTCCTTCAAAATCCAAAGTACAGCTTCGCAGCATATCCTCCAATATCTGAATCACCCGCTCCGACTGCCCGTCTGTCTGTGGGTGATAAGCTGTACTCAGATGGAGTCGCGTGCCCAACGCTTCATGAAAAGCTCTCCAGAACCGTGCCGTAAAACGCGGATCACGGTCAGATACAATGGAGTCTGGTACTCCATGTAATCGTACAATCTCCCTGATGTAAAGCCGGGCAAGCTTCTCCAGAGGGTCTGTGACCCGAATAGGCAGAAAGTGTGCGCACTTTGTCAGCCGATCCACAATAACCCAGATAGCATCATGGCGAGACCGTGTCAGGGGCAGTGCAGTCAGAAAGTCCTTAGTAACATTGCCCCACTTCCGGACTGGAATGGGCAAAGTCTGCAGTGTCCCTGCCGGTTTCTGGTGCTCAATCTTCACCTGCTGACAAACGGCACACCTAGACACATGTGTGGCAATGTGTCTCCTCATACTAGGCCACCAGACGTGAGTACGCAGATCTGATACATCTTCTCACTCCCGGGATGAATACTTAATCTGCTCGAGTGTGCCTCCTCTAAAATCTCATTCCGAGCTCCCGATCCTCCGGTACATAAAGGCGGTCTCGGAAGTATAGCAATCCCTGCCTATACTGAAACGTCGGTAATAAAGACCCCTTGTCTTCCCCAGACAACTTCTTCAACCCCGGATCTCTACCTTACGCCTCGCGCACCCTATCAAGCCACTCAGAATGTATGGTAAGCGTGTACGCCTGAGCACGCTCCCAGAGCTGCCACCTGTGCCAAAGGCATGACAAATCACTCTCCTCGGATCGGTCACCAACATCTCCTCCCTTGACCAACCCGGTATACTTCTGCTCGGTGCATCGGCAACCGTGTTGCCCTTGCGAGATGCACTCGATACTACAATCATAGTCTTTAATGTATTCGAGCCATCTGCGCTGCCTCATGTTAAGCTCCTTCACAGCGTAACAGATATTTCAGACTCTTATGGTCGGTAAGAATCTGAAATTTGTTACCAAGCAGATAATGCCTCCATTGTTTCAGCGCATAGATCACTGCAGCCAACTCCAGATCGTGTGTCTGATAGTTCAGCTCATGCGGTCGCAGCTGCCTCAACCCATAAGCTATCACATTACGATCCTGCATGAACACACATCCCAAACCAGACGTGAAAGCATCCGTATAAATCACATACGGTAAGCTCGGATCTGGAAGAGTCAGAATCGGAGCGTTAGTCAACTGCCGCTTCAACTCCTGAAAATTCTGCTCACACCTATCAGACCAGATAAACGGTTGACCCTTCTTGGTCAAGCTGCGTGAGCGGAGATGCGAAATAGAAAACCCCGATGCAGAACCTCCGATAATATCCTGCTAACCCCGTGAAGCTCCTAATCTCCCGTACCGTGGTAGGTTGTTTCCGATCCCGAACTGCCCTCACCTTCTCTCGGGTCCACAGATGGACCATGCTCGAAATAACGTGTCCCGAAAGGTGACCTCCCGGATCAGAACTCACACTTTGAGAACTTAGCATAAAGCTGATGTTCCCAAAGTGTCTGTAACTACCCTCGGATGCTCCCGATGCGAGTCCTCATCCCGAGAATATATCGAATATCATCAATAAAGACCACCACAAATGAATCCAAGTACGGCCGGAACACCCGATGCATCGGATCCATGAATGCCGCTGGAGCATTGGTCAGCCCGAATGGCATGACCGTAAACTCAAAGTGTCCATATCGGGTGCGGAAAGCAGTCTTAGGTATGTCCTCCTCCTTCACCCTAAGCTGAAAGTACCCAGATCGTAGATCAATTTTCGAGAAAACTCTCGAATCCCGAAGTTGATCAAAAAGATCATCAATCCTCGGTAACGGATACTTATTCTTCACAGTAAGGGCATTCAACCGTCTGTAGTCTATACAAAGTCGGAGCGTCCCATCTTTCTTCTTTACAAACAGAACCGGAGCACCCCACGGTGAAGTGCTCGGTCGGATGAAGCCCTTCTGCTGTAATTCTTCCAACTGCTTCTTTAACTCCTGCATCTCAGAAATGGGCATCCGATAAGGAGGAATAGATATCGGAGCAGTGCCCGACTGCAGGTAGATCTCAAACACAATTTCCCGCTCTGGTGGTAATCCGGGCAACTCCTCCAAAAATACCTGCGGAAAATCTCGAACCACTGGTATACTACCCAGCTTCAACCTAGTATCAGCCTCATTCAGATCAAAACATTCCCCTACACCAACTATCGACAGCTGGTCCAGAATCTGCAACTCTGTACTATGCTGTGCGGTAGTCAAACCAGTCGGAGTCGTGAGAGGTAGTACCTCTCCAGAAACCATAATGGTACGGGCTACACAATCAATGTGCACAGAATTCTTGGATAGCCAGTCCATCCCAAGAATAATATCATAGTTCGGCATGTCTAAAACCAACAAATCCGATACTATCTGATGCCCGCCTACAGATATCGTACAACCCCGAACCATCCCATTGGAAAACAGAAACTGACTCCCAGCAGTTTTTACTAAATACATCTGCGGCAAGAATTTGCTACAAATCTGCGGCAAGAATCTGCGGCAAGAATTTCTCCCAATTTGTCTCTAAACTCAGCGATCGCTGTAGAACTTTCTTCAACCAAATCGGCAAGAAAAAAGATTGCAAGTGGACGGAGGAATGCCAGGAGGCATACGACTCAATCAAGCAACACTTACAAGAGTTGCCTGCACTCAAGTGCCCTAGACCAGGCGATGACCTGGTCCTCTACCTCGCCACCTCTGACAGCAGCTTCGCCTCTGTCCTTATCAAGGAAGAGGCTGCCAAACAATGGCCAGTCTACTACACCAGTCACACTCTCTAGGATTTGGAAACAAGGTATCCTCCTCTCCAAAAAGCTATCTTATCTCTTGTATATGCAGCAAGGAAGCTCAAGCCCTACTTCCAAGGGCACACAATCATAGTCCGAACGGACTTGCCAATCCAGGATATTCTGAGGCGGCCCGAACATTCAGGGCACCTTGCCAAATGGTGTATCGAGCTTGGTGGCTTTAACATCAACTATGAGCCCAGAAAGGCAATTAAGGGCCAGGCCCTCGCCGACTTCATTGCAGAATTCTCGGATGTTGATATCATCCCTGCCCCTGAGCAGGGCCCCGCACCACAAACCATTCCCCCAGAGTGGGACATGTTCGTGGATGGCTCATCCAAACTCGGATCCCCTGCAGGGGGCGTATATCTGCGTGGACCTCTAGGTATGGAAGTATCCCTTCGTGTCTCTTTTCAATTTCAAGTAACTAATAATGTTGCAGAATATATGGCCCTCATCGCGGGACTCAAGCTCGACATGAGGGCAGGCATTCGCCGCCTTCATGTCCACAGTGACTCGCAACTGGTGATTCACCAGGTTCAAGGGTGCGCTGAATGCAAAGACGCCACCCTCACCAAATACCTCAAATTGGTGAACGCCTTGCGGACCAACTTTGAGGAGGCCATCTTTATCCACGTTCCTCATTCTGAGAACACCACAGCAGACATGCTGTCCAAGGGAAAGACTCCCTCCACCATAGCCACCCTGGCCAGCCCCTCCATTACGGAGGCTATTGATATTGCCTCACTGACAACGCCAGATCCGGTGGAAGACTGGAGAGACCTTATTATCGCTGAGCTAAAAGCCAGAGCCACGGACCCCCAAGCCAGCAAACGGGCCATCCGTTTTGTTCTCATTGATGACCAATTATGGCATCGCGGGTTTGCAGCACCCTTCCAACGATGCCTCAGCACCCTTGAGGGACACTCTGTCTTGGATACTCTCCACCAAGGCAACTGTGGCGCACACATTGCTGCGGAGGCACTTGCCCACAAAGCCCTTCGTCAAGGGTACTACTGGCCTACCTTGAAAAAGGACGCCGGTGCACTGGTCAAAACATGCCACCAGTGCCAGATCAATTCTCGCATCCAGCGACTACCATCTACGGAATCACCAGCACTAACGAACCCAGTGCACTGGTCAAAACATGCCACCAGTGCCAGATCAATTCTCGCCGCTGCATTGGTCCAATGCCGACCGCTCCAGGTCAGTACCGCTTCTGTGTGGTTGCAGTTGATTATTTTTCTAAATGGGTCGAAGTAGAACCCCTGGTCTCCATCACCTCCGCCAAGATCATCAAGTTCATGTGGAAAAATCTTGTCTGCCGGAATGGCAGCCCTCGTGCTATTATTACAGATAAAGGCACTTAGTTTGCCAGTCACAGCGTCCAACAATGGGCCCAGGACAACAATGTCCGCATGCTTTTCGCCCCAGTGGCGCACCCCCAGTCTAATGGGCAGGTTGAGGTCACCAACCGCACCCTCAAGGAAGGCCTCAAGAAGCGCCTTGAGGGGGCCAAAGGTCGCTGGGTAGATGAACTCCCAAGTGTCCTGTGGGACTACCGCACCACAACGCGAACCCCAAAAGGCGAAATGCCTTTCTCTCTGGTATATGGCGCAGACGCGCTTCTGCCTATTGAGGCAGACCTCCCAATGATCCGCATGATCAACTTCACTGACGAAGCCAATGCCCAAGGGCTTCGCGCCAAACTCGACTTAATCGAGGAAATACGCGAGGGCGCTCGCTTTCGCATGTTTGCCCTAAAACAGAGGCTCGGTCTTCACCACAATGCCAGGGTAAAACCCAAAGCACTACAACAAGGGGGCCTTACCTTGCTCAAATCTGCCCTCACCGCTCGCGACCCTAAACAGGGTGTCTTGCGGCCCAACTAGGACGGACCATACATTGTTCATAAACAAGTCCGCCCAGGAGTCTATGAACTACAAGACCATGATGGTTGTCTTCTTCCCCGTAACTTTCATGCGGATGACTTACGCCCATATTACGTGTAAGTCCTCAGTCTTCTATCTTCAGTTTAATGAAATACATGTGTATTCCTCCCTCTCTTGCAGTATTACGTGGCATTATAAATGCCCTCTCAAATCGCCCTCTGTACCTGACCGGGTAGACTGGCCACTCACCTAAATCATGGCATCAGGCCTTGTCAGGTCTCACTTGCGCACCCACACAAAGGGCAGCTCCCTGCGGTCACGCCAGGTAGTTGCGGGTCTCATCCCCAACTGACCTTCAACTCGCCCCGCCCCAAGGGTAACCCCCTTGCATTGCGGAAGGGTAACCCCCTTTTCGGCTCCTTCAGGGAGGTCTATGTGTAAGTCGCCCTCGCGCGCCACAGCAGACCTTCCGCACGGACTCCTCCACACAGGTAGTTACGGGTCACATCCCCAACTGACCTTCAACTCGCCCCGCCCCAAGGGTAACCCCCTTGTGCTGCGGAACGGTAACCCCCTTTTTGGCTCCTTCAGGGAGGTCTATGTGTAGGTCGCCATCGCGCGCCATAGCAGACCTTCCGCACGGACTCCTCCACACAGGTAGTTGCGGGTCTCATCCCCAACTAACCTTCAACTCGCCCCGCCCCAAGGGTAACCCTTTTGCGCTGCAAAAGGGTAACCCCCTTTTGGCTCCTTCAGGAGGGTCCCTGTGTAAGTCTCCCTCGCGCGCCTCACCGGACCTTCCGCACGGGCTCCTCAACGCAGCTACGGGTCTCACCTCCCGAAACTCCAACTGGCTCTTCACTTGCCTCAACAAGTGTTCCAACGCCTTCGCCGTCGTACGGCTTCAGGCTCAAGGTAAAACTGAGTTTTACTTCATTTTTATCATATAAATGATGAAGCACTCTGCAGGTATCCTCTACTTGGTACACTGTACACTACCCAAGGGCTTACTCCCTGGAAAATCGCCAGGAAGGTCTCTGAGTGAGCCGCCTTCGCGTGCCCCAGCAGACCTTCCACATGGGAAAGTCTTATCCATGGTCTTCAAAGGCATCGCCTCTACGAACCCTGGACGGGTCCTCAACTTGTCTGAACGAGTGAACCCACAAATTGTCTGGAAAGATATTTGTGACCCCGCCGTTGCGGATTTCAAGTGCATTGCCACTATGAACTCGAGATGAGTCTTCAGCATCTTGGCAAGTGATCTCTGTGGCTTCGCCGTAGCGAACCCCAGCAGACTTCTCGCCACAAACAGGACTTAGCTTACGGTTGTTAACCTAGCTAACTTCCCTACACCGCTATCGCAAGACAAAAACAAGGCTACAAAACAATGAAGGTAAAATGAAATTTTACTTCATCTACTATTATCAAAGTTATGCATAAGTGCAGGTGTCCTTTTTTCACAAAAGAGGGGGGGCATCCACATTTCGGAGCCTCCACCCAAGCCCAGCAGGGCATACCATGCCTCCCCCATCTTCTTCCCTTGCACTATTGGATCACTGGTGTTAGCAGCATCCAGAATCCCAATACTCAGCTCTGGGAACGCCTTCTCTACTTGAAAGAGGCATCGTAGCCAGCCCTCCTCGTAGGCTTGCGCCCCTGCCTCGCCTTGAGCTTGGATCTCACCAAGCTTCGCCATCAGTCGAGCCATCCTCTGAGGAATGGACACCTTGATGGAAGAAAAGGACTCAGGGTCCTCACCTGCAAAAAGAGGGAGGCTCAGGGCCTTCTCCATCTCCCACACTGAGGCCACCGCCTTTTCAAAAGTAGCAATGACCTCAGTCTGTGCCTTCAGGGCATCCTTAGCCACAAGCCTACTCGCCTCGGCTTCCTCCTTAGCCAGTTGAGCCTGGGCAGTAGCCCGGCGCTCCGCCTCCTCAGTTGCAGCCCTTGCCTGCTCAACTTCAGCCTTCGCCACTTCGAGGGCAACCTTGGTCTCCGCCTCCAAAGAAAGGAGGGACTCCTTCAGAACAACATTCTCGAGCTGCTTGGCTTCCAACCCTGCTGCCTGCTGGAGGAAGCGTTGCTGAAATGCGTCAATTAGGCTGGCCTGCTCCCACCGGTACAGCCTGCTAGCCGTCCGTTCCTTGTTAATGTAGTCACACCAGGTCTCCAGTTGGGCCACTCGCTTGGCCTGCTCCTCCTCCCTTCCTTGGGAAGCATCCAGCAACTTCCTGAGAAATGCTATCTCAGCAATCTGGGCGTCGTCCCGCCTATTGGCATACTTGAGAAAGTCCTGCCATTGCTCCATAGCGGCGTACCCTTGGACAGCAGCCTGCATCCAAGTTTATTTGAGCAAGACAGAAAGAAAACAAACAGAGCTTGTAAGCAAAGACCAAAAGTTGACTTACCCGCAGATTCTGCTTAGCAGACTCCTTCATGAGCTCAGCAGGGGACTCCAGGCTTTGCCCCAGCACCTCCCTGTCATAAGGGGTGCGCAGCCCCTCCAAGCATGACAAGAGGGTCTTCTCTCCTCCCAACAACAATGAGTTGTCATTATTGAGGCAGAAGACCGGATCCCACGCATCGCGCAGCAGCTTCCCCTCTTCTTGGTACACTTTGGCCCTGAGGTCCTGCCTTGTGACCCTCAGCGTAACTGGACTTTTGGACCACTTGGGGGCTGTCTTAGCAGCAACGCGCCTTCGCTCCAAATAATGGGACCACACCCCAGTCTCCTCAAGGATCTCGGTCATGGTCCCTAGGTCCGCTGGGACCTCGCAGGAGCCAAGCTCTTGCCCAGAAGGCCCCGCACCTACAGCAGTTAAGGGCAGTACAACTGAGAGAATTGAAGCATAATCTCAAAACAAGAGAAACAAACTTTCAAGGTCAAGAAACTTACCAGCAGAGGGTTGTCCCCATCCAATAGCCCCTGGCTGACTACTGGAAGGTTGGGCTACTTCCCAACCACTTGCCCTCACAGAGGACTGCGCCACCAATACCCCCTCCTCAGGGGCTTCGCCATCGGAAGAGGAAGAAGTTTCCTCAATCCTCAGGATCCTCTTCCCCTTTGCCGCAAGGGCCTTCTCCCTTGAAGGAGTCACTTCAGGGACCTCCTCCCTAGGAGGGATTGCTGCAGGGGCCTCCTCCCTTGCGATGGTGGCCTCCACCCCCTCTCTTGCAGGTGTGATCACCACCTCCTCCTCCACAGGAGTGACCACGGCCTCCTGCTGACCAGGACTACCAATGGCCTTAGCAGCCTGTTGGCCCCTCCTCCTCATGGATAGCAGAATTTCCCCCGCTGACATGCCCTTTGGGGAGGCATTCTTCCTTTGGCAAGGATTTCTGCCACAACCACGTGCCCAGGCAAGTCTTCACCTTGGGTTGGAGAAGGAGTAGCAAAGAGCCCAGACACAAAGTCTTCAAGGGCAACAGCCTCCTTAAGGGGAACTGGCTGCACCACTGACACTGGCACAGCTTCTATGGGCGTGGCCTCTTCAGTAATGGAAGGGACCTCCACCTCCACTCCCCCGGCCTCCTCAGCAGGCTTTGTAGCCTCCTCCACAACACTGGGGACCTCTCCCCCAACAGGCTCTTCAGCCTCTTCGACAGGAGGGACTGCTGCAGATCCCCCTGCTTCTTCAGGCCTCTTGGCCTCTCCAACTGGCCTCGCACCTCCTTCAGTAGAAGGGACCACTGCAGATCCCTCCGCCTCAACAGGCTCCCTGGCCTCTTCAACAGCAGTAGGGGCACTCCCCTCTCCAGGCTGCGCTGCACCAGCAGCCACTCTCCTCTTTTTCCCTTGAGGGAACGCTGACAACTTGGTGCCAGCCCTCTTCTTCTGTGGCTTAAGGGTAATGCGCCCAACGCCTTGACAGCCCCAGCAGGGGCATCCTTCCCAAATGCACATGACAGGTGCACTTGCTGGGCAATGCGCATGGACGTTCTCTTGCCCCGGCCTTCGCCAGACTCCACAGAGACATCTACAAACAGAAGGAAAACTTCAGACCAGGTTTTACCAAACCTCTTACACTTATGCAATACACTTATATATGCAAACATACCTTTGGGCCCTGCCAGCGCTGCGTAAAGAGAGTCTACCACCGTCCCACGGTGGGCAGGGGCCCATCCCTCGTATGGCGGGGGCACCTCAGGGTCCAGCACGAAGCCCGTGCTGATCCCAGCCCACCTCAGAGTGGTCTCATCCAGTTGGGTGGCCGAGAAGGGGAAGAGCTCGTCACAAGCGCTCCTTGAAAAAGCATCGTCCAACCACCCCAGTAGTTGGACGTATGCCCGCCACCGCAATCCTTCAGAAGACAATTCAGGCCTCCGCGAGATACTTTACACGGGTAGCTGCGTCCTCGCGCAGGGAAAGTCCCACGAGTTGTCACGAGGCAGGAAGAAGAAGGACCCGTGCCAGTTGTGGTAGGATTTGGGCGAGGCAGTGAAGGAAATGGAATGGTTGCCCCTGACATTTGTGGGAGTGACGTAGAAAAACGCACTCCCACTCCTCAGCTCCAGCCAGTAGAAACGGTTGAAGACATCAGAAAAAGGCTTCACGCCGGCCATATGGCAGGCAACAATGAAGCCCGCTATGGTCAGGAAGGTGTTGGGCGCCAACTGTGTTGGTGGCATCCCCCACCCTGCGCACAAGTCTTGCACTAATTGCGGAAGGGGAAAGCGCAGCCCCGCCGCGAGCTGTGCCGTATATAGGCACAGCACCCGATTCTCCATATTCTCTACAGTCACGGTGTTACGGTCACCCCGAGCGGGTTGCGACCGGGTGACCCGGGGCTCCAATTTTGGCCTGCGGGTCACGTTTTTCGGTGTTCAGGCGGCTTCCGAGCCCTATCCGAGTATCATTTTGGCGAACCCTTCCGTATTTGAGGTCGTGTGGGTCCCCCGGACGTTTCCGCCGAAAATATTTTTCTGGCGCCGGGGGGTTGTCGGGGTCGCCTCGGAACGTATAGCGGGCTCGGTAGCACTCTCGAGATCTCAGTTTGGGAAGCCGTTTGCAGTTTTGGAGTCGTGAGAATGTCCCAGAGGTGTTTGTGGAGTTTAATATTTGGGATGGGACGTTCGGTTTCGGGCGACTCCCGGGGCTCGGGATGGAAATTTTCTGACGGATTTGGGGTAAGTTGTCTTATAATTTAAGATGGAATTTATGGGTATTTTTATAGAATTTTGGAAGTGACGGAATTTCGGTTCAGGTTGACACGCTCGCACGTCGGGTTTTGGTTCGGGTTCAGCGAGCTCGGTAGGACACTCCGGAATGGTAAATGAACTTCTGAAAAATGTTTTGTGAATGTTATAATATTCTGAGGGTTGTGTCCAAGTTTCGTTAATTTTGGAGTCCGGTAATTATTTTTGGGCAAAAAGAATTGGAACTTTCGGAAAAATTGGGAGTTAAATTGCAATTGGGTGCAAAATTAATAAAAATCAGCATGGGGCAGCAGTTTCTTTCGGCAGAATTGGGGATGATTAATAGGACACTTGTCCTATTTTAATTTAGGAAGAGAGGGATGGGTTATAAAGTGAGGGAGATATATATAAGACATATTATTTCCATAAAATGAGTTTCAACTCATTTCTTTTCTTTTTCATCTCCTTCTTCTTCCTTTGCTGCTGCCGACGCCACCATTGTTGATCAACTCAAGCTTGAAGTTCTTCTTCTTGGTAGAAATCAAAGAGAAATTGGATGCTACTTGTGGTAAGCATCCTCCCTTCTCCTCTTTTCTTGTTGAAATTGAAGATTAGTGAAGAAATATGGATTTATGGTGAATGATGGGTTTGTTCTTAGCTATAAGCTAGGATGATTCTCTTCCTCCCATGTTTTAGTATGTTGTTCTTGGGTAGTAGGGGAGTGTTAATCAAGTGTTGGATTTTGGAAAACACATCTTGGGTGGAAAACCTATGTTGGCCGATTTTTTGGAGATTTTCCAAAATGATGTGTGTTTGTTATCTTGGTTCATGCTTCAAGTATGTTAATCCTAGCATGATTCTAAGCTTATGTATGGATTCAATTTGATGGAAAACAAGTTGAGTTAAAAACCCCCATTTGGCCGAATATTTGGGTTGATGTTCAATGTTGGAGTTTCATTTTGGTTAAATTGGATGTTAATATGGTGTTGGGGTTGAATTTAGGAGTGGATGGAAGTTTGAAACGTTGAATTCGGTTAAGAAATGGAAAAGTTACAATTAAGCGGGATTATCGGAAAATGGCGGGTAATGAAGGGTTTAAGGTTGGATTTGATCAGTTCTGCTTGTTGTATGATGTTTGTCAATGTATAATCTTGCATTGTCTAGGTTGGTTCTGAATTCTGACATTTCTGTGGAAATCTGGAATTTTACGGAAATTCTGCCGGATTTTCAGTTTTGGGGTCGGGAGTGTAGTTTGGTAGTGTGGTTGATAAGGATTCTAATTCAACTTGGTTTGACAGATTCTGAGGTTCGGAGGTTAGGAAAAGAGAAGTTCTAAGTTTCGGGGCACGGTGTAGGAGTTGTCCAGAATCGGTCTAATACTCTGGATTTTGAGGTAAGGGTTTGGTTCTGTTGTTTTGGTAAGCTAAGTATATGTTTTGGTTTCATTTTCTGCATTACGCTAGTATTTGAATTTTATGCCTTTGGGCATATTCGTAGTTTGTAGGAGTATGCCTTATGGCATACTGCATGCATTAACCTTACGGCAGTTGTGGGTTCGCTACCCACCTGGTGCACCATGCTTCAGTATTAGCTTGACTTCCGACTCCCTTAGTGGAGGTTGTCGTTCCGATTTATTATAAGGGTTATGGCGATTTAGAATCGCACGTCCTTCGGGACTCCGATCTATTTTCTGTACATGCATGTTATTCCGTATTCATTGCATATATTGCTATCTTTACATTTTGCGGGGTTACATATACTTACCTTACCCCATATCCCTTACGGGTCCTTTTAGGACTCACCCTTTTCGGGTTTTGTTTTTGGGTTTCAGTAGACACGATAAGCGACTGCGGAGTAGGTTTCCGTGAGGTTTCTACCTTGGGTGTGTTTTTGCAGCAGTTGCACCTTGCGGCCGGGATTGTCTTTTGGATCTAAATCCCGCGAGGTATTTGGATACTTAGATCTAGGGCTGGCTCTGTAGTTGCATATGCACACTTTCTGTATTGCTCTGATGATTGTATATTTGTATATACTCGTATATTCTGTTCTGTGCATGTTCTGAGCGCTTGGCGCTTGCTAGACACCTTAGGTTCTGTGAATTCTGTATGTATATATGTTTTGGTGCGTAAGCACTCGTCCCACGGAGGGCGGGGCTTACTCTGTTGCTAATGCATGAATTGTATGTTTGGATTTTATTTTCAGTTATATGCACGAAATATTTGTTAGGTTGCTTCCATAATCCTTTCGCTCTTTGGGTCCGCTACGCGCGGCGGGTCTCGATGGACCTGCCATTCCTATTCATTCCGGCTTCCGCTTCCGGCGTCCCGGCGCCCCGCCTCCGCAACCGGGCTCGGGTGGCGTGCGGTGACACACGGGCCAACCCATCGCCCGGCAGACGCCCGAACGGGACATATATACCGGCACTTTTTCCATAGGCCAGAAGGCCTCCACCATATCCTGATGAATTTTGTCAGATTTCACCATGGTCTTCTCCACGGTGGCAAGCACGGGACGAAGAGCTCCTTTGGACTCCATTTCGGCAAAAAGTAGAGCAACAAGCATATAAATCAGAACAGACCAAACAGGGGCATTTCATCAAGCACTCAGTGTGCTCAGAAAATTTGAAGCACTCACTGTGCCGAAAAACGAGATCTTACCTGATTCGTTACCGGTGAGTAAACCGGAAGGGGTAGTCAGCAAACGAACGGATGAACGGTGAAATCTCGAACGAAAAGTAGAGAACCGCCACAAGAAAACTCCCAACAGCCGATGAACGGTTCAAGAACGCAAGAATGCGGAATAGCTACTTGACACAGAAAATGAGGAAATGCGAAAGTGAAGGTGAAAGGCTTCAATTTTCTCAAATACGCTTTTATAAGCCCGCCAAAATGAAAAAGCGCTTTTAAGCGAAATCGGCTCCTGGGGCGCCACGTGCTGACATCTAGCGGTTAGAAAACCTTTTACCTTCCGTGCAAAATCAGAGAAGCGCTTTTTAAAAGCGTAATCAACTCCTGGGACGCCACGTGCCGCGTCCCATAACGGTTAGTAAACCTTTCACCTCCTGTTATCTCTCCTGCTTTAAATGCTGAAAGGACCCTTCACTGCCGTTGCACTCCAAACGATCCACAAGCAGCATAGCGCCTTCGCCAGCTCCAAGACTTGGGATTTTAACAGAGTACAGGACCCCACCCATACTCTGCCTTCAGGAGGAGGCATCTTGGTACACTACCCTCGCAGGCCTTATGTCTCCAGTCTCGCCTGCGCAAGGTCTTGCCCTCGCAGGCCTTAAGTCTCGCCTTGGCGATGTCTCACACTTGCCTTTGCGTCTCTTAGGTCTGTGCGGGTTGCCCTCGCGGTCTCAGGTCTCGCCTTTGTGATCTCACTCGCCTTCGCGGATCTTACTCCCGCGGTCCCAACTCGTCTTCACGAGGACTCCCACGCTTATACTGGTCCCGCCCAGATAAGGCCCTTATTACTCAGGTTCATGCAACCCTCACTCCTTATTTGGCTGTATTCTATCTGGGCCTTCGCCCCTTGCAGGCCCTCGCCTGCCACTTACTCCTCTGGGAGACAGACCACTTGGTCATCTGACATCAAGCAGCCAATAAGGAGGTCAGCACGAGCCTGGGAGATCTTCACCAGATTCATACGCCAGACATTCTCTGACAAGCGAATCACTTAAGGCTGTTTGCTGAGATCTTCATCATCACAGCCACCTTATCTCCAATCAGTCTGACACAGACTTATCTCAAACAGCCTGTCCAAAGGCTTCAACTGGGGGAGGCTCTTCTCCTGGCATCACTCTATAAATAGAGTGATGTCCACCCTAAACTGGGTAAGCTACTACACGCCCCCCCACTCCTCTCTTGCTACTTCTGAGTATTCCTCTTATCTTTTACAGATTACTCTGAACTGCAAGATTGGAGTCTCAAGAACACCATCATCATCAACCACTCAATTGGGATTCCGCTCCTATTCTGGGAACGTGAATATCAATACGTGTGGTCCCGGTGTGAGAAGGTGTAACAGTCGGTGCGAAGTGGTCGTTGTCACTCTCCTAATCAGACAACAGATCCTTCTGAGCAAAGACACCGTTCCTAACGGGGCCTATTTGACCCAATACCTCCACAAGGTTGATCGCTCCTGGCGTCGAGCAGATCTAGGTCGGGGATGAGGTGAAGGTCGTTCTGTAGGCTGTCAAGCCTAGCGATGTGCCCTCCTCTCGGGGTTACTATTGAGAGAGGGATCCAAAATGTCAGTACGTGGTACACTACCCAAGCAAATGCGTCCTCGCATCACATCAGAATCTGACAAGGCCCCGCAGGTCTTGCCCTCGCAGTCTCAAGTCTCGCCTGCGCAAGGACTCGCCCTCACGGCTTCACAGTTCGCCTTCGCGAGGTCTCACCCTCACGGTACCAAGTCTCGCCTGCACGAGGTCTCGCCCTCGCGGTCTTCCAGCTCGCCTTCGCGATGTCTCACCCTCACGGTTCTCGTCTCGCCTGCGTGAGGTCTCGCCCTCGCAGGTCTCAAATCTCGCCTGTGCGAGGTCTCGCCCTCGCAGGTCTCAAGTCTCGCCTGCGCGAGGTCTCGCCCTCGCGGTCTCCCAGCTCACCTTCGCGAGGTCTCACCCTCACGGTTCTCGTCTCGCCTGCGCGAGGTCTCGCGAGGTCTCGCCCTCGCGGTCTCTCAAGTCTCGCCTGCGCAGGTCTCGCCCTTGCAGTCTTACACTCGCCTTCGCGAGTCCCTTAGGCCTTCGCGGCTCTTGCCCTCGCGGTCTCAACTCGCCTTCGAGAGGTCTCTCATGCCTATAGTGGCTCCGCCAGACAAGGCCCTTGCACTCGCGGTTCGTGCGACCCTTACCTTTATTGGCTTTGCTCTTATATGGGCCTTCGCCACTTGCTGGCCTTCGACGCTGCATACTCAACTAAGGAAAGACCACTTGGTCATCTGACATTAAGCAACCAATAAGGAGGTCAGCACAAGCCTGAGTGATCTTCTCTACATTCACATGCCAGATATCTTCTCTGGCAAACAAATTGACAAAGGCGGTTTAACTGATATTCATCATTACAGCCGCCTTATCTCCAAAAGTCTGACAGACTTGTCTCACAGCCTGGCTAAGGCTTCAACTGGGGGAGGCTCCTCCTGGCATCACCCTATAAATAGGGTGATGTCCACCTTAAACTGGGTAAGCTACTTCACGCCCCCCACTCCTCTCTTGCTACTCCTGAGTGTTCTCTTTATCTTTCTACAGATCACTCTGAACAGCAAGCTTGGAGTCCTCAAGAACACCACACCATCAACAATTCAACTGAGAGTCTGCACCTGCCTCAGGAACGCGACTATCAGTACGAGTAGCACGGTCGCGTCCCGTGTTGACCATCTGAAATTCCCAACGAAAAAAAACAGAAAAGATAGTTAATCTCCATGTTAGCAAACAACGGTTTCCTAATGGCTATGTAGTGTAGATGATATGCATATTTAACTTAAATAGAAAATTTAGAATTTCAGCAGCAATTCCTTTGCTTGCTTACTTTGAAAGGACTGATAATCCACATCCTTCGTGGATCATTCTGGAGCGATATCTGATTTAACTACTTTAATTGAGTTTCCTGATTATGCTAGGTTATGGTGTCAACTAACCAACCCTAAATCTAAGCTTAAGTTCTTGAATAATTTTAGTAAAAGTTAGCTACTCTTTTAGTTAAATTACCCCAGAACTAGAAGCGGAGTTTAGGTCGGAAAGTCTAACCATTCCTAACTCTAACATTAAGCTCACTGATTCTTGCCCACAACTCCAGGAAGACTCAACACCTCAAGTAAATGTTGTTAGTGGGTTTCTGAACCAACCACGGAGATACGACCCTTATTCAAATCAATACAATCCCGGTTGGAGAGATCATCCAAACTTTCAATACGGGCAGCCCAACAATCAATCCCAACAGCAGCCTTTTGCGTTCAATAGACCACCCCCTCCACAAAATCAAGGACAAGGCTCAAGTATGTCTTTAGAAGATATCGTGAAGGCCTTAGCAACGAACACTCAAAAATTTCAGCAAGACACTCAAATGTTTCAACAAGAAACGAGGGCTAGCATTAGGGAGTTGGGTAATCAAGTTTCACAACTAGCAGCTTCGGTAGGAAGGATGGAAGCTGAAAAGGGAAAATTGCCATCACAATCTGAGGTAAATCCAAGGGAACATGCAAGTTCCATGACCCTTAAGAGCGGAAAAGAGCTGCAACCTTCAACTCCTGAAATGGCAGCACCTACAGAGGACAAGGAGGAGTCAATTCCAGCAACAACGGGTGAAGAAAAAGGTGGAAAACCTGCTGTCCATAAGCCAAAAATCATCATTAAACCTCCTTTCCCTGGAAGATTGGAAAAATCAGCAAAGGAAGAGCCGGAAAACGAGATTTTGGAGACTTTTCAGAAGGTTGAAGTCAACATACCTTTGTTTTATGCAATAAAGCAAGTCCCCAAGTATGCAAAATTTCTCAAAGAGCTCTACACCAACAAAAAGAAGCTGAAATCAGATGAGAAGGTAATGGTAGGTGAGAATTTCTCTACAATTATACAAAGAAAATTGCCTCCAAAATGCAAGGATCCAGGTATGTTTACTATACCCTGTCTTATAGGCAATAACAAAGTAGAAAAAGCCATGCTTGATTTAGGAGCATCAATAAATGTCATGCCACTTTCCGTTTATAATTCTTTGAACTTACGACCTATGAAAGAAACAAGAATGTTACAGTCACCCCGAGCGGGATGTGACCCGGGTGACCCGGGGCTCCGGTTTTGGCCTGCGGGTCAAGTTTTGGGCGGTTAAACGGCTCCCGAGACTTATATGAGTATTATTTTTGGGAATCCTTCGGGTTTCGAGGTCGTGTGGGTACCCCGGACATTTCCGCTGAAAATATTTTTCTGGGGCCGGGACTTGCCTCGGGACGTACAGCGAGCTCGGTAGTGCTCTCGGGACTTCGGAATGGGAAACCGTTTACGTATTTGGAATCATGATACCGTCCCAAATCCTTTTATGGAGCATATATTTTGGGTCGGGACGTTCGGTCCCGGGTGACTCCCGGGGCTCGGGACGGGAATCCTAGGGCTCGGGATGGGAATTCTCCGACGGCTTTGGTGTAAGATATGTTATATTTTGAGACGGATTTTATGGTAATATTTGTGGATTTTTGGCATGGCGGGATTTTGGTTCCGGCCAGCACGCGCGCACGTCGGGAATTACGCGGGTGGATTTGGCGCGGGTTGGCGCACCAGCACTTAGCCAATTTCAGACTTTTGGCTAAGTTTTGAGTCATGGTTTTGACCAAGGGGCTTGGGACAAGTGTCCCATGACTCACCCCTTGGAAAATATATAAAGGAGATGATTTATGGAATTAAGACAAGTGTTCATTTTCTTCTTCTTCTTCCTCTTGCCATCCGCCACCATTGTCAACTTATTCCAAGCTCCTTGTTCTTCATTTCTTGGCTGGAAATCATCAAGGTTGGGCTTAAGAAATTGGTAAGCTTCTCTTCTCCATGGATTTGCAAGTAGAAAGCTTTATTTTGGTGGAAAAAGAGAGCAAAAAACCGAATTAGGGTTTGCTCTTTACTACTAGTTTGGTTGATCTTCTTGCTTCCATCTTTTAGTATGTTCTTCTTGGGTTGGAGAGGAGTAAGAATCAAGGTTTAGATTTTGGAAAAACATCTTGGATGAAAAACCCTAGAAGTGCCGAATTATTGCTTGATTTTCTAAAAATGGTGTGTAGTTGTGTTCTTGGATCATGCTTTGGATATGTTGTTCCTAGCATGATTCTAAGGCTTTCTATGGTTTCAATTTGATGGGAAACATGTTGGGTAAGAAACCCCTCTTTGGCTGAAACTTAAGGGTTAGGGTTTATGAATGATTCTTGGTGTTTAAGGTGGGATTGGTTGGTAATCTAGCTTAAGATATGAAATTGGTGGTTAAAGTGTGTAATTGGAACCTTGAATGGTTTGATTTGGAAGTTTGTTGAAAAATGGGTGAGAGGCCGAAACTTAAAGGGAAACTTTATCTATGTTTGGGTTGTGTTTTGGATGTTTTGGATAGTAATTTGGTATCGTGGATGGATGATACGATCACGGGAACGACGAACGCGAAGCCGCGAGATCGTACGGAAGCGCAGATCTAGCTTGAAGGAGTCGAAGAACAGGGAACGGATAAATTCGGCAACAGACTACGAGGTTGGGCAATATCTGCGATAAGCCTGGGGAGTATGGAAGATCTAGCACCTCTCAACTACGAGATTGAGCAATACTAGATATTAAACTTGATGATAAACAATCAAGGGGGATGGCGGAAAATAGCAAGGGGGTGAGAACCGGGGCTTAAGGAATTTTCCTTCTTAAGCTTTAAACATGTTCTAAGTTATTCTAGGAGTCTGTTGTTCATTTTATAGGAAAGAAGGGAACAGACTCTTACATATGCGCATGCATGCCATAAAGTGTACAGTACTTTTGCATGCATGTCTGACTAAAAGATAAAAAGGTAAAAGCTAAAGTAGATAAGTACGCTCCCGAGTGTCAGCGTGAAAGGCGGGAGGGTGCCAGAATGGTCGGGAGTGGTTGGCCGACTTGATAAGCTTAGGTGGCTTTGCTTTAGGGCTTCGTATGACTGGAGGCCCCGCTCTGAAGGCCTCGCCTTTGTTAGGAAGCTTCGCGGAGAAGGCTTCGCCTAGTTGGCCTCGCCTTCTCTTTAAGGCTTCGCGAAGAAGACATCACCTTTGCTTGGAGGCTCGCAGGAGGGAAGCCCAACCTTAGCGTCTAAGCTGGAAGTCTTCGTGTTGTAGGCTGCGTCCTCGCCAGGAGGCTTTGCTGGGATGGCTTCACCCAAAGGCTTCGCCTTCGCCAGGAAGCTTCGCATGGAGGTTTGCCTTCATCTTGAAGACTTCATGATGAAGAGTCTTGTATGAGGGCTTAGCCGTGAGTGTTCGCGAGGATGGTTTCGCCTGAAGGCTTCACCATCGCCGGAACACCTTCGTTTGATGAACCCTAGCCCTCGCCTTGAGGCTTCGCCTGAAGGCCTCGCCATTGCCTGGATGCCTTAGCATGATGTAGTTCATCCTTCGTCTTGAGGCTTCACAGGGACGGCTTTGCCAAAGTGCTTTGCCAACGCCTGGATGCCTTCGTGTGCAGAAGCCTATCCTTCGCCTTGAGGCCTCGCGTACGGTCCTCGCGTGGAGGCGTTGCCTTTTCCATGTCAGGTGCTAGTCCAGACCATGGATTAGGCCGTCTGGGCCACTGAACCTACTCGCCAAGGGATTGCTCCGAGCTTCACTCGATTGCCTCTTCGTCTGGGACTCCTT
Source organism: Stellera chamaejasme (assembly GCA_024586325.1). Classification (NCBI taxonomy): domain Eukaryota; kingdom Viridiplantae; phylum Streptophyta; class Magnoliopsida; order Malvales; family Thymelaeaceae; genus Stellera; species Stellera chamaejasme. The sequence goes on from CM044981.1 coordinate 31,010,963, forward strand.
GTTGTTGCTTGGGGATCCCATGATCACATCATTCCCTCCCTCTGAAAAAGATTCGTCCTCGAATCTTAAGGGAAGAAAATTTCCTAAAATCGAAAACAAGCACAACAAACTTTGGAGAGCATTAGAGGTTAGTGAATGAAAATTTAACCAGAGACTGGGGGGGTCGCGGTGGCGATGCATATATATATATATGCGAGAGCATGATAACTCCTATATGCATCGTGAACATGAACAAAAGTTTATAAAAATTCATGAGATGCTTTCTAGAGTACTTTATGCAATTAACAAGAAATTTATACTCAAGGAAAGCATGCGGCCTAAAATCCTTGGACCTTTGTTCATGGAACTGGGTGGTGGGTCAAGGGAAGCTTTGCCTTCGCAAACCACATGCACATGTGCTCCCCGAGACAAAGAAGGAAAACCTAAGCTAGTCACAGAAGGAACATCAAACTACAGCGCGCAGAGACTAGCATTAGCATAAGCAAGAGGTTGAGAGATGAACAGGTCGCTGTTGAGTGTCAAAGACACAACATGTTTTCCCACATTTTTCATGCAAATCTACTTTGTTTTGAGCTTAATTGGATATCATCTAGAGCAAATTACTTGTTATAGATGTTTCTTATTGGTGTAGATAATTGGAAGAGAAAAATGTGTTGAAGTGGAGCTTAAGGCATTGAAGGGAAGAAGAGTCGAAGGTGTTGGAGAACATCAGGGCAACACTAGGACGAAGTTGGGGCACCAATCTGATGAATGCCCGAATTCCAGTTCCCATCACTTGGGGTGGACCTGGGGCAAGCATGGGGCGCCAAGTGAAGGTCTGCCCCAAGTTCCAAACAGTTGGGGCAACACCCGGGTGAGAACGGGGCGCTCATGGCAACTCGCCCAAAGACAAATTCTGCAGTTTTTCGTAAGCACGATTAGTGGCGGTTTTCACTCGGCAAAACAGCGTTTTCACCGATTACTTTTCACAACTTGCTCTCCCATTGGCCTAGGGATATGTGGGCCTTAGAATTAGGTTAAATAGACTTTCTAAAACATATTGGGAGAAGTTACCACGTACAATTTCAGATTCTAGACTAGTTTTCTCTCTATTGTTCTTCCTCGGAGCCTAGAGCTCTGGGAATTTCTTGGAGACTTCCATGGAGGCAAGTGAAGATCAATATGGGAACTTGAAGAACCAAGATTGGATTTGATTCTTCTACCTTTCTCTTGTTATTTTCACTATGTTTATGCTTAGTTCTAGAGTAGTTATGGAGTAGACATTTAATCTCCTTAGATCTAGTTTGTGATGGATGATTGAGACTTGATTCATGACTTATGATGGTTGTTTTCCATCATTTATGTGTTATTCCTTATGCTTCATGGTTAACATGTGAGATTCAAAGTATTTCTTGCATGTTGTTATCAAGTGCTCGATGAATTGTTTGAGAGAACATTTGTAGAGCATAAATGAAGGAATAACGTAGTAGTTCAATTAGCTTGAGAGGGTTAATGAGAATCTACTAGGTGTGTTTTAAAGCTTGAGATTACTGCAATTCTAGGTGCTCAATTGGATAGGAGATTTACCTTGAGTTACTTAGTTAATTAGGATAACTTTCTTCCAAAAGAAGTAGAAGTTAGGCTTAAGAATGCTAGCATCCGTAAATGCATCTCATAATTTTGTCTCAATCAAAATCATATAACTAAGGTCTAAGGAGAGATTCGATTAGTAAATCAACTAGATTCTTGTTCTCATAGTTTGCTTAGTTATCATTAAGTTGTAGAATTGCATTTAGTCATAAATCCATCTTACATATCCACTTTGTATTTCACATTAAAGTTCTAATCTCGTTAAACAATTGTTCATCTTAGTTTTTCTTTTGATAGAAAGCATACTCACACACACTTCACACACTATCTTCGTGGGATCGACCCCTACTCACTACTCTACTACAGAACGATCCTTACTCTTGAGGGTGAGTCGGGCATACATTTATTTGCCTTTGTCTGATTCGCGACATAGCAATGATTCAAATACATTTATAAACACCTTAACTCACCCTTGTATTTGTCAAAAATAGTGTAGGGCGAAGAGTAAGGGGTCGAACCCAAGAGAATCGAGCGTTCCTAGGCTAGTGTGCAATGTGTATAACTATGCTAGAATGCAATGCAAGGGGCAGCAATGGTTTGATGGGATGGTTGGTGGAAAGTGTAACTAATTTAAATGAAACTAGATGCAATGGAGGCAACGAGTGAAATGAAACAAGTAAGAGCTAGGAAAATTAGAACTTGTGGAATTTCAAGTATAGAGATCTCTTCGGGATTCATGCATCTTAGAGGCTACTTGTGCATCTCAACTCATGGTTTAGAGATTGATTACTAAAGCTAACATGCTTCCATCTCTAGATAGCACATTAATCTCTTGCCAAACACTAACCTAAACAACTCTCGTTGTATTAGCATTAGGTGACAAGGCATGAACAACTCCTAATCTACTAATCAATCAACTCCTAGATGTTATCTCTAACAATCAGCAAGCCAATCAACCAAATCCCTTAGGCAAAGTTCATTAAAACCTCTCTCGAGCATTTCAACAAACACCTTAGATGCATATGCTATAGTTAGCCACTCTCTAACATACTTAAGCATTCAATGATCATGGAATTGGTATCTAAATCCATACAAGTCGAGAATATCACAATCAAACCTCTAATAACATTAAACCCCCAAGAAGAAATGAAAACTACCTACTCCTACTCATGATACTACTCAAAGTCAGCACCAATAAAACACCAACAATGAAGAGTAAAAGAGAGAGATAGGATAGAAATCACCCTATAAATGATCATCCACAAGAGCCCCAATCAACCTCTCATAATTGTGAGGTTGAAGGGGCTCATAAGCCCTAGGAGAAAGAGGAAGAACAGCTCCAACTTCAAGTTTGATGTGAAATTCGTGTAAATGGTGAGATGTTCCTAAAACTCATCCTAAAAGTCTATATATATTATATCTAATAGTCTAAAAAGTCCCTAGACATATGGGACATTATAACAAGGTAAAATAAGGGTAAACATGTCCAAAAAGTAGGTGCAAAACGAGTGGAATCGAGTCTGAATCGAGAAAGACTCATTAAATGACGTGGAGGCCCGAGGCTGTCTTTGGGGTTGCGCTGGTGGGCACAGGGGATGCGCCTGTACTGTTCACAAAGGGTCAGTTTTCTCTAGAGGATGCTCTGGGATGCGCTGGGAGGATGCTCTGGTTACTGTTCACGCAAGCTACCATGCTCAGGATGATGCGCCCGGTGCGCTGGGTTGCGCCTGGTGCGCTGGGGGTTGCGCTGGATGCGCCCGGGTTGCTCGATTCTGTTCACAGAGGCTCAACCTTTCACGCTTTACTTTTTTCGGTCCTTGCGCGGGATTCTCCCAACTTTTTCGCCACTCCTCAAACTCCACTCCTTTAGCGTGCGCCTGCAAACAAATAGCCACAGCGAGTATAGCGCACACAAAATACAATAATATGATAAAAAAGGTGATGAATTTGACTTAGAACACCATGAAAATGTGAAATGTTTGTGCCACACATCACACCCCCAAACTCAAAATGTTGCTAGTCTCTAGCAACGCAAGCATCTAGGAAAGTAAAGACTCAAGGACTCCTACTCTAGCCACCTACATATTTACAAAAACATTTGGTGTAGGCAAGAAATGAAATCAAAGTTATTCATGCACCTAAGAATAACAACTCAACAAAGCTTGAGTGCTCCTAAAGAAAGACCTATGTCTTGTGTAGTGAACAAGTGAATGACTTGTGAGAAGTTACAATAAAGATCGCAAGATACAAAAGTTGGGGTAAGTTGGTCATTCGAGCATTTAATACTTCCTAAAGAGAACGTAGACTACAAGTTTAATGCATACCAATGAGAAACTAGATTTAGCAAGTGAATGTGGAATGCCCATTGCTCACACCTTATTCATCAACTCCCTTTTTTCCCTTTTTTTTACTACTTCCTTCTTCTTCTTCTTTTTTTTTATTATTTTTTTATGTGTGAGGATGGTTTCCTAAATTCTTAAGATGAGCGCTTGGAAGAGGGTCAAGAGGCCACGCAGTTGCCGTCTACAACCACATGTCTAAAGAATCATTCCAACCGAACCTCCTTAAGATGTGCGATATCGCATACTTGCACTCCAAGCTTGCACTTGGAAGAGAGGCATTAAGCTATGCTACGGGTGCTCCGCTTCATGACAAAAGCGTCATTCCAAGTGTTGCCAAACATAGAGTGCAAATATTAGGCACCCACCTAGCATTTCCCATTCACAAGCTAGCTAAATCAAGTTTCACACGATAACATTAACCAAGGTTTCGGTTCTCTTTACAGAAATTTTTCATGCTCAAGACCAACTTTAATCCAAAAATCAGATCATGCAATTCTAAAGTGTAACAATTCACAAAATGTTCAACAAGACACTCAACAAGTAAGATCCGTCTATATTAGTACTCAAGCTAAGAGCACACACACCATATACTATCATCGAATGCATGAACCACTTATCATATCCCAAATACAACTTGGCTACAAGTTTTTTTAGTTTTCTGATTTTTTTTTTTTTTTGAAAATCATAACCTTAAAGGAGAAATAAAAACTAGATGCTTGCAAGGTGTTTCAAGTCAAATACAACACAAGGTACTCTCTACCATCTCCCACATGAAACATATGCGTATACCCCCCCAAACTCAAAATATGCAATGTCCTCATAGCATGAGAGGGAAAGAAAAAGGGAGAGAACGGTAGGTCGTACCTGGGGGGCCAAGTAGGCCCCCTAGTCCTGGGTGGAGGTGGAGGGACCGGCCTCAGTACCGGTGGAGAAATGGGTTGAGAGCGTTTTCGCGTCTCCACCTTACCAAAAATTTCCATGAACATGTTTCTCCCCTGAAATTCCACTTCAATTGGCTTCACCCACCTGAAAATAAAGCACGTCAATGCTCCTACTCTTATTCAAACTTGAACTTTAAGTAGCTAAAACATGAAGTTCAACACCATTGGGTTGCCTCCCAACAAGCGCCATGTTTAAAGCCCTTGGCTAGGCATGAGTGGTGAAGAAAGTGTCACGTGACACCCTTCGGTCTTATGTCATCCACAACATGAAGATCAAACGGGTATTTCCTTCCAAGATCCACTAGACTCATCTTTCTTGGAGGTCTCCATGGCATGCATCTCCCTTTAAACATTCCACCTTCACAACACTTATCCAACTTGAAGATTTCCACATATTCATCTTGGGGCACTTGAGAGCGAAGAGTGGGTGTTGCTCCTAAAAGTATCTTGAGATTTGCAATTTCCGCTTCTCCCCATTTGAATTCTTCTTCACACTTTTCCTCTATATTTTTCTCGAAGTGCTCACTTTTCTCTTCGAAGTTCATATCTTCCAATGGTTGGTCATGTTCTACAATTGTGGCATTATCTTGCATCCCATGGCTCATCTCTAGGAATTGGTCTTGTAAATCCCATGCCATTTGTGCACATAAAAGCTTCATGTTCTTCAATGATGCCCTTGTTTCTTCTTTCGCATATGCCATTTTGTTGGTCAAAGTGTTACATCCCTCTTCAATCATCTTGCTGCCTTCTCTTATCTCTATAGCTAGATCCTCTATTAATTGACTAAGAGAAGGTTTTTCTTCAATTTGGGGCTCCATGAAGAGAGGTGAAGGGTGGGGGTTCTCTCTTTTGAACCTTTCCTCTTCTCTTTTGTTGTTCTCCCGAAGTTCACTTATGAAATCTTCCAATGTTTGGTTCATGGAAAGCAACACTTCATTTTGTTGCACAAGAGATGGTTCCTTCATTACTTTGGTCATTTCCTCCTCTCTTTGAATGTTGTTTGCCCTCATCTCATTCACAAGATCATCTAACTTTTGTGTCATAGAAAGCAATGCTTCATTCCGTTGCACAAGAGGTGGTGGAGATGTGACATAGTAGTACTCATGAGTGTTTGCTTCATAATCTTCATATGTTGGCTCCCAAGTGTAGAATGTTTGATGATTGTAGAAGCCATTTCCTCTCCATGAGTCTTGCTGTCCATTTGACCAAGTATCTTCATAAGCATCCATGTCCTCCCAATGATAGTGGTCTTGGTTGTTCCTCCACATGTTGTGGTGTGCCATTAGTAGCACAAAAGATGGTACCTACAATGCAAGATAAGAAATGGAAGTAAACATGGTCTAAAATTTACAATGCAAGGAAATAAACATGATATGCAATATGCAACACACAAAACACAAAAAGTCTAAAAACATACACTCAATTCCCGAACGGCGCCAATTTGATCAAGGGTGTTTTTACTCAATGCAAAACACAGGTGCAATGATTCAAATACATTTATAAACACCTTAACTCACCCTTGTATTTGTCAAAAATAGTGTAGGGCGAAGAGTAAGGGGTCGAACCCAAGAGAATCGAGCGTTCCTAGGCTAGTGTGCAATGTGTATAACTATGCTAGAATGCAATGCAAGGGGCAGCAATGGTTTGATGGGATGGTTGGTGGAAAGTGTAACTAATTTAAATGAAACTAGATGCAATGGAGGCAACGAGTGAAATGAAACAAGTAAGAGCTAGGAAAATTAGAACTTGTGGAATTTCAAGTATAGAGATCTCTTCGGGATTCATGCATCTTAGAGGCTACTTGTGCATCTCAACTCATGGTTTAGAGATTGATTACTAAAGCTAACATGCTTCCATCTCTAGATAGCACATTAATCTCTCGCCAAACACTAACCTAAACAACTCTCGTTGTATTAGCATTAGGTGACAAGGCATGAACAACTCCTAATCTACTAATCAATCAACTCCTAGATGTTATCTCTAACAATCAGCAAGCCAATCAACCAAATCCCTTAGGCAAAGTTCATTAAAACCTCTCTCGAGCATTTCAACAAACACCTTAGATGCATATGCTATAGTTAGCCACTCTCTAACATACTTAAGCATTCAATGATCATGGAATTGGTATCTAAATCCATACAAGTCGAGAATATCACAATCAAACCTCTAATAACATTAAACCCCCAAGAAGAAATGAAAACTACCTACTCCTACTCATGATACTACTCAAAGTCAGCACCAATAAAACACCAACAATGAAGAGTAAAAGAGAGAGATAGGATAGAAATCACCCTATAAATGATCATCCACAAGAGCCCCAATCAACCTCTCATAATTGTGAGGTTGAAGGGGCTCATAAGCCCTAGGAGAAAGAGGAAGAACAGCTCCAACTTCAAGTTTGATGTGAAATTCGTGTAAATGGTGAGATGTTCCTAAAACTCATCCTAAAAGTCTATATATATTATATCTAATAGTCTAAAAGTCCCTAGACATATGGGACATTATAACAAGGTAAAATAAGGGTAAACATGTCCAAAATGTAGGTGCAAAACGAGTGGAATCGAGTCTGAATCGAGAAAGACTCATTAAATGACGTGGAGGCCCGAGGTCAGTCTTTGGGGTTGCACCTGGTGGGCCTGGGGGATGCGCCTGTACTGTTCACAAAGGGTCAGTTTTCTCTAGAGGATGCCCTGGGATGCGCTGGGAGAATGCTCTGGTTACTGTTCACGCAAGCTACCATGCTCCAGATGATGCGCCTGGGGGTTGCGCCTGGATGCGCCTGGGTTGCTCCGATTACTGTTCACAGAGGCTCAACCTTTCACGCTTTACTTTTTTTGGTCCTTGCGCGGGATTCTCCCAACTTTTTCGCCACTCCTCAAACCCCACTTCTTTAGCGTGCGCCTGCAAACAAATAGCCACAGCGAGTATAGCGCACACAAAATACAATAATATGATAAAAAAGGTGATGAATTTGACTTAGAACACCATGAAAATGTGAAATGTTTGTGCCACACATCAGTCGCCCTCTCTCTTCACCTCAACCATTAACATGGCTTCAGCTCTAATTATTCTAAGATGCGTATGTTTGCTAAGGAAAGGCATGGATGTCTCTCGTGGAATAAAGTGACCTTTCTTTAGCGCATGCATTCTAAGCATGCTAAACATGGCATCTTGGGGGGTCCCATATATATATATATATATATATATATTCGAACAATGGGTGTGGCGGAGGACCGATGTCTGATCCATCACCCACGTTCGTAGCATGCAGACTCAAGGAAACCATGGATTCGCACTCTTGCGTATACCCTTTGCTACTAGAAGAAAGAGACAAGTTACCTTCTCCCAAGTTAGGGAGGCGTAGACCTGCTTCGCATATCATCTTCTTTTCTTCCAGCAATGGTGTGGCTTCTTCCTCGAGTGGGAGCTCAGTTGGGACTCCTGCATGAGCTCTGCCTTCTTCCAAAGCGCCTTCGCTTTCTTCACCTCTTCGCGCATCCGCGGCCTCTTCTTTTTCCTGCACAACCAAAGAAGAACAACAAGTTTGAGAAGATGAAACGGTTAGTTCTTCTTGGAGTATGGTAGAAGGCCCAGGTGAGTTTTTCTTTTCACTCAATTGGCTTTGGAGAGCTCTCTCCTTTCTTCTCTCTTTCCTTTTCCTTCTCACCCGCTCATATTCTAAGTACTCATTTTGAGCCTTTCAATCTCTTCGGCGAGAGTTTCTTCTTTTGGATTTTGGTGAGGGTTTGGATTTGTGGTGTGGGTATGGGCTGCGCAAGTATTGGGCGGTGGGGTGCGCGGCCCAACCAAGGGGGTTTGTAGCGATGGGGGTCCTTGCCTCCTCTCATTGGAGGGACTGGGTTCGCTTTGGGGCGAAGACACTTCGAGTGGATTTTGGTGGGGAAGTTGGGCGGGGGCACTAGGTGAAGGGCGCAGGGGGGATCTTGCTTGGGAGTAGTATCGAGAGGGTGGCTCTCCCTGAGGGAAACCATATCTCTGCCATAGCACTCTATTCAATCCACTCCAAGTCCGGATGGGGGTTCGCAATATTGCTCTCGTTGAGCGAACTCTTAGCGACACCATCTTCTTGCTTCTCCTTTTAGGGTCCTTATGGCAAGGTCTATCCTTTCTTCTTTAGTGAATTGGTAATACCAAAAGTGGTACTCCAATCCCTCCATCCAATGCCATAGGTCATCTTCAAGTTGGTGTCTTCCCATCGGTGAGTGGAACCCAAAGAAATATATATTTTCTTCTGCCATGGGTTTGCCTGCGCACTTAAACAATAAAGTTAGTACCGCTCAATCTCCTCACGTGTTTTAGGGGGTCTCCTGCCGTGAAGGGGTCTGCCCTTTCGCGAAGGGGTCACACTCGGCTTTACCTCTTTCCTCTTGCTTGTAGCTCTCAAAGCTTGCTCTTTAGTGCCAAACCCGAAAATGAATACCACAAGATAACGTCTAGCATGCAAAAATCATTTTAGAAATGAAGTGCTAGTTAGTTGAAGCAAACTAGGTTAAAGGTGGGGGGGTTCTTTGGCAGCAGAATTCAAGAAGGTATGAAAGAAGGTTTTGGCGCACAAACACCTTTTGGTTCAATTTGAAATCAAAATTAGATCAAGGTCACTATTCATATGGGTTTTGGTATGAACTTGTATGAACACCATATGAACACCAAGAACAATAAGAACACAGATTTGATTTCTTCAATTCTTTAACAACCAAGCTTTATACACCACTTCTTTTCACTTTCAACTACAACCTCACTCTTTTAAGCGCATAAAATTTGCACGTTGCGGTTTCGAATAAAACTGAGATTTACGACTTTCGCAAAACCGCAACTGCATTTCTTTTCTTTTTCTTCTTCTTCTCTGTTTCTCTTCTTCTTCTTTCTCTTTTTTTTGACTTTTTGATTTATGAAGTTGCTAACACAACAACAACTCCTAACACAGAATCAACACAACAGATAAACCGAAACGAAAAGCGGATATGGGGGGGTTACAGAAAAACGAACAGAGTATAACACGGTTTGAAAAACGCGAAGATAAATCTTTCTTCAAGTAGAAGTTAAAGGGTTTAACCTTGAAGAAATCACAAACAACTCCAGCAAGCGATCTGGCTCTGATACCACTTGATACGATCACGGGAACGACGAACGCGAAGCCGCGAGATCGTACGGAAGCGCAGATCTAGCTTGAAGGAGTCGACGAACAGGGAAGGGATAAATTCGGCCACAGACACCTCCCAACTACGAGGTACCAATAGCCTTGTATCAGGAGGTACCGATAGCCTTGTTGGCGAGCAGAGAGCGAGTTGGGTAAATGGATTCCCATGGTCAACGTTCAGTGGTCACATCATTATGTCCGAGAAGCAACTTGGGAGACTGAGAAGGATATCAGAGAGCATTACCCCGAGCAGTACCAGCGGTTGATACCCCTCTTGGAGGACCAAGAGTCCTAAGGGGGGAAGGATGTTGCGGTCACCCCGAGCGGGTTGTGACCCGGGGCTCCGGTTTTGGACTGCGGGTCAAGTTTTGGGCGGTTAAACGGCTCCCGAGACTTATCTGAGTATTATTTTTGGGAATCCTTCGGGTTTTGAGGTCGTGTGGGTCCCCCGGACATTTCCGTCGAAAATATTTTTCAGGGGCCGGGACTTGTCTCAGGACGTACAGCGGGCTCGGTAACGCTCCCGGGAGCTCGGAATGGGAAACCGTTTGCATATTTGGAATCGACAGAACGTCCCGAATCTTTTTATGGTGCATATATTTTGGGTCGGGACGGGAATCCCGGTCCTCGGGATGGGAATTCTCCGACGGCTTTGGTGTGAGATATGTTATATTTTGAGACGGATTTGATGTTAATAATTGTTGATTTTTTGCATGGCGGGATTTTGGTTCGGGCCAGCATGCGCGCACGTCGGGAATTACGCGGGTGGTGTTGGCGCGGGTTGGCGCACCAACACTTAGCCAATTTCAGATTTTTTGCTAAGTGTTGAGTCATGGTTTTGACCAAGGGGCTTGGGACAAGTGTCCCATGACTCACCCCTTGGAAAATATATAAAGGAGATGATTTATGGAATTAAGACAAGTGTTCATTTTCTTCTTCTTCTTCCTCTTACCATCCGCCACTATTGTCAACTTCCTCCAAGCTTCCCGTTCTTCATTTCTTGGCTGGAAATCATCACGGTTGGGCTCAAGAAATTGGTAAGCTTCTGTTACGGTCACCCCGAGCGGGTTGTGACCCGGGGCTCCTGTTTTGGCCTGCGGGTCACGTTTTTGGGCAGTTAAACGGCTCCCGGAACTTATCTGAGCATTATTTCTTGGAATCCTTCAGGTTTTGAGGTCGTGTGGGTTCCCAGGACATTTTCGCCGAAAATATATTTCCGGGGCCGGGACTTGTCTCGCGGCGTACAGCGGGCTCGGTAGCGCTCCGGTGACCTCGGATTTGGAAACCGTTTTCATATTTGAAATCGTGAGAACGTCCCGGATCGTTTTATGGAATATAATATTTGGGGCGGGACATTCGGTCCCGGACGACTCCCGGGGCTCGGGATGAAAATCTTTCGACGGCTTTGGGGTAAGTTATGTTATATTTTAAGACGGATTTTATGGTAATATTTGTGGAATTTTGGCATGATAGGATTTTGGTTTAGGTCGGCACGCGCGCACGTCGGGAATTAAGCGGGAGGAGTTGGCGCGGGTGGTTTTACAGAATATCGCGCGCGTAGGAAAAAGCAGATAGTAAAGAATACAGGCAGAAGAAGTTCCGCCCTCTTCGTAGGGGCGAAAACTTCCTACGAATAATATACAGACCCAAGTGCCGAAAACATCCTATATGCAAAATTACCTACAGAGCCAAGTCCAAAACCAGTGTTACCTTGCTAGCTACAACTGCTGCGTGCTGAACATAAACAGGAGAATATATATGTCAAACCCAACTTAGTAAGATCACAAAAGTATCTAACGAGAAAAACACCCCCAACCTAACAGATAAGTACCTTAAAGCCAAAAAATGCACAACGATAACAGCGGGAGATGTACACCGCAGGTCGTTTGCCTGGATCCCCTGAAAATATAATAAGTGGGGGGGTGAGTTCTCGAAAGAACTCCGTAAGGGGGTAGGTACGGTAGCGGTAAAACCTTAAAAACATTTCCCTGCATAAAAGGGTTAGTATGCAATGAACTAAATAATACAGTCCTAAGTATGACAGGATTATGACATGCTCATGTGATGATGCTCTTAAGTCCCGTCGGACTGGTGGTACACCAATACAAAGGTTCCCCGAACCCTCGACAGCACCCTACAGCGGCTTGTTAAACTCACACTGATGATCGGGTCATAACGCGTGGTACCAGTGAGGGGAAATCGCCCATAACTGTCGGCCCAAAAAACGGCACAAAGCCAGCACATAACATCGTGAGTTAACAACTACGGTTGGCATACCGGCTTAGGTCCCAGCATTCCCGTCAGCCGTAACTCATGGACTTCCCATGACGTAACTCATGGACTTCCCACGTATAGAACATAAATATGGGTCCGTTGTCGACCCCCGATAAGCAAGTCCGATATGATATAAGTCCATAACCCATATTTAAGCAAAACCCTGCAAACCATTACGTACCATGTGACTAGACCCGGGAGTCACCGGGCCCCACCCTCTATCCAAGTACTAGCCCTTAACTAACCTAATACACATAAAATGCGCATTAAGGAAGTTAAACCCCTTACCTTAGCCAAACGGAAATTCTACTGAGGCCACCTACTTTCCACAGCAAAACCCCGGGAAAATCCTGGCTCCCGACCCGAAAAGTGGTAGTGTGACTTTTGGAGTCCCGCACTACTCCACCAACACTGAATCAAGCTGAACAACCAAATACCAGTCAGAAATTACCAAAATACATCCTCGGAAACCAAACCCGCACAATCCCGCACTTTTCCGCAAAATTCCACAGAAAGCTCGGTTTCTCAAACCGAGCTAGAACTGTCACCGTAACCCACCCGAGCCCGGTTGCGGAGGCGGGGGCGCCGGGACGTCGGAAGCGGAAGCCGGAATGAATACAGAATGGCAGGTCCATTGAGACCTGCCGCGCGTAGCGGACCCGAAAAAGAAATGATTGTGGAAGCAACCTGAAAATTTCATACATATACTAAAATAAAATCCACGGTGAGTCTCGTCCCTCGGAAACGGACGAGCACATCACCATTACCATACATACAGTTCATGCATTAACAACCAAGTAAGCCCCGCCCTCCGCGGACGAGTACTTACGCACACAACATAGATACATACAGAATTCACCGAACCTAGGGTATCTAGCAAGCGCCAAGCGCTCAGAACATGCAACAGAACAGAATATATACATACATATACAATCATCACAATAATCCAGAAAGTATGCACATGCAACTACAGAGCCAACCCTAGGCCTAAACGTCAAAATACCTCGCGCGGGATTCAGACCAAGTCTGCTACCCCCAACAAAATCCCGGCCCGCAAGGTAAAGCTGCTGCTTACCAGGTTTACCTGAAACCCAAAAACAAAACCCAAAAAGGGTGAGTCCTCGAAAGGACCCGTAAGGGATTTGGGGTAAGATAAGCATATGTAAGCCTGCAAAACAGAAAGATAGCAATATACAGAATATATGCAACAGAATGCAGAATATCGTGCATGTAATAAAAACAGATCAGAATCCCGTATGATGTGCGATTCTAAATCGCCATAAACCCTTATAACAAATCGGAACGACAGCCTCCCTTCAAGGGAGTCAGAAGCCAAAGCTATTACAGAAGCATGGTGCACCAGCTGGGGTAGCGAACCCACAACTGTCGTAGGGTTAACAGACCAAGTATGCCACAAGGCATACACCTACAAACGTAGGGTTAACAGACAGAGTATGCCACAAGGCATACACCTATAGATTACAGAACGTACCTTAAAGCAGAAATTTCCGAAATACCTGCAAAACAGAAGTGCAACAACACATACACCTACAGACTACAGAATATGCCCTAGGCATATAATACTGAAATACTTGCAGAACAGAAAGTGAAACTAAACATACACCTATCTTACCAAAAATAGCAGAACCAAACCCTTACCTCACAAATCCAGAGTAATAGACCGATTCTGGACGACTTCCACACCACGACCCAAAACTCAGAAACCTCTCTTTTTCTAACCTCCGAACCTCAGAATCTGTCAATTCAAGCTGAATTAGCAACCTTACCAACCACACTACCAAACTACACCCTCGACCCCAAAACCGAAAATCCGGCAGAATTTCGGTAAAATTCCAGATTTCCACCGAAACGTCAGAATTCAGAACCAACTTAGACAATGCAAGATTATACATTGACAAACATAATCCAACAAGCAGAACTGATCAAATCCAACCTTAAACCCTTCCTCCCCGACACTTTTCCGATAAACCCACAATATGGTAACTTTTCCATTCCATACCCGAAATCAACGTTTCAAACTCCAAACCATACCTAAATTCAACCCCAATACCATTTTAGCATCCAATTCAACCAACATCAAACCCCAACATGGAAAAAGAATCATTTCAACATTTCGGTTCTTCACCAATTTTTCACCACACTTCCAAATCAACCCATTCAAGCTTCCAATTAATCAAACTAATCACCAATTACACTTCTAAATCAAGAACACTAACCAATTGCACCTAAAACAACCAAATTCAACATTGAACAACAACATACACATTCGGCCAAAAGGGGGTTTCCAACCCAATTTGTTTTCCATCAAATTGAATCCATACATAAGCTTAGAATCATGCTAGGAACAACATACTTGAAGCATGATTCAAGAAAACAAACACACATCATTTTAGAATAATTCCCAAAATTTCGCCACTTTAGGTTTCTAGCATCCAAGGAGTTTTTCCAAAATCTAACACTTGATTATCACTCCCCTACAACCCAAGAACATCATACTAAAAGATGGGAGGAAGAGAATCATCCTAACATGTAGCTAAGAACAAACCCATAATTTGCAAAATCTCCTCTTTTTCTTCACTAAATCATGTTTCCAACATGAAAAGAGAAGAAAGAAGGAAGCTTACCAAAGATTGATGCCAAAGCCTTGATAATTTCAGCCAAGATGAAGAACTTCAAGCTTGGAGCAAGCTTCCATGGTGGCGGCAGCAAGTGAGGAAGAAGAAGAAGAATAAGAAATGAAATAATTCCCATTTTATGAAATATAGCCTAAATATATATATATATATATATATATCCTTCCCTTTATCCCATTCCTTTTTCCATCATAAATAAAAATAGGACATGTGTCCCTTAATTGTCTCCAATTACTGCCGAACCAACTGCTGCTGCCCATGCTCCAATAATTTGTATTTTGTGCCCAAATAAAAATTAACCTCCCAACTTTTCCAAAAGTTCCACTTTTGGCCCAAACGCAACTACCGAACTCCAAATTAAACGAAACTTGGACACAATCCTCAGAATATTATAACATTCATAAAACATGTTCCAAAAGTTCATTTACAATTCCAGAGTGTCCTACCGAGCTCGCTGAACCCGAACAAATACCGACGTGCGAGCGTGTCAACCTGACCCAAAATTCCGTCACACCAAAATTCCCCAAAAATACTCATAAAATCCATCTTGAATTATAACATAACCTACCTTGGAGCCATCGGAGAAATTCCATCCCGAGCCCCGGGATTCCCGTCCCGAGCCCCGGGAGTCGCCCGGGACCGAACGTCCCGCCCTAAATATTATTCTCCATAGAAACCTCCGGGACATTCCCACGACTCCAAAACTGCAAACGGCATCTCAATCTGAGGTCTCGGGAACGCTACCGAGCCCGCTGTACGTCCCGAGACGACCCCGACAACCCCCCGGCGCCAGAAAAATATTTTCGGCGGAAACGTCCGGGGGACCCACACGACCTCAAAACCGAAAGGGTTCGCCAAAATGATACTCGGATAGGGCTCGGGAGCCGCCTGAACGCCGAAAAACGTGACCCGCAGGCCAAAACCGGAGCCCCGGGTCACCCGGTCGCAACCCGCTCGTGGTGACCGTAACATTCTCCCCCCCCCTTAGAAATCTTGGTCCTCCAAGAGTAGCCTAAACCAACCATACAGGTGTCGGTACCAACCAGAATGTAAAAATTCCCCTTACTAAGAACAATCGGACCACCGTACTGGTGCGGCGGGAGTGGTAGTTTAGACTACCATACAGAGCCTCTCGACGGCGTCCCACCCTCCGGGTGCATCCTATTGCACCCGAGTCGCTTGCCGGTATTTCTACTGCACAACCCCAGACAAGATCAACCTAGATCTAACCGATCCACAACAGGCTATCCCGGAAGACATCACGTAAAACGTAAATAGTTGGGGGAAGACCAACCTAACAACTTACTCTAGATACTCACGAGAAACGGGAAAATTCGGGGTAACTTGCCCCGCCTACCAAATCTTATCGTCCCTCCGATCGGTGCTACCTCCACCAAATTCTATCACCAAACTCGATTCCAGAGCCTCTACGGCGACGGTTCGTATAAGCAGTGGTGCGATCGTTCGCGGTTTTGATCCGCGCCTGTAATAATCTGATCTTCGCCGTAGTCTCCTCAAAAGCTCGGGTCCCACCAACCCAATCGACGCATCTGTCCAACAAGATGGTGTCATACACCTCCTCCCGCATAACGCCTCAAATGGTGTCATGCCAATCGTAGTCTGGAAGCTGTTGTTGTACGAGAACTCTATCAAGCAACTGCTAGTCCCAAACTCCTCCAAAATCCAAAATACAGATTCGCAACATATCCTCCAATATCAGAATCACCTGCTCCAACTGCCCGTCCGTCTGTGGGTGATAACCTGTATTCAGATGGAGTCGCGTGCCCGGTGCTTCGTGAAAAGCTCTCCAGAACCGTGCCGTAAAACGCGGATCACGGTCAGATACAATGGAGTCTGCTAGTCCATGTAATCGTACAATCTCCCTGATGTAAAGCCGGGCAAGCTTCTCTAGAGGGTCTGTGACCCGAATAGGCAGAAAGTGTGCGCACTTTGTCAGCCGATCCACAAAAACCCAGATAGCATCATGATGAGACCGTGCAGGGGCAGTGCAGTCAGAAAGTCCATCGTAACATTACCCCACTTCCAGACTGGAATGGGCAAAGTCTGCAGTGCCCCTGCCGGTTTCTGATGCTCAAACCGCTCGGGTGTGCCTCCTCTAAAATCTCATTCCAGAACTCCTGATCCTCTGGTACAAAAAGGCGGTTTCGGAAGTATAACAATCCCTGCCTATACTGAAACGTCGGTAACAAATAAACCCTTATCTACCCCAGATAATTTCTTCAACCCCGGATCTCTCTACCTTGCGCCTCGCGCACCCTATCAAGCCACTCAGAATGTATAGTAAGTGTATAAACCTGAGCACGCTCCCAGAGCTGCCCCCTGTGCCAAAGGCATGTCAAATCACTCTCCTCGGATCGATCCCCAACATTTCCTCCCTTAACCAACCCGGTATACTTCCTGCTCAGTGCATCGGCAACCGTGTTGCCCTTGCCAGAGATGTACTCGATACTACAATCATAGTCCTTAATGTATTCAAGCCATCTGCGCTGCCTCAAATTAACCTTCTTCTGCTTAAACTGATATTTCAGACTCTTATGATCAGTAAGAATCTGAAATTTATTATCAAACAGATATTGCTTCCAATGTTTCAGCGCATAAATCACTACAGCCAACTCCAGATCATGTGTCGGTTAGTTCAGCTCATGCGGTCGCAGCTGCGTCGACCCATAAGCTACCACATTACGCTCCTACATCAACACATACCCCAAACCGGACGTGGAAGCATCCGTATAAATCACATACGGTAAGCTCGGATCTGGAAGAGTCAGAATCGGAGCGTTAGTCAAGCGCCGCTTCAACTCCACGAAAATTCTGCTCACACCTATCGGACCAGAAATACGGTTGACCCTTCTTGGTCAATCGCAAGCGGAAATGCCGAATAGAAAACCCTGGTACAAACCTCTCGATAAAATCCTACTAACCCCGTGAAGCTCCCGAACTCCCGTCTTGTGGCAAGGTTGTTTCCAATCCCGAACTGCCCTCACCTTCTCTCGGATCCACAGACATGCACCATGCTCGGATATAATGTGTCCTTAAAAGTGACTTCTCGAATCAGAACTCACACTTTGAGAATTTAGCATAATGCTGATGTTCCCAAAGTGTCTGTAACTACCTCGATGCTCCCGATGCGAGTCCTCATCCCAAAAATAAATCAGAATATCATCGATAAAGGCCACCAAAAATTAGTCCAAGTCCTGTCGGAACACCCGATGCATCAGATCCATGAATGCCGCTGGGCATTGGTCAGCCTGAATGGCATGACCGTAAACTCAAAGTATCCATATCGGGTGCGGAAAGCAGTCTTAAGTATGTCCTCTTTCTTCACCCTAAGCTGAAAGTACCCAGATCGGAGATCAATCTTTGAGAAAACTCTCGAACCCCAAAGTTGATCAAAAAGATCGCCAATCCTCGGCAACGGATACTTATTCTTCACAGTAAGTGCATTCAACCGTCTGTAATCAATGCAAAATCGAAGCGTCCCATCTTTCCTCCAACTGCTTCTTCAACTCTTGCATTTCAGAAATAGGCATCCGATAAGGAGGAATAGATATCGGAGCAGTACCCGACTGCAGGTAGATCTCAAACACAATTTCCCGCTCTGGTGGTAATCCGGGCAACTCCTCCGGAAATACCTGCGGAAAAACTCGAACCACTGGTAAACCATCCAACTTTAACCTAGTACCAGCCTCATTCAGATCATAGCATTCCCCTACACCAACTATCGACAGCGGATCCAGAATCTGCAACTCTGTACTGTGCTGTGCGATAGTCAAACCAATCGGAGCCATGAGAGGTAGTACCTCTCCAGAAACCATAATGGTTCGGGTTGCACAATCAATGTGCACATAATTCTTGGATAGCCAGTCCATCACAAGAATAATATCATAATTCGGCGTGTCTAAAACCAACAAATCCGATACCATCAGATGTCCGCCTACAGATATCGTACAACCCCTGTCACCGCACGCCACCCGAGCCCGGTTGCGGAGGCGGGGGCGCCGGGACGCCGGAAGCGGAAGCCGGAATGAATAGGAATGGCAGGTCCATCGAGACCCGCCGCGCGTAGCGGACCCAAAGAGCGAAAGGATTATGGAAGCAACCTAACAAAAATTTCGTGCTTATAACTGAAAGTAAAATCCAAACATACAATTCATGCATTAACAACAGAGTAAGCCCCGCCCTCCGTGGACGAGTGCTTACGCACCAAAACATAAATACATACAGAGTTCACAGAACCTAAAGTGTCTAGCAAGCGCCAAGCGCTCAGAACATGCACAGAACAGAATATATAAGTATATACAAACATACAATCATCACAGCAATACAGAAAGTGTGCATATGCAACTACAGAGCCAGCCCTAGATCTAAGTGTCAAAATACCTCACGCGGGATTCAGATCCAAAAGACAATCCCGGCCCGCAAGGTGCAGCTGCTGCAAAACACAACCAAGGTAGAAACCTCACGGAAACCTACTCCGCAGGCCGCTTATCAGGTCTACCTGAAACCCAAAAACAAAACCCAAAGAAGGGTGAGTCCTAAAAGGACCCGTAAGGGATATGGGGTAAGGTAAGTATATGTAACCCTGCAAAACAGAAAGATAGCAATATATGCAACAGAATACAGAATAACATGCATGTACAAAAAATAGATCAGAATCCCGATGGACGTGCGATTCTAAATCGCCATAACCCTTATAACAAATCGGAGCAATGACCTCCACTAAGGAGTCGGAAGCCGAAGCTAATACTGAAGCATGGTGCACCAGTGGGTAGCGAACCCACAACTGTCGTAATGTTAACAGACAGAGTATGCCATAAGGCATACTCCTACAAACTACAGAATATGCCCAAAGGCATAAAATTCCGAAATACTAGCAGAACAGAAAATGAAACCAAAACATATACTTATCTTACCAAAATAACAGAACCAAACCCTTACCTCAAAATCCAGAGTATTAGACCGATTCTGGACAACTCCTACACCGTGCCCCGAAACTTAGAACTTCTCTTTTCCTAACCTCCGAACCTTAGAATCTGTCAAACCAAGTTGAATTAGAATCCTTATCGACCATACTACCAAACTACACCCCCGACCCCAAAACCGAAAATCCGGCGAAATTTCCGTAAAATCCCAGATTTCCACAGAAACTTCAGAATTCAGAACCAACCTAGACAATGCAAGATTATACATTGACAAACATCATACAACAAGCAGAACTGATCAAATCCAACCTTAAACCCTTCATTACCCAACATTTCCCGATAATCCCGCTTAATTGCAACTTTTCCATTTCTTAACCGAATTCAACGTTTCAAACTTCCATCCACTCCTAAATTCAACCCCAACACCATATTAACATCCAATTTAACCAAAATGAAACTCCAACATTGAAAAAGAATCATTCCAACATTTCGGTTCTTAACCAACTTTTCACCCAACATCCAATTCAATCCATTCAAGCTACCAAACAACCATTCTAACCACCAATTTCACTTCTAAACCAAGAATGCTATCCAATTGCATCCAAAACAACAAAATCCAATATTGAAAATCAACCCATAATTTCGACCATTTGGGGATTTTTACCTCAACTTGTTTTCCATCAAATTGAATCCATACATAAGCTTAGAATCATGCTAGGACTAACATACTTGAAGCATGAAACAAGATAACAAACACACATCATTTTGGAAAATCTCCAAAAATTCGGCCAACATAGGGTTCCTCATCCAAGATGTGTTTTCCAAAATCCAACACTTGATTAACACTCTCCTACAACCCAAGAACAACATACTAAAAGATGGGAGGAAGAAAATCATCCTAGCTTATAGCTAAGAACAAACCCATCATTCACCATAAATCCATATTTCTTCACTAATCTCCAATTCTAACAAGAAAAGAGGAGACGGGAGGATGCTTACCACAAGAAGCATCCAATTCCTCTTTGATTCCTACCAAGAAGAAGAACTTCAAGCTTGGAGGTGAGCTCTTCAATGGTGGCGTCGGCAGCAAAGAAAGAAGAAGAAGAAGAAGAAGAAAAGAAAAGAAATGAGATAAGTCTCATTTTATGAAATATTAGCCATTATATATTTTCCCTCACTTTATAACCCATCCCTCTCTTCCTAAATTAAAATAGGACAAGTGTCCTATTAATCATCCCAATTCTGCCGAAAGAAACAAAAGCTGCCCCATGCTGATTTTTATTAATTTTGCAACCAATTGCAAATTAACTCCCAATTTTTCCGAAAGTTCCAATTCTTTTTGCCCAAAAATAATTACCGAATTCCAAAATTAACGAAACTTGGACACAACCCTCAGAATATTATAACATTCACAAAACATATTTCAGAAGTTCATTTACCATTCCGGAGTGTCCTACCGAGCTCGCTGAACCCGAACCAAAACCCGACGTGCGGCGTGTCAACTGAACCGAAATTCCGTCACTCCAAAATTCTATAAAAATACCCATAAATTCCATCTTAAATTATAACACAACTTACCCCAAAGCCGTCAGAAAATTTCCATCCCGAGCCCGGGATTCCCGTCCGAGCCGGGAGTCGCCGAACCGAACGTCCCGCCCCAAATATTAAACTCCACAACCACCTCCGGACGTTTCCACGACTCCAAAACTGCAAACGGCTTCCCAAACTGAGATCTCGAGAGTGCTACCGAGCCCGCTGTACGTCCCGAGGCGACCCGACAACCCCGGCGCGAGAAAAATATTTTCGGCGGAAACGTCCGAGGACCCACACGACCTCAAATACGGAAGGGTTCGCCAAAATGATACTCGGATAGGGCTCGGGAGCCGCTGAACACCGAAAACGTGACCCGCGAGGCCAAAACCGGAGCCGGGTCACCCGGTGCAACCCGCTCGGGGTGGCCGTAACATCCTCCCCCTTAGGACTCTTGGTCCTCCAAGAGTTGTATCAACCGGCCCAATCTTGCTCGGGGTATCGGTCTGAATGTCCTTCTCTGTCTCCCAAGTCGCTTCCCGGTCGGTATGATGTGACCACCGAACCTTGACCATGGGAATCAACTTGCTACGAGTCTCGACATCCCTATCCGAGAAAGGCTACCGGTACCTCCCGATAAGAAAGATCGGGTTCAGTGTACCTCCTCCACTGGAATCGTGCAGTCGGATCCAGAATGCACTTCTTCAACATGCTAACATGGAAGACATTGTGCACAGCAGACAGACTAGGAGGTAATGCCAACCGGTATGCCACCCTACCGACCCGCTCCAGAATCTCATATGGGCCGATATACCGTGGGGCCAACTTGCCCTTCTTCCCGAATCTGTCAGTCCCTCGGATAGGTGCTACCTTGAGCCAAACCCTATCCCCAACCTCAATCTCCAGAGCCCTACGGCGGCGGTTCGCATAAGTAGTGGTGCGGTCGTTCGCGGCTTTGATCCGCGCCTGAATCAATCTGATCTTCGCCGTAGTCTCCTCAATAAGCTCGGGTCCCAACTCAACCCTATCAGACGCATCGGTCCAGCAATGTGGTGTCATACACCTCCTCCCGTACAACGCCTCATATGGTGCCATACCAATCGTAGTCTGGAAGCTGTTGTTGTACGAGAACTCAATCAAAGGCAACTGCTGGTCCCAATCTCCTCCAAAATCCAAAGTACAGCTTCGCAGCATATCCTCCAATATCTGAATCACCCGCTCCGACTGCCCGTCTGTCTGTGGGTGATAAGCTGTACTCAGATGGAGTCGCGTGCCCAGCGCTTCATGAAAAGCCCTCCAGAACCGTGCCGTAAAACGCGGATCACGGTCAGATACAATGGAGTCTGGTACTCCATGTAATCGTACGATCTCCCTGATGTAAAGCCGGGCAAGCTTCTCCAGAGGGTCTGTGACCCGAATAGGCAGAAAGTGTGCGCACTTTGTCAGCCGATCCACAATAACCCAGATAGCATCATGGCGAGACCGTGTCAGGGCAGTGCGGTCGAGAAAATCCATAGTAACATTGCCCCACTTCCGGACTGGAATGGGCAAAGTCTGCGATGTCCTGCCGGTTTACGGTGCTCAATCTTCACCTGCTGACAAACGGCACACCTAGACACATGTGTGGCAATGTGCCTCCTCATACCAGGCCACCAGAAGTGAGTACGCAGATCCTGATACATCTTCTCACTTCCGGGATGAATACTCAATCTGCTCGAGTGTGCCTCCTCTAAAATCTCATTCGGAGCTCCCGATCCTCCGGTACATAAAGGCGGTCTCGGAAGTATAGCAATCCCTGCCTATCTTGAAATGCCGGTAACAAAGACCCCTTATCCTCCCAGATAACTTCTTCAGCCCCGGATCTCTACCTTGCGCCTCGCGCACTCTATCAAGCCACTCGGAATGTATAGTAAGTGTGTACACACAGCACGCTCCCAGAGCTGCCACCTGTGCCAAAGGCACGTCAGATCACTCTCCTCGGATCGGTCACCAACATCTCCTCCCTTGACCAACCCGGTATACTTCACCTCGGTGCATCGGCAACCGTGTTGCCCTTGCCGAAGATGTACTCGATACTACAATCATAGTCCTTAATGTATTCGAGCCATCTGCGCTGCCTCATGTTAAGCTCCTTCTGCGTAAACAGATATTTCAGACTCTTATGGTGGTAAGAATCTGAAATTTGTTACCAAGCGAGATAATGCCTCCATTGTTTCAGCGCATAGATCACTGCAGCCAACTCCGGATCGTGTGTCGGATAGTTCAGCTCATGCGGTCGCAGTGCCTCGACCCATAAGCTATCACATTACGATCTGCATCAGCACACACCCCAAACCGGATGTGGAAGCATCCGTATAAATCACATACGGTAAGCTCGGATCTGGAAGAGTCGAGAATCGGAGCGTTAGTCAGCTGCCGCTTCAACTCCTGAAAATTCTGCTCACACCTATCGGACCGGATAAGCGGTTGACCCTTCGTGGTCAACTGCGTGAGCGGAGATGCCAGAATAGAAAACCCCGGTACGAACCTCCGATAATATCCTGCCAATCCCAGGAAGCTCCTGATCTCCGTACCGTGGTAGGTTGTTTCCAGTCCTGAACTGCCCTCACCTTCTCTGGGTCCACAGACAGACCATGCTCAGAAATAACGTGTCCCAGAAAGGTGACCTCCCGGATCCAGAACTCACACTTTGAGAACTTAGCATATAGCTGATGTTCGCATAGTGTCTGCAGTAATACCCTCAGATGCTCCCGATGCGAGTCCGCATCCCGAGAATATATCAGAATATCATCAATAAAGACCACCACAAATGAGTCCAAGTACGGCCGGAACACCCGATGCATCAGATCCATGAATGCTGCCGGAGCATTGGTCAGCCCAAATGGCATGACCGTAAACTCAAAGTGTCCATATCGGGTGCGGAAAGCAGTCTTAGGTATGTCCTCCTCCTTCACCCTAAGCTGAAAGTATCCAGATCGTAGATCAATCTTCGAGAAAACTCTCGAATCCCGAAGTTGATCAAAAAGATCATCAATCCTCGGCAACGGATACTTATTCTTCACAGTAAGGGCATTCAACCGTCTGTAGTCTATACAAAGTCGGAGCGTCCCATCTTTCTTCTTTACAAACCGAACCGGAGCACCCCACGGCGAAGTGCTCGGTCGGATGAAGCCCTTCTGCTGTAATTCCTCCAACTGCTTCTTTAACTCCTGCATCTCAGAAATGGGCATCCGTTAAGGAGGAATAGATATCGGAGCGTGCCCATTGCAGTAGATCTCAAACACAATTTCCCGCTCTGGTGGTAATCCGGGCAACTCCTCCGGAAATACTGCGGAAAATCTCGAACCACCGGTATACTAGCTAGCTTCAACCTAGTATCCGCCTCATTCGATCAAAACATTCCCCTACACCAACTATCGGCAGCTGGTCCAGAATGCAACTCTGTATATGCGTGCGATAGTCAAACCGATCGGAGTCGTGAGAGGTAGTACCTCTCCGAAAACCATAATGGTACGGGCTGCACAATCAATGTGCACAGAATTCTTGGATAGCCAATCCATCCCAAGAATAACATCATAGTTCGGCGTGTCCAAAACCAACAAGTCCGATACTATCTGATGCCCGCCTACGGATATCGTACAACCCCGAACCATCCCATTGGAAAACAAACTGACTCCCGGCGGTTTTACTAAATACATCTGCGGCAAAGTACTAACAGACAGTGCGAGAGATGTAACACATTTACGTGCTACAATAGAAATGGATGCTCCCGTATCAAATAACGCATGAACAGATGTATCGTTCGAAATACGTACCTTGCAAAACTCCTGTGAGTCGAGCCTCCTGTGGTGGGGCCCGCCTTTCTTGGCCCAGGTCCTCCACGATGACTAGGGCCTCCTCGCTGACTAGGACCTCCTGCTCTATCTGAAAAACTCGTCTGCTCTAGGCTGCTGCGGTGGAGGGTGGCTGAAGGCTGCGGTCGCTGCTGAGGTCTCGGGCCACCCGCTGAAACCCACGCCCTCGCGGCGCGTTGGGCGGTGCCGAGACTGCGGACGCGGAAGACTACCAAAACCCTGCCCTACCGTCTAGGGGCAGTACCGTAACCATTGAGTATCAGACCCGCATCGCAAACATCGGCCCTCCTGCCGGTAACAAGGTCGACCGGGGTGATACCCACCACAAGTCGGACAAGGTCGTGAGGTGGTGCTCCCCCTGCCTCCACTAGGCGCCCAGTGCATTGCCCGTCGAGAACTCTGCCGGGGTCCCTGCTGTGTGGAACCCCTCGAAGTCCCCTGACCTCTCTGCGAGGTGAGGCGACTCTCAACGTCCTCCTGCTCGAGGAGTTGAGCCTTGTGAACTGCCTCCCCGTAAGTAGTAATGTCCAACGGCCTCAGAGCCCATCTGTACTCGGGGCGCAGTCGACGGATAAACCTCTTCGCCTTCTCCTCCTCCATACCGTGGTACTGCGGTACGTAGTGGATAAGCCTGTCAAACTCCCTCTCATACTCTGCGACAGTCCTGTCTCCCTGCTGAAGCTCATCAAACTGTGCCTGTCGCAGATCTCTAGCTGCAGCCCCGATGAACCTCCGATGGAACAGCTGTGTAAACTGCTCCCAGGTAACATCCACCTCCCGATCGGGTGCTAGCCCCGCATTCGCCCTCGAGGTTACCACAAAGGCTCCTCCACCAATGATCCGCTCCCTCCTGCCCAGTTGAGCGTGGCAAGGGATACCATCACTGTAGAAGGTAGGTGTAACCTCCCAAGGAGCTTGTCAATCTCCATAAACCAGGTCTCCGCTGCCTCGGGACCTCCCTTGCCATCAAACTTCCTAGGGTTCAACCGCTGGAACCTCTCCAACAACCGGACATCATCAGAATCAGAGTGATGCCCCGAACCTCCCCGTCGTCGGTGGGTCCGGCGGGTGGTATCAGAATCCAGCTCAATAACCCTCCGTCGCTGTCGAGGGGGATAAGTCTCCTGGTCAGAACGATCGGAGCGAGCTACGGAGCTACGCTCTGGTCGTATCCTCCGTGATCGCGGATTCCTGCGCTCCGCGTCCTCCTCAGACTCACTCTCAGATCGGGCCCGTACATGAGTGTGGGTGGTAGTCCGGGTGTGGCTACTCACCCTCCCATCAGAATGCACAGACGGTGCCACGACCGAATCCTCCTGCACTTTTTGTGGTGTGCGGAACTGTTCGGTACTAGTGTCCTCAACAAGCTGCTGGACTGCTCCGGCACATGAACCAAAGCGGTGGTAGACCCACGACCTGCTGTACAACCGGTGGCGGGGTATGTACCTGCTCTGGCCCAGAATCCCCCTGCCTCTGCTCTCTACCTCTCGGAGGTGTGGGATTACGGTCCCCTCCCTCCGGTCGCAAATCACGCTATCGGCGCGTGTTAACCATTCCTGAAACATTTCGGACCAAACAGAGTCCAAAACAATCGATTACCTCTAATCCCTACGAAACTAGCGGCTGACTTTCTAAGGCTCTGTAGTGCAATGCAGTACTTGACTCAGAAGTTATTTTGCAAAATGATAAAATCATGCATTTCACAGAATCACAGAAGCAATTCATGCTTATTTCACCAAATCTTTTCCTAACACACAATTTTACGTACCTGAAACTTTTCCACAATCCTTTACTTGTAATACTTTTACCAAAATTCAGAAATTCTGGATTCCACACTCTGCAACTACCACGATAACTTGAAGGACCAAACTTTGCTCCACAATTTTATTTTGAAGTGGTTCGAGTAAGGAGGTGGCCAATCTCCGTACCAAACCATTCTAAAATAAAATGTACAACAATAGTTGTCACTTCAAGTCACCACTGACGACCAATATGGTCACTTACCTGCTCTGATACCAACTTGTCACCGCACGCCACCCGAGCCCGGTTGCGGAGGCGGGGGCGCCGGGACGCCGGAAGCGGAAGCCGGAATGATATGGAATGGCAGGTCCATCGAGACCCGCCGCGCGTAGCGGACCCAAAGAGCGAAAGGATTATGGAAGCAACCTAACAAAAATTTCGTGCATATAACTGAAAATAAAATCCAAACATACAATTCATGCATTAGCAACAGAGTAAGCCTCGCCCTCCGTGGACGAGTGCTTACGCACCAAAACATAAATACATACAGAGTTCACAGAACCTAAAGTGTCTAGCAAGCGCCAAGCGCTCAGAACATGTACAGAACAGAATATATAAATATATACAGACATACAATCATCACAGCAAACCAGAAAAATATGCACATGCAGCTACAGAGCCAAGCCTAGGCCTAAGCATCAAATACCTCGCGCGGGATTCCGACCAAGTAGATAAAATCCCGGCCCGCAAGGTGCAGCTGCTGCAAAACACAACCGAGGTAGAACCTCACGGAAACCTACTCCGCAGGCCGCTTATCAGGTCTACCTGAAACCCAAAAACAAAACCCAAAGAAGGGTGAGTCCTAAAAGGACCCGTAAGGGATATGGGGTAAGATAAGCATATATAACCTGCAAAAGCAGAAAGATAGCAATATATGCAACAGAATACGAATATCATGCATGTACGGAAAATAGATCGGAATCCCGAAGGACGTGCGATTCTAAATCGCCATAACCCTTATAACAAATCGGAGCAGCAGCCTCCACTAAGGAGTCGGAAGCCGAAGCTAATACAGAAGCATGGTGCACCAGCTGGGGTAGCGAACCCACAACTGTCGTAAGGTTAACAGACAGAGTATGCCATAAGGCATACTCCTACAAACTACAGAATATGCCCAAAGGCATAAAATTCCGAAATACTAGCAGAACAGAAAATGAAACCAAAACATATACTTATCTTACCAAAATGACAGAACCAAACCCTTACCTCAAAATCCAGAGTATTAGACCGATTCTGGACAACTCCTACACAGTGACACGAAAATTAGAAATTCTCTATTCCTAACCTCCGAACCTCGAATCTGCCAAACCAAGTTGAATTAGCATCATTATCAACCACTCTAACAAACTACACCCCCTACCCCTTAACTGAAATTGCGTCAGAATTTCCGTAAATTTCCAGATTTCCACAGAAATGTCAGAATTCAGAACCAACCTAGACAATGCAAGATTATACATTGACAAACATCATACAACAAGCAGAACTGATCAAATCCAACCTTAAACCCTTCATTACCCGCCATTTTCCGATAATCCCGCTTAATTGTAACTTTTCCATTTCTTAACCGAATTCAACGTTTCAAACTTCCATCCACTCCTAAATTCAACCCCAACACCATATTAACATCCAATTTAACCAAAATGAAACTCCAACCTAGATAAAGTTTCATTCCAACATTTCGGTTACTAACCAACATTTCACCCAACATCCAAATCAATCCAAACAAGCTACCAAACAACCATTCTAACCACCAATTTCACTTCTAAACCAAGAATGCTATCCAATTGCATCTAAACAACAAAATCCAATATTGAAAATCAACCCATAAATTCGGCCATTTGGGGTTTTTACCTCAACTTGTTTTCCATCAAATTGAATCCATACATAAGCTTAGAATCATGCTAGGACTAACATACTTGAAGCATGAACCAAGATAACAAACACACATCATTTTGGAAAATCTCCAAAAATTCGGCCAACATAGGTTTCCATCCAAGATGTGTTTTCCAAAATCCAACACTTGATTAACACTCTCCTACAACCCAAGAACAACATACTAAAAGATGGGAGGAAGAAAATCATCCTAGCTTATAGCTAAGAACAAACCCATCATTCACCATAAATCCATATTTCTTCACTAATCTTCAATTTCAACAAGAAAAGAGGAGAAGGGAGGATGCTTACCACAAGAAGCATCCAATTCCTCTTTGATTTCTACCAAGAAGAAGAACTTCAAGCTTGGAGGTGATCAACAATGGTGGCGTCGGCAGCAGCAAAGGAAGAAGAAGAAGAAGAGAAGAAAAGAAAAGAAATGAGATATAACTCATTTTATGAAAATATTAGCCATTATATATTTTCCTCACTTTAAACCCATACCTCTCTTCTTAAATAGAAAATGGCCAAGTGTCCTATTCCTCACCCAATTGCTGCCGAAAGAAACAAAGGCTGCCCATGCTGATTTTTATTAATTTTGCACCCAATTGCAAATTAACTCCCAATTTTTCCGAAAGTTCCAATTCTTTTTGCCCAAAAATAATTACCGAATTCCAAAATTAACGAAACTTGGACACAACCCTCAGAATATTATAACATTCACAAAACATATTTCAGAAGTTCATTTACCATTCCGGAGTGTCCTACCGAGCTCGCTGAACCCGAACCAAAACCCGACGTGCGAGCGTGTCAATCTGAACCGAAATTCCGTCACTCCAAAATTCTATAAAAATACCCATAAATTCCATCTTAAATTATAACACAACTTACCCCAAAGCCGTCAGAAAATTTCCATCCCGAGCCCCGGGAGTCGCCCGGAACCGAACGTCCCGCCCCAAATATTAAACTCCACAACCACCTCCGGGACGTTTCCACGACTCCAAAACTGCAAACGGCTTCCCAAACTGAGATCTCGAGAGTGCTACCGAGCCCGCTGTACGTCCCGAGGCGACCCCGACAACCCCCCCGGCGCCAGAAAAATATTTTCGGCGGAAACGTCCGGGGGACCCACACGACCTCAAATACGGAGGGGTTCGCCAAAATGATACTCGGATAGGGCTCGGGAGCCGCCTGAACGCCGAAAAACGTGACCCGCAGGCCAAAACCGGAGCCCCGGGTCACCCGGTCGCAACCCGCTCGGGGTGACCGTAACATAAAGTCTCGCTATCACCACCTGATCAGAATGCCCATATTGTGGCATAATCAGATCTTCCCCTGCCTACTGCCGCCCCTGAACCAGCTAGGCTGGCGGGTAATACCAAATCAGAGAGGGGTCCCTACGACCGCTAAACCTCGGGGGCGGTGAGTGTGGTTGTTCACACCCTGGGTTACGCTGAACCCGTATCCTATTCCACGAAGGTGTGGGATCCCAGTCCCGCCCCTCCGGTACCAAATCACGCTATTCGCGTGTAGTACACAATTCCTCAAACTAAGTCCAACCAGAAAAAAAACTTATCCCAAACCAAATTTCCAAACCATATACCAACTCAACCCATAACCAACAGTTCAAACCCTATCTCTCGGAGGCGTGGGATTACAGTCCCCTCCCTCCGGTCGCAAAACACGCTGTCTACGCGTGTTAACCAAACCTGAGACATTTCAGACCAAACAGAGTCCAGACAAATCGGTCACTCCTAATCCCTACAGAAGCTAGCAGCAGTTTTCTAAGGCTCTGTAGTGCAATGCAGTACTTGACACAGAAATTATTTCTCAGAATGCTAAAATCATGTATTTCACCAAATCACAGAAGCAGTTCATGCTTATTTCACCAAATATTTTCCTAACACACAAGTTTACGTACCCGGACCTTTTTCCACAATCCCTTGCTCATAATAATTTCACCAGAATCCAGAAATCCCGAGTTCCGAAATCTGCAACTATCAGGATAACTTGAAGGATGTGGTCTCCTCAATAAGCTCGGGACCCAGCTCAATCTTGTCAGATGCCTCAGTGATGTGATCACGGGTAGGGTGGGTGTGATCAATGCTACGGATCTAGCTTGGCGGAGGCGAACGCGGATAAACGAAGAACAATGAAGAGCAGATTTCGGCCACGCGAACTTCCTCACTATGAGGTGAGGCAATGCGCGTGATAATGCCTGGGAATGGAGATGGGATCTAGCACCTCTTGACTATAAGGTCAAGCAATACTAGATATTATGCTTGGATCCTCTTGCATGGATCACTAGGGAAATCGAAATGCAAGAATGGAGAACACAAAAGCCGATTTCTCCTTGGAGAGTTTCAGCCGAATTGCTTAATTCAATATTATGTTCTAGGTTACAATGGTGGCTGTAATAGCTTAAATAGTGAGAGGAATTGTGAGAAGCAAATTGGCTATTTCGGCTGTGCATGCGTGCAGAAAGCATAAAGTGCTTTTACATGCATGCAGTGCGAAAAGCTTCCAAAAAGGTGAAAAGGTCAGGCTAGCCTAAAAGTGTTCATATGTCTTTTGTAAGGAAAGTGGATAGTTGTCTTCCCAAGCATTGACAGAGAAAGGACGCCTTGTGTCGGGCTCGGTCGGTCAGCTGGCTAAGTATGAAGGCCTCTCAGGAATGCCTTCGCCATGGGCCCTCGCGGGAATGTCTTCGTCTAACGCCTTCGCAAGAATGCTTTCACTTGGTGCTTTTGCGGGAATTCCTGGGCTGGGGGCCTTTGAGAACATGTCTTCGCTTGGGTTCTTCGCGGGGGTGCCTTCGCCTGGGACCTTCCCGGGGATGCCTTCGCCTGTGTCAAGTGTTCGCGCACCAAAGCCTCGGTGCTCCCTTCCTCAAGAATGCTTATGCTTAAGGCTCTAAAGGGCTTCGGATATTCTTCGTCCAACGCGATGCCGAGGTGGCGAAGCTGTAAGGCCTTCGCTCGAGACTCCTCTTGATCGTCCTGCGCCAGGATCCTCATGAAAGCGTTGAGGTTCGCTTGAACTTGTTTCAGTCTGGA
Source organism: Stellera chamaejasme (assembly GCA_024586325.1). Classification (NCBI taxonomy): domain Eukaryota; kingdom Viridiplantae; phylum Streptophyta; class Magnoliopsida; order Malvales; family Thymelaeaceae; genus Stellera; species Stellera chamaejasme. Next base: position 31,042,956 of record CM044981.1, read on the forward strand.
CCTGGTCATGGGTCCGCCAAGGCCTTGGAGTGGATTTGGGGGTGAGCGCGTTGGAGGTTGCGGACTTTCTTGAGCTTGGGGATTCTTTAGGGCGATGTCCACATCATACTCTCCCTCTTCGAAAGAATCCGTCCGTGGATTCTCAAAATCTTCGTGTCCTTCAAAGGGAGCCAAATCACAAACGTTAAATGTTGCATGTACGTTATAAGAGCCATCACAAGGTAAGTCTAGTACATATGCATTTTCACCAATTTTCTTAGTGATTTGAAAATGGCCATCGCCTCTTGGCGCAAGTTTGTTTTTCCTGGCTTGGGGAAAATGGTCCTTCCTTAAGTGCAACCATACCCAATCCCCAACTTGGAAACTCCTAAATTTTCTACCCTTATTAACCCTTCTTGCATAAGATTCATTAATTTTCTCAAGTTGCTTGTGAACCTTAGCATGCAAATCCTTCATGTGTTGGGCTTTCTTTTTCCCATCTACATCCATCTGTTCAGTATATTCCAAGGCTACTAAGTCCAAAGGAGTTAAGGGGTTGAAGCCATATACGATCTCAAAGGGACTGTAGGATGTAGAGGAATGATAAGCTCGGTTATAAGCAAACTCTACATGAGGTAAGCACTTTTCCCACTCTTTCAAGTTCTTCCTAAGGAGGGTGCGTAAGATAGTGGTGAGGGTTCTATTAGTCACTTCGGTTTGGCCATCGGTTTGAGGGTGGCTTGATGTCGAGAACATCAAACTTGTGCCTAGCCTAGACCAAAGGGTTCGCCAGAAATGACTTAAGAACCTCGAATCCCTATCACTAACAATGGATCGCGGGAGGCCATGGTATTTCACAATTTCCTTAAAGAATAAATCAGCCACATGCGATGCATCTTCAGTTTTATGACATGGGATGAAATGTGCCATTTTCGAAAACCTATCGACTACTACAAATATGGCATCATGACCATGCGATGTCCTAGGCAGACCACTTATAAAATCCATGCTTATGTCAATCAAAGGAAGAGAAGGTGAAGGGAGAGGGGTGTACTTCCCTTTCGGTTGCAGAGTAGACTTGGCCTGATGGCATGTGACACATCTGGCGCAGACTTTGGTGACATCCTTCTTCATGCCTGGCCAATAGAAGTTCTCCTTGACAGCCTCAAGCGTCTTTTGGACGCCGAAATGTCCCATGAGACCGCCACCATGTGCCTCTTTGATGATGACTTCGTGCATTGATCCCCTTGGACCAACAACCTTGTCACCGTACGCCACCCGAGCCCGGTTGCGGAGGCGGGGGCGCCGAGACGTCGGAAGCGGAAGCCGGAATGATACAGAATGGCAGGTCCATCGAGACCTGCCGCGCGTAGCGGACCCGAAAAGCGAAGCGATTGTGGAAGCAACCTGAAAATTTCATACATCTACTAAAATAAAATCCATGGTGAGTCTCGTCCCTCGGGAACGGACGAGCACATCACCATTACCATACATACAGTTCATGCACTAGCAACAAAGTAAGCCCCGCCCTCCGTGGACGAGTACTTACGCACACAACAAAGATACATACGAATTCACCGAACCTAGGGTTTCTAGCAAGCGCCAAGCGCTCAGAACATGCAATGTGAGCAATGTATATGAATATATACACATATATACAATCATCACAACAAATCAGAAAGTATGCACATGCAGCTACAGAGCCGACCCTAGGCCTAAACGTCAAAATACCTCGCGCGGGATTCAGACCAAGTAGACAAAATCCCGGCCCGCAAGGTGCAGCTGCTGCTCAACACAACCAAGGCAGAAGCCTCACGGAAACCTACTCCGCTGGCTGCTTACCAGGTCTACCTGAAATCCAAAAACAGAACCCAAAAAGGGTGAGTCCTAAAAAGGACCCGTAAGGGATTTGGGGTAAGATAAGCATATGTAACCCTGCAAAACAGAAAGATAGCAATATACAGAATATATGCAACAGAATACAGAATGTCGTGCATGTAATAAAAACAGATCAGAATCTCGAAGGATGTGCGATACTAAATCGCCATAAACCCTTATAACAAATCAGAACGACAGCCTCCCTCTAAGGGAGTCAGAAGCCGAAGCTATTACAGAAGCATGATGCACCAGCTGGGGTAGCGAACCCACAACTGTCGTAGGGTTAACAGACAGAGTATGCCACAAGGCATACACCTACAAATTACGAACGTACCTTAAAGCGAAATTTCCGAAATACCTGCAAAATGCAAGTGCAACAACACATACACCTACAGACTACGAATATGCCCTAATGCATATAATACCGAAATACTTGCAGAACAGAAAGTGAAACAAAACATACACCTATCTTACCAAAATAACAGAACCAAACCCTTACCTCACAAATCCAGAGTATTTGACTGATTCTGGACGACTTCCACACCGCGACCCGAAACTCAGAAACCTCTCTTTTTCTAACTTCCGGACCTCAGAATCTGTCAATTCAAGCTGAATTAGCAACCTTACCAACCACACTACCAAACTACACCCCGACCCCAAAACCGAAAATCCGGCAGAATTTCCGTAAAATTCCAGATTCCCGCAGAAACATCAGAATTCAGAACCGACTTAGACAATGCAAAATTATACATTGAAAAACACAATTCAACAAGCAGAACTGATCAAATCCAACCTTTAAACCCTTCATCACCGACATTTTCCGATAAACCCGCATATTGGTAACTTTTCCATTCCATACCCGAAATCAATGTTTCAAACATCAAACCACACCTAAATCCAACCCCAATACCACTTTAGCATCCAATTCAACCAACATCAAACCCCAACATGGAAAAAGAATCATTCCAATAATTCGGTTCTTAACCAACATTTTACCCAACTTCCAATTCAATCCATTCAAGCTTCCAATTAATCATACTAACCACCAATTACACTTCTAAACCAAGAATGCTAACCAATTGCATCCAAAACAACCAAATTCAACATTGAACACCAACATTCAAAATCGGCCATTTGGGGTTTTCTTACCCAACATGTTCTCCATCAAATTGAATCCATACACAAGCTTAGAATCATGCTAGGATCAACATACTTGAAGCATGATTCAAGAAGACAAACACACATCATTTTGGAAAATTCCCAAAAATTCGCCATTTTAGGTTTCTAGCATCCAAGGAGTTTTCCCAAAATCTAACACTTGATTATCACTCCCCTACAACCCAAGAACAACATACTAAAAGATGGGAGGAAGAGAATCATCCTAGATGGTAGCTAAGAACAAACTCATAATTCTCAAAATCTCCTCTTTTCTTCATCAAACCTTAATTCCAACATGAAAAGAGAAGAAGGAAGGAAGCTTACCAAAGATTGAAGCCAAAGCCTTGATGGTTCTAGTCAAGAAGAAGAACTTCAAGCTTGAGAGCAAGCTTTAATGGTGGCGGATGAAGTGAGGAAGAAGAAGAAGAAGAAGAAATGAAATATAATTTCATTTATGAAATAATAGCCAAATATATATATATATATATCCCATACCACTCCACTTAAATGAAAACAAGCCATGTGTCCCATATCTCCTTCCCACTTGCTGCCGAACTGCTGCAGCCCATACCCCCATTATTTTTGTTTTGTGGCCAAAAGCAAATTAACCTCCCAACTTTTCCAAAAGTTCCAATTTTGGCCCAAACGCAATTACCGAACTCCAAATTAAACGAAACTTGGACACAATCCTCAGAATATTATAACATTCGTAAAACATGTTCCAAAAGTTCATTTACCAATCCAGAGTGTCCTACCGAGCTCGCTGAACCCGAACGAATCCCGACGTGCGAGCGTGTCCACCTGAACCAAAATCCCGTCACAGCAAAATTCCCCAAAAATACTCATAAAATCCATCTTGAATTATAACATAACTTGCCCCAAAGCCATCAGAAGATTTCCATCCCGAGCCCCGGGATTCCCGTCCCGAGCCCCGGGAGTCGCCCGAGACCGAACGTCCCGCCCCAAATATTATTCTCCATAGAAACCTCCGGGACATTCCCACGACTCCAAAACTGCAAACGGCATCTCAATCTGAGGTCTCGGGAGTGCTACCGAGCCCGCTGTACGTCCCGAGACGACCCCGACAACCCCCCGGCGCCGGAAAAATATTTTCGGCGGAAACGTCCGGGGGACCCACACGACCTCAAATACGAAAGGGTTCGCCAAAATGATACTCGGATAAGGCTCGGGAGCCGCCTGAACGCCGAAAAACGTGACCCGCAGGCCAAAACCGGAGCCCCGGGTCACCCGGTCGCAACCCGCTCGGGGTGACCGTAACATCCTCCCCCCCTTAGAACTCTTGGTCCTCCAAGAGTAGCCTGAACCAACCATACAGGTGTCGCTACCAACCAGAATATAAATATTCCCCTTACTAAGAACAATCGGACCACCGTACTGGTGCGGCGGGAGTGGTAGTTTAGACTACCATACAGAGCCTCTCAACGGCGTCCCACCCTCCGGGTGCATCTTATTGCAACCCGAGTCGATTGCCGGTATTTCTACCGACAACCCCAGACGATCGAACCTAAATCTAACTGATCCTCAACAGGATATCTTGGAAGACATTACGTAAAACAAATAGTCGGGGGAAAGACCAACCTAACAACTTACTCTAGAAACTCATGAGAACCGATAAAACTCGGGGTAACTTGCCCCGCCTACCAAATCTTACTGTCCCTCTGATCGGTGCTACCTCCAGTCAAACTCTGTCACCAATCTCAAATTCTAAGTCCCTGTGACATCTGTTCACACATGAGGTGGTGCGGTCATTCGCGGTTTTGATCCGCGCCTGTAACAATCTGATCTTTACCGTAGTCTCCTCAAAAACCTCGGGTCCCAGCTCAACCCTATCAGACGCATCTGTCCAACAGTGTGGTGTCATACACCTCATCCCGTACAACGCCTCATATGTTGCTATGCCAATCGTAGTCTGGAAGCTGTTGTTGTACGAGAACTCTAACAAAGGTAACTGCTAGTCCCAAACTCCTCCAAAATCCAAAGTACAGATTCGCAAAGCATATCCTCCAAGATCGTAAATCACCCGCTCCGATTGCCCGTCCGTCTATGGGTGATAAGCTGTACTCGGATGGAGTCGCGTGCCCGGTGCTTCGTGAAAAGCTCTCCAGAACCGTGCTGTAAAACGCGGATCACGGTCAGATACAATGGAGTCTGGTACTCCATGTAATCGTACAATCTCCCTGATGTAAAGCCGGGCAAGCTTCTCCAGAGGGTCTGTGACCCGAATAGGCAGAAAGTGTGCGCACTTTGTCAACCGATCCACAATAACCCAGATAGCATCATGACGAGACCGTGTCAGGGCAGTGCAGTCAGAAAGTCCATAGTAACATTGCCCCACTTCCGAACTGGAATGGGCAAAGTCTGCAGTGTCCCTGCCGGTTTCTGATGCTCAAACTGCTCGAGTGTGCCTCCTCTAAAATCTCATTCCGGAGCTCCTGATCCTCTGGTACATAAAGGCGGTCTCGGAAGTATAGCAATCCCTGCCATACTGAAACGTCGGTAACAAATAAACCCTTATCTTCCCCAGATAACTTCTTCAACCCCAGATCTCTACCTTGCGCCTCGCGCACCCTGTCAAGCCACTCAGAATGTATGGTAAGTGTATACCCCGGAGCACGCTCCCAGAGCTGCCACCTGTGCCAAAGGCATGTCAAATCTCTCTCCTCGGATCGGTCCCCAACATCTCCTCCCTTAACCAACCCGGTATACTTCCTGCTCAGAGCATCGGCAACCGTGTTGCCCTTGCCAGAGATGTACTCGATACTACAATCATAGTCCTTAATGTATTCGAGCCATCTGCGCTGCCTCATATTAAGCTCCTTCTGCGTAAACAGATATTTCAGACTCTTATGGTCGGTAAGAATCTGAAATTTATTACCAAACAGATAATGCCTCCATTGTTTCAGCGCATAAATCACTACAGCCAACTCCGGATCATGTGTCGGTTAGTTCAGCTCATGCGGTCGCAGCTGCCTCGACCCATAAGCTACCACATTACGCTCCTGCATCAACACACACCCCAAACCGGACGTGGAAGCATCCGTATAAATCACATACGGTAAGCTCGGATCTGGAAGAGTCAGAATCGGAGCGTTAGTCAACTGCCGCTTCAACTCCTGAAAATTCTGCTCACACCTATCAGACCAGATAAACTGTTGACCCTTCTTGGTCAACTGCGTAAGCGGAGATGCTAGAATAGAAAATCCCAGTACAAACCTCCGATAATATCCTGCTAACCCCAAGAAGCTCCTGATCTCCCGTACCGTGGTAAGTTGTTTCCAATCCCGAACTACCCTCACCTTCTCTGGATCCACAGACAGACCATGCTCAGATATAATGTGTCCCAGAAAAGTGACTTCCCGAATCCAGAACTCACACTTTGAGAATTTAGCATAAAGCTGATGTTCCCAAAGTGTCTGCAGAACTACCCTCAGATGCTCCCGATGCGAATCCTCATTCCTAGAATATATCAGAATATCATCGACAAAGACCACCAAAAATGAGTCCAAGTACGGTCGGAACACCCGATGCATCAGATCCAAGAATGCCACCGGAACATTGGTCAGCCCGAATGGCATGACCGTAAACTCAAAGTGTCCATATCGGGTGCGGAAAGCAGTCTTAGGTATGTCCTCTTCCTTCACCCTAAGCTGAAAGTACCCAGATCGGAGATCAATCTCTGAGAAAACCCTCGAACCCCGATGTTGACCAAAAAGATCGTCAATCCTCGGCAACGGATACTTATTCTTCCCAGTAAGTGCATTCAACCATCTGTAATCAATACAAAGTCGGAGCGTCCCATCTTTCTTCTTAGCAAACAGAACCGGAGCACCCCACGGTGAAGTGCTCGGTCGGATGAAGCCCTTCTGCTGTAATTCCTCCAACTGTTTCTTCAACTCCTGCATCTCAGAAATAGGCATCCGATAAGGAGGAATAGATATCGGAGCAGTACCCGACTGCAGGTAGATCTCAAACACAATTTCCCGCTCTGGTGGTAATCCGGGCAACTCCTCCGGAAATACCTGCGGAAAAAAACTCGAACCACTGGTAACCATCCAACTTTAACCTAGTACCAGCCTCAAACAGATCATAGCATTACCCCACACCAACTATCGACAGCTGAATCCGGAATCTGCAACTCTGTACTGTGCTGTGCGATAGTCAAACCAGTCGGAGCCATGAGAGGTAGTACCTCTCCAGAAACCATAATGGTACGGGTTGCACAATCAATGTGCACAGAATTCTTGGATAGCCAGTCCATCCCAAGAATAATATCATAGTTCGGCGTGTCAAAAACCAACAAATCCGATACTATCAGATGTCCGCCTACAGATGTCGTACAACCCCGAACCATCTCATTGGAAAAGCAGCAGACTCCCAGCAGTTTTTACTAAGTACATTTGAGGCAAGGTACTAACAGACAGATGCGAGAGATGTAACACATTTCGTGTTACAATGGAAACAGATGCTCTGTATCAAATAACGCATGAACCGGTATCTCATTCAGAAATAAAGTACCCTGCAGAACTCCCTGCTGACTCGAGCCTCCCTGCTGGCTGGTACCTGACCGCTGACTAGGTCCTCCCTGACCTCCCTGATGTCTAGGGCCTCCCCCCTCAAAATGGAAAACTTGTCCTGCTCTGAGCTGCTGTGGTGGAGGGGATGGCTGAAGCTGCTGTCGCTGCTGAGGTCTCGGGCCACCCTGCTGAAACCCACGCCCTCGCGGCGCGTTGGGTTGTGCCCGAGAGTGTGGACACTGATAACTGCCAAAACCCTGCCTTACAGTTAGAGGGCAATCCCGTACCAAGTGAGTGTCAGACCCGCAACGTAAGCATCGGCCCTCCTGCCTGTAACAAAGTCGGCCGGGGTGATACCCACTACAAGTCCTGGACTGTTCGGCCATCCAGAAATCTGTCCCTGCTGTGTGGAGCCCCTCGTACTCCCCTAATCTCGCCTCGAGATGAGGCGACCAACCTCCTGTTGCTCGAGCCGTTGGGCCTTAATCTACCGCCTCCCGATACAAAGTAATAGCTAATGGTCTCAAAGCCCATCTGCTGGGAGGTGAGGAATAAACCTCTTGGCCTTCTCCTCTTCCATACCATGGTACTACGGTACGTAGTAAACCAGCCGATCAAACTCTCGCTCATACTCTGCGACAATCCTGTCTCCCTGATGAAGCTCATCAAATTGTGCCTGACGCAGATCCCTGGCTACATCCCCGCTGCACTGCTGGTGGAAAATGTAGCCTCCCCCAGGAGTTTGTCAACTCCTGCAAACCAAGTCTCTACTACCTCTGGCCCTTCTCGGTCATTGAACCTCGGGGGGGTTCAAACTCTAAAACCTCTCCAGAAGTCTGACCTCGTCAGACTGGTGCCTCAGATCTCCCCGTCGTTAATAGGACCGACGAGAAGTCTAGGTGTCGTAGTGACCATCCTCCTCGGAGTCACTCACTTACCAATCCCAAAGCTGTGGCAAGCAGTGGCTAAAGTCTCGCTATCACCACCTGATCAGAATGCCCTTACTGTGGCATAATCAGATCTTCCCTTGCCTACTGCCGCCCCGAACCAGCTAGGCTGGCGGGTAATACCAAATCATAGAGGGGTCCCTTCGACATCTAAGCCTCGGGGGCGGTGAGTGTGGTTTTTCAGAACCTGGGTTACGCTGAACGCGTATCCTATTCCACGGAGGTGTGGGATACCAGTCCCGCCCCTCCGGTACCAAATCACGCTATTCGCGTGTAGTACACAATTCCTCAAACCAAGTCCAACCAGAAAAACAACTTATCCCAAACCAAATTTCCAAACCATATACCAACTCAACCCATAACCAACAGTTCAAACCCTATCTCTCGGAGGCGTGGGATTACAGTCCCCTCCCTCCGGTCGCAAAACACGCTGTCTACGCGTGTTAACCAAACCTGAGACATTTCAGACCAAACAGAGTCCAGACAAATCGGTCACTCCTAATCCCTACAGAAGCTAGCAGCAGTTTCCTAAGGCTCTGTAGTGCAATGCAATACTTGACACAAAATTATTTCTCAGAATGCTAAAATCATGTATTTCACCAAATCACAGAAGCAATTCATGCTTATTTCACCAAATCTTTTCCTAACACACAAGTTTACGTACCCGGACCATTTTCACAATCCCTCGATCATAATAATCTTACCAGAATCCAGAAATCCCGAACTCCGTAATCTGCAACTACGGGATAACTTGAAGGACCAAACTTTGTTCCACAATTTTATTTTAAAGTGGTTCAAGTAAGGAGGTGGCCAATCTCCGTACCAAACCATTCTAAAATAAAATGTACAACAACGTTGTCACTACAAGTCACCACTGACGACCAATATGGTCACTTACCTGCTCTGATACCAACTTGTCACCGTACGCCACCCGAGCCCGGTTGCGGAGGCGGGGGCGCCGGGACGTCGGAAGCGGAAGCCGGAATGATACAGAATGGCAGGTCCATCGAGACCTGCCGCGCGTAGCGGACCCGAAAAGCGAAACGATTGTGGAAGCAACCTGAAAATTTCATACATCTACCAAAATAAAATCCATGGTGAGTCTTGTCCCTCGGGAACGGACGAGCACATCACCATTACCATACATACAGTTCATGCATTAACAACCAAGTAAGCCCCGCCCTCCGCGGACGAGTACTTACGCACACAACATAGATACATACAGAATTCACCGAACCTAGGGTATCTAGCAAGCGCCAAGCGCTCAGAACATGCAACAGAACAGAATATATACAATCATCACAACAAATCAGAAAGTATGCACATGCAGCTACAGAGCCGTCCCTAGGCCTAAACGTCAAAATACCTCGCGCGGGATTCAGACCAAGTAGACAAAATCCCGGCCCGCAAGGTGCAGCTACTGCTCAACACAACCAAGGCAGAAGCCTCACGGAAACCTACTCCGCTGGCGGCTTACCAGGTCTACCTAAAATCCAAAAACAGAACCCAAAAAGGGTGAGTCCTAAAAAGGACCCGTAAGGGATTTGGGGTAAGATAAGCATATGTAACCCTGCAAAACAGAATGATAGCAATATACAGAATATATGCAACAGAATACAGAATATCGTGCATGTAAAGAAAACAGATCAGAATCCCGAAGGATGTGCGATTCTAAATCGCCATAAACCCTTATAACAAATCGGAACGACAGCCTCCCTCTAAGGGAGTCAGAAGCCGAAGCTATTACAGAAGCATGGTGCACCAGCTGGGGTAGCGAACCCACAACTGTCGTAGGGTTAACAGACAGGGTATGCCACAAGGCATACACCTACAAATGACAGAACGTACCTTAAAGCAGAAATTTCCGAAATACCTGCAAAACAGAAGTGCAACAACACATACACCTACAGACTACAGAATATGCCCTAGGCATATAATACCGAAATACTTGCAGAACAGAAAGTGAAACTAAACATACACCTATCTTACCAAAAATAGCAGAACCAAACCCTTACCTCACAAATCCAGAGTATTTGACCGATTCTGGACGACTTCCAAACCACGACCCGAAACCCGAAACCCTCTCTTTTTCTAACTTGCGGTCTAAGAATCTGTCAATTCAAGCTGAATTAGCAACCTTACCAACCACACCACCAAACTACACCCCCGACCCCAAAACTGAAAATCCGGCAGAATTTTCGTAAAATTCCAGTTTCCCGCAGAAACATCAGAATTCAGAACCGACTTAGACAATGCAAAATTATACATTGAAAAACACAATTCAACAAGCAGAACTGATCAAATCCAACCTTTAAACCCTTCATCCCCGACATTTTCCGATAAACCCGCATATTGGTAACTTTTCCATTCCATACCCGAAATCAATGTTTCAAACATCAAACCACACCTAAATCCAACCCCAATACCACTTTAGCATCCAATTCAACCAACATCAAACCCCAACATGGAAAAAGAATCATTCCAATAATTCGGTTCTTAACCAACATTTTACCCAACTTCCAATTCAATCCATTCAAGCTTCCAATTAATCATACTAACCACCAATTACACTTCTAAACCAAGAATGCTAACCAATTGCATCCAAAACAACCAAATTCAACATTGAACACCAACATTCAAAATCGGCCATTTGGGGTTTTCTTACCCAACATGTTCTCCATCAAATTGAATCCATACACAAGCTTAGAATCATGCTAGGATCAACATACTTGAAGCATGATTCAAGAAAACCAACACACATCATTTTGGAAAATTCCCAAAAATTCGCCATTTTAGGTTTCTAGCATCCAAGGAGTTTTCCCAAAATCTAACACTTGATTATCACTCCCCTACAACCCAAGAACAACATACTAAAAGATGGGAGGAAGAGAATCATCCTAGCATGTAGCTAAGAACAAACCCATAATTTGCAAAATCTCCTCTTTTCTTCTCTAAACCTTGATTCCAACATGAAAAGAGAAGAAGGAAGGAAGCTTACCAAAGATTGAAGCCAAAGCCTTGATGGTTCTAGTCAAGAAGAAGAACTTCAAGCTTGGAGAAAGCTTTAATGGTGGCAGATGAAGTGAGGAAGAAGAAGAAGAAGAAATGAGAAGAAATGAAATATAATTTCATTTATTAAATAATAGCCATATATATATATATATATCCCTTTCTTTTTCCCATACCACTCCACTTAAATGAAAACAAGCCATGTGTCCCATATCTCCTTCCCACTTGCTGCCGAACTGCTGCAGCCCATACCCCCATTATTTTTGTTTTGTGGCCAAAAGCAAATTAACCTCCCAACTTTTCCAAAAGTTCCAATTTTGGCCCAAACGCAATTACCGAACTCCAAATTAAACGAAACTTGGACACAATCCTCAGAATATTATAACATTCGTAAAACATGTTCCAAAAGTTTATTTACCAATCCAGAGTGTCCTACCGAGCTCGCTGAACCCGAACGAATCCCGACGTGCGAGCGTGTCCACCTGAACCAAAATCCCATCACGCCAAAATTCCCCAAAAATACTCATAAAATCCATCTTGAATTATAACATAACCAACCATGGAGCCATCGGAGCAATTCCCGTCCCGAGCCCCGGGAGTCGCCCGGGACCGAACGTCCCGCCCCAAATATTATTCTCCATAGAAACCTCCGGGACATTCCCACGACTCCAAAACTGCAAATGGCATCTCAATCTGAGGTCTCGGGAGTGCTACCGAGCCCGCTGTACGTCCCGAGACGACCCCGACAACCCCCCGGCGCCGGAAAAATATTTTCGGCGGAAACGTCCGGGGGACCCACACGACCTCAAACCGAAAACGTGACGAAAGGGTTCGCCAAAATGATACTCGGATAAGGCTCGGGAGCCGCCTGAACAAATTCCTAGAAAATACGTGACCACAAGCGCAGGCCAAAACCGAGCCCGGGTCACCCGGTCGCAACCCGCTCGGGGTGACCGTAACAAGTAGACTACAACAAATTTCCCGATTAACCACCTCAAGCATGATTCATTAATCGCATGAAAGTACTAGGTGCGTTTGATAACCCGAAGGGCATAACATTCCATTCATATAATCCAATTTTGGTTTTAAAAGCAGTTTTCCACTCATCACCTTTATTCATTCGAATTTGGTGATAGCCACTTCTAAGGTCAATTTTTGAAAACACACATGCACCACTCAATTCGTCTAACATGTCATCAAGTCTAGGTATAGGGTGGCGATACTTTACAGTGATAGAGTTGATGGGATGACAGTCCTTGCACATGCGCCAAGTGCCATCGCTCTTGGGCACAAGTATGACTGGCACCGCGCAGGGAGACAGGCTCTCGTGGATGAATCCCTTGTCCAGCAACTCTTGCACTTGCGATTGAATTTCCTTGGACTCTTGGGGGTTTGTGCGGTAGGCTGCCTTGTTGGGTAAAGGCGCACCTGGAAGCAAATCGATCTGATGCTCTATGCCGCGATAGGGGGGGAGGGTCCGCGGCTCATCGAATTCCTTCAGAACTTCCTGCACATAAAAAGGGAGAGAAGATACATGTTCAAGTGTTAGCATGCAATGGGTGGGAATCATGAGAAAACAAGTTTTGTTTTCAAGAAATGCTCTTTTGAAATCCCTTTCTTTGGCCATGGGAGGGAGGCACTCTTGTTTTCTCGCTTGCTCACTCAGGGTGTTTCCCATCAATGCACACTCTTTTCTTTCGCTCAAGGTTCCTTGAACCTTCTCACCATTTTCTCTCCTCTCTCTGCCCTCGCTCTTTCTTTTCCTCTCGGCCTTACTAGCCAGGCGAACTTGATCTTGGTGAGCTTGGGTTGGTGTGAGGGGAAGCAAGGTGTAGGGTTTACAGAGATGGGTGAGGGCATATTTGTTGGTCTTGCAACAGTGTATGGCATCCTTGTCGTACTGCCAAGGTCTCCCAAGAGAATGTGGGTGGCCTGCATTCGCACCACATCGCAGATGATAGAATCCTCGTATTTGCCGATCTTTATCGGTACATAAACTTGTTTAACGACCTTCACAAAGGTCCTATCATCAACCCACTGAAGCTGGTATGGTTTGGGATGCGCAACGGTGCGAAGACCCAGTTCAGCGACCATGTCTTCGTTGGCTGCGTTGACACAGTTTCCGCTATTGATAATGAGACTACACAGGGTCCCATTTACCATAGCCCTTGATTGGAATAAGTTATCCCGCTGAGTGCTGTCAACGATATTGGGGGAGCTTTGCAGGACCCTCTTGGTGACTAAGATTAGACCGTCCATGGGCAGCTCTCCCTCTTCTGCTTCACTCTCATAATCTTGTGGTTCAGGAGGGACCTCTTCCTCATCTTCACGAGATAATTCTCCATTGGGTCGAATTATCATGGCCCTTCTGTTGGGGCAGTCTCTCGCATAATGTCCCTTGCCCAAACACTTAAAACATTCGATGCTCCTTGTCTGGCGAGGGGCATCATAAGGGCAGGTGTCGGGTTTTGGTTGGGGGTGTCATGGGGGCCTCGCGTTGGGGTAGTTGTGGCGAGGGGGTGGCATCGCCGTGGGAGATTGGTAAGGCTTTGGCGGGGACGATTTGGCGAAGGGGGTGGTCTTGCTTCCTGAGCCCCTAATGGGTGTATCGGCGGGATAATAGGAGTTCCCTTTCTTCAGTTGCTTCTCCACCCGGATAGCCTTGTGCACCAGATCTTGGTAGTCCCGATAATCACATAGCTCAACGGTTTTGGCGATGTCCTCCCTTAAACCATACAAAAATCTGGCCAACTTGGCTTCTTCATCCTCTTTGACATTGGCCCTCATAACGCTCTCTCAAGGTCTTTTTGATATTCTTCCACACTGCGATGATCTTGAACAAGGCGTTGCAACCTCTGGGCACAATCTTTGTCGTAGTAACTGGGCACAAACCGACTTTTCATGGCCCGCTTAAGATCTTCCCAAGTGGCGATGGGATGACCGTGGGCCCTCGCCCTCTCATAGTGCTCTTGCTCCCACCAAGTGAGGGCGTAGTCGTGAAACTCAATGATGACGAGCTTTAAGGCCGTCGCATCATTGTATCCCATCATGTCAATGATTCGCTCGGTTTTGGCCATCCACGTGAAATACTCTTCCGGATCACTGGAGCCGAAGAAGGGCGGTATCTGAAGCTTTAAATTGGCGAGGGCTTGTTGGTCTTGAGCTTGCGCTCTCCCTCCAAGGATTGGTTCTGATACCACTTGATGTGATCACGGGTAGGGTGGGTGTGATCAACGCTATGGATCTAGCTTGGCGGAGGCGAACGCAGATAAACGAAGAACAATGAAGAATAGATTTCGGCCACGCAAACCTCCTCACTACGAGGTGACGCAATGCGCGTGATAATGCCTGGGAATGGAGATGGGATCTAGCACCTCTTGACTACAAGGTCAAGCAATACTAGATATTATGCTTGGATCCTCTTGCATGGATCACTAGGGAACTGGAAATGCAAGAATGGAGAACACAAAAGCCGATGTCTCCTTGGAGAGTTTCAGCCGAATTGCTTATTTCAATATTATGTTCTAGGTTACAATCGTGGCTGTAACTAGCTTAAATAGTGAGAGGAATTGTGAGAAGCAAATTGGCTATTTCGGCTGTGCATGCGTGCAGAAAGCATAAAGTGCTTTTACATGCATGCAGTGCGAAAAGCTTCCAAAAAGGTGAAAAAGGTAAGGCTAGCCTAAAAGTGTTCAGATGTCTTTTGTAAGGAAAGTGGATATTTGTCTTCCCAAGCATTGACAGAGAAAGGACGCCTTGTGTCGGGCTCGGTCGGTCAGCTGGCTAAGTATGAAGGCCTCTCGGGAATGCCTTCGCCATGGGCCCTCGCGGGAATGCCTTCGTCTGGCGCCTTCGTAAGAATGCTTTCACTTGGCACTTTTGCGGGAATGCCTGGGCTGGGGGCCTTCGAGAACATGTCTTCGCTTGGGTTCTTCGCGGGGGCGCCTTCGCCTGGGACCTTCGCGGGGGCGCCTTCGCCTGGGGCCTTCGCCTGTGTCAAGTGTCCACGCACCAAAGCCTCGTTGCGCCCTTCCTCAATAATGCTTATGCTTAAGGCTCCAAAGGGCTTCGCATATTCTTCGTCCAACGCGATGCCGAGGTGGCGAAGCTGTAAGGCCTTCGCTCGAGACTCCTCTTGATCGTCTTGCGCCAGGAGCCTCATGAAAGCGTTGAGGTTCTGTTACGGTCACCCCGAGCAGGTTGCGACCGGGTGACCCGGGGCTCCGGTTTTAGCCTGCGGGTCACGTTTTTCGGCGTTCAGACGGCTTCCGAGCCCTATCCGAGTATCATTTTGGCGAACCCTTCTGTATTTGAGGTAGTGTGGGTCCCCCGGACGTTTCTGCCGAAAATATTTTTCTGGCGCCGGGGGGTTGTCGGGGTCGCCTCGGGACGTACAGCGGGCTCGGTAGCACTCTCGAGATCTCAGTTTGGGAAGCCGTTTGTAGTTTTGGAGTCGTGGTGACGTCCGGAGGTGTTTGTGGAGTTTAATATTTGGGGCCAGGACGTTCGGTTCGGGCGACTCCGGCTCGGGGCGGGAATCCCGGGGCTCGGGATGGAAATTTTCTGTCGGCTTTGGGGTAAGTTGTGTTTGAATTTAAGATGGAATTTATGGGTATTTTTATAGAATTTTGGAGTGACGGAATTTCGGTTAAGGTTGACACGCTCGCACGTCGGGTTTTGGTTCGGGTTCAGCGAGCTCGGTAGGACACTCCGGAAAGGCAAATGAACTTTTGAAAAATGTTCTGTGAATGTTATATTATTCTGAAGATTGTGTCCGAGTTTCATTAATTTTGGAATCCGGTAATTATTTTTGGGCAAAAAGAATTGGAACTTTCGGAAAAATGGGGAGTTAATTGAATTATGGTTGCAAAATAAATAAAAAGGGGTATGGGCAGCAGCAGCCTATTTCGGCAGCATGTGTGTGTGTGTGAGTGATAAGGGACACTTGTCCCTTATTGATTTAAGAGGAAAAAAGAAAGGGGTATATATATATATATATTTGGGTAATTATTTCTTAAATGAAATTATTTCATTTCTTCTTCTTTCTTCCTTCTCCTCTCTCTGCCGAAACCATGAGCAGCCATGGGAGCTGTTCATCAAGCTTCTCCTTCTTCAATTCTTGGCTGAAACTTCATGGGTTTAGGCTCCAAAAGATTGGTAAGCTCCCTTTCTTCTTCTCTTTCAAGTTTGGAAACAAGAAAAGGTTGGAAAAGAGAGAGTTTTAAGCTAGGAGGTTTGTTCTTCACTACATGCTAGAGTGATCCTCTTGGTCGTCTTGCTTCCGTTTTACCATATCTTCCTCAATTTTTCTTTTCCCAGCTAAAATCGGTAGAAATGGTAGATGGGTTAGGTCATCTCGTCTTGCTTGAGTCCGTCTCGGGTCGCCGGAGTTGTGCATTCCGCTCCCTGATGTGTAAATTCGAGCTCTGCTTCTGGTGCAGCACGAAATATGTGCGCAGCGCACAGGCTTGCTTGCAGGTTGTGCACAGCCTTGTGCGCAGCAGCCTTGCCTTGCAGCACAGTTGTGCACAGTTGTGCACAAAGTGCACAAGAGCTTGCGCACAGTTGTGCACATGCCAAAACTCACCCAAGAAGAACTTAGATGTGAAGAGAAGTAAGTTTCGATGAAGGGAAAGTGCGGGTTTGCGCGGAAATTGTTTTACGGGGTTGTTTGGATGTGTTCGATCCAACTATGGTTATGCAGACTTGATTCTGCGTTGGTGGAGTAGCGCGGACCCGTAGGAGCCAAGTTGTGCATTTCGGATCGGAGTCGGGATCTTCCGAGTGTTGGGCTGCGGGCGGCATTTACGAGGTAAGGGCTTAATTTGGTAAAATGTATGTTTGTTCCGTTTCAAGGCCGGATGACCTTAGAGGCCCGGGTTCCTATTCTCATTACGTATATGGTTATCGGGTAATGTTACTTCATTTATGTTTATGTATTCTTATTATTATTATATGTTACATTACGTGTCCGCCGAAGGGTGCCGACATTCTGCGTATCCGCACCGAGTGCCGATATACATTACGTGTCCGCACCGAAGGGGTGCCGACATTCTGCGTATCCGCACGAGTGCCGATACTTCGCTACGTGACCCTACGACGGTTTGGGGCTCGCGACCCCGGCCGTACCGTGCTTCGCATTACGCTCGATCAGATATTGACCTCTGTTGAGGGCTGTCGTTACGGGTCGTTCTGGCGGTTGGACCGCATATGTTGGTTTCTGATTTTCGTTATACTTTATGTTTATATGTACATGCATATGTTGTGATATTCTGTTGCGAGTTCGATTGTTGCCACAGGGGCAAACCGCACTTTTACCTTAAGCCCTTCGAGTCCTTTCGAGGACTCACCCTTTTATTTGTTTACCATCTTTCAGCGATCGACAAGCAACCAGCGGCATAGAGATCCGCGGTGCTTCCTGACATCTTGGGTTCTGTAGCAGCAGCAGTACCACGTGCGGGAATTCTTGAGCGCGAGGCTTCTGATTCCGCACTTAGGTATATATATATATATATATATAGGATTTTGTTTAATGGCTCTGTAGCTGTAACTGCATGCATATAGATCAGATCATGGTTTTGTATATGTGTCTATATCTGGAATATATTCTGCTTTATCTGTCTTCTGTGTCGCGGGCGGAGCCCTGACTTGCTTACATCGGAATTGCTATATTATGGATTTGGTACTTGTGTTGCGGCGATGATTGAAATGGGATATACCATGAACTGCTTGTGTGGTGAAAGTTGGATTATTCGTATACTTGCCTTGCATGAGTATTTAGGTTGCTAGTGGTTACTTGACGGTTTTGTTTGGAGCTCGATGCTCCGTTGCCACGCATTCCGCCGTAGTTCCTGTTTCCGACGTCGCGGCCGGCTCCGCCTCCGCAACCGGGCGGGGTGGCTGTGACAAGTTGGTATCGGAGCAGTCGGGTCGGAATGACCCAAAAGGTAAAGTATGTTGGTTTTGGGTATGGAATGTGGAAGGCAAGTATACAAGTTCGAGGGTGGACTTTTGGAGTAAGTTAAGTCTGTTCATGGGTAAGTAATCGTGGAAGTGACTTGAGGTACAAGCCACCGTTCTACGTTTCATTCAGGGCGGTTACGTACGGAGACTGGCCACCTCCTTATTTGAACCGTTTGGAATGGATGTGGAGCAGCGGGCGGTTCTTTGGAGCACTTTGGAAAATTTGAGGTACTTTTATGAATCTTGGGTGATTTGTGTGGTGTTTCTGTGTTATGAGCATGGTTTGGTTTTGTGGTTTAAAGTTGAATATTTGGTTGTGAGATTCTGAAAAGAATCTCTGCATCATGCATTGCATTACACTACTGAGCCTTAGAAAAGCTGCTGCTAGCTTCGCAGAGATTAGGAGTGACCGAGTTATGCGGATTCTGTTTGGTCCGGAATGTCTCGAGTTGAATTCACACGCGTAGGCGGTGTGTTTTGTGACCGGAGGAGGGATTGTAATCCCATGCCTCCGAGAGATAGGAGTTTGAACTGTTGGTTATGGGTTGAGTTGGTATATGGTTTGGAAATTTGGTTTGGGATAAGTTGTTTTTCCGGTTGGACTTGGTTTGAGGAATTGTGTACTACACGCGAATAGCGTGATTTGGTACCGGAGGCGGGATCGAGATCCCACACCTCCGTGGAATAGGATACGGGTTCAGCGTAACCCAGGGTCTGAACAACCACACTCACCGCCCCGAGGTTTAGCGGTCGTAGGGACCCCTCTCTGATTTGGTATTACCGCTAGCCTAGCTGGTTCAGAGGCGGCAGTAGGCAGGGGAAAATCTGTTGATGCCACGGTAAGGGCATTTTGATCAGGTGGTGGTAGCAAGACTTAAGCCACTGCTCGCCATAGTTTTGGGATCAGTAAGTGAGTGACTCTGACAAGGGTGGTCATTGCGACACCTAGACTTCTCGTCGGTCCTATCAACGACGGGAGATCCGAGACACCAATCGACGAGGTTGGACTTTTGGAGAGGTTTTAGAGTTTGGATCCCCCGAGGTTCGGCGGCCGAGGAGGGCCGGAGGTGTTAGAGACTTGGTTTGCAGGAATTGACAAACTCACGGAGGAGAGGCTATTCGAGCCGGTTGGCGCCGGGAAAGCGGCTACTCGGTCGGTGCTTCCAGTTCAACCGGAGTTCGGATTGACCCGATATCGATTTCTAGTGTCTGGCGATGTCTACCGGACATTTCGCGGAAAATATTTTTGGGGCCGGGGTTGCCGTCGGACGATTTTCGGGGATTACAGGCGGAGAAACGGCTCCCGGGAGTGACCGGGACTCAGTTTGCGGTTTGAGGAAGATCTGGAGTTGGGGATATAATTTACATTTTTCTCGTGAAGAAAAATGTTCGGGTCGAAATTACGGTTTCGGGCGGTTTAGTAGAGGTAGAGAGGAGCACCACCGCACGATCTTATCCGATTTGTAGTAGGTATCGTTCAGGTTGAATTTGTTATCGGCGGGAGGGCCGATGGTTACGTGCAGTCTGATACTCTTTGGAGTGCGGGATTGCCCTCTTCTGTAGGGCGAGAATCGGCGAGGAAGTTACGTAAGGTACTATATTTCCGAATGAAATACCGGTTCATGCGTTATTTGATACAGGAGCATTTGTTCTCATTGTAACACCGACATGTGTTACATTTCTGTATCTGTCTGTTAGTACCTTGCCTCAAACGCATTTAGTAAAAAACTGCTGGGAGTCAGTTTCTGTTTTCCAATGAGATGGTTCGGGGCTGTACGATATCTGTAGGCGGACATTTGTGATGTCGGATTTGTTGGTTTTAGACACGCCGAACTATGATATTATTCTTGGGATGGACTGGCTATCCGAGAATTCTGTGCACATTGATTGTGCAACCCGAACCATTATGGTTTTACGGAGAGGTACTACCTCTCACGACTCCGGCCGGTTTGACTATCGCCTGACACGATGCAGTGTTGCAGATTACGGATCATCTGTCGATAGTTAGTGTAGGGAATGCTATGATCTGAATGAAGCTGGTATTAGGTTGAAGTTGGATGGTTTATCGTTGGTTCGAGATTTTCCGCAGTATTTCGGAGGAGTTGCCGGATTACCACCAGAGCGGGACATTGTGTTTGAGATTTACCTGCAGTCGGGTACTGCTCCGATATCTATTCCTCCTTATCGGATGCCTGTTTCTGAGATGCAGGAGTAGAAGAAGCAATTGGAGGAATTACATCAAAAGAGTTTCGTCCGACCGAGCACTTCAGCGTGGGGTGCTCTGGTTTTGTTTGTTAAGAAGAATGATGGGACACTCTGACTTTGTATTGATTACAGACGGTTGAATGCTCTTATTGGGAAGAATAAGTATCCGTTACGAGGATTAACGATCTTTTAATCAACTTCGGGGTTTGAGGTTTTCTCAAAGATTGATCTCGATCCGGGTATTTTCAGCTTAGGGTAAAGGTAGAGGACATACCTAAGACTGCTTTTCGCACCCGGTTTGGATACTTTGAGTTTACGGTCATGCCGTTCGGGCTGACCAATGCTCCGGTGGCATTCATGGATCTGATGCATCGGGTGTTCCAACCGTACTTGGACTCATTTCTGGTGGTTTTATTGATGATATTCTGATATATTCTCGGGATGAGGATTCGCATCGGGAGCATCTGAGGGTAGATCTGCAGACACTTTGGGAATATCAGCTTTATGCTAAATTCTCAAAGTGTGAGTTCTGGATTCGGGAAGTCACCTCTCTGGGACACATTATATCTGAGCATGGTCTGTCTGTGGATTCAGAGTAGGTGAAGGCAGTTCGAGATTGGAAACAACTTACCACGGCACGGGAGATCAAGAGCTCCCTGGGGTTAGCAGGATTTTTATCGGAGGTTTGTACTGGGATTTTCTATTCTGGCATCTCCGCTTACGCAGTTGACCAGGAAGGGTCAACGATTTATCTGGTCTGATAGGTGTGAGCAGAATTTTCAGAAGTTGAGGCGGTAGTTGACTAACGCTCCGATTCTGACTCTTTCAGATCCGATCTTACCGTATGTGAATTATATACGGATGCCTCCACATCCAGTTTGGGGTGTGTGTTGGTGCAAGAGCGTTTTGTGGTAGCTTATGGGTCGAGGCAGCTACGACCTCATGAGCTGAACTATCCGACACATGATCTGGAGTTGGCTATAATAGTTTATGCGCTGAAACATTGGAATCAATATCTGTTTGGTAGTAAATTTCAGATTCTTACCGACCATAAGTCTGAAATATCTGTTTAAACAGAAGGAGCTTAGCATGAGGCAGCGCATATATCTCGAATACATTAAGGACTATGATTGTAATATCGGGTACATCTCTGGCAAGGGCAACGCGGTTGCCGATGCTCTGAGCAGGAAGTATACCGGATTAGTTAAGGGAGGAAATGTTGGGGACTGATCTGAGGAGAGTGATCTGACATGCCTTTGGCACAGGTGGCAGCTCTGGGAGCGTGCCCAGGTTATTACACTTATTATACATTCTGAGTGGCTTGATAGGATGCGCGAAGCGCAAGGTAGAGATTTGGTGTTGAAGAAGTTATCTAGGGAAGATAAGAGAATAGTTTATACATTATCGACATTTCGGTATAGGCGAGGATTGCTATACTTCTAAGATCGCCTTTATGTACCGAGGATCGGGAGTTACGGAATGAGATTTTCGAGGAGGCATACTCAGCGGTTTGAGCATCTGGAATCGGCAGGACACTGCAGACTTTGCCCATTCCACTGGAAGTGGGGTAATGTTACTATGGACTTTCTCGACCTTTGCCCACGGACACGGTCTCGCCATGATGTTATCTGGGTTTTGTGGATCGGTGACAAAGTGCGTACACTTTACGCCTATTCGGTCCGCTGACCCTGGAGAAGCTTGCCCGGCTTTACATTAGGGAGATTGTACGTTTACCTGGAGCGCCAGACTCCATTGAATCTGACCGTGATCCGCGTTTTACAGCACGGTTCTGGATTACTTTTCATGAAGCGCTGGGCACGCGACTCCATCTGAATCTGACTTATCACCCACAGACGGACGGACAGTCGGAGCGGGTGATTCTGATATTGGAGGATATGTTGCGAATCTGTACTTTGGATTTTGGAGGAGTTTGGGGCTAGCAGTTGCGTTGATAGGGTTCTCGTACAACAATTGCTTTCAGACTACGTTTGACGTGGCACCCTATGAGGTGTTGTACGGGAGGTGTATGACACCATACTGTTGGACAGATGCGTCTGATGGGGTTAAGCTGGGACCCGAGTTTTTTTTGAGAGGAGACTAAGGCGAAGATCAGATTGTTATAGGCGCGGATTAAAACCGCGAATGACTACACCACTGTTTGTACGAACCGTCGCCGTAGGGCTCTGGAATCTGAGTTTGGTAATAGAATTTGACTGGAGATAGCACCGTTCAGAGGAACAGTAAGATGTGATAGGCGGGCGAGTTACCCCGAGTTGTATCGGTTATTATGAGTTTCGAGTAAGTTGTTAGGTTGATTTTACCCCAACTATTTACATGTTTTATGTGGTACCTTCCAGGATAGCCTTTGTTGTGGATCGGTTAGATTTAGGTTCGGTATCTATGCAGGGTTGTCTGCAGAAATACCGGCAAGCTGACTCGGGGTGCAATAAGATGCACCGGAGGGTGGGGCGCCGTGAGGCTCGGTATGGTAGTCTAAACTACCACTCCCGCCGCACCGATACGGTGGTCCGATTGTTCAGGTTAGAGGAATGGTTGTATATTCTGGTTGGTAGTGTCACTGTCTGGTTGGTTCAGGCTACTCTTGGAGGACCAAGAGTTCTAAGGGGAGAATGTTACGGTCACCCCGAGCGAGTTGCGGCCGGGTGACCGGGCTCGGTTTTAACTGCGGGTCACGTTTTCGGCGTTCAGACGGCTTCCGAGCCCTATCCGAGTATCATTTTGGCGAACCCTTCGTATTTGAGGTAGTGTGGGTCCCCGGACGTTTCGCCGAAAATATTTTTCCGCGCCGGGGTTGTCGGGGTCGCCTCGGGGACGTACAGCGGGCTCGGTAGCACTCTCGAGATCTCAGTTTGGGAAGCCGTTTGTAGTTTTGGAGTCGTGGTGACGTCCGGAGGTGTTTGTGGAGTTTAATATTTGGGGACGGGACGTTCGGTTCCGGGCGACTCCCGGGGCTCGGGACGGGAATCCCGGGGCTCGGGATGGAAATTTTCTGTCGGCTTTGGGGTAAGTTGTGTTTGAATTTAAGATGGAATTTATGGGTATTTTTATAGAATTTTGGAGTGACGGAATTTCGGTTAAGGTTGACACGCTCGCACGTCGGGTTTTGGTTCGGGTTCAGCGAGCTCGGTAGGACACTCCGGAAAGGCAAATGAACTTTTGAAAAATGTTCTGTGAATGTTATATTATTCTGAAGATTGTGTCCGAGTTTCATTAATTTTGGAATCCGGTAATTATTTTTGGGCAAAAAGAATTGGAACTTTCGGAAAAATGGGGAGTTAATTGAATTATGGTTGCAAAATAAATAAAAAGGGGTATGGGCAGCAGCAGCCTATTTCGGCAGCATGTGTGTGTGTGTGAGTGATAAGGGACACTTGTCCCTTATTGATTTAAGAGGAAAAAAGAAAGGGGTATATATATATATATATTTGGGTAATTATTTCTTAAATGAAATTATTTCATTTCTTCTTCTTTCTTCCTTCTCCTCTCTCTGCCGAAATTATGAGCAGCCATGGGGGCTGTTCATCAAGCTCCTCCTTCTTCAATTCTTGGCTGAAACTTCATGGGTTTAGGCTCCAAAGATTGGTAAGCTCCTTTCTTCTTCTCTTTCAAGTTTGGAAACAAGAAAAGGTTGGAAAAGAGAGAGTTTTAAGCTAGGAGGTTTGTTCTTCACTACATGCTAGAGTGATCCTCTTGGTCGTCTTGCTTCCGTTTTACCATATCTTCCTCAATTTTTCTTTTCCCAGCTAAAATCGGTAGAAATGGTAGATGGGTTAGGTCATCTCGTCTTGCTTGAGTCCGTCTCGGGTCGCCGGAGTTGTGCATTCCGCTCCCTGATGTGTAAATTCGAGCTCTGCTTCTGGTGCAGCACGAAATATGTGTGCAGCGCACAGGCTTGCGCACAGGTTGTGCACAGCCTTGTGCGCAGCGCACAGCCTTGCGCACAGATTGTGCACAGCCTTGTGCGCAGCGCACAGCTGGTACACTACCCAAGCAATCGCGCCCTCGCGTTTTATCAGAATCATACGAGGCTTTGGGAGAGGTCTCATCCTTGTGATCTCCAGTATCGCCTTCGCAAGGCCTCATCCTTGTGGTCTCCAGTATCGCCTTCGCAAGGTCTCATCCTTGTGGTCTCCAGTATCGCCTACGCGAGGTCCTGCCCTCGCGGGCCTCCAGACTCGCAGGGGCGACGTCTCATACTCACCCTTGCGATTCTAAAAGCCTGCGCGGGCCCCCTCGCGGTCTTAGGCGAACCCTCGCGATCTCCTCGCCTCCATGGGTCTTACTCCCGATCTCCTGCCTATCTTGGCCCCGCCCGAATAAGGCCTCGGTACCCAGTTCGTGCAACCTCACCCCTTATTTGGCTATATTCTATTTGGGGCCTTCGCCCCTTTGGGCCTCGCCCTTACAGGCCTTCGCCCGCCACTTGCTCCACTTGGAGATTGACCACTTGGTCGTCGACATCAACTGGCCAATAAGGAGGGCAGCACGAGCACAGGAGATCTTCACCAGATTTATACGCGGACATTCTCGACAAGTGAATCACCTAAGGCGGTTTGCTGAGATCTTCATCATCACAGCCGCCTTATCTCCAATCGATCGACACGAGACTTATCTCAAACAGCCTGTCTAAGGGCTTCAACCTGGGAGGCTCTTCTCCGGCATCACTCTATAAATAGGGTGATGTCCACCTAAATCGGGTAAGCTACTACACGCCCCCACTCCCCTCTTGCTACTTCGAGTATTCTTCCTATCTTTTACAGATTACTCGAACAGCAAGCTTGGAGTCTCAAGAACATCATCTTCTCCACCATATCAGCGAGAGTCCGGACCTTCTTTAGGAGCGAGACTATCAGTTTGGCGCCATCTGTGGGAACGAAAGTTCTTGCTATAAACCCATATTACAAACCACAAGCAATAAGTCATGCCAACCACCCGGAGTGCCAACAGGAACAGTCGTCAGGCCAGGAGGAATCCTCCCGGGACAAGTACGAACAATGACCCACCATCGGAGCCATCCCCGAACCACGTTCCCCCACAACGGGGAGAACTCTCTATTCACTCAACAGAGGAAAGCTCCTCCCACGTTGCCCGTAACATGCCTCAGGAGCGAAACACTCCACCTCCAAATACCCCTCCAACGGACCTGGATCCGGCCGTCCTGCAAGCGATCACCGAGGCGGTTGCTTTCAACTTACGTGAAACTCTCGCCACCACTCTTGGGCGTTACGGATAGCGTTGGGCAGCTGCGGACTAATCAGCACAACGCCCGGCTACTCCTCCTCGGCAAGTAAGTAACCCCGATCCTTCTTCGTCATTACTTATCGCGCTTACTAGGCGATTAGAGGAAGTGGAAAAAGAGATGAAAGGGCCGGTGTCCATAATATCTCCAGGATGGGTCTGGACCACCTCTGGACCCAACCTTTTACTCAGAGGGTTTTAGAAACCCCTCTTCCGGACCAGTTTCGTCAGCCTAAGCTGGATGCTTATGATGGCCTGTCAGACCCTGATATTCATCTCCAGCGTTACGTTTCCGCAATGGCAATAGCAAGGGCGGACGACAACACACTCTGTAGAGCTTTCAGCTCCACACTTACTGGGGCCGCTGCCAACTGGTACACCACTCTCCGGGACAAACGGTTTGATTCCTTCGAGGAGCTATCCCGCAATTTCTCCAACCATTTTGTGGTATCCAAACCACCTCCTAAAGCGGCAGGACACCTTCTTAAGATACGGCGAGAAAAGGATGAGCCCCTCGGAGAATATATTCAACGCTTCGGGCCGAGTCTATCCGGGTCCCTAACACGGGAGAAGAAGCTCGCTTTGCTTGCAGCTATTCAAGGCCTCCGCTGGGAGTCCCTTTTCTTTGTGGATGTCCACACTAACCCGCCCACCAACATGGAACAATTCTTAAGTACAGCGTCGCGGTTCATGAATACGGAAGAGGTCACTCGACCACTCGCGAGCCGCCACGGCGGACGCCAAGGGACAACCCCGCGGCCGGACCCTAGGTCTCAAAGGCGTACCACGCCCCGGTAGGGAAAGGGCATACATCTCTCTTCCCCCGAGGAATCTCGAACCAACATCCTCCATGCCTTGGAACGAGAAGAGGCGGTCCCCACTTGGCCTCGCCCCTCTCCCGAGGAAATAACAAGGCAAAGCAACAAGTTTTGCCGCTACCACCGTGACAAAGGTCACGACACGAGGACTGTTTTGAGCTCAAGCGTATGATTGGAGAAATGCTGGCTCAAGGCAAGCTCGGGGAGTACTTGCTCCAAACCGAGGACCGTAGAAGAGAAGGTGACCGTGAAGGGCGCCGGCCGGAGGACCGCCGGCGGGGCGCTCCCAAAGAAAACCCAGGTCGGGAGAATCTGGT
Source organism: Stellera chamaejasme (assembly GCA_024586325.1). NCBI lineage: Eukaryota > Viridiplantae > Streptophyta > Magnoliopsida > Malvales > Thymelaeaceae > Stellera > Stellera chamaejasme. The sequence continues at coordinate 31,070,024 of CM044981.1, forward strand.
TCAGTCCCCCGGCAAGGGGACATATCGGCGTAATCACACGGTGTGAAGGCGCTTGGCAAGACGCCGTCATATGAGGCAGATCTACCGGATAGACCACTCCTCTACTCAGTTTTTGCATCGCAGCAATGGCACCTCTGTGGCAATACCGCACGCTGACCCCTTGGTTATCACTGCCCGTATTGCGGGCTGGGACGTCGATAGAATCTACATGGATACGGGGGCAAATGCCAACGTGATCTACAAGCACACTCTGGTTGAGGCAAAGGTGCCTTTGTCACAAATTCAGCCCGCGAAGGGGGCCACCTTTGGAATAGGACGGGATGAAATCCCAACCCTGGGGTCGATCACCTTGCCCTACATGATGATGGGAACCACCAAGGAGAAAAAGCAGGTATGTCATTCGAGCTATGTGGACTTTATCGTCCTGGATCTCCCTACGCCATATAACGCCATCATCGGGCGACATACTCAAACTGAGTTCCATGTCCGCTGTGATGTGCGAACCCTGACTCTAGTTTTTCACACTGCGGCTGGGGATGCCTATATATTTGTCAGCCAGAATGTGGCCAGAGGCAATTATGTCTCTGCCCTCGCCGGGCCCCCGCAGCTTCCCCGGCCATCCGAGCCTAAGAGGAAGGCACCCGCAGAGGAAGCTGGTCCTATGGGCGAAGCTGCGCCTGACTTGTCCGGAGCCTTTGAAGAAGTTGAGATCTCTCCCGGGAAGAAGTTTCGGGTGGGAAAGGACCTCGAGGAAAAAGACCAGCAAGCACTCATCCACCTCCTCCATGCCAACAGTGATGTCTTCGCATGGAGCCCCGAGGACCTACCAGGAGTTGATCCTGCTGTTATTTCTCACAAGTTAAGTGTACTCCCCGGCTTTAGCCCGGTTAGGCAGAAAACAAGGGGCATGGCCCTTGACCGTAAGGACTTTATACGCATCAAGTGCAGAAATTGCTTAAGGCAAATATAATCAAGGAAGTTCACTACTCTGAATGGGTTGCGAATATTGTCCTCGCCGATAAAGAGGGCGGTCAGTGGCGACTTTGCGTGGACTACAAGGGGGTTAATAGGGCCTGCCCAAGGGACCCCTATCCTTTACCATCCATTGACCAACTGGTTGACTCAACCGTTCATCACTCGGTTTTTTTCTTTTCTCGATGCTTATAGCGGGTACCACCAAGTCTTTATGGACCCGGAGGACGCGGTAAAAACCGCCTTTACTACTGGCGAAGCAGTATATCATTATATCAGAATGCCCTTCGGCTTAAAAAATGCGGGGGCCACCTTCCAAAGGCTTGTAAATCAAGTCTTCGCAGGCCAGATTGGCCGTAATCTTGAAGCCTATGTAGATGACATTGTGGTCAAAAGCAAGGCCGTCCCAACCCACCTCACGAGACTTGGGGATACTTTCGACAACTTCCTCAAATAGTATATGCGATTAAATCCAACGAAGTGTATCTTCGGCGTGGGCGAAGGGAAGTTCCTGGGATACCAAATCTCCAAGGAGGAATCCATGCAAATCCCAAAAAGATTGAAGCAATCACCACCTTGCGCACCCCTAGGGGGCTCAAGGAAGTCCAACAGCTGGCAGGAAAGCTAGTGGCCTTGGGACGATTCGTCTCTAAACTAAGTGATCGCTGCAAACCTTTCTTCGATCAGATTCGCAAGAAAAAAGCTTGCAAATGGACGGAAGAGTGTCAGGAGGCATATGCCTCCATCAAACGACACCTGCAAGAACTACCGGCACTCAAGTGCCCTAGGCCAGGCGATGACCTGGTCCTTTACCTCGCCACCTCAGAAAGAAGTGTAAACCTGTCCTTATTAAGGAAGAAGCCGCCAAGCAATGGCCGGTCTATTACACCAGCCACACTCTCCAAAATACGAAACAAGGTATCCTCCCCTCAAAAGGCTATATTGTCCCTTGTATATGCAGCAAGGAAGCTCAAGCCCTATTTCCAAGGGCACACTATTATAGTCCGAGCGGACTTGCCAATTCAGGACATCCTCGGGCGCCCGAACATTCGGGCGCCTCGCCAAGTGGTGCATCGAGCTTGGCGGCTTTAACATCAATTATGAGCCCGAAAGGCGGTTAAGGGCCGAGGCCCTCGCCGACTTTACGGTCACCCCGAGCGGGTTGCGACCGGGTGACCCGGGGCTCCGGTTTTAGCCTGCGGGTCACGTTTTTCGGCGTTCAGACGGCTTCCGAGCCCTATCCGAGTATCATTTTGGCGAACCCTTCCGTATTTGAGGTCGTGTGGGTCCCCCGGACGTTTCCGCCGAAAATATTTTTCTGGCGCCGGGGGGTTGTCGGGGTCGCCTCGGGACGTACAGCGGGCTCGGTAGCACTCTCGAGACCTCAGTTTGGGAAGCCGTTTGCAGTTTTGGAGTCGTGGGGACGTCCCGGTGTTGGGTGTGGAGTTTAATATTTGGGGCGGGACGTTCGGTTCCGGGCGACTCCCGGGGCTCGGGACGGGAATCCCGGGGTTCGGGATGGAAATTTTCTGACGGCTGTGGGGTAAGTTGTGTTTGAATTTACGATGGAATTTATGGGAATTTTTGTAGAATTTTGGGAGTAGCGGAATTTCGGTTCGAGTTGACACGCTCGCGCGTCGGGTTCCGGTTCGGGTTCAGCGAGCTCGGTAGGACACTCCGGAAAGGCAAATGAATTTCTGAAAAATGTTCTGTGCATGATATAACATTCTGAAGATTGTGTCCGAGTTTCATTAATTTTGGAATTCGGTAATTATTTTTGGGCAAAAAGAATTGGAACTTTCGGAAAAATTGGGAGTTAATTTGCAAAGGGTGCAAAATTAACAAAAAAACGTATGGGCTGCAGCAGCTGATTTATTCAGCAGATTTTTGGGAAGGAGGAAGGGACACATGTCCTATTCCAATTTAAGATGAGGAGTATGGGTTTAAAGGGAAGGGAATATATAAGTATATATATATATATATGGTTAATATTTCTAAAAATGAGATAAGTCTCATTTCTATTTCTTTTCTTCTTCTCTTCTTCTTCTTCGTGAGCTGCTGCCGCCTCCATGGATGACCTCCACCCAAGCTTGAGCTTCTCATTCTTGCAAGAAATCAAAGAGGAATTGGGTGATTTATGGGGTAAGTAACTCCTAAGCTCTCTTTTCTCATTAATTTGGAAGATTAGTGGTGAAAAGAAGAGTTTTGGCATTTGTTGGGTTTGTTCTTAGCTACTAGCTAGGATGATTCTCTTCCTCCCATATTTTAGTATGTTGATCTTGGGTGGTAGGAGAGTATTAATCAAGTGTTGGATTTTGGAAAACACAACTTGGGTGAGGATTTGGTGTTGGCGAATTATTGGAAGAATTTCCAAAATAATGTGTGTTTGTTATCTTGTTTCATGCTTCAAGTATGTTAATCCTAGTATGATTCTAAGCTTATGTGTGGATTTAATTTGATGGAAAACAAGTTGAGGAAAAACCCCTTTTGGCGAAATTATAAGTGTATGTTCTTGATGGATTTTGTTGTTTGGGTGCAATTGGATAGCATTCATGGTTTAGGAATGTAATTGGTGATTAAAGAGTGCAAATGGAACTTTGTTTGGATTGAAATGGAAGTTGGGTGAGAAACCCCTCTTTGGCGAATTGAAAGGTGAAGGGGTTTTGTTGATTTTGGTGTAATTGGTTAGTAAGCATGCTTAGGAAGTGGAATTGGTGATTAATATGATTATTTGGAAGCTTGTATGGATTGAATTGGAAGTTGGATAAAAAGTTGGTTGAAAACCAAATCTTTGAATGATTCTTTTTCAATGTTAGAGGTTCATTTTGGTTGAATTGGATGTTAATTTGGTGTTGGGGTTGAATTTAGGAGTGGATGGAAGTTTGAAATGTTGAATTCGGTTAAGGAATGAAAGAGTTACAATTAATCGGGATTATCGGAGAATGGCGGGTAATGAAGGGTTTAAGGTTGGATTTGATCAGTTACGCTTATTGTATGATGTCTGTCAATGTATAATCTTGCATTGTCTAGATTGGTTACGAATTCGGCGTTTACGTGAAAATGCGGAATTTTACGGAAATTGCAGCCGATTTTCGGTTTTGGGGTCGGGGTTGTAATTTGGTAGTGTGGTTGATAAGAATGCTAAATCAACTTGGTTTGGCGGATTCTGAGTTTCGGTGGTTAGGAAAAGAGGAGTTCTAAGTTTGGGGCACGGTGTAGGTGTTATCCAGAATCGGTCCAATACTCTGGATTTTGAGGTAAGGGTTTGGTTTTGTTGTTTGGTAAGCTAAGTATATGTTTTGGTTTCAGTTTCTGTTCTGCAGGTATTTCAGTATTATATGCCTAGAGCATATTCTGTAGTCTGTAAATGTATGTGTATTGTAGCATTTACATTTTGCGGGTATTTCGGAAGTTTACGCTTTAAGGTAAGTTACGTGATCTGTAGGTGTATGCCTTGTAGCATACCACTGTGTGTTAATCCTACGTTTGTAGGAGTATGCCTTATGGTATACTCTGTGCATTAACACTACGGCAGGTTGTGGGTTCGCTACCCAGTGGTGCACCATGCTTCCGTAATAGCTTGGCTTGACTCCCCTTAGGGGAGGCTGTCGTTCGATCTGTTATAAGGTTTACGGCGATTTAGAATCGCACGTCCTTGGGATTCCGATTTATTTTCTGTTCATGCATGCTATTCCGTATTACATTGCATATATTGCTATCTTTCTGTTTTGCGGGGTTACATATACTTACCTTACCCCATATCCCTTACGGGGTCCTTTTAGGACTCACCCTTCTTTGGGTTACATTTTTGGGTTTGAGTAGACACGATAAGCGGCCTGCGGAGTAGGATTCCGTGAGGTCCTACCTTGGGCGTGTTTCGCGTGATTGCACCTTGCGGTCCGGGATTGTGTACTTGGTGTGAATCCCGCGCAAGGTATTTAGCTACTTAGATTCTAAGGTTGGCTCTGTAGTTGCATATGCACACTTTCTGTATTGCTATGATGGTTGTATGTCTGTATATACATTTGTATATTCTGTTCTATATCTGTTCTCAGCGCTTGGCGCTTGCTAGACATTTTAGGTTCTGTGAATTCTGTATGTATATGTGCTTTGGTGCGTAAGCACTCGTCCACGGAGGGCGGGGCTTACTCTGTTATTAGTGCATGAATTGCATGTTTGGTTTTGTATTCAGTTATATGCGCGAAATATTTGTAGGTTGCTTCCACAATCTTTCCGTTTTCGGGTCCGCTACGCGCGGCGGGTCTCGATGGACCTGCCATCTCTCGTTTTCCGGCTTCCGCTTCCGGCGTCCGGCGCCCCGCCTCCGCAACCGGGCTCGGGCGGCGTGCGGTGACAAGTTGGTATCGAGCGGGTAAGTGACCATATTGGTCGTCGGTGGTGACTTGTAGTGACAAGCTATTGTTCTACATTTTATTTTAGAATGGTTTGAGTACGGAGATTGGCCACCTCCTTACTCAAACCACTTCAAAATAAAATTGTGGAGCAAAGTTTGGTCCTTCAAGTTATCCTGGTGGTTGCAGTACGGGATCTAGAATTTTGAGACTTTGGTAAAAGTGTTACAAGTTAAGGGTTGTGGAAAAGTTTGGTACGTAAAATTGTGTGTTAGGAAAGATTTGATGAAATAAGCATGAAATGCTTACGTGATTCTGTGAAATGCATGATTTTATCATTTTGCAAAATAACCACGAGTTAAGCACGCATTGCACTCTGAGCCTTAGAAAGCTGCTGCTAGTTTCGTAGGGATTAGAGGTGACTGATCGGTCTGGACTCTGTTTGGTCGAAATGTCTCGGGTTTGGTTAACACGCGTAGACGGCGTGATTTGGTACCGGAGGCGGGGCGAGATCCCACACCTCCGTGGAATAGGATACGGGTTCGGTGTAACCCGAGTGCGAACAACCACACTCACCACCCCGAGGTTTAGTGGTCGTAAGGACCCCTCTCGATTTGGTATTACCGCCACCTAGGCTGGTTCGGAGGCGGCGATGGCGGGGAAAATCTGTTTATGCCACGGTAAGGGTACTTTGATCGGTGGTGATAGCAAGACTTAAGCCACTTGCTCGCCATAGTTTTGGGATCGGTAAGTGAGTGACTCGACAAGGGTGGTCACTCGACACCTAGACTTCTCGTCGGTCCTATTAACGACGAGGAGATCTGGGGCACCCGATCTGGCGAGTCGGACTTTTGGAGAGGTTTGAGTCTGAATCCCCCGAGGTTCAATGACCGAGGAGGACCGAGGTAGTAGAGACTTGGTTTGCGAGGAATTGACAAACTCACGGAGGAGGCTATTACAGTCGGTTGGCGGCAGAATAGCGGCTACTCGGCGGTGCTTCAGATTCGAACCGGAGTTCGGATTGACCCGATATCGATTTCTAGTGTCTGGCGATGTCTAGGACATTTCCGCGGAAAATATTTTTGGGGCGGGGGTTGCCGTCGGACGATTTTCGAGATTACAGGCGGAGAAAGCGGCTCGGGAGTGACCGGGACTCAGTTGCGGTTTTGAGGAAGATCTGGAGTCGGGGATATAATTTACATTTTACGTGAAGAAAAATGTTACGGTCGAAATTACGGTTTCGGGCGGTTTTCGGGCTCGGGCGAGCCAAGCTGTGACACTTGGCGAAATGTGATTAGTGGAAAGTATTGGACTTGGTCTCTTGTTATTTCTAGTGATTATGATTCACTATGATGTCAAAAGGATGTCATGTGCAAAGCACATGACTTATTATTACAAGACTTAAGTTTTGGCAGTCTTCAGCGCCCATAGTCTCGGACGCAACCCAACGCGCCGTGAGGGCGTGGGTTTCAGCAGGGTGGCCCGAGACCTCAGTAGCGACAACAGCTTCAGCCACCCCCTCCGTCGCCGCAGCTCGGAGCGGGGCGAGTTTTCCTTTTACGAAGGGAGGCCACAGTTATCGGGGAGGCTTGAGTCGGCGGGAAGTCTGTAAGGTACTATATTTCCGAATGAGATACCGGTTCATGCGTTATTTGATACGAGAGCATTTGTTTCCATTGTAACACCGAAATGTGTTACATTTACGTATCTGTCTGTTAGTACCTTGCCTCAAACGCATTTAGTAAAAGCTGGGAGTCGGTTTACATTTTCCAATGGGATGGTTCGGGGTTGTGCGATATCTGTAGGCGGACATCTGATGGTATCGGATTTGTTGATTTTAGACACGCCGAACTATGATATTATTCTTGGGATGGACTGGCTATCCAAGAACTCTGTGCACGTTGATGGTGCAACCCGTACTATTATGGTTTCTGGAGAGGTACTACCTCCACGACTCCGATTGGTTTGACTATCGCGCGCCACGATAAGATTCTGATTACGGATCAGGTGTCGATAGCTGGTGTAGGGAATGCTATGATCTGAATGAAGCTGGTATTAGGTTGAAGTTGGATGGTTTACCGTTGGTTCGAGATTTTCCGCGGTATTTCCGGAGGAGTTACCGGATTACCATAAGAGCGGGAATTGTGTTTGACATCCACTGCGGTCGGAGTCTTGCTCCGATATCTATTCCTCCTTATCGGATGCCTATTTACGAGATGCGGGAGTAGAAGAAGCAAGCTGGAGGAATTACGAGAAAAAGGGCTTCGTCCGACCGAGCACTTCAGAGTGGGGTGCTCTGGTTTTGTTTGTTAAGAAGAATGATGGGACACTCTGACTTGGTATTGATTACAGACGGTTGAATGCACTTATTGTGAAGAATAAGTATCCGTTGCTAAGGATTGACGATCTTTTTGATCAACTTCGGGGTTCAAGAGTTTCGTCTAAGATTAATTTCCGATCTGGGTATTTTCAGCTTAGGGTGAAGGAAGAGGATATACCTAAGACTGTTTTCCGCACCCGATTGGGACACTCTGAGTTTACGGTCATGCCATTCGGGCTGACCGATGCTACAGCGGCAATCATGGATCGATGCATCGGGTGTTCCGACCGTACTTGGACTCATTCGGTGGTTTTTATTGATAATATTCTGATATATTCTCGGGATGAGGATTCGCATCGAGATCATCGAGGTAGTTACTGCGAGACACTTTGGGAACATCAGCTTTATGCTAAATTCTCAAAGTGTGAGTTACTGAATTCGGGAAGTCACCTTTACGGGACACATTATATCCCGAGCATGGTGCATGCAGCGAATCCGGAGAAGGTGAGGGCGATTCAGGGCTGAAACAACCTACCGCAGTACGGGAGATCGGGAGCTTCACAGGGTTAGCGAGGATATTATCGGAGATTCGTACCGGGGTTTTCTATTCTGGCATCTCCGCTCACGCAGTTGACCAAGAAGGGTCAACCGTTTATCTGGTCTGATAGGTGTGAGCAGAATTTTCAGGAGTTGAAACGGTAGTTGACTAACGCTCGATTCGACTCTTTCAGATCCGATCTTGCCGTATGTGAATTATACGGATGCTTCCACATCTGGTTTGGGATGTGTGTTGGTGTAGGAGCGTTTTGTGGTAGCTTATGGGTCGAGGCAGCTGCGACCGCATGAGCTGAACTGGTTGGCACATGATCTGGAATGGGCTATAATAGTTTATCTTGCTGAAACATTGGAATCAATATCTGTTTGGTAATAAATTTCAGATTCTTACCGACCATAAGTCTGAAATATCTGTTTACACGAAGGAGCTTAGCATGAGGCAGCGCGAGATGTCTCGAATACATTAAGGACTATGATTGTAGTATCGGGTACATCTCTGGCAAGGGCAACGCGGTTGCCGATGCTCTGGCGGAAGTATACCAGTTAGTTAAGGGAGGAGATGTTGGGGGTTGATCGAGGAAAGTGATTTGACATGCCTTTGGCACGATGGCAGCTGCGGGAACGTGCTCGGTGGTATACACTTACCATACATTACGAGTGGCTTGATAGGATGCGCGAAGCGCAAAGTAGAATTTGGTATTGAAGGAATTATCTGGGGTGGATAAGAGTTCTTTGTTACCGGCGTTTCGGTATGGCGAGGATCGCTATACTTGAGACCACCTTTGTGTACCGGAGGATCGGGAGTTACGGAATGATACTTTAGAGGGCACACTCGGCGGTGTGAGCATCGAGGAACCGGCGGGGACACTGCAAACTTTGCCCATTCCGATGCTGGAAGTGGGGTAATGTTATGATGGACATTACGGCTGCCTTTGCCACGACACGGTTTCATCATGATGTTATCTGGGTTTTTGTGTGGATCGGTGACAAAGTGCGTACACTTTACGCCTATTTGGGTCACAGACCCTGCGGAGAAGCTTGCCCGGCTTTACATCGGGGAGATTATGCGTTTACATGGAGCACCGAGACTCCATTGAATCGACCGTGATCCGCGTTTTACAGCATGGTTACGGAATGCTTTTCATGAAGCATTGGGCACGCGACTTCATCGAATACAGACTTATCACCCACAGACGGACGGACGGTCGGGCGGGTGATTACGATATCGGAGGATATGTTGCGAATCTGTACTTTGGATTTTGGAGGAGTTTGGGACTAGCGATTACTTTGATAGAGTTCTCGTACAACAATTGCTTTGATTACGTTTGACATGGCACCCTATGAGATGTTATGCGGGAGGTGTATGACACCATCTTGTTGGACAAATGCGTCGATGGGGTTGGTGGAACCCGAGCTTTTGAGAGTCTACGGCGAAGATCAGTTATTACTGGCGCGGATTAAAACCGCGACAGCGCACTGCTGCTTATCTGAACTGCCACCGTAGGGCTCTGGAATCTGAGTTTGGTGACAGAATTAGACTGGAGGTAGCGCCGATCAGAGGAACAGTAAGATTTGATAGGCGGGGCGAGTTACCCCGAGTTATGTCGGTTATCATGAGTTTCCAGAGTAAGTTGTTAGGTTGGCCTTACCCCCAATTATTTACATTTTATGTGGTACCTTCCGGGATAGCTGTTGTGGATCGGTTAGATTTAGGTTCGATCTTATGCAGGGTTGTCTGGTAGAAATACCGGCAAGCTGTCTCGGGTGCAATAAGATGCACCGGAGGGTGGGACGCCGTGAGGCTCTGTATGGTAGTCTAAACTACCACTCCCACCGCACCAGTACGGTGGTCCGATTGTTCTGGGTTAGAGGGGCGTTCATATTTCTGGTTGGTAGCGACACCTGTCGGGTTGGTTCAGGCTACTCTTGGAGGACCAAGAGTGCTAAGGGGAGAATGTTACGGTCACCCCGGCGGGTTGCGGCCGGGTGACCGGGCTCGGTTTTGGCTGCGGGTCACGTTTTCGGCGTTCGAGACGGCTCCCGAGCCCTATCCGAGTATCATTTTGGCGAACCCTTCCGTATTTGAGGTCGTGTGGGTCCCCGGACGTTTCCGCCGAAAATATTTTTAAGCGCCGGGGTTGTCGGGGTCGCCTCGGGGCGTCTGGCGGGCTCGGTAGCACTCTCGAGACCTCTGTTTGGGAAGCCGTTTGCAGTTTTGGAGTCGTGGAGACGTCCGGTGTTGGTTGTGGAGTTTAATATTTGGGGCGGGACGTTCGGTTCGGGCGACTCCGGGGCTCGGGGCGGGAATCCGGGACTCGGGATGGAAATTTTCTGACGGCTTTGGGGTAAGTTGTATTTGAATTTAAGATGGAATTTATGGGAATTTTTGTAGAATTTTGGGAGTAGCGGAATTTCGGTTCGAGTTGACACGCTCGCGCGTCGGGTTACGGTTCGGGTTCAGCGAGCTCGGTAGGACACTCCGGAAAGGCAAATGAATTTCTGAAAAATGTTCTGTGCATGATATAACATTCTGAAGATTGTGTCCGAGTTTCATTAATTTTGGAATTCGGTAATTATTTTTGGGCAAAAAGAATTGGAACTTTCGGAAAAATTGGGAGTTAATTTGCAAAGGGTGCAAAATTAACAAAAAAACGTATGGGCTGCAGCAGCTGATTTATTCAGCAGATTTTTGGGAAGGAGGAAGGGACACATGTCCTATTCCAATTTAAGATGAGGAGTATGGGTTTAAAGGGAAGGGAATATATAAGTATATATATATATATATGGTTAATATTTCTAAAAATGAGATAAGTCTCATTTCTATTTCTTTTCTTCTTCTCTTCTTCTTCTTCGTGAGCTGCTGCCGCCTCCATGGATGACCTCCACCCAAGCTTGAGCTTCTCATTCTTGCAAGAAATCAAAGAGGAATTGGGTGATTTATGTGGTAAGTAACTCCCTAAGCTCTCTTTTCTCATTAATTTGGAAGATTAGTGGTGAAAAGAAGAGTTTTGGCATTTGTTGGGTTTGTTCTTAGCTACTAGCTAGGATGATTCTCTTCCTCCCATATTTTAGTATGTTGATCTTGGGTGGTAGGAGAGTATTAATCAAGTGTTGGATTTTGGAAAACACAACTTGGGTGAGGATTTGGTGTTGGCCGAATTATTGGAATAATTTCCAAAATAATGGGTGTTTGTTATCTTGTTTCATGCTTCAAGTATGTTAATCCTAGTATGATTCTAAGCTTATGTGTGGATTTAATTTGATGGAAAACAAGTTGAGGAAAAACCCCTTTTGGCGAAATTATAAGTGTATGTTCTTGATGGATTTTGTTGTTTGGGTGCAATTGGATAGCATTCATGGTTTAGGAATGTAATTGGTGATTAAAGAGTGCAAATGGAACTTTGTTTGGATTGAAATGGAAGTTGGGTGAGAAACCCCTCTTTGGCGAATTGAAAGGTGAAGGGGTTTTGTTGATTTTGGTGTAATTGGTTAGTAAGCATGCTTAGGAAGTGGAATTGGTGATTAATATGATTATTTGGAAGCTTGTATGGATTGAATTGGAAGTTGGATAAAAGTTGGTTGAAAACCAAATCTTTGAATGATTCTTTTTCAATGTTAGAGGTTCATTTTGGTTGAATTGGATGTTAATTTGGTGTTGGGGTTGAATTTAGGAGTGGATGGAAGTTTGAAATGTTGAATTCGGTTAAGGAATGAAAGAGTTACAATTAATCGGGATTATCGGAGAATGGCGGGTAATGAAGGGTTTAAGGTTGGATTTGATCAGTTACGCTTATTGTATGATGTCTGTCAATGTATAATCTTGCATTGTCTAGATTGGTTACGAATTACGGCGTTTACGTGAAAATCTGGAATTTTACGGAAGTGCAGCCGATTTTCGGTTTTGGGGTCGGGGTTGTAATTTGGTAGTGTGGTTGATAAGAATGCTAAATCAACTTGGTTTGGCGGTCTGAGTTTCGGTGGTTAGGAAAGAGGAGTTCTAAGTTTGGGGCACGGTGTAGGTGTTATCCGAATCGGTCCAATACTCGGATTTTGAGGTAAGGGTTTGGTTACATTGTTTGGTAAGCTAAGTATATGTTTTGGTTTCAGTTTACATTACTGCGGGTATTTCGGTATTATATGCCTAGAGCATATTACGTAGTCTGTAAATGTATGTGTATTGTAGCATTTACATTTTGCGGGTATTTGGAAGTTTACGCTTTAAGGTAAGTTACGTGATCTGTAGGTGTATGCCTTGTAGCATACCACATGTGTTAATCCTACGTTTGTAGGAGTATGCCTTATGGTATACTCTGTGCATTAACACTACGGCAGTTGTGGGTTCGCTACCCAGTGGTGCACCATGCTTCCGTAATAGCTTGGCTTGACTCCCCTTAGGGGAGGCTGTCGTTCGATCTGTTATAAGGTTTACGGCGATTTAGAATCGCACGTCCTTGGGATTCCGATTTATTTTCTGTTCATGCATGCTATTCCGTATTCATTGCATATATTGCTATCTTTCTGTTTTGCGGGGTTACATATACTTACCTTACCCCATATCCCTTACGGGGTCCTTTTAGGACTCACCCTTCTTTGGGTTACATTTTTGGGTTTGAGTAGACACGATAAGCGGCCTGCGGAGTAGGATTCCGTGAGGTCCTACCTTGGGCGTGTTTGCGGATTGCACCTTGCGGTCCGGGATTGTGTACTTGGTGTGAATCCCGCGCAAGGTATTTAGCTACTTAGATTCTAAGGTTGGCTCTGTAGTTGCATATGCACCCTTTCTGGATTGCTATGATGGTTGTATGTCTGTATATCCCTGTGTAGATTGTGTTCTATATCTGTTCTCGGCGCTTGGCGCTTGCTAGACATTTTAGGTTACGTGAATTCTGTATGTATATGTGCTTTGGTGCGTAAGCACTCGTCCCACGGAGGCGGGGCTTACTCTGTTATTAGTGCATGAATTGCATGTTTGGTTTTGTATTCAGTATATGCGCGAAATATTTGTAGGTTGCTTCCACAATCTTTCCGTTTTCGGGTCCGCTACGCGCGGCGGGTCTCGATGGACCTGCCATCTCTCGTTTTCCGGCTTCCGCTTCAGGCGTCCCGGCGCCCCCGCCTCCGCAACCGGGCTCGGGCGGCGTGTGGTGACCCCGATCTAATGGACAGGTTGAGGTCACCAACCGAACCCTCAAGGAAGGCCTCAAGAAACGCTGGATGGGGCCAAGGGCGCTGGGTAGATGAACTCCCAAGTGTCTTATGGGACTATCGCACCACAACGCGAACCCCACGGAGAGACGCCTTTCTCCCTAGTAAACGGCGCAGATGAGCTCCTACCAATTGAGGTATATCTCCCTACAATCCTTATGATCAACTTCACTGACGAAGACAATGCTCAAGGGCTACGTTCCAAACTCGACTTAATTGAAGAATTGCGCGAAGGTGCTCGCCTTCGCATGACATCCCTCAAACAGAGGCTCAGTCTTCATCATAATTCCCGGTCAAACCCAAGGTACTGCACCATGGAGGCCTTGCCTTACTTATATCGGCCCTCAACGCTCGAGACCCCATTCAGGGTGTCCTTCGACCCAACTGTGACGGGCCTTATATTTTTAATAAACAAGTCCGCCCAGGATTCTATGAACTTCATGACCATGATGGTCGTCTGCTCCCCATAACTTTCATGCGGATGACTTGCGCCCATATTACGTGTAAGTCCTTAGTCTCACAAATTCAATAAAATACATATGTATTTCCTCTGTCTGACAGCTTACACGGCATTTCGATGCCCTCTCCACCGCCCTCTGTACCCGGCCGGTCAGACTGGCTGCCTGCCTGAGTTATGGCATCAGACCTTGTCAGGTCTCACTTCTCCACACAGGTGGTTGCGGGTCTCATTCCCCAACCGACCTTCAACTCGCCCCGCCCCAAGGGTAATCCCCTTGCGCTGCGGAAGGGTAACCCCCTTTTGGCTCCTTCAGGAAGGTCTATGTGTAAGTCGTCCTCGCACGCCGCAGCAGACCTTCCGCTCGGACTTCTCCACACAGGTGGTTGCGGGTCTCATTCCCAACTGACCTTCAACTCGCCCGCCCCAAGGGTAATCCCCTTGCGCTGCGGAAGGGTAACCCCTTTGGCTCCTTCAGGGAAGGTCTATGTGTAAGTCGTCCTCGCACACCACAGCAGACCTTCCGCTCGGACTTCTCCACACTGGTGGGTGCGGGTCTCATTCCCCCACCGACCTTCAACTCGCCCCGCCCCAAGGGTAATCCCCTTGCGCTGCGGAAGGGTAACCCCCTTTTGGCTCCTTCAGGAAGGTCTATGTGTAAGTCGTCCTCGCACGCCGCAGCAGACCTTCCGCTCGGACTTCTCCACACAGGTGGTTGCGGGTCTCATTCCCCAACTGACCTTCAACTCGCCCCGCCCCAAGGGTAATCCCCTTGCGCTGCGGAAGGGTAACCCCCTTTTGGCTCCTTCAGGAAGGTCTATGTGTAAGTCGACCTCGCACGCCGCAGCAGACCTTCCGCTCGGACTTCTCCACACAGATGGTTGCGGGTCCCATTCCCCAACCAACCTTCAACTCGCCCCGTCCCTCAGATGGTTCTCCACTTGTCTCAACAAGCGTCCCTCGCCTTCGCCAAGCGCGCGACTCCGGACTCGAGTAAACCGAACCTTTTTACTGAATACTTATCGTATAAATGATGAGCAAACTACAGGGAACTTCTACTTGGTACACCGTCCACTACCCAAGGGCTTACTCCCTAAACAGTTGCCTAAGAAAGGGGCTCAACAAGTAAACCCACAAGTCGTCTGGAATGACTCATGTGGCTCCGCCGTTGCGAACAGTTGCCTAAGAAAGGAGCTCAACAAGTAAACCCACAAGTCATTTGGAATGACTCATGTGGCTCCGCCGTTGCGGATCTTAAAGTGCCTTGTCACTATAAACTTAAGACTAAATCTCCAGCTCCATAATAAATAGTCCCTGTGGCTTCTCCTTCGAGGACCCCAGAAGGACATCTCTCCATAAGACAGGACTTAGCCTATGGTTATTAAACTAAGCTAACGTACACTACAAGGCTATCGCGAGTTAAAGCGAATCTACAAACAGTGAAGGAAAAAGGAAGTTTTCACTTCATCTATTGTTCCCAAAAAGTGTGTGAATGCAGGTCTTTTTACAAAATAGGGGGGGCATCCACATGTTGGAGCCTCCACCCTAGTCCAGAAGGGCGTACCAGGCATCGCCCATTTTCCTTCCCTGCTCCCCCCACTGAAGCAGCGCCTCTACCGTTGGCTCATTGGTGTTGGCAGCATCCAGGATCCCAAGACTTAGGGCTGGAAACGCTTTCTCCACCTGGAAGCGGCATCGCAGCCAGCCTTCCTCATAGGCCTGCGCCCCTGCTTCGCCCAGGGCTTGGATCTCACCAAGCTTCTCCACCAGTCGAGGCATCCGCTCAGGGATGGGCACCTTAATGGAGGAAGAGGACTCAGGATCCTCACCTTCAAAGGGGGGAAGGCCCAGAGCCTTCTCCATCTCCCACACTGAGGCCATTGCCTTTTCCGAGTCGATGCGACCTCCGGGCGTGCCTTCAGGGCAACCTCAGCAGCAAGCCTGCCCTCCTCCACCTTCTTCTCCGCCAGTTGAGCCTGGACAGTAGCTTGGCTCCTCGCCTCCTCAGCCGCGGCCTCTGCCTGCTCAACTTGGGCCTTCGCCACTGCAAGGGCGGCTTTGGTTTCTGCCTCCCGGGAAAGAAGGGACTCCTTCAAGACAGCACTTTCAAGCTGCTTGGCTTCCAGCATTGCTTCTGCTGAAGGAAGCGTTGCCCGCAACATCAAGAAGGCAGGCCTGCTCCCACCGGTACCGCATGCTGTGCGCCCGCTCTTGGTTGCCATAATCACACCAACTCTCTAATTGGGCTACGCGCTTGGCATGCTCCTCCTTGAGCTCCTCCTCCCTCTTCTTTGAGGACTCCAGCTCCCTCCTGAGAGAGGCACTCTCGATATCTGGGCATCATCCCGCTTTGTTGGCATACTTCGGGAAGTCATGCCATTGCTCAGCAATGACATGACCCTTGACAGCCGCCTTTGCACCCCAATACTATTAAAGCGAAGCGGAAAAAGGCTAAACTAAACTTATACATAAAGACCGAGAGGCTGTCTTACTGCAGACTTTGTTGAGCTGCCTCCCTCATGAATTCGGCAGGGGAATCCAGGCTCCGCTCGGTCACCTCCCTATCATAGGGGGTGCGCAGCCCCTCCAGGCAGGATTGGAGGGTTTGCTCCCCTCCCTGCAGCAGTGAACTGCTATTCCTCAGGAGGAAGACCGGATCCCATGCATCTTTCAGGAGCCTCCCTTGCTCCCTGTACACCCTGAGTCTGGTCTGGTGCCTCTGGACTCTCAGGAGGTCTGGCTCCTCAGACCACTTGGGGGCCGACTTGGCAGCAACGCGCCTCCGCTCCAAGTAGTGGGACCAGACTCCGGTCTTCTCAAGGACCTCGCTCCTGGTCCCCAAATCGGAAGGGATCTCTGTAAGGACCCCTTGGTCCACAAGAGCCTCACAGGGACCAGCCCCTTGGCCTGAAGGGCCCTCGCCTACAAAGAACAGGCATCAAGCAACTAGGAAACAGAAGTATGAACTCAAAAGCAAAGAAAATACTGTCAAAATCAAAAAGACTTACCAGCAGAAGGACGCCCCCATCCACTGACTTCCACTGCTTTGGAAGGTTGGGCAACCTCCCAACCACTTGTCCTCGCAGAGGACCGTGTCACTGAGACCCCCTTCCTCAGGGCCTCACTATTGGAAGAGGAAGAAGTCTCCTCAACCACCGGGATCCTCTTCCCCTTCGTGGCGGGGGCCTTCTCCCCTGAAGGGGCCTCTTCAGGGATCTCCTCTCTAAGAGGGATGGCTGCAGGGATCTCTTCCCTTGCTTTGGTGGTCTCCGCCTCCCCCAAGGGAATGACTGGTACCTCCTGTGGGCCGGTACTCCCAATGGCCTTTGCAGCCTGACTGCCCCTCCTTCTCATAGAGATCAGGACGTTAGCCGCTGACATCTTACCCTTGGGAGGAGGCACTCTGCCTCTGGTAATGATCTCTGCCGCGACCACATGACCGGGCAGATCTTCAGCTTGAACTGGTGAAGGGCTCGCAAAGAGCCCAGACACAAAGGCCTCGGCGGCCTCCTCGGAAGAAATGGGCTGCACCACCGAGATGGGCACGGCCTCAATGGGAACAGCGCTATCTGCTCGCGCCTCCTCTGGGCCCTCTGCGAAGGCACGACCTCTTCAGCGGTAGGGGCATTTCAAGCTCCACCCTTGGCCTCTTCAGCCGGGGATCCCCACCGGGAACTTCTTCCCAGCAGGCTCCCTGGCCTCTTGGCTGAAACGGCTGGGGTAGGACCCTCTTCCCAGCGAGGCTCCTGACCTCTCCGGTTAAAATGACCTGGAGTAGGCCCTCTGCTCCAAAGCAGGATTCTCAGCCCCCCCAGCCAACCCTTCAGCCGGGGTCCCCTCAGTACCGGCAGGGGCCCTCTCTTCCTCCGGCTGCGTGGCAGCCACTTTCCTCTTCTTCTTCTCCGGCTGAGAAGCCATCGAAGGCTTGACACCAGCCCTCTTTTTGGGCAGTTTTGGGACAATGGGTCCCAACACCTTGACCGCCATGGCGGGCGTCTTCCTCAAGTGCACATGCCAGTGCACTCGTTGGGCGTGCGCATGGATGCTTTCTTACCACAGGCTTCGCGGTTCTGCGACGGCATCTGCAGACAAAAAGGGACTTCAGACCAGGTTTTACCAGACCTCTTACAAATTTACAATATATTAGTATGTATGCGCAGCGTACCTTTGGGCGCCGCTAGAGCGGCGAAGAAAGAATCTATCATTGTCCCACGGTGGACGGAGCCCATCCCTCGTATGGCGGGGGCATCTGGGGATCCAGCACGAAACCCGTGCTAATCCCAGCCCACCTTAGGGTGGTCTCGTCCAATTGGGCAGCCGAGAAAGGGAAGAACGCCTCGCATGCGCTCCTCGAAAGGACATCGTCCAACCACCCCAGCAGTTGAACGTATGCCTGCCACCGCACTCCCCCGTGAGTCAGCACAGGCCTCCGCGCAATGCTTTGCACAGATTGTCGCGTCCTCGCCACGGGAAAGTCCCATGTGCCTTCACGCGGCAGGAAGAAAAAGGATCCGTGCCAGTTGTGGTAGGATGCAGGCGCGGCGGTGAAGGAGATGGAGTGGTTACCTCCAACATTTATGGGAGTGACGTGAAGAACGCACCCCCACTCCTCGGCTCCAACCGATAAAACGGTTGAACACATCGGCGAAGGGCTTCACGCCGGCCATGTGGCGGCGACAATGAAGCCCGCAATACTCGAGAAAGTATTGGCGCCAAGCGAGTTGGGGCATTCCCAATCAGCACGAGAGATCTTGCACCGATTGCGGAAAGGGGTACCGCAATCCCGCCGCAAGCTGCGCCGTGTCTGAGCACGGCACCGGTTCTCCTTATTCTCCTCGGTAGCAGGCCAGCCCATCGCCCGACAAACACCCGCACGGGATGCGTATACCGGCGTTTTCTCCACGGGCCGAAGGCCCCCACCATTTCTGGTGAATTCTATCGAACTTCACCGTGGTTTTCTCGAGAGGAGCAACCACTTTGGGCGAACAGCTTCCTTGGAATCCATCTCTGCAAAAGGAAGAACAGATAGGCACATAAATCGAAACAGCCCAGCAAAGGCATTTCGGCAAGCGCTCAGTGCGCTCAGAGAACTTGAAGCACTCAGTGTGCGGGAAGAAAAACTTACCTGAGTGGTTTAAAGCAGTAAGCAAGAACGAACGGAGCAGTTGGCAGTTGACCGGAGGAATCTCGAGCGGAAAGTAGGAACCACCGCAAATCACCTCTCAACCGCCGATGAAATCGCCAAGAAACGCAAGAATACGAAAGGGTTACTCGAAGCGAGTGAACAAATGCAAGAGTGGAGAAGAAAGGTTTCAATCTTCTCAGTACGCTTTTATAAGCCCGCCAAAATGAAAAAGCGCTTTTAAGCGTGAATGACTCTGAGGCGCCACGTGCCGGCATCCAGCGGTTATTAAACCTCTCCCTGCCATACAAAGGAGAAACGCTTTTACAAAGCGTAATCGACCTACGGCGCCACGTGTTGCGTCCCATAACGATCGATAAACCTCTCATCTTCCTTTATCTCTCCTGCATTAAATGTTGAAGAGACTCTTCGCTGCCTTCGCAATCAAACGGTCCGCAAACGGCCCAAGCGCCTTCGCCAACTCCAAAGACTTGGAATTTGAACAGAGTGCGGGACCCTGCCCATACTCTGCCTTCAGGAGGAGGCATCTTGGTACACTACCCAAGCAAATGCCCCCCTCCTCAAAAAACTCACAAGGATCATGAAGGATCCAACACAGAATATCACAGCCGCATAAAAGGTCATCGCGCTCCGCACAAACTCAGTTACGTATGCTCTCACGCCTCAACATGGTATTTTCAAAGCAGTATCTTCAACACGAGTAAAGGGTCGGGAAGGATCCAACACAAACTATCAGATTATAAAAGATCTTCACTTGTGACTACTACATCGGTCCTCAGCAAAGTACTTTCAAAAAACGGAGTACAGGACCCTGCCCATACTCCGCTCTCAGGAGGAGGCATCTTGGTACACTACCCAAGCAATCGCGCCCTCGCGTTTTATCAGAATCATACGAGGCTTTGGGAGAGGTCTCATCCTTGTGATCTCCAGTATCGCCTTCGCAAGGCCTCATCCTTGTGGTCTCCAGTATCGCCTTCGCAAGGTCTCATCCTTGTGGTCTCCAGTATCGCCTACGCGAGGTCCTGCCCTCGCGGGCCTCCAGACTCGCAGGGGCGACGTCTCATACTCACCCTTGCGATTCTAAAAGCCTGCGCGGGCCCCCCTCGCGGTCTTAGGGCGAACCCTCGCGATCTCCCTCGCCTCCATGGGTCTTACTCCCAGTCTCCTGCCTATACTGGCCCCGCCCAGATAAGGCCTCGGTACCCAGGTTCGTGCAACCCTCACCCCTTATTTGGCTATATTCTATTTGGGGCCTTCGCCCCTTTGGGCCTTCGCCCTTACAGGCCTTCGCCCGCCACTTGCTCCACTTGGAGATTGACCACTTGGTCGTCTGACATCAACTGGCCAATAAGGAGGGCAGCACGAGCCTGGGAGATCTTCACCAGATTTATACGCCAGACATTCTCTGACAAGTGAATCACCTAAGGCGGTTTCTTTGAGATCTTCATCATCACAGCCGCCTTATCTCCAATCGAGTCGACACGAGACTTATCTCAAACAACTTGTCTAAGGGCTTCAACTGGGAGGCTCTTCTCCTGGCATCACTCTATAAATAGGGTGATGTCCACCCTAAATCGGGTAAGCTACTACACGGCGCCCCCCACTCCCCTCTTGCAACGTCTGAGTATTCTTACTATATATTACAGAGTACTCTGAACAGCAAGCTTGGAGTCTCAAGAACATCATCTTCTCCACCATATCAACTGAGAGTCCGGACCTTCTTTAGGAACGAGACTATCAACAGCCTTGCGCACAGATTGTGCACAGCCTTGTGCGCAGCGCACAACCTTGCGCACAGATTGTGCACAGGTTGTGCACAGGCTTGTGCACAGCGCACAGGCTTGCGCACAGGTTGTGCACATGCCAAAACTCACCCAAGAAGAACTTAGATGTGAAGAGAAGTAAGTTTCGATGAAGGGAAAGTGCGGGTTTGCGCGGAAATTGTTTTCTGGGGTTGTTTGGATGTGTTCTGATCCAACTATGGTTGTACAGCTTGATTCTGCGTTGGTGGAGTAGCGCGGACCCGTAGGAGCCAAGTTGTGCATTTCGGATCGGGAGTCGGGATCTTCCGAGTGTTGGGCTGCGGGGCAGCATTTCTGAGGTAAGGGCTTAATTTGGTAAAATGTATGTTTGTTCCGTTTCAAGGCCCGGATGACCTTAGAGGCCCGGGTTCCTATTCTGTTCTGTATATGGTTATCAGGTAATGTTACTTCTGTTTATGTTTATGTATTCTTATTATTATTATATGTTACATTACGTGTCCGCCTTTGAAGGGGTGCCGACATTCTGCGTATCCGCACGAGTGCCGACATTACTTACGTGTCCGCCGAAGGGGTGCCGACATTCTGCGTGTATCCGCACCGGTAGTGCCGATACTTCTGTTCTGTGAACCTACGACAGTTTGGGGCTCGCGACCCCAGCCGGTACCGTGCTTCTGTTCTGTTCTGATCTGTATATTCTGACCTCTGTTGAGGGCTGTCGTTACGGGTCGTTTTGGCGGTTGGACCGCACATGTTGGTTTCTGATTTTCGTTATACTTTATGTTTATATGTACATGCATATGTTGTGATATTCTGTTTTGCAGGTTCAGATTGTTGCCCTGTGGGCAAACTGCACTTTTACCTTAAGCCCTTACTGAGTCCTTTCGAGGACTCACCCTTTTATTTGTTTACCATCTTTCAGGCAGTCTGACAAGCAACCAGCGGCATAGAGATCCGCGGTGCTTCCTGACATCTTGGGTTCTGTAGCAGCAGCAGTACCACGTGCGGGAATTCTTGAGCGCGAGGCTTCTGATTCCGCACTTAGGTATATATATATATATAGGATTTTGTTTAATGGCTCTGTAGCTGTAACTGCATGCATATAGATCAGATCATGGTTTTGTATATGTGTCTATATCTGGAATATATTCTGCTTTATTTGTCTTCTGTGTCGCGGGCGGAGCCCTGACTTGCTTACATCGGAATTGCTATATTATGGATTTGGTACTTGTGTTGCGGCGATGATTGAAATGGGATATACCATGAACTGCTTGTGTGGTGAAAGTTGGATTATTCGTATACTTGCCTTGCATGAGTATTTAGGTTGCTAGTGGTTACTTGACGGTTTTGTTTGGAGCTCGATGCTCCGTTGCCACGCATTCCGCCGTAGTTCCTGTTTCCGACGTCGCGGCCGGCTCCGCCTCCGCAACCGGGCGGGGTGGCTGTGACAGGTTCGCTTGAACTTGTTTCAGTATGGACCTAGTCATGGGTCCGCCAAGGCCTTGGAGTGGATCTGGGGGTGAGCGCGTTGGAGGTTGCGGACTTTCTTGAGCTTGGGGATTCTTTGGGGCGATGTCCACATCACTCAGTCCAACAGTGCGGTGTCATGCACCGTTGTCCATACAGTGCCTCGAACGGTGCCATGCCGATAGTACTCTGATAGCTGCTGTTATACGAAAACTCCACTAACGGCAACTGCTTATCCCAATCTCCCCCGAAATCCAAAGTACAGCTCCGCAACATATCCTCCACAATCTGAATCACCCGCTCCGATTGTCCATCGATTTGGGGATGGTAAGCTGTATTCCGGTGGAGCCGTGTGCCCAAAGCATTATGAAAGGCACCCCAGAACCGTGCGGTAAAACGCGGATCTCGATCAGACACAATGGAGTCGGGTACTCCATGTAACCGCACAATCTCTCTGATGTACAGATGGGCAAGCTTCTCCAGGGAGTCTGTCATCCGAATTGGCAGAAAGTGAGCACACTTCGTCAAACGGTCCACGATAACACAGATGGCATCGTGGCGAGACCGGGTCAGGGGTAGTGCAGTCAAAAAATCCATCGTGATGTTGCCCCACTTCCTGACCGGAATAGGCAAGGTCTGCAACGTCTCTGCCGGTTTCTGATGCTCCACCTTCACCCGCTGACAGGTGGCACACTTAGACACATGTATGGCAATGTGTCTCTACATACCTGGCCATCAAAAGTGGGTACACAAATCCTGATACATCTTCTCACTACCGAGGTGTATACTGAACCGGATCGAATGTGCCTCTGTCAAAATCTCTTCCCGCAGTGTCTGATCTTTTGGCATGTATAACCGATCCCCAAAGTACAGCAATCCCTGTCTGTACTGGAATGCCGGTAATAAGGCTCCTTTGTCCTCTCCGGACAACTTCCTCAACCCCGGATCCTTTCCTTGTGCCTCACGCACCTTGTCTAGCCATTCTGAATGAATGGTCAAAGTGTATACCTGAGTGTGCTCCCAGCGCTCCCACTTGTGCCAAAGGCACACCAAGTCATTCTCTTCAGTCCGATCCTCAGCGCTGTCTCCCTTGACCACACCGGTATACTTCCTACTCAAAGCATCAGCAACTGCATTGCCTTTGCCTACGGTGTACTCGATACTGCAATCATAATCCTTGATGTACTCCAGCCACCTACGTTGCTCATGTTCAACTCCTTCTGAGTGAACAGATATTTCAGACTTGTGATCCGTGAAGATCTGAAACTTGCTGCCGAGTAAGTAGTGCCTCCACTGCTTCAGCGCATAAATCACTGCAGCCAACTCCAGATCGTGTGTCGGATAGTTCTGCTCATGTGGTCGAAGTTGTCTCGACCCATAAGCTATCACATTCCGCCCTTTCATCAATACACATCCTAACCCGGACCTAGATGCATCTGTGTAGATCAGATAAGGTAGGCTCGGGTCGGGTAGGATCAAGATCGGCGCGTAGGTCAACTGCCGCTTCAACTCCTATAAGTTCTCCTCACATTTCTCTATCCACACAAATGGCTACTCCTTCTTGGTCAACTACGTAAGTGGAGAAGCTAAAATGGAAAACCCTGGCACAAACCTTCGATAGTAGCCTGCTAATCCCAGAAAACTCCTGATCTCCCGTACCGAGGTTGGCTGCTTCCACTCCTGTACTGCATTAACCTTCTTGGGGTCCACTGCCAAACCGTGCTCATCGATGATATGTCCCAAAGTGTCTGCAGCTCAATCCTCAAATGCTCCCGTTGTGAGTCCTCATCCCGAGAGTAGATTAGAATATCATCGATGAACACTACCATGAAGGATTCCAAATACGGCCGAAACACCCGGTTCATCATATCCATGAACGCTGCCGGTGCGTTGGTCAAACCAAACGGCATCACCGTATACTCATAGTGCCCATACCGTGTACGGAAGGCAGTCTTCGGAATGTCCTCCTCATTCACACGCAACTGAAAATACCCCGATCGCAGATCGATCTTCGAAAAGATCTTCGCACCTCTCAGCTGATCAAAGAGATCGTCGATCCTCGGCAACGGGTACTTGTTCTTAATGGTGATGGCGTTCAACCGTCTGTAATCAATGCACAATCTGAGTGATCCGTCCTTCTTCTTAACAAACAAAACTGGAGCACCCCACGGTGAAGTGCTCGGACGGATAAAGCCCTTCTCCTGCAGTTCCTCCAACTGCTTCTTCAACTCCACCATCTCCACTATCGGCATCCGATAAGGAGGAATGGAAATGGGAGTGGAACCTGGTTGTAAATGGATCTCAAATATGATCTCCCGCTCTGGTGGCATCCCGGGCAAATCCTCCGGAAATACCTGCGGAAACTCCCGGACAACTAGAATCTTATCCAGCTCTAACCGAGTATCTGCCGTGTTCAGATCATAACACTCCTCCGAATCTACTATAGGGACCTGATCTAGAACCTGCAGCTCCATGCTGGTCCTGACCGCCTTCAACTCATCAGAACCTGAGAGGGGTAACACCTCTCCAGAAACCGTAACACTACGGTTGGCACAATCAATGTGCACGGAATTCTTGGACAGCCAATCCATCCCAAGAATAACGTCATACTTCGGTGTGTTCAACACCAACAAATCTGACACAATCCTGTGTCTACCAATGGATAGCACGCAGTCCCGTACCATCTCATTGGAGAGCAAAAATTGACTCCCAGCCGCCTTCACCATGAAGACACTCGGGAGCCCACTAGTAACCAAGTGGAGAGATTCGAAACACTTCTGTGCCACAATCGACACAGATGCTCCAGTATCGAATAGTACACGTACAAATGTATCGTTCAGAAATAGAGTACCTTGGAGTGCCCCACGCTGCGATGTCTCTCCCCGCTCGATCTGGAACACCCGACCTGCTCCGGGCTGCTGTGATGGAGGTCCACGCTGCGATGTCTCTCCCCGCTCAACATGGAACACACATCCTGCTCCAGGCTGCTGTGGCGAAGGGGGTGGCTGAAACGGACGTCTCAGCTGCGGTGGTCTCAGAACGCCCCGCTGTGAACCGCGCCCCCGGGGTGCGTTGGGCTGGAACCTAGACTGCGGACGAGTAGCATTGCCGGATCCCCGTCCCAGCGTCAGAGGACAATCCCGAATCCAATGATTACTAGCGCCGCATCGCAGGCACTGCCCCGCCTGCCTGTAGCATGGCCGGCCGGGGTGATGCCCGCAACAACTCGCACAAGCTGGTGCTACTGACGCCACCCTGCTACCCCTACTGCTCTGCCCAGTCCTGCCTGACCTCCCCGTAGACCTCACTGAACCCTGCTGTGCAGGAACCCTCCCTCTGTCACTAGGTCGGTGTGGTAGGTACTGACTCTCAACCTCCTCCTGCTCGAGGAGTTGGGCCTTCTGCACAGCCTCATGATAGGAAGTGATATCCAGAGGCATCAAAGCCCACCTGTTGTCAGGGCGTAACCGGCGGATGAACCTCTTGCCCTTCTCCTGCTCCATACCATAATACTGCGGTACGTAGCGAACCAGCCGGTCGAACTCCAGCTCATACTCTCCAACACTCATGGTGCCCTGCACCAAATCGTCAAACTGCGACTGTCGGAGATCCCTGACGGCATCCCCAATATACTGCTGGTGGAAGTAGTAGGCAAACTGCTCCCAGGTAAGGTCCGAATCCTGTCCTCCGTCCCGTGCTGCAGCGGCTCTCAAACGGCCCTGCAGGTTCCTCCACTAGTGACCTGCACTATCCTGCAGATTAAACGTCGCCAAAGAGACCTTAACCTTAGATGGAAGGTGTAACTTCCCAAGGAGCTTATCAACTCCAGCAAACCAAGTCTCTGCTGCCTCAGGCCCTCCTCGGCCGTTGAACCTCGGAGGATTCAAACGCTAGAACCTCTCCAAGAGTCTGACCTCATCAGACTGACGCCTCTACTCTTCCCGTCATTGGTGGGACCGACGAGAAGTCCCAGTATCAAACTGATCGCCCTCCTCAGAATCACTCTCCTGCTGATCCTGAACACTGAGGTGGCTACTGCCCACCTCCCGATCCGGATACCTCTGCTGTGGCCTGACCGGACCACCCCGTGCCTGCTGCGGTACAAAGGTACCCAGCAACTGTTGTACCTGACCCAAAACCTGTATCACATCAGGAATGGGTCCCTCTGTCTGCTAAACACTCGGGGGGGGTGATTGTGGTTGTTCAGGTATGGGGTTCCCCTGAACCCGTCTTCTAACGCTCGGAGGTGAGGGATCCCGGATTATGCCGAAGTCCACACTCGAGCTCTGCACCTCCACAACCCAAAACCTGTCCAGAGAACCCCAAACCTTCCAGAGTGCTCCAAAGAACCGCCCGCTGCTCCACATCCATTCCAAAGTGGTTCAAGTAAAGAGTTGATCAGGTTCCGTACCAAACCGCCCCAGAATGGAACGTGGAACCATGGCTTGTACTTCGAAGTCACTTATCGCAGAACTTACCCATGAACTAGCGTAACTTGCTCCAAAAGTCCACTTCTGGACTAGCATACTTGCCTTCCACCACTCATACTTTACCTCTTGGGTCACTCCAACCCAACCTGCTCTGATACCAACTTGCAACGACCACCCCGCCCGGTTGCAGAGGCGGGGCCGGCCGCGACGTCGAGACCAGAAACTACGGCGGAAAACGCGATAACGGAGCGTTTTACTCAAAAGACAGAGTAGTCGAGCAGCGACTAGCAACCTACAAAACCCTTATCTAGCAAGCACACAAACACGCAGTTCATGGAAAATCATGCATAAAACATAGCAACAGAACTCAGAGTCACAAAAATCCATTCCATATCATATGTCCAGTATTTACACTATAGACAATTCGGGGCTCCGTCCTCAACTCAGAAGACAACAAAGACAGAATATATATATCCGATCATATAACATATACCAACTCATGATCTTAAATCCATGCATGCAGTTACAACTACAGAGCCACTAAACAAAATCCAATAAATACCTATGTGCGGAATCAGAAGCCACTTCCTAAGCAAGAATGCTAACCAATTTCACCTTTAACAACCAAGAACATTCACAAATCCTAACCCACATTTTCGGCCAAAAGGGGGTTTCTTCCCTAGCATGCTTTCCATCAAATTGAATCCATAGATAGTCTTAGAATCATGCAAGGAACAACATATCCCAAGCATGATTCAAGAACACAAGTCTACAACATTTTAGAAAATCAAGCATAATTTCGGCCTCTCTTGGGTTTTTTTATCCATGGAGTTTTTCCAAAGTTTAACACTTGATTCTTACTCCCTTCCTACCCAAGAACAATATACTAAAAGATGGGAGGAAAAAGATCATCCAAACACATAGCTAAAAGCAACATCAAATTCGGATTTCTCTCTTTTTCCACCAAGAACATGCTTTCCAACTTGTAAAGAGATGAAAAGAGGAAGCTTACCAATTATAGAGTCCAATTCCTTGTTGATTTCAGCCAAGAGATGAAGAACCCAAAGTTTGGAGAAGATGGAGGCTATGGCGGATGGAGAGCGTCCGAAGAAGAAGAAGAAGAAGAAGAAGAAGAAGAAGAAATGAAATGAAATAGCTCCTGTACTATTTTCATAATCCTTTTAAACCTCTTTCCTTTCCATCTTCACTCTCCACTTGACAAGTGTCCTTACCCTTCCCCTTGGGTCAACACTTATGACTCACCCTTAGCCACCAAAAATCTGAAATTTGGCTAAGTCATGCCCTCTTCGGGAGAACCCATGTAATTTGGCTAAGTCATGCCCTCTTCGGGAGAACCCATGAAATTTGGCTAAGTCATGCCCTCTTCGGGAGAACCCATGAAATTTGGCTAAGTCATGCCCACTTCGGGAGAACCCATGTCCTCTTCGGGAGAGGGCACATGGCCTCTTCAGGAGAGGACCGAACGTACCACCCCAAAATATTTTATAGCGTAAATAGCTACGGGACGTTCCCACGATTTCAAATCCGTAAACGGTTTCCCAATCCGAGGTCCCGGGAGCGCTACCGAGCCTGCTGTACGCCCCGAGACGAGTCCCGGCCCCCTTCGGGAGAGGACCCATGGCCTCTTCATGAGGACACTCAGCACCACAAATCCTTCGGGAGAGGACCATGTCCCCTTTGGGAGAGGACCCATGGCCTCTTCAAGAGAACACTTAGTACCACAAATCCTTCGGGAGAGGACCATGTCCCCTTTGGCAGAGGACCCATGGTCTCTTCACGAGGACACTTAGTACCACAAATATGCAAGGGGCTTCTCAACAAGATACTCGAACACGGCTCAGAAGCCATCTGACCGCCAAAAGCCCGATTCCGCAGGCCAAAACCGAAGCCCCAGGTCACCCGGTCGCAACCCGCTCGGGTGACCGTAACAAAGGAGCCCTACTACCGGCATTCCAGTACAGGTAGGGATTGCTGTACTTTGGGGATCGGTTGTATGTGCCAGAGGATCAGACACTGCGGGATGAGATTTTGACAGAGGCACATTCGAGCCGGTTGAGTATACACCCCGGTAGTGAGAAGATGTATCAGGATTTGCGTACCCACTTTTGGTGGCCAGGTATGCGGAGACACATTGCCACATGTGTCTAAGTGTGCCATTTGTCAGCGGGTGAAGGTGGAGCATCAGAAACCGGCAGGGATGTTGCAAACTTTGCCCATTCCGGTCAGGAAGTGGGGCAACATTACGATGGATTTTCTGACTGCACTAGCCCTAACCCGGTCTCACCACGATGTCATCTGGGTTATCGTGGACCGTTTGACGAAGTGTGCTCACTTTCTGCCAATTCGGACGACAGATTCCCTGGAGAAGCTTCCCTTCTGTACATCAGAGAGATTGTGCGGTTACATGGAGTGCCAGACTCGATTGTGTCAGATCAAGATCCGTGTTTTAGCGCACGGTTCTGGGGTGCCTTTCATAAGGCTCTGGGCATGCTACTCCATCTGAGTACAACTTACCATCCCCAAACCGATGGACAATCGGAGCGGGTGATTCAGATTCTGGAGGACATGTTGCGGAGCTGTACTTTGGATTTTGGGGGAGATTGCGATAAGCAGTTGCCGTTAGTGGAGTTTTCGTATAACAACAGCTATCAGAGCACTATCGGCATGGCACCGTTCGAGGCACTGTATGGGCGACGGTGCATGACATCACACTGTTGGACTGAGGCATCCGATAGGATTGAGCTGGGTCCCGAGCTTATTGAGGAGACCACAGCCAAGATCAGGACTATTCAGGCGCGGCTGAAAACCGCGAACGACCGCACCACCTCATATGCGAACAAGCGTCGCAGGGATTTGGAGTTTGAGGTCGGCGACAGAGTTTGGCTAAAGGTAGCGCCCGATTCGAGGGACAGTCAGATTTGGCAGACGGGGTAAGTTGGCCCCAAGGTATATCGATCCCTACTAGATTCTGGAGCGAGTGGGCAGATTAGCCTACAAGTTAGCTTTACCTCCGAGTATGTTTGCGGTGCACAACGTCTTTCATGTCAGCATGTTGAAGAAGTGCATCCTGGATCCGGTACAGACGATTCCAGTGGAGGAGGTTCAGCTGGAACCTAATTTGTCGTATCAGGAGGTACCGATAGCCTTGTTGGCGCGAGATAATCGGAAACTCCGCATTAAGTTGGTTCCCATGGTCAAGGTTCAGTGGTCACATCATTCGGACCGGGAAGCAACTTGGGAGACCGAGCAGGATATCAGGGAACGATACGCAAAGCAGTATCAGCGGTTGATACTCCTCTTGAAGGACCAAGAGTCCTAAGGGGGGGAGGATGTTACAGTCACCCCGAGCGGGTTGTGACCCGGGTGACCCGGGGCTCCGGTTTTGGCCTGCGGGTCACGTTTTTGGGCGGTTAAACGGCTCTCGGGACTTATCTGAGCATTATTTCTGGGAATCCTTCCGGTTTTGAGGTCGTGTGGGTTCCCCGGACATTTTCGCTGAAAATATTTTTCCGGGGCCGGGACTTGTCTTGGGGCGTAGAGGGGGCTCGGTAGCTCTCTCGGGACCTAGGATTGGGAAACCGTTTGCATATTTGGAATCATAAGAACGTCGCGGATCTTTCTATGGAATATAATATTTGGGGCGGGCCGTTCGGTCCCGGATGACTCCCGGGGCTGGGGACGGGAATCTCGGGGCTCGGGATGAAAATCTTCCGACAGCTTTGGGGTAAGTTATGTTATATTTGAAGACGGATTTTATGGTAATATTTTTGGAATTTTGGGATGACGGGATTTTGGTTTAGGTCAGCACACGCGCACGTCGGGAATTACGCGGGTTGAGTTGGCGCGGGTGGTGCGCCAACACTTAGCCACTTTTCGGTTTTGTGGCTGATAATGAGACATATTATTGGATTAATGGTCATGGGACAAGTGTCCCATGACTCATTTTTGTCCTTAGTATAAAAGGGAGATGTATTTTATGAAATAAGAAGAAAATTCATTTCATCTTCTTCTTCTTCCTTCTCTTCTCCATCCGCCATTATTCTCTTCTTCCAAGCTCCTTCTTGTTCTTCATCTTGGCTGAGATCAACAAGGATTTGGCTCCAACAATTGGTAAGCTTCCTCTCTTCTTCTCTTTTCAAGTTGGAAACATGATTTTGTTGGAAAAAGAGAGCAAAAACCGAAATTTGATGTTGTTCCTAGCTATGTGTTTGGATGATCTTCTTCCTCCCATCTTTTGGTTTGTTGTTCTTGGGTTGGCGGGGAGTAAGAATCAAGTGTTAAACTTTGGAAAAACTCCATGGATGAAAAACCCTAGGGAGGCCGAATTTATGCTTGATTTTCCAAAATGGTGTAGACTTGTGTTCTTGAATCATGCTTGGGATATGTTGTTCCTTGCATGATTCTAAGACATTCTATGGATTCAATTTGATGGAAAGCATGTTAGGGAAGAAACCCCCTTTTGGCCGAAATTATGGGTTAGGGTTTGTGAATGTTTTTGGTGTTAAAGGTGAAATTGGTTAGTAATCATGCTTAGGAAGTGTAATTGGTGGTTAAAGTGAGTGTTTGGTGGCTTGAATGGATTAAATTGGAAGTTGGGTAAACATGTGGTAATGGGCCAAATTCTTCAAAGGAAACTTTCTCTATGTTGGTGTTGTGTTTTGGGTGAATTGGATAGTAATTTGGTATCGAGGATGGATTTAGGTGCGTAATGGTGTTTGAAACGTCGTTTTCGGACAATGGGAGAAAACGTTACCTTTATGCGGGATTACGGGTAAAGTGTCTGGGAAGTGAGGTTTAAAGGTTGGAATATGTTTGTGGGTGTATGAATAACAATGTTCTAGCTCGGTTCGTAAAACCGAGCTTTCTGTGGATTTTTGCGGGAAAGTGCGAGATTGTGCGGGTTTGGTTCTGGGGGTCTAATTTGATGAGTTCTGATTAGTTTATGATTGTTCAGCTTGTTTCAGCATTTATAGAGTGGTGTGGGACCATAAAAGTTAAGTTTCACTTTCCGGGTCGGGAGCCGGGATTTCCCAGGATTTGTGCTGCGGGGCAGCTTTTCTGAGGTAAGGGCTCAACTTCTCTCGTTATGCATTTTGGGAGTAATTGCATGTATATCGGGTTTGGTTGAGGCGGGTTCTGGGTGAGGACGGTGGTTCGGTGACCCCGAAACCCGTCATAGGGTAAGATGCATGTTTGTTTCGTCTCAATGCCCGGATGGTCTTGGAGGCCCCGGGTTCATACTCTGTTCTGTATATCCGCACCAGGTGCCGATATTTCTGTTTGTATTTACATGTATATGTTATGTTCTGTGACGAGACCCGGGATGGTCTTAAGACCACGGGTGCTCCATGGTTTGGTTTGGTTATGTCCGCACTGGAGGGTGCCGACATTCTTCGTATATCCGCACTGGGGGTGCCGATATACTTCTGTGACCCTACGACAGTTTGGGGATCGCGACCTCAGCCGGTACCGTGCTTCTGTATATTTCTGACCTCTTGGAGAGGGCTGTCGTTCTGCGATATTATAAGGGTCAGCGGTTGGACCGCATGTGTTTGGATTCTGGCTCACCTTATACTTTGTGCTTATATATACATGTATATGCTTGTGTTTTTCTGTTTTGCAGGTTCTGCTCACTACGGTTTGAGTAAACTGTATCTTACCTTAGCCTTTATTGGGTCCTCCTGAGGACTCACCCTTTATATTTTTACCACCGTTCAGGCCGTCCTGGCAAGCAATCGGCGGAGTAGAGATCTGCGGTGCTTCCTGACATTTTGGGTTTCGGTAGCAGCAGCAGTACCACATGCGGGAATCCTTTGAGCGAGAGGCTTCTGATTCCGCACTTAGTTATATCTAGGATTTTGTTTGATGGCTCTGTAGCTGTAGTTGCATGCATGTATATCAGATTATGTGTTTGTATATGACGTATAATCTGGGATATATTCTGCCTTTGTTTGTCTTCTGAGTCGAGGGCGGAGCCCCGACTTGCCTTTATTGGAATTGTTATGAAATGGATTTGGTATTTCTGTGTTTGTTGCAATGATCGATGTTTGGTACACCATAAACTGCATGTTTGGTAAATGTTGGATTAGTATGTATGCTTGCCATGTATAAGTTCGTAGGTTGCTAGTCGTTACTAGACTATTCTGTCAGTTGAGCTCAATGCTCCGTACCACGCTTTCCGCCGTAGTTTCCGTTTCCGACGTCGCGGCCGGTCCCGCCTCCGCAACCGGGCGGCGTGGTCGTGATAGCTTCTCTTCTCCATGGATTTCCAAGTAGAAAGCTTGATTTTGGTGGAAAAAGAGAACAAAAAACCGAATTAGGGTTTGCTCTTTACTACTAGTTTGGTTGATCTTCTTGCTTCCATCTTTTAGTATGTTCTTCTTGGGTTGGAGAGGAGTAAGAATCAAGGTTTAGATTTTGGAAAAACATCTTGGATGAAAAACCCTAGAAGTGCCGAATTATTGCTTGATTTTCTAAAAATGGTGTGTAGTTGTGTTCTTGGATCATGCTTTGGATATGTTGTTCCTAGCATGATTCTAAGGCTTTCTATGGTTTCAATTTGATGGAAAACATGTTGGGTAAGAAACCCCCTTTTGGCCGAAATTAAGGGTTAGGGTTTATGAATGATTCTTGGTGTTTAAGGTGGGATTGGTTGGTAATCTAGCTTAAGATATGAAATTGGTGGTTAAAGTGTGTAATTGGAACCTTGAATGGTTTGATTTGGAAGTTTGGTGAAAAATGGGTGAGAGGTCGAAACTTAAAGGGAAACTTTATCTATGTTTGGGTCGTGTTTTGGATAGTAATTTGGTATCGTGGATGGAAGTAGGTTCGTAATGGTGTTTGAAACGTCGTTTTCGGGTATTAGGAGCAAAATTCACCTTTATGCTTGGTTGCGGGTAAAGTGTCTGGAATGTGAGGTTTAAAGGTTGGAATATGTTTGTGGGTGTGTGAATAACGATGTTCTAGCTCGGTTTGTGAAACCGAGCTTTCTGTGGATTTTTGCGGGAAAGTGCGGGATTGTGCGGGTTTGGTTTCTGGGGGTTTGTTTAGGTGAGTTTTAACTCGTTTGTGGTTGTTCATCTTGTTTCTGCATTGGTGGAGTTGTACGGGACTTTAAAAGGCGAGTTGTCACATTTCGGGCCGGGAGCCGGGATTTCACGGGATTTGTACTGCGGAGCAGGTTTTCTGAGGTAAGGGCTCAACTTCTCTCATTATGTATTCTGGGAGTATTTGCATGTATATCGGGTTTAGTTGAGGCGGGTTCCGGGTGAGGGCGGTGGTTCGGTGATCCCGTGATCCGTCACATGGTAAGAGGTTGTTTGCTTTCTGCTTCAAGTCCCGGATGGTCTTTGATAGTCGCGTTCCTGAGGCAGGTGCGGACTCTCAGTTGAATGGTTGATGGTGTTGTTTTTTAAGACTCCAAGCTTGCTGTTCAGAGTGATCTGTAGAAAGATAAAGAGAACACTCAGGAGTAGCAAGAGAGGAGTGGGGGGGGGCGTGAAGTAGCTTACCCAGTTTAAGGTGGACATCATCCTATTTATAGGGTGATGCCAGGAGGAGCCTCCCCCAGTTGAAGCCTTAGCCAGGCTGTGAGACAAGTCTGTCAGACTTTTGGAGATAAGGCGGCTGTAATGATGAATATCAGTTAAATCGCCTTTGTCAATTTGTTTGCCAGAGAAGATATCTGGCGTGTGAATGTAAAAAGATCACTCAGGCTCGTGCTGACCTCCTTATTGGTTGCTTAATGTCAGATGACCAAGTGGTCTTTCCTTAG
Source organism: Stellera chamaejasme (assembly GCA_024586325.1). NCBI lineage: Eukaryota > Viridiplantae > Streptophyta > Magnoliopsida > Malvales > Thymelaeaceae > Stellera > Stellera chamaejasme. Next base: position 31,104,480 of record CM044981.1, read on the forward strand.
TTGAGTATGCAGCGGCGAAGGCCAGCAAGGGGCGAAGGCCCAGATAAGAGCAAAGCCAATAAAGGTAAGGGTCGCACGAACCGTGAGTGGAAGGGCCTTGCCTGGCGGAGCCAGTATAGGCATGAGAGACCTCGCGAAGGCGAGTTGAGACCGCGAGGGCAAGATCCGCGAAGGCCTAAGGGACTCGCAAAGGCGAGTGTGAGACCGCAAGGGCGAGACCTCGCGCAGGCGAGACTTGAGAGACCGTGAGGGCGAGACCTCGTGCAGGCGATTAGAGAACCGGGAGGGTGAGACCTCGCTAAGGCGAGCTGGGAGACCGCGAGGGCGAGATCTCGCGCAGGCGAGACTTGAGACCGTGAGGGTGAGACCTCGCGAAGGCAAACTATGAAACCGTGAGGGCGAGTCCTCGCGCAGGCGAGACTTGAGACCGCGAGGGCGAGACCTGCGGGGCCTTGTCAGATTCTAGTGTGATGCGAGGACGCATTTGCTTGGGTAGTGTACCAAGATGCCTCCTCCTGAGAGCAGAGTATGGGCAGGGTCCTCTACTCCGTGTGTTGAAAATTCTGTGTTGAGAGGGGTAGCAGCCACAAGACTGAGTGGTTTTGTGTGGAGCGCGATGATCTTTCATGATCTGATATTCCGTATGTTGGATCCTTCACGATCATTGTGAGCTTTTGAGGAGACATTTGCTTGGGTAGTGTACCAAGATGCCTCCTCCTGAAGGCAGAGTATGAGCAGGGTCATGTACTCTGTTGTAATGCAGCAAAGTCCTTGGAGTTGGCGGGGACGTTATGCCGTTTGTGGACCGTTTAATTGTGTAACGGAGGAGGAGAGGTTCCCCAGTGTTTTAAAGCAGGAGAGATAATAACGGAAGGTGAAAGGTTTACTAACCGTTTGGACGCTCTGGCACGTGACGCCTCAGGAGTCGATTACGCTCAAAAAGTGCTTTTTCATTTCCGCGGGCCTATAAAAGCGTGTCTGAGAAGATGAAAACCGTTCATCTTTCAGTTTCGCATTTCTCTGCTTTCGCTTTCCAGAGCTTCTTGCGCTTTAGCTTCCTTGCAACTGCCTTGAGTATTTGTTCCGTGGAGCCGAGTCCGCTGAGCCTGTGATTCCTTTGGAGTGTATCGTTTTTTGCCCTTTCGTCCTCCTCACTGGTACGCAAAACAGGTACGATTTTTACACTGTGCGTAGTGGGTGTTCGAAGAAATGTCTGTTGGGTTTTTGCGATTTATATGTCTGTTGCCCAACTTTTGCAGTAATGGAGTCCAAAGAAGCCGTTCATCCGCTGATTTCTCCCGTGGAGAAGACCGCGGTGAGTATTGACAAAATTCACCAGGAAATGGTGAAAGCCTTCTTCCCAGTGGAGAAGGTTTTGGTGTATACCGCCCGTTCGGGTGCCTGCCGGGCGTTGGGTCTGCCCATGACCGAGGAAAATTTGGAGAGCGAGGCGTTGTGTCTATACACAACGCAGCTCGCGGCTGGGCTGCGGTTTCCTCTTCCACCACTGGTACAAGATCTGTGCTCATAGTGGGGGCTGCCACCATCACAGTTGGCGCCCAACACATTTCTAAACATTGCAGGCTTCACCGTTGCTTGCCGAATGGCCAGTGTAAAACCGTTTGCCGACGTCTTCCAGCGGTTCTTCCGGCTGGAATTGCGCAGTGGGAGCGCATTCTTTCACGTGACCCCAATAAGCGTTGGGGGAAACAATTCTATCTCCTTCACTGCTGCACCCAAATCCTACCACTCGTGGCACGGATCTTTCTTCTTCGTGCCTCGCGACAATGCCTGGAACTTCCCAGTGGCGAGGACCAGGCGAGCAGTGCAAAGTATTTCGTGAAGGCTTCAGTTGTCCCACAGACGGCAGCGGTGGCAGGCATATGCCCAATTGCTGAGGTGGCTGGAGGAAGTGTTCGCCAGGAGTGCCTGTGACGAGTTGTTCCCCTTCACTGCGACACAGCTGGATGAGGCCACCTTGAGGTGGGCGGGGATCAACGATGGCTATCTGATAGACCCCGAGGTGCCCTCGCCGTACGAAGGGTGGGCTCCTGCCCATCGTGGAGCAGTTGTGGATGCCCTTAGTGCGGCGCTGGCAGGGCCTAGAGGTATGTTGCATATATGTGTACTTATATATACGTATATTTAGTTGAACCTGGTGTGAAGTCCCCTGTTTGCAGATGTCTCCCCTGAGTCCGGCTGTCACAGCCACCCCGCCCGGTTGCGGAGGCGGGGCCAACCGCGACATTCGGAAACCGGAACCCACGGCGGATAGCGCGGTGGCGGAACATTTACCCATTTAACAGAATAATCGATACTATCATGCAACCTACCAAAATCCATACATGGCAAGTATCCAAGTAGCTCAGCAATTACCAAACACACAGTTCATGGAATATCATTCATTACACAGGACAAGCAGAACACAGAATCTCATTTCATAAATAAATCCAATATAGGCAAGTCGGGGCTCCGCCCACGACTCAGAGAACAAAGCAGAATCAACAGATATCCAAGATATACTACATATGCAAACTCATAATCTAATATACATGCATGCGACTACAGCTACAGAGCCATCAAACTAGACCCTAGAAATACCTAAGTGCAGAATCCGAAAACTTCTCGCTCAGAAGATTCCTGCACGTGGTACTGCTGCTGAAAACCCCAAAACTACCAAAAGCACAGCGGATCTCTATTCCGCCGGTTGCTTGTCAGATCTGCCTGAAACGTGGTAAACAAATAAGGGTGAGTCCTCGGAAGGACCCAGTAAGGGCTGAGGTAAGATACAGTTTGTACAAGTACTGTTGAACCGAACCTGCAAAACAGAGCAAGCACCAAACACAAATATATATATATATATATATATATAAATGAATGTATGCAAAGTCATAGGTGAGCCGGAACCCATCATACGCGGTCCAACCGCCAGAATGACCCAAAACGACAGCCCTCTCTAAGAGGTCAGAATATACAGAACAGAACAGAACAGAAGCACGGTACCGGCCGGGGTCGCGATCCCCAAACTGTCGTAGGGTCACAGAAGTATACCTGCACTCCCGGTGCGTGTATACGAACAGAATGTCGGCACCCTCAGTGCGGACACAACAGAACGGAACCAAGGAGCACCCGTGGCCTCTAAGACCATCCAAGTCTCGTCACAGAACAGATTCATATTATAATAATGCATATGCAAAACAAAATATAATATACCAAAACATATAAACAGAAATATCAGCGCCTAGCGCGGATATGCAGAACATCATATAAACCCGTGGCCTCTAAGACCACCCGGGCCTTGAAACAGAACAAACTACAAACAGTATCCTACCATATGACAGGTCTCGGGATCATCGGACCACCGTCCTCAACCCGAAATCCTGCCTCAACTAGACCCGATATACATAAAGTCTCTTTCCAGAATATATAACGAGAGAAGTTGAACCCTTACCACAGAAATACCGCTCTGTAGCACAACTCCCGGGAAATCCCGGCTCCCGGCCCGAAAAGTCACAACTTGCCTTTTACGGTCCCACGCTACTCCACCCACACAGAATTAAGCTAAATAACCACAATCCAGTTAGAACTCATCAAAATACACCCCCATAAACCAAACCCGCACAATCCCGCAATTTCTCGCAAAACTCCACAGAAAGCTCGGTTTCACGAACCGAGCCAGAACATTATTATTCATACACCCACAAACACATTCCAACCTTTAAACCCACATTCCAGACACTTCCACCCTTAATCCCGCATAAAAGTGAACTTTGCTCCCATTGCCCGAAAACAACGTTTCAAACATCTATACGAACCTTCTTCCATCCACGATACCAAATCACTATCCAAAACAACCATAATACAACTCTAACATGGATAAAGATTCATTTCAAGTTTCGGTTCTTCACCCATTTTCCACCAAGCTTCCAAACCAAACCATTCAAGGTTCCATTTACACTCTTTAATCACCAATTACATAACTTAAGCAAGATTACTAACCAATTCCACCTTAAACACCACAAATCACACATGAACCCTAATTACACTTTTCACCCAAATTGGGGCTTTTCTACTCAACATCTTTTCCATCAAATTGAAACCACAGAAAGCCTTAGAATCATGCTAGGAACCACATATCCAAAGCATGATCCAAGAACACAACTACACACCATTTTAGAAAATCCAACAATAATTCGCCTAATTATGTTTCCCTTAAACATGGTGTTCTTCCATCATTTAAACCCCAATTCCTACTCTTCTCCATACCACCAACAACATACTAAAAGATGGAAGCAAGAGAATCATCCAAACCCATAGCAAAGAACAAACCCAAATCTTCTCTAAACCTCACTTTCTCAACCAATCCATGCTTCAAACTTGTAAAGAGAAGAAGAGAAGAAGCTTACCAATGATTTAAGCCCAAATCCTTGTTAATTCCTTGCCAAAAGTTGAAGAACACATGAAGCTTGGAGGAATAGTGAACATGGCGTATGAAGGAGAAGGAAGAAGAAGAAGAAGAAAAATGAAAGAAAATAAATCTTTCTTCCTTTTATATTTTCCTTTCTTTTTCTTTTCTTTTTTCCCTTTTCTTTCCATCTTTTATCACTTAAGGACAAGTGTCCTCCCCTTCCCCTTTTCAGCCGACCTAAACCTTCCCTTTACCAAAAAGTATTGCTGACTTTAGGGTTAATAACAACTTAATCCTCCACCTCTCCAAATCTTTGCAATTTAGCCCCAAACGCAACTTCCTAACCCCAATTGAGACTAAAACTAAACACAACCTTCAGAATATCATAAAACACCCAAATCATATTTTCAAAGTCCATTTGGAAATCCAGAGTGTCCTACCGTGCCCGCTGAACTCGAGCAAATCTCGACGTGCGCGGGTGTCGACCTGAACCAAATCCCGCCATGCCAAAATTCCACAAATATTACCATAAAATCCGTCCCAAAATATAACATACTTTACACCGAAGCCGTCGGCAAAGTTTCATCCCGAGCCCTGGGAGTCGCCCATGACCGAACGTCCCCACCAAAAAACTATACTCCGTAAAAGGATCCGGGACGTTCCTACGATTCCAAATATGCAAACGGTTTTCCATTCCAAGGTCCCGGGAGCGCTACCGAGCCCGCTGTACGTCCCGAGAGAACCCCCCGACCCCGAAAAATATTTTCGGCGAAAATGACCGGGGGACCCACACGACCTCCAGACCCGAAGGATTTCCAAAAATAATGCTCAGATAAGTTTCGGGAGCCATTTAACCGCCCAAAACTGTGACCCGCAAACCAAAACCGGAGCCTAGGGTCACCCGAGTCACATCCCGCTCGGGGTGACCGTAACACCGGCGAGGGCAAAGCTAATAGAGCATCCATGATGGCTGCGCACCGGGTGCACTTGGCCTGTGATTTTGGAAAGGACGCCCCTGCTGCTGCTGTTAATGCGCTGGGCCCCATTGGCCCTATGAAGAAGAAGAGGGGGACTACCAGTATGGCGGCACCCTTACAAGGGCTGAGGGAGAAAAGGAGGAAGGTGGATGCTAGTGATGCGCAGCCTGAAGAGAGTAGAGCTCCCCAAGGGGAGGAACTTGCTGAGGCAGTAGGGCCTGCTGAGGAAGAGGTCCCCGCCGTCGTAGAAGAGGCCGCAGAGCCTGTGGAGGAGGCAAGGGGACCGGAAGTGGAGGTCCCTTCTACTTCTGAAGAGGCCATGCCCGTTCCAGAGGGCTTAGAGAGGGTGCTGGCGGACACCGTCGCTCCCATATAGGCTGTGCCCGTAACAGTAGTGAAGCCAGTCTCCCTCGAGGATCCTGCCAACCTTGAGACCTTTGTGTTTGGGCTCTTTGCGAGCCCCCCTCAATCCCAAAGCGAAGACTTGCTTGGGCACGTGGTTGCGGTAGAGATTACTGCCAAGGGAACCGTCCCCCACAGGGGGAGGATGTCAGCAGGGGAACTCCTGCTATCCATGAGGAGGAGGAGCAAACTGGTTGCTAAGGCAAGCAGCAGTTCTGGGCCGCAGGAGGCGGTGGCCACTCCTACGGGGGAGGAGGCAGTGGTTACTCCTGCAGGGGAGGAGACGATGGCCATTCCTGCAGGGGAGGAGGCCTCTGTGGCGATTCCTTCAGGGGAGGAGGCCCCTGGGTGAAGGGGCAAGAGGTCTTGAGCATTCAGGAGGCTTCTTCTGATAGCAAGGCCCCTGCGGAGGGGGTGTTGGTGGCGCAGACCTCTGCGAGGAAAAGTTGCTGGGAGGCAGCCCAACCTTCCTGCAGCCAGCCAGAGGCTAGTGGATGGGTGCAACCTTCTGCTGGTAAGTCATTTATTTTTAAGACTTGTGTCCCAACTTTTCAGTGGTACTGATTTTTGCAACTGCTGCAGGCGCGGGGCCTTCTGAGCAAGGACGCGGCCTTCGCGAGGCCACGGTGGACCTGGGGGCCACGTCTGAAGTTTTGGAGGAGGCTGGGGTGTGGTCCCATTACTTGGAGCGGAGGCGTGTTGCTGCTGCGACGGCCCCCAAGTGGTCTGAAAAACCAGTTACATTGAGGCTCATAAGGGAAGACCTCAGGGCCAAAGTGTAAAAGGAAGAGGGGAAGTCTTTGCGCGAGGCGTGGGACCCAGTCTTCCTTCTTAACAACGACAACTCCTTGTTGTTAGGAGGGGAGAGCACCCTCCTGTCGTGCCTGGAAGGGCTGCGCACCCCTTATGACAGGGAGGTAATAGGGTGAAACCTGGACTCCCCGGCTGAGCTTATGAAGGAGTCAGCCAAGCAAAATCTGCGGGTAAGACAACCTTTGGTCTTTGTTTTATAAATTCTGTTGTTTTCTTTCTGCCTTGCTGAATAATCTTGGATGCAAGCCGCCGTCCAAGGGTATGCTGCCATGGAGTAATGGCAAGACTTCCTTAAGTATGCCAACAGGCGGGACGATGCCCAAATTGCAGAGATTGCATTTCTGAGGAGGGAGCTGACAGCTGCCCAAGAAAGGGAGGAGGGGCAGCCAAGCGGGTGGCCCAGCTGGAGACCTGGTGTGACTATCTTAACAAGGAGCGGACCGCTTGTAGGCTGCTCTGGTGGGAGCAGGCCAGTCTGATAGATGCATTTCAGCATCGTTTCCTTCAACAGGATGCGGAGCTGGAAGCCAAGAAAACGGAGGCCGCCGTCCTGAAGGAGTCACTCCTTTCTCTGGAGGCTGATACAAAAGCTGCCCTCGAGGAGGCAAAGGCTGAAGCTGAGATGGCGAAGGCTGCAGCTGAAGAAGCAAAGTGCCAGGCTATCGCCCAGGCCCAGTTGGCGAAGGAGAAGGCAGAAGATGCCAGGCTCGCTGCTGAGGACGTCGCAAAGGCACGTCTGGAGGTCACCGCTAATTTTATGAATGCGGTGGCCTCAGTGTGGGAGATGAGGATGAGGACCCTGAGTCCCCCTCTTCCATCAATGTGTCCATTCCAGAGAGGATGCCTCGACTGATGGGGAAGCTTTGTGAGATCCAAGCTCAAGGTGAAGTTGGGGCGCAGGCCTATGAGGAAGGCTGGCTGCGATGCCGCTTCCAAGTAGAGAAGCAGTTCCCAGAGCTAAGTCTTGGGACTTTGGATGCTGCGAACACCAGTGATCCAGCAGTAGAGACCCTGCTCAACTGGGTAGAGCATGGTAGGAAGATGGGAGACACATGGTACGCCATGTTGGACTAGGGCGGAGGCTCCAATTTGTGGATGACCCCCTTTTTTGTATAATATGGATATCTGCAATTCTTGCATAATTTTGATAGTAATGAATTAAAATTTCAATTTACCTTCATTTTTGTAGCCTCGCTTTTGTCTTGCGAAGCATTGTAGGGTACGTTAGCTAGGTTAACAAGTGTAGGCTAAGTCCCGTTTGTGGCGAAGGGCCTGCTGGGGTTCGCGACGGCGAAGCCACAGAGATCACTTGTTGAGACAAGCTAGAGATTTAGTTTGGGGTTCGCAGTGGCGATGCCCTTGAAGACCATGGGTGAGGTTTTCCCATGTGGAAGGTCTGCTGGGGCTCGCGATGGCGGCTCACGCAGAGACATTCCTGGCGATATTGCAAGGTGTAAGCCCTTGGGTTGTGTACAGTGTACCAAGAAGCGGATACCTGCAAAGTGCTCATAAGTTGTATGATAAGAGTGACGTAAAGCTCAGTTTACCTTGAGCCTGTAGTCGCGTGATGGTGAAGGCAGAGGAGCACTTGTTGAGACAAGTGGTCAGTTGGAGTTCTGAGAGATGATACCCACAACTGTGTTGGGGAGTCCGCGCGGAAGGTGTCTTTGCGGCGCGAGAGGCGACTTCTACATAGACCTCCCTGAAGAAGCCAAAAGGGGATTACCCTTTCGCACCGCAAGGGGATTACCCTTGGGGCGAGGCAAGTTGAAGGTCAGCTGGGGTTTGTAGAGACAAGACCCGTAACTACCTGTGTTTGATGAGTCCGTGCGGAAGGTCTACTGCGGCGCGCGAGGGCCACTTACACATAGACCTCCATGAAGAAGCCGAAAGGGGATTACCCTTTCGCACCGCAAGGGGATTACCCTTGGGGCGAGGCAAGTTAAAGGTCAGTTGGTGTTTGTAGAGACAAGACCCGCAACTACCTGTGTTGAGGAGTCCGCGCGGAAGGTCTGCTGCGGCGCGCGAGGGCGACTTACACATAGACCTCCCTGAAGAAGCCAAAAAGGGATTACCCTTTCGCACCGCAAGGGGATTGCCCTTGGGGCGAGCGAGTTAAAGGTCATCTGGGGTTTGTAGAGACAAGACCCGCAGCTACCGTTGGCGCGACCGCAAGGGGCTTCCCTTTGTGTGGGTGCACGAGTGGGACCTAACAAGGTCTGATGCCGTGATTTAGGCGAGTGGCCAGTCTGACCGGTTGGGTGCAGAGGGCAATTGAGAGGGCAGTTGTGTTGCCATGTAATGCTGTAAGAGAGGAAGAAATACACTAGTATTTTATTGAATTGAGACATGAAGCTGAGGACTTACACGTAATATGGGCGTAAGTCATTCGCATGAAAGTTGCGGGGGAGAAGACGACCATCATGGTCTGGTAATTCATAAACTCTTGGGCGGACTAGTTTATGGACAATGTAAGGTCCGTCCCAGTTGGGTCACAAGACGCCCTGTTTGGGGTCGCGAGCAGTGAGGGCGGACTTGAGCAAGGCAAGGCCACCTTGTTGTAGCGCCTTGGGTTTGACCCTGGCATTATGATGAAGATTGAGCCTCTGTTTGAGGGCAAACATGCGGAGGCGAGCGCCATCGCGTAATTCCTCGAGTAGGTCGAGTTTGGCGCGAAGCCCCTGAGCGTTGGCTTCGTCAGTGAAGTTGATCATGCAGATCGTGGGGAGGTCTGCCTCAATAGGCAGAAGCGCGTCTGCGCTAAAAACTAGGGATAAAGGTGTCTCGCCTGTTGGGGTGCGAGTTGTGGTGCGGTAGTCCCACAAGACGCTTGGGAGTTCATCTACGCAGCGGCCTTTGGCCCCCTCAAGGTGCTTCTTGAGGCCCTCCTTAAGGGTGCGGTTGGTGACCTCAACTTGGCCATTGGACTGGGGGTGCGCCACTGGGGAGAAAAGCATGCGGACGTCGTTGTCCTGGGCCCATTGTTGGACGCTCTGACTGGCGAACTGAGTGCCATTGTCTGTAATGATGGCGCGGGGGCTGCCGTACCGGCAAACAAGATTCTTCCAGAGAAACTTGATGATCTTGGCGGAGGTGATGGAGACCAAGGGCTCTACCTCGACCCATTTAGAGAAGTAATCAACTGCGACCACACAGAAGCGGTACTGACCTGGCGCGGTCGGCATTGGACCAATGAGATCAAGGCCCCACAGGGCGAAGGGCACTGGGTTTGTCAGTGCTGGAGACTCCGTAGATGGCAGTCGTTGGATGCGAGAGTTGATCTGGCACTGGTGGCATGTTTTGACCAGTGCGGCGGCGTCCTTTTTCAGGGTGGGCCAGTAGTATCCTTGGCGGAGGGCCTTGTGGGCAAGTGCCTCCGCTGCTATGTGTGAGCCACAGTTGCCTTGGTGGAGGGTGTCCAAGACGGAGTGTCCCGCGATGCCATAGTTGTTCATTAATGAGAACAAAGAAGATGGCACGCTTGCGAGTTTGGGGGTCCGCGGCGATGGCCTGAATCTTGGCGATGATGGGGTCTCGCCAATCCGTAATCGGATCTTGTGTTGCCAATGAGGCAATATCGACAGTCTCCGCGATCGAGGGGCTCGCGAGAGTGGTTAAAGCGGAGGGTGTCTTTCCCTTGGACAGCATGTCTGCTGTGGTGTTCTCAGAACGAGGAATATGGATGAAGATGGCCTCCTCAAAGTTGGTCCGCAAGGTGTTCACTAATTTGAGGTATTTGCTTAGGGTGGCGTCTTTGCATTCAGCGCACCCTTGGACCTGGTGGATCACCAGTTGCGAGTCGCTGTGGACATGGAGGCGGCGAATGCCAGCCCTTATGGCGAGTTTGAGCCATGCGATGAGGGCCTCATACTCTGCAACATTGTTAGTTACTTGAAACTGAAAAGAGACGCGAAGGGAAGCTTCCATGCCTAAGGGTCCTCGTAGATATACGCCCCCCGCGGGGGATCCGAGTTTGGATGAGCCATCCACGAACATGTCCCATTCTGGGGGAATGGGTTGTGGCGCGGGGCCCTGCTCAGGGGCAGGGATGATGTTGACATCTCAGAATTCCGCAATGAAGTCAGCGAGGGCCTGGCCCTTAATTGCCTTTTTGGGCTCGTAGTTGATATTGAAGCCACCTAGCTCAATACACCATTTGGCGAGGCGCCCTGAATGTTCGAGTCGCCTGAGGATCTCCTGAATTGGTAAGTCCGTCCGGACTATAATTGTGTGCCCTTGGAAGTAGGGCTTGAGCTTCCGTCTTTGCATAAACCGAGAGATAAGATAGCCTTTTGAAGAGGAGGATACCTCGTTTCCGTAGCACTTTGGAGGGTGTGGCTGGTGTAGTAGACTGGCCATTGCTTGGCAGCTTCTTCCTTGATAAGGACAGAGGCGACGCTCTTGTCTGAGGTGGCAAGATAGAGGACCAGGTCATCGCCTGGTCTAGGACATTTGAGCGCAAGCAGTTCTTGCAAGTGCTGTTTGATTGAGTCATATGCCTCCTGGCATTCCTCTGTCCACTTGCAAGCCTTCTTCTTGCGGATTTGGTCGAAGAAAGTTCTGCAGCTGTCACCCCACCCCTGACCCACAGACCCCGCACTCGCGGAAGCGCACGGAGAACGGAACTAAACCGGGGAAAGGGGAAAGGTGGCGGCGATGGTTCACTCACAACCTTAACATATAACCTTAAACCCAAGCAAAAGTGTTCCACTAAGCCCCAAGACACTTACCTACACGAATGGGGTTGAAAAGAACCAAGAATTTCGAAAACAGGGTCCAGGTGACCGCCCGACCCCAAGTCCGGGTCGCCTGAACCATCGCCTGACCTGCTGCCATATTGCTGAGAAGACCAGGCGACCGCCTGACCTGAGGAGAGGGGTCGCCAGGCCTCTCGGCTGACCCAGGCGACCGCCTCCTCCAAGGGCCGGGTCGCCTGGCCTATCGCCCGGCTCCCTGCCTCCAAAACCCAGGGGGTCCAGGAGACCGCCTGCTCCAAGGGAGGGGTCGCCCGGCCCTCGCCTGGTCCCCTGCCAACTACGGAAGTGGTCCAGGCAACCGCCCGCTCCAAGGGAGGGGTCCCCCGGCCCTCCGACTGAACCTGAAACCTGAAAACCTAACGCCAGACTTAAACGGTTTCGAGCCTGAACTTTAACACTTATACAATCTTACCATTTACACAACCAAACCTTACAAAACGAAACATGCATGTTATGTACATTATACAGAGCCAGAAACCAAATTCGGAATACAAAGAAAACCAACCAAGTGGCGAACATGCGGAATCCAACCGCACCACTTGAAGCTACTGCTGCTACACCTCAAGTCCAAAACCTCCAACCCTAGCAACCTCGCCTCTACTCGGCGACTTGCTTTTCCTTTCCTTTTCCTGAAACGGTAGATATAAGGGTAAGTTCTCAAAAGAACTTAGTAAGAGAATAGGTATAGACATGGTACAATTACTATAACAGTCGATACAAAGAACCTACAATCGGAAACAGAACGAATACGATACACAAAGCATCTCACCAATCAATCAAATGCTCAATCAATGCAACACAATCAAACATTTGCGATGCAGTCGGTCAAACACAATCACATTCAATTCACAATCGAAACGGTAATGTTCTTTGTTATGGACCATGGCGAGATCTGCCCCGGTCCAACCGGCAATGGCCATGCGTCCATTCACAATCGGTCGGTAGAGCATGGTACCAGCTCGGGGGAGCGACCCCATCGGTCAATCAATATGAATCTTCGATAACCATCGTAGGTATATCGGAATCCCGGTAAATTCATCGATAACCATCGTAGGTATATCGGAATCCCAATCGGTTCCTGCACAACAATGTCTATACCAAGAACTAGGTCGGCGTCATCGAGGCACTCCCCTCTTCCAAACCTAGCATCAGTCTATATCCGAGTATGCTTGCTATGCAAAGCAATACTCCTAAACACACACTGAACCCTTACTTCCGATTGAAGTCCGAATCTGAATTCTCGATCGACGGTTCCGGTAGAAATTTCGGCAGAGTTTCTGCCCAATTTCAAAGCAACTCCCTGTCCAGAAACAATCACAGATACACAATTCACATTCAGAGTTCACAGAATCAATCACTAACAATGGCGCCAAAACCGAGCCTCTTCTAACATAACCGATTACACTAACGGAATCAGAATTCTATTCTGAACACAGAAATGCTCTTACCTTTCACTAATTCTTCCGTCGAAAATTACACCCAAATTTTCAGACGCGAATCGGCACAACCTCTGGTGCCTTTCTTCCTACGCTCCTGTTATCAAACACGCACCAGGAATTGTCGAGAACGCTTAGAATCCGAAAAATCAAACAAAGGAGCATATGACACTATTCACTCAAAGATTCAAATGATCCTAACTTGCAAAATACACTGATTCTTCCAAAACAGACTTCAAATTATCGATCTATACAACCCAATGAACGATTTAAGTACAATACCTCGAAGTTTGGTCGCCAAACGACGGAAATCAGTTGTGGACTCAAGCTCTCAACAATGGCGGACGCAAGAGAAGAGAGGGAGAGAGATACGGGTGAGCAAGAAGAAGAAAAGAGATAGTTTGACCCAATAATTCATTTTCTCCACTTATACATATATATATGTATTATTAACATACATACATATATATAAATCTCCCAAAAAGCCTTTCTTTTCTTTCCTTCTTCTTCCACCAAGTGACACATGTCCCTTCCCATCTCTCACCCATCCGCCCCATCCTTCCTTTTCTTCCAAAATTACCAATTTCCAAATATCTCACTCACTTTACAAACTGCATTTTCGCTCAGCCCGAAAATGCAACGTTTTACCAAACTTACTCCAATTGGAACCAAACTTTAACCACATACTCAGGATATCATAAAAGCCATAAAACACATTTTTCTTATCCACATATAAGTCCCGAGTCACTCGGAAATGCAACTCCTGGGAATTACGCGCAGCCGCGTAATTGATTCTAAATCCTTCCCGGGTTGCCCCAAAATTCACCAAATCAAATCCACAATTACCAAACATGCAAAGCAAATCCCGAAACAGAAATTATCGAAAATCCGGTAATTAAACTTAAATACGTAATTAACTTAATTACGTACCGGGTGTTGGTAACAGCAGCGGTCGCTGACTTTAGAGACGAAGCGTCCCAAGGCCACCAGCTTTCCTGCCAGTTGTTGTACTTCTTTGAGCCCCTAGGGGTGCGAAGATTGGTGATGGCTTCAATCTTCTTAGGATTCGCATGAATCCCTCCTTTGGAGATTGGATAACCCAAAAATTTGCCTTCGCCGACGCCGAAGATGCACTTTTTTGGGTTCAACCGCATGTTATACTTGTGGAAGTTGGTGAATGTTTCCTCTAAGTCTACTAGGTGCGTCCTGGTGGCCTTGCTTTTGACCACTATGTCATCAACATAGGCCTCAAGATTTCGGCCAATTTGATCCGTGAAGACCTGATTCACAAGCCTTTGGAAAGTGGCCCCTGCATTTTTCAAACCAAAGGGCATCCGGATATAGTGGTAGACTGCTTCGCCAGTGGTGAAGGCAGTTTTGACCGCGTCCTCTGGGTCCATAAAAACTTAATGGTACCCACTATATGCATCAAGGAAAGAGAAGACTGAGTGATGGACGGTTGAGTCCACTAACTGATCAATAGAGGGTAGGGGATAGGGATCCCTAGGGCAGGCCCTATTGACCCCTTTGTAGTCTACACAAAGTAGCCACTGGCCACCTTCCTTATCCGCGAGGACTATATTGGTGACCCACTCAGAGTAGTGAACTTCCTTGATTATATTTGCCTTAAGCAATTTTTGCACTTCCGTGCGTACAAAATCCTTACGATCGGGGCCATACCCTAGTTTTCTGCCTAACCGGGCTAAAGCCAGGGAGTACACTCAATTTATGAGAAATAATAGCAGGATCCACACCTGGTAAGTCGTCAGGGCTCCATGCGAAGACGTCGCTATTGGCATGGAGGAGATGGATGAGTGCTTGCTGGTCTTGTTCCTTAAGGTCTTTTCCAACCCGAAACTTCTTGCCATGAGAGATTTCAACCTCGTCGAAGGTCCCAGACAAGTCAAGAGCGGCCTCGCATGCGGGCCCAGTCTCCTCCATGGATGCCTTTCTCTTAGGCTCTGATGGCTTGGGGAGCTGAGGAGGTCCTGCGAGGGCAGAGACGTAGTTGCCTCTGGCCACGTTTTGATTGACGAAAATGTAGGCATCTCCCACCGTGGTGTGGAAAACAATAGTTAGGGCTCGCACATCGCAGCGGACGTGGAATTCTGTATGGGTGTGACGCCCAATGATGGCGTTGTATGGTGTGGGGAGGTCAAGGACAATGAAGTCCATAAAGCTAGAGTGGCAGACTTGCTTCTTCTCTTTGGTGGTCCCCATCATCATGAAGGGGAGTGTGATTGTTCCCAAGGTTGGGATTTCTTCCCGTCCCACTCCAAAGGTGGCCAGCTTCGCGGGCTGGATCTGTGATAGGGGTACCTTTGCTTCGACAAGAGTGTGCTTGTAGACCACATTGGCGTTCGCCCCGGTGTCCATGTAGACCCTATCAGTGTCCCATCCGGCAATGCGGGCGGTGATGACCAAGGGATCCGCATGAGGTACTGTGACAGAGGTGCCATCACGGTGATGCAGCAGGTGAGTTGAGGAATGATCAATCTTATAGATCTGCCTCATGTGACAGCGTCTTGCCGCTACGCCTTCACATTGTGTGATCACGCTGATGTGTCCCCTGGCTGGGGGAATTTGGACTAGATCCTCTCGATCTGGGTTCTGTTGGGAGCGACCCTGCCTGCGGTCCCCCTGTCTGTGATCCTCCTAATTACTTTCTCGTTTGCGACCCCCATCTGAGTCATGAAGCAAGAATTCCCTGCGTTTTCCTTGAGCAAGCATATCTCCAATCATGCGTTTGAGCTCAAAACAATCCTCAGTGTCGTGACCTTTGTCACGATGATAGCGGCAATACTTACTGCTCTACCTAGTCACCTCCTGGGAGAGGGGGCGGGGCCACTTGGGGACCTCCCTCTTCTGTTCCAGGGCATGGAGGATGTTGGTGTGAGAATCTCTATGTGGCGGGAGGATTGGATACGTCCTCTCCCTGTTGGACGGCGTAGGGTACTGCCTCTGGGACCTGGAGTCCACTCGCGAGGGCTGCTCCCTTGTATCCGCTGTGGTGGTCCGCGCAAGTGGTTGCGTGACTTCCTCCATGTTCATGAACTGGGATGCCGTGCTCAAGAACTGCTCCATGTTGGCGGGGGGGTTGGTTTGCACATCCACGAAGAAAAGAGACTCCCAGCGGAGACCCTGAATGGCTGCGAGCAGACGGGCCTCCTCCCCCAGATTTGGGACTTGGATGGACTCCGCCTGAAAACGCTGAATGTACTCCCTGAGGGATTCCTCTTTCTTCTATCGTATCTTGAGGAGGTGTCCTGCCGTTTTGGGGGGAGGCTTGGACACCACGAAATGATTGGAGAAATTTCAAGAGAGCTCCTCAAAGGGGTCAAATCGCTTATCGCGGAGGGTTGTATACCAGTTCGCCGTGGCCCCAGTGAGTGGGAGCTGAAAGCCCTACAGAGGGTGTTGTCATCCGCCCTTGCAATGGCCATCGCGGAGACGTAACGTTGTAAATGAATGTCCGGGTCTGATAGACCGTCATAAGCATCTAGCTTATGCTGGCGAAACTGATCTGGAAGAGGGGTCTCCAAGACCCGTTGAGTGAAAGGTTGGGTCCAGAGGTGGTCCAAACCCATCCTGGTGATGTTATGGACACTGGCCCTCTCTTCCCTTTTCTCCATTTCCTCTAACCGTCTAGTAAGTGCCATAAGTACAGACGAAGGAGGGTCAGGATGACTTACTTGTTGAGGCAGGGTGACAGGACGCTCGGGTTGACTGGTTCGCAGTGTTCCCGCGCTATCCAAAACCCCTCTGAGAGAACTAGCGAGCGTTTCGCGAAGGTTATGAGCCACTGCCTCAGTGATTGATTGCAGGACGGCCGGATCAAGGCCTGCTGGCGGAGGATTTAGTGGTGGAGTAGTGCGCTCCTGGGGCACGTTACGGTTAACGTGGGAGGAGCTCTCCTCCGTTGAATGAACAGAGAGTTCCCCCTGTTGTGGGCGGACGTTGTTTGGGGAAGCTTCCGATTGTGGGTCACTGTTAGTGACCGTGACGGGTGGATTTCTCCTTCCCTGGCGGCTATGCCTACTTGTGCTCCGGGTGATTGACATGGCTTACTACTTGTGGTTTTTGATATGGGTTTTTGATGAGAACTTTTCATTCCCACAGACGGCGCCAAACTTATAGTCGCGTTCCTGAGGTAGTTGTGGACTCTCAGTTGAATGGTTGATGGTGTTGTTCTTGAAGACTCCAAGCTTGCTGTTCAGAGTGATCGGTAGAAAGATAAAGAGAACACTCAGGAGTAGCAAGAGAGGAGTGGGGGGCATGAAGTAGCTTACCCAGTTTAAGGTGGACATCACCCTATTTATAGGGTGATGCCAGGAGGAGCCTCCCCCAGTTGAAGCCTTAGCCAGGCTGTGAGACAAGTCTGTCAGACTTTTGGAGATAAGGCGGCTGTAATGATGATTATCAGTTAAACCGCCTTTGTCAATTTGTTTGCCAGAGAAGATATATGGCGTGTGAATGTAGAGAAGATCACTCAGGCTCGTGCTGACCTCCTTATTGGTTGCTTAATGTCAGATGACCAAGTGGTCTTTCCTTAGTTGAGTATGCAGCGGTGAAGGCCAGGAAGGGGCGAAGGCCCAGATAAGAGCAAAGCCAATAAAGGTAAGGGTCGCACGAACTGTGAGTGCAAGGGCCTTGCCTGGCGGAGCCAGTATAGGCATGAGAGACCTCGCGCAGGCGAGACTTGAGACCTGCGAGGGCGAGACTTGAGAGACCGCGAGGGCCAGACCTCGCGCAGGCGATTAGAGAACCGGGAGGGTGAGACCTCGCGAAGGCGAGCTAGGAGACCGCGAGGGTGAGATTTCGTGCAGGCGAGACTTGAGACCCTGAGGGTGAGACCTCGCGAAGGCGAACTGTGAAACCGTGAGGGCGAGTCCTCGCGCAGGCGAGACTTGAGACAGCGAGGGCGAGACCTGCGGGGCCTTGTCAGATTTTGGTGTGATGCGAGGACACATTTGCTTGGGTAGTGTACCAGGATGCCTCCTCCTGAGAACGGAGTATGGGTAGGGTCCTGTACTCCGTGTGTTGAAAGTTCTGTGTTGAGAGGGGTAGCAGCCACAAGACTGAGTGGGTTTTTGTGGAGCGCGATGATCTTTCATGATCTGATATTCTGTATGTTGGATCCTTCACGATCCTTGTGAGCTTTTGAGGGGGCATTTGCTTGGGTAGTGTACCAGTCTTTGAGGCCATGGGTTTCATGTTCTGTTCTGTATATCCACACTAAGTGCCGATATTCTGTTATTACTTATGTGATATGGTTTTGTCCTATGACGAGACCCGGGATGGTCTTGGAGACCACGGGTGCTCCTCGGTTTGGTGGTGTCCGCACCGAGGGTGCCGACGTTCTGTTCTGTGTCCGCACTAAAGGGTGCCGACATTCTGTGTATATCCGCGCTGGGGGCGCCGATATACTTCTGTGACCCTACGACAATTTGGGGATCGCGAGCCCAGCCGGTACCGTGCTTCTGTTCTGTATATACATTCTGACCTCTTGGAGAGGGCTGTCGTTCTGTGGGTCAGCGGTTGAACCGCATGTGATGGGATTCCGGCTCACCTTATGCTTTATGTTTATATATACATGTATATGCTTGTGTTATTCTGTTTTGCAGGTTCAGCTCGTTGCTTCTTAAGCAAACCGTATCTTACCTCAGCTCTTACTAGGTCCTCCCGAGGACTCACCCCTTATATGTTAACCACCTTTCAGGTCGGCCTGTCAAGCAGCCAGCAGACTAGAGATCCGCGGTGCTTTCTGTTGTTTTGGTTTTCAGGTATCGATTGTTCCATTTCTGGAACCTCTGTTCTGATAAGTTAAAAGGGTAGTCTCGGTAGAGGGTTTGGGTGTTGTAACAGACTTCGATTATATTGGTTTGGCGGTTACCTAACTCACTTTTCTCTCTTTGGTGTGTTTAGCAGCAGCAGTAGCAGTACCACGTGCGGGAATCCTTTGAGCGAGAGGTTTCAGATTCCGCACTTAGGTATATCTAGGCTTTTGTTTTGATGGCTCTTTAGCTGTAGTTTCATGCATGTATATCAGATCATGAGATTGTATGTGATGTAAATTCTGGGATATATTCTGACTTTGTTGCCTTCTGAGTCGAGGGCGGAGCCCCGACTTGCCTATATAGGATTTGTGTATAAATTGGGTTCTGTGTTCTGCTTGTCATGAGTAATGATTGGTATTCCATAAACTGCGTGTTTGGTAGTGGTCGAGTGCTAGCCCGTTTTCGTGGGGCGGAGCTCACCATGAATGGTTGAGATATTTTGTATACTTGCCATGCATGTAACCTGTAGGTTGCAGGTCGTAGTACCGTTACCACGCTTTTCGCCGTAGTTTTCGTCTCCGAACGTCCCGGCTGGCCCCGCCTCCGCAACTGGGCGGGGTGGTTGTGACAAAGAATCATAATCCAACTTGTTGATAGGTCTAACTCATATCCAGAGGGCATGGTTGAGGATGTTTTAGTTAGAGTAAATGAGCTTATTTTTCCGGTGGATTTTTATGTAATTGACATGGATGATAAATTTGCTTCTAACTCACCTCACATTTTACTAGGAAGAACCTTCATGAAAACTGCAAGAACTAAAATTGATGTGCACAAAGGGACTTTATCTTTAAAATTTGATGGTGAAGTTGTGACATTTAATATTTTTGATGCTATGAAATATCCCCATGATTCAGAATCAGTTTTTAGTGCTAATATTGTTGAGCCAAGTCTGCAGGGGAAGAAACGAGCGAGGTAATGAAAGAAGCAAACATGTCCCTACATTCTTTGCTTGAAATTCCCAACAGGTCACTTGATTCTACTTTTCCCATACTAAACACAAATGAGAGAATGTTACCTTCTGTTGAACAGGCACCCAAGCTAGAATTGAAGACGTTACCAAAAAATCTGAAGTATGCCTACTTGGGAGAGGATGAAACTTTAATTGTAATAATTGCCGATAACTTGATAGCAACTCAACAAGAGAAACTCTTAAGAGTTTTGAGGGAATATAAGACTACAATTGGCTGAACATTAGCAGACATCAAGGGAATCAACCCCTCGGTTTGTACGCATCGTATTCTACTTGAAAACGATGTGAAACCGGTTAGAGAGCCACAATGGAAATTAAATCCAACAATGAAAGAAGTGGTTCTAAAGGAAATTTTGAAGCTTTTGGAGCAAGGAATTATTTACCCTATATCTGATAGTCAGTGGGTAAGTCCTATACATGTTGTACCTAAGAAAACTGGGCTAACTCTTGTTGCTAATGCGTAGGATGAGTTGATTCCCATGCGAGTCCAAAATGGTTGGCGGATATGAATTGATTTCCAGATATTAAATGCAGCCACAAGGAAGTATCACTTCCCCTTTCCATTCATTGATCAAATGCTTGAGAGATTGGCAGGTAAGTCCTTCTTTTATTTTCTTGATGGATTTTCTGGTTATTACCAAATAGTGGTGGCTCCTGAAGATCAAGATAAAACAACTTTTACTTGTCCTTTTGGAACATATGCTTATCGTAGGATGCCCTTTGGTTTATGTAATGCCCCTGGAACTTTTCAAAGATGCATGATGAGCATTTTTTCTGATTTGATTGAGAATTGCATTGAGATTTTCATGGATGATTTCACAGTTTATGGGGATTCTTTTGATCAGTGTTTAGACCATTTGACTAAGGTTTTAAGGTGGTGTGTTGACACCAACTTATTTCTCAATTATGAAAAAGTATCATTTCATGGTTCAACAAGGGATAGTCTTGGGTCATGTAGTGTATGCTAAGGGTATCGAAGTAGATAAGGCGAAAGTGGACCTAATTGAAAATTTACCTTATCCTACTAATGAGCGAGGAATTCGAAGCTTTCTTGGTCATCCAGGTTTTTATAGGCGTTTCATCAGAGATTTCTCGAAGGTTTCACAACCGTTATCAAGATTGCTACAAAAGGATGTTCCATTTGACTTTGGAGAAGATTGTAAGTCCACATTTGACAAGTTGAAGGAGTTGCTCACATCTACACCAATTATACAGCCTCCAAATTGGGATTTGCCCTTCGAGATCATGTGTGATGCAAGTAAATATGCTGTTGGAGCAGTACTTGGAAAAAGAGTCAGGAAGAGCAACCATGTTATCTACTATGTATCACGGACACTCAATGCTACCCAGTGCAATTATTCCACCACAAAAAAGAGCTTTTAGCTATTGTTTTTGCTTTAGATAAATCTCGCTCATATTTGTTGGGATCTAAAGTTATTGTTTATTCTGATCATGCAACTCTCAGGTACTTGTTAGCAAAGAAGGAGTCTAAGCCAAGGTTGATACGTTGGGTACTATTATTACAAGAGTTCGACTTGGAGATTAAGGACAAGAGAGGAGCTGATAATTTGGTGGCTGATCATTTGAGCAGGTTGGTGCCGAAGAAGTTTCAGAGTTGTTTGCTGATGAACAGCTGCTGCAAGTGCAAGGTAAGGAGCCCTGGTTTGCTGATATTGTTAATTTTCTAGTTGCTGGAATTTTACCTAAAGATTTGACAAAAGCAAAGAGAAACAAAATCAGATCTGATTCTAGGTATTACATTTGGGATGAACCATATCTTTGGAAAATAGGATCTGATCAAGTTGTTCGTAAATGTGTTCCTGATGATGATATTCATTCCATTCTTAGCTATTGTCATAGTTATGCATGCGGAGGGCATTTTGGCCCAAAAAGAACAGCTAGGAAAATTCTTGACAGTGGGTTTTACTGGGAGACTATATTTAAGGATGCCTATCAGCTTTGCAATGGTTGTGATAAATGTCAAAGAGTAGGAAATTTGTCAATTAGGAATGAAATGCCCAAACCCCTATGTTATTCTGTGAGATTTTTGATGTGTTGGGAATGGATTTTGTGGGACCTTTTCCTAGCTCTTTTGGTTTTCTCTATATCTTACTTGTTGTGGACTATGTTTCAAAATGGGTAGAAGCCAAAGCTACCCGTACTAATGATTCCAAGGTTGTTGTAGCCTTTCTCAAGTCTAACATTTTTAGTAGGTTCGATATTCCACGAGCTATAATCAGCGATCAAGGTACGCATTTTTGCAACCGTACTGTTGAGGCATTGATGAGGAAGTATGGAGTGCACCATCCTGTAGCTACTGCCTACCACCCGCAGGCTAATGGTCAAGCTGAAGTGTCCAATAGAGAGATAAAAAGCATTCTTGAAAAGATTGTGAATCCTAACCGGAAAGATTGGAGCTTGCGGCTGGAAGATGCACTTTGGGCTTACCGGACAGCTTATAAAACTCCTATTGGAATGTCCCCATATCGGTTAGTTTTTGGTAAAATGTGTCATTTACCTGTGGAAATTGAACATTGTGCATTTTGGGTTGTTAAACAGTGCAACTTGGACCTGAAAGAAGCTGGAATTGAGAGAAAGTTACAGTTGCAAGAGTTGGAGGAAACTCGTCTAGAGGCGTATGACAATGCCAGCATGTACAAAGACAAAACAAAGTACCTTCATGACAAGTGGCTGCACCGTAAGGAATGTTTTGTTGGTCAAAAGGTATTGCTTTTTAATTCCAGATTGAAGCTCACGCCAGGTAAGTTGAGGTCCAGATGGATAGGTCCTTTTATTATTATTAAAAGTTTTCCTCATGGTGTTATTGAGATTCAAAATATGGAGACTAACAAAATCTTTAAGATGAATGGTCATAGGCTTAAACCTTTCCAAGAGAATGTAGCAGTGTCTAATTTTACGGAGGAATTTCATTTGGGGATCCACTTTACATACTTGAATGATCCAGAGAATGGTCTAGACAAAGACATTAAACGAAGGCACTCTCAGGAGGCAGCCCGTAATAATTAAGATTACTTTCTTTCATTTCATTCAATTTTCATTTTGCTATTTTTATTAGTTTTAAGTCTTTACCCTTATAACAATCTCACAACCAAAATTTTCTTTTGTAGGATTTAATTTTTTTGGAGTTGGAGAAGAAGTCACCCTTAAAAAGCAGCACCTTGGAGTCTCATTTTCAGCTTGCAAGTATCATCGCAGTATGATAGTCTGATTCCTTTACGGGACTGGGCTTCCAGATACTTGAACGGTGGTGGGATGATCGGAACGACGATCTTGAGCTCCGGAGTAATCTGCAAGGTATAAAACGGAATACTCAAGAGCAGAAAGAGGAGTGGAGGTGTGTAGATAGGGTGCACCTTTCCCATGTCATCCTTTTATAGGAGGCCTTGAGGTGGCGGTTGTCCCGTGTTTGGAGTGGTGGAGTGCTCCCCCACGTTCCAGAGTTGCGGCAGACTGAGGATGTAATGGAAAACGTGGGTAGGTCGTGGGGACGACCGTTTCCTGCTTCCTTTCCCAGTCTGTGACGTCGCCAAGTGGTGGATGGCGAAGACCAGGAGGTGCGAAGACCTTGTCTAGCGAGGCCAGGAGATGCGAATCTGCGAGGACCTGGCGTAGCCAGCAGGTGCGAAACCCCCTGGTAGCGCCTTCACGCGATGTGGTGGCATCTCCATGTGTTTCCTTGGTTGCTGTTGACGATAATGCGAGGGGCGAGATGCGAGGGGGCATTTGCTTGGGTAGTGTACCAAGGTGCCTCCTCCTAGAGGTGGAGTATGGGCAGGGTCCTGTACTCCGCGTTTTGCCTTAAAGTTACCGTTGGGAACAATCACCAACGCGGTAGGCCAAACGTTTCTTACCGTTACCGAATTCTGACACGCGGCTTGTTGGGATTAGTTCTCTGCTTGGGACGACGTTCTAGCTTCGTTAGCATTGTGCCTATAAATAGCCGGTTTTGCTCGCGAGTTTCACCCTTTCGCATTCTCGTTTCTCCTGCTTGAATCTTCCTTGTTTCGCACTTCGTTGTCTCTTTCGTTTCTTTGTCTGAATCTGATACTCGTGGTTTTGTGTTCGATTTTCTGTCATCTTTCTGCTGCTCTTGTCTTGGCTAACCTTTGCCATCAAAATTTTAGGTGAGAAACCGCTCTCTTGTCCCTTGCACGCCAGGTGTTTGACAAAATTGCTAACAGCCGATCTGACAGTGTTTTCGCCTTCTCTGCCTTTTTTACTCGTATTGTCGTCATGGCCACCAAGGGAGTTGCTCGCCCAGTTGTTCCTGTCGTGGACAAGACCACAGTGAGGCCTGAGAGGCTTCAGCTGAACCTTGAGAAGGCTTTCTTTCCAATCGAGGCCGTGCCGGTGAACACGACGCGGACTGGACCCTGCAAGGCGTTGAAGCTTCCACAGACGCCGGAGAACTTGGAGGTTTCTGCCTCTATACTACCCAGATGTCCTCTGGGTTGAGGTTTCCTTTGCCCCCCTTGGTTCAGGAGTTGTGTACTCTGTGGGATCTCTGATATGATCACTGTTACGGTCACCCCGAGCGGGTTGCGACCGGGTGACCCGGGGCTCCGGTTTTGGCCTGCGGGTCACGTTTTTCGGCGTTCAGGCGGCTCCCGAGCCCTACCCGAGTATCATTTTGGCGAACCCTTCCGTATTTGAGGTCGTGTGGGTCCCCCGGACGTTTCTGCCGAAAATATTTTTCTGGCGCCGGGGGGTTGTCGGGGTCGTCTCGGGACGTACAGCGGGCTCGGTAGCACTCTCGAGACCTCAGTTTGGGAAGCCATTTGTAGTTTTAGAGTCGTGGAAACGTCCTGGAGGTTTTTATGGAGAGTAATATTTGGGGCGGGACGTTCGGTTCCGGGCGACTCCCGGGGCTCGGGACGGGAATCCCGGGGCTCGGGATGGAAATTTTCTGACGGCTTTGGGGTAAGTTGTGTTATAATTTAAGATGGAATTTATGGGTATTTTTGTAGAATTTTGGAGTGACAGAATTTCGGTTCAGGTTGACACGCTCGCACGTCGGGTTTTGGTTCGGGTTCAGCGAGCTCGGTAGGACACTCCGGAATGGTAAATGAACTTTTGAAATATGTTTTACGAATGTTATAATATTCTGAGGGTTGTGTCCAAGTTTCATTTATTTTGGAGTTCGGTAATTATTTTTGGGCCAAAAAGTTGGAACTTTTGGAAAAGTTTGGAGGTTAATTTGTATTTGGTTACAAAATAAATAAAAATGGGTATGGGCAGCAGATTTTTTCGGCAGTAATGGGAAGGAGGAAGGGACACTTGGCTTGTTTTAATTTAAGATGAGAAGTATGGGTTAAAAGTGAAGGGAAATATATATTATGACATATTATTTCATAAAAGGAGATATATCTCATTTTCACTTCTCTTCTTCTTCTTCTCCATTGCTGCCGACGCCATTGAAGTTCAACCTCCAAGCTTGAAGTTCTTCTCCTTGCATGAAATCAAAGAGGAATTGGGTGCTTTATGTGGTAAGCATCCTTCCTTCTTCTCTTTACTTGTTGGAATCAAGGTTTAGGGAAGAAAATAGGAGATTTTGCAAATGATGGGTTTGTTCTTAGCTATAAGCTAGGATGATTCTCTTCCTCCCATCTTTTAGTATGATGTTCTTGGGTTGTAGGGGAGTGTTAATCAAGTGTTGGATTTTGGAAAACACACTTTGGATGAAGAACCCTAGTTTGGCCGAATTTTTGGGTAATTTCCAAAATGATGTGTGTTTGTTATCTTGATTCATGCTTCAAGTATGTTAGTCCTAGCATGATTCTAAGCTTATGTATGGATTCAATTTGATGGAAAAAAAGTTGTGTTAAAAACCCCCAAATGGCCGAAAGTTTAGGTTGATGTTCAATGTTGGATTTTGTTGTTTTGGATGCAATTGGATAGCATTCTTGGTTTAGAATTGAAATTGGTGGTTAGAATGGTTGTTTGGTAGCTTGAATGGATTGAATTGGAAGTTGGGTAAAATGTTGGTTAAGAACCGAATTATTGGAATGATTCTTTTTCCATGTTGGAGTTTCATTTTGGTTGAATTGGATGTTAAAATGGTGTTGGGGTTGAATTTAGGTGTGGTTTGAAGTTTGAAACGTTGAATTCGGATAAGAAATGGAAAAGTTGCAATTATGCGGGATTATCGGAAAATGTCGGGTAATGAAGGGTTTTAAGGTTGGTTTTGGTCGGTTCTGCTTGTTGGATGATGTTTGTCGATGTATAATCTTGCATTGTCTAGGTTGGTTCTGAATTCTGACATTTCTGTGGAAATTTGGAATTTTACGGAAATTCTGCCGGATTTTCGGTTTTGGGGACGGGGTGTAGTTTGGTAGTGTGGTCGATAAGGATTCTAATTCAACTTGGTTTGACAGATTCTGAGGTTCGGAGGTGAGAAAAAGAGGGGTTTCTGAGTTTCGGGTCACGGTGTGGAAGTTGTCCAGAATCGGTCTAATACTCTGGATTTGAGAGGTAAGGGTTTGGTTCTGTTATTTTGGTAAGATAAGTATATGTTTTGGTTTCATTTTCTATTCTGCTAGTATTTCGGAATTTTATGCTTTAGGGCATATTCTGTAGTTTGTAGGAGTATGCCTTATGGCATACTCTGTCTGTTAACCCTACGACAGTTGTGGGTTCGCTACCCCAGCTGGTGCACCATGCTTCTGTATTAGCTTCGGCTTCTGACTCCCTTAGTGGGAGGCTGTCGTTCCGATTTGTTATAAGGGTTATGGCGATTTAGAACAGCACGTCCTTCGGGATTCTGATCTATTTCCTGTACATGCATGATATTCTGTATTCTGTTGCATATATTGCTATCTTTCTACTTTGCAGGGGCTACTTTCGGAGAAATTGGGAGCTAATTAGTAATTGGCTACAAAAATCAAAAGTATTCAGCATGGGCAGCAGCAATCAGTTTCGGCAGCAAGTGTGTGTGTGTGTGTGATGAGGGACACTTGGCCTTTTTTAATTAAAAGAAGAGGAGTATGGGCTAAAGTGTGATGAAAATATATAAAGGCTAGAAATTAATTAAAATGCACCAAAATCCCATTTCTTTTCTTCTCTTCTTCTTCCTTCTCTCTGCCGCCATTGTCATCCTCTCTCAAGCTCTCCATGGTGTTCTTCATATTTGGCAAGGAATCAACAAGGTTTGTGGTGCAAATCAAAGGTAAGGTTCTTCTCTTCTTCTCTTTGCTAGTTAGAAGCATGGATTTTGGTGGAAAAGGGAGTTTAGAACCAAAAAAGGTTTGTTCTTTGCTATGAGTTGTGATGATCTTCTTGCTTCCAAGTTTTAGTATGTTGTTCTTGGGCTTGAGGGGAGTGATAATCAAGTGTTAGATTTTGGAAAAAACTTCTTGGGTGAGAAACCCTCTTTGGCCGAATTTTTGGGAAAATTCTAAAATAATGTGTGTTTGTCTTCTTGAATCATGCTTCAAGTATGTTAATCCTAGCATGATTCTAAGCTTATGTGTGGATTCAATTTGATGGAAAATAAGTTGGGTTGAAAACCTCTTTTGGCCGAATTGTTAGTGAAGTGGTTTTGGTTATTTAGGTGAAATTGGTTAGTAATCTTGCTTAATAATTGCAATTGGTGATTAAAGAGTACAAATGGAACCTTGTTTGGATTGAAATGGAGGTTGGGTGAAAAACCCCCATTAAGGCCGAATCATTCAAATTGGGGTTTTGTGGATTTTGATGCAATTGGTTAGTAATGTGGGTTAAGAAATGAAATTGATGATTAGTGGGATTAATTGGAAGCTTGAACGGTTTGAATTGGAAGTGTGGTGAACAATTGGTTAAGGATCAAATTGTTAAAGAGATTCTTTTTCTATGTTGGTGGTGTGTGTTGATTGAAGTGGATGCTAAATTGGTAATGTGAGTGGAAGTAGGTGCGTTATGGTGTTTGAAATACCATTTTCGGGTTAGAAATGAGAAAGTTAGTTTTATACGAGTTTATCGGGAAAAGTGTCTGGAATGCGGGTTTAAGGGTTGGAATACGTTTGTGGGAGTTGGAATAACAAGGTTCTAGCTCGGTTCGTAAAACCGAGCTTTCTGTGGAATTTTCCGGGTTTGTGCGGAAATTGTTTTCTGGGGTTGTTTGGATGTGTTCTGATCCAACTATGGTTGTACAGCTTGATTCCGCGTTGGTGGAGTAGCGCGGACCCGTAGGAGCCAAGTTGTGCATTTCGGGTCGGGAGTTGGGATTTTCCGAGTGTTGGGCTGCGGGGTGGCGTTTCCGAGGTAAGGGCTTAATTTGGTAAAATGTACGTTTGTTCTGTTTCAAGGCCCGGATGACCTTGGAGGCCCGGGTTCCTATTCTGTTCTGTATATGGTTATCAGGTAATGTTATTTCTGTTTATGTTTATGTATTCTTATTATTATTATATGTTACATTACGTGTCCGCCGAAGGGGTGCCGACATTCGGGTATCCGCACGAAGTGCCGATATTACATTACGTGTCCGCCGAAGGGGTGCCGACATTCTGCGTGTATCCGCACCGGGAGTGCCGATACTTCACGTTGCGTGACCCTACGGCGGTTTGGGGCTCGCGACCCCGGTACCGTGCTATCTGCTGCATTACGATCTGTATATTGACCTCTGTTGAGGCTGTCACGTTCTGGTCGTTAAGGCGGTTGGACCGCATATGTGTTGGATTCTGATTTACGTTATACTTTATGTTTATATGTACATGCATATCTTTGTGATATTCTGTTTTGCAGGTTCAGATTGTCGCCCTATGGGCAAACTGCACTTTTACCTTAAGCCCTTACTGGGTCCTTTCGAGGACTCACCCTTTTATTTGTTTACCATCTTTCAGGCAGTCTGACAAGCAACCAGCGGAATAGAGATCCGCGGTGCTTCGGACATTCTGGGTTCAGACAAGCGAAGAGTACCACGTGCGGGAATTCTTGAGCGAGAGGCTTCTGATTCCGCACTTAGGTATATATTTATAGGATTTTGTTTAATGGCTCTGTAGCTGTAGCTGCATGCATGTAGGTCAGTTCATGAATTTGTATATGCCATATGATCGGAAATATGTTCTGCCTTTGATGCCTTCTGAGTCGAGGGCGGAGCCCCGACTTGCCTATATTGGATTTGTTATGATATGAATTCAGTGTTTCTGTGGTTGTTGCGATGAGCAATGTTTGGTATACCATGAACTGCTTGGTTGGCATTGTGTCGAGTTACCTTGTATACTTGCCATGTATGGGTTTTGTAGGTTGCTAGTCGGTACTCGTTTGTTCTGTATTTGAGCTCGATGCTCCGCTGCCGCGCTTTCCGCCGTAATTCCTGTTTCCGACGTCGCGGCCGGCTCCGCTTCCGCAACCGGGCGGGGTGGCTGTGACAGAAATAATGGAAGGGGATGGGTAAAAGAGAAAGCATGGGCTTAAAGGAAGAAGACTTGACTTATGAAGAAAAGAAAAGAAATGAAACTAGTAACCAAAATAAATATTTCAACTTATAATAGGAAATAGGTAAAATTGGCCCAAAAAAAATCTTCTCCCACTCAAAAAATGGGCCGACCCAATGGGCTTAATCCAACATGTGATTTTTCCAATTTTTTCATTCCTCGGTGACCATTTTGCCCTTCGAAACCGAATTTTGGCAAAATGTCCCAGAACTCCGTAAATGTTATCCAACATATAAAACACTTGTAAATAACTCCAAATTAACTTCCAAACACTGAATTTTATTAATTAATCACAAGTCGTTTGTGATCTGACAATTACAGAATTTAAACTTGTGGCCGAAATTCACAGAAAAAACATTACAGAACGTCGGGGGTGGGTGTAACAACCTCCCCCCTAGGACTCTTGGTCCTCCAAGAGTGGTCTCAACAACCCGTACTCATCCAGATACGTATTCATCAAGTCCTGTTCCATCTCCCAAGTCGCCTCCCGATCAGAATGATGTGACCACTGAACCTTGATCATCGGAATCGACTTGTTGCGGAGCCTCCGAATATCTCTGGCCAGAAAAGCTATAGGTACCTCTTGGTAGGATAGATCCAGCTCTAGCTCAATTTCCTCCACCGGAATGGTCTGACTAACGTCCAAATCAGACTTCTTGAGCATGCTGACGTGGAAAACATTATGCGCAGCTGACATGCTCGCTGGAAAGGCCAATCTGTACGCAACCCTGCCTATACACTCCAGAATCTCGTAAGGACCAATATATCTTGGGGCTAACTTGCCTCGTCTGCCAAATCGGACTATCCCACAAGTCGATGCAACTTTCAACCAAACTATGTCTCTCACTTCAAACTTTAGATTTCGTCGTCTCTTGTTGACGTATGAGGTGGTCCTATCGTTTGCAGCCTTCATGATGTGGACATCACCAAGAACGAGCCAACAAACTTCAAGACTTGGGCATTCAATTGGAGAAGCATCCCAACACCATGGAGAGCATCACCCTCACCATCCTTTCAGGCGAAAGGTCAGGCGACCCCAACCCCTGAATCGGGCGGTCGCCTGTTCAGGCGAAGGAATCTAAGCGGCCAGCCCTTCAACCAGGCGGTCGCCCGGTCAGGCGAAGGTCCAGGCGACCCAAACCTTCAATCAGGCGATCCCCTCATCTACAAGACTGAAGTTAGGCGAGAATCCAGGCGACCCAAGACTAAAGTCAGGAGAGAATCCAGGCGACCCAAGACTGAAGTCAGGCGAGAATCCAGGCGGCCCAAGACTGAAGTCAGGCGGTCGCCCGACCCTAGCCATTATTGTTGACTTTCCAAACACTTGCGTATTATTTCCCTATTTTGTAAATACCTTTTAATTTCCATAAACCACATAAATGATATTTATAAATCATTTATATGTTTTATGGAAAAGAAAAGTTAGGGAAATCAAAGCCTTTCCATCCATCCCCTTGCCTTGAGCCTCTCCCCCTTAATTCAAGGGTCTTTGTCCCCTAAGTCCCATCTCTCACCATTCCCTCACCCATTTATGCTAACTTGTAAGCATTTTGTAAAATTAGAACATACTTTGTAAAACCCTAAGGCTTTTGGCCGAAATTCTCTTGAAGAAAGAAAGGTTTTCTTGTTCTCATTTCTTGCATTCCATCTCCTTTATGATCCATGCAAGAGGATTGAATCATAATATCTAGTATTGCTTGATCTTGTAATCAAGAGCTGCTAGATTCCATCTTATTCCCAAGGCATTTCAAGAGCATTGCCTCATCAAGTAGTGAGGAGGTTCTCTTGGCCAAATTTATCATCCATTCTTGGTGTTCATCTCCTTCAAGCTAGGTCCTTCAAGCAACTTGATCACCATCCTCTTTGTGTGATCATATCAACTGGTATCAGAGCCAAACTGCTTGTTGGAGGTACGATGTTGTTTGTTTGATTTTCATCAAGTTAAACCCTTTGCATTTCCTTCTAAACTTGAAGAAAAATTTCGGTTAATGATCCTTGTTGAAACCGAATTATTGTGAGTGTGTTTGTTCATGTTGTTCTTGAAAAGTTCATAAAAAAAGAGTTGAATTCGGATTTGAAAGAGAAAAAGTATTATCTTGTGTTGTTAAGTGCAAAAGAAAAGTGTTTGACGAAAGAGAAAATGATGAACAAGTTCACGTGTTCTTGAGAAGTTCATCAGTGTTCTTGAGTGTTCATACCAAAACTCATATGAACAGTGCTTTTGATCAAAAAATAATTTATGAACTTGAGCAAAAAGTGTTTGTGATTGCAAAAAGCCTTTTCTAAAAACACTACCATACTTCTTTCAACCCCCATCTCACCTTGAAATCTCAAAAGCTAG
Source organism: Stellera chamaejasme (assembly GCA_024586325.1). Classification (NCBI taxonomy): domain Eukaryota; kingdom Viridiplantae; phylum Streptophyta; class Magnoliopsida; order Malvales; family Thymelaeaceae; genus Stellera; species Stellera chamaejasme. The sequence continues at coordinate 31,135,852 of CM044981.1, forward strand.
TTTCAAGTAACTAGTTATCCTTTTTATTAGAAAATTTCGATTTTACTAGAAATTATTGCTTGCTCCTACTTGTGTGTTTGCATTTGATCTAAAGTCGAGTGTGATCAAGTTAAGAGAACTTGAGAAAGCCTTTGTGTGGAGAAGGCAAGAGTGAAACCGAGTGTGTCCCTAATCACAAATGAGAGGCCAACCACACACGTGAGGAAATGAGTGGTACTAACACTATTGTTTAAGTGTGTAGGTTATCCAAATGGAGGAGAGAACATTGAGAAGGAAACCGAGCCCCTCTCAATATGACCAAGCCACACTATGGTATGGACCATCTCCATCTAGAAGGGAAAATCGAAAACACTATCAAGATTCGTGTGGCTTTGATCCATATCTCCATACCCCTTCACCAACCTCACATCACAAGACTCCTTGCTATATGATGTGGACATCCCTCCAAGACAGCCCGAGCACCCAGGCGAGAAACCAAGCCCCATCCAAGGCCTAGGAGGGCCAACGACACGGGCACGGTTAAAAAGAATGCAAGAGGATCTCCAAGCATTCCTGCGGATTATGGCACAAGGAGAAGAGCGGGATCAAGGGCAAGCCAGAGCCAAGAAACTCTTCAAAATGGGCATTCACAAAGAGGAGAGTCATTCCCCGAGCATGGAGGCCCTTAGTTGCACCTCCCATGAGGCCGAGGCACATTCCACGTGCCCCACACGTCCTTCCATCTCCCCCACGTGCTCCAAGCGCCATCTCGAGACATCAGACACCGGAGCGCCCGACCTCGCATCTTCCACAATGTTTCCAAGCCTCCGAGACACTCAGAGCTAATCCTCCTCCCCAAAACGGATGGAACATAAGTCCCACAAAATCACCTACTTGCTTGTTTGGTCACCTACTTGGTGACTTTTGGCACTTTTTAAACATTAGGGACCTATTTGTATTAGTAACTTCTTTATTTTTGTCCCACATCCTAGGATTACTAATACCTCCCACCATAAAACCCTATATATACCCCATGTAACCCTTTGTAAAATAAAAAACATACTTTGAAAGAAATTCAAGTCTTGGCCAAAATTCCTTCCTTGAAGGGTTTGCCATTTATGTTCTCTTCTTTCTTGCTTCCATGTCCCTTTGATCCATGTAAGTGGTTTCATAAAACCCTATATATACCCCATGTAACCCTTTGTAAAATAAAGAACATACTTTGAAAGAAATTCAAGTCTTGGCCGAAATTCCTTCCTTGAAGGGTTTGCCATATATGTTCTCTTCTTCCTTGCTTCCATGTCCCTTTGATCCATGTAAGTGGTTTCAAACTTTATTTCTAGTATTGCTTAATCTTGTAGTTAAGAGGTGCTAGAACCATTCTTCTTCCCTTGGCCATTCTCAAGTATTGTTCAACCTTGTAGTTGAAAGGTGCTTGTGATTCTAGCCATATATTGTTCATATTGTTCTTGAGCTTTGTTCATATTGTTCTTGAGCTTTGTTCATATTGTTCTTAAACTTTCTTCACTTTGATCTTTATTTCCTTCAAGCTAGATCATTAAAAGTGTTGATCTTACACTATTGTAAGGATCACATCAATTGGTATCATAGCCAAAGTGCTTGTTGGATTATATTTCGTTTTCTTCAAAGTAAACCATTTGATTTCTTTCAATACTTGAAGAAAACTTTGTTCTTGAACAAATTCATCTTTTGGCCGGAATTTTGGACTTTAAAAGTCGCAAAGATTGTGTAGAGTTCTTCTTCAAATCTTGTAATTTTTGGTTCATGGTACACTACCCAACCAAATGCGTCCCCGCATCACATCAGAATCAAACCAAGGATCAGCATGGTCATCACCCCTTGATGGCACCTTCAAGTTATGCCTCCGCAGGTCTCGCCCTCGCGGTCTCACACTCGCCTTCGCGAGTCTCTTAGGCCTTCGCAGGTCTCGCCCTCGCCAGATCTCATGTCTCGCCTTCGCGGGTCTCGCCCTCGCGGTCTCAGGTCTCGCCTTCGCAGGTCTCGCCCTTGCGGTATCAGATCTCACCTTCGCGGGTCTCGCCCTCGCGGTCTCAACTCGCCTTCGCGAGGTTTCTCATGCCTATATTGGCCCCGCCAGACAAGGCCCTTGCACTCACGGTTCGTGCGACCCTTACTCTTACCTTTATTGGCTTCGCTTTATCTAGGCCTTCGCCCCTTGCTGGCCTTCGCCGCTACATGCTCAACTAGAGAAAGGCCACTTGGTCATCTGACTTTAAGCAACCAATAAGGAAGACGGTCAGCACGAGCCTGAGTGATCTCCACCAAATTAACACGCCAGATATCCTCTGAAAAATGAATCAACTAAGGCGGTTTACTGACATTCATCATCACAGCCGCCTTATTCAGACAGCCTGGCTAAAGGCTTCAATTGGGGGAGGTTCCTTCTGACATCACCCTATAAATAGGGTGATGTCCACGTTAAAACGGGTAAGACACTTCACACCCCCCACTCCTCTCTTGCTACTCCCGAGTGCTCTCTTTATCTTTCGCAGATCACTCTGAACAGCAAGTTTGGAGTCCTCAAGAACACAATACCATCAACAAGTTATCTGAGAGTCCGGACCTGCAAAGGAACGCGACTATCAGTTCAAAAGAAAACCTTGAGGAAAAAGACAAAGGAATGAACAAATTTATATGTTCTTGAAAAAGTTCATGTATGTTCATCCATGTTTTTGAGAGGTTCATCACAAAGTTCATATGAATAGTACTTTTGATCCAAAAATTTATTGTTGAACTTACACAAAGTTGTTTATCTTGTGGGAAAAGAAAACCTTGAGGAAAAAGAGAAAGGAATGAACAAGTTTATATGTTCTTGAAAAAGTTCATGTATGTTCATCCATGTTCTTGAGAGGTTCATCACAAAGTTCATATGAATAGTACTTTTGATTCAAAATTATTGTTGAACTTCTACAAAAGTTGTTCTTTTTCTCAAAAAGACTTTTCTAAATCCTACCTTACTTCTTTCAACCCCCACCTACCCTTGAAATCTCAAGAGCTAGTTTCAAGTAACTAGTCATTCTCTTGACTTCAAGAATTCGGTTTTACTAGTTTCTAGTTTGTTTCCATTTTTGTGTACATCTTTGATTAAAGGTTGAAAAGTGGAATCAAGTGAGGAGGACTTGTAAAAGTAATTGAGTGCTCACCTAAACACGTGAGGAGAATTTAGTGGTACTAATTTTATTATTCAAGTGTGTAGGTGAACAATGGAGGATAGAACTTTGAAGTTCTATGGACTTGATCCTTTTGGAAGTTACACCACTCCATTTCGGCAATGGGAGGAAAGAATGGAGTCCTACCTTCTTTGCAATTTTGAGCATGAGTTTGAAAGGGTGGAATTTGCCTTGGAGTCCCTTAAAGGAGAGGCAAATTGGTGGATAATGGAGGTTGCCAAAGAAATGGAAGAATATGAAGGGAGGTACTTTCAGTCATGGGAGCAATTGAAAAGAGCTGTGAGAAAGAAGTATGCAAGGCGCCCAAAACCGAGCCCCACATCGTCCACACCTAGCACCTAAACTCGGTCCACACCTACACCCTCCACACACACCGGAGCTCTAGCCCTTTGAGGAAACCGAATCCTACACTCTACTCCACTCCTTCGGCCCAAAAGCTTCAAGAAGAGTCCCCACCTCCAACCCAAATCAATTGTGATGATGTAAGGCAAATCCTCAAAGAACTCAAGGAACAAATGATAAGTGAGGACAAGAAGGAAAGAGAGTGTAAGAAAGTGCAAAATGAGGGAAGGAGAGGAAAAAGTGAGAATGAAACCAAAATAGTTTCTAAAAGAAAGAGTGATGAGAGTTTGGAGAGAAAATAAGAGAGAAATGAGAGAAACAAGAGAGCTCCCCACTAAGCCAAATGAGTTAAGTACACAGACCTTCAACCAAACTCCAAGAAGAACTAACCATTTCATCTTCTAACGCATGTTGTTCTTCTTTGATTGTGCATGAACTTGATGAAGGAAGTGTCATGGATGTGCAAGAGCTTAAAAATGGAGTAGAACCCGAGGCATTGGAAGAGGAAATTGAAGAAGAAAGAGTGACACTTTGAAAGAAGTGTGTGAAGAGAAAGAACCATCAAGTGAGGAAAGACTTCCCTCTCCTAACTTGGAGAGAGGTAACCCCTTATTTTCTCAAAATGATGATGTAAACATGTCTTGTGCCATGACTTGTAGTCTCATCCAAGATCATTTGTTAAGCTTAAATGATACCCCCATGATTGAGTGCACTAAAGAACATGGTATGACTAGATTAGTATTTGATCCCGGAGCTTGTGCACATGACTTAATAAATGTTGATGTAAAATATGCTATTGGTGATCTTGTTGCTAATCATGAGGAAAACATGTTGAGTGAAGAAAATGGCATGAAAATGATTGAACAAAAAGAGTTGCTCAAGTCGACCATAGTAGGGACCTTAGAAAATGAGCATGTTGTGACCTTGAATGATGAGCTACCCTCGGACGAAATGAAATTGCATGATGAAATGCGTGATAAATATTGTGTTTCAAGCATGATTGACCATGAAGAAACTCTGAGTACATATGTCTTCAATGTACATGACAATGAGTTAACCCTTTGTTTGAGTTTGATCCATCTACCTATGATGAGGCATATTGGAGTCCAATGTTTGTTATGCAAAAAGAGGAAGCTTTGATGAATGAATTATGCTTACTGACTCACTATCAGAAAATTGCATGTTTAGATGCTTTGTTGCTAAGGAATGGCTTGAATGACAAGTTTGTTGACAAAAATACATATGATATGTATATGATTGCATTCGACCATGTTGATGACTTTAGCCCAAGGAGGCTTGTGTGCTATCATATTGATGGAGTAAGAAAGAGCGGATTGTTCATCTTGCCCCAACTTGATGTTTCCTTGTTTGCTACCTATGAGTCTAACGTTTTGAACCATGGAATACTTAGTAGCATGACTAGGATGAATCACTTTTCCATGAGTTCTTTGATTAGAGGTAGCAAATATTATGATCTTCACTATGGACTTCTCGGTTGGATGTATGTTTCTAATGAACATGAGCTAGGTACCATGACATTTAAGGATGAAAATGCATATCACCTAGCCATGTATGTACTAGGCCAAGAATACCCCCACATCATGCCTCTTTGTTTGAGTAATTTGAATGAGTATCATGAAGTTGGAGTGAAGCTAGAATGCACTAGGTACACTGTCTCTCAAAAGTTGCATGAGCCTTGTTATAAAACATTTAGTTTTGAGAACAATGACACTAGTGAAAATGCATCACATTTCTCTCATGTTGATAAAACTTCAAGATCATGTGCATATGAAAGAAATGAAGAAATTGATATTGATCTTGAGTATGATTATTACCATGACGAGATATATGAGTATGACACATGTCCCATGTCACCCACCCCTAGCCATGATCATTCTTTGTTGCATGATTATGACTCCTTACATTTGGATGATGAGAATGAATGACCTAGACTTACTTTTCACCAGGGACACTTCACATTGATTGTTGTGAATTGAAGGAAAATGCCATGTCTTACGTGTTTAGATTGCATGAGCTTGATGAAAATTGTAGACCACTATATGCTTCGGCCATGCTAGAGAAGTTTGATGAACATGAGCATTTGAATGGAATTGGATTGAGAACCATGATTATGGTTGAGGTGAAGAGAAAGGGCGGATTGTCCATCTCATTCTCTCTTGTTTGTACTAGTACTAGCTTATGTGTTGAATAGTTTGATGATCTTTCCATGGCTAGTCTAGTTCCACTTCCAAAGTCTTGGGAAGCCCTTAAGCATGTGAATTAGGTTGACTATGCTTCTCTTGACTTGCACTCATCCCTTGAACAAAAGTGTGCAGTCCGTAGATCACATACTTCCCTTGAGTACAAGTTCTTTGTTGATTGTATGATTTACTCTTGGAAGTATGTCTTGAACCTCTATAGACTTTTGTTCTAGATTATCATGTATATTGTGATCATTATGTTCCAACACTTTGTATGGGCACATTTGCTTGATTTTGGTCCACTAACCCCAAACGCCTCTTCAAGTTTGTTGTGGAGTCTTAAGATTTGTAGGGCTTATTCCATTATGAATCCGAGGACAAATTCTTTTCAAGAGGGAGGGTATGATGTGGACATCGCTCCAAGACAACCCGAGCAACCAGGCAAGAAACCAAGCCCCTTCCAAGGCCTAGGAGGGCCAACGACACGGGCACGATTATAAAGGATGCAAGAGGATCTCCGAGCATTCCTGCGGATTAAGGCACAAGGAGAAGAGTGGGATCAAGGCCAAGCCCGAGCCAAGGAACTCTTCAAAATGGGCATTCACAAAGAGGAGAGTCATTCCCCGAGCATGGAGGCCCTTAGTTGCACCTCCCATGAGGCTGAGGCACATTCCACGTGTCCCACGCGTCCTTCCACCTCCCCCACGCGCTCCAAGCGCCATCTTGAGACATCAGACACCAGAGCGCCCGACCTCGCATCTTCAACAACGTTTCCAAGCATCCGAGACACTCAGAGCTAATCCTCCTCCCCAAAATGGATGGAACATAACTCCCACAAAATCACCTACTTGCTTGTCACCTACTTGCTTGTTTGGTCACCTACTTGATGACTTTTGGCACTTTTTAAACATTAGGGACCTATTTGTATTAGTAACTTCTTTATTTTTGTCCCACATCCTAGGATTACTAATATCTCCCACCATAAAACCCTATATATACCCCATGTAACCCTTTGTAAAATAAAGAACATACTTTGAAAGAAATTCAAGTCTTGGCCGAAATTCCTTCCTTGAAGGGTTTGCCATTTATGTTCTCTTCTTTCTTGCTTCCATGTCCCTTTGATCCATGTAAGTGGTTTCATAAAACCCTATATATACCCCATGTAACCCTTTGTAAAATAAAGAACATACTTTGAAAGAAATTCAAGTCTTGGCCGAAATTCCTTCCTTGAAGGTTTGCCATTTATGTTCTCTTCTTCCTTGCTTCCTGGTACACTACCCAAGCAAACGCGTCCTCGCGTCGCATCAGAATCATACAAGGCCCCGTATGTCTCACCCTTGCGGTCTCCAGTACCGCCTTCGCAAGGTCTCACCCTTGCGGTCTCCAGTCTCGCCTTCGCGAGGTCTCCAGTCTCGCCTTCGCAAGGCCTCGCCCTTGCGGTCTCCAGTCTCGCCTTCGCGAGGTCTCCAGTCTCGCCTTCGCAAGGTCTCCAGTCTCGCCTTCGCGAGGTCTCCAGTCTCACCTGCGCAAGGTCTTGCCTTCGCAGGCCTTGAGTCTCGCCTTGGCGATGTCTCACACTCGCCTTTGCGTCTCTTGGGCCTGCGCAGGTTGCCCTCGCGGTCTCAGGTCTCGCCCTTGCGATCTCACTCGCCTTCGCGGATCTTACTCCCGCGGTCCCAACTCGTCTTCGCGAGGACTCCCACGCCTATACTGGTCCCGCCCAGATAAGGCCCTTATTACTCAGGTTTGTGCAACCCTCACTCCTTATTTGGTTGTATTCTATCTGGGCCTTCGCCCCTTGCAGGCCGTCGCCTGCTACTTACTCCTCTGGGAGGCAGACCACTTGGTCATCTGACATCAAGCAGCCAATGAGGAGGTCAGCACGAGACTGAGAGATTTTCACCAGATTCATACGCCATACATTCTCTGACAAACGAATCACTTAAGGCGGTTTGCTGCGATCTTCATCATCACAGCCGCCTTATCTCCAATTAGTCTGACACAGACTTATCTCAAACAGCCTGTCCAAAGGCTTTAACTGGGGGAGGCTCTTCTCCTGGCATCACTCTATAAATAGAGTGATGTCCACCCTAAATTGGGTAAGCTACTACACGCCTCCCCACTCCTCTCTTGCTACTTCTGAGTATTCTCTCTATCTTTTACAGATTACTCATAACAAGCAAGTTTGGAGCCTCAAGAACACCATCATCATCAAACCACTCAACTGGGATTCCGCCCCTATTCTGGGGACGCGAATATCAGTTTGGCGCCGTCTGTGGGAACGAAAGAAACAAAAAGTTCTTCTCGTAAACCCATATTACAAACCACAAGTAGTAAGTCATGCCAACTACCCGGAGTGCAAGTAGGCACAGCCGTCAGGGATGGAGGAATCCTCCCGCGACGAACACGAACAACGACCCACGATCGGAACCGTCTCCAAATAACTTTCCCCCTCAGCGGGGAGAACTCTCTGTTCACTCAACGGAGTAAAGTTCCTCCCACGTTAACCGTTACGTGCCTCAAGAGCGCAACACTCCACCACCAAACACTCCACCAACGAGCCTTGATTCGGCCGTTCTGCAAACAATCATTGAGGCGGTTGCTCTCAACTTGCGCGAAACACTCGCCACCACTCTCAGGGGCGTTCTGGATAGCGTTGGAACGCTGCGGACTAATCAGCCTGAACGCCCTGCTACTCCGCCTCAACAAGTAAGTAACCCTGACCGTTCTTCGTCGTTACTTGTCGCACTTACTAGACGATTAAAGGGCCAGTGTTCATAATGTTTCCAGAATGGGTCTGGACCACCTCTGGACCCAACCTTTTACTCAGCGGGTTTTGGAGACCCCTCTTCCAGAACAGTTTCGCCAGCCTAAACTGGATGCTTATGACGGTCTCTCGGACCCTGATATTCATCTCCAGCGCTACGTTTCTGGGATGGCCATCGCAAGAGCGGACGATAACACGCTCTGTAGAGCCTTCAGCTCCACACTCACGGGAGCCACCGCCAACTGGTATACCACCCTCCGTGATAAACGGTTTAACTCCTTTGAGGAGCTCTCCCGCAACTTCTTCAAACACTTTGTGGTATCTAAACCTCCCCCTAAAACGGCGGGACACCTACTCAAGATACGGCAGAAGAAAGATGAGCCCCTCAGGGAGTACATTCAGCGCTTCCAGGCGGAATCCATCCAGGTCCCTAATTTGGGGGAGGAAGCCCGCTTACTTGCGGCCATTCAGGGTCTTCGCTGGGAGTCCCTTTTCTTTATAGATGTACACACCAACCCTCCCACCAACATGGAACAGTTCTGGAGCACGGCATCACGGTTTATGAACACGGAGGAGGTCACTTGTCCCCTCGCCAGGACCGCCATGACAGATGCGAAGGGACAGCCCTCGCGACTGGACTCCAGGTGTCAGAGGCAGTACCCTACGCCGTCCAACAGGGAGGGGGCGTATTTCACTTTTCCCCCACTAAGGGAATCTCGCACCAACATCCTTCATCCCTAGAACAAAAGAGGGAGGTCCCCAAGTGCCCCGCCCCCTCTCCCAGGAGATCGTCAGGTCTAGTACCAAGTACTGTCGTTACCATCGCGACAATGGACACGACACTGAGGACTGTTTTGAGCTTAAACGCATGATTGGGGAAATGCTCGCTCAAGGCAAACTCAGGGAGTTCTTACTCCACGACGATGGGGATCGCAGGCGAGAAAGTAACCAGGAGGACTGCCGTCAAGGGGACCGCAGACGGGGTCGCTCCCAGCAGAACCCAGATCGAGAAGGTCTGATCGAAATTCCCCCACAAAGGGGGCACATCAGCGTAATCACACAATGTGAGGGCGCATCGGTTAGAGGCCGTCATATGAGACAGATCTACCAGGTCAACCACTCCTCTACTCACTTACTGCATCGCCGCGATGGCACCTCGGTGGGAGTACCGCACGCGGACCCTTTGGTTACCACTGCCCGTATCGCGGGATGGGACATTGATAGAGTCTACATGGACACTGGGGAAGTCCCACGAGTTGTCACGGGGCAAGAAGAAGAAGGACCCGTGCCAGTTGTGGTCGGATTTGGGCGAGGCAGTGAAGGAAATGGAATGGTTGCCCCCGACATTTATGGGAGTGACGTAGAAAAACGCACTCCCACTCCTAAGCTCCAGCCGGTAGAAACGGTTGAAGACATCAGCAAAACTCTTCACGCCGGCCATATGGCAGGCAACAATGAAGCCCACTATGGTCAGGAAGGTGTTGGGCGCCAACAATGAAGCCCACTCGGCGCACAAATCTTGCACCAACTGCGGAAGGGGAAACCGCAACCCCGCCGCAAGCTGTGCTGTGTACAGACACAACACCCGATTCTCCATATTCTCTGTAGTAACGGGCCAACCCATCGCCCGGCAGACTCCCGAGCGGGACGAGTATACCGGCACTTTCTCCACAGGCCAGAAAGCCTCCACCATATCCTGATGGATCTTGTCAAATTTCACCATGGTCTTCTCCACGGTGGCAAGCACTGGACGAACAGCTTCTTTGGACTCCATTTCTGCAAAAAGTAGAGCAACATGCATATAAATCGGAACAGCCCAAACAGGGGCATTTCATCAAACTCTCAGTGTGCTCAGAAAATTGGAAGCACTCACTGTGCCGGAAAACGAGATCTTACCTGATTCGTTACCGGTGAGTAAACCGGAAGGGGCAGTCAGCAAATGAACGGTTGAACGGTGAAATCTCGAACGAAAAATAGAGAACCACCACAAGAAAACTCCCAACAGCCGATGAACGGTTCAAGAACGCAAGAATGCGGAATAGCTACTTGACACAGAAAATGAGGAAATGCGAAAGTGAAGGTGAAAGGCTTCAATTTTCTCAAAAATGCTTTTATAAGCCCGCCAAAATGAAAAGCACTTTTAAGCGGAATCGGCTCCTAAGGCGCCACGTGCCAACATCTAGCGGTTAGAAAACCTTTTACCTTCCGTGCAGAATCAGAAAAGCGCTTTTTAAAAGCGTAATCAACTCCTGGGGCGCCACGTGCCACGTCCCATAACGGTTTGTAAACCTTTCACCTCCTGTTATCTCTCCTGCTTTAAATGCTGAAAGGACCCTTCACTGCCGTTGCACTCCAAACGGTCCACAAGCAGCATAGCGCCTTCGCCAGCTCCAAGACTTGGGATTTAAACAGCGTACGGGACCCTACCCATACTCTGCCCTCAAGAGGAGGCATCTTGGTACACTACCCAAGCGAATGCCCCCTCAAAAGCCACAAGGATCGTGAAGAATCTGACATTTTAAATCAGATCGTAAAAGGTCTTCACACTCCACACAAGTCCAGAGTTGTGACTACTATTGTCCTCAACACAATACCTCCAAAACGGAGTACAGGACCCTGCCCATACTCCGCTCTCAGGAGGAGGCATCTTGGTACACTACCCAAGCAAACGCGTCCTCACGTCGCATCAGAATCATACAGGGCCCCGTATGTCTCACCCTTGCGGTCTCCAGTACCACCTTCGCAAGGTCTCACCCTTGCGGTCTCCAGTCTCGCCTTCGCGAGGTCTCCAGTCTCGCCTTCGCAAGGCCTCGCCCTTGCGGTCTCCAGTCTCGCCTTCGCGAGGTCTCCAGTCTCGCCTTCACAAGGTCTCCAGTCTCGCCTTCGTGAGGTCTCCGGTCTCACCTGCGTAAGGTCTTGCCTTCGTGGGCCTTGAGTCTCGCCTTGGCGATGTCTCACACTCGCCTTTGCGTCTCTTGGGCCTGCGCAGGTTGCCCTCGCGGTCTCAGGTCTCGCCCTTGCGATCTCACTCGCCTTCGCAGATCTTACTCCCGCGGTCCCAACTCGTCTTCGCGAGGACTCCCACGCCTATATTGGTCCCGCCCAGATAAGGCCCTTATTACTCAGGTTTGTGCAACCCTCACTACTCATTTGGCTGTATTCTATCTGGGCCTTCGCCCCTTGCTGGTACACTACCCAAGCAAACGCGTCCTCGCGTCGCATCAGAATCATACAAGGCCTTTTGAAAAGGTCTCATCCTTGTGGTCTCCAGTATCGCCTTCGCAAGGTCTCACCCGTGCGGCCTCCAGTCTCGCCTTCGCGTGGTCTCCAATCTCACCTGCCTGAGGTCTTGCCGTCGTGGGCCTTAAGCCCCGCCTTGGCGATGTCTCACACTCGCCTTTGCGTGTCTTAGGCCTGCGTGGATTGTCCTAGCGGTCTCAGGTATCGCCCTTGCGATCTCACTCGCCTTCGCGGGTCTTACTCCCGCAGCCTCAACTCGCCTTCGCGAGGACTCTCTTGCCTATATTGGCCTCGCCCAGATAAGGCCCTTATACTCAGGTTCGTGCGACCCTCACTCCTTATTTGGCTATATTCTATCTCGGGCCGTCGCCCCTTGCCGGCCTTCGCCGGCCCCGTGCGCCACTTAGAAACAGACCACTTGGTCATCTGACATCAATCAGCCAATAAGGAGGCCAGCACGAGCTTGAGTGATCTTCACCAGATTTGTACGCCATTCCCTTACAGGTGAATCTTCTAAGGCAGTTTGCTGAGATCTTCATCATCACAGCCACCTTATCTCTAATCAGTCTGACACAGACTTATCTCTCCAAATCTGATAGACTTGTCAGTCCTGTCTCACAGCCTGTCCAAGGCTTCAACTGGGGGAGGCTCTTCTTCTGGCATCTCCCTATAAATAGGGGGATGTCCACCTTAAACTGGGTAAGCTACTACACGCCCCCCACTCCTCTCTTGCTACTTCTGAGTATTCTTCTTATCTTTTAAAGATTACTCTGAACAGCAAGCTTGGAGTCTCAAGAACACCATCTTCATCAATCACTCAACTGGGATTCCGCTCCTATTACGGGAACGAGAATATCAGTTTGGCGCCGTCTGTGGGAACGAAAGAAACAAAAAAGTTCTTCTCGTAAACCCATATTACAAACCACAAGTAGTAAGCCATGCCAACTACCCGGAGTGCAAGTAGGCACAGTGGTCAGGGACGGAGGAATCCTCCCACGACAAACACAAACAATGATCCACGATCGGAACCATCTCCAAGTAACGTTCCCCCACAACGGGGAGAACTCTCTGTTCACTCAACGTAGGAAAGCTCCTCCCACATGAACCGTAACGTACCTACGGAGCGCAACACTCCACCACCAAACACTCCACCAACGAGCCTTGATCCGGCCGTTCTGCAAACAATCACTGATGCTGTTGCTCTCAACTTGCGCGAAACGCTCGCCACCACTCTTAGGGGCGTTCTGGATAGCGTTGGAACACTACGGACTAATCAGCCTGAACGCCCTGCTACTCCTCCTCAACAAGTAAGTAACCCTGACCCTTCGTTGTCGTTACTTATCGCACTTACTAGACGATTAGAAGAAGTGGAAAAGAGGTTCGAAAGAGCCAGTGTTCATAATGTATCCAGAATGGGTCTGGACCACCTCTGGACCCAACCTTTCACCCAACGGGTTTTGGAGACCCGATATTCATCTCCAGCGTTACGTTTCTGCGATGGCCATCGCAAGAGCGGACGATAACACGCTCTGTAGAGCCTTCAGCTCCACGCTCACGGGATCCGCCGCCAACTGGTATACCACCCTCTGTGATAAACGGTTTAACTCCTTTGAGGAACTCTCCCGCAACTTCTCCAACCACTTTGTGGTATCTAAACCTCCTCCCAAAATGACGGGACACCTCCTTAAAATACGGCAAAAGAAAGATGAGCCCCTCAGGGAGTATATCCAGCGTTTCTAGGGAGAATCTATCCAAGTCCCTAATCTGGGGGAGGAAGCCCGCCTACTTGCGGCCATTCAGGGCCTCCGCTGGGAATCCCTTTTCTTTGTGGATGTGCACACCAACCCCCCCACCAATATGGAATAGTTCTTGAGCACTACCTCACGGTTTATGAATACGGAAGAGGTCACTCGACCACTCGCCAGGGCCGCAACGGTAGATGCAAAGGGACAGCCCTCACGACGGGACTCCAGGTCCCAGAGACAGTACCTTACGCAATCCAACAGAGAGGGGGCGTATTTTACTCTTCCCCCACTAAGGGAATATCGCACCAACATACTCTATGCCCTAGAGCAAAAGAGGGAGGTTCCCAAGTGGCCCCGCTCCCTCTCCTAAGAGGTCGTCAGGTCTAGAACCAAGTATTGTCGTTACCATCGTGACAAGGGACACAACACTGAGGACTGTTTTGAGCTTCAACGCATGATTGGGGAAATGCTCGCTCAAGGCAAACTCAGGGAGTTCTTACTCCACGATGACGGGGATCGCAGGCGGGAAAATAACCAGGAGGACCACCGTCAGGGGGACCGCAGACGGGGTCATTCCCAGCAGAACCCAGATCGAGAAGGTCTGGTCGAAATTCCCCCACCAAGGGGACACATCAGCGTAATCACACATTGTGAAGGCACATCGGCGAGACGCCGTCATATGAGACAGATCTACCAGGTCAATCACTCTTCTACTCACTTAATGCATTGCCGCGATGGCACCTCGGTGGCGGTACCGCACGCGGACCCTTTCTGGTACACTACCCAAGCAAACACGCCCTCGCGTCGCATCGGAGTCATACAAGACCTTTGAAGAGGTCTCATACTTGTGGTCTCCAGTATCGCCTTCGCAAGGTCTCATCCTTGTGGTCTCCAGTCTCGCCTTCGCAAGGTCTCCAGTCTCCCCTGCGCGGGGTCTTGCCCTCGCGGGCCTCAAGTCTCGCAGGGGAGATGTCTCACACTCACCTTTGCGTCTCTTAGGCCTTTGCGGGCCACCCTAGCGGTCTCAGGTCTCGCCCTTGCGATCTCGCTCACCTTCGCGGGTCTTACTCCCGCAGTCTCAGCTCGCCTTCGCGAGGACTCTCTTGCCTATACTGGCCCCGCCCAGATAAGGCCCTTACACAGGTTCGTGCGACCCTCACTCCTCATTTGGCTGTATTCTATCTGGGCCTTCGCCCCTTGCAGGCCTTCTCTTGCCACTTGCTCCACTTGGAGGTAGACCACTTGGTCACCTGACATCAACCAACCAATAAGGAGGGCAGCACGAGCCTGGGAGATCTTCACCAGATTCATACGCCAGACATTCTCTGACAAACGAATCACTTAAGGCAGTTTGCTGAGATCTTCATCATCACAGACGCCTTATCTCCAATTAGTCTGACACAGACTTATCTCAAACAGCCTGTCTAAAAGCTTCAACTGGGGAGGCTTTTCTCCTGGCATCACTCTATAAATAGGGTGATGTCCACCCTAAATCGGGTAAGCTACTTCACGCCCCCCCAATCCTCTCTTGCTACTTCTGAGTATTCTCCTTATCTTTTACAGATTACTCTGAACAGCAAGCTTGGAGTCTCAAGAACATCATCTTCTCCACTATATCAACTGAGAGTCCGGGCCTTCCTTAGGAACGAGACTATCAGCTTGGTGCCGTCTGTGGGAACGAAAGTTCTTACCATAAACCCATATTACAAACCACAAGTAGCAAGTCATGCCGACGACCCGGAGTGCAAATAGGCACAGTCGCCAGGGAAGGAGAAATCCTCCCGAGACAAATACGAACAATGATCCACCATCGGAGCCATCTCCGAACAATGTTCCCCCACAGCGGGGAGAACTCTCTGTTCACTCGACGGAGGAAAGCTCCTCCCACGTTAACCGTAACATGCCCCAGGAGCATAACACTCCGCCTCCAAACACTCCTCCGACGAGCCTTGATCCGGCCGTTCTGCAAACAATCACTGAGGCGGTTGCTCTTAACTTGCGCGAAACACTCGCCACTACTTTGAGGGGCGTTCTGGATAGCGTAGCAATGCTACGGACTAACTAGCCTGAACGCCCAGCTACTCCTCCTCAACATGTAAGTAACCCCGACCCTTCTTCGTCATTACTTATCGCTCTTACTAGATGGTTAGAAGAAGTGGAAAAAAGGGATGAAAGGGCCAGTGTTCATAATATTTCCAGGATGGGTCTAGACCACCTCTAGACCCAGCCTTTTATTCAACGGGTCCTGGAAACCCCTCTTCCTGATCAGTTTCGCCAGCCTAAACTGGACGCTTATGATGGTCTCTCAGACCCTGATATTCATCTCTAACGTTACGTTTCCGCGATGGCAATCGCGAGGGCGGACGACAACACGCTCGTAGAGCTTTCACTCCACGCCATCGGGGCCGCTGCCAACTGGTATACCACTCTCCGCGATAAGCGATTTGACTCCTTTGAGGAACTCTCCCGTAACTTCTCCAACCACTTTGTGGTGTCAAAACCTCCCCCTAAAACGGCGGGACACCTTCTTAAGATACGGCAGAAGAAGGATGAGCCGCTTCGGGAATATATTCAGCGCTTTCAGGCAGAGTCTATCCAAGTCCCTAATCTAGGAGAGGAAGCTCGCCTGCTTGCGGCCATTCAGGGCCTCCGCTGGGAATCTCTCTTTTTTGTGGATGTCCACACCAACCCTCCCACCAACATGGAGCAATTTTTGAGCACGGCGTCTCGGTTTATGAATACGCCGCCACGGCGGACGCGAAGGGACAACCCTCGCGACCAGACTCCAGGTCCCAGAGGCAGTACCCTACGCCACCCAGCAGGGAGAAGGCGTATTTCTCTCTTCCCCGGTTGAGGGAATCTCGCACCAACATCCTCCATGCCCTGGAACAAAAGACGGAGGTCCCCACTTGGCCTCGCCTCTCCCCCAGAAATATCCAGCAAAGCAACAAGTTTTGCCGCTATCACCGTGACAAAGGTCACGATACTGAGGACTGCTTTGAGCTCAAGCGCATGATTGGGGAGATGTTGGCTCAAGGCAAGCTCAGGGAATACTTGCTCCATACGGAAGGAGGCCGCAGAAGGGAGGTTGACCGTGAAGATTGCCGGCAGGAGGACCGCCGACGAGGTCGCTCCCAGCAAAACCCAGGACAAGATAATCTGGTCCAAATCCCCCCGGCAAGGGGACACATCGGTGTGATCACACAGTGTGAAGGCGCGTCCGCAAGACGTCGTCATATGAGGCGGATCTACCAGATCGACCACTCCTCTACTCAATTTCTGCATCGCAGCGATGGCACCTCTGCATTGCGGTGCATGCGGACCCCTTGGTTATCACCGCCCGTATTGCGGGGTGGGACGTTGACAGAATCTACATGGACACAGGGGCAAACGCCAACGTGATCTACAAGCACACTGGTTGAGGCCAAGGTCCCTTTGTCCTGCATCCAGCCCGCGAAAGGGGCCACCTTTGGGGTGGGACGGGATGAAATCCCAACTTTGGGGTCAATCACCTTACCCTACATGATGATGGGAATCACCAAGGA
Source organism: Stellera chamaejasme (assembly GCA_024586325.1). Lineage (NCBI taxonomy): Eukaryota > Viridiplantae > Streptophyta > Magnoliopsida > Malvales > Thymelaeaceae > Stellera > Stellera chamaejasme. Next base: position 31,152,883 of record CM044981.1, read on the forward strand.
AAAGAAGCCAGATGCCGTTCAAGCTTTGTGGACTTTATCGTCCTAGATCTCCCCACACCATACAACGCCATCATTGGGCGTCATACTCGATCGAGTTCCATGTCCGCTGTGATGTGCGGACCACGACTTTGGTTTTTCACATGCGGTGGGGATGCCTTTATCTTTGTCAACGAGAACATAGCCGGGGCAATTATGTCTCCGCCTTGCTGGACCTCCTCACCTCCCCCGACCATCCGAGCCTAAGAGAAAGGCACCTATGGAGGAAGCTGGGCCCACCGGTGAGGCCGCTCCTGACTTGTCTGGGGCCTTTGAAGAGGTTGAGATCTCCCCTGGAAAGAAGTTCCGAGTGGGAATAGACCTCGAAGAAAAAGATCAGCAAGCACTCATCCATCTTCTCCATGCCAACAGCGACGTCTTCGCATGGAACCCTGAGGACTTACCGGGGGTAGATCCTGCTATCATTTCTCACAAGTTGAGTGTACTCCCCGGCTTTAGCCCGGTTAGACAAAAAACACGGGGCATGGCCCCTGACCGTAAGGACTTTGTACGCACGGAAGTGCAGAAATTGCTTAAGGCAAATATAATCAAGGAGGTTCACTACTCTGAGTGGGTCGCTAATATTGTGCTCGCCGACAAAGAAGGCGGTCAGTGGCGACTTTGCGTGGACTACAAAGGGGTAAACAGGCCTGCCCGAGGGATCCCTATCCCTGCCTTCCATCGATCAATCAAGTTGACTCAACCGCTCATCACTCTGTCTTCTCCTTCCTCGACGCATACAGCGGGTATCATCAAGTTTTTATGGACCTGCAGGATGCGGAAAAAACCGCCACTACCGCGAAGCCGCCTACCATTACATCGTAATGCCCTTCGCTTAAAAATGCAGGGCTACTTTCCAAAGGCTTGTAAATCAGGTCTTCCCGCCAGATCGGCCGGAATCTTGAAGCTTATGTCGATGACATTGTGGTCAAAAGCAAAGCCACCTCCACACACCTCACAGACTTAGAGGAAACATTTGCCAACTTCCGTAAGTATAATATGCGGTTGAACCCAAAGAAGTGTATCTTTGGCGTTGGCGAAGGCAAGTTTCTGGGTTACCAGATTTCCAAAGGAGGGATCCACGCGAATCCTAAAAAGATTGAAGCCATCACCACTTTGCGCACCCCTAGGGGGCTCAAAGACGTTCAACAACTGACAGGAAAGCTGGTTGCCTTGGGGCGATTTGTCTCCAAACTCAGCGATTGCTGCAGACCTTTCTTTAATCAAATCCGCAAGAAAAAAGCTTGCAAATGGACGGAGGAATGCCAGGAGGCATACGATTCAATCAAGCAACACTTACAAGAATTGCCTGCACTCAGGTGCCCTAAACCAGGCGACAACCTAGTCCTTTATCTTGCCACCTCCGATAGGAGCGTCGCCTCTGTCCTTATCAAAGAAGAGGCTGCCAAGCAATGGCCAGTATACTACACCAGTCATACCCTCCAGGATACGGAAACAAGGTACCCTCCTCTCCAAAAGGTTATCTTATCTCTTGTATATGCAGCAAGAAAGCTCAAGCCCTACTTCCAAGGGCACACGATTATAGTCCGAACGGACTTACCAATCCAAGATATTCTGAGACGGCCCGAACACTCAGGGCGCCTTGCCAAATGGTGTATAGAGCTCGGTGGCTTTAACATCAACTATGAGCCTAGAAAGGCAATCAAGGACCAGGCCCTCGCCGAGTTCATTGCGGAGTTCTCGGATGCTGACATCATCCCGGCCCCTGAGCAGGGCCCCACGCCTCAACCCATTCCTCCGGAATAGGAATTATTTGTGGATGGTTCATCCAAACTTGAATCCCCCGCAGGAGGTGTCTATCTACGTGGACCCCTAGGTATGGAAGTATTCCTTCGTGTCTCTTTTCAATTTCCAGTAACTAACAATGTTGCAGAATATGAGGCCCTCATCGCGGGGCTCAAACTCGCCAACAGGGCAGGCATCTGCCGCCTCCATGTCCACAGTGACTCGCAACTGGTGATTCATCAAGTCCAAGGGTGCGCTGAATGCAAAGACGTCACCCTGACCAAATACCTTAAATTGGTAAACACCTTACGGACCAGCTTTGAGGAAGTCATTTTTCTCCACATTCCTCGTTCCGAGAACACCACGGCAGACATGCTATCCAAGGGAAAGACTCCTCCACCATGGCCACCCTGGCCAGCCCCTCCATTTCAGAGGCTATTGATATTGCCTCACTGGCAACACAAGGTCCGGTCGTGGACTGGAGAGACCCTATTATTGCTGAGCTAAAAGCCGGCGCCACGGACTCCCAGCTCACAGACGGGCTATCCGTTTTGTTCTCATTAATGACCAATTATGGCATCGCGGGTTTTCGGCACCCCTTCAACGTTGCCTCAGCAACCTCGAGGGGCACTCTGTATTGGATACTCTACACCAAGGCAACTGTCGTGCACACATCGCTGCAGAGGCACTTGCCCACAAAGCCCTTCGTCAAGGGTACTACTGGCCTACCTTGAAAAGGGATGCCGCTGCACTGGTCAAAACATGCCACTAGTGCCAAATCAACTCTCGCATCCAGCGACTGCCATCTACGGAATCTCCAAAGATCGACAAACCAAGTGCCCTTTGCCTGTGGGGCCTTGACCTCATTGGTCCAATGCCGACCGCTCCAGTCGCCGCACCGCTTCGTGTTGTTGCAGTTGATTATTTTTCTAAATGGGTCGAAGTAGAACCCCTGGTCTCCATCACCTCCGCCAAGATTATGAAGTTTCTTTGGAAGAATGTTGTCTGTCGGTACGGCAGCCCTCGTGCTATTATTACAGACAATGGCACCCAGTTTGCCAGTCACAGTGTCCAACAGTGGGCTCAGGACAATAATGTCCGCATGCTTTTCACCCCAGTAGCACACCCCCAGTCTAATGGACAGGTTGAAGTCACCAACCGCACTGATGTGATCATGGGATCCCCAAGCAACAACAAGACGTCCCAGACGAAGAGGCAGTCGAGAAAGCTCGGAGCAAACCCTTGGCGAGTGGGTTCAGAGGCCCAGGCAGCCTAACCCGATGGTCTGGATTAACCCCAGACAAGGAAAGGGCAATGCCTTCACGCGAGGACCCTAAATGAGGCCTCAAGGCGTAGGAGAGGCTTCTGTGCAAAAGGCATCCAGGCGAAGGCAAGCCACTTTGGCAAAGCCGTCCCTGTGAAGTCTCAAGGCGAAGGATGAACTGCATCATGCTAAGGCATCCAGAACACTGGCGAAGCCTCCAGGCGAAGCCATTCCTGCGAAGCCTCAAGGCGAGGGCTAGGCTTCCCCAACAAAGGAGTTCCGCGATGGCAAAACCCCAGTGCGAAGCCATCCCCATAACCCCCCCCATCGCGAAGCCCTCATGCAACAATGTCCACGAGAAGTCTTTAAGATAAAGGCGGAACTTCCCTGCGAAGCTTCCTGGCGAAGGCGAAGCCCCTGGGCGACGTCATCCCAGCCAGTCTCCTGGCAAAGGCCACGTCTACAACAAGAAGACTTTCAGTTCAAACGCTAACTAAGGGATATTCTTCTGCGGAGTCTCCAAACGAAGGCGGAGTCTTCTTTGCAAGTCTCAAAGGAGAAGGCGAGGCCACTAGGCGAAGCCTCCTCTGTGAAAGCTTCCCAACAAAGGCGAGGCCTTCAGAGCAGGGCCTCCCATCAGAAAGAGCCCTAAAGCAGAGCCACCTCAGCTTATCCAGTCGGCCAACCACTCCCGACCATTCTGGCCCCTCCCACCTTTTACGCTGACACTTGGGAACGAACTTATCTACTTTTGCCTTTTTATCTTTTCGTCAGACATGCATGCAAAAGTACTGTACACCTTTATGGCATGCATGCGCCTTTTGTAAGAGGTTGTTCCCTTCCTTCCCTATAAAACGAAAGGCAGACTCTAGAATAGCTAGAACATATGTAAAGCTTAAGAAGGACAATTCCTTAAGCCCGGTTCTCACCCCCTTGCTATATTCCGCCATCCCCTTGATTGATTGTTTATCATCAAGTTTAATATCTAGTATTTATTAATCTCGTAGTTAAGAGTTGCTAGATCTTCCATACCCCCCCTGTCTTATCGAAGATATTGCCCAACCTCGTAGTTGGGAGGTGTCTGTGGCCGTCTCTATCCTTCTTTGTTCCTCGACTCCTTCAAGCTAGATCTGCGCTTCCGCACGATCTCGCGGCCGCGTCAAGTGTACCCGTGATCGTATCAAGTGGTATCAGAGCCAGATCGCTTGCTGGAGTTGTTGTGATTTCTTCAAGGTTAAACCCTTTTATTTCTACTTGAAGAAAGATTTATCTTTGCATTATTTTCAAACCGTGTTATACTCTATTCGCTTTTCTGTATCCCTTCCCATATCCGCTTTTCATTTCGGTTTATCTGTTGTGTTGATTCGGTGTTAGGAGTTGTTGTTGTGTTAGCAACTTCATAAATCAAAAAGTCAAAAAAAAGAGAAGAAGAAAAAGAAAAGAAAGCGATGGGTTTTGCGAAAGTCGCAAATCTCGCTTTATTCAAACCGCAACGCATAAAGATTTATACGCTCAAAAGAGTGAGGTTGTAGTTGAAAAGTGAAGAGAAGTGGTGTATAAGGCTTGGTTGTGAAAACGTAGGAGAAATCGAATCTGTGTTCTTATTGTTCTTGGTGTTCATATGAGTGTTCATATCTGTTCATTCCACAACTCATATGAACAGTGACCTTGATCTAATTTCGGTTTCAAATTTGAGCCAAAAGTGTTTGTGCGCCAAAACCTCATTTCTAACCCTCTTGTATATCTTTTGCCTAAACCCCCCTCCATTTTAACCTAGCTTGCTTCAAGTAACTAGTACTTCTTACTTAAAGATTTTTGCATGCTATTGGTTATCTTGTGATATTCATTATCGGGTTTTGGCCTTGGAAAGAGCAAGCTCTGAGAGCTAAGCAAGAGGAGAGAAAGAAAGCTGAGTGTGACCCCTCGCGAAAGGGCAGACCCTTCGCGGCAGAGAGGCCCCAAACACGTGAGGAGTTTTGAGCGGACTAATTTTATTGTTTAGATGTGCAGGAAATCCCATGGCGAATAAATATTTCTATGGGGTTGATCTATCAGTGGGACGGTACCAGCTTGGAAAAGACTTATGGCATTGGATGGAAAGGTGGGAGTACCACTTTTGGTGCTTCCCCCTTCGTGGTGAAGAAATGTTGAGCCAAGCCATAAGGAGCCTAAAAGGAGAGGCCAAGGAATGGTGTCGCGAGAGTTCTCTCGACAGAGAACGGTCCGTCAAGCCCCAATCCAGTCTTGGAGTGAGTTGAAGAGGTTGCTTGTGGCGACGATATGGACTCTTCAAAAAGAGCCACCCCCTCCATACTACTCCCAAGCGAGGGCCCCCATGCGCCCTGCACCCAGTACCCCAGTCAGGCTCCGCCACCATACTCCACTCGACGGGTCTTCACCATCAGGCGAACCAACTTCCTTCCAAGAGAGGAGGCGAGGACCCCCACCGCCACAAACCCCCTTGGTTGGGCCGCGCACCCCACCGCCCCATACTTGCGCAGCCCATACCTACACCACAAACCCCAACCCTCACCAAAATCCAAATGAAGAAACTCTCGCCCAAGAGATCACAAGGCTCAAAAATGAGTACTTAGAATATGAGAGGGCGAGAAGAAAAAGGAAAGAGAGAAGAAAAGAAAGAGCCCTCCAAAGCCAAATGAGTGAAAAGAAAGACTCACCCGAGCCTCCTACCTTACTCCAAGAAGAACTAACCACTTCATCTTCTCAAACTTGTTGTTCTTCTTTGTTTGTGCAGGAAAGAGAAGGGGGCGTGGACGCGCGAAGAGTTGAAGAAAGCGAAGGCGCTTTGGAAGAAGGCAGAGCTCATGCGGGGACCCCAACTGAACCCCCATTCGAGGGAAAAGCCACACCGTTGCTGAAGGAGAAGAAGATGATATGCGAAGCAGGTCTACGTCTCCCTAACTTGGGAGAAGGTAACTCGTCTCTTCTTTCTAGAAGCACGGGATATACACAAGAGTGCGAATCTCTGGTTTCCTTGAGTCTGCATGCTACGAACATGGGTGATGGATCAGACATTGGTCCGACACCACAACCATTGTTCGAATATATATATGGGACCCCCCCCGATACTATGATAAGCGTGCCTAGAATGCATGCGCTAAGGAAAGGACACTTAATCCCACGAGAGACATCCATGCCTTTCCTTAGCAAAATAAAGGGTGCTGAAACCATGTTAATGGTTGAGGTGGAGAGAGAGAGCGACTGTTCATCTCTCAACCTCTTGCTTATGCTAATGCTAGTCTCTGCGCGTTGCAGTCTGAAGTTCTTCCTACGACTAGCTTAGTTTTTTCTTCTTGGTCTCGGAAAGCACATATGCATGTGCTTGGCGAAGGTAAAGCTTCCCTTGACCCCCCACCCCAGTTCCATGAGCAGAGGTCTAAAGGCTTTAGACCGCATGTTTTCCTTGAGTATAAAGTTCTTGTTAATTGTCTACAATACTCTAGGAAGCATGTCATGAATTTTTATAGACTTCTGTTCATGATCACGATGCATATAGGAGTTGTCATGCTCATGCATCGGCACCGCGACCCCCCCAGTCTCCGGTTAAGTTTCACTTACTAACCTCTAATGCGATCCAAAGTTTGTTGTGCTTGTTTTCGATTGTAGGAAAAATTTCCTCCCTTAAGATTCGAGGACGAATCTTTTTAAGAGGGAGGGAATGATGTGATCATGGGATCCCGAAGCAACAACAAGACGTCCCAGACGAAGAGGCAGTCGAGAAAGCTCGGAGCAAACCCTTGGCGAGTGGGTTCAGAGGCCCAGCAGCCTAACCCGATGGTCCTGGATTAACCCTGCATAAGGAAAGGGCAATGCCTTCACGCGAGGACCCTAAATGAGGCCTCAAGGCGTAGGAGAGGCTTCTGTGCAAAAGGCATCCAGGCGAAGGCAAGCCACTTTGGCAAAGCCGTCCCTGTGAAGTCTCAAGGCGAAGGATGAACTGCATCATGCTAAGGCATCCAGAACACTGGCGAAGCCTCCAGGCGAAGCCATTCCTGCGAAGCCTCAAGGCGAGGGCTAGGCTTCCCCAACAAAGGAGTTCCGGCGATGGCAAAACCCCCAGGCGAAGCCATCCCCATAACCCCCCCCATCGCGAAGCCCTCATGCAACAATGTCCACGAGAAGTCTTTAAGATAAAGGCGGAACTTGCCTGCGAAGCTTGCTGGTGAAGGCGAAGCCCCTGGGCGACGTCATCCCAGCCGCCTCTCTGGCAAAGGCCACGTCTACAACAAGAAGACTTCAAGTTCAGACGCTAACTAAGGGATATTCTTCGCGGAGTCTCCAAACGAAGGCGGAGTCTTCTTTGCAAGTCTCAAAGGAGAAGGCGAGGCCACTAGGCGAATCCACCTCACTGAAAGCATCCCAACAAAGGCGAGGCCTTCGCAGCAGGCCTCCCATCGAAAGAGCCCTAAAGCAGAGCCACCTCAGCTTATCCAAATGGCCAACCACTCCCGACCATTCTGGCCCCTCCCGCCTTTACGCCGACACTTGGGAGCGAACTTATCTACTTTTTCCTTTTTATCTTTTCGCGACATGCATGCAAAAGTACTGTACACCTTTATGGCATGCATGCGCCTTTTGTAAGAGGTTGTTCCCTTCCTTCCCTATAAAAGGAAAGGCAGACTCCTAGAATAGCTAGAACATATGTAAAGCTTAAGAAGGACAATTCCTTAAGCCCGGTTCTCACCCCCTTGCTATATTCCGCCATCCCCCTTGATTGATTGTTTATCATCAAGTTTAATATCTAGTATTGCTTAATCTCGTAGTTGAGAGGTTCTAGATCTTCCATAGTCCCCAGGCATTTTCACAGATATTGCCCAACCTCGTAGTTGGGAGGTGTCTGTGGCCGTCTCTATCCTTCTTTGTTCGTCGACTCCTTCAAGCTAGATCTGCGCTTCCGTACGATCTCGCGGCTTCGCGTCAAGTGTACCCGTGATCGTATCAAGCCCGTGATCGTATCACGCACCCTCAAGGAAGGCCTCAAGAAGCGCCTTGAGGGGGCCAAAGGCCGCTGGGTAGATGAACTCCCAAGCGTCTTATGGGACTATCGCACCACAACGCGAACCCCAACAGGCGAAACGCCTTTCTCTCTGGTATATGGCGCGGACGCGCTCCTGCCTATTGAGGCAGACCTCCCCACGATCCGTATGATCAACTTCACAAGCGAGGCCAATGCTCAAGGGCTCCGTGCCAAACTTGAATTAATAGAGGAATTACGCGAGGGCGCTCGACTTCGCATGTCCGCCTCAAACAGAGGCTCGGCCTTCACCATAATGCCCGGGTAAAACCCAAGGCACTACAACAAGGGGCCTTGCCTGCTTAAATCAGCCCTCACCACTCGCGACCCAAAACAGGGTGTCTTGCGACCTAACTGGGACGGACCCTATATTGTTCATAAGCAAGTCCGCCCAGGAGTCTATGAACTACAGGACCATGATGGTCATCTTCTTCCCCGCAACTTCCATGCGGATGACTTGCGCCCATATTACGTGTAAGTCCTCAGTCTTACGTCTCCAATTCAATAAAATATACGTGTATTTCCACCTGTCTTGCAGCTTTACATGGCATTATAAATACCCTCTCTGTCGCCCTCTGCACCCAACCGGTCAGACTGGCCACCTGCCTGAGTTATGGCATGAGACCTCGTCAGGTCTCACTTGCGCACCCACACAAAGGGAAGCCCCCTGAGGTCGCGCCACAGGTGGTTGCGGGTCTCATTCCCCAACCGCCTTCAACTCGCCCCGCCCCAAAGGTAATCCCCTTGCGCTGCGGAAGGGTAACCCCCTTTTTGGCTCCTTCAGGAAGGTCTATGTGTAAGTCGTCCTAGCACGCCACAGCAGACCTTCCGCTCGGACTTCTCCACACAGGTGGTTGCGGGTCTCATTCCCCAACCGACCTTCAACTCGCCCCGCCCCAAGGGTAATCCCCTTGTGCTGCGGAAGGGTAACCCCCTTTTGGCTCCTTCAGGAAGGTCTATGTGTAAGTCGTCCTCGCACGCCACAGCAGACCTTCCGCTCGGACTTCTCCACACAGGTGGTTGCGGGTCTCATTCCCCAACCGACCTTCAACTCGCCCCGCCTCAAGGGTAATCCCCTTGCGCTGCGGAAGGGTAACCCCCTTTTGGCTCCTTCAGGAAGGTCTATGTGTAAGTCGTCCTCAAAAGGCACAGCAGACCTTCCACACGGGCTTCTCAACACAGCAACGGGTCTCACTCCCCAGAACCTCAGATGGTTCTCCACTTGTCTCAATAAGTATCCCACTGCCTTCGCCGACGTGCGACTTCAGGGCCGAGGTAAACTGAGTCTTTTACTTCATTCCTATCATATAAATGATGAGCAATCTGCAGGGGTCTTCTACTTGGTACACTATACACTACCCAAGGGCTCGCTCCCTAAAAAATTACCCATGATCTTCAAGGGTACCTCCTCTGCAAGCCCTAAAAGGGCCCTTAACTTGTCTCAAACAAGAGGTAACAAGTGGTCTCCATCTCAGCTTGTCACAACAAGTGAGCCCACAAATTATCTAGAAAGATAATTGTGCCTCCGCCGTTGCGGATCTTAAGTGCCTTGTCACTGTGAACCCAAACCGAGTCTCCGGTTCCTTGACAAGTGATCTCTGTGGTTTCGCCGTTGGGAACCCCAGAAAGACTTCTCTCCACAAGCAGGACTTACCCTATGGTTGTTAACCTAGCTAACGTGCCCTACACTGCTATCGCGAAATAAAAGCGAGACTACAAGACAGTAAAGGTAAAATGAAATTTTACTTCACCTACTGTTCCCTAAAATATGCATAAATGCAGGTGTCTTTATACAAAATGAGCGGGGGCATCCACATGTTGGTACCTCCACCCTAGTCCAGAAGGGCATACCAGGCTTCGCCCATCTTCCTTCCCTGCTCCCCCCAGTCGAGCAGGGCCTCTACACTAGGATCGCTGGTATTGGCAGCATCCAGAATCCCAAGACTCAGCTCTGGGAACGCCTTCTCCACTTGGAAGCGGCATCGCAGCCAGCCCTCCTCGTAGGCCTGCGCCCCCGCTTCGCCTAGATCTTGGATCTCACCAAGCTTCTCCATCAGTCTAGGCATCCGCTCAGGGATGGGCACCTTAATGGAGGAAGAGGACTCAGGATCCTCATCTGCAAAGGGAGGGAGGCCCAAAGCCTTCTCCATCTCCTTTACGGAGACCACCGCCTTCTCAAGGGTAGTGGCAACCTCCAGGCGTGCCTTCATGGCAGCCTCAGCAGCGAGCCTGCCTTCTTCTATGGCCTTCTCCACCAACTGGGCACTGGCGATGGCCTGGCACTCTACTTCCTTGGCTGCAGCCCTCGCCTGCTACATTTCAGCCTTCGCTGATTGAAGGGACTCCTTTAGAGCAGCAGCCTCAATCTGCTGGGCTTCTAAGCTTGCGACCTGCTGAAGAAAGCGTTGCTTGAACGCACCAATAAGGCCGGCCTGCTCATACCGGTACAGCCTGCTGGCTGTTCGCTCCTTGTTGACGTAGTCGCACCAACTCTCTAGTTGGGCCACACGCTTGCATGCTCCTCTTTGAGCCCCTCCTCTCTCTTTTTTGAGGCTTCCAGCTCCCTCCTGAGAGAAGCAATCTCTGTTATCTGGGCGTCGTCCCGCTTGTTGGCATACTCCAAGAAGTCATGCCATTGCTCAGTAGCAGCATACCCTTTGACGGCCGCCTGCACCACAGTTCTATTTAAACAAAGGCAAGAAAAGGCCAAGCTGAACTTACACACAAAAGACCAGAAGTTGTCTTACCTGCAGACTCTGTTGGGCTGCCTCCCTCATGAATTCAGCAGGGGAGTTCAAACTCCGTTCTGTCACCTCCTGTCATAAGGGGTGCGCAGCCCCTCCAGGCAGGATTGGAGGGTTTGCTCCCCTCCCATCAGCAGCGAACTGCTGTTATCGAGAAGGAAGACCGGATCCCATGCATCCTTCGTGAGCCTCCTTGCTCCTGTACACCCCGAGTCCGGTCCGGTGCCTCTTGACCCTCGGGAGGTCTCGGCTCCTCGAGACCACTTGGGAGCCGACTTGGAAGCAACACGCCTCGCTCCAAATAATGGGGCCAGACCCCAGTCTCCTCAAGGACCTCAGTTCTGGTCCCCAGGTCCGCAGGGATCTCTGTCAGGGCCCCTTGGTCCACTGGGACCTCGCGGGGATCAAGCTTTTGCCCTGAGGGGCCCGCGCCTACAAAGTTGTAGGTATCAGCAACTAGGAAACAGAAGTATGAACTCAAGAACAAAGAAAACTGTCAAAGTCAAAAAGACTTACCAACAGAAGGACGCCCCCATCCACTAACTTCTAGCTGGCTGCTGGAAGGTTGGGCAATCTCCCAACCACTTGTCCTCGCAGAGGACCGTGTTACCAGACCCCCTCCTCTGGGGCCTCACTATCAGAAGAGGAAGAAGTCTCCTCAACCATCAGGATCCTCTTCCCCTTTGTTGCAGGGGCCTCCTCCCCGAAGGAGCCGCTTCAGGGATCCCCTCTCCAAAAGGGATTGCTGCAGGGATCTCCTCCGTTGCATTAGTGGTCTCCGCCTCCTCCACAGGAATGACTGGTACCTCCCGTTGGTCAGAACTCCCAATGGCCTTGGCAGCTTGGTTGCCCCTCCTTCTCATAGAGATCAGGATGTTAGCCGCTGACATTTTGCCCTTGGGAGGGGGCACTTTTCCTCTGGTGAGGATCTCTGCCGCGACCACGTGACCGGGCAAGTCTTCACCTTGGGCTGGTGAAGGGCTCGCGAAGAGCCCAGATACAAAGGCTTCAGCAGCAGCCTCCTCAGAAGAAATAGGCTGCACCACTGAGATGGGTACAGCCTCTATGGGAGCAACGCTATCTGCCTGCGCTCCCTTTGGGCCCTCTGCAGAAGGCATGGCCTCTTCAGCAATGGGAGGCACTTCAACCTCCACTCCTCTGGCTTCTTCACCCACAGCCTCCGCGGTCTCCTCCACAGCACTGGGAACTTCCTCCCCAAAGAGCTCCTTAGCCTCCTCGGCTAAAGGGACTGCGGCAGGCCCTCTGCTTCAGCAGGCCTCATGGCCTCTCCAACCGGCTCCGCAAAGACTGGCCCCCAAAGAACAGCGAAGGCACTTCCTTCTCCAGGCTGCGCAGCGCCACTCTTCTCTTCTTCTTCTCTGGCCGAGAAGACACCAAGGGCTTCATACCAGCCCTCTTCTTGGGCTGCTTAGGGACGATACATCCCAACGCCTTGACTGCCCCAGCAGGGGCATCCTTCCCAAATGCACAAGCCAAGTGCACCCGCTGGGCAATGCGCATGGACGCTTTCTTGCCCTGGGCTTCGCCAGGCTCTACAAAGGCATCTACAGACGTAAAAGAAAGTCTTCAGACCAGGCATCTACAGACGTAAAAGAAAGTCTTCAGCACAGTATGTTTATATATATGCAAAGCGTACCTTTGGGCCCTGCCAGTGCGGCATAGAAGGAGTCCATCATCGTCCCGCGATGGACGGGCGCCCATCCCTCGTACGGCGGAGGCACTTCAGGATCCAGCACGAAACCCGTGCTGATCCCGGCCCACCTCAGGGTGGTCTCTTCCAGCTGTGCAGGAGAGAAAGGAAAGAACTCATCGCAAGTACTCCTTGAGAGAACGTCGTCCAACCACCCCAATAGTTGGACGTACGCCCACCACCGCACTCCCTCGTGAGTTAGTTCAGGCCTCCGTGCAATACTGTGCACAGGTAGCTGCGTCCTCGCACAGGGAAAGTCCCATGAGTTGTCGCGCGGCAGGAAGAAGAATGACCCGTGCCAGTTGTGGTAGGATTTGGGCGAGGCAGTGAAAGAAATGGAGTGGTTACCTCCGACGTTTCTGGGAGTGACATAGAAAAATGCACTCCCACTCCTCAACTCCAACCGGTAGAAGCGGTTGAAGACGTCAGCATACGGCTTTACGCCCGCCATATGGCAGGCAGCAATGAACCCTGCTATGGATAGGAAGGTGTTGGGCACCAACTGCGTTGGTGGCATCCCCCAATCGGCGCACAAATCCTGCACCAATTGCGGGAGGGGAAACCACAATCCCGCCGCGAGCTACGCCGTGTATAGGCACAACACCCGGTTCTCCATATTCTCCGCGGTGACACATACGCCGGCACCTTCTCTACAGGCCAGAAGGCCTCCACCATGTCCTGGTGAATCTTCTCAAACTTCACGGTGGTCTTCTCCAAAGGGGCGAGCACTGGGCGGACAGCTTCCTTGGATTCCATCTCTGCAAAAAAGGGAGCAACAGACATATAAATCGAAACAGCCTAGCAAAGGCATTTCGTCAAACGCTCAGTGCGCTCAGAGAACTTGGAGCACTCAGTGTGCCGGAAAACAAAATCTTACCTGAATCGTTACCGGTGAGTAAGACGGACGGAGCGGTTGGCAAATGGACGGTTGACCGGCGGAATCTCAAACAAAAAGTAGGGAATCACCGCACGAAAACTCTTAACTGCCGATGAACGGTTCAAGAAGCGCAAGAATGTGAAAAGAATACTCAGAGCAGAATGAGGAAATACGAGAGTGAAGTAAAAGACTTCAATCTTCTCGGATATGCTTTTATAAGCCCGCCAAAATGAAAAGCACTTTTTCAGTGTGATTGGCTCCTGAGGCACCACGTGCCAGCATCCAGCGGTTACTAAACCTCTCCCCTTCCGTGTAGAAAGGAAAACGCTTTTGAAAAGCGTAATTGACCCCTGAAGCGCCACGTGTCGCGCCCCATAACGGTCAGTAAACCTCCCATCTCCCACTATCTCTCCTGCTTTAAATACTGAAGGGACTCTTCACTGCCATTACACCCAAACGGCCCGCAAAGGGCTTGAGTGCCCTCGCCAGTTACAAAGACTTGGAATATAAACAGAGTACGGGACCCTGCCCATACTCTGCCTTCAGGAGGAGGCATCTTGGTACACTACCCAAGCAAACACCCCATCGCGTCGCATCAGAGTCATACAAGGCCTTTGAAGAGGTCTCATACTTGTGGTCTCCAGTATCGCCTTCGCAAGGTCTCATCCTTGTGGTCTCCAGTGTCGCCTTCGCAAGGTCTCCAGTCTCACCTGCGCGGGGTCTTACCCTTGCGGGCCTCAAGTCTCGCAGGGGCGATGTCTCACACTCACCTTTGCGTCTCTTAGGCCTTTGCGGGCCACCCTCGCGGTCTCAGGTCTCGCCCTTGCGATCTCGCTCACCTTCGCGGGTCATACTCGCGCAGTCTCAGCTCACCTTCGTGAGGACTCTCTTGCCTATACTGGCCCCGCCCAGATAAGGCCCTTACACAGGTTCGTGCGACCCTCACTCCTCATTTGGCTGTATTCTATCTGGGCCTTCGCCCCTTGCAGGCCTTCGCCTGCCACTTGCTCCACTTGGAGATAGACCACTTGGTCACCTGACATCAACCAGCCAATAAGGAGGACAACACGAGCCTGGGAGATCTTTACCAGATTCATACGCCAGACATTCTCTGACAAACGAATCACTTAAGGCGGTTTGCTGAGATCTTCATCATCACAGCCGCCTTATCTCCAATCAGTCTGACACAGACTTATCTCAAACAGCCTGTCTAAAGGCTTCAACTAGGGGAGGCTTTTCTCCTGGCATCACTCTATAAATAGGGTGATGTCCACCCTAAATCGGGTAAGCTACTTCACGCCCCCCCACTCCTCTCTTGCTACTTCTGAGTATTCTCCTTATCTTTTACAGATTACTCTGAACAGCAAGCTTGGAGTCTCAAGAACATCATCTTCTCCACTATATCAACTGAGAGTCCGGGCCTTCCTTAGGAACGAGACTATCACTTTCGTTATCACTGCCCGCATCGCAAGATGGGACATTGACAGAGTCTACATGGACACTGGGGCGAATGCCAACGTAATCTACAAACACACTCTGGTTGAGACTAAGGTACCTTTGTCACAAATCCAACCTGCCAAGGGGGCCACCTTTGGAGTGGGTCGGGATGAAATCCCAACTTTGGGATCAATCACGCTCCCCTACATGATGATGGGGACCACCAAAGAAAAGAAGCAAGTGTGCCACTCCAGCTTTGTGGACTTTATCATCCTGGACCTCCCTACACCATACAACGCCATCATTGGGCGCCACACTCATACTGAGTTTCACGTCCGCTGTGATGTGCGGGCTCTAACTTTGGTTTTCCACACTGCGGCGGGGGATGCCTATATTTTTGTCAACCAAAATGTGGCCAGGGGAAATTATGTCTCTGCCCTAGCGGGACCTCCCCCGCTCCCCATGCCGTCTGAGCCTAAAAGAAAGGCACCCATGGAAGAGACTGGACCCGCGGGCAAAGTCGCTCCTGACTTGTCTGGGGCCTTTGAGGAGGTTGAAATCTCCCCTGGCAAGAAATTCCGGGTGGGAAAAGACCTTGAAGAGAAAGACCAGCAAGCACTCATCCATCTCCTCCAGGCCAATGGAGATGTCTTCGCATGGACTCCTGAGGATTTACCAGGTGTGGATCCTGCTATCATTTCTCACAAGTTAAGTGTACTCCCCGGCTTTAGCCCGGTTAGACAAAAAACAAGGGGCATGGCCCCTGACCGTAAGGACTTTGTACGCACAGAGGTGCAGAAATTGCTTAAGGCAAATATAATCAAGGAGGTTCACTACTCTGAGTGGGTTGCAAATATAGTCCTCACCGATAAAGAGGGTGGTCAGTGGCGACTTTGCGTAGACTACAAGGGGGTTAATAGGGCCTGCCCAAGGGATCCCTATCCCCTGCCTTCTATCGATCAACTGGTTGACTCAACCGTTCATCACTCTGTCTTCTCCTTCCTCGACGCATACAGCGGGTACCATCAAGTTTTTATGGACCCAGAGGACGCGGTAAAAACCGCCTTCACTACTGGCGAAGCCGTCTACCATTATATCAGAATGACCTTCGGCTTGAAAATGCAGGGCTACTTTCCAAAGGCTTGTAAAGCGTTCACGGACCAAATCGGCCGAAATCTTGAAGCTTATGTCGATGACATTGTGGTCAAAAGCAAGGCCACCTCCACACACCTCGCAGACTTAGAGGAAACGTTCGCCAACTTCCGCAAGTACAATATGCGGTTGAACCCAAAGAAGTGTATCTTTGGCGTTGGCGAAGGCAAATTTCTGGGTTACCAGATCTCCAAAGGAGGGATTCATGCAAATCCCAAAAAGATTGAAGCTATCACCACTTTGCGCACCCCTAGGGGGCTCAAAGACGTTCAGCAACTGGCAGGAAAGCTGGTTGCCTTGGGACGGTTTGTCTCTAAACTCAGCGATCGCTGCAGACCTTTCTTCAATCAAATCCGCAAGAAAAAAGCTTGCAAGTGGATAGAAGAATGCCAGGAGGCATACGATTCAATCAAGCAACACTTACAAGAGTTGCCTGCACTCAAGTGCCCTAAACCAGGCGATGACCTGGTCCTCTACCTTGCCACCTCTGATAGGAGCGTCGCCTCTGTCCTTATCAATGAAGAGGCTGCCAAACAATGGCCAGTCTACTACACCAGTCACACCCTCCAGGATACGGAAACAAGGTATCCTCCTCTCCAAAAAGCTATCTTATCTCTTGTATATGCGGCAAGGAAGCTCAAGCCCTACTTCCAAGGGCACACAATTATAGTCCGAACGGACTTACCAATCCAGGATATTCTGAGGCGGCCCGAACACTCAGGGCGCCTTGCCAAATGGTGCATAGAGCTCGGTGGCTTTAACATCAACTATGAGCCTAGAAAGGCAATTAAGGGCCAGGCCCTCGCCGACTTCATTGCGGAATTTTCGGATGTTGACATCATCCCGGCCCCTGAACAGGGTCCCGCACCACAACCCATTCCCCCAGAGTGGGACATGTTCGTGGATGGCTCATCCAAGCTTGGATCCCCCGCAGGGGGCGTATATCTGCGCGGACCCCTAGGTATGGAAGTATCCCTTCGTGTCTCTTTCCAATTCCAAGTAACTAATAATGTTGCAGAATATGAGGCCCTCATCGCGGGGCTCAAACTCGCCATAAGGGCAGGCATTCGCCGCCTTCATGTCCACAGCGACTCGCAACTGGTGATCCACCAGGTCCAAGGGTGCGCTGAATGCAAAGACGCCACCCTGACCAAATACCTCAAATTGGTGAACGCCTTACGGACCAACTTTGAGGAAGCTATTTTTCTCCACATTCCTCGTTCTGAGAACACCACAGCAGACATGCTATCCAAAGGAAAGACTCCCTCCACCATGGCCACCCTGGCCAGCCCTTCCATTTCGGAGGCTATTGATATTGCCTCACTGGCAACACAGGATCCGGTCGTAGACTGGAGAGACCCTATTATTGCTGAGCTGAAAGCCAGTACCACGGACCCCCAAGCTCGCACAAGGGCCATCCGTTTTGTTCTCATTGATGACCAATTATGGCATCGCGGGTTCGCAGCACCCCTCCAACGATGCCTCAGCACCCTTGAGGGACACTCTGTCTTGGATACTCTCCACCAAGGCAATTGTGGTGCACACATTGCCGCGGAGGCACTGGCCCACAAAGCCCTTCGTCAAGGGTACTACTGGCCTACCTTGAAAAAGGACGCCGCTGCACTAGTCAAAACATGCCACCAGTGCCAGATCAATTCTCGCATCCAGCGACTGCCATCTACGGAATCTCCAGCACTGACAAACCCAGTGCCCTTTGCCCTATGGGGCCTTGACCTCATTGGTCCTATGCCGACCGCTCCAGGTCAGTACCGCTTCTGTGTGGTCGCAGTTGATTATTTCTCTAAATGGGTCGAAGTAGAACCCCTGGTCTCCATCACTTCCGCCAAGATCATCAAGTTCTTGTGGAAAAATCTCGTCTGCCGGTACAGCAGCCCTCGTGCTATTATTACAGATAATGGCACTCAGTTTGCCAGTCACAGCGTCCAACAATGGGCCCAGGACAACAATGTCCGCATGCTTTTCGCCCCAGTGGCGCACCCCCAGTCTAATGGGCAGGTTGAGGTCACCAACCGTACCCTCAAGGAGGGCCTCAAGAAGCGCCTTGAGGGGGCCAAAGGCCGCTGGGTAGATGAACTCCCAAGTGTCTTATGGGACTATCGCACCACAACGCGAACCCCAACGGGCGAAACGCCTTTCTCTCTGGTATATGGCGCAGATGCGCTCCTGCCTATTGAGGCGGACCTCCCTACGATCCGCATGATCAACTTCACCAGCGAAGCCAATGCTCAGGGGCTCCGTGCCAAACTCGACTTAATCGAAGAATTGCGCGAGGGCGCTCGCCTTCGCATGTTTGCCCTCAAACAGAGGCTCAGCCTTCACCATAATGCCAGGGTCAAGCCCAAGGCACTACAGCAAGGGGGCCTTGCCCTGCTTAAATCGGCCCTCACCGCTCGCGACCCCAAACAGGGTGTCTTGCGACCTAACTGGGACGGACCCTATATTGTTCATAAACAGGTCCGCCCAGGAGTCTATGAACTACAGGACCATGATGGTCGTCTTCTTCCCTGCAACTTTCATGCGGATGACTTACGTCCATATTACGTGTAAGTCCTCAGTCTTACGTCTTCAATTCAATAAAATACATGTGTATTTCTCCCTCTTTTGCAGCATCACATAGCATTACAAATGCCCTCCCAATCGCCCTCTGCACCCGACCGGTCAGACTGGCCACTTGCCAAAATCACGGCATAAGACCTTGTCGTCTCACTTGCGCACCCACACAAAGGGAAGCCCCCCGCGGTCGCGCCAGTTAGTTGCGGGTCTCGTCCCCAACTGACCTTCAACTCGCCCCGCCCCAAGGGTAACCCCCTTGCGCTGCGGAAGGGTAACCCCCTTTTGGCTCCTTCAGGGAGGTCTATGTGTAAGTCGTCCTCGCGCGCCACAGCAGACCTCCCTCACGGACTCCTCCAGACAGGTAGTTGCAGGTCTCGTCCCCAACTGACCTTCAACTCGCCCCGCCCCAAGGGTAACCCCCTTGCGCTGCGGAAGGGTAACCCCCTTTTGGCTCCTTCAGGGGGTCTATGTGTAAGTCGCCTCGCGCGCCACAGCAGACCTTCCGCACGGACTCCTCCACACAGTAGTTGCGGGTCTCGTCCCCAACTGACCTTCAACTCGCCCCGCCCCAAGGGTAACCTCCTTGCGCTGCGGAAGGGTAACCCCCTTTTGGCTCCTTCAGGGAGGTCTATGTGTAAGTCGCCCTCGCGCGCCACAGCAGACCTTCCGCACGGGCTCCTCAACACAACTACGGGTCTCACTCCCCAGAACTCCACTTGGCTCTCCACTTAGTGCTCCATTGCCTTCGCTGTCATGCGACTTCAGGCTCGAGGTAACCTGAGTTTTTACTTCATTCTTATCATAAATGATGAGCATTCTGCAGGTATCTCCTACTTGGTACACTGTACACTACCCAAGGGCTTACTCCCTGAAAAATCACCAGGAAGGTCTCTGTGTGAGCCGCCTTCGCGAGCCCCAGCAGACCTTCACATGGAGGAATCTCATCCATGGTCTTCAAAGGCATCGCCTCTGCAAGCCCTAAAAGGGGCCTTAACTTGTCCCAACAAGGGGTCTCTATCTCAGCTTGTCTCAACAAGCGAACCCACAAAGTTATCTGGAAAGATATGTGTGGCTCCGCCGTTGCGGATTTCAAGTGCCTCGTCACTATGAACTTAAGCTGAATCTTCAGCATCTTAACAAGTAATCTCTGTGGCTTCGCCGTTGCGAACCCCAGCAGACTTCTCGCCCCAAACAGGACTTAGCCTACGGTTGTTAACCTAGCTAACGTGCCCTATACTGCTATCGCGAAATAAAAGCAAGGCTACAAGACAATGAAGGTAAAATGAAATTTTACTTCATCTACTGTTATCAAAATAATGCATGACTGCAGGTGTCCTTTAT
Source organism: Stellera chamaejasme (assembly GCA_024586325.1). Lineage (NCBI taxonomy): Eukaryota > Viridiplantae > Streptophyta > Magnoliopsida > Malvales > Thymelaeaceae > Stellera > Stellera chamaejasme. Next base: position 31,172,800 of record CM044981.1, read on the forward strand.
GCACAAAAAGGAGGGGCGTCCACATGCTGGAGCCTCCACCCTAGCCCAACAGGGCATACCAGGCTTCCCCCATCTTCTTTCCTTGCTCCCCCCAGTCGAGCAGGGCCTCCACTGTTGGATCGCTGGTGTTAGCAGCATCCAGAATCCCAAGACTCAGCTCTGGGAACGCCTTCTCCACTTGGAAGCGGCATCGTAGCCAGCCTTCCTCATAGGCTTGCGCCCCTGCTTCACCTTGAGCTTGGATCTCACCAAGCTTCTCCATCAGTCGAGGCATCCGCCCAGGGATGGGCACCTTGATGGAGGAAGAGGACTCATGATCCTCATCTTCGAAGGGAGGAAGGCCCAAAGCCTTCTCCATCTACCAGACTGAGGCCATCGCCTTCTCAAGGTCAGTGGCAACCTCCAGGCGTGCCTTCATGGCAGCCTCGGCAGCAAGCCTGCCCTCCTCTACCTTCTTCTCTGCCAACTGGGCCTGGGCAATGGCCTGGCGCTCCACTTCCTTGGTCGCAGCCCTCGCCTGCTCAACTTCAGCTTTCGCTGCCAGAAGGGACTCCTTCAGGACGGCAGCCTCGATCTGCAGGGCTTCCAATCCTGCTGCCTGCCGAAGGAAGTGTTGCTTGAACGTTTCAATCAAGCTGGCCTGCTCCCATCGGTACAGCCTGCTGGTCGTCCGCTCCTTGTTGGCAATATCACACCAACTCTCCAGTTGGGCCACACGCTTGGCATGCTCCTCTTGGAGCTCCTTCTCCCTTCTTTTGGAGGCCTCCAGCTCCCTCCTGAGAGAGGCAATCTCTGTTACCTGGGTGTCGTCCCGTTTGTTGGCATACTTCAGGAAGTCATGCCACTGCTCCATTGCAGCATATCCTTTGACGGCAGCCTGCATCCAGGTTTATTCAAACAAAGGCAGAAAGAGGGCAAGCTGAACTCATGTATAAAGACCAGAAGTTGTCTTACCTGCAGGCTCTGTTGAGCTGCTTCCCTCATGAACTCAGCAGGGGAGTCCAAGCTCCGCTCTGTCACCTCCCTATCATAAGGGGTGCGCAGCCCCTCCAGGCAGGATAGGAGGGTTTGCTCCCCTCCCCTTAGCAGTGAACTGCTGTTCCTGAGAAGGAAGACCGGGTCCCACGCATCGCGCAGGAGCCTCCCTTGCTCCCTGTACACCCTGGCCCTGGCTTCATGCCTCTTGAGCCTCAGGGTGTCCGGCTCCTCAGACCACTTAGGGGCTGACTTGGCAGCGACTCGCCTTCGCTCCAAGAAGTGGGACCACACCCCAGCCTCCTCAAGGACCTCGGTTCTGGTCCCCAGGTCTGCAGGGACCTCGGTCATAGTCCCTTGATCCACTGGGACCTCGCGGGGGCCAAGCTCTTGCCCAGAAGGCCCCGCACCTACAAGGGTTGCAGATATCAGTACAGCTGAAAAAGCTGAAGTACAAACTCGAAACAAAAGAAACAAACTTGCAAAGTCAAGGAACTTACCAGCAGAAGGTTGTCCCCATCCAATAGCCTCTGGCTGACTACTGGAAGGTTGGACTGCTTCCCAACCACTGGCCCTCACGGAGGACTGCGCCACCAGTGCCCCCTCCTCAGGGACTTCGTCATCAGAAGAGGAAGAAGTCTCCTCAATCCTCAGGATCCTCTTCCCCTTTGCCGCAAGGGCCTTCTCCCTAGAAGGAGACACTTCAGGGATCTCCTCCCTTGAAGAGGTTGCTGCAGGGGCCTCCTCCCTGGCAGTAGTGGCTTCCACCTCCTCCTCCACAGGAGTGACCATGGCCTCCTGCTGGCCAGAACTGCCAATGGCCTTAGCAGCCATCCTACCTTTCCTCCTCATGGAGATCAGGATCTCCCCTGCTGACATCTTCCCCTTGGGAGGAGGCACTTTCCCTCTGGTAAGGATCTCCGCCGCGACCACATGCCCAGGCAAGTCTTCGCCTTGGACTGGGGAGGGACTCGCAAAGAGCCCAGACACAAAGGCTTCAGCAGCAGCCTCCTCAAGAGAGATTGGCTGCACCACTGATATGGGCACAGCCTCTATAGGAACAGCGCTGCCTGCCTGCTCTCCCTCTGAGCCCTCTGCAGAAGGCATGGTCTCTTCAACAGTGGAAGGGACTTCCACCTCCACTTCACTGGCCTCCTCAGCAGCAGGCTCTTCGGCCTCCCCCGCAACACTGGGGACCTCCCCCCCAACAGCCTCTGCAGCCTCCTCAGTAGAAGGGACTGCTGCAGACCCCTCTGCTTCAACAGGCCCCTTGGCCTCTCCAGCCGACCTCGCCGCATCTTCAGTAGAGGGGACCGCTGCAGATCCCCTCGCCTCAACAGGCCCCCTGGCCTCCTCAACAGTAATAGGGGCACTCCCCTCTCCAGACTGCGCTGCACTGGCAGCCACTCTCCTCTTTTTTCCTTGAGGGGGCACCGATGACTTAGTGCCAGCCCTCTTCTTTTGCGGCTTAGGGGTAATGCGCCCCAACACCTTGACAGCCCCAGCAGGGGCATCCTTCCCAAATGCACATGCCAGGTGCACTTGTTGGGCAATGCGCATGGACGCTCTCTTGCCCCGGCCTTCGCCAGACTCCATAGGAGCATCTACAAGCAAAAAGAAAGCTTCAGACCAGGTTTTACTAAAGCCTCTTACACTTATGCATTACACTTATATATGCAAAACATACCTTTGGGACCTGCCAGTGCGGCATAAAAGGAGTCTATCATCGTCCCACGATGGACAGGGGCCCATCCCTCGTATGGAGGGGGAACCTCGGGGTCCAGCACGAAGCCCGTGCTAATCCCAGCCCACCTCAGAGTGGTCTCATCTAACTGGGCGGCAGAAAAGGGGAAGAACTCATCACAAGCGCTCCTTGAGAAAACGTCGTCCAACCACCCCAGTAGTTGGATGTATGCCCGCCACCGCACTCCTTCAGAAGACAATTCAGGCCTCCGCGCGATGCTATGCACGGGTAGCTGCGTCCTCGCGCAGGGAAAGTCCCATGAGTTGTCACGGGGCAGGAAGAAGAATGACCCGTGCCAGTTATGGTAGGATTTGGGCGAGGCGGTGAAGGAAATGGAATGGTTACCTCCGACGTTTATGGGAGTGACGTAGAAAAACGCACTCCCACTCCTCAGCTCCAGCCGGTAGAAACGGTTGAAGACGTCAGCAAAGGGCTTCACGCCGGCCATATGGCAGGCAACAATGAAACCTGCTATGGTTAGAAAGGTGTTGGGTGCCAACTGTGTTGGTGGCATCCCCCAATCGGCGCACAGATCTTGCACCAACTGCGGAAGGGGAAAACGCAGCCCCGCCGCAAGCTGTGCCGTGAACAGGCACAGCACCCGGTTCTCCATGTTCTCCTCGGTGGCGGGCCAACCCATCGCCCGGCAGACGCCCGAGCGGGATGAGTACACCGGCACTTTCTCCACCAAATCCTGATGGATTTTCTCAAACTTCACCGTGGTCTTCCACGGGGCGAGCACTGACGAACGGCCTCTTTGGATTCCATCTCTGCAAAAAGAAACCGAGCAACAAGCATATAAATCAAACGGCCTAAAAGAGGCATTTCGTCAAGCACTCAGTGTGCTCGGAAAAACTTGAAGCACTCACTTGTGGCCGGAGAGCGAGATCTTACCTGACTCGTTTCCGGTAGGAAAAGTGGAAAGGACAATCGACAAGTGAACGGATGAACGGAAAAATCTCGGGCGAAAAGTAGAGAACCACCGCAAGAAAGCTCTCAACTGCCAATAAACGGTTCAAGAACGCAAGAATGCGGAATACGCTGCTCGGTCGAAAGCAAGGAAATGCGAGAATGAAGATGAAAAGCTTCAAACTTCTCGAGTACGCTTTTATAAGCCCGCCAAAATGAAAACGCTTTTAAGCGTAATTGGCTCTGAGGCGCCACGTGCCAACATCTAGCGGTTAGTAAACCCTCACCTTCCGTGTGGAAATGAAGAAACGCTTTTCAAAAGCGTAATCGACTCCTGAGGCGCCACGTGCCGCGCCCCGTAACGGTTAGTAAACCTCCCATCTCCCATTATCTCTCCTGCTTTAAATGCTGAGGGGACCCTTCACTGCCGATTGCACTCCAAACGGCCCACTAGCAGCGTAGCGCCTTCGCCAGCTCCAAGACTTGGGATTTTAACAGAGTACGGGACCCTACCCATACTCTGCCTTCAAGAGGAGGCATCTTGGTACACTACCCAAGCGAACGCCCCCTAAAAAAACTCACAAGGATCATGAAGGATCCAACACGAACTATCGGATCATAAAAGGTCTTCACTTGTGGCTACTACATCAGTCCTCAGCAAAGTACTTTCAAAACACGGAGTACAGAACCTTGCCCATACTCCGCTCTCAGGAGGAGGCATCTTGGTACACTACCCAAGCAAACGCGTCCTCGCGTCGCATCTGAATCATACAAGGCCTTTTGAAAAGGTCTCATCCTTGTGGTCTCCAATATCGCCTTCGCAAGGTCTCACCCGTGCGGCCTCCAGTCTCGCCTTCGCGAGGTCTCCAATCTCACCTGCGCGAGGTCTTGCCCTCGCGGGCCTTAAGCCTCGCCTTGGCGATGTCTCACACTCGCCTTTGCGTCTCTTAGGCCTGCGCGGATTGCCCTCGCGGTCTCAGGTATCGCCCTTGCGATCTCACTCGCCTTCGCGGGTCTTACTCCCGCAGCCTCAACTCGCCTTCGCGAGGACTCTCTTGCCTATACTGGCCTCGCCCAGATAAGGCCCTTATACTCAGGTTCGTGCGACCCTCACTCCTTATTTGGCTATATTCTATCTGGGCCTTCGCCCCTTGCAGGCCTTCGCCTGCCACTTGCTCCACTTGGAAACAGACCACTTGGTCATCTGACATCAATCAGCCAATAAGGAGGCCAGCACGAGCCTGAGTGATCTTCACCAGATTTGTACGCCAAACATTCCCTTACAGGTGAATCTTCTAAGGCGGTTTGCTGAGATCTTCATCATCACAGCCGCCTTATCTCCAATCAGTCTGACACAGACTTATCTCTCCAAATCTGACAGACTTGTCAGTCCTGTCTCACAGCCTGTCGAAGGCTTCAACTGGGGGAGGCTCTTCTCCCGGCATCTCCCTATAAATAGAGGGATGTCCACCTTAAACCGGGTAAGCTACTACACGCCCCCACTCCTCTCTTGCTACTTTGAGTATTCTTCTTATCTTTTACAGATTACTCTGAACAGCAAGCTTGGAGTCTCAAGAACACCATCTTCATCAATCACTCAACTGGGATTCCGCTCCTACTCCGGGAACGAGAATATCACCTCTTGCTACTTCTGAGTATTCTCTCTATCTTTTACAGATTACTCATAACAAGCAGGTTTGGAGCCTCAAGAACACCATCATAATCAAACCACTCAACTAGGATTCCGCTCCTATTCTGGGGACGCGAATATCACTTCCATGTCCCTTTGATCCATGTAAGTGGTTTCAAAATTTATTTCTAGTATTGCTTAATCTTGTAGTTAAGAGGTGCTAGAACCATTCTTCTTCCCTTGGCCATTCTCAAGTATTGTTCAACCTTGTAGTTGAAAGGTGCTTGTGATTCTAGCCATATATTGTTCATATTGTTCTTGAGCTTTGTTCATATTGTTCTTAAACTTTCTTCACTTTGATCTTTATTTCCTTCAAGCAAGATCATTAAAAGTGTTGATCTTACACTATTGTAAGGATCACATCACTATACCTCTAAGAGCCGAAACCTACATGCCTCTCACACCCAATCTCGGCCTACACCCACCACTCCCATTCGGATTCCTTAGCCATGGCATGAACCCGAAAGGAACTCCACACCTTCAAATGCCTACTCAACCCTTTCTCCAAGTGTGAACCTGAATCCTCCTTGTGAACTAATCCCTTTTGGTGACCTCTCTCGATAACTTAGAGAAGATTTCAAAGAAATAAGAAATGAAGTTTCAAAACTTAAGGAGCATTTGAAAGAATGGTATGAGAGATTGGAGGAAAAAAAAGAGAAAAGAAAGAGCACAAGAGAGCTCCCCACAAAGCCAAATGAGTGAAAAGAACAATGCACCAAAGCTTTCAACCGAGCCCAATGAAGAACTAACTTTTAAATCTTCTAAACCATGTTGTTTTTCTTTGTTTGTGCATGAGTTTGAGGAAGGAAAGGACACAGATGTGCAATGCCTTGAAGAAGAAGAAGAAGAAGAAAGACTCTCGGTTTTGGAGGAGGATACTCCCTCCCCTAACTTGGGGAGAGGTAACCCATCCTTTTCTTTTGGTGATGATGTGAATAAGCATGAATGTAATATTTTATCCGAAAATGAGCATGCATCTGATCCATTGCTTGATTACATATATGGGTCCCCTCCTGAATGCATTGAGAATAATGATTTGGTTGAACATGATGAACATGTGCATAATGATGATAATGAACATGCTTGTGATGCTTTATCACCTTCACATGAACATAAGCATGACATTGATGAAGAAACTAAAAGTGCATTTTCTCCTCACCCATTGCCTGATTCTCTCAGCCATGATGATTCGGTTGACCATGAAAAATGCATCAATAACTTCAACCATTATCCAAGTCCATGTGATGATACTTGCATTCACCCTTGTGATGATGATTGGTATGCTATTCAAGAGCATGAATTGGAATGCGAAGAGAATGATGAGTCTAAATCCATAGCATATGAATTCTCTTCCTTGAATGATGAAACTCTTGAACATGAACACAATGAAAATGCATCTCATTCATCTTGTGATGTATCCGAGCATTATGAGCTTTATCCTTCGGATGAAGAACATGATTATTACCATGATGAGATGTATGAACATGATTATTAGAGTCCATGTCACCCACCCCTAGCCATGAACTCTCTTCAGTGCATGATTATGACTCCTTATATTTAGATGATGAGAATGAATGGACTAGGCTTACGTTTGACCCCGGGATACATGAGTGTGCATACATGCTTGTTTGTTGTGAATTGAAGGAAGATGCCATGTTTTGTGTGCTTAAAATGCATGAGCTTAATGAAGGTTGTTTCACCATAAGTGATTCGGCCATGCTTGACTTCTTGGGTAGGCATGAGCATCTAAGAAGAATTGAAATGAAAGCCATGTTTAAGGTTGAGGTAAAGAGAAAGGGTGGATTGTCCATCTCATTGCCTCTTGATTGTGCTAAGGTTAGTCCATGTACTTCACACTTTGATTAACTTTCCTTGACTAGCTTAGTTCTCCATTTTATATCATGGGACGCACATGTGCATGCGGTTTGTGTTGAAAATGCTTCCTTTGACTCACCCCCACTCCGTAGACAAAAGCCTCAACTTTTTAGGCCGCATGTCTTTCTTGAGTACAAATTCTTTGTTGATTGCATAGACTACTCTTGGAATCATGCCATTAACTTTTATAGACTTTTGTTCATATTCACAATGCATATTGGAGTTATTATGCTTCAACATTTATATCCCCACGGCAACATCGGACTCCCATTGATGAGCTTTCATTCACTAAACCCAAATGTTCTTCAAAGTTTGTTGTGCTTGTCTTCGTTTGAAGGAATCACCATCCCATTTAGATTCGAGGACGAATCTTCTCAAGTGGGAGTGAATGATGTGGACATCACCAAGAACGAGCCAACAAACTTCAAGACTTGGGCATTCGATTGGAGAAGCATCCCAACACCATGGAGAGCATCACCCTCACCATCCTTTCAGGCGAAAGCTCAGGCGACCCCAAACCCTTAATCAAGCGGTCGCCCGTTCAGGCGAAGGAATCCAGGCGGCCAGCCCTTCAACCAGGCGGTCGCCCGGTCAGGCGAAGGTCCAGGTGACCCAAACCTTCAATCAGGCGATCGCCCGAGCTCGTCTACAGTGATGTACCACCAGCCAGGCAAGATTCCAGGAGGCCCAACCTTCCAACCAGGCGATCGCCCAGGCCAGGCGAGAGAACCAGGTGACCCAGCTCTTCAAGCCAGGCGGTCGCCCAAGCTCATCTACAGTTATATCCCGCCAGTCAGGCGAGAATCCAGGCGACCCAAGACTGAAGTCAGGCAATCGCCCGAGCCTCGGCCAAACCTTTCCCTCCAACTTTTGAAACCCTAGCCATTATTGTTGACTTTCCAAACACTTGCATATTATTTCCCTATTTTGTAAATACTTTTTGTTACACCCACCCCGACGCTTTGAAATTTTCTGATGGTTTCGGCCGGAAGTTTGAATTATGTAATTATCGGAATATTGTTGGAATATGATTGATTATTGGAATTCAATGTTCGGGAGTGAATTTGGAGATAATTTTAAGAGTTTTATGTGTTGTATGACATTTGTCGACTTCCGGGAAGTTTTGCGGAAAATCGGTTTCGGGGGGCAAAATGGTCACCGATGGGAAAGATTAGGAAATAATCACAAGGGATTATCTCCCTTGTAAAATTCGTCCAAAGGGATAAGATTTTAGCTGATTTTTTTTTGGTGCTTGGTCAAGGGTATGGCAACCCATACCCTTACACCATGTCACCCTCCACCAATCACAATTCACCACCATTTCTTTTCCTCTTTTAATTAAATACAAATGCCTAAACTATCTCAAAAATTCGGCCATCTCTCTATAATTCAGACATGTATCTTATCTCATTTCAGATCATTCATCTCATTTCATCTCTCTCACTCAACAATGAGCTTGTTTCAAGAAAACCTCAACCTATCTCCCTTTGCTGCAAAAACTTTTACCCCTCTGTTCCAACGATTTCTGCTCCATTTAGAGGACGAATCAGCTCTTGTGGTAGTTAGAGAACATCATCCTCAACCTCTTGGCTACAACGTTGTAGAAGGAATCCAGAGCCAAAAGTGACGGAAGGCCTCCAAATCCTTGGTGCAAGAAAACGGGTCTTGCTGTGTGTTCAACACCAAAAGTTCCATCTTTCAAGATTTTGAGCTGGGATCTTCAACCAACCAAGCTCTGTCACTTCCTACCCTCCCAAGTCAGTAATTTCAAGGTGAGATTAAGCTTTGGTTGGGTGATTTCTTGGTTAAATCTTCATACTTTTTTGGAAGAAATTATGAAGAAAGTCATCACCCTTTTGTTCTTGTGTGGAGGCCGAATTCTTTAGGGGTTCAAGGAGGCTGTTTTGTTTCAACAAACACTCACTCAAAGTTTGTGTGGAAGTTCAGCAAGGTGAGGACCTCTCCTTGGTTTAGTTGATGGATGGTTCTGATCTTTAACTTTGTTGAAGATTGATGCATAATAAACATTTTTGTTCTTGGAAAACCATGAGAAAAATATGTTCTTGGTGAGTTCATGTTGAGGCTGAATTGTTGGTGAAATTTTGGGTGAATTTGTGTTGAAGGGAAGTGTTGAAAAGCATGTTTTAAGTATGTTTAACATGTTTGGAAGTTGTAGGAAAAAGTTGGAATTTATTTGGGTAATTTGTGGAAGATGGCCAAAAATATGAGGGTGTATTTGGTGATGTTTAAGGAATTTCACTAAGAAAATTGAAAAAGTAAGATTTCATGAATTTTCGGACAATTCTGACACTTTGTGAAATTTTGGGGCTAAGTTGACAGTTCTTAAAAAGATTAAGGACTAAAGGTGTAATTATGGAAAAGTAAAGGTTAGTTAACCACTTTAAGTTATGGAATAAATTTTGGGACACTTTGAGTATAAAGTTGTCAAATTCTGCAACTCTGTGAAGTTTGGGGCTTTTTTGTAAATCTCTGAAAAGTTGAGGGACTTAAGTGGTAATTTTGGATAAATTCCAACATAAGGAACTTTAGTAAAATAACTAAAGCATTATGTGTTTCTGATTCTGGCAAATTAGATCTGCATTTCTGGGATACTACTGTGGAGCGTCAGGGGACCCCAGTAGAGTATCCGTTTCTGTCGAGGTAAGGGGTTTAACTTTCTTAATGCGCATTTTATGTGTATTAGGTTAGTTAAGGGCTAGTACTCGGGTCGAGGGTGGGGCCCAGTGACTCCTGGGGCTAGTCACAAGGTACGTAACGGTTTGCAGGGTTTTTATGTTTGGACTTTATACTTATCGGGGGTCGATGATGGAACCACTTTCTGCTATGCTTTCGGGACCTATGCTTTATCGGATATACTTATTGGGGGTCGATGACGGACCCGTTTTCTGTTCTATGCCGACTTTATGCCGCTTCTGTTCTGACAGTTAGGGGATGTACACCCCTTCGCTGGTACCATGCGCTCTGATCCCGATAATCGGCGTGAGCCAACAAGCCGTCGTAGGGTGCTGTCAGTGGTCGGGGACCACCTGTATGGGTTATGTACCACCTGTTATCGACTGATGGGAACGCCAGTGAGTCTGGTATGCCAACCATGGTTGTTAACTTATACATCGGATCTGCTTACCGGCTGATGGGAACGCCAGTTGGACTGGTATGCCAACCATGGTCGCTAAGTTATTGGATCTGTTTATCGGCTGATGGGGACGCCAGTTGGAATGGTATGCCAACAATGGTCGATAACATCACCAGTCCGACAGGACTTCTGAGTATCATGACATTGCATATCATATTCCTGTTTATATATTTAGGATTGTATTATTTGCTAGATCATTGCATGCTAACCCTTTTATGCAGGTAAAAACGTGTTTAAAGTTTCCGTCCGTTATCGTACCTACCCCCTTATTGGGTTCTTTCGAGAACTCACCCCCAAATATTAAACATTTTCAGGGGATCCAGGCAAACGACCTGCGGAGTAGACCTCCCGCGGTGCTCGTTCTGCATTTTTGTTTGTTTGAGGTATTGGTCTGTTTATGATTGGGGGTATTCTTGTTAGATCCCTTCTGTGATCTGTTTGGGTAATCTGACATTATTTCTCCTGTTTGTGTTTAGCAGCAGCAGCAGCTTGTAGTAGCGAGGTATAATTTCGCTTTTTGGCTTGGCTCTGTAGGCGTAGTATGCATATAGTTACTTCTGGCATTCTAATACTTCTGGTCCGTATTTTACTCGTGGGGAGTTTCCGACCCTACTTAGAGGGCGGAACTCCTTCTGCCTGTATTATTTTTATTCTGTGTAAGTCTTGTGCGCACGCGATATCCTATAAAGCCACTAACGTGTCTCCGGTGCAGGTTTAGGATTAGCAAGACGTCTTAAAATCTGCAAACACGTAATAACCTTAAAACTTGAAGGAAAATGGTTTACGGGACGAGTTTCGGGTCCACGACTCTTTTTAAGAGGAAACTCCGTATTCACCCCACCGCTGGTATTTCTAGCTTCTGCCAGCTTCCGAGGGCGGTGGGGTGACACTTTTAATTTCCATAAACCACATAAATGATATTTATAAATCATTTCTATGTTTTATTGAAAAGAAAAGGTTAAGGAAATCAAAGGCTTCCCATCCATCCCCTTTCCTTGAGCCTCTCCCCCTTAATTCAAGGGTCTTTGTCCCCTAAGTCCCATCTCTCACCATTCCCTCACCCATTTATGCTAACTTGTAAGCATTTTGTAAAATTAGAACATACTTTGTAAAACCCTAAGGCTTTTGGCCGAAATTCTCTCGAAGAAATAAAGGTTTTCTTGTTCTCATTTCTTACATTCCATCTCCTTTGTGATCCATGCAAGAGGATTCAATCATAATATCTAGTATTGCTTGATCTTCTAATCAAGAGGTGCTAGATTCCATCTTCTTCCCAAGGCATTTCAAGAGCATTGCTTCATCAAGTAGTGAGGAGGTTCTCTTGGCCAAATTTATCATCCATTCTTGGTGTTCATCTCCTTCAAGCTAGGTCCTTCAAGCAACTTGATCACCATCCTCTTTGTGTGATAATATCACTTCATTCGCATCTGAATCATCTATCCTCTAAAAGTTTGGGACCGATAGTCATCCTATCTGAGGCATCTATCCAACAATGCGGTGTCATGCAACTTCGACCATACAGTGCCTCAAAAGGTGCCATGCTGATAGTAGTCTGATTGCTGTTGTTGTAAGAGAACTCTACTAACGGCAAGTGCTGATTCCAATGTCCCCCGAAGTCCAAAACACAACTCCTGATCATATCCTCGACAATCTGAATAACTCTCTCTGACTGCCCGTCTGTCTGAGGATGGTATGCCGTGCTCAGGTGAAGTCGCGTGCCCAGAGCCTTGTGAAAGGCACCCCAGAATCTCACGGTAAATCATGGGTCCCTATCGGATACAATAGAGTCCGGTACTCCATGTAATCACACGATCTCTCGAATATACAACTGGGCAAGCTTCTCCAGCGAGTCCGTCACTCGCATCGGTAGAAAGTGTGCGCACTTGTTCAGTCGGTCGACTATAACCCAGATAGCATCATGATGCGCTCTGGTCGGAGGTAGACCAGTAAGGAAATCCATCATAATATTACCCCACTTCCTAACAGGAATAGGTAGAGTCTGCAGTGTACCAGCTGGCTTTTGATGCTCTATCTTGACACGCTAACAAGTCGCACATCTCGCCACGTAGGCAACTATATGTCTCTGCATGCCTGGCCACCAGAAGTGAGATCAAAGGTCATAGTACATTTTCTCACCTCCGGTGTGGATGCTCAAACTACTGGAGTGTGCCTCTCCTAGAAGTCGGTCTCGAATCGACGATTCATCCGGTACATAGAGGCGACTCTTGACGTACAACAATCTCTGCTTGTACTCGAAGAATGGTCGCAAGGCTCCTTTGTTCTCACCCGAGAGTTCTTCAACCTTGTGTCTCTGGCCTGTGCCTCTCGGATCTCGGTCAACCAATCAGATTGAATAGTCAAAGTGTTAACCTGAGCTTGCTCCCACTGTTCCCACTGATGCCATAACATCATCAGATCTGATCCCTCGGCCTTGTCCCCAGAATTTCCACCATTGACAATACCGATGGCATCCCGGCTGTAACTAAATCTCAAAGGTGATCTCCCGCTCTGGTGGCATCCCCGGTAATTCCTCCGAAAAAACATGAGGAAAGTAACGAACTAAAGGAATTTTATCTAACTTCGAGCATGTACCTGTAGTGTTGAGGGTGAAATATTCCTCCTCATCAACAACTGGAAAGTACTCCAGTTTGCATAGCCAATTGGTACGACTTCCTAGGAAAATAGAATCTGTCGCTTGGCACAGTCGATCTTCACATCGTGCTGCGACAACCAATCCATTCCAAGAATGATATCATACTTGGACGTATCCAAGATCAACAACTGAGACTCGATCTGATGGCGCCCGATACTCAAAACGCATTCCTGAGCAACCTCATTCGAATACAAACACGTCCTACCGGCGGTGCATAACATGACTACACTCGCCGTGCAGACGATAGGCAACACTAGAGATGTCGCACATCTCTTAGAAATAGAAAAAATGGAGGCGCCGGTATCAAATAATGCATCAACATGTATGTTATTTAAAAGGATGGTACCTACTAACGCTCCCTGTTGTGATGTGCCGGCTTGCTCAATCTGGAAAACCCGCGCTGGCTGGGTAATCCGTTGAACTGGTGGTAGTACAATCGGTGGTCTATGCGGTAGAGCTCTCAAACCCCCCTGTGCTATGCCTTGGCCCTGAATAGCCCTGGTTTGACCCCGGTGCCATGTGTCTGAGTCTGTGGGCAATGCGTGATCCAATGATCTTACGCCCCGCATCTCAAGCACTGGTCTGACGTCCTGTTGCAAGTCCGACCCTCGTGGCCCCTGCCACACTGTCGACAAACTAGCATATCTGAAGTGGGGGCCTTGCCATTGCCCCTGTCGAACCTGCCTGACCTGCTCGATCCCTGATGCCGTCCTTGGCCCTGCTAGCCTGATGACTTCCCGCCACTCTGGCGTCGGGTAGATGTAGCTGCCGATCCGATCAACTCCGTCTCCAGCAGAAGGGCCTTCTAAATGGCCTTCTGAACAGCAAGCTTGGAGTCTCAAGAACACCATCTTCATCAACCACTCAACTGAGAGTCCGGACCTTCCTTAGGAACGAGACTATCAGTTTGGTGCCGTCTGTGGGAACGAAAGAAACAAAAAGTTCTTCTCGTTACCCATATTACAAACCACAAGTAGTAAGCCATGCCAACTACCCGGAGTGCAAGCAGGCACAGCCGTCAGGGACGGAGGAATCCTCCAAGTAACGTTCCCCCACAATGGGGAGAACTCTCTGTTCACTCAACGGAGGAGAGCTCCTCCCACATGAACCGTAACGTACCTTAGGAGCGTAACACTCCACCACCAAACACTCCACCAACGGGCCTTGATCCGGCCGTTCTGCAAACAATCACAGATGCGGTTGCTCTCAACTTACGTGAAACACTCGCCACTACTTTGAGGGGCGTTCTGGATAGCGTTGGAACACTACGGACTAATCAGCCCGAACGCCCAGCTACTCCTCCTCAACAAGTAAGTAATCCTGACCCTTCTTCGTCGTTACTTATAGCACTTACTAGACGACTGGAAGAAGTGGAAAAAAGGGACGAAAGAGCCAGTGTTCATAATGTTTCCAGAATGGGTCTGGATCACCTCTGGACCCAACCTTTCACCCAACGGGTTTTGGAGACACCTCTTCCAGAACAGTTTCGCCAGCCTAAGCTGGACGCTTACGACGGTCTCTCAGACCCTGATATTCATCTCCAGCGTTACGTTTCTGCGATGGCCATCGCAAGAGCGGACGATAACACGCTCTGTAGAGCCTTCAGCTCCACGCTCACGGGCACCCTCCGTGATAAACGGTTTAACTCCTTTGAGGAACTCTCCCGCAACTTCTCCAACCACTTCGTGGTATCTAAACCTCCCCCCAAAACGGCGGGGCACCTCCACAAAATACGGCAAAAGAAAGATGAGCCTCTCAGGGAGTATATCCAACGTTTCCAGGCTGAATCCATCCAAGTCCCAAATCTGGGGGAGGAAGCCCGCCTACTTGCGGCCATCCAGGGCCTCCGCTGGGAATCCCTTTTCTTTGCGGATGTTCACACCAACCCTCCCACCAATATGGAACAGTTCTTGAGCACTGCCTCACGATTTATGAATACGGAAGAGGTCACTCGACCACTCGCCAGGGCCGCCATGACGGATGCAAAGGGATAACCCTCACAACCGGACTCCAGGTCCCAGAGACAGTACCCTACGCCACCCAACAGAGAGGGGGCGTATTTTACTCTTCCCCCACTAAGGGAATCTCGCACCAACATACTCCATGCCCTGGAGCAGAAGAGGGAGGTTCCCAAATGGCCCCGCCCCCTCTCCCAGGAGGTTGTCAGGTCTAGCACCAAGTATTGTCGTTACCATCGCGACAAAGGACATGACACTGAGGATTGTTTCGAGCTTAAACGCATGATTGGGGAAATGCTCGCTCAAGGCAGACTCAGGGAGTTCTTACTCCACGATGATGGGGATCGCAGGTGGGAAAATAACCAGGAGGACCGCCGCCAGGGGGACCGCAGACGGGGTCGCTCCCAGCAGAACCCAGATCGAGAAGGTCTGGTTGAGATTCCCCCACCAAGGGGGCACATCAGCGTAATCACGCAATGTGAAGGCGCATCGGCGAGACGCCGTCATATGAGACAGATCTACCAGGTCAATCACTCTTCTACTCACTTACTTCATCGCCGCGATGGCACCTCGGTGGCGGTACCGCACGCAGACCCTTTGGTTATCACTGCCCGCATCGCAGGATGGGATATTGACAGAGTCTACATGGACACGGGGGCGAATGCCAACGTCATCTACAAGCACACTTTGGTTGAGGCCAAGGTTCCTTTGTCACAAATTCAACCTGCCAAGGGGGTTACCTTTGGAATAGGACGGGACGAAATCCCAACTTTGGGGTCAATCACACTCCCCTATATGATGATGGGGACCACCAAGGAAAAGAAGCAAGTGCGCCACTCCAGCTTTGTGGACTTTATCGTCCTAGATCTCCCTACACCTTACAACGCCATCATCGGGCGCCATACTCATACTGAGTTTCACGTCCGCTGTGATGTGCGGGCTCTGACTTTGGTTTTCCACACTGCGGCGGGGGATGCCTATATCTTCGTCAACCAAAAGGTGGCCAGGGGCAATTATGTCTCTGCCCTAGCGGGACCTCCCCCACTCCCCAAGCCATCTGAGCCTAAAAGAAAGGCGCCAATGGAAGAAGTTGGGCCCGCGGGCGAAGTCGCTCCTGACTTGTCTGGGGCCTTTGGGGAGGTTGAAATCTCCCCTGGCAAGAAATTCCGGGTGGGAAAAGACCTTGAAGAAAAAGACCAGCAAGCACTCATCCATCTCCTCAAGGCCAATGGGGATGTCTTCGCATGGGCTCCAGAGGACTTACCAGGTGTGGATCCTGCTATCATTTCTCACAAGTTAAGTGTACTCCCCGGCTTTATCCCGGTTAGACAAAAAACAAGGGGCATGGCCCCTGACCGTAAGGACTTTGTACGCACGGAAGTGCAGAAATTGCTTAAGGCAAATATAATCAAGGAAGTTCACAACTCTGAGTGGGTTGCTAATATTGTCCTCGCCGACAAAGAGGGCGGTCAGTGGCGACTTTGTGATCAAGGGTGTTTTTACTCAATGCAAAACACAGGTGCAATGATTCAAATACATTTATAAACACCTTAACTCACCCTTGTATTTGTCAAAAATAGTGTAGGGCGAAGAGTAAGGGGTCGAACCCAAGAGAATCGAGCGTTCCTAGGCTAGTGTGCAATGTGTATAACTATGCTAGAATGCAATGCAAGGGGCAACAATGGTTTGATGGGATGGTTGGTGGAAAGTGTAACTAATTTAAATGAAACTAGATGCAATGGAGGCAACGAGTGAAATGAAACAAGTAAGAGCTAGGAAAATTAGAACTTGTGGAATTTCAAGTATAGAGATCTCTTCGGGGATTCATGCATCTTAGAGGCTACTTGTGCATCTCAACTCATGGTTTAGAGATTGATTACTAAAGCTAACATGCTTCCATCTCTAGATAGCACATTAATCTCTCGCCAAACACTAACCTAAACAACTCTCGTTGTATTAGCATTAGGTGACAAGGCATGAACAACTCCTAATCTACTAATCAATCAACTCCTAGATGTTATCTCTAACAATCAGCAAGCCAATCAACCAAATCCCTTAGGCAAAGTTCATTAAAACCTCTCTCGAGCATTTCAACAAACACCTTAGATGCATATGCTATAGTTAGCCACTCTCTAACATACTTAAGCATTCAATGATCATGGAATTGGTATCTAAATCCATACAAGTCGAGAATATCACAATCAAACCTCTAATAACATTAAACCCCCAAGAAGAAATGAAAACTACCTACTCCTACTCATGATACTACTCAAAATCAGCACCAATAAAACACCAACAATGAAGAGTAAAAGAGAGAGATAGGATAGAAATCACCCTATAAATGATCATCCACAAGAGCCCCAATCAACCTCTCATAATTGTGAGGTTGAAGGGGCTCATAAGCCCTAGGAGAAAGAGGAAGAACAGCTCCAACTTCAAGTTTGATGTGAAATTCGTGTAAATGGTGAGATGTGTCTAAAACTCATCCTAAAAGTCTATATATACTATATCTAATAGTCTAAAAGGTCCCTAGATATATGAGACATCATAACAAGGTAAAATAAGGGTAAACATGTCCAAAAACCGAGTCCAAAATGAGTGGAATCGAGTTTGAATCGAGAAAGACTCATTAAATGACGTGGAGGCCCGAGGCTGTGGGGGTTGCGCCTGGTAGGCCTGGGGAAGCGCCTGTACTGTTCACGGAGGGTCATTTTTCTCCGGAGGATGCGCCGGGGTGCGCCTGGTGGGCCTGGGGATGCGCCTGGTCTCTCCATTTTGGCCAATTAGCTCCAGGATGCGCTGGATGCGCCCGGGGTTGCGCCTGGTACTGTTCACAGCAACAAAATCTTGGTAGAAGACCTTCTTCCCATGCTTTACCATGTTGGGTCCTTTCACGAGGTTCTCCGCAATCATCTCCACTCCTCAAGTGTGTGCCTATGTACAAATTGACACGGCGAATAAAGCGCACACATAATACAAAAATAAGCTCAAATAAGTGATGAATTTGACTTAGAACACCATGAAAATGTGGAATGTATGTGCCACACATCACACCCCCAAACTCAAAATGTTGCTAGTCTCTAGCAACACAAGCATCTAGGAAAGTAAAGACTCAAGGACTCTACTCTAGCCACCTATATATTACAAAAGCATTTGGTGTAGGCAAGAAATCAAATCAAAGTTATTCATGCACCTAAGAATCACTACTCGACAAAGCTTGAGTGCTCCTAAAGAAAGATCTACATCTTGTGTAGTGCACAAGTGAACAATTTGTGAGAAGTTACAATAAAAATAGGAAGAGACAAAAGTTGGGGTAAGTTGGTCATTCGAGCATTCAATACCTTTAAAAAAAATGTAGACTCTAAAATTAATGAATACCGATAAGAAACTAGATTTAGCAAGTGAATGTAGAATGCCTATTGCTCACAACTTATTGATTAACCTCTTTTTCTTACTTTCATTCTATATTTTTTCTCTCTTTTTATTTCTTTTTCCTTTTTTCGTGCGTGAGGATGGTTTCCTAACTCGTAAGGGGGACGTTTGGAAGAGGGTCAAGAGGCCACACGGTTGGCGTCTACAACCATGTGTCTAAAGAATCATTCCAATCGAACCCCATCAAGATGCGCTAGAGCACATACTTGCACTCTAAGCTAGCACTCGGAAGAGAGGCACTAAGCTATGCTACGGGTGCTCCGCTTCATGACAAAAGCATCATTCCACGTGTTGCAAACTTAGAGTGCAAATATTAGGCAACCACCTAACATTTCTCATTCACAAGCTAGCTAAATCAAGTTTCACACGATAACATTAATCAAAGTTTCGGTTCTCCTTAAAGAAAATTTTCATGCTCGAGACCAACTTTAATCCAAAAATCAAATCATGCAATTCTAAAGTGTAATGTTACACCCCAGGAGGCCCCCTAATCTTTTGGGTCCGGCAACAATCTCCGGTGAATGGAGTTCAAGGTATGTTTAATTACTAAGTATGAGTTTAATTTTTCAGTTCAAATTCATATTGTAGTGTGGGAGTGGTATGACGTAATTTGGTAAAGGTTCGCCGCAAGGTTGATCAAGAACAGAAGTAAAAGGAGTGTATTGGAGAAGACAGTAATTTTAGGTCATTTTGTATTAAATACTGCTTGCAATTGGAAATCAGTTTGGGCATGAATAATTTTGTGAACGTAGCCCCGAGTGTCTAGTTTAACCAGAATTTTTCGGATCTTCGTTTGGACTTTTGTACAATTTTTAATAATTGTTTTAGTGAAGGAGAGTCAGCTGTGTCCGGGCGATCGCCTGATTAAGGAATCGGGTCGCCTGGATTTCGCCCGGACGCCTGCGAATATTTCTGGGCCAGGCGATCGCCTGTCTCCGAGATTGGGTCGCCCGGATTTCGCCTGAGGCCTGCTATTTAAGTCGAATTTATCCGGATTCAACTCATTTTCGCCATTTTCTCTTCCAACTCTCTCCCAACTCTCTCCCAACTCGTTTTTGCACCAATCTAAGTGATTTTGAGCTCCAATTTGCGTGGAAACGAAGGATTTGTGGGGAATTACTACAAGAACTACGAATCAACAAGGATTTCGTTCCAACAACACTTTGTGGGTGAATTTGGGAAATTACCCAAGTTGTGAGGTTGGTATTTTCGTGATCTCTTGGTTCATTTGAGTTAGTAGTAGTGTTTCTATGTTGGATTAGAGATAGAAACACACTTTACAACACGAATTGAGCATGAATTGAAGGAAATTCGAATTAGGGTTCATGAGCTAGGATGAACGAATTTTGGGGATTGTTAAATTGACCTCAAATTAGTGTTGTTGGGTAGTTTTGGAACAACATTAATACTTGGTAAAAGGTCCAATTATGGGTTAATCTATGAGCTAAGAGAAAACTCATAGGGTTTAAGGTGGAGAATTGAAGTGTGTTGTTTTGTTGATTTCAATCCAAATTGTTGTTATTGGGTATGTTTAGAGCAATATTGATAATTGGAACATTGTCCAAATATGCTTCGATTATATACCTAAGGCAATGTTCATCCGGGTTTTTGGTGGAATGTGGAAGCATGTGTTTTGTGTGGTTTAAGGTTTCAAGCATGTTTAGACAATGAATTTGAGCAACTTTAAGTCTTGGAGTGAGGTCCAATTGTCAATGGATATTGATGTGTTGAATGAAAGTGTAATGTGGAAAATGTGTGAAATGCTTAGGTGATTTGTGAAGCAAGGTTTGAGGTTGGATAAGGAAGGAGGTTGGTGTGTGGTGCTTGGCTGCTACCCTCTACGGTTGCGTCTCGCTTGCTTTCGAGGTAAGGGTTCGACCTACCTATATTAGTATAATGTAGGATGGTTGAGGCAAGTCTTGGGCATCTGTCTCTGACTTCGGTCTTAGATCGGGATTGTGGAGCCCCAAGGCTAGTCCCATGGTAGGAGTATCGGTGCGCAGGTAGGAGTATCGGTGCGCAGGTTCTGTTCTGTGTGTGGACGCATGGCGAATGCCGGTTGGACCGGGGAAGATCTAGCCATGGTCCGTGATTTATGATGTTTGTTGGATGCATGGCGAATGCCGACGCATGGCGAATGCCGGTTGCGACCGGGGAAGATCTAGCCATGGTCGGGGAAGACCTAGCCATGGTCCGTGACATATGGGGTTTGCTGGGTGCATGGCGAATGCCGACGCATGGCGAATGCCGGTGCGTCCGGGGAAGATCTAGCCATGGTCGGGGAAGATCTAGCCATGACCCGTTACATTCGGATGTTGTGCACACATCACACATCATTTATTTCTGCATATGTTCTGACCTGTATATTTGCTATCTGTATGTATATCTGCTCTGATCTGTCTTTGCAGGTTTGTCGGAAGAACATCGTTACTACTGCCTAAGCTCTTACTGGGTTTTTCTTTAAGAAAAACTCACACCCCTTACTTAATATTTTTCAGGAGATAAGGATTCTGGGCCAGCGGAGTAGGATTTCCGCAAGGCTGTCTGGTTTGCTATTTTTGAGGGTTTAGCAGCTTTTGGATCTAGACTTCGGGTTCCTCGTCGGTTTCTTTATCCGACGCCCGACTTTTGTACGGTTGCATCTTCAGCTAGCATGATACTCTGTTGGCATGTTATCATTAGATCTTTCTGTTCATCTGAGTTTGATTATGGTTATGTATTTATATGCGTTCGCTCGAGCTGATTGGATGAGTATGTTGATCTGTGTGGAAGCCTCTGTTCGGTAGTGAAAGAACAGACTTCCTTTTTGATAATCTGATTTCGATGATCTGCTTATGATATTCTGATCATGGGCGGAGCCCATTGCTTCTGTTATTGTGATCTGTTTCTGTGCATGAATTGTCATATTTGATCTGTTGTTTAGAAAGGGACCTACTGGGTTAGTTAAAGGCCCGCGAAATAATCTCGAATTAGCTGCGCGATCCTGGTCCCACCTTGCTCACCACCGCCCCTCCGGCCGGCGACCGCTTCCCGCCGGGTCCGGAAGGTGTCTGACGGGGGAGGTGGTGACAATTTGGTATCAGAGCATGGTTAATTGGTTGGGTCGAGGGTGTGTTAGGATTGACAGCCCTGGTCGACTGATCGATTCCAGTATGGTTGTGTGGTGAGACTGGCCACCTCGTCACAAGAACCATGTTGGAATGGTAAGTGGAACAGTAGGCGGTTTGTCTAAGCGCACTTGAGAACAACCAAGAGATGATTTCTTTGGTACTGGTAGTTTGTGACTTGGTACTGTCTGTGGTTACTGCGTAGGATACCAGTAATTGACTCTGGGTGCTATAAGAGGTGCCTGGGGAATGAGATGCCGTAAGGTGCATGATGGTAATTTAAATTACCTCTCTCGTTAAAAACAGACGGTGGATGCCGAGTGAGAAGTGTGTTGTTCCTAAGCAGTACCACGGGTTATAAGGGATTGTTTTGTATAAGTAATTTTGAGAATTGATGTGCATCATGCATTGCATTCATGCTACAGAGCTGATAGGATTACCGACGTAGGTAATGCTAACCGTTAAGTGAACCCTTTATGTTCTGGAATTTCAGTAAATGGTCAACACTCGACGGACTCGAGCGTTGGATGATGAAGCAGGAGGAGGAAATCCTGCTCAAGATGTGAATAGAGGAAGAGGTAGAGGTCGAGGGAGACCTCAGCGAAGAGCGGCACCAGTTCAGCCGCATTTGAGACCTGATCCGGAACAGATGGCCCAAGTGTTGGGGCAAATGACTGTACTGCTCAATAACATGTGGGCAGGGACAGGAGTTGAAGAGCAAGGAAGTACACATGTTATGAGTTCTCAGCCTACTGCGGTAGGATCGACCGATCCTAGCTATCAGGCTCATGAGGAGGACGTTGAGGCGGATGATGTGCAATTCGAAGAGCATGTGGATACATAAGAGGGGAATCTGAATCTAGGTGCGGAAGTCGACCCACAGCCCCGTCGAGGGAGAGTGCGGGCTAGGCCCGATTCTGTTGTTGAGATACCGAGAGCCCAGCGGCTCAAATCTGATAGTGCGACCAGCTCTGATAAGCTTTCTTTGATGGAATGGATTCGGCGGAGACGTGGTATAAGGACATGGACCGGTTGCTTGGCAGACTTGGTTTCCCGGCAAATGAGATGGTGTCTTTGGCTACCTTTTATTTGCGCGACTGGGCATATGACTGGTGGGAGACCACTATGGCCACTCGGAAGGCCGACTTTGTGCGTAGGAAGTTGAAGGACCCGGGTATGACTTGGGATGAATTTTCTCACTTGTTTCATGAGAAGTGGGTTGGTTATGCCGCGACTGATAGGCGGCAACTAGAGTTTGATACCTTGACTCAGGGAAGCAAGACTGTTGCGGAGTATGGGCACGAGTTTGAACGCTTGGTGCGTTATGTGCCTCATTACAACACCAGTGAGGAGGCCAAGGCAAAGAGATTCATGAGAGGGTTGAAGCATGACATCAGGAAGTACTTGGCACCGTTGAACATTGATAGGTACCATGAGGCTGTGCAGAAAGCACAGAAGATTGAGAATGAGGACTTGGATACAGCTTCGGTGACACAGCCACCGAGATCTACGGGGATTGTCATTGGTGGAGTTAGAGGATCCGGACGTGGTGGACCTGCACAACACCGCAGAACCGGCGGTAACTCTGGTGGGCTTGGATCGAAGGATAAGGGCAAGGGAAAGGCAAAGGTAGCAGAGCCTTGGTACTGTCAGACTTGTGACCGGAGTCACACCGGCCCGGTTTGTTATAAAGAGTCAGGTATGTGTTACCGATGTGGGTCAACCGACCACATGATTAGGGATTGCCCTCAGATGGCAACCCAGGGAGTTGCAAGGCCACAAGGATTTCAGAGTTATGCTCCTCGTGGGCGTGGTGTTCCTCAGTTTGGACCACGACCCCGACCACCGCAGATGCGGCCACCACTACAGCAGGCCCCGCCGCCAGCGCACCAGCAGGCAAGGCAGGGACGAGTGTTTCAGATTGAGCGTGGTGATGCGGCTCAGAAAGGAGCACTAGCAGGTATGGTGTTTCTGAATGGTATTTCTGTTCGTGCTCTTTTTGACACAGGTGCTTCGATTTCTATAGTGTCACAGAAGTGTGCAAAGTCTTTGCAACTTCCTGTGACTCATCTGTCTCAAGTATTCCTGGTACGAACCGCCGGGAGTCAGTATCTGTTCAGCAATGAGCTTATCAAGGGTTGCATGTTAACTGTTGGTGAGCGACAGATTTCTTCTGATTTGTTGGTGTTGGATACATCACATTATGATGTGATTCTGGGTATGGATTGGCTCTCGGAGCATTCCATACGGATAGATTGTGCGCAGCGACAGTTGGTGGTGTCGGACCAAGTATTACCACTTGTTCCCCCCTCAGATGTAGAGATTGTTCAGAATAGCATGGAGCTTCAGGTAATGGAGAAGTTACCTGTGACGGATGAAGGCGAGTACTTTGGACTCAATGATGCAGGTACGCGGATGGAACTTGATAAAATTCCGATTGTTAGATACTTTCCGCAGGTGTTTCCTGAAGAGTTACCAGGTATGCCACCCGAGCGGGAGGTGATTTTTGAGATAGTGTTGCAGATCGGAGCTACACCTATCTCCATTCCTCCGTATCGCATGCCGATAGTGGAGATGAAGGAATTGAAGAAGCAGTTGGATGAGTTGTTGGATAAGGGGTTTATCCGACCAAGCAGATCACCGTGGGGAGCCCCGGTTTTATTTGTTAAGAAGAAGGATGGAACGCTTAGACTCTGTATTGATTACGTAAGGTTGAATGCGGTGACAGTCAAGAACAAATATCCGTTACCACGGATTGACGATCTGTTCGACCAGCTCCGAGGAGCTAAAGTGTTCTCAAAGATTGATCTCCGATCGGGGTATTTCCAAATGCGTGTGAAGGAAGAAGACATTCCGAAAACTGCTTTTCGCACGCGGTATGGTCACTATGAGTACACTGTCATGCCTTTTGGGCTGACAAATGCCCCGGCAGCTTTCATGAATTTGATGAATGAGGTTTTCCGTCCCTACTTGGACAATTTTATTGTTGTCTTCATTGATGATATACTCATCTATTCTCTGGATGAGGATGCACATCAAGAGCACTTGAGAATTGCCTTGGAAACTTTGTCTAACAACCAGTTGTATGCAAAGTTTTCGAAGTGTGATTTCTGGTTGCGCGAGGTAGCATTTCTCGGGCATATCATCAATGAGAACGGAATTTCTGTCGACCCGGAGAAGGTTAAGGCTGTACAGGAGTGGAGGCAACCCCGATCAGTAAAGGATATCCGTAGTTTTCTCGGGTTAGCTGGCTACTATCGTAAGTTCGTACCAGCCTTCTCGGTTCTTGCCTCTCCACTCACACAACTGACAAAGAAGGGTAAGGCGTTTGTATGGTCGGATGAATGTGAGAAGAGCTTTCAAGAGCTCAAGTGTAGACTGACACAGGCACCGATTCTGGTTCTACCTGACCCGTCTCAGCCTTATGTCATTTATACTGATGCCTCACGAACAGGTTGTGCTTATGCAAAACCAGCAGGTAATTGCTTATGGGTCGCGACAGTTGCGACCACATGAGGAAAACTATCCCACTCATGATTTGGAGCTTGCTGCGGTTATGTATGCACTCAAGCAATGGCGGCATTATTTGTTGGGAAACAAATTTCAAATCTTTACTGATCATAAGAGCTTGAAGTACTTGTTCACGCAGAAAGATCTGAACATGCGTCAAAGAAGGTGGCTCGAGTACATGAAAGACTACGACTGTAGTATCGAGTACACCGCAGGCAAAGGGAATACGGTGGCAGACGCCTTGAGTAGGGCTTACACCGGGATAGTTAGAGGTGGAGAACCTGGAAACCGAACAGAGCATACGGACCTGAATGCCTTGTGGCACCGTTGGCAGCTACAAGAGCAGGAGCAGGTATTTGTGTTGAGAGTTCAGTCTTCTTGGATCGACAGGATCCGAGAATTTCAGATGAGAGATCAGAGTTTGAAACAGGTTTCTGGAGAAGCTAAAGGAGCAATGCGTCCATTCTTTGAGTATAGGCAAGGATTGCTATACTTCAAAGGGCGTTTGTACGTGCCGAATGATGTGGCTCTTAGAGATGAGATTTTGGATCAAGCTCATAATAACAGCTTAAGTTTTCATCCGGGCGGTGAAAAGATGTATCACGATTTGAGGTCACACTTCTGGTGGCCAGGTATGAGGAGGCATATTGCGAGTGTGTGGCAAAGTGTACCACTTGCCAACAGTAAAGGTTGAACATCGAAGCCCGCGGGCACACTTGACGTTACCTATCCCAGTTCGTAAGTGGGGAAACGTGACTATGGATTTTCTTACCGGATTACCCACTACGAGAGCACGTCATGATGCCATTTGGGTAATTGTGGACCGTTTGACTAAGTGTGCGCATTTCTTGCCCATTAAAGTCACCGATCCGTTGGACAAGTTAGCACGACTCTACATTAAAGAGATCGTGCGGTTGCACGGTGTACCGGATTCTATAGTTTCAGATCGGGATCCAAGGTTTACAGCCCATTTCTGGAATGCTTTCCATCGAGCTTTCGGTACCCGGTTGCACCTTAGTACCGCGTATCACCCACAAACTGATGGGCAATCCGAGAGGGTGATACAGGTACTTGAGGACATGCTGAGGAGTTGTGCGATTGATTTCGGAGGTGATTGGGATCAACATCTACCGCTCATAGAGTTCTCGTATAACAATAGTTACCAGAGTACAATCAAGATGGCACCTTACGAGGCTCTTTATGGACGGAGGTGTATGACACCTCACTGTTGGTCTGAACCGCCGATAAGGTTGAACTTGGTCCGGAATTGATTGAAGAGACCACAAAAAAGATCAAAACAATTCAGGCAAGATTGAAAGCGGCAAATGATAGAACCACGGCTTATGTGAACAAGAGGCGTCGCGACTTGGAGTTCGAAGTCGGCGACAAAGTGTGGTTGAAGGTGGCACCAATGAAGGGAATAATGAGATTTGGTCGGAAAGGGAAGTTAGCTCCGAGGTATATTGGCCCATTCGATATTTTAGAAAAGATTGGAAAGGTGGCTTATCGTTTGGCACTACCGGAGAGCTTGTCACCGTGCATAATGTGTTTCACGTGAGCATGCTCAAAAAGTGTGTCATGGATCCGACGCAAACGATTCCAATTGAGGAAGTGCAATTGGAACCTGACTTGTCTTATAAAGAAGTGCCAATTGCTTTGTTAGCGAGGGATACTCGTAAATTGAGGAGCAAGCTAATTCCCATGGTGAAGGTGCAATGGTCGCACCATTCTGACAAAGAGGCAACCTGGGAGACGGAGAAGGATATGATTGAACGCTACCCTCAGGAGTACCAACGTCTTAAGGAACTCTTGGAGGACCAAGAGTCTTAAGGGGGGGAGGATGTTACACCCCATCTTTTTCCGGCAACAATCTCCGGTGAATGGAGTTCTGAAGGTATGTTTAATTACTAAGTATGAGTTTAATTTTTCAGTTCAAATTCATATTGTAGTGTGGGAGTGGTATGACGTAATTTGGTAAAGGTTCGCCGCAAGGTTGATCAAGAACTGTAGTAAAAGGAGTGTATTGGAGAAGACAGTAATTTTAGGTCATTTTGTATTAAATACTGCTTGCAATTGGAAATCAGTTTGGGCATGAATAATTTTGTGAACGTAGCCCCGAGTGTCTAGTTTAACCAGAATTTTTCGGATCTTCGTTTGGACTTTTGTACAATTTTTAATAATTGTTTTAGTGAAGGAGAGTCAGCTGTGTCCGGGCGATCGCCTGATTAAGGAATCGGGTCGCCTGGATTTCGCCCGGACGCCTGTTTTCGAATATTTCTGGGCCAGGCGATCGCCTGTCTCCGAGATTGGGTCGCCCGGATTTCGCCTGAGGCCTGCTATTTAAGTCGAATTTATCCGGATTCAACTCATTTTCGCCATTTTCTCTTCCAACTCTCTCCCAACTCTCTCCCAACTCGTTTTTGCACCAATCTAAGTGATTTTGAGCTCCAATTTGCGTGGAAACGAAGGATTTGTGCGGGAATTACTACAAGAACTACGAATCAACAAGGATTTCGTTCCAACAACACTTTGTGGGTGAATTTGGGAAATTACCCAAGTTGTGAGGTTGGTATTTTCGTGATCTCTTGGTTCATTTGAGTTAGTAGTAGTGTTTCTATGTTGGATTAGAGATAGAAACACACTTTACAACACGAATTGAGCATGAATTGAAGGAAATTCGAATTAGGGTTCATGAGCTAGGATGAACGAATTTTGGGGGATTGTTAAATTGACCTCAAATTAGTGTTGTTGGGTAGTTTTGGAACAACATTAATACTTGGTAAAAGGTCCAATTATGGGTTAATCTATGAGCTAAGAGAAAACTCATAGGGTTTAAGGTGGAGAATTGAAGTGTGTTGTTTTGTTGATTTCAATCCAAATTGTTGTTATTGGGTATGTTTAGAGCAATATTGATAATTGGAACATTGTCCAAATATGCTTCGATTATATACCTAAGGCAATGTTCATCCGGGTTTTTGGTGGAATGTGGAAGCATGTGTTTTGTGTGGTTTAAGGTTTCAAGCATGTTTAGACAATGAATTTGAGCAACTTTAAGTCTTGGAGTGAGGTCCAATTGTCAATGGATATTGATGTGTTGAATGAAAGTGTAATGTGGAAAATGTGTGAAATGCTTAGGTGATTTGTGAAGCAAGGTTTGAGGTTGGATAAGGAAGGAGGTTGGTGTGTGGTGCTTGGCTGCTACCCTCTACGGTTGCGTCTGCTTGCGTTTCGAGGTAAGGGTTCGACCTACCTATATTAGTATAATGTAGGATGGTTGAGGCAAGTCTTGGGCCTCGGTCTCTGACTTCGGTCTTAGATCGGGATTGTGGAGCCCCAAGGCTAGTCCCATGGTAGGAGTATCGGTGCGCAGGTAGGAGTATCGGTGCGCAGGTTCTGTTCTGTGTGTGGACGCATGGCGAATGCCGGTTGGACCGGGGAAGATCTAGCCATGGTCCGTGATTTATGATGTTTGTTGGATGCATGGCGAATGCCGACGCATGGCGAATGCCGGTTGCGACCGGGGAAGATCTAGCCATGGTCGGGGAAGACCTAGCCATGGTCCGTGACATATGGGGTTTGCTGGGTGCATGGCGAATGCCGACGCATGGCGAATGCCGGTGCGTCCGGGGAAGATCTAGCCATGGTCGGGGAAGATCTAGCCATGACCCGTTACATTCGGATGTTGTGCACACATCACACATCATTTATTTCTGCATATGTTCTGACCTGTATATTTGCTATCTGTATGTATATCTGCTCTGATCTGTCTTTGCAGGTTTGTCGGAAGAACATCGTTACTACTGCCTAAGCTCTTACTGGGTTTTTCTTTAAGAAAAACTCACACCCCTTACTTAATATTTTTCAGGAGATAAGGATTCTGGGCCAGCGGAGTAGGATTTCCGCAAGGCTGTCTGGTTTGCTATTTTTGAGGGTTTAGCAGCTTTTGGATCTAGACTTCGGGTTCCTCGTCGGTTTCTTTATCCGACGCCCGACTTTTGTACGGTTGCATCTTCAGCCTGTAGATAGCTCTGTAGCATGATACTCTGTTGGCATGTAGTATTATGATAGCATGTTATCATTAGATCTGTCTGTTCATCTGAGTTTGATTATGGTTATGTATTTATATGCGTTCTGCTCTGAGCTGATTGAATGAGTATGTTGATCTGTGTGGAAGCCTCTGTTCGGTAGTGAAAGAACAGACTTCCTTTTTGATAATCTGATTTCGATGATCTGCTTCTGATATTCTGATCATGGGCGGAGCCCATTGCTTCTGTTATTGTGATCTGTTTCTGTGCATGAATTGTTATATTTGATCTGTTGTTAGAAAGGGACCTACTGGGTTAGTTAAAGGCCCGCGAAATACTCTCACATTAGCTGCGCTACCCGGTCCCACCTTGCTCACCACCGCCCCCTGAAATTCCGGCCGGCGACCGCTTCCATGAAGTTCAAAACCGCCGGGTCCCTTGGCTAAGGTGTCTCGACGGGGAAGGTGGTGACATCCAAGGAGTGGGTGTTGCCTCTAAAAGTAGCTTGAGATTTGCAATTATCTCTTCACCCCATTTGAATTCTTCTTCACACTTTCCTCTATATTTTGCTCGAAGTGCTCACCTTTCTCTTCCAAGTTCATATCTTCTAATGGCTGGTCGTGTTTCACAATTGTGGCATCATCTTGCATCTCATGGCTCATCTCTAGGAATTGGTCTTGTAAATCCCATGCCATTTGTGCACATAAAACTTTCATGTTCTTCAATGATGCCCTTGTTTCTTCTTTCGCATATGCCATTTTGTTGGTCAAAGTGTTGCATCCCTCTTCAATCATCTTGTTGCCTTCTCTTATCTCTATAGCTAGATCCTCTATTAATTGACTAAGAGAAGGCTTTTCTTCAATTTTGGGCTCCATGAAGAGAGGTGAAGGGTGGGGGTTCTCTCTTTTGAACCTTTCCTCTTCTCTTTTGTTGCTTTCCCGAAGTTCACTTATGAAATCTTCCAATGTTTGGTTCATGGAAAGCAACACTTCATTTTGTTGCACAAGAGACGGTTCCTTCATTACTTTGGTCATTTCCTCCTCTCTTTGAATGTTGTTTGCCCTCATCTCATTCACAAGATCATCTAACTTTTGTGTCATAGAAAGCAATGCTTCATTCCGTTGCACAAGAGGTGGTGGAGATGTGACATAGTAGTACTCATGAGTGTTTGCTCCATAATCTTCATATGTTGGCTCCCAAGTGTAGAATGTTTGATGATTGTAGAAGCCCTTTCCTCTCCATGAGTCTTGTTGTCCATTTGACCAAGTATCTTCATAAGCATCCATGTCCTCCCAATGATAGTGGTCTTGGTTGTTCCTCCACATGTTGTGGTGTGCCATTAGTAGCACAAAAGATGGTACCTACAATGCAAGAAAAGAAATGGAAGTAAACATGGTCTAAAATCTTCAATGCAAGGAAATAAACATGATATGCAACATGCAACACACAACACAAAAAGTCTAAAAACTTACACTCAACTCCCCTTCATCGGCGCCAATTTGATCAAGGGTGTTTTTACTCAATGCAAAACACAGGTGCAATGATTCAAATACATTTATAAACACCTTAACTCACCCTTGTATTTGTCAAAAATAGTGTAGGGCGAAGAGTAAGGGGTCGAACCCAAGAGAATCGAGCGTTCCTAGGCTAGTGTGCAATGTGTATAACTATGCTAGAATGCAATGCAAGGGGCAGCAATGGTTTGATGGGATGGTTGGTGGAAAGTGTAACTAATTTAAATGAAACTAGATGCAATGGAGGCAACGAGTGAAATGAAACAAGTAAGAGCTAGGAAAATTAGAACTTGTGGAATTTCAAGTATAGAGATCTCTTCGGGGATTCATGCATCTTAGAGGCTACTTGTGCATCTCAACTCATGGTTTAGAGATTGATTACTAAAGCTAACATGCTTCCATCTCTAGATAGCACATTAATCTCTCGCCAAACACTAACCTAAACAACTCTCGTTGTATTAGCATTAGGTGACAAGGCATGAACAACTCCTAATCTACTAATCAATCAACTCCTAGATGTTATCTCTAACAATCAGCAAGCCAATCAACCAAATCCCTTAGGCAAAGTTCATTAAAACCTCTCTCGAGCATTTCAACAAACACCTTAGATGCATATGCTATAGTTAGCCACTCTCTAACATACTTAAGCATTCAATGATCATGGAATTGGTATCTAAATCCATACAAGTCGAGAATATCACAATCAAACCTCTAATAACATTAAACCCCCAAGAAGAAATGAAAACTACCTACTCCTACTCATGATACTACTCAAAATCAGCACCAATAAAACACCAACAATGAAGAGTAAAAGAGAGAGATAGGATAGAAATCACCCTATAAATGATCATCCACAAGAGCCCCAATCAACCTCTCATAATTGTGAGGTTGAAGGGGCTCATAAGCCCTAGGAGAAAGAGGAAGAACAGCTCCAACTTCAAGTTTGATGTGAAATTCGTGTAAATGGTGAGATGTGTCTAAAACTCATCCTAAAAGTCTATATATACTATATCTAATAGTCTAAAAGGTCCCTAGATATATGAGACATCATAACAAGGTAAAATAAGGGTAAACATGTCCAAAAACCGAGTCCAAAACGAGTGGAATCGAGTTTGAATCGAGAAAGACTCATTAAATGACGTGGAGGCCCGAGGCTGTCTTTGGGGGTTGCGCCTGGTAGGCCTGGGGATGCGCCTGTACTGTTCACGGAGGGTCATTTTTCTCCGGAGGATGCGCCGGGGTGCGCCTGGTGGGCCTGGGGATGCGCCTGGTCTCTCCATTTTGGCCAATTAGCTCCGGAGGATGCGCCTGGATGCGCCTGGGGGTTGCGCTGGTACTGTTCACAGCAACAAAATCTTGGTAGAAGACCTTCTTCCCATGCTTTACCATGTTGGGTCCTTTCACGAGGTTCTCCGCGCTTCATCTCCACTCCTCAAGTGTGTGCCTATGTACAAATTGACACGGCGAATAAAGCGCACACATAATACAAAAATAAGCTCAAATAAGTGATGAATTTGACTTAGAACACCATGAAAATGTGGAATGTATGTGCCACACATCACTTTGCGTGGACTACAAGGGGGTAAACAGGGCCTTCCCAAGAGATCCCTATCCCCTACCTTCCATCGATCAACTGGTTGACTCAACCGTTCATCACTCTGTCTTCTCCTTCCTCGACGCATACAGCGGGTACCATCAAGTTTTTATGGACCCAGAGGACGCGGTAAAAACCGCCTTCACTACAGGCGAAGCCGTCTACCATTATATCAGAATGCCCTTAGACTTAAAAAATGCAGGGGCTACTTTCCAAAGGCTTGTAAATCAGGTCTTCTCCGGCCAGATCGGCCGAAATCTTGAAGCTTATGTTGATGACATTGTGGTCAAAAGCAAAGCCACCTCCACACATCTCACGGACTTAGAGGAAACATTTGCCAACTTCTGTAAGTATAATATGCGGTTGAACCCAAAGAAGTGTATCTTTGGCATTGGCGAAGGCAAGTTTCTGGGTTACCAGATTTCCAAAGGAAGGATTCATGCGAATCCTAAAAAGATTGAAGCCATCACCACTTTGCGCACCCCTAGGGGGCTCAAAGACGTTCAGCAACTGGCAGGAAAGCTAGTTGCCTTGGGACGGTTTGTCTCCAAACTCAGCGATCGCTGCAGACCTTTCTTCAATCAAATCCGCAAGAAAAAAGCTTGCAAGTGGACAGAAGAATGCCAGGAGGCATACGATTCAATCAAGCAACACTTACAAGAGTTGCATGCACTCAAGTGCCCTAAACCAAGCGACGACCTGGTCCTCTACCTTGCCACCTCTGATAGGAGCGTCGCCTCTATCCTTATCAATGAAGAGGCTGCCAAACAATGCCAGTCTACTACACCAGTCACACCCTCCAGGATATGGAAACAAGGTATCCTCCTCTCCAAAAAGCTATCTTATCTCTTGTATATGCGGCAAGGAAGCTCAAGCCCTACTTCCAAGGGCACACAATTATAGTCCGAACGGACACCAATCTAGGATATTCTGAGGCGGCCCGAACACTCAGGGCGCCTTGCCAAATGGTGCATAGAGCTCGGTGGCTTTAACATCAACTATGAGCCTAGAAAGGCAATTAAGGGCCAGGCCCTCGCCGACTTCATTGCGGAATTTTCGGATGTTGACATCATCCCGGCCCCTGAACAGGGTCCCGCACCACAACCCATTCCCCCAGAATGAGACATGTTCGTGGATGCCTCATCCAAGCTTGGATCCCCCGTGGGGGGCGTATATCTCCGCGGACCTCTAGGTATGGAGGTATCTCTTCGCGTCTCTTTCCAATTCCAAGTTACTAAGAATGTTGCAGAATATGAGGCCCTCATCGCGGGGCTCAAACTCGCCATAAGGGCAGGCATTCGCCGCCTTCATGTCCACAGCGACTCGCAACTGGTAATTCACCAGGTCCAGGGATGCGCTGAATGCAAAGACGCTACCCTGACCAAATACCTCAAATTGGTGAACGCCTTGCGGACCAACTTTGAGGAAGTTATTTTTCTCCACATTCCTCGTTCCGAGAACACCACGGCAGACATGCTATCCAAGGGAAAGACTCCCTCCACCATGGCCACCCTGGCCAGCCCTTCCATTTCAAAGGCTATGGATATTGCCTCACTGGCAACACAGGACCTGGTCGTAGACTGGAGAGACCCTATTATTATTGGGTTGAAAGCCAGTACCACGGACCCCCAAGCCCGCACAAGGGCCACCCGTTTTGTTCTCATTAATGACCAGTTATGGCATCGCGAATTCGCAGCACCCCTCCAACGATGCCTCAGCACCCTTGAGGGACGCTCTGTCCTAGATACTCTCCACCAAGGCAATTGTGGCGCACACATTGCTGCGGAGGCGCTTGCCCACAAGGCCCTTCGTCAAGGGTATTACTGGCCTACCTTGAAAAAGGACGCCGCTGCACTGGTCTAAACATGCCACCAGTGCCAGATCAATTCTCGCATCCAGCGACTGCCATCTACGGAATCTCCAGCACTGACAAACCCAGTGCCCTTTGCCCTGTGGGGCCTTGACCTCATTGGTCCGATGCCGACCGCTCCAGGTCAGTACCGCTTCTGTGTGGTTGCAGTTGATTATTTCTCTAAATGGGTCGAAGTAGAACCCCTGGTCTCCATCACTTCCGCCAAGATCATCAAATTCCTATGGAAAAATCTTGTCTGCCGGTACGGCAGCCCTCGTGCTATTATTACAGATAATGGCACTCAATTTGCCAGTCACAGCGTCCAACAGTGGGCCCAAGACAATAATGTCCGCATGCTTTTCGCCCCAGTGGCGCACCCCCAGTCTAATGGGCAGGTTGAGGTCACCAACCGCACCCTCAAGGAAGGCCTCAAGAAGCGCTTTGAGGGGGCCAAAGGCTGCTGGGTAGATGAACTCCCAAGTATCTTGTGGGACTATCGCACCACAACGCGAACCCCAACAGGCGAAACGCATTTCTCCCTCGTATATGGTGCAGACGCGCTCCTGCCTATTGAGGCAAACCTCCCTACGATCCGTATGATCAACTTCACTGACAAAGCCAACGCTCAAGGGCTTCGCGACAAACTCGACTTAATTGAGGAACTGCGCGAGGGCGCCCACCTTCGCATGTCTGCCCTCAAACAGAGGCTCAGTCTTCACCACAATGCCCGGGTAAAACCCAAGGCACTACAACAAGGGGGCCTTGCCCTGCTCAAGTCGGCCCTCACCGCTCGCGACCCCAAACAGGGTGTCTTGCGACCAAACTGGGACGGACCTTATATTGTTCATAAACAAATCCGCCCAGGAGTCTATGAATTACAAGACCGTGATGGTCGTCTTCTTCCCCGCAACTTTCATGCGAATGACTTACGCCCATATTACGTGTAAGTCCTCAGTCTTACGTCTTCAATTCAATAAAATACATGTGTATTTCTTCCTGTCTTACAGCTTTACATGGCGTTACAAATGCCCTCTCTGTCGCCCGATGCACCCAACCGGTGAGACTGGGCATTTGCCTAAATCACGGCATCAGACCTTGTCAGGTCTCACTTGCGCACACACACAAGGGGAAGCCACCTGAGGTCGCGCCGCAGGTAGTTGCGGGTCTCATTCCCCAACTGACCTTCAACTCGCCCAGCCCCAAGGGTAATCCCCTTGTGCCGCGGAAGTGTAACCCCCTTTTGGCCCCTTCAGTGAGGTCTATGTGTAAGTCATCCTCGCACGCCACAGCAGACCTTCCGCTCGGACTTCTCCACACAGGTAGTTGCGGGTCTCATTCCCCAACTGACCTTCAACTCGCCCCGCCCCAACGGTGTCACAGCCACCCCGCCCGGTTGCGGAGGCGGAGCTGGCTGCGACGTCGAGAGCCGGAACCTACGGCGGAAAGCGCGGCAACGGAGCATCGAGCCCAAATAACAAACAGCCAAGTGGTAACTAGCAACCTAGATACTCAATCAAGGCAAGCATACTAGAAAAAATCCAACTTCTACCAAACATGCAGTTCATGGTGTCAAACATCAAACATCGCCACAACACAGAAACACCAAAATCCATGATATAACCACAACTCCAATATAAGCAAGTCGGGGCTCCGCCCTCGACTCAGAAGACAATAAAGGCAGAGTATTTCTCAGATTATACGTCTTATACAAACACATGATCTAAACTACATGCACGCAGCTACATCTACAGAGCCATTAAACCAAAACCTATATATACCTATTGTGCGGAATCGGAAACTTTCTCACTCAGGAGATTTTCCGCCCGTGGTACTACTGCTGCTGCTGAAACCCAAGAAACCCGAAAGCACTGCGGATCTCTATTCCGCCAATTGCTTTTCAGAACAACCTGAAAGGTGTAAACAAATGAAAGGGTGAGTCCTCGAAAGGACCCAGTAAGGGCTTAAGGCAAAAGTGCAGTTTGCCCACAGGGCAACAATCTGAACCTGCAAAACAGAATAACACAGCATATACATATACATACGAACATAAAGCATATAGTGAATCATAAACCATCGCATGCGGTCCAACCGCCAGAACGACCCGTTACGACAGCCCTCAACAGAGGTCAGAATATACGGATCAGAACAGAACAGATAGCACGGTACCGGCTGGGGTCGCGATCCCCAAACTGTCGTAGGGTCACAGAACAGAAGTATCGGCACTCCCGGTGCGGATACACAGAACAGAACCAAGGAGTACCCGTGGTCTCTCCAACCATACGGGTCTCGCCACAGAATCAGAACATATAAATGAAACATACAAATACAGCAGGGATATCATACCTGATAACATTCATGGAGCAGAACAAACGTACATTTTACCAAATTAAGCCCTTACCTCAGAAACGCTGCCCCGCAGCCCAACACTCGGGAAAATCCCGACTCCCGACCCGAAATGCACAACTTGACTCCTACGGGTCCGCGCTACTCCACCAACGCAGAATCAAGCTGTACAACCATAGTTGGATCAGAACACATCCAAACAAACCCCAGAAAACAATTTCCGCACAAACCCGCACTTTCCCGGAAAATTCCACAGAAAGCTCGGTTTTACAAACCGAGCCTGAACATTGTTAATTATACACCACTAAACCCATTCCAACCCTTAAACCCACATTCCGGACGCCTTTCCCGGAAAACCCGCTTAAACCTAACTTTTCCCACCGTTGTCCGAAAATGATGTTTCAAACACCATCATGAACCTATTTCCATACACAATAGCAATTTAGGATTCAAACCAACCAACGCACAACCTTATCATGGAAAAAGTTTCATTTGAACATTTTGACCCTTAACCAATTTTTCACCACACCTCCAAATCAAACCATTCAAGCTTCTAATTAATCACACTAATCCTCAATTTCATTTCTTAACCAACATTACTAACCAATTGCATCAAAATCCACAAACCCCTTTCTACACAA
This sequence comes from Stellera chamaejasme, assembly GCA_024586325.1. Classification (NCBI taxonomy): domain Eukaryota; kingdom Viridiplantae; phylum Streptophyta; class Magnoliopsida; order Malvales; family Thymelaeaceae; genus Stellera; species Stellera chamaejasme. Next base: position 31,209,776 of record CM044981.1, read on the forward strand.
TTCGGCCAAAAGAGGTATTCCTCACCCATCTTCCATTTCAATCCAAACAAAGTTCCATTAGCACTCTTTAATCACCAATTGCAATTATTAAGCAAGATCATTAACCAATTTCACCTAAACAACCAAAACCTCTTCACTTAACAATTTGGCCAAAGAGGGGTTTTTAACCCAACTTGTTTTCCATCAAATTGAATCCACACATGAGCTTAGAATCATGCTAGGATTAACATACTTGAAGCATGATTCAAGAAGACAAACACACATTAATTTAGAAATTCCAATAAATTCGGCCAAATTGGGTATTTTTCAACCAAGAAGTTTCTCCAAAATCTAACACTTGATTAACACTCCCATACCACCCAAGAACATCATACTAAAAGATGGGAGGAGAAAATCATCCTAGCATGTAGCTAAGAACAAACTCATAATTCTCAAAATCTCCTCTTTTCCTTCACTAACTCATGTTTCCAACATGAAAAGAGATGAAAGAAGGAAGCTTACAAAGATTGATGCCAAAACCTTGATGATTCTAGTCAAGAAGAAGAATTTCAAGCTTGAGAGCAAGCTCCCATGGTGGCGGCAGCAAGAGCAAGAGGAAGAAGAAGAAGAAAATGAAGAAATATAATCCAATTATGAAATATATAAGCTTTATATATTTTCCTACTTTAAACCCATACCTCCCTTCCTAAATTATAATAGGACATGTGTCCCATTAATCACACACACACACACACTTGCTGCCGAAAAAGGGCTGCTGCTGCCCATGCTGATTTCTTTTAAATTTGCACCCATTTGCAAATTAACTCCCAATTTTTCCGAAAGTTCCAATTCTTTTTGCCCAAAAATAATTACCGAATTCCAAAATTAATGAAATTCGGACACAATCTTCAGAATATTATAACATTCACAGAACATTTTTCAAAAGTTCATTTACCATTCCGGAGTGTCCTACCGAGCTCGCTGAACCCGAACCAAAACCCGACGTGCGAGCCTGTCAACCTGAACCGAAATTCCATCACTCCAAAATTCTATAAAAATTCCCATAAATTCCATCTTAAATTCAAACACAACTTACTCCAAAGTCGTCAGAAAATTTCCATCCCGAGCCCCGGGATTCCCGTCCCGAGCCCCGGGAGTCGCCCGGAACCGAACGTCCCGCCCCAAATATTAAACTCCACAACCACCTCCGGGACGTCTCCACGACTCCAAAACTACAAACGGCTTCTCAAACTGAGATCTCGAGAGCGCTACCGAGCCCGCTGTACGTCCCGAGGCGACCCGACAACCCCCCGGCGCGGAAAAATATTTTGGCGGAAACGTCAGGGACCCACACGACCTCAAATACGGAAGGGTTCGCCAAAATGATACTCGGATAGGGCTCGGGAGCCGTCTGAACGCCGAAAACGTGACCGCGAGGCCAAAGCCGGAGCCCGGGTCACCGTCGCAACCCGCTCGGGGTGACCGTAACATTCTCCCCCTTAGAACTCTTGGTCCTCCAAGAGTAGCTCGAACCAACCAGACAGTGTCGCTACCAACCAGAAAATATAAACATTCCTCTAACCCGAACAATCGGACCACCGTATCGGGTGCGGCGGGAGTGGTAGTTTAGACTACCATACGAGCCTCACGGCGTCCCACCCTCCGGGTGCATCTTATTGCACCCGAGACAGATTGCAGTATTTCCACCGACAACCCCAGACAGAGTGCCGAACCTAAATCTAACCGATCCACAACAGGCTATCACGGAAGGTACCACATAAAATGTAAAGCTTGATTGGGGAAAACCCAACCTAACAACTTACTGAAACCCATAAGAACCGATAAAATTGGGGTAACTTGCCCCGCCTACCAAATCTTCTTGTCCCTCGATCGGTGCTACCTCCGGTCAAATTCTGTCACCAAACTCGATTCGAGAGCCCTACGGCGGCGGTTCGTATAAACAGTGGTGCAGTCGTTCGCGGTTTTAATCCGCGCCTGTAACAATCTGATCTTCGCCGTAGTCTCCTCAAAAAGCTCGGGTCCCAGCTCAACCCCATCAGACGTATCTGTCCAACAGTATGGTGTCATACACCTCCTCCCGTACAACGCCTCATATGGTACCATGTCAAACGTAGTCTGGGAGCTGTTGTTGTACGAGAACTCTATCAAAGCAACTGCTAGTCCCAAACTCCTCCAAAATCCAAAGTACAGATTCGCAGCATATCCTCCAATATCAGAATCACCGCTCCGACTGCCCGTCCGTCTGTGGGTGATAAACTGTATTCAGATGGAGTCGCGTGCCCAATCCAGAACCGTGCTGTAAAACGCGGATCACGGTCAGATTCAATGGAGTCTGGTACTCCATGCAAACGTACAATCTTCCTGATGTAAAGCCGGCAAGCTTCTCCAGAGGGTCTATGACCCGAATAAGCGAAAAGTGTGCGCACTTTATCAGCTGATCCACAATAACCCGAGATAACATCATGGCGAGACCGTGTCGGGCGGTGCGGTCGAGAAAGTCCATAGTAACATTGCCCCACTCCCGAACTGGAATGGGCAAAGTCTGCGGTGTCCCTGTCGGTTTCCGATGCTCAAACTGCTCGAGTGTGCCTCCTCGAAAATCTCATTCCAGAACTCCTGATCCTCAGGTACATAAAGGCGATCTCAGAAGTATAGCAATCCCTGCCTATACTGAAACGTCGGTAACAAATAAACCCTTATCTTCCCCAGATAACTTCTTCAATACCAGATCTCTATCAAGCCACTCAGAATGTATGGTAAGTGTAATAACCTGAGCACGCTCCCAGAGCTGCCCCCTGTGCCAAAGGCATATCAAATCACTCTCCTCAGATCGGTCACCAACATTTCCTCCCTTAATTAAGCCGGTATACTTCCTACTCAGAGCATCGGCAACCGTGTTGCCCTTGCCGAGATGTACCCGATACTACAATCATAGTCCTTAATGTATTCGAGACATCTGCTGCCTCATGCTAAGCTCCTTCGTAAACAGATATTTCAGACTCTTATGGTCGGTAAGAATCTGAAATTTATTACCAAACAGATATTGATTCCAATGTTTCAGCGCATAAACTATTATAGCCAACTCCAGATCATGTGTCAGTCAGTTCAGCTCATGCGGTCGCAACTGCCTCGACCCATAAGCTACCACAAAACGCTCCTGCGCCAACCCACCCGAAACCGGATGTGGAAGCATCCGTATAAATCACATACGGTAAGCTCGGATGCGGAAGAGTCGAGAATCGGAGCGTTAGTCAACCGCCGTTTCAACTCCACGAAAATTCCGTTCACACCTATCAAACCGAAATACGGTTGACCCTTCTTGGTCAAGCTGCGTAAGCGGAGATGCTAGGATAGAACACCACAGTACAAACCTCTGATAAAATCCTGCTAACCCCAGGAAGCTCCTAATCTCCCGTACCGTGGTTGGTTGTTTCCAGTCCCGAACTGCCCTCACCTTCTCTGGATCCACAGACAGACCATGCTCAGATATAACGTGTCCCAGAAAGGTGACCTCCCGGATCCAGAACTCACACTTTGAGAATTTAGCATAAAGCTGATGTTTCCAAAGTGTCTGCAGAACTACCCTCAGGTGCTCCCGATGCGAGTCCTCATCCCTAGAATACATCAGAATATCATTGATAAAAACCACCAGAAATGAGTCCAAGTACGGTCGGAACACCCGATGCATCAGATCCATGAATGCCGCTGTAGCATTGGTCAGCCCGAATGGCATGACCGTAAACTCAAAGTGTCCAAATCGGGTGCGGAAAGCAGTCTTAGGTATGTCCTCTTCCTTCACCCTAAGCTGAAAATACCCGGATCGGAGATTAATCTTTGAGAAAACTCTTGAACCCCGAAGTTGATCAAAAGATCGTCAATCCTCGGTAACGGATACTTATTCTTCCCAATAAGAGCCTTCAACCGTCTGCAATCAAAACAAAGTCAGAGTGTCCCATCATTCTTCTTAACAAACAGAACCAGAGCACCCCACGCTGAAGTGCTCGGTCGGACGAAACTCTTTTACTGTAATTCCTCCAGTTACTTCTTCTACTCCTGCATCTCAGAAATGGACATCCGATAAGGAGGAATAGATATCGGAGCAGTACCCTACTGCAGGTGGATGTCAAAAACAATTCCCCGCTCTTATGGTAATCCGGGCAACTCCTCCGGAAATACCTGCGGAAAATCTCGAACCAACGGTAAACCATCCAACTTCAACCTAATACCACTTCATTCAGATCATAGCATCCCTACACCAACTATCGGCTGATCCGTAATCAGAGCTCCTTCGTGTGCGTGCGATAGTCAAACCAAGCGGAGTCGTGAGAGGTAGTACCTCTCCGAAACCATAATGGTACGGGTTGCACAATCAACGTGCACGAGTTCTTGGATAGCCAGTCCATTCCAAGAATAACATCATAGTCCGGCGTGTCTAAAACCAACAGATCCGATACTATCATGTCCGCCTACGTATATCGTACAACCCCGAACCATCTCATTGGAAAACAGAAACTGACTTCCTGCGGTTTTTACTAAATGCGTTTGAGGCAAGGTACTAACAGACAGATGCAGAGATGTAACACTTTTCTATGTTACAATGGAAACAGATGCTCCTGTATCAAGTAATACATGAACCGACACCTCATTCAGAAATAAAGTACCCTACAGAATTCCCTGCTGACTGGTACCTGACCGTTGACTAGGTCCTCCCTGATAACCAGGGCCTCCCTTCAGAAAAAGGAAAACCCGTCCTGCTCTGGTTGCTGTGACGGAGGGGATGGCTAAAGCTGCTGTCGCTGCCGAGGTCTCGGGCCACCCATCTGAAACCCACGCCCTCGCGGCGCGTTGGGCTGTACTCGAGACTATGGACGCTGAAGACTGCCAAAACCCTGCCCTACAGTAAGAGGGCAATCCCGTATCCAAAGAGTGTCAGACCTGCAACGTAAACATCGGCCCTCCTGCCTGTAACAAAGTTGACCGAGGTGATACCTACTACTATTCAGACAAGATCGTGCCGGTGGTGCTCCCCCTCTGCCTTTACTAGACTGCCCAGGCCTGTTCGGCCGTCCAGAAATCTGCCGGGGTCCCAGCTGTGTGGAGCCCCTCGTACTTCCCTGACCTCGTTGCAAGGTAATGCCTAAAGGTCTCAAAACCCACCTGAACTCGGGGCGCAGTCAACGAATAAACCTCTTGGCCTTCTATTCTTCCATACCTTGATACCACGGTACATAGTAAACCAGCCGATCAAACTCTCACTCAAACTTTCCGACAAACTTGTCTCCCTGATGAAGCTCATCGAACTGTGCCTGACGCAGATCCCTGGCTACATCCCCGCTGCACTGCTGGGGTAAAATGTAGCCTCCACCAGGAGTTTGTCATCTCCTGCAATCCAAATCTCTACTACCCCAAACCCTTCTCGGTCATTTAACCTCGTGGGGGTTCAAACTCTAAAACCTCTCCAAGAGTCGACCTCGCGGTGGTGCCCCAGATCTCCTCGTCGTTAATAGGACCGATGAGAAGTCTAGGTGTCGCAGTGACCACCCTTGTCAGAGTCACTCACTTACCGATCCCAAACTATGGCGAGCAGTGGCTTAAGTCTCGCTATCACCACCTAATCAAAATGCCCTTACCGTGGCATAAACAGATCTTCCCCTGCCTACTGCCGCCTCCGAACTGCTTTGTCTTTGGCGGTAAAGTACCAAAGACACTGCACAGTCCAACACAAATACCAAACAGAAAGGGTCATGTGACTGCTAGAACCATGGGGGTGATGATTGTGGTTGTTCAACCCCGGGTTACGCTGAACCCGTATCCCATTCTTCGGAGGTGTGGGATTCCAGTCCCGCCCCTCCGATGCCAAAACACGCTGTTCGCGTGTAGTAAATATTCCCTTAAACCAAGTCCAACCAAAGCCAACTTATCCCATATCCAAAAGTCCAAATCAACTAACTCTTCCCCATCTATCCCAAAAGCCAGCAGCAGTATTCTAAGGCTCTGTAGTGTAATGCAATGCATGATGCAGAAATTCATTTTAGAATCACACAACCAAATATCAAATCCTCAAACACAGAATCAGTTCATGTTCATATCACAGAATCACACCACATACCAAACAATGAATTAAAGTACCCGGATCATACCAGAAGTCCAACTTCTAAACCTTCAAAAATGCTTCAAAGAACCGCCCGCTGCTCCACACCCATTCCAAGGTGGTTCAAATAAGGAGGTGGCCAGTCTCCGTACAGAACCGCCCCAGAATGAAACGTAGAACGGTGGCTTGTACCTCGAAGTCACTTCCACAGTTACTTACCCACGAACAGTCTTAACTTACTCCCAGGGTCCACCCTCGGACTTGTATACTTGCCTTTCACATTCCATACCCAAAACCAAACATACTTTACCTTTTGGGTCATTCCGACCCGACCTGCTCTGATACCAACTTGTCACAGCCACCCCGCCCGGTTGCGGAGGCGGAGCTGGCTGCGACGTCGAGAGCCGGAACCTACGGCGGAAAGCGCGGCAACGGAGCATCGAGCCCAAATAACAAACAGCCAAGTGGTAACTAGCAACCTAGATACTCATTCAAGGCAAGCATACTAGAAAAATCCAACTTCTACCAAACATGCAGTTCATGGTGTCAAACATCAAACATCGCCACAACACAGAAACACCAAAATCCATGATATAACCACAACTCCAATATAAGCAAGTCGGGGCTCCGCCCTCGACTCAGAAGACAATAAAGGCGAGTATGTCTCAGATTATACGTCTTATACAAACACATGATCTAAACTACATGCATGCGATTACAACTCTGAGCCATTAAACCAAAACCTATATATATACCTATTGTGCGGAATCGGAAACTTTCTCACTCGGAGATTTTCCGCCCGTGGTACTACTGCTGCTGCTTTGAGACCCAAGAAACCCGAAAGCACCGCGGATCTCTATTCCGCCAATTGCTTTTCGTAACAACTGAAAGGTGTAAACAAATGAAAGGGTGAGTCCTCGAAAGGACCCGGTAAGGGCTTAAGGCAAAGTGCGGTTTGCCCATGTGGCAACAATCGAACTCGCAAAAGCAGAATAACAAGCACATATACATATACATACGAACATAAAGCATATAGTGAATCATAAACCATCGCATGCGGTCAACCGCGAGCGACCCGTTACGGCGGCCCTCAGCGAGAGGTCGAAATATACTGAGATCGAGCGAGCAGATAGCACGGTACCGGCTGGGGTCGCGATCCCCAAACTGTCGTAGGGTCACGTAGGCAAGTATCGGCACTCCGGTGCGGATACACGTCGGCACTCCGAACCAAGGAGTACCCGTGGTCTCTCCAACCATACGGGTCTCGCCACGAGAATCGTAACATATAAATGAAACATACAAATACATTACGATAATATCATAGGAACCCGATAACATTCATGGAGCGGAACAAACGTACATTTTACCAAATTAAGCCCTTACCTCAGAAACGCTGCCCCGCAGCCCAACACTCGGAAAATCCCGACTCCCGACCCGAAATGCACAACTTGACTCCTACGGGTCCGCGCTACTCCACCAACGCAGAATCAAGCTGTACAACCATAGTTGGATCAGAACACATCCAAACAAACCCCAGAAAACAATTTCCGCACAAACCCGCACTTTCCGGAAAATTCCACGAAGCTCGGTTTTACAAACCGAGCCTGAACATTGTTAATTATACACCACTAAACCCATTCCAACCCTTAAACCCACATTCCGGACGCCTTTCCCGGAAAACCCGCTTAAACCTAACTTTTCCCACCGTTGTCCGAAAATGATGTTTCAAACACCATCATGAACCTATTTCCATACACAATAGCAATTTAGGATTCAAACCAACCAACGCACAACCTTATCATGGAAAAAGTTTCATTTGAACATTTTGACCCTTAACCAATTTTTCACCACACCTCCAAATCAAACCATTCAAGCTTCTAATTAATCACACTAATCCTCAATTTCATTTCTTAACCAACATTACTAACCAATTGCATCAAAATCCACAAACCCCTTTCTACACAATTCGGCCAAAAGAGGTATTCCTCACCCATCTTCCATTTCAATCCAAACAAAGTTCCATTAGCACTCTTTAATCACCAATTGCAATTATTAAGCAAGATCATTAACCAATTTCACCTAAACAACCAAAACCTCTTCACTTAACAATTCGGCCAAAGAGGGGTTTTTAACCCAACTTGTTTTCCATCAAATTGAATCCACACATGAGCTTAGAATCATGCTAGGATTAACATACTTGAAGCATGATTCAAGAAGACAAACACACATTAATTTAGAAATTCCAATAAATTCGGCCAAATTGGGTATTTTTCAACCAAGAAGTTTCTCCAAAATCTAACACTTGATTAACACTCCCATACCACCCAAGAACATCATACTAAAAGATGGGAGGAAGAAAATCATCCTAGCATGTAGCTAAGAACAAACTCATAATTCTCAAAATCTCCTCTTTTCCTTCACTAACTCATGTTTCCAACATGAAAAGAGATGAAAGAAGGAAGCTTACCAAAGATTGATGCCAAAACCTTGATGATTCTAGTCAAGAAGAAGAATTTCAAGCTTGAGAGCAAGCTCCCATGGTGGCGGCAGCAAGAGCAAGAGGAAGAAGAAGAAGAAAATGAAGAAATATAATCCAATTATGAAATATATAAGCTTTATATATTTTCCTACTTTAAACCCATACCTCCCTTCCTAAATTATAATAGGACATGTGTCCCATTAATCACACACACACACACACTTGCTGCCGAAAAGGGCTGCTGCTGCCCATGCTGATTTCTTTTAAATTTGCACCCATTTGCAAATTAACTCCCAATTTTTCCGAAAGTTCCAATTCTTTTTGCCCAAAAATAATTACCGAATTCCAAAATTAATGAAATTCGGACACAATCTTCAGAATATTATAACATTCACAGAACATTTTTCAAAAGTTCATTTACCATTCCGGAGTTTCCTACCGAGCTCGTTGAACCTAAACCAAAACCCGACGTGCGAGCCTGTCAACCTGAACCGAAATTCCGTCACTCCAAAATTCTATAAAAATTCCCATAAATTCCATCTTAAATTCAAAGACAACTTACTCCAAAGTCGTCAGAAAATTTCCATCCCGAGCCCCGGGATTCCCGTCCCGAGCCCCGGGAGTCGCCCGGAACCGAACGTCCCGCCCCAAATATTAAACTCCACAACCACCTCCGGGATGTCTCCACGACTCCAAAACTACAAACGGCTTCTCAAACTGAGATCTCGAGAGCGCTACCGAGCCCGCTGTACGTCCCGAGGCGACCCCGACAACCCCCCGGCGCCAGAAAAATATTTTCGGCGGAAACGTCCGGGGGACCCACACGACCTCAAATACGGAAGGGTTCGCCAGAATGATACTCGGATAGGGCTCGGGAGCCGTCTGAACGCCGAAAAACGTGACCCGCAGGCCAAAACCGGAGCCCCGGGTCACCCGGTCGCAACCCGCTCGGGGTGACCGTAACAAACGGTAATCCCCTTGTGCTACGGAAGGGTAACCCCCTTTTGGCTCCTTCAGGGAGGTCTATCTGTAAGTCGTCCTCGCACGTTACAGCAGACCTTCCGCTTGGACTTCTCCACACAGGTAGTTGCGGGTCTCATTCCCCAACTGACCTTCAACTCGCCCCGCCCCAAGGGTAATCCCCTTGTGCTGCGGAAGGGTTACCCCCCTTTTGGCTCCTTCAGGGAGATCTATGTGTAAGTCGTCCTCGCACGCCACAGCAGACCTTCCGCTCGGACTTCTCCACACGGGTAGTTGCGGGTCTCATTCCCCAACAGACCTTCAACTCGCCCCGCCCCAAGGGTAATCCCCTTGTGCTGCGGAAGGGTAACCCCCTTTTGGCTCCTTCAGGGAGGTCTATGTGTAAGTCATCCTCGCACGCCACAACAGACCTTCCGCTCGGACTTCTCCACACAGGTAGTTGCGGGTCTCATTCCCCAACTGACCTTCAACTTGCCCCGCCCCAAGGGTAATCCCCTTATGCTGCGGAAGGGTAACCCCCTTTTGGCTCCTTCAGGGAGGTCTATGTGCAAGTCGTCCTCGAACGCCATAGCAGACCTTCCGCACGGGCTCCTCAACACAGCAACGGGTCTCACTCCCCAGAACCTCAGATGGTTTTCCACTTGTCTCAACAAGTGCCCTACTGCCTTCGCCGACGCGCGACTTTAGGCTCGACGTAAACTGAGTCTTTTACTTCATTCCTTTCATATATATGGTGAGCAATCTGCAGGGGTCTTCTACTTGGTACACTGTACACTACCCAAGGGCTTGCTCCCTGAAAAATTGCCCATAGTCTTCAAGGGTACCTCCTATGCAAGCCCTAAAAGGGCCCTTATAACTTGTCTCAACAAGTGGTCTCCATCTCAGCTTGTCTCAGCAAGTGAACCCACAAATTATCTGGAATGATATATGTGGCTCCGTTGTTGCGGATTTTAAGTGCCTCGTCACTATGAACTCAAACCGAGTCTCCAACTCCTTGACAAGTGATCTCTGTGGCTTCGCCATTGCGAACCCCAGAAAGACTTCTCTCCACAAACAGGACTTAGCCTATGGTTGTTAACCTAGCTAACGTGCCCTACACTGCTATCGCGAAATAAAAGCGAGACTACAGGACAGTAAGGGTAAAATGAAATTTTACTTCATCTGTTTCCAAGAAAATATGCATGAATGCAGGTGTCTTTATACAACAAGAGGGGGGCATCCACATATTGGAGCCTCCACCCTAGTCCAAAAGGGCATACCAGGCTTCGCCCATCTTCTTTCCCTGCTCCCCCCAGTTCAGCAGGGCCTCTACTGTTGGATCGCTGGTGTTAGCAGCATCCAGAATCCCAAGACTCAGCTTGGGAATGCCTTCTCCACTTAGAAGCGGCATCGCAGCCAGCCCTCCTCGTAGGCCTGCGCCCCGGCTTCGCCCAGAGCTTGGATCTCACCAAGCTTCTCTATCAGTCGGGGCATCCGCTCAGGGATGGGCACCTTGATAGAGGAAGAGGACTTAGGATCCTCATCTGCAAAGGGAGGGAGGCCCAAAGCCTTCTCCATCCCCTTTACTGAGACCACCGCCTTCTCAAGCTTAGTGGCGACCTCCAGGCGTGCCTTCATGGCAGCCTCAGCAGCAAGCCTGCCCTCTTCCATCTTCTTGTCTGCCAGATGAGCCTGGGCGATGGCCTGGCGCTCCACCTCCTTGGTCGCAGCCTTTGCCTGTTCAATTTCAGCCTTCGCTGATTGAAGGGACTCCTTCAGAGCAGCAGCCTCAATCTGCTGGGCTTCTAAGCTTGCGGCATGCTGAAGAATGCGGTGCTTGAATGCACCAATAAGGCTGGCCTGCTCACACCGGTACAACCTGCTGGTTGTCCTCTCCTTGTTGACGTAGTCGCACCAACTCTCTAGTTGGGCCACACGCTTGGTATGCTCCTCTTTGAGCTCCTCCTCCCTCTTTTTTGAGGCCTCCAGCTCCCTCCTGAGAGAAGCAATCTCTGTTATCTGGGCGTCGTCCCGCTTGTTGGCATACTTCAGGAAGTCATGCCATTGCTCAGCAGCAGCATATCCTTTGACGGCCGCCTACATCCCAGTTCTATTTAAGCAAAGGCAGAAAGAGGCTAAACTGAACTTATACATAAAGACCAGAAGCTGTCTTACCTGCAGACTCTGTTGAGCTGCCTCCCTCATGAGTTCAGCAGGGGAGTCCAAGCTCCGCTCTGTCACCTCCCTGTCGTAGGGGCGCAGCCCCTCCAGGCAGGATAGGAGGGTTTGCTCCCCTCCCTTCAGCAGTGAACTGCTGTTCCTGAGAAGGAAGACCGGATCCCATCCATCTTTCAGGAGCCTTCCTTGCTCCCTGTACACCCTGAGCCTGGTCTGGTGCCTCTTCACCCTCATGAGGTCTGGCTCCTCAGACCACTTGGGGACCGACTTGGCAGCAACGCGCCTTCGCTCCAAATAATGGGGCCAGACCCCGGTCTCCTCAAGGATCTCAATTCTGGTCCCCAGGTCTGCAGGGATCTCTGTCGGGGTCCCTTGGTCCACTGGGACCTCGCGGGAACCAAGCTTTTGCCCTGAAGGGCCCGCACCTACAAAGTTGCAGGTATCAGCAACTGGGAAACGGAAGTATAAACGCAAAACAGGAGAAAACACTATCAAGTCAAAAAGACTTACCAGCAGAAGGACGCCCCCATCCACTGACTTCCAGCTGGCTGCTAGAAGGTTGGGCTATCTCCCAACCACTTGTCCTCGCAGAGGACCATGTTACCAGACCCCCTCCCCTGGGGCCTCACACTCAAAAGAGGAGGAAGTCTCCTCAATCCTCAGGATCCTCTTCCCCTTTGTTGCAGGGGCCTTCTCCCCTGAAGGAGCCACTTCAGGGATCCCCTCTCCAGAAGGGGTTGCTGCAGGGGTCTCCTCCCTTGCAATGGTGGCCTCCATCTCCTCCTCCACAGGAGTGACTGTTGCCTCCTGTTGGCCAGATCCACCAATGGCCTGGGCAGCCTGGCTACCCCTCCTCATGGAGATCAGGATATTACCTGCTGACATCTTGCCCTTGGGAGGGGGCACTTTTCCTCTGGTGAGGATCTGCCGCGACCACATGACCGGGCAAGTCTTCGCCTTGGGCTGGGGAAGGGTTCGCGAAGAGCCCGGACACAAAGGCTTCAGCAGCAGCCTCCTCAGAAGAAATAGGCTGCACCACTGAGATGGGCACAGCCTCTATGGGAGCAGCGCTGTCTGCCTGCGCTCCCTCTGGGACCTCTGCAGAAGGCACGGCCTCTTCAGCAGTTGGAGGCACTTCAACCTCCACTCCTCTGGCTTCCTCAGCCATAGGCTCCGCGGCCTCCTCCACAGCACTGGGGACTTCCTCCCCAGCAGGCTCCTTAGCCTCCTCAGTTAAAGGGACTGCGGCAGGCCCCTCTGCTTTAGAAGGCCTCATGGCCCTCCAGTCGGCTCCGCAGCCCTGGCCCCCTCAGCAACAGCGGAGGCACTCCCTTCTCCAGGCTGCGCGCAGCTCACTCTTCTCTTCTTCACAGCCACCCCGCCCGGTTGCGGAGGCGGAGCCGGCTGCGGCGTCGAGAACCGGAACCTACGGCGGAAAGCGCGGCGTGAGCATCGAGCTCAAATAACAAACAGCCAAGTGGCAACTAGCAACCTAGATACTCATTCAAGGCAAGCATACTAGAAAAATCCAACTTCTACCAAACATGCGGTTCATGGTGTCAAACATCAAACATCGCCACAACACAGAAACACCAAAATCCATGATATAACCACAACTCCAATATAAGCAAGTCGGGGCTCCGCCCTCGACTCAGAAGACAATAAAGGCGAGTATGTCTCAGATTATACGTCTTATACAAATACATGATCTAAACTACATGCATGCGGCTACATTTCTGAGCCATTAAACCAAAACCTATATATATACCTATTGTGCGGAATCGGAAACTTTCTCACTCGGGAGATTTTCCGCCCGTGGTACTCTGCTGCTGCTGAAACCCAAGAAATCCGAAAGCACTTTGCGGATCTCTATTCCGCCAATTGCTTTTCGAACAACTGAAAGGTGTAAACAAATGAAAGGGTGAGTCCTCGAAAGGACCCGATAAGGACTAAGGTAAAAGTGTAGTTTGCCCATATGGCGCGAATCGAACTGCAAAAGCAGAGCGATACAAGCACAATCGCATATATACATGTATGCAAAGTCAGAGGTGAGTCAGAATCCATCGTATGCGGTCCAACCGCCAGAACGACCCAAAACGACAGCCCTCTAAGAGGTCAGAATATACAGAACAGAACAGAACAGAACAGAAAGCACGGTACCGGCTGGGGTCGCGATCCCCAAACTGTCGTAGGGTCACAGAAGTATATCGGCACCCCAAGTGCGGATCTCCCGGTGCGGATACGCATAACAGAATCAAGGAGCACCCGTGGCCTCTACGACCATTCGGGTCTCGTCACAGAACAGAACATATAATAATAAGAATACATAAACATAAACATAAGTAACATTACCTGATAAACATATACATAACAGAATAGGAACCCGGGCCTCTAAGGTCATCCGGGCCTTGAAACAGAACAAACGTACATTTTACCAAATTAAGCCCTTACCTCAGAAGCGCTGCCCCGCAGCCCAAAACTCGTGAAACCCCGGCTCCCGACCCGAAATGCACAACTTGACTCCTACGGGTCCGCGCTACTCCACCAACGCAGAATCAAGCTGTACAACCATAGTTGGATCAGAACACATCAAAACAAACCACAGAAAACAATTTCAGCACAAACCCTCACTTACAGGAAAATTCCACAGAAATCTCGGTTTTACGAACATAGCTAGAAACTTGTTATTCCAACACCCACAAACATATTCCAACCCTTAAACCCGCATTCCGGACATTACTCCCGATAACCCGCATAAACCTAACTTTCTCATTTCTAACCCGAAAATGGTATTTCAAACACCATAACGCACCTACTTCCACCCACATTACCAATTTAGCATCCAATTCAATCAACACACACCACCAACATTGAAAAAGAATCACTTCAACAATTTGATCCTTAACCAATTTTTCACCCCACTTCCAATTCAAACCGTTCAAGCTTCCAATTAATCCCACTAATCACCAATTTCATTTCTTAACCAACATTACTAACCAATTGCATCAAAATCCACAAACCCCTTTCTACACAATTCGGCCAAAAGAGGTATTCCTCACCCATCTTCCATTTCAATCCAAACAAAGTTCCATTTGTACTCTTTAATCACCAATTACAATTCTTAAGCAAGATTACTAACCAATTCCACTTAAACAACCAAAAATTAACAAGAACTCTAGCATGAAGATTTCGGCCAAAGAGGGTTTTCTACCCAACATGTTTTCCTTCAAATTGAAACCATAGATTGTCTTAGAATCATGCTAGGAACAACATATTTGAAGCATGATTCAAGAACACAAACACACACAATTTTGGAAAATCACACATAAAATCGGCACCCCTAGGTTTCCTCCTTCCATGGAGTTTTTCCAAAATCCAACCATAGATTCTTACTCCCCTCAAGCCCAAGAACAACATACTAAAACTTGGAAGCAAGAAGATCATCACAACTCATAGCAAAGAACAAACCTTTTTGGTTCTAAACTCCCTTTTCCACCAAAATCCATGCTTCTAACTTGCAAAGAGAAGAAGAGAAGAACCTTACCTATGATTTGCACCAAAAACCTTGTTGATTCCTTGCCAAATATGAAGAACACCATGGAGAGCTTGAGAGAGGATGACAATGGCGGCAAAGGGAGGAGATGAAGAAGAAGAAGAGAAGTGATAAAAATGACTTATCTTTCCTTTATATATTTTCCATCATTTCTTTTCTTTTTCCCATCTTTAATTACAAATAGGACAAGTGTCACTTATGTCACTTCTCCATTCCTGCCGAAAGTAGGCTGCTGCCCATGCCCCAATAATTTCCATTTTGTTACCAAATACAATTTAACTCCCAATTTTTCCGAAAGTTCCAATTCTTTTTGCCCAAAAATAATTACGAATTCCAAAATTAATGAAATTCGGACACAATCTTCAGAATATTATAACATTCACAGAACATTTTTCAGAAGTTCATTTACCATTCCGGAGTGTCCTACCGAGCTCGCTGAACCCGAACCAAAACCCGACGTGCGAGCGTGTCAACCTTAACCGAAATTCCGTCACTCCAAAATTCTATAAAAATACCCATAAATTCCATCTTAAATTATAACACAACTTACCCAAAAGCCGTCAGAAAATTTCCATCCCGAGTCCCGGGATTCCCGTCCCGAGCCCCGGGAGTCGCCCGGAACCGAACGTCCCGCCCCAAATATTAAACTCCACAACCACCACCGGGACGTTTCCACGACTCCAAAACTACAAACGGCTTCTCAAACTGAGATCTCGAGAGCGCTACCGAGCCCGCTGTACGTCCCGAGGCGACCCCGACACCCGGCGCCAGAAAAATATTTTCGGCGGAAACGTCCGGGGGACCCACGACCTCAAATACGGAGGGGTTCGCCAAAATGATACTCGGATAGGGCTCGGGAGCCGTCTGAACGCCGAAAAACGTGACCCGCAGGCCAAAACCGGAGCCGGGTCACCCGGTGCAACCCGCTCGGGGTGACCGTAACATTCTCCCCCTTAGAACTCTTGGTCCTCCAAGAGTAGCTGAACCAACCAGACAAGTGTCGCTACCAACCGAGAAAATATAAACATTCCTCTAACCCCAGAACAATCGGACCACCGTCTTTGTGCGGCGGGAGTGGTAGTTTAGACTACCATACTGAGCCTCACGGCGTCCCACCCTCCGGGTGCATCTTATTGCACCCGAGACGATTGCCGGTATTTCTACCGAGACAACCCCAGACGAGTGCGAACCTAAATCTAACCGATCCACAACAGGCTATCACGGAAGATACCACATAAAACGAAGCTTGATTGGGGGAAACCCAACCTAACAACTTACTCGAAACCCATAAGAACCGATATAACTCGGGGTAACTCGCCCGCCTATCAAATCTTCTTGTCTCTCGAGCGGTGCTACCTCCGGTCAAATTCTATCAAATTCTATCACCAAACGCCGATTCAAGAGCCCTACGGCGGCGGTTCGTATAAGCAGTGGTGCAGTCGTTCGCGGTTTTAATCCGCGCCTGTAACAATCTGATCTTTGCCGTAGACTCCTCAAAAAGCTCGGGTCCCAGCTTAACCCCATCAGACGCATCTGTCCAACAGTATGGTGTCATACACCTCCTCCCGTACAACACCTCATATGGTGCCATGTCAAACGTAGTCTGAAAGCAATTGTTGTACGAGAACTCTATCAAAGTAACTGCTAGTCCCAAACTCCTCCAAAATCCAAAATACAGATTCGCAACATATCCTCCGATATCGAATCACCCGCTCCGATGTCCGTCCGTCTGTGGGTGATAAGTCGTATTCGGATGGAGTCGCGTGCCCAATGCTTCATGAAAAGCAATCGAACCGTCTTTGTAAAACGCGGATCACGGTCAGATTCAATGGAGTCTGGTACTCCATGCAAGCGTACAATCTTCACGATGTAAAGCCGGCAAGCTTCTCCGGAGGGTCTATGACCCGAATAAGCAGAAAGTGTGCGCACTTTATCAGCCGATCCACAATAACCCAGATAACATCATGGCGAGACCGTGTCAGGGGCAGTGCAGTCAGAAAGTCCATAGTAACATTGCCCCACTCCCGAACTGGAATGGGCAAAGTCTGCAGTGTCCCTGCCGGTTTCTGATACTCAAACCGCTCGAGTGTGCCTCCTCTAAAATCTCATTCCGAACTCCCGATCCTCGGGTACATAAAGCGATCTCGAAGTATAGCAATCCTTGCCTATCTTGAAAGCGTCGGTAACACATAAACCCTTATCTTCCCGGATAACTTCTTCAATACCAAATCTCTACCCTGCGCTTCGCGCATCCTATCAAGCCACTCAGAATGTATAATAAGTGTAATAACCTGAGCACGCTCCCAGAGCTGCCACCTGTGCCAAAGGCACGTCAGATCACTCTCCTCAGATCAGTCCCCAACATTTCCTCCCTTAACTAACCCGGTATACTTCCTGCTCAGTGCATCGGCAACCGTGTTGCCCTTGCCAGAGATGTACCCGATACTGCAACCATAGTCCTTAATGTATTCGAGCCATCTATGCTGCCTCAAATTAAGCTCCTTTTGCGTAAACAGATATTTCAGACTCTTATGGTCGGTAAGAATCTGAAATTTACTATCAAACAGATATTGCTTCCAATGTTTCAGCGCATAAATTACTATAGCCAACTCCAGATCATGTGCCAACCAGTTCAGCTCATGCGGTCGCAGCTGCCTCGACCCATAAGCTACCACAAAACGCTCCTGCACCACACACACCCCAAACTGGATGTGGAAGCATCCGTATATATCACGTACGGTAAGCTCGGATCTGGAAGAGTCAGAATCGGAGCGTTAGTCAACTGCCGTTTCAACTCCTGAAAATTCCGCTCACACCTATCAGACCAGACATACGGTTGACCCTTCTTGGTCAACTGCGTAAGCGGAGATGCCAGGATAGAACACCCTGGTACAAACCTCTGATAAAATCCTACTAACCCCAGGAAGCTCCTGAACTCCCGTACCGTGGTAGGTTGTTTCCAATCCCGAACTACCCTCACCTTCTCTGGATTCACAGACAGACCATGCTCAGAAATAACGTGTCCCAGAAAAGTGACTTCCCGAATCCAGAACTCACACCTTGAGAATTTAGCATAAAGCTGATGTTCCCAAGGTATCTGCAGAACTATCCTCAGATGGTCCCGATGCGAATCCTCATCCCGAGAATATATCGAATATCATCAATAAAACCACCGAAATGAGTCCAAGTACGGTCGGAACACCCGATGCATCAGATCCAAGAATGCCACGGAATATTGGTCAGCCCAAATGGCATGACCGTAATCTCTAAGTGTCCAAATCGGGTGCGGAAAGCAGTCTTAGGTATGTCCTCTTCCTTCAATCTAAGCTGAAAATACCCAGATCAGAGATCAATCTTTGAGAAAACCCTCAAACCCCGAAGTTGATCAAAAAGATCGTTAATCCTCGGTAACGGATACTTATTCTTCCCAATAAGAGCATTCAACCGTCTGTAATCAATACAAAGTCAGAGTGTCCCATCATTCTTCTTAACAAACAAAACCAGAGCACCCCACGCTGAAGTGCTCGGTCGGACGAAACTCTTTTTTTTTGTTGTAATTCCTCCAGTTGCTTCTTCTACTCCTGCATCTCAGAAATAGGCATCCGATAAGGAGGAATAGATATCGGAGCGATGCACATGCGGTGGATGTCAAACACAATTCCCGCTCTTATGGTAATCCGGGCAACTCCTCCGGAAATACTGCGGAAAATCTCGAACCAACGGTAAACCATCCAACTTCAACCTAATACCAGCTTCATTCAGATCATAGCATTCCCTACACCAACTATCGGCGGTGATCCAGAATCGTAGCTCCTTCTTGTCTTGTGCGATAGTCAAACCAATCGGAGTCGTGAGAGGTAGTACCTCTCCGAAACCATAATAGTACGGGTTGCACAATCAACGTGCACGAGTTCTTGGATAGCCAGTCCATTCCAAGAATAACATCATAGTCCGGCGTGTCTAAAACCAACAGATCCGATACTATCATGTCCGCCTACGAGATATCGTACAACCCCGAACCATCTCATTGGAAAACGAAACTGACTTCCTGCGGTTTTTACTAAATGCGTTTGAGGCAAGGTACTATGACAGACAGATACGAAATGTAACACATTTCGGTGTTACAATGGGAACAAATGCTCCTGTATCAAATAACGCATGAACCGGTATCTCATTCGGAAATATAGTACCTTACAGAACTTCCTGCTGACTCCTGCCCTACAGTAAGAGGGCAATCCCGTACCCAAAGAGTATCAGACCTGCTACGTAAACATCGGCCCTCCTGCCGATAACAAATTCAACCTGAACGATACCTCACGCAAATCGGATAAGATCGTGCCGGGGGTGCTCCCCCTCTACCTCTCTTAAACTGCCCAGGCCTGTTCGGCCGTCCAGAAATCTGCCGGGGTCCCTGCTGTGTGGAGCCCCTCGTACACCCTTAACCTCATTGCAAGGTGAAGCGACTCTCAACCTCCTCTTGCTCGAGGAGTTGAGCCCAATAACCGCTTCCCGAAACAAAGTAATGTCTAAAGGTCTCAAAACCCACCTGAACTCGGGCGCAGTCAACGAATAAACCTCTTAGCCTTCTATTCTTCCATTCCATAGTACTACGGTACGTAGCAAACCAACCGATCAAACTCTCACTCATACTCTCCGAATGTCCTGTCCCCTGATGAATCTAATCAATTGTGCCTGACACAGATTGCTGGCTACATCCCCACCGCACCGCTAGTGGAAAATGTAGCCTCCCGAGAGTTTGTCAACTCCTGCAAACCAAATCTCTACTACCCCGGACCCTTCTCGGTCATTGAACCTCGGGGGGGGTTCAAACTCTCAAACCTCTCCAAGAGTGTGACCTCGCCCGACTGGTTCCCCAGATCTCCTCGTCGTTAATAGGACCGATGAGAAGTCTAGGTGTCGCAGTGACCACCCTTGTCAGAGTCACTCACTTACCGATCCCAAACTATGGCGAGCAGTGGCTTAAGTCTCGCTATCACCACCTAATCAAAATGCCCTTACCGTGGCATAAACAGATCTACTAGAACCCCGGGGGTGATGATTGTGATTGTTCAACCCCTGAGTTACGCTGAACCCGTATCCCATTCTTCGGAGGTGTGGGATTCCAGTCCCGCCCCTCCGATGCCAAAACACGCTGTTCGCGTGTAGTAAACATTCCCTTAAACCAAGTCCAACCAAAGCCAACTTATCCCATATCCAAAAGTCCAAATCAACTAACTCTTCCCCATCAATCCAAAAGCCAGCAGCGGTATTCTAAGGCTCTGTAGTGTAATGCAATGCATGATGCGAAATTCATTTTAGAATCACACAACCAAATATCAAATCCTCAAACACGAATCAGTTCATGTTCATATCACGAATCACACCATATACCAAACAATGAATTAAAGTACCGGATCATACCAAGTCCAACTTCTAAACCTTCTTAAATTCTTCAAAGAACCGAACGCTGCTCCACACCCATTCCAAGGTGGTTCAAATAAGGAGGTGGCCAGTCTCCGTCTGAAACCGCCCCGAATGAAACGTAGAACCGGTGGCTCGCACTTCGAAGTCATCTTCCGCAGGTACTTAACCATGAACAGACTTAACTTACTCCAAAAGTCCACCCTCGGACTTGTATACTTGCCTTCCACATTTCATATCAAAACCAAACATACTTTACCTTTTGGGTCAATCCGACCCAACCTGCTCTGATACCAACTTGTCACAGCCACCCCGCCCGGTTGCGGAGGCGGAGCCGGCTGCGACGTCGAGAACCGGAACCTACGGCGGAAAGCGCGGCAGCGGAGCATCGAGCTCAAATAACAAATAGCCAAGTGGCAACTAGCAACCTAGATACTCATTCAAGGCAAGCATACTAGAAAAATCCAACTTCTACCAAACATGCAGTTCATGGTGTCAAACATCAAACATCGCCACAACACAGAAACACCAAAATCCATGATATAACCACAACTCCAATATAAGCAAGTCGGGGCTCCGCCCTCGACTCGAAGACAATAAAGGCGAGTATGTCTCAGTTATACGTCTTATACAAATACATGATCTAAACTACATGCATGCGGCTACAGCTCTGAGCCATTAAACCAAAACCTATATATATACCTATTGTGCGGAATCGGAACTTTCTCACTCAGGAGATTTTCCGCCCGTGGTACTACTGCTGCTGCTGAAACCCAAGAAATCCGAAAGCACTGCGGATCTCTATTCCGCCAATTGCTTTTCAGACAACCTGAAAGGTGTAAACAAATGAAAGGGTGAGTCCTCGAAAGGACCCAGTAAGGACTAAGGTAAAAGTGTAGTTTGCCCATATGGCGCGAACTGAACCTGCAAAAGCAGAGCGAGATACAAGCACAATCGCATATATACATGTATGCAAAGTCGAGGTGAGTCGAGAATCCATCGTATGCGGTCCAACCGCGAGCGACCCAAAGCGACAGCCCTCTCTAAGAGGTCGAAATATCTGAATGCGAGCGAGCGAGCAGAAAGCACGGTGCAGGTGGGGTCGCGATCCCCAAACTGTCGTAGGGTCACGAAGTATATCGGCACCCCAAGTGCGGATATACACGAGATGTCGGCACCCTCGGTGCGGACACGGATCAATATCGGCACTCCCGGTGCGGATACGCATAACAGAATCAAGGAGCACCCGTGGCCTCTACGACCATTCGGGTCTCGTCACAGAACAGAACATATAATAATAAGAATACATAAACATAAACATAAGTAACATTACCTGATAAACATATACATAACAGAATAGGAACCCGGGCCTCTAAGGTCATCCGGGCCTTGAAACGGAACAAACGAACATTTTAACCAAATTAAGCCCTTACCTCAGAAGCGCTGCCCAGCAGCCCAATACTAGTGAAACCACGGCTCCCGACCCGTAACGACAAACTTGACTCCTATGGTTCCACGCTACTCCACTAACGTAAAATCAAGCTGTACAACCATTGTTGAGTCAGAACACATCCAAATAACTCCAGAAAGAAATTTCTGCACAAACCCGCACTTTCCCGGAAAGTTCCACAGAAAGCTCGGTTTTACGAACCGAGCTAGAACCTTGTTATTCCAACACCCACAAACATATTCCAACCCTTAAACCCGCATTCCAGACACTTTTCCCGGTAAACCCGTATAAAACTAACTTTCTCATTTCTAACCCGAAAATGGTATTTCAAACACCATAACGCACCTACTTCCACCCACATTACCAATTTAGCATCCAATTCAATCAACACACACCACCAACATTGAAAAAGAATCACTTCAACAATTTGATCCTTAACCAATTTTTCACCCCACTTCCAATTCAAACCGTTCAAGCTTCCAATTAATCCCACTAATCACCAATTTCATTTCTTAACCAACATTACTAACCAATTGCATCAAAATCCACAAACCCCTTTCTACACAATTCGGCCAAAAGAGGTATTCCTCACCCATCTTCCATTTCAATCCAAACAAAGTTCCATTTGTACTCTTTAATCACCAATTACAATTCTTAAGCAAGATTACTAACCAATTCCACTTAAACAACCAAAAATTAACAAGAACTCTAGCATGAAGATTTCGGCCAAAGAGGGGTTTTCTACCCAACATGTTTTCCTTCAAATTGAAACCATAGATTGTCTTAGAATCATGCTAGGAACAACATACTTGAAGCATGATTCAAGAACACAAACACACACAATTTTGGAAAATCACACATAAAATCGGCACCCCTAGGTTTCCTCCTTCCATGGAGTTTTTCCAACATTCAACCATAGATTCCTACTCCCCTCAAGCCCAAGAACAACATACTAAAACTTGGAAGCAAGAAGATCATCACAACTCATAGCAAAGAACAAACCTTTTTTGGTTCTAAACTCCCTTTTCCACCAAAATCCATGCTTCTAACTTGCAAAGAGAAGAAGAGAAGAACCTTACCTATGATTTGCACCAAAAACCTTGTTGATTCCTTGCCAAATATGAAGAACACCATGGAGAGCTTGAGAGAGGATGACAATGGCGGCAAAGGGAGGAGATGAAGAAGAAGGAGAGAAGTGATAAAAATGACTTATCTTTCCTTTATATATTTTCCACCATTTCTTTTCTTTTTCCCATCTTTAATTACAAATAGGACAAGTGTCCCTTATGTCACTTCTCCATTCCAGCCGAAAGTAGGCTGCTGCCCATGCCCCAATAATTTCCATTTTGTTACCAAATACAATTTAACTCCCAATTTTTCCGAAAGTTCCAATTCTTTTTGCCCAAAAATAATTACCGAATTCCAAAATTAACGAAACTTGGACACAACCCTCGGAATATTATAACATTCATAAAACATTTTTCAGAAGTTCATTTACCTTTCCGGAGTGTCCTACCGAGCTCGCTGAACCTGGACCAAAACCCGACGTGCGAGCGTGTCAACCTTAACCGAAATTCCGTCACTCCAAAATTCTACAAAAATACCCATAAATTCCATCTTAAATTATAACACAACTTACTCCAAAGCCGTCGTCGCCCGGAACCGAACGTCCCGCCCCAAATATTAAACTCCACAACCACCACCGGGACGTTTCCACGACTCCAAAACTACAAACGGCTTCTCAAACTGAGATCTCGAGAGCGCTACCGAGCCCGCTGTACGTCCCGAGGCGACCCCGACAACCCCCCGGCGCCAGAAAAATATTTTCGGCGGAAACGTCCGGGGGACCCACACGACCTCAAATACGGAAGGGTTCGCCAAAATGATACTCGGATAGGGCTCGGGAGCCGTCTGAACGCCGAAAAACGTGACCCGCAGGCCAAAACCGGAGCCCCGGGTCACCCGGTCGCAACCCGCTCGGGGTGACCGTAACACCCCGTGGTCGGGAAAGTGTTGGGTGCCGGTGAGTTGGTGGCATCCCCACTCGGGTCATAAGTCTTGCACCAATTGCGGAAGGGGAAACCGCAATCCCGCCGCGAGCTGCGCCGTGTACAGGCACAGCACCCGGTTCTCCATGTTCTCCCCGGTGGCGGGCCAACCCATTGCTCGACAAACGCCCGCATGGGACGTATATGCCGGCACCTTCTCTACAGGCCAGAAGGCCTCCACCATGTCTTGGTGAATCTTCTCAAACTTCACTGTGGTCTTCTCAAAGGGCGAGCATTTGGGCGACAGCTTCCTTGGATTCCATCTCTGCAAAAAAGGAGCGACAGACATATAAATCGAAACGGCCTAGCAAAGGCATTTCGTCAAACGCTCAGTGCACTCAGAGAACTTGAAGCACTCAGTGTGCCGAAAAATGAAATCTTACCTGATTCGTTACCGGTGAGTACGACGGACGGAGCGGTTGGCAAACGAACAAATAATCGACGAAATCTCAAACGAAAAACAGGGAACCACCGCAAGAAAATTCTCAACGGCCGATGAACGGTTCAAGAAGCGCAAGAATGCGAAGAGATTACTCAGAGCAGAGTGAGGAAATACGAGAGTGAAAGTGAAAGGCTTCAATCTTCTCGGATACGCTTTTATAAGCCCGCCAAAATGAAAAAGCGCTTTTAAGCGTAAATGGCTCCTGAGGCACCACGTGCCAACATCCAGCGGTTAGTAAACCTCTCCCCTTCCGTGCAGAAAAGGAAAAACGCTTTTGAAAGCGTAATCGACCCCTGAGGTGCCACGTGTTGCTCCCCATAACGGTCAGTAAACCTCCCATCTCCCACTATCTCTCCTGCTTTAAATGCTGAAGGGACTCTTCACTGCCGTTGTACCCAAACGGTCCGCAAAAGGCCTGAGTGCCTTCGACAGTTTCAAAGACTTGGAATATAAACAGAGTACGGGACCCTGCCCATACTCTGCCCAAGCGAATGCCCCCTCAAAAACTCACCAGGATTATGAAGGATCCAACACGAACTATCAGATCATAAAAGATCTTCACTTATGGCTACTACATCGATCCTCAGCAAAGTACTTTCGAAAAACGGAGTACAGGACCCTGCCCATACTCCGCTCTCAGGAGGAGGCATCTTGGTACACTACCCAAGCAAACGCGCCCTCGCGTCGCATCAGAATCATACAAGACCTTTGAAGAGGTCTCATCCTTGTGGTCTCCAGTATCGCCTTCGCAAGGTCTCATCCTTGTGGTCTCCAGTATCGCCTTCGCAAGGTCTCATCCTTGTGGTCTCCAGTCTCGCCTTCGCAAGGTCTCCAGTCTCACCTGCGCGGGGTCTTGCCCTCGCGGGCCTCAAGTCTCACATGGGCGATGTCTCACACTCACCTTTGCGTCTCTTAGGCCTTCGCGGGCCACCCTCGCGGTCTCAGGTCTCGCCCTTGCGAATCTCACTCGCCTTCGCGGGTCTTACTCCCGCAGTCTCAGCTCGCCTTCGCGAGGACTCTCTTGCCTATACTGGCCCCGCCCAGATAAGGCCCTTACACTCAGGTTCGTGCTACCCTCACTCCTTATTTGGCAGTATTCTATCTGGGTCTTCGCCCCTTGCAGGCCTTCGCCTGCCACTTGCTCCACTTGGAGATAGACCACTTGGTCACCTGACATCAACCAGCCAATAAGGAGGGCAGCACGAGCACAGGAGATCTTCACCAGATTCATACGCCGGACATTCTCGACAAGCGAATCACTTAAGGCGGTTTCTTTGAGATCTTCATCATCACAGCCGCCTTATCTCCAATCGATCGACACGAGACTTATCTCAACAACTTTGTCTAAGGGCTTCAACTGGGGGAAGCTCTTCTCCTGGCATCACTCTATAAATAGGGTGATGTCCACCCTAAATCGGGTAAGCTACTACACGCCCCCCCACTCCTCTCTTGCTACTTCTGAGTATTCTCTCTATCTTTTACAGATTACTCTGAACAGCAAGCTTGGAGTATCAAGAACACCATCTTCATCAACCACTCAACTGAGAGTCCGGACCTTCCTTAGGAACGAGAGTATCACTAACCTAATACACATGAGTTGAACTGCAATGCGTATTAAGAAAGCTAAACCCCTTACCTTGACAGAATCGGATATCTACTGTGGCCCCCCAGTGCACACGAGTAGTATCCCAGAAATGCAGATTTAATCTGCCAGAATCAGAAATTCAGAATAACACTAATTAACTAAACTTTCTTACTTTGGGAATTTATCCAAAATTACCACTTAAGTCCTCCAACTTTTCAGAAATTTGCAATCTTGCCCAAAACTTCACAAAGTTGCAAAAAGTGACAATTTAATAATTAAAGTGTCCAAAATTTATTCCATAACTTAAAGTGGCTATCTTTCCTTTAACTTTTTCATAATTACATCTTTAGTCCTTAAACTTTTTAAGAACTTTCAGATTAGCCCTTAAGTTTTGCAAAGTTAAAAAATACTCAAGTTTGTCAACTTTTCCACACAAGTATCTTTCGGCCAAGTCCTTATTTTCGGCCAACCTTCCATTTTGACCCTAAACTTTATAAACTTACACTTTAGCCATTTAAACCATACTTTTTCCACGAAAACATCATTTAAACACTTTCTCCAACATTTTAACTTCACAAAATCATCATCACAACAACATCAACATTTCGGTTTCCACCCAAAACTTCACCAAATAACTTCCAATTTTTCCAACAACTTAAAAACATGTTAAACATACTTATAACATGCTTTCTACCAACTTTCTTCAACAAAATCCACCCAAAAATCCACCCAAAAATTTGGACTAAACCCAAAAATACCAACAACATGTTTTTTCATGATTCTTCAAGAACAAAGTATGTTCATCATACTTCCAAAAACAACATACTTGAAAATCAAACACATCCATAAACCAAATCCATAAAAATTACCATGGAGGATCCTCACCTTGATAATACTTGTAGCTTAGCTTAAGATGAGCTGTTGTTGAGACAAATCCACCACCAAACAATCCTTGAAGAAATCGGCCAAGGAAGAACAAGAAGATGGATGAGTTTTCTTCATGTTTTAATTCCAAGAACATGATGATGTAACCAAAATAACGCAACCATACCTTTAGTAATACTGATTTAGGAAGCCTAGGAAGTGGTAGAACTAAGCTTGTTGAAGATCCAAGCTCAAAAATTTCAAGAAATGGTTGCTGGAACCAAAAGTGAAGTTGGACTCGTATTATTGCACCAAGGTTTTGGGGACCTTCCCTTGACCTTTGGCTCTTGCTTCCTTCTTCAAAGTTGTAGCCAAGACCTTGATGAAGATTTTCACAGAAGACCTCAAGAGCTGTTTTGGATGTATACTAGGGCAGAAAGGCTGTGGAAGAGAGATGAAAATTTCTGACAGCAAAGAGAGAGAGGTTCTTCTTCCATTGCTCAATAATGGAGATGAAAGATGAATGAGAGATAAGGAAGAGAGTGAATGTTCAGAAACTTAGTGGTGAAGTCTGAAATAATGGAAGGGGTGGGTAAAAGAGAAAGCATGGGCTTAAAGGAAGAAGACTTGACTTATGAAGAAATGAAATGAAATGAAACTAATAACCAAAATAAATATCTCAACAACTTATAATAGGAAATAGGTAAAATTGGCCCAAAAAAATCTTCTCCCACTAATCAAATGGGCCGGCCCAATGGGCTTAATCCAACATGTGATTTTTCCAATTTTTTCCTTCCTCGGTGACTATTTTGCCCTCCGAAACTGAATTTTGGCAAAACGTCCCGGAACTCCATAAATGTTATCCAACATATAAAACACTTGTAAATAACTCCAAATTAACTTCCAAACACTGAATTTTATTAATTAATCACAAGTCATTTGTGATCTGATAATTATAGATTTAAACTTACGGCCGAAATTCACAGAAAACAACCTACAGAACGTCGGGGGTGGGTGTAACACGCGAAGCCTTTCGGAGTCCTGAGCATGAGCACACTGGAGGAAAGAGGTGGTGGCGATGTTACGGTCACCCTGAGCGGGTTGCGACCGGGTGACCCGGGGCTCCGGTTTTGGCCTGGGTGTCACGATTTTGGGCGTTCAGACGGCTCCCGAGCCTTATCCGAGCCTCATTTTGGAGAACCCTTCCATATTTGAGGTCGTGTGGGTCCCCCGGACGTTTCCGCCGAAAATATTTTTCCGGCGCCGGGGGGTTGTCGGGGTTGGCTCGGAACGTACAGCGGGCTCGATAGCGCTCCCAGGACCTCATATTGAGGAACCGTTTGCGGATTTGGAATCGTGGGAGCGACTCGGAGATCTTTACGGAGCATATTTTTCGGGACGTGACGTGCGGTCCCCGGCGACTCCCGGGGCTCTGGGCGGAATCCCGGGCTCGGGATGGAATTTCTCCGACGGTTCTGGGGTAAGTCATGTTATATTTTAAGGTGGATTTTATGGATATTTTTGTGGAATTTTGTCGTGACGGGTCGTGGTTCAGGTTATTATGCGGCCACGCAGGATTTGTTCGGGATCCGCGAGCTCGGTAGGATGCTACGGAAGGGTAAATAAATATTTGAAAAATGTTTCATGTATGTTATAATATTCTGAGGATTCTGGTCGGTTTTGGGTTTGTTTGGAGTTCGTTACCTATAATTGGGATTTTATTGCAAAGATTTGGAGAATTAGGGGGTTAAATTGTAATTAACCCAAAAGCATTAATATTTTTGGGCCTGAGATGGGCTTAAGTCGGCAGCAAGGGCTGGGGCTGGACACTTGTCCATTTATCATTTAACTTGGAAAAGAAAGAAGTATAAATAGGCTAAAAATTCATTTTAATTCATTTTTAACTCATTTCATTTTCTTCTTCTTCCTTCTCTTCTTCTTCTTCTGCCGCCACACTTCTTCTTCTTCAAGCTCCATGTCTTCCATTTTTTCTTGCTGAAATCTTCAAGGGATTGGGTCCAAAAGATTGGTAAGCTTCCCCTCTTCTTCTCTTTCAAGTTTGGAAACAAAGAAATGTTGGAAAAGAGAGGATTTTCAAGCTATGTGTTTACTCTTGTCTACATGCTAGAGTAATCTTCTCCCTCCCATCTTTTAGTATGTTGTTCTTGGGCTTGAGGGAGTAAGAATCTATGGTTAAATGTTGGAAGAACTCCATGGAGGATGGAACCCTAGGGATGCCGAAATATTGGTGATTTTTCCAAAATTGTGTGTGTTTGTGTTCTTGAATCATGCTTCAAGTATGTTGTTCCTAGCATGATTCTAAGACTATCCATGGTTTTAATTTGATGGAATACAAGTTGGGTGAAAAACCCCTTTTTGGCCGAATTGTTAAGTGAAGAGGTTTTGGTTGTTTAGGTGAAATTGGTTAGTAATCTTGCTTAATAATTGTAATTGGTGATTAAAGAGTGCTATTGGAAGCTTGAATGGTTTGATTTGGAGGTGTGGTGGAAAATTGGGTTAGGGCCGAATTGTTGAGGGATTCTTTTTCCATGTGGATGTTGTGTTTTGATTAAATTGGATGCTAAATTGGTAATGTGGGTGGTAGTAGGTGCGTTATGGCGTTTGAAATACCATTTTCGGGTTAGAAATGAGAAAGTTAGTTTTATACTGGTTTCTTGGGAAAAGTGTCTGGGAATGCGGGTTTAAGGGTTGGAATATGTTTGTGGGTGTTGGAATAACAAGGTTCTAGCTCGGTTCGTAAAACCGAGCTTTCTGTGGAATTTTGCGGGAAAGTGCGGGTTTGTGCGGAAATTGCTTTCTGGGGTTTGTTTGGATGTGTTCTGATCCAATTATGGTTGTACTGACTTGATTACTGCGTTGGTGGAGTAGCGTGGACCCGTAGGAGCCAAGTTGTGTGTTTGGTCGGGAGGCTGGGGTTTCACGAGTTTTGGGCTGCGGGCGGCGTTTACGAGGTAAGGGCTTAATTTGGTAAAATGTACGTTTGTTACGCTCCGTGTATGTTATCGGGTATGATATTTCGTTGTATTTGTATATTTTATTATATGTTCGATTACGTGACGAGACCGTATGGTTGGAGAGACCACGGGTACTCTTTGGTTACATTACGTATCCGCACCGGAGTGCCGATACTTCGTTACGTGACCTACGGCGGTTTGGGGATCGCGACCCCGGCCGGTACCGTGCTATACATTACATTACGATCTGTATATTCTGACCTCTGTTGAGGGCTGTCGTTACGGGTCGTTCTGGCAATTGGACCGCATATGATGGGTTCCGATTTACTTTATATTTCATGTTCATATGTGTATGTATATGTTGTGGTATTCATTTTGCGAGTTCGGATTGTTGCCCTATGGGCAAACCGCACTTTTACCTTAAGCCCTTATTGGGTCCTTTCGAGGACTCACCCTTTTTCTGTTTACCAATTTCAGGCCGTTCTGATAAGCAACCGGCGGAGTAGAGATCCGCGGTGTTTCCTACATTTTGGGGTTGTGGTTGCAGCAGCAATACCACGTGCGGAGGTCGCATCAGATTCCGCGCTAGGTATTTATAGGATTTTGTTTATTGGCTCTGTAGCTGTAACTGCATGCATATAGATCAGATCATGTATTTGTGAATGTTGTATAACCTGAGTTATATTCTGCTTTTGTTTGTCTTCTGAGTCGTGGACGGAGCCCCGACTTGCCTATATCGGAATTGCTATATTATGGACTTGGTGCTTTTGTGTTGTGGCGATAATTGAAATGTAATTTGCCATGAACTGCTTGTTGGTGGAAGTTGGTTGCTATATATATGCTTGCCTTGCTTGAGTATTTAGGTTGCTATTGGTTACTTGCTTATTTTGCATATGAGCTCGATGCTCCGTTGCCGCGCTTCCTGCTCTATTACTGTTCCGACGTCGCGGTCGGCTCCGCCTCCGCAACCGGGCGGGGTGGCTGTGACAAGTTGGTATCGAGCGAGGTTGGGTCAAAGTGACCCGGGAGGTAAAGTATGTTGGTTATGGTATGGTGTGTGCAAGGCAAGCATACAAGTCCGAGGGTGGACTTTTGGAGCGAGTTATGTTAGTTCATGGGTAAGTTTTACAAATAATGTCTTGAAGGGCGAGCTCTTGGTTTACACTTCATTGCAGGGCGGTTCGATGCGGGCACGATCAACTCCTTATTTGAACCGTTTCGGAATGCGTGTAGAGCGGTGGGCGGTTCTTTGGAGCATTTTGGAAGATATGGATGTAATATGAAGTGATTACGTGATTACGAGCATGATCGATTCTATGTTTAAGGTTTATTGTTTTGGTTTCGAGGATTACGAAAGGAATCCTTGCATCATGCATTGCATTACACTACAGAGCCTTAGAATGCTGCTGCTAGTTTTAGGAAGAGAAAGTTAAATGTTGGGTTATATGGTTTTGGGTTGGTTATTTTCAGGTATGGCTAGAACACGCCGCCAGCGTGAGCAAGAACCGGAGGGACGGGACCGGGATCCCACACCTCCAAGGGTTAGAAGGCGGGTTCGAGAGAAACCCGGGATACGGCGATCACACACACCCCGAGTGATCAGCAGTCTGAGGGACCCGCTCCTGATATACTACAGGTGTTGGGTCAGGTTCAGCAGTTACTGAGTACCTTAGTGCCAGCCCAGCGGATTCAGGGGCAGCAGCGGGCACAGGGAGGTCCGGATAGGCAGCAAGGCAGCCAGATCAGGGGGTGGACAGCAGCCACCTCAGTGTGCAGGATCAGCAGGATAGTGATTCTGAGGAGGGAGATCAGCGCAGTGCTGAGAGTTCTCGTCGGTCCCACCGACGACGGGAAGAGCTGAGACATCAGTCTGATGAGATCAGACTCTTGGAGCGGTTCCAGCGTTTGAACCCCCCTAGGTTCAACGGCCGTGGAGGACCTGAGGCGGCTGAGGCATGGTTTGCGGGAGTTGACAAACTCCTTGGGAGACTACATCTCCCATCTGAGGTTAGAGTTTCATTGGCCACGTTCAATCTGCAGGACAGTGCAGATCATTGGTGGAGGAGCCTCCAGGGCCGTCTGAGAGCTGAGGCAGTACGTGACGGGAGGCAGGATTCGGACTTGACCTGGGAGCAGTTTGCCTACTACTTCCATCAGCAGTATATTGGGGATGCCGTCGAGACCTCCGTCGAGCACGGTTCGATGATCTGGAGCAGGGGACTCGGACAGTAGCAGAGTACGAGCGGGAGTTCGACCGGTTGGTCCGCTATGTGCCACAGTATTATGGCATGGAGCAGGAGAAGGCCAAGCGGTTCATTCGCCGCTTGCGTCCTGAGTATCGGTGGGCTTTGAGACCTCTGGACATCACTTCGTACCATGAGGCATGCGAAGGCCCAACTCCTCGGCGGGGAGGAGGTCGAGAGTCGGTACCTACCGCACCGACCCGGTGATAGAGGAGGGCTTCGCACGGCGAGTTCAGCGAGGTCTTCGGGGAGGTCGGGCGAGTGCAGGCGGAGCGGCGAGGGCAGCAAGACTACGCCGGTATCCCGACTTGTGCGAGTTGTGGTGGGCAGCACCCGGCCGGCCATGTTACGAGCGATCGGGCGGTGTACTGCGATGCGGGTCTAGCGATCATTGGATTCGTGATTGTCCTCGACCACAGGGACAGGGTCAGCGGTGCTACACGTCCGCAGCCTCGGTTTCAGCCTAACGCACCCCGAGGGCGCGGTTCACCGCGGGGCGGACCGAGGCCACCACAGCAGCCGAGACGACCGTTTCAGCCACCTCCTCCACCACAGCAGCTTGGAGTAGGACGTGTATTCCAGGTGGAGCGGGGTGAGACATCACAGCGTGAGCCTCCACCACAGCAGCCCGGAGCGGGGCGGGTGTTCCCGGATCGAGCGTGGAGAGACTTCGCGGCGTGGGCGCTCCAAGGTACCTTACTTCGAGCGATACTCCTGTTCGTGCATTGTTTGATCTTGGGCGTCTGTTTCGATTGTGGCACGAAGTGTGTCGAGTCACTCCACCTGGCTACCGGTGGGCTTAGAGCGTCTTCATGGTGAAGGCGGTGGGAGTCGATTTTGCTCTCGATGAGATGGTACGGGACTGCGTGCTATCCATTGGCGATCACCGGATTATGTCGGACTGCTGGTGTTGAACACACCGAAGTATGACGTTATTCTTGGGATGGATTGGCTGTCCAAGAATTCCGTGCATATTGATTTGTGCCAACCGTAGTGTTACGGTTTCTGGAGAGGTGTTACCCCTCTCAGGTTCAGATGGGACGAAGGTGGTCAGGACCAGCATGGAGCTGCAAGTTCTGGATCAAGTCCCGATAGTGGATTCGGAGGAGTACTACGGTCTGAACACGTCTGATACTCGGTTGGAGCTGGATAAAATCCCAGTTGTTCGGGATTTTTCGCAGGTATTTCTGGAGGATTTGCCCGAAATGCCACCAAAGCGGGAGATCGTGTTTGAGATCCAGTTGCAACCCGGTTCCACTCCCATTTCCATTCCACCTTATCGGATGCCGATAGTGGAAATGGTGGAGCTGAAGAAGCAGTTGGAGGAGCTGCAGGAGAAGGGCTTCATCCGTCCGAGCACTTCACCATGGGGTGCTCCAGTTCTGTTTGTTAGGAAGAAGGATGGGTCACTCCGATTGTGTATTGATTACAGACGGCTGAACGCCATCACTATCAAGAACAAGTACCCATTGCCGAGGATCGACGATCTCTTTGATCAGCTGAGAGGTGCGAAGATCTTTTCGAAGATCGATCTGCGATCGGGGTACTTTCAGTTGCGAGTGAAGGAGGAGGACATCCCGAAGACAGCTTTCCGTACGCGGTATGGGCACTATGAGTATACGGTGATGCCGTTTGGTTTGACTAATGCACCGGCTGCGTTTATGGATATGATGAACAGAGTGTTCCGGTCGTATCTGGACTCATTTGTGGTAGTGTTCATCGATGACATTCTGATTTACTCTCGGGATGAGGATTTACACCGGGAGCATCTGAGGATTGTTCTGCAGACACTTTGGGAACACCAGCTTTACGCTAAGTTCTCAAAGTGTGACTTCTGGATCCGAGAGGTGTCTTTTCTGGGGCATATCATCGGTGAGCACGGTTTGTCAGTGGATCACGAGAAAATTAAGGCGGTGCGGGAGTGGAAGCACCAACCTCGGTGCGGGAGATCGGGAGTTTTCTCGGGGTTAGCAGGCTACTACCGGCGGTTTGTGCCGGGATTTTCCGTTTTGGCTTCCCCACTTACGCAGTTGACTAAGAAGGGACGGCCATTTGTGTGGTCAGAGAAGTGTGAGCAGAACTTTCAGGAGTTGAAGCGACAGCTGACCAACGCACCGATCTTGATTCTACCCGACCCGAGCCTACCTTATGTGATCTACACAGATGCATCTAGGTCCGGGTTGGGATGTGTTTTGATGCAGGGACGGAACGTGATAGCCTATGGGTCGCGGCAGCTTCGACCGCATGAGCAGAACTATCCTACGCATGACCTAGAGTTGGCTGCAGTGATTTATGCGCTGAAGCAATGGAGGCACTACCTACTCGGCAGCAAATTTCAGATTTTCACGAGATCATAAGAGTTCAAGTACTGTTCACTCAGAAGGAGTTGAACATGAGGCAGCGCAGGTGGCTCGAGTACATCAAGGACTACGATTGCACTATCGAGTACACCGAGGGCAAAGGCAATACAGTGGCCGATGCTCTGAGTAGGAAGTACACTGGCGTGGTCAGAGGAGGTAGTACTGAGGGTCGGACTGAGGAGAATGATTTGACTGGTCTTTGGCACAAGTGGGAGCGCTGGGAGCAGGCTCAGGTGTATACTTTGACCATTCAATCGGAGTGGCTGGATAGAGTGCGAGAGGCTCGGGAGAAGGATCCAGAGTGAAGAAGCTGTCCGGAGAGGACAAAGGGGCACTACTACCGGCGTTTGATGACAGGCGGGGACTACGTACTTGAGGATCGGTTGTATGTGCCAGGATCGAGCACTACGGGATGAGATTCTCGACGGAGGCACATTCGAGCCGATTGAGCATACATCCCGGTAGTGAGAAGATGTATCAGGACTTGCGTACCCATTTCTGGTGGCCGGGTATGCGGAGACACATTGCCACACATGTGTCCAAGTGTGCCACTTGTCAGCGGGTGAAGGTGGAACATCAGAAGCCGGCAGGGACATTGCAGACTTTGCCTATTCCAGTCAGGAAGTGGGGCAACATCACGATGGACTTTCTGACTGCGTTACCCCTGACCCGGTCTCACCACGATGCCATCTGGGTTATTGTGGACCGCTTGACGAAGTGTGCTCACTTTCTGCCGGTCCGGATGACAGACTCCCTGGAGAAGTTTGCCCAGTTGTACATCAGGGAGATTGTGCGGTTACATGGAGTGCCGGACTCCATTGTGTCAGATCGAGATCCGCGTTTCACCGCACGATTCTGGGGTGCCTTTCACAAGGCCCTGGGCACGCGACTCCATCTGAGTACAGCTTACCATCCCCAAACCGACGGTCAGTCGGAGCGGGTGATTCAGATTCTGGAGGATATGTTGTGGAGTTGTATTTTGGATTTCGGAGGGGATTGCGATAGACAGTTGCCGTTGGTAGAGTTTTCATATAACAACAGCTATCAGAGTACCATCGGCATGGCGCCGTTTGAGGCATTATATGGACGACGGTGCATGACACTGCACTGCTGGACTGAGGCGTCTGACAGGATAGAGCTGGGTCCCGAGCTCATTGAGGAGACCACAGCCAAGATCAAGTTGATTCAGGCGCGGTTGAAAACCGCGAATGACCGCACCACCTCATATGCGAACAGACGACGCAGGGACTTGGAGTTTGAGGTGGGCGACAGGGTTTGGCTGAAGGTAGCGCCGATTCGGGGGACAGTCAGATTCGGCAGACGGGGTAAGTTAGCCCCAAGGTATATCGGACCATACGAGATTCTGGAGCGGATAGGCAGGTTGGCCTACAGGTTGGCTTTACCTCCGAGTATGTCCGCGGTGCACAACGTCTTCCATGTCAGTATGCTGAAGAAGTGCATCTTGGATCCGGTGCAGACGATACCAGTGGAGGAGGTTCAGCTGGGGCCTGATTTGTCATATCAGGAGGTACCGATTGCCTTTCTGGGGCGCGATACTCGGAAACTCCGGAGCAAGTTGATTCCCATGGTCAAAGTTCAGTGGTCACATCATACGGACCGGGAAGCGACTTGGGAGACCGAGCAGGATATCAGGGAGCGATACCCCGAGCAGTATCAGCGTTTGATGCCCCTCTTGGAGGACCAAGAGTCCTAAGGGGGGGAGGATGTTACGGTCACCCTGAGCGACCGGGTGACCCGGCTCCGATTTTGGCTGCGGTCACGATTTTGGGCGTTCAGACGGCTCCCGAGCCTTATCCGAGCCTCATTTTGGCGAACCCTTCCATATTTGAGGTCGTGTGGGTCCTCGGACGTTTCCGCCGAAAATATTTTTCCGCGCACGGGGTTGTCGGGGTTGGCTCGGGCGTCTGGCCCGGGCTCGATAGCGCTCCCGTGACCTCAGATTGAGGAACCGTTTGCGGATTTGGAATCGTGGGAGCGACTCGGAGATCTTTACGGAGCATATTTTTCGGGGCGTGACGTGCGGTCCCGGCGACTCCCGGGGCTCTGGGCGGAATCCCGGGGCTCGGGATGGAATTTCTCCGACGGTTCTGGGGTAAGTCATGTTATATTTTAAGGTGGATTTTATGGATATTTTTGTGGAATTTTGTCGTGACGGGTCGTGGTTCAGGTTATTATGCGGCCACGCCGGGATTTGTTCGGGATCAGCGAGCTCGGTAGGATGCTACGGAAGGGTAAATAAATATTTGAAAAATATTTCATGTATGTTATAATATTCTGAGGATTTTGGTCGGTTTTGGGTTTTTTGGAGTTCGTTACCTATAATTGGGATTTTATCGCAAAGATTTGGAGAATTAGGGGTTTAAATTTTAATTAACCCAAAAGCATTAATATTTTTGGGCCTGAGATGGGCTTAAGTCGGCAGCAAGGGCTGGGGCTGGACACTTGTCCATTTATCATTTAACTTGGAAAAGAAAGAAGTATAAATAGGCTAAAAATTCATTTTAATTCATTTTAACTCATTTCATTTTCTTCTTCTTCCTTCTCTTCTTCTTCGCCACACTTCTTCTTCTTCAAGCTCCATGTCTTCCATTTTTTCTTGCTGAAATCTTCAAGGGATTGGGTCCAAAAGATTGGTAAGCTTCCCCTCTTCTTCTCTTTCAAGTTTGGAAACAAAGAAATGTTGGAAAAGAGAGGATTTTCAAGCTATGTGTTTACTCTTGTCTACATGCTAGAGTAATCTTCTCCCTCCCATCTTTTAGTATGTTGTTCTTGGGCTTGAGGGGAGTAAGAATCTATGGTTAAATGTTGGAAGAACTCCACGGAGGATGGAACCCTAGGGATGCCGAAATATTGGTGATTTTTCCAAAATTGTGTGTGTTTGTGTTCTTGAATCATGCTTCAAGTATGTTGTTCCTAGCATGATTCTAAGACTATCCATGGTTTTAATTTGATGGAATACAAGTTGGGTGAAAAACCCCTGTTTGGCCGAATTGTTAAGTGAAGAGGTTTTGGTTGTTTAGGTGAAATTGGTTAGTAATCTTGCTTAATAATTGTAATTGGTGATTAAAGAGTGCTATTGGAAGCTTGAATGGTTTGATTTGGAGGTGTGGTGGAAAATTGGGTTAGGGCCGAATTGTTGAGGGATTCTTTTTCCATGTGGATGTTGTGTTTTGATTAAATTGGATGCTAAATTGGTAATGTGGGTGGTAGTAGGTGCGTTATGGCGTTTGAAATACCATTTTCGGGTTAGAAATGAGAAAGTTAGTTTTATACGGGTTTACCGGGAAAAGTGTCTGGAATGCGGGTTTAAGGGTTGGAATATGTTTGTGGGTGTTGGAATAACAAGGTTCTAGCTCGGTTCGTAAAACCGAGCTTTCTGTGGAATTTTGCGGGAAAGTGCGGGTTTGTGCGGAAATTGCTTTCTGGGGTTTGTTTGGATGTGTTCTGATCCAATTATGGTTGTACAGCTTGATTCTGCATTGGTAGAGTAGCGTGGACCCGTAGGAGCCAAGTTGTGCGTTTCGGGTCGGGAGCCGGGGTTTCACGAGTTTTGGGCTGCGGAGCAGCGTTTCTGAGGTAAGGGCTTAATTTGGTAAAATGTACGTTTGTTCTGCTCCGTGTATGTTATCAGGTATGATATTTCTGTTGTATTTGTATATTTTATTATATGTTCTGATTCTGTGACGAGACCCGTATGGTTGGAGAGACCACGGGTACTCTTTGGTTACATTACGTATCCGCACCGGGAGTGCCGATACTTGCGTTACGTGACCCTACGGCGGTTTGGGGATCGCGACCCCAACCGGTACCGTGCTATCTGCTTGCATTCGATCTGTATATTCGACCTCTGTTGAGGGGGTCACACATGGTCGTTCTGGCAATTGGACCGCATATGATGGGTTCCGATTTACTTTATATTTCATGTTCATATGTGTATGTATATGTTGTGGTATTCTGTTTTGCAGGTTCGGATTGTTGCCCTATGGGCAAACCGCACTTTTACCTTAAGCCCTTACTGGGTCCTTTCGAGGACTCACCCTTTTTCTGTTTACCAATTTCAGGCCGTTCTGATAAGCAACCGGCGGAGTAGAGATCCGCGGTGTTTCCTACATTTTGGGGTTGTGGTTGCAGCAGCAATACCACGTGCGGAGGTCGCATCATATTCCGCGCTAGGTATTTATAGGATTTTGTTTATTGGCTCTGTAGTCATGAATCGCATGCATATAGATCGATCATGTATTTGTGAATGTTGTATAACTTTGAGTTATATTACGCTTTTGTTTGTCTTCTGAGTCGTGGGCGGAGCCCCGACTTGCCTATATCGGAATTGCTATATTATGGACTTGGTGCTTTTGTGTTGTGGCGATAATTGAAATGTAATTTGCCATGAACTGCTTGTTGGTGGAAGTTGGTTGCTATATATATGCTTGCCTTGCTTGAGTATTTAGGTTGCTATTGGTTACTTGCTTATTTTGCATATGAGCTCGATGCTCCGTTGCCGCGCTTCCTGCTATATTACTGTTCCGACGTCGCGGTCGGCTCCGCCTCCGCAACCGGGCGGGGTGGCTGTGACAGGCGAGGCCCCCGTGCGAGACCTCCAGACACAGGCGAAGCCCCCAAGCAAAGCCGTCCATGCGAAGCCTCCAGGCGAGGCCCCCGTATGAGACTTCGAGGCGTAGGCGAAACCCCAAGGTGAAGACATCCCTGCGAAGCCTCTGGAAGCAGGCAAAGCCCGCATGCGAAGCCGGCCCTGCAAGGCCTCCATACTCAACAATCTGGCCAACCAAGCCAACCCGAGATGTCCCTTCTGTGAAGATACTTGGGAAGGCAAATATTTACTTTTCGGGCCAAAGACATGTGGGTACCTTTTAGGTTAGCTTTTAGCTTTTGCCTTTTTGGAAGCTTTTAGGATGACATGCATGCAAAAGCACTTTATGCTTTTGGCATGTATGCAAAGGTGTAAGAGCCTTTTTGCCTTTTCTTTCACACCATCCCTCACTACTTAAGCTAGCTTCAAACACATTTGTAACAGAATATAATTTTGAATCAAGTATTCGGCCGAAACTCTCCAAGTGAGAATTGGCTTTTGTGTTCTCTTTACTTTCATTTCCATCTCCCTTGTGATCCGTGCAAGAGGATCCAAACATAATATCTAGTTATGCTTGATCTTTTAATCAAGAGGTGCTAGATCACATCTCCTTTCCTAGGCATTTTCAAGTGCATTGCCTCACCTAGTAGTGAGGAGGTTCACTCGGCCGAAACCTGTTTGAGAGTTCGTGTTCGCCTCACAAAGCTAGATCCGCGATCAGCTAGATCACGTGTCCCTTCGCCGTGATCATATCACCCCCAGTCCAATGGCCAAGTTGAGGTCACCAACAGAACAATCAAGGAAGGGCTGAAGAAGCGCTTGGCAGGCGCGAAGGGACGATGGGTCGACGACGTCCCAAGCGTCCTGTGGTACTACAGAACAAAAACAAGAACACCAACAGGCGAGACACTGTTCTCCCTAGTCTATGGCACTGATGTACTCCTGCCCATCGAGGCAGACTTCCCAACAATCAGAATGATCAACTTCACATATGAGGCCAATACTCGGGGACTTCGCGCCGAACTTGACTTGATCGATGAACTGTGCGAAATGGCTCGCTTTCGCCTGTTCACTCTCAAGTAATGTCTGAACGTGTAGCATGACGCCAAAGTAAAACCCAAGGCACTCAAGCCAGGAGGCCTCGCATTACTCAAGTCTGTCCTCACTGCTCGCGATCCCAAATAGGGCATCCTACAACCCAACTAGGAAGGCCCTTACGTCATTCACAAGCATGTCCGGCCAGGTGTGTATGAATTGCAGGACTACGATGGAAATCCAGTCCCTCGCAACTTCCATGTAGATGACTTGCGCGCATATTATCTGTAAATCATAAAACTCCCATGGCTCAAATCAAAGGAATGTTTCTCTACTTCTCATCACTATCGCAAAACTGATTTAAACCTCGTCGACGCTCGCCAATGCCTTCTACACCTGACCGGTCAGAACGGCTAAACACCTGGCCTATTAAGGCCACAACATCAAAGCTTGTCAGGTCACCCATGCATACGCGGCTATGCATACAGTACCCAAGGGCATCGCCTATGCGAACCTTGCTGAGCATAGACCTCGCCCGGGTTAAGATCTTTAGGGCCCCGCGCCTGGCAACCCCAATAGATCCCTAAGCTTGAAATCAGCCTTGCAACTCTTAGAAGGCTTCGCCTTT
This sequence comes from Stellera chamaejasme, assembly GCA_024586325.1. Lineage (NCBI taxonomy): Eukaryota > Viridiplantae > Streptophyta > Magnoliopsida > Malvales > Thymelaeaceae > Stellera > Stellera chamaejasme. The sequence goes on from CM044981.1 coordinate 31,250,697, forward strand.
GCGAGCCACTACAGACCCTCGACTGAGAGCTTTGGGGCCCTGCGCCTGCGACACCCCCAACAGATTCTCTAAATAACTTATCCTAGCAGTAGGACTCGCGGAACAGACAAAGTAGTTTGCTAATGTTCCCTACAAAGCTATCGCAAGGATGGAAGAAAGCAACAACAGTCGAGGTAAACTGGAATTTGTACATTAATACTATTCGCACTGTACATTCTTTGCAAGTACCTACAAAATCACAACGGCTCTCAGGCCGGCCTTCATAGGGGGGATACACATGACTTGAACCCCCACCCTACTCTAACATGGCGTGCCACGCCGGACCCATTTTCTTCCCATGCTCGCCCCAGTCTAGCAGAGCGCCCACCTCAAGATCGCTGGTCTGTGTGGCATCTAAGGCTTCAAAATTCAGCCCTGGGAAAAGCTTCTCCGCCTAAAAGTGGCATCGCAACTGATACGATCACGGCCGTTACACCGCGATCGACCGGCGCCGATCTAGCTTGGCGGAGGCGAACAGTAACGAAGAACACAGATTCGGCCAAGAGAACCTCCTCACTACGAGGTGAGGCAATGCTCTTGATAATGCCTGGGAAAGGAAATAGGATCTAGCACCTCTTGATTACAAGATCAAGCAATACTAGATATTATAGTTGGATCCTCTTGCATGGATCACGAAGGATTATGGAAGTACAAGATACGAGAACACAAAAACCAATCTCTTGAAGAGTTTTGATTTCTAAAATATATTCTGCCTAATTCGGTTACAAGCCTTCCTTTATATAGAATAGAAATGGTGAAAGGAAAGAACTTGACTTTGACCAGGGAACCGTCTTCCTTGATTTATGGTGGGCGAAGTGAGAGGAAGCAGATGATGGGTGACATTGTAGGCTAACTGCTCCTGTCGCTTCCGTTTTCCCAGAATTTACAGTTGGCGGGAAATGGGAGGGAAGTCTTCTTCATATTGGTGAACGCCTGGGGCTTCGCTTGCCTGAAAGCCTTGCGTTGGGGCTTCACCATAGGCCCTCGCGCGAATGGTCTCGCCTTGGGGCTTCGCCCGCGACTGGAAGTTTGGCGCTGGGTCCTCGCCGTATGTCCTTGCGTAGAAGGCTTCGCCTTGGGGCTGTGCCTTAGTCTGGAATTCTAATGAAGGGCTTTCGCCGTATGCCCTCGCGCGACTGGCCTGGCCTTGGGGCCTCGCTTGCATCTGGGAGTCTTGCGAGGGGGTATTTTCTTCTCCTTTCTCGACCAGACTCACATTCAAGACGCCAATGGGCCTCGCGAACTCTCCTTCCAGGGGAATGCCGAGACGGCGAAGCTGCAGGGTCCTTCCTTGTGCTTCCGCTTGTTCTGCTTGCGCCATCAGTTTCATGTAGGCATTAAGGCCGGCGTGGACTTGTTTGAAGCGTGACCTTGTCATTGGCCCTCCTATATTCTGGAGAGGATCTGGGGCCTCACGCGCTTGGGGTTGAACTTCACTTCGAGTCGGCGACGTTCTTGCAGGGATGTCCTCATCATACTCTCCTTCTTCAAAAGAATCCGTCCGCGGATTCTCATATTCTTCAGTACCTTCAAAAGGGGCCAAATCATAGACATTAAATGTAGCATGTACGTTATAAGATCCATCACAGGGTCAGTCCAGTACATAAGCGTTATCACCAATTTTCTTAGTGATTTGGAAAGGGCCATCGCCTCTTGGTGCAAGTTTATTTTTTCTAGCTTGGGGAAACCGATCCTTCCTTAGGTGCAGCCATACCCAGTCCCCAACTTGAAAACTTCTAAACTTCCTACCCTTATTGACCCTCTTCGCATAAGATTCATTGATTTTCTAAAGATGTTTGTGAACCTTAGCATGCAAATCGGTCATCTATTTCGCCTTCTTGTTACCATCTACATCTATTTGATCAACATGATTTAATGCAATTAAGTCCAGAGGAGCTAAAGGGTTGAATCCATATACAACTTCGAAGGGACTATGAGATGTAGATGAATGATAGGCTCTATTATAGGCAAACTCTACATGGGGTAGACACTTCTCCCAGTCCTTTAAATTCTTCCTAAGAAGGGTTCTTAAGATGGTTGGCAAGGTTCTGTTGGTCACTTCTGTTTGTCCATCGGTTTGGGGATGGCTTGATGTAGAATACATCAAGTTCGTGCCCAACCGCGACCACAGGGTTCGCCAAAAGTGACTTAAGAACCTTGAGTCTCTGTCACTCACAATGGACCGAGGAAGACCATGATACTTCACAATGCCGTTAAAGAACAAGTCCGCTACATGCGATGCGTCTTCAGTTTTATGGCAAGGAATGAAATGTGCCATTTTTGAAAACCTATTTACTACCACAAATATAGCATCTTGTCCATGCGATGTCCTAGGCAAACCACTTATGAAATCCATGCTGATATCTACCCAAGGAAGCGAAGGCGTAGGGAGAGGGGTGTACTTCCCTTTTGGTTGAAGAGTGGATTTGGCGCGGTGGCAGGTGACACATCTGGCGCACACCTTGGTGACGTCCTTCTTCATGCCTGGCCAAAAGAAATTTTCCTTCACGGTCTCGAGCGTCTTTTGGACACCGAAATGTCCCATAAGGCCCCCGCCGTGCGCTTCTTTGATGATGACTTCTCTTATGGAGCTCCTTGGAATGCATAACCTTTTATACTTGAACAAAAAGCCATCAAACAAATAGTAGCCATTTTGGCCCTCTTTGGCACAGTCAATATAAATTTGGCCAAAGTCCACATCATTCTCATACATGCCTTTCATGAATTCAAAGCCAACAATTCGAGCATCAAGAGACGTGAGTAAAGCATATCTCCTAGAAAGTGCATCCGCAACAACATTTTCTTTACCTTTCTTGTATTTAATCATGTAGGAGAAAGATTCAATAAATTCTACCCACCTAACATGTCTCTTGTTCGGGTTCCCTTGCCCTTGAAGATACTTCAAAGACAAGTGATCGGTGTGGATAACAAATTCCCTAGGCAATAAATAGTGACTCCATGTTTGCAGGGATCGCACAAGAGCGTATATCTCTTTGTCATAGGTGGAGTAATTCAAGGTTGCTCCACCTAACTTCTCACTAAAGAAGGCGATGAGGCGGCCTTCTTGGCGCAAAACAGCACCAATGCCTATCCCACTGGCATCGCATTCCACCTCAAAAACCTTGTCAAAATTTGGTAAAGTGAGCAAAGGGACATTGGTCAAACAGGTTTTCAGCTCACTAAAAGATTCCTCCTGGGCTCTACCCCAGTCGAAGGCTACGTTCTTCTTCACCAATTCATGCAGAGGGGCGGCGATAGAAGAGAAGTCCTTAACAAATCTCCGATAAAAACTAGCAAGTCCTAAAAAGGATCTCACTTCTGTTAAGGACTTAGGGGTAGGCCAATCTTGAATGGCACTGACTTTTCCCTCATCTACTCAGACACCATTCACACCAACTACATACCCTAGGAAGTTCACCTCATTTGATGCGAAGACACACTTTTCATACTTAGCATACAGTTTTTCTAGCCTAAGTGTGTCGAGGACTTGCCTCAGATGCTCAATATGCTCATCATGATTCTTAGAGTAGACAAGTATATCATCAAAGTATACAACCACAAATTTTCCAATTAACTCCCTTAAGACATGGTTCATCAGACGCATGAAAGTACTTGGTGCATTAGATAATCCAAAGGGCATGACATTCCATTCATATAAACCGATTTTAGTTTTGAATGCTGTCTTCCATTCATCACCCTTCTTCATCCTAATCTGGTGATAGCCACTTCTAAGATCAATTTTTGAAAACACACAAGCACCACTTAATTCATCTAGCATGTCATCAAGTCTAGGTATAGGGTGGCGATACTTTACAGTGATATTGTTGATGGGTCTGCAGTCCATGCACATGCGCCATGTGCCATCGCTCTTGGGTACGAGTATGACTGGCACCGCGTAGGGTAAAAGGCTTTCACGGACGAAGCCCTTGCTCAACAATTCACGTACTTGGGTTTGGATCTCCTTGGAGTCTTGGGGGTTTGTTCGGTATGCTTCCTTGTTGGGTAAAGGCGCACCCGGAAGTAGATCTATCTGATGCTCTATGCCGCGATAGGGGGAAGGCTTCGCTGCTCATCGAATATTTTCTGGAACTCCTTCAACACTTCCTGCACATATGAAGGAAGAGAGGCTATGTTCTCGAGAGTTAGCATGCAATGCGTAGGGATCATGAGGAAACATGTTTTGTTTCCAAAGAGTGCCTTCTTAAGATGTTTAGCTTTGGCCGGTGAAGGGCTGCACTCTTGTTTTCTCTCTTGTTTGCTCTCAGTGTTTCCCATAAATGCGCACTCTTTCTTTTCACTCGAGGTTCCTTGAACCTTCTTACTATTTTCTCTCTTCTCTCTTCCCTCTTCCCTCTTTTTCTTCTTGGCCTCACTCGCCAAGTGAAGTTGGTCTTGAAGGGCTTGAGCTGGGGTGAGGGGTAGCAAAGTATAAGGTCGGTCAAGGTGAGTGATGGAGTACTTGTTGACCTTTCCATGGTGCATGGAGTCCTTGTCGAACTGCCAGGGCCTCCCCAAAAGGATGTGGGTGGCCTGCATCCGCACCACATCGCAGGTGATTGAGTCTCCGTACTTGCCAATCTTTATCGGCACCTCAACTTGTTAGACAACCTTGAAAAAAGTTCGGTCGTCAACCCATTGGAGTTGGTATGGCTTGGGGTGCGCGATGGTGCGAAGGCCGAGTTCAACGACCATGTCTTCGCTGGCCGCGTTGACACAGCTGGCACTATCAATGATGAGACTGCAGAGGGTCCCATTTACCATGGCCCTTGATTGGAACAAGTTCTCCCTTTGAGTACTTTCGATCACACTGGGGTGCTTTGCAGGACCCTCTTAGTGACCAATATCAAGCCTTCAAAAGGCAGTTCTCCGTCTTCTTCCAACTCATCGTTTGGAGACTCAGGAACAGACTCCGCTTCATCTTCACTAGAGAGGTCCCCATTTGGTCGGACGATCATGGTCCTTTTGTTGGGACAGTCTCTAGCATAGTGTCCTTTTCCCAAACACATAAAACACTCAATGCAACTTGTTGGGTGCGAAGTGTCGGAAGGTTTAGGATAAGCATTGGTTCTTGGTTGAGAATGGGGTGGGGTTATTTGGTGGGATGGTGGCCTTGTGAAGGGTTGGTTTTGGCAGGAGGGGGGTATCGCGGCAGCAGGCTGGTATAGTTTTGAAGGAACCGCATTGGTGAAGGGCGCAGGTCTGCTCCCTGGGCTTCGCGGAGGGGTGAAGTAAGAGTGGTAAGAACTTCCCTTCTTAAGCTGCTTCTCCACCCTGATCACCTTCTGCACCAAGTCTTGGTAATCCCCACCGTTTTGGCGATGTCCTCCCTCAGACCGTATAAAAGTTGTGCCAATTCGGCCTCATCATTTTCCCGAACACTTGCTCTCATCAATGCCTTCTCAAGGTCATTCTGGTAATCTTCTACCCGTCGGTTGCCTTGAGTGAGGTGTTGTAACTTCTGAGCACAGTCCCGGTCATGGTAACTTGGCACAAACTGCTTTCGCATGGCTCTCTTGAGTCAACCAAACATTCAAATCATACCTTCTTCTCAAATCGTTCACAAAAGTCCGAATCGAAATTCTCGTTCAGCTGTCCCGGTACAAGTTTTGGCAGAGTTTCAGCTGCGTTTCTAACTACCCCTTGTTCACATATGATCCACAGATACAGAGTATATGTTCAGAATTTACAGAATCAACCAATATCATTGGCGCCAAAACCGAGGCTCGGCCAGGAAAAAACGGCTTTCACACCAAGCCTTTTCTGACAAAACCAAATAGCACAACAGACTCATCTCTTCACTCTGATCACAAATATATCATTACCTTTCACTGAAAGCAAAGTTGATGTTTCGCACCAAATCTGTCAACGGATTTTTGCAACGCTTCCGGCGCGTTTCTGCTCAGACTCTTGTTATCAAACATACACAAGAAGGTTTCGGGAACGTTTAGAAACCAAGAAATCAAGTAAATCTTGTGGTTCCATAATCACTTTCAAACTTCAGCAGCTCATGGTTTACAAACCGGGCTGAATCTTCACAAACCGACCTCAGATTATTCACTTACACAACACAAGGATCGTTTTGGTAACCTTACCTCGAAGGTTCTTTGAGAAATCTCCAACTTCAGTTTTGGAGCTCAACCTTGCGCAACCATGGCTGATGTCTTCGAAAGAGAGAGAAGAGAAGGAGAAAGAAGAAGAAAATAATGCATTTTTTGGCATTTTCCTTCCTTTATACTTTCTTCCCTTTCTCTTTTATTTTTTCATCTCTTTTAAAATGGGACAAGTGTCCCTTATCTTTTCCCATTTCAGCCGCCTCACTCCTTTGTCTTTTCCAATTATTGCTAACTTTATGCTAAATTACAATTTGGTCTCCAAACTTTCCAAAAGTTACAATTTAGCCCAACCCGAAAATTGCAACTTTCAAACCATAACTCCAAACGGAACGAAATCTGAGGCACGTTCTCGGGACCTCATATCACACACAAATCATGCTTCACATGTTTAATTATAAGTCCCGAGTGTCAAACCGCGCTAGCTTAACCCGAGCAAATCCCGACGTGTGCGCTTGCTAGCTTAACCGAGTAATCCCGTCATGCGTACTTGCTTGGTTATCACCACACTACTCATCCCGAGTCATATCACATCTCACCCCAAAGCCGTCAGAAAACTTTCTGTCACCGCACGCCACCCGAGCCCGGTTGCGGAGGCGGGGGCGCCGGGACGCCGGAAGCGGAAGCCGGAATGATATGGTATGGCAGGTCCATCGAGACCCGCCACGCGTAGCGGACCCAAAGAGCGAAAGGATTGTGGAAGCAACCTAACAAAAATTTCGTGCATATAACTGAAAATAAAATCCAAACATAACAATTCATGCTTTAGCAACAGAGTAAGCCCCGCCCTCCAGGACGAGTGCTGTCACAGCCACCCCGCCCGGTTGCGGAGGCGGAGCCGGCCGCGACGTCGGAAACAGGAATTACGGCGGAAAGCGTGGCAACGGAGCATCGAGCTCCAAACAAAACCGTCAAGTAACAACTAGCAACCTAAATACTCATGCAAGGCAAGTATACGAATAATCCAACTTTCACCACACAAGCGGTTCATGGTATATCCCATTTCAATCATCGCCACAACACAAGTACCAAATCCATAATATGGCAATTCCGATGTAAGCAAGTCAGGCTCCGCCCGCGACACGAAGACAGATAAAGCGAGAATATATTCCAGATATAGACACATATACAAAACCATGATCTGATCTATATGCATGCGATTCTGACTCTGAGCCATTAAACAAAATCCTATATGTAAATATATACCTAAGTGCGGAATCGAAGCCTCTCGCTCAAGAATTCCCGCACGTGGTACTCTTCTTCTGAGAACCCAAGATGTCGGGAAGCACCGCGGATCTCTATGCCGCTGGTTGCTTGTCGATCGCTGAAAGATGGTAAACAAATAAAAGGGTGAGTCCTCGAAAGGACTCGGTAAGGGCTTAAGGTAAAAGTGCGGTTTGCCCACGTGGCAACAATCTGAACTCGCAAAAGCGAATATCACAACATATGCATGTACATATAAACATAAAGTATAACGAAAACCAGAAACCAACATATGCGGTCCAACCGCCAGAACGACCCGTAACGACAGACATCAACAGAGGTCAGAATATACAGATCGAATGCAATGAAGCACGGCATCGCTGGGGTCGCGAGCCCCAAACTGTCGTAGGGTCACAGAACAGATGTATCGGCACTCCTGATGCGGATACGCAGAATGTCGGCACCCCTTCAGTGCGGACACGTAATGTCGGCACTCACTCGGTGCGGATACGCAGAATGTCGGCACCCCTTCGGTGCGGACACGTAATGTAACGTATAATAATAACAAGAATGCATAAACATAAACAGAAGTAACATTACCTGATACCCATATACAGAACAGAATAGGAACCCGGGCCTCTAAGGTCATCCGGGCCTTGAAACAGAACAAACGTACATTTTACCAAATTAAGCCCTTACCTCGGATACGCTGCCCCGCAGCCCAACACTCGGAAAACCCCAGCTTCCGACCCGTAATGCACAACTTGGCTCCAATGGTCCCACGCTACTCCACCAACGCAGAATCAAGCTGGGTAACCATAGTTGAGTCAGAACACATCCTAATAACTCCAGAAAGAAATTTCTGTACAAACCCGCACTTTCCCGGAAAATTCCACAGAAAGCTCGGTTTTACAAACCGAGCCTGAACCTTGTTATTCCAACCCCCACAAACGTATTCCAACCCTTAAACCCGTATTCCAGACACTTTTCCCGGTAAACTCGTATAAATCTAACTTTCTCATTTCTAACCCGAAAATGATATTTCAACCAAAATTAGTCTTCCCCTTCATCGAAACTTACTTCTCTTCATATCTAAGTTCTTCTTGGGTGAGTTTTGGCATGTGCACAACCTGTGCGCAAGCTTACATGTCTGTTGTGCACAAGCTTTGTGCACAACACATGCACAAAATCAATCAGGCGCAAGGTTGTGCACATGCGCGCACAAGCGCGCACAATCATGTCGCAAGGCTGCACCAGCACACGCTGCAGCACAACTGCGCACAATGTGCGCAAGGCTGTGCGCCACGCAGACAAGGCTGCGCACAACCTGTGCGCAAGGCTGTGCGCTTGCGCACAAGGTCACAACAACTCATGCAAGCACAGCATGCTGCGCACATATTTATTTCGTGGCCGCACTGAAGCAGAGTTCGAATTTACACATCAATAATTCGGCCTTAATGGGGTTCCCTCTTCCATGGAGTTTTTCCAACATTCAACCATAGATTCCTACTCCTCTCAAGCCCAAGAACAACATACTAAAAGATGGGAGCAAGAGGATCATCAAAACTCATAGCAAAGAACAAACACAAAATCCTCTCTAAACCCATTTTCCATCCAATTTCATGCTTCCAACCTTACAAAGAGAAGAAGAGGAGAACCTTACCTATGATTTGCACCAAAAACCTTGTTGATTCCTTGCCAAATATGAAGAAGGAGAAGCTTGGTGAACAGCTCCCATGGCTGCTCATGGTTTCGGCAGAGAGAGGAGAAGGAAGAAGAAAGAAGAAGAAATGAAATGAATTTCATTTCATGTAATTACCAATCCTTTTGTATCTTCTTTCTTTTTCTTCTTTAATTACAAGAGGGACATGTGTCCCTCACTTTTCACACACACACACACACTTGCTGCCGAAAAGGGCTGCTGCTGCCCATGCTGATTTTTTATTAATTTGCACCCCTTTGCAAATTAACTCCCAATTTTCCGAAAGTTCCAATTCTTTTTGCCCAAAAATAATTACCGAATTCCAAAATTAATGAAACTCGGACACAATCTTCAGAATATTATAACATGCACAGAACATTTTTCAGAAATTCATTTGCCTTTCCGGAGTGTCCTACCGAGCTCGCTGAACCCGAACCAAAACCCGACGTGCGAGCGTGACAACCTGAACCGAAATTCCGTCACTCCCAAAATTCTACAAAAATACTCATAAATTCCATCTTAATTTATAACACATCTTACCCCAAAGCCGTCAGAAAATTTCCATCCCGAGCCCCGGGATTCCCGTCCCGAGCCCCGGGAGTCGCCGAACCGAACGTCCCGTCCCAAATATTAAACTCCACAAACACCTCCGGTACGTCACCACGACTCCAAAACTACAAACGGCTTCCCAAACTGAGATCTCGAGAGTGCTACCGAGCCCGCTGTACGTCCCGAGGCGACCCCGACAACCCCCCGGTGCCAGAAAAATATTTTCGGCGGAAACGTCCGGGGGACCCACACGACCTCAAATACAGAAGGGTTCGCCAAAATGATACTCGGATAGGGCTCGGAAGCCGTCTGAACGCCGAAAAACGTGACCCGCAGGCTAAAACCGGAGCCCCGGGTCACCCGGTCGCAACCCGCTCGGGGTGACCGTAACAAGTGCTTACACACCAAAACATATATACATACAGAGTTCACAGAACCTAAGGTATCTAGCAAGCGCCAGCGCCGTAACATGTACGTAATGAATATATAAATATATACAAATATACAATCATCACAGCAAACCAGAAAATATGCACATGCAGCTACAGAGCCAAGCCTAGGCCTAAGCATCAAATACCTCGCGCGGGATTCCGACCAAGTAGATAAAATCCCGGACCGCAAGGTGCAGCCGCTGCAAAACACTACCAAGGTAGAACCCTCACGGAAACCTACTCCGCAGGCCGCTTATCAGGTCTACCTGAAACCCAAAAACAGAACCCAAAGAAGGGTGAGTCCTAAAAGGACCCGTAAGGGATATGGGGTAAGGTAAGTATATGTAACCCTGCAAAACAGAAAGATAGCAATATATGCAACAGAATACAGAATATCATGCATGTACAGAAAATAGATCGGAATCCCGAAGGACGTGCGATTCTAAATCGCCATAACCTTTATAATAAATCGGAACGACAGCCTCCACTAAGGAGTCGGAAGCCAAGCTATCTGAAGCATGGTGCACCAGTGGGTAGCGAACCCACAACTGCCGTAATGTTAGCAGACGAGTATGCCATAAGGCATACTCCTACAAACTACAGAATATGCCCAAAGGCATAAAATTCAAATACTAGCGAGCAGAAAATGAAACCAAAACAGATACTTATCGTACCAAAACAACATTACCAAACCCTTACCTCTCACTTCCAGAGTATTAGACCGATTCTGGACAACCTCCACACCGTGACCCGAAACTTAGGAACTTCTCTTTTCCTAACCTCCGAACCTCAGAATCTGTCAAACCAAGTTGAATTAGCATCCTTATCAACCACACTACCAAACTACATCCCCGACCCCAAAACCGAAAATCCGGCAGAATTTCCGTAAAATTCCAGATTTCCACAGAAATGTCAGAATTCAGAACCAACCTAGACAATGCAAGATTATACATTGACAAACATCATACAACAAGCAGAACTGATCAAATCCAACCTTAAACCCTTCATTACCCGCCATTTTCCGATAATCCCGCTTAATTGTAACTTTTCCATTTCTAAACCGAATTCAACGTTTCAAACTTCCATCCACTTCTAAATTCAACCCCAACACCAAATTAACATCCAATTTAACCAAAATGAAACTCCAACCTAGATAAAGTTTCATTCCAACATTTCGGTTATTAAGCAACATTTCACCCAACATCCAAATCAATCCAAACAAGCTACCAAACAACCATTCCAATCACCAATTTCACTTCTAAACCAAGCATGCTATCCAATTGCATCCAAACAACAAAATCCATCATTGAACATCAACTCAAAAATTCGGCCATTTGGGGATTTTACCTCAACTTGTTTTCCATCAAATTGAATCCATACATAAGCTTAGAATCATGCTAGGATTAACATACTTGAAGCATGAACCAAGATAACAAACACACAACATTTTGGAATTTTTCCCAAAAATTCGGCCAACATAGGTTTTCCATCCAAGATGTGTTTTCCAAAATCCAACACTTGATTAACACTCTCCTACAACCCAAGAACAACATACTAAAAGATGGGAGGAAGAAAATCATCCTAGCTTATAGCTAAGAACAAACCCATCATTCACCATAAATCCATATTTCTTCACTAATCTTCAATTTCAACAAGAAAAGAGGAGAAGGGAGGATGCTTACCACAAGAAGCATCCAATTCCTCTTTGATTTCTACCAAGAAGAAGGACTTCAAGCTTGGAGGTGATCAACAATGGTGGCGTCGGCAGCAGCAAAGGAAGAAGAAGAAGAAGAGAAGAAAAGAAAAGAAATGAGATAAACTCATTTTATGAAAATATTATGTCTTATATATTTTCCTTACTTTAAACCCATACTCCTACACTTAAATAGAAAATGGCCAAGTGTCCCTAATCCTCACACACATGCTGCCGAAAGAAACAAAGGCTGCCCATGCTGATTTTTATTAATTTTGCACCCAATTGCAAATTAACTCCCAATTTTTCCGAAAGTTCCAATTCTTTTTGCCCAAAAATAATTACCGAATTCCAAAATTAACGAAACTTGGACACAACCCTCAGAATATTATAACATTCACAAAACATATTTCAGAAGTTCATTTACCATTCCAGAGTGTCCTACCGAGCTCGCTGAACCCGAACCAAAACCCGACGTGCGAGCGTGTCAACCTGAACCGACATTTCGTCACTCCAAAATTCTATAAAAATACCCATAAATTCCATCTTAAATTACAACACAACTTACCCCAAATCCGTCAGAAAATTTCCATCCCGAGCCCCGGGATTCCCGTCCCGAGCCCCGGGAGTCGCCCGGAACCGAACGTCCCGTCCCAAGCCCCAAATATGCTGACAGTTCCCTTTTCCAAGATCTCGATAGATCCCTTTCCCAAATATGAAAGCATTCCCGAGAATGATACCCAGAAAAGATTCGGGAGCTGTCTTACCACCCGAAGACATGACCCGCATGCCTGAAACGGAGCCCCGGAATACCAAAGTCACCACCCGCTTGGGGTGACTGTAACAATTCCATCCCTGCATAAAATAGCTTATTAGTACAACTGAGAAAGACTTGAACACAACCCTCGACGAGGAAAACAGATACCCTACGATGGACCCTGGTCCAGGGCAATGGCGACCCCATCGGTCGACGATTGGGATTGCGACTTCACCTAGTTGCCACCCTTGGATGGTTTATCGGAGGGGCGGATCACATCCCAGGCACTCGCCTTCTCTTGAACTCTCTCCACCGCCAAGGCGTCGCTGGCGATGGGAACCTGACTGATTAGGTGTGCTCCCTCTGGAGCCCCTCCACCTTGGGGAGCCAGACTACTTTTTGGGGAGGCACCTTCAACTGCACCTGTCACCTCTGGCTGAATATCAACCAGTATGGGTGCTCCACTCTCTGGGGGACCATTGTCACCTTTTTTCCAACAGAACTATTGGCTCTCCTCGCAGCCAGCTTAGCACTTCTTCTCATGGACAGCAGGAGGGCACCTGCTGATATTGTCACAGCCACCCCGCCCGGTTGCGGAGGCGGAGCCGGCCGCGACGTCGGAAACAGGAATCAACGACGGAAAGCGCGGCAGCGGAGCATCGAGCTCAAATACAGATCAAACAAGTATCGACTAGCAACCTACAGAACCCATACATGGCAAGTATACATGATAACTCGACAAAATACCAACCAAGCAGTTCATGGTATACCAAACATTGCTCATCGCAACAACCACAGAAACACTGAATTCATATCATAACAAATCCAATATAGGCAAGTCGGGCTCCGCCCTCGACTCAGAAGGCATCAAAGGCAGAATATATTTCCGATCATATGGCATATACAAATTCATGATCTGACCTACATGCATGCAGCTACAGCTACAGAGCCATTAAACAAAGTCCTATATATATATACCTAAGTGCGGAATCAGAAGCCTCTCGCTCAAGAATTCCCGCACGTGGTACTGCTGCTGCTACAAACCCCAAAATGTCAGGAAGCACCGCGGATCTCTATTCCGCTGGTTGCTTGTCAGACTGCCTGAAAGATGGTAAACAAATAAAAGGGTGAGTCCTCGAAAGGACCCGATGAGGGCTTAAGGTAAAAGTGCGGTTTGCCCAGTGGCAACAATCTGAACCTGCAAAACAGAATAACACAGCATATACATGTACATATGAACATAAAGCATAACGTAAATCAGAATCCAACATATGCGGTCCAACCGCCAGAACGACCCGTAACGACAGCCCTCAGCAGAGGTCAGAATATACAGATCAGAACAGAACAGATAGCACGGTACCGGCTGGGGTCGCGATCCCCAAACTGTCGTAGGGTCACAGAAGTATATCGGCACCCCAAGTGCGGATATACACATAATGTCGGCACCCTCCAGTGCGGACACAGAACAGAAGTATCGGCACTCCCGGTGCGGATACACAGAACAGAACCAAGGAGCACCCGTGGTCTCTCCAACCATACGGGTCTCGTCACGTAATCGAAACAGATAATAATAACAATGCACAAATGAAAACGAAGTATCATACCCGATATACACATACGAATGTAATAAGAACCCGGACCTCTAAGGTTTTCCGGGCCTTGAAACGGAACAAACATACATTTTACCAATTAAGCCCTTACCTCAGAAACGCTGCCCCGCAGCCCAACACTCGGAAAATCCCGACTCCCGACCCGAAATGCACAACTTGGCTCCTACGGGTCCGCGCTACTCCACCAACGCAGAATCAAGCTGTACAACCATAGTTGGATCAGAACACATCCAAACAAACCCCAGAAAACAATTTCCGCACAAACCCGCACTTACCGGAAAATTCCACAGAAAGCTCGGTTTTACGTACCGAGCTAGAACCTTGTTATTCCAACTCCCACAAACGTATTCCAACCCTTAAACCCGCATTCCAGACACTTTTCCCGATAAACTCGTATAAAACTAACTTTCTCATTTCTAACCCGAAAATGGTATTTCAAACACCATAACGCACCTACTTCCACCCACATTACCAGTTTAGCATCCAATTCAATCAACACACACCACCAACATTGAAAAAGAATCACTTCAACAATTTGATCCTTAACCAATTTTTCACCACACCTCCAAATCAACCCATTCAAGCTTCCAATTAATCCCACTAATCACCAATTTCACTTCCTAACCAAACTTACTAACCAATTGCATCAAAACAACAAAACCCCAATTTTGAATAATTCGGCCTTAATGGGGATTTCTCACCCAACTACCATTTCAATCCAAACAAAGTTCCATTAGCACTCTTTAATCCCCAATTGCAATTATTAAGCAAGATTACTAACCAATTTCACCTAAATAACCAAAACTACTTCACTAACAATTCGGCCAAAGAGGGCTTTTACCCTCAACTTGTTTTCCATCAAATTAAAACCATAGATAGTCTTAGAATCATGCTAGGACTAACATACTTGAAGCATGAAACAAGATAACAAACATACACCATTTTGGAAATTATCCCAAAAATTCGGCCAAACCTAGGTTCCCTCTTCCATGGAGTTTTTCCAACATTCAACCATAGATTCCTACTCCCCTCAAGCCCAAGAACAACATACTAAAAGATGGGAGGGAGAAAATCATCCTAGCTTATAGCTAAGAACAAACCCAACAAATGCCAAAACCCTTCTTTTCATCACCAATCTTCCAAACTAACAAGAGAAGAGGAGTAGGGAGGATGCTTACCTCAAGTAGCAACCAATTCCTCTTTGATTTGTACCAAAAGAAGAAGTTCAAGCTTGGAGGTGCACATCCATGGAGGCGTCGGCAGCAAGAGCCAAGGAAGAAGAAGAAGAGAAGAAAAGAAAAGAAATTAAATGGATTTATGAAATAATAATAGCCTTATATAATAATCCCTTCTTTTTCATCTTAAATCATAAGTGGACAAGTGTCCCTTATCACACACACACACACACATGCTGCCGAAAATGGGCTGCTGCTGCCCATGCTGAATACTTTTAAATTTGCACCCATTTGCAAACTAACTCCCAATTTTTCCGAAAGTTCCAATTCTTTTTGCCCAAAAATAATTACCGAATTCCAAAATTAATGAAACTCGGACACAATCTTCAGAATATTATAACATGCACAGAACATTTTTCAGAAATTCATTTGCCTTTCCGGAGTGTCCTACCGAGCTCGCTGAACCCGAACCAAAACTCCGACGCGTGCGAGCGTGACAACTTGAACCAAAATTCCGTCACTCCAAAATTCTATAAAAATTCCCATAAATTCCATCTTAAATTCAAACACAACTTACCCCAAAGCCGTCAGAAAATTTCCATCCCGAGCCCCGGGATTCCCGTCCCGAGCCCCGGGAGTCGCCCGGAACCGAACGTCCCGCCCCAAATATTAAACTCCACAACCACCTCCGGGACGTTTCCACGACTCCAAAACTACAAACGGCTTCTCAAACTGAGATCTCGAGAGCGCTACCGAGCCCGCTGTACGTCCCGAGGCGACCCCGACAACCCCCCGGCGCCAGAAAAATATTTTCGGCGGAAACGTCCGGGGGACCCACACGACCTCAAATACGGAAGGGTTCGCCAAAATGATACTCGGATAGGGCTCGGGAGCCGCCTGAATGCCGAAAAACGTGACCCGCAAGCCAAAACCGGAGCCCCGGGTCACCCGGTCGCAACCCGCTCGGGGTGACCGTAACAGATATTCTCTCCTTGGAAGGCATGACGGCCACCTGGGGAGAGGCCTCCACGGCAGAAGCACTCCCAGGGGCACCTTCGCCGCCTGCCCTTGGAGGGCTCGCCAGCAATCCGAAAATGAAGGCCTCCAGACACCTGGTATCTTCATCTGATACTACTGGCGCCGTGTCCCCAGGAGTAGAGCATGTGGCCCCCACTCCAGAAATCTCGAGAACCACCTCCTCTCCAGAGGTTGCCTCCATAGTCTCCACCCCCTCGTTCACATCCTTCGCGAGGGAGACCTCTCCCCAAACAAATCTTTGCGCCTCCGCTTGACCCGGTCCATGAGAAGCCTTCTCCACACGGGACTGCACCCCATCACTGCCCACCTTCTTCCTCTTCGCCGCACCTTGGAGGGGCGCCAAGTGGCTAGTGGCAGCCCTCTTCTTCCGCGAAGGTTCAATGGCACCTTCTTCCCCTTTTCCTCATCAAAACGAGCGGGCGAATCTACATACCACAAAGAATCAGTAGATGTACACATGGGGAATAAAGAAGGAAGCCATTTTTGCATATACCTTTAGGCCCCGCAAGGGCAGCACGAAGGGCATCCACGACGTCTCCGCGATGCACAGGTGCCCAGCCTTCATAAGGCGGAGGCACTTGCGGATCTAGTAATAAACCCGTGCTAAGGCCACTCCACCTAAGAGTCACCTCATCAAGCTGCGAAAGGGAGAAGGGAAACAGATCTTCACAAGCCTTCCTCGACAGCACATCATCCAGCCAGCCCAGAAGCTGGACATATGCCTGCCACCTTCACCATCGGCGTACAAAACCGTCCTTGGAGATACCCTGTGCACCGCCTCCGTAGTCCTCACCACTAGGAATTGCCACGACTCATCCCTCTAAACAAAGAAGAAGCCACCGTGCCAATCATGGTGAGATTTCAACGGAATACCAAAAGAGATGGAATTATTCCCCCCAACACTGATAGGGGTAACATGGAAAAACTGCCCCCCAGTCCGCAAGTCCAGTCGGTAGAATCTCATAAACACATCCGTGAAAGGCTGCACCCTCACCATTCGGCACGCCACGCAAAACCCGGCGATGTGGATGAATGTGTTCGGACCAAGCTGCGACGGTGGGAGACCCCACAGGGTACACAAGTCTTGGACACAGGGAGGCAAATGGATCCTCAACCCAAAAGACATCTAGGCCGTATAAAGACAGCGTCGTGCCTTCCATGTTTTTCGGTGTCTGCGGAAGCTTGAGAGCCGTGCAGACCCCCTTCGTCGTCGTGTACACCTCCACCTTCTCCACGGGGAAGAAGGCCTTAACAAGGTCCTGATGAAGCCTCTCGGCCTTCGTAGAGCTTCTGTCAACTGCTGGGACAAGAGGACGAATAGCTCCTTTACCGGCCATTATTGCAACGAGAACAAGAGAAACGCATGGTCAAGAGATTAACTGTCCAGCTAGGCATTTCATCGAACACCTTACGTGCAGAGGACTAGAGACTAGACCCTCAACTGAGATCGAAAATGTAAGGATGAACAGTGCAAAAACAACCAGAACAATGGAAGAGAACGTCCAAGGATCGGGAAGAGAAGAGTATCAGAAATCAAATACAAGAGCACAAAAGAACAGAAAGAATGCGAAGGAACGGCAAGATGAAAAGAGAACAAAGAATGAAAGATTGCGAACAAATGGGGTATTTATACGCCCAACCCTAACGAGCCGAAATGTCACCTCAAACAGAGGCCCAGCCCGAAGAAGCCACGTGTCAGAAATGGGTAACGGTAGGAAACGTTCGGCCTACCATCACTATGAAGGGTCCCAACGGTCGACTTCCAGCCAAAATGCAGAGTACAGGACCGTGCCCATACTCCGCATCCAGGAGGAGGCACCTTGGTACACTACCCAAGCAAATGCTCCTCGCATCATTGCCCCTCGCGTCTTCCAGAAAAATAAGCAACCAAGGACGCGGACCGCGATGCCATCGCATCTACTGGCCTCGCCAGGCATGGCCTTCGCATCTCCTGGCCTTCGCCGCCCAATACTTAGCAATAAGAAAGACTGAGGAAAGGAAACTGGGAATGGTTAGCTCCACAACCTACCCACGTTCTCCAACATCCCTCCAGTCTTCCACTAACTAGAACGTGGGAGAAACACCCCACTACTCTGGATCATGGGACAACCGCCATCTCAACGCCTCCCATAAAAGGATGACTTGGGAAAGGTACACCCTATCTACACACCCACTCCTCTTTCTACTCCTGAGTACTCCGTTTTACCCTTTGCAGATTACTCCGTAGCAACAGATCGTCGTTCTCAACACCGCATCATCCCTTCAAGCACCTGAGAACCCGAACCGTAAAGGAATGAGGCTATCAATAACTATGGGCTTTATGAGGTAGAGAAAATAATGAATATACTTGGTCGATCACTGAGGGAATTTGATGGATTTCCATTCCCAGATGTTACTGCATTGATACTTGAGGAGAATTCGCTTATTATTCAAGAGTTGAATTATGATAGGCAATCACTGATGGTTAATCATGGAATGCTACTGAATGGATTTTTCTTTGTATATGCTAGCGGTGGAACTGGGAATATGTACCTTTGATGTACACTCTTTGCATGTTTGCGTTCCAAAGGTAAGATAGCTTTTGTGGTTGCTTCATCGGATATCGCTGCTCTAGTTTTAGATGGAGGCAAGACTGACATCCACGATTAAAGATCCCCGTCTCGCTTGATAAAGATTCTCTTCTCAACATCAACAAAGCAAGCCCGTTGGCTCAAATTACATTTAGAGCATCATTGTTGATATGGGATGAGGCACCCATGACCCATCGCTTCGCGTTTGAAGCCATGGATTGCTATTTTCATGATCTTATGTGTATGTTTGATCCTGAAGCTAACACAAAAGTTTTTGGCGGAAAAACGGTTGTGCTTGGCAGTGACTTTAGGCAAATATTTCCAGTTATTCCTAGAGGGACCAGGGGTGATGTAGTTACTACTACAATTTGTGTGTCATACCTCTAAGCAAATTGTATAGTTTTGACATTGACCGAGAATATGCGATTGCGTGATGTACGTCAGAGTGATCTGGCTAGGTTTAGCAACTGGTTGTTGCAACTTAGTGCAGGTTTGTTGCTATTAAAGACATTTAGCCAGGATGAGGAGGATCCGATGTGGTTAGAGCTTCCTGATATGTTTTTATTTCATTCACTAGGGACTCAATTGTTGTTGTTGTTGTAACAAGCACATATCCAGATTTGCTTCAGAGGATTTCTGGCAAGGATTATTTAAGGGAGAGAGCCATACTAGCACCCAAAAATGAAGTTTTTGACAAGGTTAATGATCATTTGAATGAACAATTGTCCGGTCAAATTGTAACATACCTTAGTGCTGACCATATCTCACAATCATCAAAAAAATTATGAAGCTCAAGTTGATCTTTACCCTATGGAATATTTGAATAGTTTAAACTTCTCCGGGGTGCCTAACCATAAACTTATGTTAAAGGTTTGTGTCCCAATCATTTTATTGAGAAATTTAAACCAAAAAATCGGTTTGTGTAATGGAACAAGGCTGATTGTCATGAAATTAACATATAGAGTGATCGAGGAAGAGATAATTGCAGGAAGTAATATTGGTTATCGATGTCTGAGCCCACATGTGGAAATGGTTCCATCAGATACCCATCTTCCGTTTCTTCTATCTCGGTATCAGTTTCCTGTGAAATTTTATTTTGCAATGAGCATAAATAAGAGCCAGGGTCAAACGTTTAAGCATGTTGGTCTATACTTACCGACACCTGTCTTTAGTCATGGTCCGTTATATGTAGCGGTCTCGCGAGTGTCATCTCCGGAAGGTTTTGTGTTTTTGAAGAATGATGATGTTAACAAGAATGGGCACACAAAGAATATAGTTGATACTGAAGTATTTGAACATTTACGCAACAACTAAGGTTGTTTTCATACTTCCATTTTGTTTAATAGTGCAACTGTATGATTTTGTATATGTGATTAATGTACTTGATCCTAGTTGCTACAATCATTATCTTTTCGAACACAACTTCAGTATATAGTTTTGTGAGAGAAATGGTTAATTTTGGTACACTACCCAAGCAAACGTGTCCTCGCATCGCATCAGAATCAGATAACGCATGCGCGAAGTCTCGCCCTCGCGGTCACTCAAGTCTCGCCTTCGCAGGTCTCGCCCTTGCGGTCTCACTCGCCTTCGCAAGTCTCCTAGGCCTTCGCAGCTCTCACCCCCGCGGTCTCAACTCGCCTTCGCGAGCTACCCAAGAAAACGCGTCCTCACGTCGCATCAGAACTATACAAGGCCCCGTATGTCTCACCCTTGCGGCCTCGCGTCGCATCTCGCCTTCTCACCCTTGAGGTCTCCGGATCTCGCCTTCGCGAGGTCTCCGCCCGCCTTGCAAGGTCTCACCATTGCGTCTCGCCTTCGCGAGGTCTCCAGTCTCACCTGCGCGAGGTCTTGCCCTCGCGGGCTTTAAGCCTCGCCTTGGCGATGTCTCACACTCGCCTTTGCGTCTCTTAGGCCTGCGCGGGTTGCCCTCGCGGTCTCAGGTATCGCCCTTGCGATCTCACTCGCCTTCGCGGGTCTTACAGGACTCTCTTGCCTATACTGGCCTCGCCCAGATAAGGCCCTTATACTCAGGTTCGTGCGACCCTCACTCCTTATTTGGCTATATTCTATCTGGGCCTTCGCCCCTTGCAGGCCTTCGCCTGCCACTTGCTCCACTTGGAGATAGACCACTTGGTCATCTGACATCAATCAGCCAATAAGGAGGCCAGCACGAGCCTGAGTGATCTTCACCAGATTTGTACGCCAAACATTCCCTTACAGGTGAATCTTCTAAGGCGGTTTGCTGAGATCTTCATCATCA
This sequence comes from Stellera chamaejasme, assembly GCA_024586325.1. Taxonomy (NCBI): domain Eukaryota; kingdom Viridiplantae; phylum Streptophyta; class Magnoliopsida; order Malvales; family Thymelaeaceae; genus Stellera; species Stellera chamaejasme. The sequence continues at coordinate 31,271,834 of CM044981.1, forward strand.
CAGCCGCCTTATCACCAATCAGTCTGACACAGACTTATCTCCTTACATCTGACAGACTTGTCAGTCTTGTCTCACAGCCTGTCCAAGGCTTCAACTGGGGGAGGCTCTTCTCCTGGCATCTCCCTATAAATAGGGGGATGTCCACCCTAAACTGGGTAAGCTACTACACGCCCCCACTCCTCTCTTGCTACTTCTGAGTATTCTTCTTATCTTTTACAGATTACTCTAAACAGCAAGCTTGGAGTCTCAAGAACACCATCATCATCAACCACTCAACTGGGATTCCGCTCCTATTCTGGGAACGAGAATATCAGTTTGGCGCCGTCTGTGGGAACGAAAGAAACAAAAAGTTCTTCTCGTAAACCCATATTACAAACCACAAGTAGTAAGTCATGCCAACTACCCGGAGTGCAAGTAGGCACAGCCGTCAGGGACGGAGAAATCCTCCCGCGACGAACACAAACAACGATCCACGATCGGAACCATCTCCAAATAACGTTCCCCCACAACGGGGAGAACTCTCTGTTCACTCAACGGAGGAAAGCTCCTCCCACGTTAACCGTAACGTGCCTCAGGAGCGCAACACTCCACCAACGAGCCTTGATCCGGCCGTTCTGCAAACAATCACTGAGGCGGTTGCTTTCAACTTGCGCGAAACACTCGCCACCACTCTCAGGGGCGTTCTGGATAGCGTTGGAATGCTACGGACTAATCAGCCTGAACGCCCTGCTACTCCGCCTCAACAAGTAAGTAACCCTGACCCTTCTTCGTCATTACTTGTCGCACTTACTAGACGATTAGAGGAAGTGGAAAAAAGGGACGAAAGGGCCAGTGTTCATAATGTTTCCAGAATGGGTCTGGACCACCTCTGGACCCAACCTTTCACCCAGCGGGTTTTGGAGACCCCTCTTCCAGAACAGTTTCGCCAGCCTAAGCTGGACGCTTACGACGGTCTCTCAGACCCTGATATTCATCTCCAGCGTTACGTTTCTGCGATGGCCATCGCAAGAGCGGACGATAACACGCTCTGTAGAGCCTTCAGCTCCACACTCACGGGAGCCGCCGCCAACTGGTATACCACCCTCCGTGATAAACGGTTTAACTCCTTTGAGGAGCTCTCCCGCAACTTCTCCAACCACTTTGTGGTATCTAAACCTCCCCCCAAAACGGCGGGACACCTCCTCAAAATACGACAAAAGAAAGATGAGCCCCTCAGGGAGTATATCCAGCGCTTCCAGGCGGAATCCATCCAGGTCCCTAATTTGGGGGAGGAAGCCCTCTTACTTGCGGCCATCCAGCTCCCTAATTTGGGGGAGTCCCTCTTCTTTATAGATGTACACACCAACCCTCCCACCAACATGGAACAGTTCTTGAGCACGGCGTCACGGTTTATGAACACGGAGGAGGTCACTCGTCCCCTCGCCAGGACCGCCACGGCAGATGCGAAGGGACAGCCCTAGCGGACACGCCATCCAACAGGGAGGGGGCGTATTTCACTCTCCCCCCACTAAGGGAATCTCGCACCAACATCCTTCATGCCCTGGAACAAAAGAGGAGGTCCCCAAGTGGCCCCGCCCCCTCTCCCAGGAGATCGTCAGGTCTAGTACCAAGTACTGTCGTTACCATCGCGACAAGGGACACGACACTGAGGACTGTTTTGAGCTTAAACGCATGATTGGGGAAATGCTCGCTCAAGGCAAACTCAGGGAGTTCTTACTCCACGACGATGGGGATCGCAGGCGGGAAAGTAACCAGGAGGACCGCCGTCAGGGGGATCGCAGGCGGGTTGAAGGTCTGGTCGAAATTCCCCCACCAAGGGGGCACATCAGCGTAATCACAGAATGTGAGGGCGCATCGGCGAGACGCCGTCATATGAGACAGATCTACCAGGTCAACCACTCCTCTACTCACTTACTGCATCGCCGCGATGGCACCTCGGTGGCAGTACCACACGCGGACCCTTTGGTTATCACTGCCCGTATCGCGGGATGGGACATTGACAGAGTCTACATGGACACTGGGGCAAATGCCAACGTAATCTACAAGCACACTCTGGTTGAGGCCAAGGTGCCTTTGTCACAAATTCAACCTGCCAAAGGGGCCACCTTTGGAGTGGGGCGGGATGAAATCCCAACTTTAGGGTCAATCACGCTCCCCTACATGATGATGGGGACCACCAAAGAAAAGAAGCAAGTGTGCCACTCCAGCTTTGTGGACTTTATCGTCCTGGATCTCCCTACACCGTACAACGCCATCATTGGGCGCCACACTCATACTGAGTTCCACGTCCGCTGTGATGTGCGGGCTCTGACTTTGGTTTTCCACACTGCGGCAGAGATGCCTATATCTTTGTCAGCAAAATGTGGCGAGGGGCAATTTTGTCTCTGCCCTAGCGGGACCTCCCCCGCTCCCCAGCCATCTGAGCCAAAAGAAGGCACCCATGGAAGAAACTGGACCCGCGGGCGAGGTCGCTCCTGACTTGTCTGGGGCCTTTGAGGAGGTTGAAATCTCCCCTGGCAAGAAATTCCGGGTGGGAAAAGACCTTGAAGAAAAAGACCAACAAGCACTCATCCATCTCCTCCATGCCAACGGCGATGTCTTCGCGGGATCCTGCTATCATTTCTCACAAGTTGAGTGTACTCCCCGGCTTTAGCCCGGTTAGACAAAAAACAAGGGGCATGGCCCCTGACCGTAAGGACTTTGTACGCACAGAGGTGCAGAAATTGCTTAAGGCAAATATAATCAAGGAGGTTCACTACTCTGAGTGGGTCGCAAATATAGTCCTCGCCGATAAAGAGGGTGGTCAGTGGCGACTTTGCGTAGACTACAAAGGGGTTAATAGGGCCTGCCCAAGGGATCCCTATCCCTTGCCTTCTATCGATCAACTGGTTGACTCAACCGTTCATCACTCTGTCTTCTCCTTCCTCGACGCATACAGCGGGTACCATCAAGTTTTTATGGACCCAGAGGACGCGGTAAAAACCGCCTTCACTACTGGCGAAGCCGTCTACCATTATATCATAATGCCCTTCGGCTTAAAAAATGCGGGGGCTACTTTCCAAAGGCTTGTGAATCAAGTCTTCGCGGACCAAATCGGCCGAAATCTTGAGGCTTATGTCGATGACATTGTGGTCAAAAGCAAGGCCACCTCCACACACCTCGCGGACTTAGAGGAAACGTTCGCCAACTTCCGCAAGTATAATATGCGGTTGAACCCAAAGAAGTGTATCTTTGGCGTGGGCGAGGGCAAATTTCTGGGTTACCAGATCTCCAAAGGAGGGATTCATGCGAATCCCAAAAAGATTGAAGCTATCACCACTTTGCGCACCCCTAGGGGGCTCAAAGACGTTCAACAACTGGCAGGAAAGCTGGTTGCCTTGGGGCGGTTTGTCTCTAAACTCAGCGATCGCTGCAGACCTTTCTTCAACCAAATCCGCAAGAAAAAAGCTTGCAAGTGGACAGAAGAATGCCAGGAGGCATACGATTCAATCAAGCAACACTTACAAGAGTTGCCTGCACTCAAGTGCCCTAGACCAGGCGATGACCTGGTCCTCTACCTCGCCACCTCTGACAGGAGCGTCGCCTCTGTCCTTATCAAGGAAGAGGCTGCCAAACAATGGCCAATCTACTACACCAGTCACACTCTCCGGGATACAGAAACAAGGTATCCTCCTCTCCAAAAAGCTATCTTCTCTTGTATATGCTGCAAGGAAGCTCAAGCCCTACTTCCAAGGGCACACAATTATAGTCCGAACGGACTTGCCAATCGAGGATATTACGAGGCGGCCCGAACATTCAGGGCGCCTTGCCAAATGGTGTATCGAGCTTGGTGGCTTTAACATCAACTATGAGCCTAGAAAGGCAATTAAGGGCCAGGCCCTCGCCGACTTCATTGCGGAATTTTCGGATGTTGACATCATCCCGGCCCCTGAGCAGGGCCCCGCACCACAACCCATTCCCCCAGAGTGGGACATGTTCGTGGATGGCTCATCCAAACTTGGATCCCCTGCAGGGGGCGTATATCTGCGCGGACCCCTAGGTATGGAAGTATCCCTTCGTGTCTCTTTCCAATTCCAAGTAACTAATAATGTTGCAGAATATGAGGCCCTCATCGCGGGGCTCAAGCTCGCCATAAGGGCAGGCATTCGCCGCCTTCATGTCCACAACGACTCGCAACTGGTGATTCACCAGGTCCAAGGGTGCGCTGAATGCAAAGACGCCACCCTGACCAAATACCTCAAATTGGTGAACGCCTTGCGGACCAACTTTGAGGAGGCTATCTTTATCCACGTTCCTCGTTCTGAGAACACCACAGCAGACATGCTATCCAAGGAAAGACTCCCTCCACCATGGCCACCACGGCCAGCCCTTCCATTACGGAGGCTATTGATATTGCCTCACTGACAACGCACGATCCGGCGGTAGACTAAAGAGACCCTATTATCGCTGAGCTAAAAACCAGTGCCACGGACCCCAATGCTCGCAAAAGGGCCATCCGTTTTGTTCTCATTGATGACCAATTATGGCATCGCGGGTTTGCAGCACCCCTCCAACGATGCCTCAGCACCCTTGAGGGACACTCTGTCTTGGATACTCTCCACCAAGGCAACTGTGGCGCACACATTGCTGCGGAGGCACTTGCCCACAAAGCCCTTCGTCAAGGGTACTACTGGCCTACCTTGAAAAAGGACGCCGCTGCACTGGTCAAAACATGCCACCAATGCCAGATCAATTCTCGCATCCAGCGACTGCCATCTACGGAATCTCCAGCACTGACAAACCCAGTGCCCTTTGCCCTGTGGGGCCTTGACCTCATTGATCCTATGCCGACCGCTCCAGTCGTACCGCTTCGTGTGGTTGCGGTTGATTATTTTTCTAAATGGGTCGAAGTAGAACCCCTGGTCTCCATCACTTCCGCCAAGATCATCAAATTCTGTGGAAAAATCTTGTCTGCCGATGCGGCAGCCCTCGTGCTATTATTACGAGATAATGGCACTCGGTTTACCGATCACAGCGTCCAACAATGGGCCCAGGACAACAATGTCCGCATGCTTTTCGCCCCGTGGCGCACCCCGATCTAATGGGCAGGTTGAGGTCACCAACCGCACCCTCGAGAGGGCCTCAAGAAGCGCCTTGAGGGGGCCAAAGGCCGTTGGGTAGATGAACTCCCAAGTGTCTTGTGGGACTATCGCACCACAACGCGAACCCCAACAGGCGAAACGCCTTTCTCTCTACGGCGCAGATGCGCTTCTGCCTATTGAGGCGGACCTCCCTACGATCCGCATGATCAACTTCACCAACGAAGCCAATGCTCAGGGGCTTCGCGCCAAACTCGACTTAATCGAGGAATTGCGCGAGGGCGCTCGCCTTCGCATGTTTGCCCTCAAACAGAGGCTCAGTCTTCACCATAATGCCAGGGTCAAGCCCAAGGCACTACAACAAGGGGGCCTTGTCCTGCTTAAGTCAGCCCTCACCACTCGCGACCCCAAACAAGGTGTCTTGCTACCTAACTGGGACGGACCTTATATTGTTCATAAACAAGTCCGCCCTTGAGTCTATGAACTACAAGACCATGATGGTCGTCTTCTTTCCCACAACTTTCATGCGGATGACTTACGTCCATATTACGTGTAAGTCCTCAGTCTTACGTCTTCAATTCAATAAAATACATGTGTATTTCTCCCTCTTTTGCAGCATTACGTGGCATTACAAATGCCCTCCCAAGCGCTCTCTGCACTCGCCAAAATCACGGCATCAGACCTTGCCAGGTCTCACTTGCGCACCCACACAAAGAGAAGACCCCTGCGGTCGCGCCAGGTAGTTGCGGGTCTCATCCCCAACTGACCTTCAACTCGCCCCGCCCCAAGGGTAACCCCCTTGCGCTGCGGAAGGGTAACCCCTTTTTTGGCTCCTTCAGGGAGGTCTATGTGTAAGTCGCCCTCGCGCGCCACAGCAGACCTTCCGCACGGACTCCTCCGCACAGGTAGTTGCAGGTCTCGTCCCCAACTGACCTTCAACTCGCCCCGTGTTACGGTCACCCCGAGCGGGTTGCGACCGGGTGACCCGGAGCTCCGGTTTTGGCCTGCGGGTCACGTTTTTCGGTGTTCAGACGGCTCCCGAGCCTTATCCGAGTATCATATTGACAAACCCTTTCGTTTTTGAGGTCATGTGAGTCCCCCGGACGTTTCCGCCGAAAATATTTTTCTGGCGCCGGGGGGTTGTCGGGGTCGCCTCGGGACGTACAGCGGGCTCGGTAGCACTCTCGAGATCTCAGTTTGGGAAGCCGTTTGCAGTTTTGGAGTCGTGGAAACGTTCCGGAGGTGGTTGTGGAGTTTAATATTTGGGGCGGGACGTTCGGTTCCGAGCGACTCCCGGGGCTCGGGACGGGAATCCCGGGGCTCGGGATGGAAATTTTCTGACGGCTTTGGGGTAAGTTGTGTTATAATTTAAGATGGAATTTATGGGTATTTTTGTAGAATTTTGGAGTGACGGAATTTCGGTTCAGGTTGACACGCTCGCACGTCGGGTTTTGGTTCGGGTTCAGCGAGCTCGGTAGGACACTCCGGAATGGTAAATGAACTTTTGAAATATGTTCTGTGAATGTTATAATATTCTGAGGGTTGTGTCCAAGTTTCGTTAATTTTGGAATTCGGTAATTATTTTTGGGCAAAAAGAATTGGAACTTTCGGAAAAATTGGGAGTTAATTTGCAATTGGGTGCAAAATAAAAATTAATCAGCATGGGCAGCAGCAGCCCTGGTTTCGGCAGAAGTTTGGGAGACAATTAAGGGACACTTGTCCTTTTCTTATTTAAGAAGAGAAGGATGGGATAAAGTGAAGGAAATATATATATAGGCATATTATTAAGTAAATGAAATTTATCTCATTTCTTTTCTTTTCTTCTTCTTCTTCTCCTCTTGCTGCCGCCGACCATTGTTGAAGCTCAACCTCAAGCTTGAAGTTCTTCATCTTGGCTCAAATCAAAGAGGAATTGGGTGCTTTATGTGGTAAGTACCTTCCTAAGCTCTCTTTTCTTGTTGGTTTTGAAGATTAGTGGTGAAAAGAGGAGATTTTGCAAATGATGGGTTTGTTCTTAGCTATAAGCTAGGATGATTCTCTTCCTCCCATGTTTTAGTATGTTGTTCTTGGGTAGTAGGAGAGTGTTAATCAAGTGTTGGATTTTGGAAAACACATCTTGGATGTAAAAACCCTATTATGGCCGAATTTTTGGGAATTTTCAAAAAAGATGTGTGTTTGTTATCTTGATTCATGCTTCAAGTATGTTAATCCTAGCATGATTCTAAGCTTATGTATTGATTCAATTTGATTGAAAACAAGTTGAGTTAAAAACCCACATTTTGCCGAAATTATGGAATGATTTTCATTGTTGAGTTTTGTTTTTTTGGATGCAATTGGATAGCATTCTTGGTTTAGAAGTGAAATTGGTGATTAGATTGATTAATTGGAAGCTTGAATGGATTGATTTGGAAGTTGGATAAAAATTGGCAAAGGAGCCGAATTATTGGATGATTCTTTTTCTATGTTGGGGTTTGATTTTGGTTGAATTGGATGTTAATATGGTGTTGGGGTTGAATTTAGGAGTGGTTTGAAGTTTGAATCGTTGAATTCGGATAAGAAATGGAAAAGTTGCAATAATGTGGGATTATCGGAAAATGTCGGGTAATGAAGGGTTTTAAGGTTGGATTTGATCAGTTCTGCTTGTTGGATTATGTTTGTCAATGTATAATCTTGCATTGTCTAAGTTGGTTCTGAATTCTGGTGTTTCTGTGGGAATCTGGAATTTTACGGAAATTCTGCCGGATTTTCGGTTTTGGGGTCGGGGTGTAGTTTGGTAGTGTGGTCGATAAGGATGCTAATTCAACTTGGTTTGACAGATTCTGAGGTTCGGAGGGTAGGAAAAGAGAGGTTTCTGAGTTTCGGGTCGTGGTGTGGAAGTCGTCCAGAATCGGTCTAATACTCTGGATTTGTGAGGTAAGGGTTTGGTTATGCTATTTTTGGTAAGATAGGTGTATGTTTAGTTTCACTTTCTGTTCTGCAAGTATTTCAGTATTATATGCCTAGGGCATATTCTGTAGTCTGTAGGTGTATGTGTTGTTGCACTTCTGTTTTGCAGGTATTTCGGAAATTTCTGCTTTAAGGTACGTTCTGTAATTTGTAGGAGTATGCCTTATGGCATAATCTGTCTATTAACCCTACGACAGTTGTGGGTTCGCTACCCCAGCTGGTGCACCATGCTTCTGTAATAGCTTCGGCTTCTGACTCCCTTAGAGGGAGACTGTCGTTCTGAGTTGTTATAAGGGTTTATGGCGATTTAGTATCGCACATCCTTCGGGATTCTGATCTGTTTTATTACATGCTCGATATTCGTTATTCATTATATATTCTGTATATTGCTATCTTTCTGTTTTGCAGGGTTACATATGCTTATCTTACCCCAAATCCCTTACGGGTCCTTTTTAGGACTCACCCTTTTTGGGTTCTGTTTTTGGATTTCAGGTAGGTCTGGTAAGCAGCCAGCGGAGTAGGTTTCCGTGAGGCTTCTGCCTTGGTTGTGTTGAGCAGCAGCAGTACCTTGCGGGCTGGGATTTTGTCTACTTGGTCTGAATCCCGCGCGAGGTATTTTGACGTTTAGGCCTAGGGTTGGCTCTGTAGTTGCATGTGCATACTTTCTGGATTATTGTGATGATTGTATAAGTATGTATATATTCTGTTCTGTTGCATGTTCTGAGCGCTTGGCGCTTGCTAGATACCTTAGGTTCGGTGAACTCTGTATGCATCTATGTTTTGGTGCGTAAGCACTCGTCCACGGAGGGCGGGGCTTACTCCGTTGCTAATGCATGAATTGTATGTTTGGATTTTATTTTAGTTATATGTATGAAAGTTTTGTTAGGTTGCTTCCACAATCCTTTCGCTCTTTGGGTCCGCTACGCGCGGCGGGTCTCGATGGACTGCCATTCAAGATATCATTCCGGCTTCCGCTTCCGACGCCCCGGCGCCCCGCCTCCGCAACCGGGCTCGGGTGGCGTGCGGTGACAAGTTGGTATCGAGCGGTAAGTGACCATATTGGTCGTCAGTGGTGACTTGTAGTGACGACTATTGTTGTACATTTTATTTTAGAATGGTTTGGTACGGAGATTGCCACCTCCTTACTTGAACCACTTCAAAATAAAATTGTGGAACAAAGTTGATCCTTCAAGTTATCCTGATAGTTGCAGATTTCGGAACTCGGGATTTCTGGATTCTGGTAAAAGTATTACGAGAAAGGGATTGTGGAAAAGTTTCAGGTACGTAAAATTGTGTGTTAGGAAAAGATTTGGTGAAATAAGCATGAACTGCTTCTGTGATTCTGTGAAATGCATGATTTTATCATTCTGAGAAGTAACTTCTGTGTCAAGTACTGCATTGCACTACAGAGCCTTAGAAAACTGCTGCTAGCTTCTGTAGGGATTAGGAGTGACCGATTTGTTTGGACTCTGTTTGGTCTGAAATGTCTCAGGTTTGGTTAACACGCGTAGACAACGTGTTTTGGTACCGGAGGGGCGGGACTGAGATCCCACACCTCCGTGGAATAGGATACGGGTTCAGCGTAACCCAGGGTCTGAACAACCACACTCACCGCCCCGAGGTTTAGCGGTCGTAGGGACCCTCTCTGATTTGGTATTACCCGCCAGCTTAGCTGGTTCAAGGGCGGCAGTAGGCAAGGGAAGATCTGATTATGCCACAGTAAGGGCATTCTGATCAGGTGGTGATAGCGAGACTTTAGCCACTGCTCGCCACAGCTTTAGCATTGGTAAGTGAGTGACTCCGAGGAGGATGGTCACTACGACACCTAGACTTCTCGTCGGTCCTATCAACGACGGGGAGATCTGAGGCACCAGTCTGACGAGGTCAGACTTCTGGAGAGGTTTCAGAGTTTGAACCCCCCCGAGGTTCAATGACCGAGAAGGGCCAGAAGTAGTAGAGATTTGGTCTGCAGGAGTTGATAAACTCCTGGGGGAGGCTACATTTTCCACTAGCAGTGCAGTGGGGATGTAGCCAGGAATCTGTGTCAGGCACAGTTGATGAGTTTCATCGGGGAGACAGGACTGTCGGAGAGTATGAGTGAGAGTTTGATCGGCTGGTTTACTACGTACCGTAGTATCAAGGTATGGAAGAAGAGAAGACCAGGAGGTTTATTCGCCGACTGCGCCCCGAGTTCAGGTGGGCTTTGAGACCTTTAGACATTACTTTGTTTCGGGAAGCGGTTATTAAGGCTCAACTCCTCGAGCAAGAGGAGGTTGAGAGTCGCCTCACCTCGCAGCGAGGTCAGGGGAGTACGAGGGGCTCCACACAGCAGGGACCCCGGCAGATTTCTGGACGGCCGAACAGGCCTGGGCAGTTTAGTAGAGGCAGAGGGGGAGCACCACCGGCACGACCTTGTCTGATTTGCAGTAGGTATCACCCCGGTTGACTTAGTTACCGGCAAGAGGGCGTGGGTTTCAGCAGGGTGGCCCGAGACCTCAGTAGCGACAGCAGCTTCAGCCATCCCCTCCACCACAGCAACCAAAGCAGGACGAGTTTTCCATTTTCTGAGGGGAGGCCCTAGTCATCAGGGAGAACCTAGTTAGCAGGCAGGCACTAGCCTGTAGGGAGGCTTGAGTCAGTAGGAAGTTCTGTAAGGTACTACATTTCCGAATGGGATACCGGTTCATGCGTTATTTGATACAGGAGCATTTATTTCCATTGTAACACCGAAATGTGTTACATCTCTGTATCTGTCTGTTAGTACTTTGCCTCAAATGTACTTAGTAAAACCTGCTGAGTCGGTTGTTTTCCAATGAGATGGTTCGGGGTTGTACGATATCTCGTAGGCGGACATCTGATAGTATCGGATTTGTTGGTTTTAGACACGCCGAACTATGATATTATACTTGAGATGGACTGGCTATTCAAGAATTCTGTGCACATTAATTGTGCAACCCGAACCATTATGGTTTCTAGAGAGGTACTACCTCTCACGGCCCCGATTGGTGTGACTATCGTATAGCACAGAAAGGAGTTACAGATTCAGGATCAGCTGTCGATAGTTGGTGTAGGGGAATGCTATGATCTGAATGAAGCTGGTATTAAGTTGAAGTTGGATGGTTTACCGTTGGTTCGAGATTTTCCGCAGGTATTTTCGGAGGAGTTGCCCGGATTACCATAAGAGCGGGAAATTGTGTTTGACATCCACCTGCAGTCGGGTACTGCTCCGATATCTATTCCTCCTTATCGGATGCCTATTTCCGAGATGCAGGAGTAGAAGAAGCAGTTGGAGGAATTAGAGCAAAAGGGCTTCATCCGACCGAGCACTATACCGTGGGGTACTCCGGTTCTGTTTGTTAAGAGGAATGATGGGACACTCTGACTTTGCATTGATTACAGACGGTTGAATGCACTTACTGTGAAGAATAAGTATCCGTTGCTAAGGATTGACGATCTTTTTGATCAACTTCAGGGTTCGAGAGTTTTCTCAAAGATTAATCTCCGATCTGGGTATTTTCAGCTTAGGGTGAAGGATGAGGACATACCTAAGACTACTTTCCGCACCCGATGTGGACACTTTGAGGTTACGGTCACGCCAGTCGGGCTGACCAATGTTCCAGCGGCATTCATGGATCTGATGCATCGGGTGTTCCGACCCTACTTGGACTCATTTGTAGGTGGTTTTTATTGATGATATTCGATATATTCTAGAGATGAGGATTCGCATCGGGAGCATCTGAGGATAGTTCTGCAGACACTTTGGGAACATCAGCTTTATGCTAAATTCTCAAAGTGTGAGTTCTGGATTCGGGAAGTCACTTTTCTGGGACACATTATATCTGAGCATGGTCTGTCTGTGGATTCAGAGTAGGTGAGGGCAGTTCGGGATTGGAAACAACCTACCACGGTACGGGAGATCAAGAGCTCCCTGGGGTTAGCAGGATTTTATCGGAGGTTTGTACTGGGATTTTCTATTCTGGCATCTCCGCTTACGCAGTTGACCAGGAAGGGTCAACAGTTTATCTGGTCTGATAGGTGTGAGCAGAATTTTCAGGAGTTGAAACGGCAGTTGACTAACGCTCCGATTCTGACTCTTTCAGATCCGATCTTACCGTATGTGAATTATACGGATGCTTCCACGTCTGGTTTGGGATGTGTGTTGGTGCAGGAGCGTTTTGTGGTAGCTTATGGGTCGAGGCAGCTGCGACCGCATGAGCTGAACTGACTGACACATGATCTGGAGTTGGCTATAGTAATTTATGTGCTGAAACATTGGAAGCAATATCTGTTTGGTAATAAATTTCAGATTCTTACCGACCATAAGAGTCTAAAATATCTGGTTACGCAGAAGGAGCTTAATTTGAGGCAGCGCAGATGGCTCGAATACATTAAGGACTATGATTGTTGTATCGAGTACATCTCTGGCGAGGGCAACACGGTTGCCGATGCACTGAGCAGGAAGTATACCGGGTTGGTTAAGGGAGGAAATGTTGGGGACTGATCCGAGGAGAGAGATTCGACTTGCCTTTGGTACAGGTGGCAGCTCTGGGAGCGTACTCCGGGGTATACACTTACAATACATTCTGAGTGGCTTGACAGGATGCGCGAAGCGCAAAGTGGAGATCTGGTGTTGAAGAAGTTATCTGGGGAAGATAAGGATTTAGTTGTTACCGACGTTTCAGTATAGGCAGGGATTGCTATACTTCCGAGATCGCCTTTATGTACCTGAGGATCAGGAGTTCTGGAATGAGATTTTAGAGGAGGCACACTCGAGCAGTTTGAGTATCAGAAACCGGCAGGGACACTGCAGACTTTGCCCATTCCAGTTCGGGAGTGGGGCAATGTTATTATGGACTTTCTGACTGCACTGCCCCTGACACGGTCTCGCCATGATGCGATCTGGGTTATTGTGAATCGGCTGACAAAGTGCGCACACTTTCTGCTTATTCGGGTCATAGACCCTCTGGAGAAGCTTGCCGGCTTTACATCAGGGAGATGGTACGTTTACATGGAGTACCAAACTCCATTGTATCTGACCATGATCTGCGTTTTACAGCACGGTTCTGGAGAGCTTTTTACGAAGCACCGGGCACGCGACTCCATCGGAATACAGCTTATCACCCACAGACGGACGGGCAATGGAGCGGTGATTCGATATCAAGGATATGCTGCGAATCTGTACTTTGGATTTTGGAGGAGATTGGGACCAGCAGTTGCTTTGATAGAGTTCTCGTACAACAACAGCTTCCAGACTACGATTGGCATGGCACCATATGAGGCGTTGTACGGGAGGAGGTGTATGACACCATACTGTTGGACAGATGCGTCTGATGGGGTTGAGCTGGGACCCGAGCTTTTTGAGGAGACTACGGCGAAGATCAGATTGTTACAGGCGCGGATCAAAACCGCGAACGACTGCACCACTGCTTATACGAACCGCCGCCGTAGGGCTCTGGAATCTGAGTTTGGTGACAGAATTTGACTGGAGGTAGCACCGATCTGATGGACAGTAAGATTTGGTAGGCGGGGCAAGTTACCCCGAGTTATATCGGTTCTCATGAGTTTCCAGAGTAAGTTGTTAGGTTGGCCTTACCCCCCCAACTGTTTCTGTTTTATGTGATATCTTCCAGGATAGCCTGTTGTGGATCGGTTAGATTTAGGTTCGGTACTGTCTGGGGTTGTCTGGTAGAAATACCGGCAACTGACTCGGGGTGCAATAAGATGCACCCGGAGGGTGGGACGCCGTGAGGCTCTGTATGGTAGTCTAAACTACCACTCCCGCCGCACCAGTACGGTGGTCCGATTGTTCTGGGTTAGAGGAATGTTTATATTTTCTGGTTGGTAGCGACACCTGTCTGGTTGGTTCAGGCTACTCTTGGAGGACCAAGAGTTCTAAGGGGGGGAATGTTACGGTCACCCCGAGCGGGTTGCGACCGGGTGACCCGGCTCGGTTTTGGCTGCGGTCACGTTTTCGGCGTTCAGACGGCTCCCGAGCCTTACTGCACCTACCTGAAATCCAAAACAGAACCCAAAAGGGTGAGTCCTAAAAGGACCCGTAAGGGATTTGGGGTAAGATAAGCATATGTAACCTGCAAAACAGAAAGACAGCAATATACGAATATATGCAATGTAATACGTAACATCGTGCATGTAATAAAAGCAGATCAGAATACCGAAGGATGTGCGATACTAAATCGCCATAAACCCTTATAACCAATCGTAACGACGGCCTCCCTCTAAGGGAGTCAAGCCGAAGCTATTACGAAGCATGGTGCACCAGTGGGTAGCGAACCCACAACTGTCGTAGGGTTAATGCACAAAGTATGCCACAAGGCATACACCTACAAACGTAGGGTTAATGACAGGTATGCTACAAGGCATACACCTACGAGATCACGAACGTACCTTAAAGCGAAATTTCCGAAATACCGCAAAATGTAAGTGCTACAATACATACACCTACAGACTACGAATATGCTCTAGGCATATAATACTGAAATACTGCAGACAGAAAATGAAACTAAACATACACCTATCTTACCAAAAATAGCAGAACCAAACCCTTACCTCAAAGTCCAGAGTATTAGACCGATTCTGGACGACTTCCACACCACGACCCGAAAACCTCTCTTTTTCTAACTTCCGAACCTCAGAATCTGGCAAACCAAGTTGAATTAGAATCCTTATCGACCACACTACCACACTACACCCCCGACCCCAAAACCGAAAATCCGGCGGAATTTCCGTAAAATTCCAGATTTCCACAGAAATGTCGAATTCGAACCAACGTAGACAATGCAAGCTTATACATTGTCAAACATAATCCAATAAGCGAATTGATCAAATCCAACCTTAAAACCCTTAATTACCCAACATTTCCCGATAATCCCGCTTAAAAGCAACTTTTCCATTTCTTAACCGAATTCAACGCTTTCAAACTTCAAACCACTCCTAAAATCAACCCCAACACCAAATTAACATCCAATTCAACCAAAGTGAAACTCCAACATGGAAAAAGAATCATTCCAAAATTCGGTTCTTAGCCAACTTTTTATCCAACTTCCAATTCAATCCGTTCAAGCTTCCAATTAATCATTCTAACCACCAATTACACTTCTAAACCAAGAATGCTACCCAATTGCATCCAAAACAACAAAATCCAATATTGAAAATCAACCCATAAATTCGGCCAAAAGGGGGTTTTTACCTCCACTTGTTTTCCATCAAATTGAATCCATACATAAGCTTAGAATCATGCTAGGATTAACATACTTGAAGCATGAATCAAGGAGACAAACACACATCAACATAGAATTTCCAAGAAATTCGGCCAAAATGGGGCTTTTCCATCCAAGGAGTTTCTCCAAAATCTAACACTTGATTAACACTCCCCTACTACCCAAGAACAACATACTAAAAGATGGGAGGAAGAAAATCATCCTAGCTTATAGCTAAGAACAAACCCAACAAATGCCAAAACTCCTCTTTTCATCACTAATCTTCCAAACTAATGAGAAAAGAGAGCTTAGGGAGGTACTTACCACATGAAGGACCCAATTCCTCTTTGATTCCAACTAAAAGAAGAACTTCAAGCTTGGAGGTTGAGCAACAATGGTGGCGGCAGCAACAAGAGGAAGAAGAAGAAGAAGAAATGAAGTAGAAATGAGATATAACTCATTTTTATGAAATAATATACCATATTATTAATCCTTCACTTTTAACCCATACCATTTCATCTTAAATGAGAGCAAGCCAAGTGTCCTTTAACTCATCCCCAATTCTGCCGAAAGTCCAACTGCTGCCCATGCTGATTTCTTTTTAATTTTGCACCCAATTGCAAATTAACTCCCAATTTTTCCGAAAGTTCCAATTCTTTTTGCCCAAAAATAATTACCGAATTCCAAAATTAACGAAACTTGGACACAACGCTCAGAATATTATAACATTCACAGAACATTTTTCAAAAGTTCATTTACCAATCCAGAGTGTCCTACCGAGCTCGCTGAACCCGAACCAAAACCCGACGTGCGAGCGTGTCAACCATAACCGAAATTCCGTCACTCCAAAATTCTATAAAAATACTCATAAATTCCATCTTAAATTATAACACAACTTAGCCAAAAGCCTTCATAAATTTTCCATCCCGAGCCCCGGGATTCCCGTCCCGAGCCCCGGGAGTCGCCCGGAACCGAACGTCCCGCCCAAAATATTAAACTCCCCAACCACCTCCGGGACGTCTCCACGACTCTAAAACTGCGAACGGCTTCCCAACCTGAGATCTCGAGAGTGCTACCGAGCCCGCCAGACGAGACGACCGGGTTGTCTGGGTCGCCTCGGGACGTACAGCGGGCTCGGTAGCGCTCTCGAGACCTCAGTTTGGGAAGCCGTTTGCAGTTTTGGAGTCGTGAGAATGTCCCGGAGGTGTTTGTGGAGTTTAATATTTGGGGCGAGACGTTCGGTTCCGGGCGACTCCTGGGGCTCGGGACGGGAATCCCGGGGCTCGGGATGGAAATTTTCTGACGGCTTTTGGGTAAGTTGTGTTATAATTTAAGATGGAATTTATGGGTATTTTTATAGAATTTTGGAGTGACGGAATTTCGGTTCAGGTTGACACGCTCGCACGTCGGGTTTTGGTTCGGGTTCAGCGAGCTCGGTAGGACACTCCGGAAAGGTAAATGAATTTCTGAAAAATGTTCTGTGAATGTTATAATATTCTGAGGGTTGTGTCCAAGTTTCGTTAATTTTGGAATTCGGTAATTATTTTTGGGCAAAAAGAATTGGAACTTTCGGAAAAATTGGGAGTTAATTTGCAAATGGGTGCAAATTAAAAATAAATCAGCATGGGTACAGCAGCAGCCCTTTCTTTTCGGCAGCAAGTGTGTGTGTGTGTGATTAATGGGACACATGTCCTATTTTTAATTAAAGGAAGAGAGGGATGGGCTAAAGTGATGGAAAATATATAAGGCATATTATTACATAATATGAAACTTATCTCATTTCTTTCTTTTCTTCTCTTCTTCTTCTTCTTGTTGCTGCCTCTGCCGACGCCATGGATGAAGGCCAACCTCAAGCTTGAACTTCTTATTCTTGGGAGAAATCAAAGAGGAATTGGTTGCTACTTGTGGTAAGTACCTTCCTAACTCCTCTTTTCTTGTTAGTTTTGAAGATTAGTGGTGAAAAGAGAAGTTTTGGCAAATGTTGGGTTTGTTCCTAACTCCTCCCATGTTTTAGTATGTTGTTCTTGGGTTGTAGGAGAGTGTTAATCAAGTGTTGGATTTTGGAAAACACAACTTGGAAGGAAACCCTATTATGGCCGAATTTTTGGAAGATTTTCCAAAATGGTGTGTGGTTGTTATCTTGTTTCATGCTTCAAGTATGTTAGTCCTAGCATGATTCTAAGCTTATGTACGGATTCAATTTGATGGAAAACAAGTTGAGTCAAAAACCCCCAAATGGCCGATTATGTAGGTTGATGATCATTGTGGATTTTGTTGTTTTGGATGCAATTGGATAGCATTCTTGGTTTAGAAGTGAAATTGGTGATTAGTATGATTAATTGGAAGTTTGAATGGATTGGTTTGGAAGTTAGATAAAAATTGGCAAAGAAGCCGAATTATTGGATAATTCTTTTTCCATGTTGGGGTTTGATTTTGGTTGGATTGGATGTTAAGATGGTATTGGGGTTGAATTTAGGAGTGGTTTGAAGTTTGAAACGTTGAATTCGGATAAGAAATGGAAAGGTTACTATTAAGCGGGATTATCGGAAAATGGCGGGTAATGAAGGGTTTAAGGTTGGTTTGATCAGTTCTGCTTATTGTATGATGTTTGTCAATGTATAATCTTGCATTGTCTAGGTTGGTTCTGAATTCTGACGTTTCTGTGAAAATCTGGAATTTTACGGAAATTCTGTCGGATTTTCGGTTTTGGGGTCGGGGGTTGTAATTTGGTAGTGTGGTTGACAAGGATGCTAATTCAACTTGGTTTGGCAGATTCTGAGTTTCGGTGGTTAGGAAAAGAGGAGTGCTAAGTTTCGGGGCACGGTGTAGGTGTTATCCGTAATCGGTCCAATACTGGATTTTGAGGTAAGGGTTTGGTTACGTGTTTTGGTAAGCTAAGTATATGTTTTGGTTTCACTTTCCGCTCGCTAGTATTTCAGAATATTATGCCTTTGGGCATATTCTCGTAGTCTGTAGGAGTATGCCTTATGGCATACTCGCTGCATTAATATTACGGCAGTTGTGGGTTCGCTACCCCACTGGTGCACCATGCTTCGTATTAGCTTCGGTTTCCGACTCCTTAGTGGAGGCTGTCGTTCGACTTATTATAAGGGTTATGGCGATTTAGAATCGCACGTCCTTCGAGACTCGATCTATTTTATTACATGCACGACACGTTATTCCGTATATATTGCATATATTATTATCTTTCTGTTTTGCGGGGTTACATATACTTACCTTACCCCTTATCCCTTACGGGGTCCTTTTAGGACTCACCCTTCTTTGGGTTCTGTTTTTGGGTTTCAGGTAGACTTGGTAAACAACCAGCGAAGTTGGTTTCCGTGAGATTTCTGCCTTGGTTGGGTTGAGCAGCAGCAGTACCTTGCGGGCTGGGATTTTATCTACTTGGTCTGAA
Source organism: Stellera chamaejasme (assembly GCA_024586325.1). NCBI lineage: Eukaryota > Viridiplantae > Streptophyta > Magnoliopsida > Malvales > Thymelaeaceae > Stellera > Stellera chamaejasme. The sequence continues at coordinate 31,290,490 of CM044981.1, forward strand.
TCCCGCGCGAGGTATTTTGACGTTTAGGCCTAGGGTCGGCTCTGTAGCTGAATGTGCATACTCTCTGTTTTATTGTTATGATGATTGTATGTGTTTATATATATATATTCTGTTACATTGCATGTTCTCAGCGCTTGGCGCTTGCTAGATACTTTAGGTTCGGTGAACTCTGTATGCATCTATGTTTTGGTGCGTAAGCACTCGTCCACGGAGGGCGGGGCTTATTCTGTTGCTAATGCATGATTTGCATGTGTTGATTTTATTTTAGTTATATGTATGAAAATGTTCAAGTCGCTTCCGCAATCGCTTCGTTTTTCTGGGTCCGCTACTCGCGGCGGGTCTCGGTGGACCTGCCATCTTGTATTTTCCGGCTTCCGCTTCCGACGTCCCGGCGCCCCCGTCTCCGCAACCGGGTTCGGGTGGCGTGCGGTGACATCTATGTGTAAGTCGCCCTCGCGCGCCACAGCAGACCTCCCGCATGGACTCCTCCACACAGGTAGTTGCGGGTCTCGTCCCCAACTGACATTCAACTCGCCCCGCCCCATGGGTAACCCCCTTGCGCTGCGGAAGGGTAACCCCCTTTTGGCTCCTTCAGGGAGGTCTATGTGTAAGTCGCCCTCGCGCGCCACAGCAGACCTCCCGCACGGACTCATCCACACAAGTAGGTGTGGGTCTCGTCCCTAACTGACCTTCAACTCGCCCCAAGGGTAACCCCCTTGCGCTGCGGAAGGGTAACCCCCTTTTTGGCTCCTTCAGGAAGGTCCCTGTGTAAGTCGCCATCACACGCCACAATGGACCTTCCGCACGGGCTCCTCAACACAACTACGGGTCTCATCTCCCGGAACTCCACCTGGCTCTTCACTTTTCTCAACAAGTGCTCCACTGCCCTCGCCATCGTGCGGCTTTAGGCTCGAGGTAAATTGAGTTTTACTTCATTCTTATCATATAAGTGATGAGCACTCTGCAGGTAACCTCTACTTGGTACACTGTACACTACCCAAGGGCTTACTCCCTGAAAAATAGCCAGGAAGGTCTCTGAGTGAGTCGCCCTCGCGGGCCCCAGCAGACCTTCCAACATGGAGAAATCTCATCCATGGTCTTCAAAGGCATTGCCTCTGCGAACCCTAAACGGGTGCCCAAACTTGTCTCAGCAAGTGAACCCACAAATTATCTGGAAGGATATATGTGGCTCCGCTGTTACGGATTTTAAAGTGCCTCGCCACTATGAACTCTGTGGCTTCGCCGTTGCGAACCCCAGTAGACCTCTCTCCACAAACGTGACTTAGCTTACGGCTGTTAACCTAGCTAACGTTCCCTACACCGCTATCGCAAGACAAAACAAGGCTACAAAACAATGAAGGTAAAATGAAATTTTACTTCATCTACTGTTATCAAAATTATGCATGAATGCAGGTGTCCTTTATGCACAAAAAAGGGGGGGCGTCCACATGTTGGAGCCTCCACCCTAGCCCAACAGGGCATACCAGGCTTCCCCCATCTTCTTCCCTTGCTCCCCCCAGTCGAGCAGGGCCTCTACTGTTGGATCACTGGTGTTAGCAGCATCCAGAATCCCAAGACTCAGCTTTGGGAACGCCTTCTCCACTTGGAAGCGGCATCGTAACCAGCCCTCCTCGTAGGCTTGCGCCCCTGCCTCGTCTTGGGCTTGGATCTCACCAAGCTTCGCCATCAGTCGAGGCATCCTCTAAGGAATGGACACCTTGATGGAAGAAAAGGACTGAGGGCCTTCTCCATCTCCCACACTGAGGCCACCGCCTTTTCAAAGGTAGCAGTGACCTCAGTCTGTGCCTTCAGGGCAGCCTTAGCAGCAAGCCTGCTCGCTTCGGCTTCCTCCTTAGCCAGTTGAGCCTAGGCAGTAGCCCGGCGCTCCGCCTCCTCAGTTGCAGCCCTTGCCTGCTCAACTTCAGCCTTCGCCACTTCTAGGGCAGCCTTGGGTTCTGCCTCCAAAGAAAGGAGGGACTCCTTCAGGACAGCATTCTCGCGCTGCTTGGCTTCCAACATTGCTGCCTGTTGGAGGAAGTGATGCTTTGCAGCATCAATTAAGCTGGCCTGCTCCCACCGATACAGCCTGCTAGCCGTCCTCTCCTTGTTGACATAATCACACCAACTCTCCAGTTGGGCCACACGCTTGGCGTGCTCCTCTTGGCACTCTTTCTCCCTTCTTTGGGAGGCCTCCAGCTCCCTTCTGAGGGCTTCAATCTCTGCTACCTGGGCGTCGTCCCGTTTGTTGGCATACTTCAGAAAGTCATGCCACTGCTCCATAGCAGCATATCCTTTGACGGCACCCTGCATTCAAGTTTATTTAAACAAGGGCAGAAAGAAGGCAAGCCAAACTTGTATATAAAGACCAGGAGTTGTCTTACCTGCAGGCTCTGTTGAGCTGCCTCCCTCATGAACTCGGCAGGGGAGTCCAAGCTCCGCTCTGTCACCTCCCTGTCATAGGGGGTGCGCAGACCCTCCAGGCAAAATAGGAGGGTTTGCTCCCCTCCCCTTAGCAGTGAACTGCTATTCCTGAGATGGAAGACTGGGTCCCACGCGTCGCGCAGGAGCTTCCCTTCCCTCCTGTACACTCTAGCCCTAGCACTCTCCCTCATGGACCACTTGGGGACTGACTTAACAGCGACTCGCCTTCGCTCCAAGAAGTGGGACCACACCCCAGCCTCCTCAAGAACCTCGGTTCTGGTCCCCAGGTCTACAGGGACCTCGGTCATTGTCCCTTGGTCCACTGGGACCTCGGGGGGCCAGACTCTTGCCCAGAAGGCCCCGCACCTACAGCAGTTAAGGGCGGTACAACCGAGAAAAGCGAGACATAATCTCAAAACAAGAGAAACAGACTTGCAAAGTCAAGAAACTTACCAGCAGAAGGTTGTCCCCATCCAATAGCCTCTGGCTGACTACTGGAAGGTTGGGCTTCTTCCCAACCGCTGGCCCTCACAGAGGACTGCGCCACCAATGCCCCCTCCTCAGGGACTTCGCCATCAGAAGATTAAGAAGTCTCCTCAATCCTCAGGATCCTCTTCCCCTTTGCCGCAAGGGCCTTCTCCCTTGAAGGAGTCACTTCAGGGACCTCCTCCCTCGAAGGGATTGCTGCAGTGGCCTCCTCCCTTGCAATGGTGGCCTCCACCCCCTCTCCTGCAGGAGTAATTTCCACCTCCTCCTCCGTAGGAGTGACCACGGCCTCCTGCTGGCCAGGACTGCTTATGGCCGTAGCAGCCTGTTGGCCCTTCCTCCTCATGAAAAGCAGGACTTCCCCTGCTGACATCCTGCCTCTCTTAGGGAGAGTACTCCCCTTGGCAATAATCTTTGCGGCGACCACGTGCCCAGGAAAGTCTTTGCCTTAGACTGGGGAGGGGCTCGCAAAGAGCCCAGACACGAAGTCTTCAAGCACAGCAGCATCCTCGACAGGAACAGACTGCACCACTGAAATGGGCACAGCCTCTATGGGAGCAGCGTCGCCAGCCTGCACTCCCTCTGAGCCCTTTCTAGAGGGCATGGCCTCTTCAACACTGGAAGAGACCCCCATCTCCACTCTCCTGGCCTCCTCCACAACACTGGGGACCTCCACAACGGGCTCTTCAGCCTCTTCAGTCAAAGGGGCTGCCACGGATCCCTCTGCTTCAGCAGGCCCCTTGGCCTCTCCAACTGGCCTCGCCATATCTTCAGTAGAAGGGACCGCTGCAGATCCCCCCGCCCCAACAGGCTCCCTGGCCTCTTCAACAGTAGTAGGGGCACTCCCCTCTCCAGGTTGCGCTGCACTGGCAGCCACTCTCCTCCTTTTCCCTTGAGGGAATGCTGACGATTTGATGCCAGCCCTCTTCTTTGACGGCTTAGGGGTAATGCGCCCCAACGCCTTGACAGCCCCAGCAGGGGCATCCTTCCCAAATGCACATGATAGGTGCACTTGCTGGGCAATGCGCATGGACGTTCTCTTGCCCCGGCCTTCGCCAGACTCCACAGAGACATCTACAAACAAAAGGAAAACTTCAGACCAGGTTTTACTAAAACCTCTTACACTTATGCAATACACTTATATATGCAAAACATACCTTTGGGCCCTGCCAGTGCCACGTAAAGAGAGTCTACCGCCGTCCCACAATGGGCGGGGGCCCATCCCTCGTATGGCGGAGACACCTCAGGGTTGGTCGTATGCCCGCCACCGCAGTAGTTGGACGTATGCTCGCCACCGCACTCCTTCAGAAGACAGTTCAGGCCTTCGCGTGATACTTTGCACGGGTAGCTGCGTCCTCGCGCAGGGAAAGTCCCACGAGTTGTCACGGGGCAGGAAGAAGAAGGACCCGTCCCAGTTGTGGTAGGATTTAGGCGAGGCAGTGAAGGAAATGGAATGGTTACCTCCGACATTTATGGGAGTGACGTAGAAAAATGCACTCCCACTCCTCAGCTCCAGCCGGTAGAAACGGTTGAAGACGTCAGCAAAGGGCTTCACGCCGGCCATATGGCAGGCAACAATGAAGCCCGCTATGGTCAGAAAAGTGTTGGGCGCCAACTGCGGAAGGGGAAACCGCAACCCCGCCTCGAGCTGTGCTGTGTACAGACGCCCGAGAGAGACGAATATACCGACACTTTCTCCACAGGCCAGAAAGCCTCCACCATATCCTAGTGGATCTTGTCAAATTTCACCATGGTCTTCTCCACGGTGGCGAGCACTGGACGAATAGCTTCTTTGGACTCCATTTCTACAAAAAGTAGAGCAACAGGCATATAAATCGGAACAACCAAAACAGGGGCATTTCATCAAGCACTCAATGTGCTCAGAAAGTTGGAAGCACTCACTGTGCCGGAAAACGAGATCTTACCTGATTCGTTGTGAAGCGGGGGGGACAGTCGACAAATGAACGGATGAACGGTGAAATCTCGAACGAAAAGTAGAGAACCACCACGAAAAACCTCCCAACAGCCGATGAACGGTTCAAAAAATGCAAGAAATGCGAAAAGACTACTCAGAGCAAAAGTGAGGAAATACGAGAATGAAGGTGAAAGGCTTCAATCTTCTCCAATACGCTTTTATAAGCCCGCCAAAATGAAAAGCACTTTTAGGCGGAATTGGCTCCTAAGGCGCCACGTGCTGACATCCAGCGGTTAGGAAACCTTTTACCTTCCGTGCAGAATCAGAGAAGCGCTTTTTAAAAGCGTAATCAACTCCTGGGGTGCCACGTGCCGCGTCCCATAACGGTTAGTAAACCTTTCACTTCCTGTTATCTCTCCTGCTTTAAATGCTGAAAGGACCCTTCACTGCCGCTGCACTCCAAACGGTCCACAAGCAAAGATAGCGACATCGCCACTCAAGACTTGGGATTTTAGCAGTACGGGACCCTACCCATACTCTGACTTCAGGAGGAGGCATCTTGGTACACTACCCAAGCAAATGCCCCTTCAAAAGCCACAAGGATCGTGAAGAATCCGACATTTTAAATCAGATCGTAAAAGGTCTTCACACTCCACACGAGTCCAGACTTATGACTACTATTGTCCTCAACACAATACCTCCAAAACGGAGTACAGGACCCTGCCCATACTCCGCTCTCAAGAGGAGGCATCTTGGTACACTACCCAAGCAAACGCGTCCTCGCGTCGCATCAGAACTATACAAGGCCCCGTATGTCTCACCCCTGCGGCCTCCAGTCTCGCCTTCGCGAGGTCTCCAGTCTCGCCTTCGCAAGGTCTCACCCTTGCGGCCTCCAGTCTCGCCTTCGCGAGGTCTCCAGTCTCGCCTTCCCAAGGTCTCACCCTTGCGGCCTCCAGTCTCGCCTTCGCGAGGTCTCCAGTCTCACCTTCGCAAGGTCTTGCCCTCGCGGGCTTTAAGCCTCGCCTTGGCGATGTCTCACACTCGGCTTTGCGTCTCTTAGGCCTGCGTGGGTTGCCCTCGCGGTCTCAGGTATCGCCCTTGCGATCTCACTCGCCTTCGCGAGGACTCTCTTGCCTATACTAGCCTCGTCCAGATAAGGCGCTTATACTCAGGTTCGTGCGACCCTCACTCCTTATTTGGCTATATTCTATCTGGGCCTTTGCCCCTTGCAGGCCTTCGCCTGCCACTTGCTCCACTTGGAGATAGACCACCTGGTCATCTGACATCAATCAGCCAATAAGGAGGCCAGCACGAGCCTGAGTGATCTTCACCAGATTTGTACGCCAAACATTCCCTTACAGGTGAATCTTCTAAGGCGGTTTGCTGAGATCTTCATCATCACAGCCGCCTTATCACCAATCAGTCTGACACAGACTTATCTTCTTACATCTGACAGACTTGTCCGTCTTGTCTCACAGCCTGTCCAAGGCTTCAACTGGGGGAGGCTCTTCTCCTGGCATCTCCCTATAAATAGGGGGATGTCCACCCTAAACTGGGTAAGCTACTACACGCCCCCCCACTCATCATCAACCACTCAACTGGGATTCCGCTCCTATTCTGGGAACGAGAATATCACGCCGTCTGTGGGAACGAAAAGTTCTCATCGAAAACCCATATCAAAAACCACAAGCAGTAAGCCATGCCAGTTATCCGGAGCACGAGTTGGCATAGTCGCCAAGGAAGGAGGAATCCACCTGTGACGGTCACAAATAACGACCACAGTCGGAAGCCTCCCCAAACAACGTTCCCCCACAACGCGGAGAACTCTCTTTTCGTTCAACGGAGGAAAGCTCCTCCCACGTTAACCGTAACGTGCCCCAGGAGCGCACCACTCCACCACCAAATCCTCCACCAACTGGCCTTGATCCGGCCGTCCTGCAATCAATCACTGAGGCGGTGCTCAAAATTTACGCGAAACACTCGCTAATACTCTCAGGAGCATTTTGGATAGAGCAGGGACACTGAGAACCAGTCAACCCGAGCGTCCTGCCACCCCGCCTCAACAAGTAAGTCATCCTGACCCTCCTCCTTCGTCTATACTTATGGAAGTTACTAGACGGTTAGAGGAAATGGAAAAAAGGGAAGAGAGGGCCAGTGTTCATAACATCACCAGGATGGGTTTGGACCACCTCTGGACCCAACCTTTCACTCAGCGGGCCTTGGAGACCCCTCTTCCAGATCAGTTTCGCCAGCCCAAGCTGGATGCTTACGATGGTCTGTCAGACCCTGACATTCATCTACAACATTACGTATCCGCGATGGCCATCGCGAGGGCGGATGACAACACCCTTTGTAGGGCTTTCAGCTCCACACTCACCGGGGCCGCGGTGAACTGGTATACCACCCTCCTCGATAAGCGATTTGACTCCTTTGAGGAGGTATGACGAAATTTCTCCAATCATTTCGTGGTGTCCAAGCCTCCCCCCAAAACGGCAGGACACCTCCTCAAGATTCGACAGAAGAAAGATGAGCCTCTCAGGGAGTACATTCAGCGTTTCCAGGCGGAATCCATCCAAGTCCCTAATCTGGGGGAGGAAGCCCGCCTGCTTGCAGCCATTCAGGATCTCCGTTGGGAATCCCTTTTCTTCGTAGATGTGCACACCAACCCCGCCGCCAACATGGAGCAATTCTTGAGCACGGCATCCCGATTCATGAACACAGAGGAGGTCACTCGACCACTTGCGCGGGCCACCACAGCAGATGCGAAGGGGCAACCCTCGTGAGGGGACTCCAGGTTCCAGAGGCAGTACTCTACGCCGTCCAACAGGGAGAGGACGTATCCAACCCTCCCACCACTTAGAGAATCTCGCCCCAACATCCTCCATGCCCTGGAACAGAAGAGGGAGGTACCCAAGTGGCCCCGCCCCCTCTCCCAGGAGGTGACTAGGCAAAGCAGCAAGTATTGCCGTTATCATCGTGACAAAGGTCACGACACTGAGGATTGTTTTGAGCTCAAACGCATGATTGGAGATATGCTTGCTCAAGGCAAACTCAGGGAATTCTTTCTTCATGACTCAGAGGGGGGTCGCAAACGAGAAAGTAATCAGGAAGATCGCAGATAGGGGGACCGCAGGTGGGGACGCTCACAACAACACCCAGATCGAGAAGAACTGGTCCAAATTCCCCCAGCCAGGGGACACATTAGCGTGATCACACAATGTGAAGGCACAGCGGCAAGACGCCGTCACATGAGGCAGATCTATCAGATTGATCATTCCTCAACTCATCTACTGCATCGCCGCGATGGCACCTCTGTCGCAGTACCTCATGCGAACCCCTTGGTCATCACCTCCCGCATTGCCGGATGGGACACTAATAGGGTCTACATGGACACTAGGGCGAACGCCAATTTGGTCTACAAGCACACACTTGTTGAAGCAAAGGTACCCCTATCACAGATCCAACCCGCGAAGGGGGCCACCTTTGGAGTGGGACGGTAAGAAATCCCAACCTTGGGAACAATCACACTCCCCTTCATGATGATGGGGGTTACCATGCATGCAGCTACAGCTACAGAGCCATTAAACCAAATCCTATATATATATATACCTAAGCGCGGAATCAGAAGCCTCTCGCTCAAGAATTCCCGCACGTGGTACTGCTGCTGCTACAGAACCCAAATTGTCAGGAAGCACCGCGGATCTCTATTCCGCTGGTTGCTTGTCAGACTGCCTGAAAGATGGTAAACAAATAAAAGGGTGAGTCCTCGAAAGGACCCGATGAGGCTTAAGGTAAAAGTGCGGTTTGCCCATGGGCGACAATCGAACTCGCAAAAGCAGAATATCACAAGCATATGCATGTACATATAACATAAAGTATAACGTAAATCAGAATCCAACACATATGCGGTCCAACCGCCGAGCGACCATGCGTGGCCCTCAGCACGGAGGTCAAAATCTGGTCGAGCAGAGCAGATAGCACGGTACGGGTGGGTCGCGAGCCCCAAACCGTCGTAGGGTCACGTAGCGATATCGGCACTCCGGTGCGGATACACGCAGAATGTCGGCACCCTTCGGTGCGGACACCACGCAATGTCGGCACTCCCGGTGCGGATACGCGATCCGAATCAAGGAGCACCGTGGCCTCTTCGACCATTAAATGGTCTCGTCACGATGTACATTTAACAAATAATAATAGTAAGAATACATAAACATAAACGAAGTAACATTACATACGATAACCATATACGAACAGAATAGGAACCCGGGGCCTCTAAGGTCATCCGGGCCTTGAAACAGAACAAATAACTACATTTTACCAAATTAAGCCCTTACCTCGGAAACGCCGCCCCGCAGCCCAACACTCGGAAAATCCCAACTCCCGACCCGAAATGCACAACTTGGCTCCTACGGGTCCGCGCTACTCCACCAACGCAGAATCAAGCTGTACAACCATAGTTGGATCAGAACATATCCAAACAAACCCCAGAAAACAATTTCCGCACAAACCCGCACTTTCCCGGAAAATTCCACAGAAAGCTCGGTTTTACGAACCGAGCTAGAACCTTGTTATTCCAACTCCCACAAACATATTCCAACCCTTAAACCCGCATTCCAGACACCTTTCCCGGAAAACTCGTATAAAACTAACTTTCTCATTTCTAACCCGAAAATGGTATTTCAAACACCATAACGCACCTACTTCCACTCACATTACCAATTTAGCATCCAATTCAATCAACACAAACCACCAACATAGAAAAAGAATCACTTTAACAATTTGATCCTTAATTTTTCACCACACTACCAATTCAAACCGTTCACTTCCAATTAATCCCACTAATCACCAATTTCACTTCCTAACCCAACTTACTAACCAATTGCATCAACACAACAAACCCCCAATTTTGAACAATTCGGCCTTAATGGGGATTTCTCACCCAACCTTCATTTCAATCCAAACAAAGTTCCATTAGCACTCTTTTATCACCAATTGCAATTATTAAACAAGATTACTAACCAATTGCTTCAAAATCAATAAAACCCTCCTTTGAGCAATTCGGCCAATTTGGGGATTTCTCACCCAACTTGTTTTCCATCAAATTAAAACCATAGATAATCTTAGAATCATGCTAGGAACAACATACTTGAAGCATGATTCAAGAACACAAACACACACAATTTTGGAAAATTCCCATTAATTTCGGCACCCTAGGTTTCCCTCTTCCAAGGAGTTTTTACATGATTAAACCATATATTCCTACTCCCATCAAGCCCAAGAACAACATACGAAAATTTGGGAGGGATAGGATCACTCAAACATGTAGCTAAGAACAAAACCATAATTCAAAAATCCTTCTTTTCTTGCCAAAAATGTTCAAAACTTGGAAGAAAAGATGAGTAGGAGAAGCTTACCAAGTAGCAACCAAAACCTTGAAGATTTCAGCAAAAGAAGAAGAAGAACATGGAGCTTAGAATGGTGGTTTCGGCAGCGGCAGAGCAAGGAGAAGAAGAAGAGAAGAAAGAAAGAAATGAGATAAGTCTAATATTATGTAATTTTAGCCTTATATATTTTCCTACACTTTAGCCCCATCCCTCTCTTCCTTAAATTAAAATTGGACAAGTGTCCCATTAACCCACACACACACTTGCTGCCGAAAAGGAGAGGCCCAATGCTGCCCATGCTGATTTCTTATTTAATTTGCACCCAATTGCAAATTAACTCCCAATTTTTCCGAAAGTTCCAATTCTTTTTGCCCAAAAATAATTACCGAACTCCAAAATTAACGAAACTTGGACACAACCCTCAGAATATTATAACATTCACAGAACATTTTTCAGAAATTCATTTACCTTTCCGGAGTGTCCTACCGAGCTCGCTGAACCCGAACCAAAACCCGACGTGCGAGCGTGTCAACCTGAACCGAAATTCCGTCACTCCAAAATTCTATAAAAATACCCATAAATTCCATCTTAAATTAAAACACAACTTACCCCAAAGCCGTCAGAAAATTTCCATCCCGAGCCCCGGGAGTCACCCGGAACCGAACGTCCCGCCCCAAATATTAAACTCCACAACCATCACCACGTCTCCACGACTCCAAAACTGCAAACGGCTTCCCAAACTGAGATCTCGAGAGCGCTACCGAGCCCGTTGTACGTCCCGAGGCGACCCCGACAACCCCCCGGCGCCAGAAAAATATTTTCGGCGGAAACGTCCGGGGGACCCACACGACCTCAAATATGGAAGGGTTCGCCAAAATGATACTCGGATAAGGCTCGGGAGCCGTCTGAACGCCGAAAAACGTGACCCGCAGGCCAAAACCGGAGCCCCGGGTCACCCGGTCGCAACCCGCTCGGGGTGACTGTAACATTACCAAAGAGAAGAAGCAATTATGCCACTCTAGCTTTGTGGACTTCATTGTCCTTGATCTCCCCACGCCATACAACGCTATCATTGGGCGTCACACCCAAACGGAATTCCACGTCCGCTGCGATGTGCGGGCCCTAACTCTAGTTTTCCACACAGCGGCGGGAAATGCCTACATTTTCGTCAATCAAAACGTGGCAAGAGGCAATTACGTCTCTGCCCTCGCAGGACCTCCTCGGCTCCCCAAGCCATCAGAGCCTAAGAGAAAGGCACCCATGGAGGAGACTGGGCCCACAGGCGAGGCTGCTCCTGACTTGTCTGGGGCCTTCGAGGAGGTTGAAATCTCTCCTAACAAGAAGTTTCGGGTTGGAAAAGACCTTGAAGAGCAAGACGAGCAAGCACTCATCCATCTCCTCCATGCCAATAGCGACGTATTCGTATGGAGTCCTGATGACTTACCAGGTGTGGATCCTGCTATTATTTCTCATAAATTGAGTGTACTCCCCGGCTTTAGCCCGGTTAGATAGAAAACTAGGGGTATGGCCCCTGATCGTATGGACTTTGTACGCACGGAAGTGCAAAAACTGCTTAAGGCAAATATAATCAAGGAAGTTCACTACTCTGAGTGGGTCGCCAATATAGTCCCCACGGATAAGGAAGGTGGCCAGTGGAGACTTTGTGTAGACTACAAAGGGGTCAATAGGGCCTGCCCTAGGGATCCCTATCCCCTACCCTCTATTGATCAGTTAGTGGACTCAACCGTCCATTACTCAGTCTTCTCTTTCCTCGACGCGTATAGTGGGCACCATCAAGTTTTTATTGGACCCAGAGGACGCGGTCAAAATTGCCTTCACCACTGGCGAAGTAGTCTACCACTATATCTGGATGCCCTTTGGTTTGAAAAACGTAGGGGCCACTTTCCAAAGACTTGTGAATCAGGTCTTCGCGGATCAAATTGGCCGAAATCTGGAGGCCTATGTTGATGGCATGGTGGTCAAAAGCAAGGCCACCAGGATGCACCTAGCAGACTTGGAGGAAACATTCGCCAACTTCCACAATGATAACATACGGGTGAACCCAAAGAAATGCATCTTCGGCGTAGGCGAAGGCAAATTTTTGGGTTATCAAATCTCCAAAGGGGGGATTCATGCGAACCCCAAGAAGATTGAAGCCATCACCAATCTTCGCACCCCTAAGGGGCTCAAAGAAGTACAGCAACTGGCAGGAAAGCTGGTGGCCTTGGGACGATTCGTCTATAAACTCAGCGACCGCTGCAGACTTTTCTTCGATCAAATCCGAAGGAAGAAGGCTTGCAAGTGGACAGAGGAATGGCAGGACACATATGACTCAATCAAGCAACACTTGCAAGATCTGCCTGCACTCAAGTGTCCTAGGCCAGGCGATGACCTGGTCCTCTATCTTGGCACCTCAGACAAGAGCGTCACCTCTGTCCTTATCAAGGAAGAAGCTGCCAAGCAATGGCAAGTTTACTACACCAGCCACACCCTCCAGGCTACGGAAACGAGGTATCCTCCTCTTTAAAAGGCTATCTTATCTTTGGTATATGCAGCACGGAAGCTCAAGCCCTACTTCCAAGGGCACACAATTATAGTCCGGACGGACTTACCAATTCAGGAGATCCTCAGGCGACCCGAGCATTCAGGGCACCTCGCCAAATGGTGTATTGAGCTAGGTGGCTTCAATATCAACTACGAATCTAGAAAGGCAATTAAGGGTCAGGCCCTCGCCGTCTTCATTGCGGAATTCTCAGATGTCAACATCATCCCTGCCCCTGAGCAGGACCACGCGCCACAGCCCATTCCCCCAGAATGGGACATGTTCGTGGAGGGCTCATCCAAACTTGGATCCCCCGCAGGAGGCGTATATCTGCGAGGACCCTTAGGTATGGAAGCTTCCCTTCGCATCTCTTTTCAGTTTCAAGTAACTAACAATGTTGCAGAATATGAGGCCCTCATCACGGGGCTCAAACTTGCCATAAGGGTAGGCATTCGCCGCCTCCATGTCCACAGCGACTCGCAACTGGTGATCCACCAGGTCCAAGGGTGCGCTGAATGCAAAGACGCCACCCTAAGCAAATACCTCAAATTAGTGAACACCTTACGGACCAACTTTGAGGAGGCCATCTTCATCCATATTCCTCGTTCTGAAAACACCACAGCAGATATGTTGTCCAAGGGAAAGACACCCTCCGCTTTAACCACTCTCGCGAGCCCCTCGATCGCGGGGACTGTCGATATCGCCTCATTTGCAACACAAGATCCGATTATGAATTGGCGAGCCCCATCATCGCCGAGCTTCAAGCCGTCGCCGCGGACCCCCATACTCGCAAGCGTGCCATCCACTTTGTTCTCTGATATTCTCATTCCCAGAATAGGGACGGAATCCCAGTTGAGTGGTTGATGATGATGGTGTTCTTGAGACTCCAAGCTTGCTGTTCAGAGTAATCTGTAAAAGATAAGAAGAATACTCAGAAGTAGCAAGAGAGGAGTGGGGGGCGTGTAGTAGCTTACCAAGTTTAGGGTGGACATCCCCCTATTTATAGGGAGATGCCAGGAGAAGAGCCTCCCCCAGTTGAAGCCTTGGACAGGCTGTGAGACAAGACTGACAAGTCTGTCAGATGTAAGGAGATAAGTCTGTGTCAGATTGATTGGTGATAAGGCGGCTGTGATGATGAAGATCTCAGCAAACCGCCTTAGAAGATTCACCTGTAAGGGAATGTTTGGCGTACAAATCTGGTGAAGATCACTCAGGCTCGTGTTGGCCTCCTTATTGGCTGATTGATGTCAGATGACCAAGTGGTCTATCTCCAAGTGGAGCAAGTGGCAGGTGAAGGCCTGCAAGGGGCGAAGGCCCAGATAGAACATAGCCAAATAAGGAGTGAAGGTCGCACGAACCTGAGTATAAGGGCCTTATCTGGACGAGGCCAGTATAGGCAAGAGAGTCCTCGCGAAGGCGAGTTGAGGCTGTGGGAGTAAGACCCGCGAAGGCGAGTGAGATCGCACGGGCGATACCTGAGACCGCGAGGGCAACCTGCGCAGGCCTAAGAGATGCAAAGGCGAGTGTGAGACATCGCCAAGGCGAGGCTTAAAACCTGCGAGGGTAAGGCCTCGCGCAGGTGAGACTGGAGACCTCGCGAAGGTGAGACTGGAGCCTGCAAGGGTGAGACCCATGGGTCTTTGTATAGTTCTGATGCGACGCGAGGACGCGTTTGCTTGGGTAGTGTACCAAGATGCCTCCTCCTAAGAGCGGAGTATGGGCAGGGTCCTGTACTCCGTTTTGGAGGTATTGTTTTGAGGACAATAGTAGTCATAAGTCTGGACTTGTGTGAAGTGTGAAGACCTTTTTCAATCTGATTAAAAATGTCAGATTCTTCACGATCCTTGTGGCGGGAGAGGGGGCATCGCTTGGGTAGTGTACCAAGATGCCTCCTCCTGAAGGCAGAGTATGGGTAGGGTCCCGTACTTTGGTAAAATCCCAAGTCTTGGAGTTGGCGAAGGCGCTACGCTGCTGGTGGGCCGTTTGGAGTGCAGCGGCAGTGAAGGGTTCTTTCAGCATTTAAAGCAGAAGAGATGACAGGAAGTGAAAGGTTTACTAACCGTTATGGGACGCGGCACGTGGCGCCCCAGGAGTTGATTACGCTTTTAAAAAACGCTTCTCTGATTTTGCACGGAAGGTAAAAGGTCTTCTAACCGCTAGATGTCAGCACGTGGCGCCTTGGGAGCCAATTTCGCTAAAAGGTGCTTTCCATTTTGGCAGGCTTATAAAGCGTATTGGAGAAGTTTGAAGCCTTTCACCTTCATTTTCGCATTTCCTCACTTTTGCTCTGAGTAATCTTTTCGCATTTCTTGCGTTTTTCGAGCCGTTCAACAACTGTTTGGAGCTTTTCTGTGGTGGTTTTCTACTTTTCGTTCGGGTTTTCACCGTTCGTCCGTGCATTCGTCAATTATCCCTCTCGCTTCACAACGAATCAGGTAAGATCTCGTTTTTTGGCACAGTTAGTGCTTCCAACTCTCTGAGCACACTGAGTGCTTGATGAAATGCCCCTGTTTGGGCTGTTCCGATTTATATGCCTGTTGCTCTACTTTTTGCAGAAATGGAGTCCAAAGAGGCTGTTCGTCCCGTGCTCGCCACCGTGGAGAAGACCATGGTGAAATTTGACAAGATCCACCAGGATATGGTGGAGGCTTTCTGGCCCGTGGAGAAGGTGCCAGTATACTCATCCCGTTCGGGCGTCTGTCGGGCGATGGGTTGGCCCGTTACTGCGGAGAATATGGAGAATCGGGTGTTGTGTCTGTTCACAGCACAGCTTGCAGCGGGGTTGCGGTTTCCCCTTCCGCCGTTGGTGCAAGATTTGTGCGCCGAGTGGGGGATGCCACCAACACAGTTGGCGACCAACACTTTTTTGAACATAGCGGGCATCATTGTTTCCTGCCATATGGCCGGTGTGAAGCATTTTGCTGACGTCTTAAACAGTTTCTACCGGCTGGAGCTGAGGAGTGGGAGTGAGTTTTACTACGACACTCTCATAAACGTCGGAGGCAAACATTCCATTTCCTTCACTGCCTCGCCCAAGTCCTACAACAACTGGCACGGGTCCTTCTTCTTCGTGCCCCGTGACAACTCATGGGACTTTCCCTGCGCGAGGACGCACATCCAACTGCGCGAGGAAGCCTGAATTGTCCTCTGAAGGAGTGCGGTGGCGGGCGTACATCCAACTGCTGGGGTGGTTGGATGACGTTTTTTCAAAGAGCGCTTGTGATGTGATCACGGTGGGGGTACGTGATCACGAGCTCGGATCTAGCTCGGAGGAGGCGGTTTCCAGCAAGAATGGAAACGAAGAACAGAGGAAGAACACGAAGGAAACAGAATCGGCCAAGGGAACCTCCTCACTACGAGGTGAGGCAATGCCCTTGAAAATGCCTGGGAAGTGAGATGGGATCTAGCACCTCTTGACTACAAGGTCAAGCAATACTGGATATTATGCTTGGATCCTCTTGCCTGGATCACTAGGGAAATGGAAATGCAAGAGTGGAGAACACAAAAGCCGATGACTCCCCGGGAGTGTTTCAGCCGAATTGCTTAAATTCAATAATATGTTCTAGGTTACAATGGTGACTGCCACTTAGCTTATATAGTGAAGTGAAATGGAAGAAGTAAAAGGAGTATTTCGAATGTGCATGCGTGCAGAAAGTACAAAGTACTTTTGCACGCTTCAGAGTGAAAAGCTTCTAAAAAGGTAAAAAGGTAAGGCTAGCCTAAAAGTGGTTGTTTGTCTTTCCAAGTATCGGCGGAGAAAAGACACCATGTGTCGAGTTTGGTCGGTCAACCGGTGAAGCTCGAGATTACGCGAAAGGCCTTCGCTAGGAGCCTTCGCTAGAATGCCTCCGCCGGGTGCCTTCGCGAGTTGCCCTTGGCTGAGGCCTTCTCCTTCGCCAAGTGTTCGCGCGCTTAAGACCCGGGCTGCTCCCTTCTTCAAGAACGCTTATGCTTAAGACTCCAAGGGGCTTCGCACACTCTTCGTCCAGCGATACCGAGTTGGCGAAGTTGTAAGGCCTTCTCCCGAGACTCCTCTCGATCGTCTGCGCCATGAGCCTCATGAAAGCATTAAGGTTCGCTTGGACTTGTTTCAGCCGGGACCTGGTCATGGGTCCGCCAAGGCCTTGGAACGGACTGTGGGTCGCGCGCGCTTGAGGTTGTGGGTCTTACGGAACTGAGGATCCTTTGGGGCGATGTCCTCATCATACTCTCCTTCTTCAAAAGAATCCATCCGCGGATTCTTAAAATCTGCTTGTCCTTCAAAGGGAGCTAAATCACAAACGTTAAAAGTTGCATGTACATTATAAGAGCCATCGCAAGGTAAGTCAAGTACATAAGCATTTTCTCCTATTTTTAGTGATTTGAAAGGGGCCATCGCCTTTGGGCGCCGGTTTGCTTTTCCTAGCACAGGAAATCGATCTTTTCTTAAATGTAACCATACCCAATCCCCGACTTGAAAACTTCTAAATTTTCTGCCCTTATTAACTCGCTTGCGTAAGACTCATTAATTTTCTCAAGTTGTTTGTGAATCTTAGCATGCAAGTCCTTCATGCGTCGGGCTTTTTCTTTCCCATCTACGTCCAATTGCTCAGGTGTAGTCTAATGCGATTAAGTCCAAAGGGGTTAAAGGATTGAAGCCATATACAATCTCAAAAGGACTATGGGATGTAGAGGAATGGTAGGCTCGGTTATACGCAAACTCTACATGAGGCAAGCATTTTTCCCATTCTTTCAGATTTTCCTAAGGAGGGTGCGCAGGATAGTGGTGAGGGTCCTATTAGTCACTTCGGTTTGGCCGTCTGTTTGAGGGTGACTGGATGTGGAGTACATCAGACTGGTGCCTAGCCTAGACCAAAGGGTTCGCCAGAAATGGCTTAGGAATCTCGAATCTCTATCGCTAACAATGGATCGCGGGAGGCCATGATATTTAACGATGTTATTAAAGAACAATTCCGCCACATGAGATGCATCTTCGGTTTTATGACATGGGATGAAATGGGCCATTTTGGAGAACCTATCAACTACCACAAATATAGCATCATGACCATGCGATGTCCTAGGTAAACCACTTATAAAGTCCATGCTTATTTCAACCCAAGGAATAGAAGGTGTGGGAAGAGGAGTGTACTTCCCTTTCGGTTGGAGAGTCAACTTGGCTTGGTGGCATGTGACACATCTGGCGCAAGCTTTGGTGACATCCTTCTTCATGCCGGGCCAGAAGAAGTTCTCCTTAACGGCCTCAAGCGTCTTTTGGACACCGAAGTGTCCCATGAGACCACCTCCATGTGCCTCCTTGATGATCACTTCGCGCATTGACCCTCAGGGAACGCACAACCTTTTCAACTTAAACAGAAAACCATCAAAAACATAGTAGCCTCTTTGGCTTCCTTTAACACAGATTGGCAAATATTTCACCAAAATCCACGTCATGTTCATACATTCCTTTTAAACCCTCAAAACCAACAATCCTCGTATCGAGAGTCATGAGTAATGCATATCTCTGGATAGAGCATCAAGAACGACATTGTCTTTGCCCTTTTTATACTTAATAACATAGGAGAAAGACTCAATGAACTCTACCCACCTAACATGCCTTTTGCTCAAATTTCCTTGTCCTTGAAGGTACTTCAAAGACAAGTGATCCGTATGGATTACGAATTCTCTAGGCAGAAGATAATGGCTCCACGTTTGTAAGGATCTCACAAGAGCGTATAGCTCTTTGTCATACGTGGAGTAATTCAGGGTGGCTCCACTCAACTTTTCACTAAAAAGGCGATGGGACGGCCTTCTTGGTGCAAGACAAAGACCGATGCCTATACCACCGGCATCGCACTCTACCTCGAACACTTTGTCGAAGTTTGGCAAAGTGAGTAGAGGGGCATTTGTCGACGAGATTTCAATTCGTTAAAAGATTTCTCTTGCGATCGACCCCATTCAAAGACGACATTCTTCTTAGCCAGTTCATGCAAAGGCGCAGCAATGGAAGAGAAGTCTTTAACAAATCTACTGTAAAAAATAGCAAGTCCTAGGTAGGAGCTGACATCAGTTAAGGAGTTAGGAGTAGGCCAGTCCCGAATGGCACTGATCTTACTCTCGTCTACCTTGACTCCCTTCGCACCCACTACATATCCAAGAAATTTAACTTCCTGGGATGCGAATACACACTTTTCAAATTTGGCATACAGTTTTCTAACCTAAGCATATCAAGGACTTGCCTCAGATGCTCAACATGCTCCTCATGGTTCTTAGAATAAACTAGTATGTCATCAAAGTATACTACCACAAATCTCCCTATGAAATGCCTCAAAACATGATTCATTAGACGCATGAAAGTACTTGGTGCGTTAGATAACCCGAAGGGCATAACATTCCACTCATACAAACCAATCTTGGTTTTGAAAGCAGTTTTCCATTCATCACCTTCCTTCATCCGAATTTGGTGATATCCACTTCTAAGGTCAATTTTTGAAAACACACAAGCACCACTCAATTCGTCTAACATGTCATCAAGTCTAGGTATAGGGTGGCGATACTTTACAGTGATAGAGTTGATGGGGCGACAGTCCATGCACATGCGCCAAGTGCCATCGCTCTTTGGTACGAGTATGACTGGGACCGCGCATGGCGACAGGCTCTCGCGGATGAACCCTTTGTCTAACAGCTCCTGAACTTGCGACTGGATCTCTTTGGATTCTTGGGGATTGGTCCGGTAGGCGGCCTTGTTGGGTAAAGGTGCCCCCGGAAGCAAGTCGATTTGATGCTCGATGCCGCGATATGGAGGAAGGGTTCGCGGCTCATCAAATACTTCGCCGAATTCTTTCAGGACCTTCTGCACATAGAAAGGAAGAGAAGACACATTGTCAAGTGTTAGCATGCAGTGAGTGGGGATCAGGAGAAAACAGATCCTATTTCCAAGGAACGCTCTTTTAAAATCCCTCTCTTTGGCTATGGGAGGAAGACACTCTTGTTTTCTCGTGGGCTCTCTCGGGTGTTTCCCATTAATGCACACCCTTTCCGTTCACTCAAGGTTCCTTGAACCTTCTCACCATTTTCTCTCCGCTCTCTGCCCTCCCCTTTCTTTTCTCTCGAGACTTACTAGCCGGATGGATTTGATCCCGATGGGCTTGAGTTGGGGTGAGGGAAGCAGGTGTATGGTTTCTTGAGGTGAGTGAGGGCATATTTGTTGGCTTTGCCATAATGTATGGCCTCCTTGTCATATTGCCAGGGTCTGCCCAAGAGGATGTGGGTAGCCTGCATTCGCACTACATCACAAGTGATGGAATCCTCATACTTGCCGATCTTGATTGGGACTTCGACTTGTTTGACAACCTTTACAAAGGTTCTGCTGCCGACCCACCGCAGCTGATACGGTTTAGGATGTATGATGGTGGGGAGGCCTAATTCAGCGACCATGTCTTCGCTGGCAGCGTTGACACAACTCCCGCTGTCAATAATGAGACTGCACAGAGTCCCATTCACCATGGCTCTTGATTGGAATAGATTTTCCCGCTGAATACTTTCGGTGATACTTGGGGAACTTTGCAGGACCCTCTTGGTAACTAATATGAGACCGTCCATAGGGAGCTCTCCCTCTTCTGCTTCACTCTCATGTTGCTCTTGCTCGGGATAGCCCTCTCCTTCCTCTTCACTAGACAATTCCCGTTGGGCCGCATTACCATGGCTCTTCGGTTGGGGCAATCCTCGCATAGTGTCCCTTGCCCGAGGCACTTAAAGCATTCGATGCTCCTTGATCGCCGAGGGCCTTCATTAGTGATGGCGTTGGGTTTCGGCTGAGGTTGCGAGGAGGGTCTTGTGTTGGGGTAATTTTGGCGAGGGGTGGCATCGCCGCAGTAAGATGCGTATGGCTTTGGCGGGAGCGGTTTGGTGAAGGGGGTCTTGCTGCTTGGGGCTGCCGGGGTAGGAGCAGGGTAGTAAGAGTTTCCCTTCGTAGTTGTTTCTCCACCCGAATGGCCTTATGCACCAAATTTTGGTAATCCCGTAATCGCATAGTTCAACTGTCTTGGCGACGCCCTCCCGTAGGCCATATAAGAATCTGGCCAACTTAGCCTCTTCGTCCTCCTTGACGTTGGCCCTCATCGTGGCCCTCTCAAGGTCCTTCTCGGTATTCCTCGACACCGCGATGACCACTGGATAAGGCGCTGCAGCCTCCGAGCACAATCTCGGTCATAGTAGCTGGGTACGAATCGGTTCTTCATGGTCCTTTTAAGATCTTCCCACGTGGTGATAGGACGACATCGGATCCTGGCTCTTTCGTGATGCTCTTGCTCCCACCGGTGAGAGCATATTCATGAAACTCAATAACCACAAGTTTCGTGGCTATAGCGTCGGTGTATCCCATCATATCAATGATCCGCTCAGTCCTAGCCATCCATGTAAAGTACTCTTCCGGATCACTGGACCCGTAGAAGGGTGGTATTTGAAGCTTGATGTTGGCGAGGGCTTGTTGGTCCTGGGCTTGCGCCCTACCTCCCAGGTCTCTGTTGAAACCTCGGTGAACTCGGCCTCGCTCTGCTTCTTCCTCTTCTTCAAGGTCTCTGTGGAGATAGGCTCTGGCTTGAGCCCTATCGGGAAAGACTCTTCTTTTAATAGGCTTTGGTGGTGGCTCCGCGTAGTATTCCTGGTCATCACTGTCCGTGATGTCAACACCACGATCTATTCTTGTGGAAGTGGTCGGACGGCGTGTGGGGTAGCCTGTGGCTTCGTTGATGCGGGTCGAAAGTGGTATGGGTGACTCCATCTTGAGCCCGCGATGCATGGGCGTCATCGTGGGCTTGCGAGCTTTCGGTTGCTTCCTTGAGCTACCTCTACTTTCGTTAGTCGCTCATTTGTCATGGCGACTTGAGCTCCCAGTTCGTCCAACCTCTGTAAGATCTTCGTGAGCGTGCTGTGCACGGTTAGCTGGGATGGATGAGGGGGGGATGAGTCTGTTGAAACCATCTGTGACACAGTACTGTTAAAGATATGTAATCAGAAAAGAAGCTCACCACTCCCTGAGTGTTTACTCTCACTCTCGTGTTTCTCTCAACAACTTTGTCACTTCGGCTGTTCACCGACGGCTTTTACAAGTTCTCTAAACTTGATACCGTTTTCAACCTTAGATCAAAGATGAACACGCAAGAAAACACAAACAAAACTCTAGTAAAACCGCAACTTGTAACTCAAGAAAATGACTAGTTACTTGAAACCGGTTTTGTGGGATATCGGGCTCGGAAGATACTTGGTTGGAAGTTTAGAAAAGGCTTTTGCAGTCACAAACACTTCTTGTTTAAGTTCGGAAACTATTTGTCCGATCAATCTTACTGTTCACTTGTGTTTTGGGAAGAACACGTAAGAACATTCAAGAACTTTTCCAGAACGCAAACTTGCTCAATACATTTCTTTCTTTAAACGTTTTCTTTACACACTTGTCGCTCAGGACAACTCTTTTGGCTTATCTCGAAAATACTTGGCTTAAACAAGCACACTTTTAAACAACTTTTTCGGTCTCAATGAGATCATCAACCGACATTCCTTCAAGTGTAAGAAAAGGTAACAAAAGGTTTTGCTTGAAGAAAACTCAACAACTGATACGGTACCTCCAGCAAGCACTTTGGCTCTGATACCACTTGATGTGATCACGGTGGGGGGTACGTGATCACGAGCTCGGATCTAGCTCGGAGGAGGCGGTTTCCAGCAAGAATGGAAACGAAGAACAGAGGAAGAACACGAAGGAAACAGAATCGGCCAAGGGAACCTCCTCACTACGAGGTGAGGCAATGCCCTTGAAAATGCCTGGGAAGTGAGATGGGATCTAGCACCTCTTGACTACAAGGTCAAGCAATACTAGATATTATGCTTGGATCCTCTTGCCTGGATCACTAGGGAAATGGAAATGCAAGAGTGGAGAACACAAAAGCCGATGACTCCCCGGGAGTGTTTCAGCCGAATTGCTTAAATTCAATAATATGTTCTAGGTTACAATGGTGACTGCCACTTAGCTTATATAGTGAAGTGAAATGGAAGAAGTAAAAGGAGTATTTCGAATGTGCATGCGTGCGGAAAGTACAAAGTACTTTTGCACGCTTACAGAGTGAAAAGCTTCTAAAAAGGTAAAAAGGTAAGGCTAGCCTAAAAGTGGTTGTTTGTCTTTCCAAGTAACCGCGGAGAAAACACACCATGTGTCGAGTTTGGTCGGTCAACCGGTGAAGCTCGAGATTACGCGAAAGGCCTTCGCTAGGAGCCTTCGCTAGAATGCCTCCGCCGGGTGCCTTCGCGGAGTTGCCCTTGGCCGAGGCCTTCTCCTTCGCCAAGTGTTCGCGCGCTTAAGACTGGGCTGCTCCTTCTTCAAGAACGCTTATGCTTAAGACTCCAAGGGGCTTCGCACACTCTTCGTCCAGCGCGATACCGAGTTGGCGAAGTTGTAAGGCCTTCTCCCGAGACTCCTCTCGATCGTCCTGTGCCATGAGCCTCATGAAAGCATTAAGGTTCGCTTGGACTTGTTTCAGCCGGGACCTGGTCATGGGTCCGCCAAGGCCTTGGAACGGACCAGGGGTCGCGCGCGCTTGAGGTTGTGGGTCTTCTGGAACCTGAGGATCCTTTGGGGCGATGTCCTCATCAGCTTGTGACGAGCTCTTCCCCTTCTCGGCTGCCCAACTGGATGAGACCACTCTGAGGTGGGCTGGGATCAGCACGGGCTTCGTGCTGGATCCTGAGGTGCCTCCGCCATACGAGGTATGCTTTGTTTTTTACAAGTGTATTGCATAAGTGTAAGAGGCTTTAGTAAAACCTGGTTTGAAGCTTTTCTTTTGCTTGTAGATGTCTCTGTGGAGTCTGGAGAAGGCCGGGGTAAGAGAGCGTCCATGCGCATTGCCCAACAAGTGCACCTGGCATGTGCATTTGGGAAGGATGCCCCTGCTGGGGCTGTCAAGGCGTTGGGGCACATTACCCCAAAGCCGTCCAAGAAGAGGGCTGGGGTCAAGTCGTCAGCGTTCCCTCAAGGAAAAAAGAGGAGGGTGGCTGCCAGTGCAGCGCAGCCTGGAGAGGGGAGTGCCCCTACTGCTGTTGAGGAGGCCAGGGGGCCTGCTGAGGCGAGGGGATCTGCAGCGGTCCCCTCTACTGAAGATGCGGCGAGGCCGGCTGGAGAGGCCAAGGGGCCTATGGAAGCAGAGGGGTCTGCAGCAGTCCCTTCTACTGAGGAGGCTGCAGAGCCTGTTGGGGGGGAGGTCCCCAGTGTTGTGGAGGAGGCCGAGGAGCCTGCTGCTGAGATGGCCGAGGGAGTAAAGGTGGGGGTCCCTCCCAGTGTTGAAGAGGCCCTGCCCTCTGCAGAGGGCTCAGAGGGAGTGCAGGCAGGCAACGCTGCTCCCATAGAGGCTGTGCTGAAGCCTTTGTGTCTGGGCTCTTTGCGAGCCCCTCCCCAGTCCAAGGCGAAGACGTGTTTGGGCACGTGGTCGTGGCAGAAATCCTTGCCACAGGTAGAATGCCTCCTCCAAAGGGCAAGATGTCAGCGGGGGAAATCCTGCTGTCAATGAGGAGGAGCCAACAGGCCGCTAAGGCCATTGACAGTTCTGGCCAGCAGGAGGCCATAGTCACTCCTGTGGAGGAGGAGGTGTTGATCATACCTGCAGGAGAGGGGGTGGAGGCCACCATTGCAAGGGAGGAGGCCCCTGCAGCAATCCCTTCGAGGGAGGAGGTCCCTGAAGCGTCTCCTTCTAGGGAGAAGGCCCTTGCGGCAAAGGGGAAGAGGATCCTGAGGATTGAGGAGACTTCTTCCTCTTCTGATGACGAAGTCCCTGAGGAGGGGGTACTGGTGGCGCAGTCCTCTGCGACGGCTAGTGGTTGGGAAGTAGTCCAACCTTCCAGTAGTCAGCGAGAGGCTATTGGATGGGGACAACCTTCTGCTTGTACGTTCCTTGACTTTGCAAGTTTGTTTCTCTTGTTTTGAGATTGTCTCGGTTTTCTCAGTTGTAGTGCCCTTAACTGTTGTAGGTGCGGGGCCTTCTGGGCAAGAGCCCATCCCTCGCGAGGTCCCAGTGGACCAAGGGACAATGACCGAGGTCCCTGCAGACCTGGGGACCAGAACCGAGGTCCTTGAGGAGGCTGGGGTGTGGTCCCACTTCTTGGAGCGAAGGTGAGTCGCTGCCAAGTCAGACCCTAAGTGGTCTGAGGAGCCGGACACCCTGAGGCTCAAGAGGCATGAGGCCAGGGCCAGAGTGTACAGGAGGGAAGGGATGCTTTTACGTGATGCGTGGGACCCAGTCTTCCTTCTTAGGAATATCAGTTCACTGCTAAGGGGAGGGGAGCAAACCCTCCTGTCCTGCCTGGAGGGTCTGCGCACCCCCTATGATAGGGAGGTGATGGAGCGGAGTTTGGACTCCCCTGTTGAGTTCATGAGGGAGGCAGCTCAATAGAGCCTGCAGGTAAGACAACACCTGGTCTTTATATATAAGTCTGGCTTGCCTTCTTTCTGTCCTTGTTTAAATAAACTTGAATGTAGGGCGCCGTCAAAGGATACGCTGCCATGGAGCAGTGGCATGACTTTCTGAAGTATGCCAACAAACGGGACGACATCCAAGTAGCAGAGATTGCAGCCCTCAGGAGGGAGCTGGAGGCCTCCAAGAAAAGGGAAGAGGAGCTCCAAGAGAGGCAGGCCAAACGTGTGGCCCAACTGGAGAGTTGTTGTGACTACGTCAACCAGGAACGGACGGCCAGCAGGTTGTACCGGTGGGAGCAGGCCTGCCTAATTAATGCGTTTCAGCAACACTTCCTCCAACAGACAGCAGGTTTGGAAGCCAAGCAACTCGAGAATGCTGTTTTGAAGGAGTCCCTCCTTTCTTTGGAGGCAGAAACCAAGGCTGCCCTCGAAGTGGCGAAGGCCCAAGTTGGGCAGGCAGAGGCTGCAGCTGAGGAGGCGAGGCGCCAGGCTACTGCCCAGGTTCAAATGACTAAGGAGGAAGCCGAGGCGAGCAGGCTTGCTGCTGAGGGTGCCCTAAAGGCACAGACTGAGGTCACTGCTACTTTTGAAAAGGCGGTGGCCTCAGTGTGGGAGATGGAAAAGGCCCTCAGCCTTCCTCTTTTTGCAGGTGAGGACCCTGAGTCCTTTTCTTCCATCAAGGTGTCCATTCCTCAGAGGATGCCTCGACTGATGGCGAAGCTTGGTGAGATCCAAGCTCAAGGTGAGTCAGGGGCGCAAGCCTACGAGGAAGGCTGGTTGCGATGCCGCTTCCAAGTGGAGAAGGCGTTTCCAGAGCTGAGTCTTGGGATTCTGGATGCTGCTAACACCGGCGATCCAACAGTGGAGGCCCTGCTCGACTAGGGGGAGCGAGGAAAGAAGATGGGGGAAGCCTGGTATGCCCTGTTCGGCTAGAGTGGAGGCTCCAGCATGTGGACGCCCCCCCTTTTTATGCATAAAGGACACCTACATTCATGCATAATTTTGATAACAGTAGATGAAGTAAAATTTTATTTTACCTTCATTGTTTTGTAGCCTTGTTTTGCCTTGCGATAGTGGTGTAGGGTACGTTAGCTAGTTTATCAACCGTAGGCTAAGTCCCGTCCGTGGCGAGGGGTCTGCTGGGGTTCGCAACGGTGAAGCCACAGAGATCACTTGTCAAGATGCTGGAGACTCAGCTTGAGTTTATAGTGATGAGGCACTTGAAGTCCGCAACGGCGGAGCCACACATATCTTTCCAGATAACTTTGTGGGTTCTTTTGTTAAGACAAGCTGAGATAGAGACCCCTTGTTGGGACAGGTTAAGGCCCCTTTTAGGGCTTGCAGAGGCGATGCCTTTAAAGACCATGGATGAGATTCCTCCATGTGAAGGTCTGCTGGGGCTCGCGAAGGCGGCTCACACAGAGACCTTCTTGGTGATTTTTCAGGGAGTAAGCCTTTGGGTAGTGTACAATGTACCAAGTAGAAGATACCTGTAGAATGCTCATCATTTATATGATAAGAATGAAGTAAAAACTCAGGTTACCTCGAGCCTGAAGTCGCACGATGGCGAAGGCAATAGATCACTAAGTGGAGAGCCAAGTGGAGTTCTGGGGAGTGAGACCCGTAGTTGTGTTGAGGAGCCCGTGCGGAAGGTCCGGTGTGGCGTGCGAGGGTGACTTACATAGGGACCTTCCTAAAGGAGCCAAAAAAGGGGGTTACCCTTCCGCAGCGCAAGGGGGTTAGCCTTGGGGCGGGGCGAGTTGAAGGTCAGTTGGGGACGAGACCCACAACTACCTGTGTGGAGGAGTCCGTGCGGGAGGCCTGCTGTGGCACGCGAGGGCGACTTACACATAGACCTCCCTGAAGGAGCCAAAAGGGGGTTACCCTTCCGCAGCGCAAGGGGGTTACCCTTGGGGCGGGTCGAGTTGAAGGTCAGTTGGGGATGAGACCCGCAACTACCTGTGTGGAGGAGTCCGTGCGGAAGGTCTGCTGTGGCGCGTGAGTGCGACTTACACATAG
The DNA here is from genome assembly GCA_024586325.1 of Stellera chamaejasme. Classification (NCBI taxonomy): domain Eukaryota; kingdom Viridiplantae; phylum Streptophyta; class Magnoliopsida; order Malvales; family Thymelaeaceae; genus Stellera; species Stellera chamaejasme. Next base: position 31,317,687 of record CM044981.1, read on the forward strand.
ACCTCCCTGAAGGAGCCAAAAGGGGGTTACCCTTCCGCAGCGCAAGGGGGTTACCCTTGGGGCGGGGCGAGTTGAAGGTCAGTTGGGGATGAGACCCACAACTACCTGTGTGGAGGAGTCCAAGCGGAAGGTCTGTTGTGGCGCGCGAGGGCGACTTACACATAGACCTCCCTGAAGGAGCCAAAAGGGGGTTACCCTTCCACAGCGCAAGGGGGTTACCCTTGGGGCGGGGCGAGTTGAAGGTGAGTTGGGGATGAGACCCGCAACTACCTGGCGCGACCGCAGGGGGCTTCCCTTCGTTTGGGTGCGCAAGTGAGACCTGACAAGGTATGATCCCGTGATTTTGGCGAGTGGCCAGTCTGACCGGTTAGGTGTAGAGGTCGATTGGGAGGGCATTTGTAATGCCATGTGAAGCTGCAAAAGAGGGAGAAATACACATGTATTTTATTGAATTGAAGACGTAAGACTGAGGACTTACACGTAATATGGACGTAAGTCATCCGCATGAAAGTTGCGGGGAAGAAGACGACCATCATGGTCTTGTAGTTCATAGACTCCTGGGCGGACTTGTTTATGAACAATATAGGGTCCGTCCCAGTTAGGTCGCAAGACACCCGGTTTGGGGTCGCGAGCGGTGAGGACCGATTTCAGCAGGGCAAGGCCCCCTTGTTGTAGTGCCTTGGGCTAGACCACGGCATTATGGTGAAGACCGAGCCTCTGTTTGAGGGCAAACATGCGGCGAGCGCCCTCGCGCAATTCCTCGATTAAGTCGAGTTTGGCACGGAGCCCCTGAGCATTGGCTTCGCTGGTGAAGTTGATCATGCGGATCGTAGGGAGGTCCGCCTGAATAGGGAGGAGCGCATCTGCGCCATATACCAGAGAGAAAGGCGTTTCGCCCTTTGGGGTTCGCGTTGTGGTGCGATAGTCCCATAAGACACTTGGGAGTTCATCTACCCAGTGGCCTTTGGCCCCCTCAAGGCGCTTCTTGAGGCCCTCCTTAAGGGTTCGGTTGGTGACCTCAACCTGCCCATTAGACTGGGGGTGCGCCACTGGGGCGAAAAGCATGCGGACATTGTTGTCCTGGGCCCATTGTTGGACGCTGTGACTGGAAAACTGAGTGCCATTGTCTGTAATAATAGCACGAGGGCTGCCGTACCGGCAGACAAGATTTTTCCACAGGAATTTGATGATCTTGGCGGAAGTGATGGAGACCAGGGGTTTTACTTCGACCCATTTAGAGAAATAATCAACTGCGACCACACAGAAGCGGTACTGACCTCGAGCGGTCGGCATAGGTCCAATGAGGTCAAGGCCCTACAGGGCAAAGGGCACTGGGTTTGTCAGTGCTGGAGATTCCGTAGATGGCAGTCGCTGGATGCGAGAATTGATCTGGCACTGGTGGCATGTTTTGACCAGTGCAGCGGCGTCCTTTTTCAAGGTAGGCCAGTAGTACCCTTGACGAAGGGCTTTATGGGCAAGTGCCTCCGCAGCAATGTGTGCACCACAATTGCCTTGGTGCAGGGTATCCAAGACAGAGTGTCCCTCCAGGGTGCTGAGGCATCGTGAGGCAGTGCTCAAGAACTGTTCCATGTTGGTGGGGGGGTTGGTGTGCACGTCCACAAAGAAAAGGGATTCCCAGCTGAGGCCCTGAATGGCTGCAAGTAGGCGGGCTTCCTCCCCCAGATTAGGGACTTGGATAGATTCTGCCTGGAAACGTTGGATATACTCCCTGAGGGGCTCATCTTTCTTTTGCCGTATTTTAAGGAGGTGTCCCGCCATTTTGGAGGAAGGTTGATGTAATCACAGGGGGGGTAAGTGATCACGAGCTCGGATCTAGCTCGATGAAAGCGGTTTCCAGTAGAGTGGAATCGAAGAACAGAGGAAGAACAAGGAAATAACAAAGTCGGCCAAGGGAACCTCCTCACTACGAGGTGAGGCAAGGCCCTTGAAAATGCCTGGGAAAGGAAAATGGGACCTAGAACCTTTTGACTACGAGATCAAACAATGCTAGGTATTATATTGGATACTCTTGCAATGGATCACTAATGGATTGGTGGAGCAAGATTTGAGACCCAAGAAGAACAATATGCGTTTTTCAGCAAATACGTGTTCTTACAAAATGAGTTCTAGGGTTTACAATGGTTACAAACTCCTTATATAGAAGGAAAATGCTAAAGGAAAATAATGAGTGACTTGACAAGGGAACCAGCGTCCTTGGTTTAGGGTGGGCGAAAAGAGAGGTGGCAGATGATGTGACATTGTAGGCTACCTGCTCTGGCGGCGTCCATTTCCCCAGAATTGAAGTTGGCGGGAAATAGGAGGAAGGGCCTCTGCATAAGTTGAATGGTTCGCCTGTCTTTACGTAGGGAGGCTTCTTCAGGCTGGCAAACACCTGGGGCTTCGCTTCCATCTGGCAGTGTGGTACAGGGTCTTCGCAGATGACCATGGGCTCGCGGGAGGATCCAGGGATTCGCAAAGGGGCCATGGGTTCGCCAGTGGCCATGGGTTCGCAAGTGGCCATGGGTTCGCCAATGGCCATGGGTTTTCCAAGGACCATGGTCTCGCCAATGGGTCTTCGCAAGCTCGGCCTCGTCCTGGAACTTGGCCTTAGCTTGGAGGAGGCATTCAAGGGTCCACTCCTGAAGTTCTTGTAGACGTGGCTTAGCCTTGGGGCTTCGCCGGTGCCCTAAGTGTCGCTTCCTCCTCCGAGACTTCACCAAGGGTCTTTTAGACCCTCTGGAGGAATGATTCCCCTTTATCACAAAAAGGGGGCTGATGTCCACATCATACCCTCCCTCTTCAAAAGAATCCGTCCTCGGATTCGTAAGGAAGTTATCCCTACAAATCTGAAAACACCACAACAAACTTGAAGAGGTATTAGGGGTTAGTGGACCAAAACCAAGTGGATGTGCATGAACCCAATGTTGGAACATAAGGGTTCCAATATGCATGATAATAAAGAACAAAAGTTTAAAAGAATTCATGACATACTTCCATGACAAACAGATGTAATTATTGAGAATCTTATACTCAAGGGTGTCATGAAAGACTTCAAGTTCCAAACTGGGTCCTTCCAAGGTCGAAGGGACATGGGGGTGATCATCAAGATGAGCCATAATGCGGAGGTGTCCTTGTCTTATCATATACATGGCTAGGTGATGGGCATTCTTATACTCAAAATTCAGGATACCTAGCTCATGGATAGTAAACAAAGGATCACTGAGCTGGGGCAAGATGAACAATCCGCTCTTTCTTGCCCCTTCGTCATGAAGGCGCACAAGTGTCTTCTGTCCACAGTCATTCAAACTAATTTTATTCGACAAGGAATTAAAACATGGGGTTTTCTCATCATGAGTCATTAAACACAAATCTTCCGTTAAGGCATCGCTAGATGACCTGTCAAACATTCTTTCAACATGCGCATACCTTGGCTCATCCAACGCAGATTTTATGACAAGCGATGAGAGATTAGAAGCATAGTTACCCATGTTCGCTCCATCCCTCTTGCATTCTTCTTCTTGTGCGAGGACGTGTGGCACTTGCTTCTGGAGCCCCTCAAGACAGTCTTCAGCTCCTCTTTCCACGGTGACCTGCGCACTCAAAGGGAAAAAAGATGGTTGATCCGAAACAGGAGTTAGCGAATTGTCCTCACTTTCGCTATTTTTGGTCGTGGAGTTTCCCTCTTGTTTTCTCTCCACTTTCCTCTTAGACTTTTCTCTCAGATCACTCTTCCCCATATTCTTTTCCAAGGCTCTTTCATCGTTTTCCTTTGGTTTTGTAGCCTTCTCTCTTTCCCTTGCACCCATAGTTTCTTCTTGCCTCTCAGCCGATTTTCTCTCAACCTTACCATCAGTTGTAGTCTCCTCTATGTCTCCTTGTAACAGCTGACTCTTGACTTCAAGTACAAGTTGTTTGATTTGGTCAAGAGTGGTTACGAAGCTAGACATGTCTTCGCGAGCACGTATCAGGGTCGGTTCTAATGCAGGAGTTGGAGGGTGGCTGTTGAATGCAGGTGAAGGACATTAAGGCTCTTTTTGTGTGGCTTCGCCCTGCCGGCCAGAAGGTGAATGGTGAGACGAAGAACTCTTGTAGGTGGGGACCCTCGTTGTCTTACGGTTGGAGGATGGAGACCTGCGATTGGGAGGTGGCTCAAAACTGGGCGTCGTACAGCTCGGATACTATGGAACAGGGCAGTAATGCGATTGTGGGGAATAAGTACTCCGGGCCTTGGGGTAGCGACAGTGAGGGGGGGTTATCTTGGCGATAACAGGGGTTCGCCACCAAGTTTTCAGGGTCTGGACCCGAGTAATATTCATGTACAGCAGGGTAGAAAGGGTCTGCTGTAGGGTCTTCAGCCGTGTAGTAAGGGTTATGAGCAACAGGGTAGGAATGGTCATACTCGGAGTATGGGGCTGGTTCTGGCCAGGTCTCTTGGTCGTTGGGGTACTCTGAATAGTTCCCTTGGTATGTATGGTCGAGGGTTTCCTCCGCCCAGAAGTCAGACTCTTGGTAACAAGGATCCGACTCCGGGTAGCATTCCTCTTCCACATATTCCATGAGACTCAAGTTCTGCACATGTAGACAGTAATGCGAATCCTTACCACACTCCCTTAGTGTTTACTCTCTTCTCTCGTGTTTAGAACACAATGGTTGTCACAAGTTTCAAAACTTACCACCAATCTACGATTAAGATCAAATGTAAACACGCAAAGAATATCCAATGAAATCTTAGCAATGTTCGAAACAAGTAAAGCACAAAGTTCTAGTTACTTGAAACTAGCTTTTGAAGTTGGTTGGTGGTTGAAAGAAGTTGGGAGTGATATAGAAAAGGCTTTTCACCATTATAAACACTTTAAGTTCAGGTTTTGAAACTATTTTCGATCTGTGAGTACTAGTCACTTAAGTGTCGTGATGAACTCTCCAAGAGCACTTATGAATTTTTCCCAGAATTTATGAACTGGTTTGAATCTTTCTTTTCTGCAAACTCTTGTTCTTTTGCACACAGGGAAACTCTTTTCCTTTTCAAATCCGAAATTACTCACAGTTTCATAAACCTTTCAAGAACTTCAAACAAGGATAACAACTACTCGGTTTCTCTCAAGAGATCATTAACCGATAACTTTTCTTCAAGCTTTCGAAAGAACAACAAAAAGCTTTACTTGAAGAAATTAAACAACTGATACGGTACGATACCTCCCGTGAGTGCTTTGGCTCTGATAACAACTGATGTGATCACAGGGGGGTAAGTGATCACGAGCTCGGATCTAGCTCGATGGAGACGGTTTCCAGTAGAGTGGAAACGAAGAACAGAGGAAGAACAAGGAAATAACAAAGTCGGCCAAGGGAACCTCCTCACTACGAGGTGAGGCAATGCCCTTGAAAATGCCTGGGAAAGGAAAATGGGACCTAGAACCTTTTGACTACGAGATCAAACAATGCTAGGTATTATATTGGATCCTCTTGCAATGGATCACTAATGGATTGGTGGAGTAAGATTTGAGACCCAAGAAGAACAATATGCGTTTTTCAGCAAATACGTGTTCTTACAAAATGAGTTCTAGGGTTTACAATGGTTACAACCTCCTTATATAGAAGGAAAATGCTAAAGGAAAATAATGAGTGACTTGACGAGGGAACCAGCGTCCTTGGTTTAGGGTGGGCGAAAAGAGAGGTGGCAGATGATGTGACATTGTAGGCTACCTGCTCTGGCGGCGTCCATTTCCCCAGAATTGGAGTTGGCGGGAAATTGGAGGAAGGGCCTCTGCATAAGTTGAATGGTTCGCCTGTCTTTACGTAGGGAGGCTTCTTCAGCCGGCGAACACCGGGGCTTCGCTTGCATCCGGCAAAGGTGGGTACAGTGGTCTTCGCAGATGACCATGGGCTCGCGGGAGGATCGATGGATTCGCAAAGGGGCCATGGGTTCGCCGGTGGCCATGGGTTCGCTAGTGGCCAGGGGTTCGCCAATGGCCATGGGTTCGCCAAGGCCCATGGCCTCGCCAATGGGTCTTCGCAAGCACGGCCTCGTCTTGGAACTTGGCCTTAGCTTGGAGGAGGCATTCAAGGGTCCTCTCCTGGAGTTCTTGTAGACGTGGCTTAGCCTTGGGGCTTCGCCGGTGCCCTAAGTGTCGCTTCCTCCTCATCCGAGCCTTCGCCAAGGGTCTTTTAGACCCTCTGGAGGAATGGTTCCCCTTTATCACAAAAAGGGGGCTGATGTCCACATCAGAGGTTTAGATACCACAAAGTGGTTGGAGAAGTTGCAGGAGAGTTCCTCAAAGTAGTTAAACCGTTTATCATGGAGGGTGGTATACCAGTTGGCGGCGGCTCCCGTGAGCGTGGAGCTGAAGGCTCTCCAGAGCGTGTTATCGTCCGCTAATGTGATGGCCATCGCAGAAACGTAACGCTGGAGATGAATATCAGGGAGAGGGGTCTCTAAAACCCGTTGGGTGAAAGGTTGGGTCCAGAGGTGGTCCAGACCCATTCTGGAAACATTATGAACTCTGGCTCTTTCGTCCCTCTTTTCCACTTCCTCTAATCGTCTAGTAAGTGCGATAAGTAACGACGAATAAGGGTCAGGGTTACTTACATGTTGAGGAGGAGTAGCAGGGCGTTGTGCTGATTAGTCCGTAGCGTTCCAACGCTATCCAGAACGCCCCTAAGAGTGGTGGCGAGCGTTTCACGCAAGTTGAGAGCAACCGCATCAGCGATTGTTTGCAGAATGGCCGGATCAAGGCTCGTTGGTGGAGTTTTTGGTGGTGGAGTGTTGCGCTCCTGAGGCACGTTACGGTTCACGTGGGAGGAGCTTTCCTCCGTTGAGTGAACAGAGAGTTCTCCCCGTTGTGGGGGAACGTTATTTGGAGATGGTTCCGATTGTAGATCGTTGTTTGTGTTCGTCGCGGGAGGATTCGTTCGTCCCTGACGACTGTGCCAACTTGCACTTCGGGTAGTTGGCATGGCTTACTACTTGTGGTTTGTAATATGGGTTTACGAGAAGAACGTTTTTGTTTCTTTCGTTCCCACAGACGGTGCCGAACTGATATTCTCATTCCCAGAATAGGGACGGAATCCCAGTTGAGTGGTTGATGATGATGGTGTTCTTGAGACTCCAAGCTTGCTATTCAGAGTAATCTGTAAAAGATAAGAAGAATACTCAGAAGTAGCAAGAGAGGAGTGGGGGGCGTGTAGTAGCTTACCCAGTTTAAGGTGGACATCCCCCTATTTATAGGGAGATGTCAGGAGAAGAGCCTCCCCCAGTTGAAGCCTTGGATAGGTCAGTGAGACAGACTCGACAAGTCTCGAGATATGGAGAGATAAGTCTGTGTCGATGATTGGAGATAAGGCGGCTGTGATGATGAAGATCTCAGAAAAACCGCCTTAGAAGATTCACCTGTAAGGGAATGTTTGGCGTACAAATCTGGTGAAGATCACTCAGGCTCGTGCTGCCCTCCTTATTGGCTGATTGATGTCAGATGACCAAGTGGTATATCTCCAAGTGGAGCAAGTGGCAGGCGAAGGCCTGCAAGGGGCGAAGGCCCAGATAGAACATAGCCAAATAAGGAGTGAAGGTCGCACGAACCTGAGTATAAGGGCCTTATCTGGACGAGGCCAGTATTGGCAAGAGAGTCCTCGCGAAGGCGAGTTGAAGCCTTGGACAGGCTGTGAGACAAGTCTGACAAGTCTGTCAGACTTAAGGAGATAAGGCGGCTATGATGATGAAGATCTCAGGAAACCGCCTTAGAAGATTCACTTGTCAGGGAATGTTTGGCGTGCAAATCTGGTGAAGATCTCTCAGGCTCATGCTGACCTCCTCATTGGTTGCTTAATGTCAGATGACCAAGTGGCATGTCAAGTGGAGGCGAAGGCCAGCAGAGGGGCAAAGGGTGTAAGGGTCGCACGAACCTGGGTGCAAGGGCCTTATCTGGCGGGGCCAGTATAGGCATGAGAGTCCTCGCGAAGGCGAGTTAAAACCCCCAGGGAGAGACCTGCGAAGGCGAGTGGGGTCGCGAGGGCGAGACTTGCGAAGGCATAAGAGACCTGCGAAGGCAAGTGAGACCTGCGAGGGCGACACCTCGCACAGGTGATACTTGAGATCGCGAGGAGTGAGACCTCGCGTAGGTGAGCTGGGTGACCTCGCGCAGGCGGTACATGGGATTGTGAGGTGTAAGACCTCACGCAGGCGAGCTAGGAGACCGCGAGGGCGAGACCTCGCGCAGGCGGTACTTGAGACCGCGAGGAGTAAGGCCTCGCGTAGGCGAACTGTGAAGCCGTGAGGGCTAGACCTTGCGCAGGCGAGACTGGAGACCGCGAGGGCGAGATCTCCGGGGCCTTCTGTGATTATGATGCGATGCAAGGACGCATTTGCTTGGGTAGTGTACCAAGATGCCTCCTCCTGAGAGCGGAGTATGGGCAGGGTCCTGTACTCCATGTTGCAAATACTGTTTGAAAAATATCATGTTGAGGGCAGTAGTTGCCGCAGAACCGAGTTTGTGTGGGGTGTGATGACCTTTATGGTCTCATACTCCATGTGTTGGATTCCTCATGATCCTTGTGAGCTTTTAAGGGGACATTTGCTTGGGTAGTGTACCACTATGAATTACAAGACCATGATGGTCGTCTTCTCCCCCGCAACTTTCATGCGGATGACTTACGCCCATATTACGTGTAAGTCCTCAGCTTCATGTTTCGATTCAATAAAATACTAGTGTATTTCTTCCTCTATTACAGCATTACATGGCAACACAACTGCCCTCTCAATCACCCTCTACACCCAACCGGTCAGACTGGCCGCTTGTTTAAATCACGGCATCAGACCTTGTCGTCCGACTTGCGCAAACACACAAAGGGAAGCCCCTTGCGGTCGCACCCACACAAAGGGAAGTCCCGCGTAATTAATGATAGCGCGGGGGCTGCCGTACCGACAAACAAGATTCTTCCAAAGAAACTTGATGATTTTGGCCGAGGTGATGGAGACCAAGGGCTGTACCTCGACCCATTTGTAGAAGTAATCAACTGCGACCACGCAGAAGCGGTACTGACCTGGCGTAGTCTTTGGATGCGAGAGTTGATCTGGCACTGGTGGCATGTTTTGACCAGTGCAACGGCGTCCTTTTTCAGGGTGGGCCAATAGTATCCTTGGCGGAGGGCCTTGTGGGCAAGTGCCTCTGCCGCTATGTGTGTGCCACAATTGCCTTGGTGGAGGGTGTCCAAGACGGAGTGTCCCTCGAGAGGGCTGAGGCAGCGTTGGAGGGGTGCTGCAAATCCGCGATGCCATAGTTGTTCATTAACGAGAACAAAGCGGAGGACCCGCTTGTGAGCTTTGGGGTCTGCGGCGGTGGCCTGAAGTTCGGCGATGATGGGGTCTCGCCAATCCGTAATTGTATCTTGAGCTGTCAGTGAGGCAATATTGACGGTCTCCACGATCGAGGGGCTCGCGTGAGTGGTCAAGGCGGAGGGTGTCTTTCCTTTGGACAACATGTCTGCTGTGGTATTCTCAGAACGAGGAATATGGATGAAGATGGCCTCCTCAAAGTTGGTCCGCAAGGCATGTCTGATGTGGCATCTTTGCACTCAGCGCACCCTTGGACCTGGTGGATCACCAGTTGCGAATCGCTGTGGACATGGAGGCGGCGAATGCCCGCCCTTATGGCGAGTTTGAGCCCCGCGATGAGGGCCTCATACTCTGCAACATTGTTAGTTACTTAAAACTGAAAAGATACGCGAAGGGAAGCTTCCATACCTAATGGTACTCGCAGATATACGCCCCCTGTGGGGGATCCGAGTTTGGATGAGCAATCCACAAACATGTCACATTCTGGGAGAATCGGCTGCGGTGCGGGGCCCTGCTCAGGGGTAGGGATGATGTTGACATCTGAGAATTCCGTAATGAAGTCGGTGAGGGCTTGGCCCTTCATCGCCTTTCTGGATTCATAGTTGATGTTGAAGCCACCCAGCTCGATACACCATTTGGCGAGGCGCCCTGAATGTTCGAACCGCCTGAGGATCTCTTGGATTGGTAAGTCCGTTCGGACTATAATTGTGTGCCCTTGGAAGTAGGGCTTGAGCTTCCGCACTGCATATACCAGAGATAAGATAACCTTTTGGAGAGGAGGATACCTTGTTTCTGTTGCCTGGAGGGTGTGGCTGGTGTAGTAGACTGGCCATTGTTTGGCGGCCTCTTCCTTGATAAGGACAGAGGCAACGCTCTTGTCTGAGGTGGCAAGATAGAGGACCAGGTCATCGCCTGGCCTAGGACACTTGAGTGCAGGCAACTCTTGCAAGTGTTGTTTGATCGAGTCATACGCCTCCTGGCATTCCTCTGTCCATTTACAAGCCTTCTTCCTGCGGATTTGATCAAAGAAAGGTCTCCAGCAGTCGCTGAGTTTAGAGACAAATCATCCTAAGGTAACCAGCTTTCCTGCCAGTTACGGTACTTCTTTGAGCCCCTAGGGGTGCGAAGATTGGTGATGGCTTCAATCGTTTTGGGATTCGCATGAATCCCTCCTTTGGAAATCTGGTAACCCAGAAACTTGCCTTCGCCAACGCCAAAGATGCATTTCTTTGGGTTCAACCGCATGTTATACTTGCGGAAGTTGGAGAATGTTTCCTCCAAGTCTGCGAGGTGTGTTGAGGTGGCTTTGCTTTTAACCACTATGTCATCAACATAGGCCTCAAGATTTCAGCCAATTTGATTCGCGAAGACCTGATTCACAAGCCTTTGGAATGTAGCCCCCGCGTTTTTTAAGCCAAAGGGCATCCTGATGTAGTGGTAGACGGCTTCGCTAGTGGTGAAGGCAGTTTTCACTGCGTCTTCTGGGTCCATAAAGACTTGATGGTACCCACTGTATGCGTCGAGGAATGAGAAGACTGAGTGGTGGACGGTTGAGTCCACTAGGTGATCAATAGAGGGTAGGGGATAGGCATCCCTTGGGGAGGCCCTATTGACCCCTTTGTAGTCTACGCACAGTCGCCACTGACCACCTTCCTTATCCGCGAGGACTATATTGGCAACCCACTCAGAGTAGTGAACTTCCTTGATTATATTTGCCTTAAGCAATTTTTGCACTTCCGTGCGTACAAAGTCCTTACAATCGGGGGCCATACCCCTAGTTTTTTGTCTAGCCGGGGAGTACACTCAATTTATGAGAAATAATAGCAGGATCCACACCTGGTAAGTCGTCAGGACTCCATGCGAAGATGTCGCAGTTTGCATGGAGGAGATGGATGAGTGGTTGCTGGTCTTGTTCTTCAAGGTTTTTTCCAACCCGAAACTTCTTGCCGGGAGAGATTTCAACTTCTTCGAAGGCCCCAGACAAGTCAGGAGCGGCCTCGCCTGCGGGCCAAGTCTCCTCCATGGGTGCCTTTCTTTTAGGCTCTGATGGCTTGGGGAGTTGAGGAGGTCCCGCGAGGGCAGAGACGTAATTTCCTCTGGCCACGTTTTGATTGACGTAAATGTAGGCGTCTCCTGCCGCGGTGTGGAATACTAGAGTCAAGGCCCGCACGTCGCAGCGGACGTGGAACTCAGTTTGCGTGTGCCGCGCAATGATGGCGTTGTATGGCGTGGGGAGATCCAGGACAATGAAGTCCACAAAACTAGAGTGGCAGACTTGCTTCTTTTCTTTGGTGATCCCCATCATCATGAAGGGGAGTGTGATTGTTCTCAAGGTTGGGATTTCCTCCCGTCCAACTCCATTGGTGGCCCCCTTCGCGGGCTGGATTTGTGATAGGGGCACCTTTGCCTCAACAAGAGTATGCTTGTAGATGACATTGGCATTCGCCCTAGTGTCCATGTAGACTCTGTCAGTGTCCCATCCCGCAATGCGGGCGGTGATGACCAAGGGGTCTGCATGAGGTACTGCGACAGAAGTGCCATCGCGACGATGCACTATGTGAGTTGAGGAATGATCAATCTGATAGATCTGCCTCATGTGACGGTGTCTTGCTGATGCGCCTTCGCATTGCGTAATTACGCTGATGTGTCCCCTGGCTGGGGGAATTTGAATCAGATCCTCACGATCTGGGTTCTGTTGGGAGCGGCCTCGCCTGCGATCCCCTTGTCTGCGATCCTCCTGGTTCGCTTCCCGCTTGCGACCCCCATCTGAGTCATGGAGTAAGAACTCCCTGAGTTTGCCTTGAGCAAGCATATCTCCAATCATGCGTTTAAGCTCAAAACAGTCCTCAGTGTCGTGACCCTTGTCATGATGATAGCGGCAATATTTACTGCTCTGTCTAGTTACCTCTTGGGAGAGGGGGCGAGGCCACTTAGGGACCTCCCTCTTTTGCTCGAGAGCATGGAGAATGTTGGTGCGGGATTCTCTAAGTGGTGGGAGGGTTGGATACGTCCTCTCCCTGTTGGATGGTGTAGGGTACTGCCTCTGGGACCTGGAGTCCGTTGGCGAGGGCTGCCCCTTCGCATCTGACGTGGTGGCCCTCGCAAGCGGTCGAGTGACCTCCTCCATGTTCATGAACCGGGAAGCCGTGCTCAAGAACGGCTCCATGTTGGCGGGGGGGTTGGTGTGCACATCCACGAAGAAAAGGGATTCCCAGCGGAGACCCTGGATGGCTGCAACTAGGCGGGCTTCCTCCCCTAAATTAGGGACTTGGATGGATTCCACCTGGAAACGCTGAATGTACTCCCTAAGGGGCTCATCTTTCTTCTGTCGAAATTTGAGGAGGTGTCCCGCCGTTTTGTGGGAGGCTTGGATACTATGAAATTATTGGAGAAGTTGCGGGAGAGCTCCTCAAAGGAGTTAAATCGCTTATCGTGAAGGGTGGTATACCAGTTCGCTGCTGCCCCAGTGAGTGTAGAGCTGAAGGCCCTACAAAGGGTGTTGTCGTCCGCCCTCGCGATGGCCATCGCGGAGACGTAACTTTGTAAGTGAATATCCGGATCTGTCAACCCGTCGTAAGCATCCAGCTTGGACTGGCGAAACTGATCTGGAAGGGGGGTCTCCAATACCCGCTGAGTGAAAGGTTGGGTCCAGAGGTGGTCCAAACCCATTCTGGAGATGTTGTGAACACTAGCCCTCTCTTCCCTTTTTTCCATTTCCTCTAAGCGTCCAGTAAGCGCGATAAGTATAGACGAAGGAGGGTCAGGATCACTTACTTGTTGAGGCGGGGTGGCGGGACGCTGGGGTTGGCTGGTTTGCAGCGTCCTCGCATTATCCAGAACTCCCCTGAGAGTATTAGAGAGCGTTTCGCGTAAATTATTGGCCACAGCCTCAATGATTGACTGCAGGACGGCCGGATCAAGGCCTGTTACTGGAGAATTTGGTGGTGGAGTGGTGCGCTCCTGCGGCATGTTACGGTTAACATGGGAGGAGCTTTCCTCCGTGGAATGAACAGAAAGTTCTCCCCGTTGTGGGGGAATGTTGTTTGGGGAGGCTTCCGACCGAGGGTCGTTATTCATGGTGGTCGCAGGTGGATTTCTCCTCCCTTGGCGACTGTTGTGAGGTGGCCAGTCTCATCACACAACCATCCTGGAATCGATCAGTCGACCAGGGCTGTCCGTCCTAACGCACCCTTGACCCAACCAATTAACTGGAGCTCTGATACCAAATTGTCACCACCTCCCCCGTCAGACACCTTCCAGACCCGGCGAGAAGCGGTCACCGGCCGATGGGGCGGTGGTGAGCAAGGTGGGACCCCATAGTCGCGCAACTAATGTGAGATTATTTCGTGGGCCTTTAACTAACCCATTAGGTCCCTTTCTAACAACAAATCAAATATAACAGCACATGCACAGAAACAGATCATAACGGCAGAAACAATGGGCTCCACCCATAATCAGAATATCAGAAGGAAGTCTGTTCTTTTACTACCGTACAGAGGCTTCCGCACGTATAACCATACTTATACAATCACCAAACGCAGAACATATATATGCATATCCATATTCAGAATATTCAGATGATCGACAAATCCAAAATGACATGTTATCTCGTAACTACATGCCAATAGACTATCATGCTACAGAGCTGTTTACAGGCTTTAGGTTTAACCGTACAAAAGTCGGGCGTCGGAGAAAGAAACTGACGAGGAGCCCGAACTCAAAGTCCAGATGCTGCTAAACCCTCAAAATAGCAAACCAGACAGCCTTGCGGAAATCCTACTCCGCTGGCCCAGAATCCTTATCTCCTGAAAAATGTTAAGTAAGGGGGTGTGAGTTTTTCTTAAAGAAAAACCTAGTAAGAGCTTAGACAGTAGTAACGATGTTTCTTCCGACAAACCTGCAAAGACAGATCGAGCAGTATATACATACAGATAGCAAATATACAGATCGTAACATATGCGTAAATATATGATGTGTGCACAACATCCAAAACCCCTATATGAAACGGACCAAGACGAGACAGGCCATGCGTCCGTTGGTCCATAACGAGACAAAGTTATGCGACCCTAGTCCATAACGAGACAAAGTTATGCGACTAGACATATAGGGCAAAACAGAATGTAACGGATCAAGACGAGACAGGTCATGCATCCGTCGGTCCATAACGAGACAAAGTTATGCGACCCTAGTCCATAACGAGACAAAGTTATGCGACTAGACATATATAGCAGAGCAGACCATACCGGAATGATGCGAACCATAGGCCGTACGGTCCTCAAGGGATTGTAACCCTATCTCGGACTGGTCCCCTATGCGAACGCCATCCGTTGTGCCGTATCCCAGTTAGTTCGGGTCACACAGACGCACGAACCACGACACCGAAGCAAAGCTGTACCTGTGCACCGTTACTCCTACCATGGGACTAGCCTTGGGACTCCACTTTCCCGACCTAAGACCATAGTCAGAGACCGAGGCCCAAAACTTGCCTCAACCATCCTACATTACAATAATATAGGTAGGTCGAACCCTTACCTTGAAACGAAAGCAGATAATGACGCAGAGGGTAGCAAAGAAAGCATCAAAGCACGGAAACTCCTTCCTCAATCAACCTCAATTCTTGCTTCAAGATCACCTATACACATCACACACTTTCCATATCACACTTCCATCTAACAACATATTATCCGTTGATAATTGAACCATACTTCAAGACTTAATGTTGCTCAATTCCATTGTCTAAAAATGCTTGAACCTTTAAACCATCCAAAACACACACTTCCCCGTTCCAACATATAACCCGGATGAACATTGTCTTACATATATAATCGGAGCAAATTTGGACAATGTTCCAGTTATCAACATTGCTCTAAACATACCCAATAACAACAATTTGGGTTCAATTCAACAAAATATCACACTTCATTTCTCCACCAAAAACCTATGAGTTTTGTCTTAGCTCATAGATCAAACCATTGTTGGACCTTTTACCAAGTATTAATGTTGTTCCAAAACTACCCAACAACACTAATTTGAGGTCAATTTAACTTTCCCCCAAAATTCGCTCATTCCGGTGATGAACCCTAACTTCCATTTTCTTCGATTCAAGCTTAATTCGTGATATGAAGTGTGTTTCTATCTCTAATCCAACATAGAAACACTACTACTAACTCAAATAAACCAAGAGATCACGAAAATACCAACCTCACAACTTGGCAATTTCCGGAATCCACCCACAACGCGTTGTTGGAACGAAAACCTTGTTGAATCGATGTTCTTGTAGTGATTCCCGCACGAATCTTTCGTTTCCACGCACCAAGAAGCCCAAAATCACTTAGATTGGTGCAAAAACGAGTTGGGAGAGAGTTGGGAGAGAGTTGGAAGAGAAAATGGCGAAAATGAGTTGAATCCGGATAAATTTGACTTAAATAGCAGGCCTCAAGCGAAATCCGGGCGACCCAATCTCGAAGACAGGCAATCGCCTGGCCCAGAAATATTCAAAAGCAGGCGTCCGGGCGAAATCCAGGCGACCCGATTCCTTAATCAGGCGATCGCCCGGACACAACTTGTTACGGTCACCCCGAGCGGGTTGCGACCGGGTGACCCGGGGCTCCGGTTTTGGCCTGCGGGTCGCGTTTTTCGGCGTTCAGGCGGCTCCCGAGCCCTATCCGAGTATCATTTTGGCGAACCCTTCCGTATTTGAGGTCGTGTGGGTCCCCCGGACGTTTCCGCCGAAAATATTTTTCTGGCGCCGGGGGGTTGTCGGGGTCGTCTCGGGACGTACAGCGGGCTCGGTAGCACTCTCGAGACCTCAGTTTGGGAAGCCGTTTGCAGTTTTGGAGTCGTGGAAACGTCCCGGAGGTTTTTATGGAGAGTAATATTTGGGGCGGGACGTTCGGTTCCGGGCGACTCGGGCTCGGACGGGAATCCCGGGCTTGGGATGGAAATTTTCTGACGGCTTTGGGGTAAGTTGTGTTATAATTTAAGATGGAATTTATGGGTATTTTTGTAGAATTTTGGAGTGACGGAATTTTGGTTCAGGTTGACACGCTCGCACGTCGGGTTTTGTTCGGGTTCAGCGAGCTCGGTAGGACACTCCGGAATGGTAAATGAACTTTTGAAATATGTTTTATAAATTTAATAATATTCTGAGGGTTGTGTCCAAGTTTCGTTAATTTTGGAATTCGGTAGTTATTTTTGGGCAAAAAGAATTGGAACTTTTGGAAAAGTTTGGAGATTAATTTACGTTTGGCCACAAAATAAAAATTAATCAGCATGGGCAGCAGCAGCAGTTTTTTCGGCAGCACTTGGGAGATATTAAAGGACACTTGTCCTATTTTAATTTAAGATGAGAAGGTATGGGTTAAAAGTGAAGGAAATATATATTATGTTATATTTTCATAAAATGAGAAACAATTCACTTTCATTTCTTCTCTTCTTCTTCTTCTTCTTCCTCTTGCCGCCATTATTGAGCTCAACCTCAAGCTTGAAGTTCTTCTTCTTGGATGAAATCAAAGATGAATTGGGTGCTTTATGTGGTAAGTACCTCCTAAGTCCTCTTTACTCATTAGAATTGAGGATTAGTGAAGAAATGAGGATATTTTGAGAATGATGGGTTTGTTCTTAGCTATAAGCTAGGATGATTTTCTTCCTCCCATCTTTTAGTATGTTGTTCTTGGGTAGTAGGGGAGTGTTAATCAAGTGTTGGATTTTGGAAAACACATCTTGGATGAAGAACCCTAGTTTGGCCGAATTTTTGGGTAATTTCCAAAATGATGTGTGTTTGTTATCTTGATTCATGCTTCAAGTATGTTAATCCTAGCATGATTCTAAGCTTATGTATGGATTCAATTTGATGGAAAACAAGTTGAGTTAAAAACCCCCAAATGGCCGAAAGTTAGGTTGATGTTCAATGTTGGATTTTGTTGTTTTGGATGCAATTGGATAGCATTCTTGGTTTAGAAGTGAAATTGGTGGTTAGAATGGTTGTTTGGTAGCTTGAATGGATTGAATTGGAAGTTGGGTAAAATGTTGGTTAAGAACCGAATTATTGGAATGATTCTTTTTCCATGTTGGAGTTTCATTTTGGTTGAATTGGATGTTAATATGGTGTTGGGGTTGAATTTAGGAGTGGTTTGAAGTTTGAAACGTTGAATTCGGTTAAGAAATGGAAAAGTTGCAATTAAGCGGGATTATCGGAAAATGTTGGGTAATGAAGGGTTTTAAGGTTGGTTTTGGTCGGTTCTGCTTGTTGGATGATGTTTGTCAATGTATAATCTTGCATTGTCTAGATTGGTTCTGAATTCTGACATTTCTGTGGAAATCTGGAATTTTACGGAAATTCTGCCGGATTTTCGGTTTTGGGGTCGGGGGTGTAGTTTGGTAGTGTGGTCGATAAGGATTCTAATTCAACTTGGTTTGACAGATTCTGAGGTTCGGAGGTGAGAAAAAAGGGGTTTCTGAGTTTCGGTCGTGGTGTGGAAGTTGTCCGAATCGGTCTAATACTCTGGATTTGAGAGGTAAGGGTTTGGTTCTGTTATTTTGGTAAGATAAGTATATGTTTTGGTTTCTTTTTCTGTTCTGCTAGTATTTCGGAATTTTATGCCTTAGGGCATATTCTGTAGTCTGTAGGAGTATGCCTTATGGCATACTCTGTCTGTTAACCCTACGACAGTTGTGGGTTCGCTACCCCAGCTGGTGCACCATGCTTCTGTATTAGCTTCGGCTTCTGACTCCCTTAGTGGAAGGTTGTCGTTCTGATTTGTTATAAGGGTTATGGCGATTTAGAACCGCACGTCCTCCGGGATTCTGATCTATTTCCTGTACATGCATGATATTATGTATTCTGTTGTATATATTGCTATCTTTCTGTTTTGCAGGGTTACATATACTTACCTTACCCCAAATCCCTTACGGGTCCTTTTAGGACTCACCCTTTTCGGGTTTTGTTTTGGGTTTCAGGTAGACCTGATAAGCGGCCTGCGGAGTAGGTTTCCGTGAGGTTTCTACCTTGGTTGTGTTTTGCAGCAGCTGCACCTTGCGGTCCGGGATTTGTCTATTCGGTCTGAATCCCGCGCGTGTTACGGTCACCCCAAGCGGGTTGCGATCGGGTGACCCGGGGCTCCGGTTTTGGCCTGCGGGTCACGTTTTTCGGTGTTCAGGCGGCTCCCGAGCCTTATCCGAGTATCATTTTGGCGAACCCTTCCGTATTTGAGGTCGTGTGGGTCCCCCGGACGTTTCCGCCGAAAATATTTTTCTGGCGCCGGGGGGTTGTCGGGGTCGTCTCGGGACGTACAGCTGGCTCGGTAGCGCTCTCGAGACCTCAGTTTGGGAAGCCGTTTGCAGTTTTGGAGTCGTGAGAATGTCCCGGAGGTGTTTGTGGAGTTTAATATTTGGGACGGGACGTTCGGTTCCGGGCGACTCCCGGGGCTCGGGACGGGAATCCCGGGGCTCGGGATGGAAATTTTCTGACGGCTTTTGGGTAAGTTGTGTTATAATTTAAGATGGAATTTATGAGTATTTTTATAGAATTTTGGAGTGACGGAATTTCGGTTAAGGTTGACACGCTCGCACGTCGGGTTTTGGTTCGGGTTCAGCGAGCTCGGTAGGACACTCCGGAATGGTAAATGAACTTTTGAAATATGTTCTGTGAATGTTATAATATTCTGAGGGTTGTGTCCAAGTTTCGTTAATTTTGGAATTCGGTAATTATTTTTGGGCAAAAAGAATTGGAACTTTCGGAAATATTGGGAGTTAATTTGTGTTTGGTTGCAAAATAAACAAAATTGGGTATGGGCAGCAGCTCTTTTCGGCAGCAATTGGGAGACAAGTTAAGGGACACTTGTCTCTTTGTTATTTAAGTAGAGAAGTATGGGAAAAAGAGAAGATATATATATAAGACTTATATTTTCATAAAAATGAGTTTATCTCATTTCTTTTCTTTTCTTTTCTTCTTCTTCTTCTTCTTCTTCTTTGAGTCTGCTGCCGCCATGGTTGAAGAGCTCAACCTCAAGCTTGAAATCCTTCTCCTTGCTTGGAATCAAAGAAGAATTGGGTGCTTTGTGTGGTAAACATCATTCTTTCTTCTCTTTACCCTTTAGAATTGAAGATTAGTGTTGAAATGAGGATTTTTGGAGAATTATGAGTTTGTTCTTAGCTACTAGCTAGGATGATTCTCTTCCTCCCATCTTTTAGTATGTTGTTCTTGGGTTGTAGGAGAGTGTTAATCAAGTGTTGGATTTTGGAAAACACACCTTGGATGAAGAATCTTTGTTGGCCGAATTTTCTTGGAATTTTCCTAAATGATGTGTGTTTGTTATCTTGGTTCATGCTTCAAGTATGTTAATCCTAGCATGATTCTAAGCTTATGTATGGATTCAATTTGATGGAAAACAAGTTGAGTTAAAAACCCCCATTTGGTCGAATATTTGGGTTGATGTTCAATGTTGGGTTTTGTTGTTTTGGATGCAATTGGATAGCATTCTTGGTTTAGAAGTGAAATTGGTGGTTAGAATGATTAATTGGAAGCTTGAATGGATTGAATTGGAAGTTGAGAAAAAAAGTTGGTGAAGAACCGAATTTTGGAATGATTCTTTTTGCATGTTGGAGTTTCATTTTGGTTGAATTGGATGTTTAAATGGTGTTGGGGTTGAATTTAGGTGTGGTTAGAAGTTTGAAACATTGATTTCGGGTATGAAATGGAAAAGTTACTATTATGCGGATTTATCGGAAAATGTCGGGTAATGAAGGGTTTTAAGGTTGGATTTGATCAGTTCTGCTTGCTGGATTATGTTTGTTAATGTATAATCTTGCATTGTCTAAGTTGGTTCGAATTCGACGTTTACGTGGAAATCTGGAATTTTACGGAAATTCTGCCGGATTTTCGGTTTTGGGGTCGGGGGTGTAGTTTGGTAGTGTGGTCGATAAGGATTCTAATTCAACTTGGTTTGCCAGATTCTGAGGTTCGGAAGTTAGAAAAAGAGAGGTTTTCGGGTTTCCGTGGTGTGGAAGTCGTCCGAGAATCGGTCTAATACTGGACTTTGAGGTAAGGGTTTGGTTCTGCTATTTTTGGTAAGATAGGTGTATGTTTAGTTTCACTTTCAAGTATTTCAGTATTATATGCCTAGGACATATTCTCGTAGTCCGTAGGTGTATGTATTGTTGCACTTTTTTGCAGGCATTTCGAAATTTCGCTGCAGTACGTTCGTAGTTTGTAGGAGTATGCCTTATGGCATACTGTCTGCTAACCCTACGACAGCTTGAGGGTTCGCTACCTCACTGGTGCACCATGCTTCGTAATAGCTTCGGCTTCGACTCCCTTAGAGGAGGCTGTCGTTCGATTGATTATAAGGGTTTATGGCGATTTAGTATCGCACATCCTTCGGTATTCTGATCTGTTTTTATTACATGCACGATGTTCTGTATTCTGTTGCATATATTCTGTATATTGCTATCTTTCTGTTTTGCAGGGTTACATATGCTTATCTTACCCCAAATCCCTTACGGGGTCCTTTTAGGACTCACCCTTTTTGGGTTCTGTTTTTGGGTTACGGAAATTCTGCCGGATTTTCGGTTTTGGGGTCGGGGGTGTAGTTTGGTAGTGTGGTCGATAAGGATTCTAATTCAACTTGGTTTGCCAGATTCTGAGGTTCGGAAGTTAGAAAAAGAGAGGTTTTCGGGTTTCGGGTCGTGGTGTGGAAGTCGTCCAGAATCGGTCTAATACTCTGGACTTTGAGGTAAGGGTTTGGTTCTGCTATTTTTGGTAAGATAGGTGTATGTTTAGTTTCACTTTCTGTTATGCAAGTATTTCAGTATTATATGCCTAGGGCATATTCTGTAGTCTGTAGGTGTATGTATTGTTGCACTTCTGTTTTGCAGGTATTTCGGAAATTTCTGCTTGCAGGTACGTTCTGTAATTTGTAGGAGTATGCCTTATGGCATACTGCATGCATTAACCCTACGACAGGTTGAGGGTTCGCTACCCCACCGGTGCACCATGCTTCTGTAATAGCTTCGGCTTCTGACTCCCTTAGAGGGAGGCTGTCGTTCTGATTGATTATAAGGGTTTATGGCGATTTAGTATCGCACATCCTTCGGTATTCTGATCTGTTTTTATTACATGCACGATGTTCTGTATTCTGTTGCATATATTCTGTATATTGCTATCTTTCTGCTTTTGCAGGGTTACATATGCTTATCTTACCCCAAATCCCTTACGGGTCCTTTTAGGACTCACCCTTTTGGGTTCTGTTTTGGGTTTCGTGTAGACTTGGTAAACAACCAGCGGAGTTGGTTTCCGTGAGGCTTCGCCTTGGTTGGGTTGAGCAGCAGCAGTACCTTGTGGGCTGGGATTTTGTCTACTTGGTCCGAATCCCGCGAGGTATTTTGACGTTTAGGCCTAGGGTCGGCTCTGTAGCCGCATGTGCATACTTTCTGCTTTTATTGTTGTGATGGTTGTATATGTTTGTATATATATTCTGCTCACATTGCATATTCTCGAGCGCTTGGCGCTTGCTAGACACCTTAGGTTCTGTGAACTCGCATGTATCTATGTTTGGTGCGTAAGCACTCGTCCCACGGAGGGCGAGGCTTACTCGTTGTTGATGCATGAATTGTATGTTCTGATTTTATTTTAGTTATATGTATGAAATTTTTGTTAGGTTGCTTCCACAGTCGTTTCGCCTTTCGGGTCCGCTACGGGCGGCAGGTCTCGATGGACCTGCCTCTTCTGTATCACTCCGGCTTCCGCTCCGACGTCCCGGCGCCCCCGCCTCCGCAACCGGGTTCGGGTGGCGTGCGGTGACAAGTTGGTATCAGAGCAGGTAAGTGACCATATTGGTCGTCAGTGGTGACTTGTAGTGACGACTATTGTTGTACATTTTATTTTAGAATGGTTTGGTACGGAGATTGGCCACCTCCTTACTTGAACCACTTCAAAATAAAATTGTGGAACAGAGTTGATCCTTCAAGTTATCCTGATAGTTGCAGATTTCGGAACTCGGGATTTCTGGATTCTGGTAAAAGTATTACGAGAAAGGGATTGTGGAAAAGTTTCAGGTACGTAAAATTGTGTGTTAGGAAAAGATTTGGTGAAATAAGCATGAACTGCTTCTGTGATTCTGTGAAATGCATGATTTTATCATTCTGAGAAATAACTTCTGTGTCAAGTCGCATTGCACTACTGAGCCTTAGAAAACTGCTAGCTTCTGTAGAGATTAGGAGTGACCGATTTTTGTCTGGACTCTGTTTGGTCTGAAATTTTTGAGATATGGTTAACACGCGTAGATAGCGTGATTTGGTACCGGAGGGGCGGGACTGGGATCCCACACCTCCGTGGAATAGGATACGGGTTCAGCGTAACCCAGGGTCTGAACAACCACACTCACCGCCCCCGAGGCTTAGCTGTCGTAGGGACCCCTCTCTGATTTGGTATTACCGCCAGCCTAGCTGGTTCAGGGGCGGCAGTAGGCAGGGGAAAATCTGTTTATGCCACGGTAAGGGCATTTTGATTAGGTGGTGATAGCGAGACTTAAGCCACTGCTCGCCATAGTTTTGGGATCGGTAAGTGAGTGACTCTGACGAGGGTGGTCACTACGACACCTAGACTTCTCGTCGGTCCTATTAACGACGAGGAGATCTGGGGGCACCAGTCTGGCGAGGTCAGACTTTTGGAGAGGTTTTAGAGTTTGAACCCCCCCGAGGTTCAATGACCGAGAAGGGTCTGGGGTAGTAGAGATTTGGTTTGCAGGAGTTGACAAACTCCTGGGGGAGGCTACATTTTTCCCCAGCAGTGCAGCGGGGATGTAGCCAGGGATCTGCGTTAGGCACAGTTCGATGAGCTTCATCAGGGAGACAAGATTGTCGGAAAGTTTGAGTGAGAGTTTGATCGGTTGGTTTACTATGTACCGTAGTATCAAGGTATGGAAGAGGAGAAGACCAAGAGGTTTATTTCGTTGACTGCGCCCCGAGTACCGGTGGGTTACGAGACCTTTAGAAATTACTTTGTTTCGGGAAGTGGTTATTGGGCTCAACTCCTCGAGCAAGAGGAGGTTGAGAGTCGTCTCACCTTGCAATGAGGTCAGGGGAGTACGGAGGGGTTCCATACAGCAGGTACCCCGGCAGATTTCTGGATGGCCGAACAGGCCCGGGCGCTTTAGTAGAGGTAGAGAGGGAGCACCACCGCACGATCTTGTCCGATTTGCGGTAGGTATCACTCCGGTCGACTTTGTTACCGGCGGGAGGGCCGATGTTTACGTTGCAGTCCGACACTCTTTGGGTACGGGATTGCCCTCTTACCGTAGGGCGTGGTTTTGGCAGCTTTCGGTGTCCATAGTCTCGAGTACAGCCCAACGCGCCGCGAGGGCGTGGGTTTCAGATGGGTGGCCCGAGACCTCAGCAGCGACAGCAGCTTCAGCCACCCCCTCCGTCACAGCAACCAGAGCAGGACAGGTTTTCCTTTTTCTGAAGGGAGGCCCTGGTTATCAGGGAGGACCTAGTCAACGGTCAGGTACCAGCCAGCAGGGAGGCTCGAGTCAGCAGGGAGTTTTGCATGGTACTTTATTTCTGAATGAGATACCGGTACATGCAGTATTGGATACAGGAGCATCTGTTTCCATGGTAACACAGGAATGTGTTACATCTCTGCATCTGTCTGTTAGTACCTTGCCTTAAATGTACTTAGTAAAAAAAAAACTGCTGGGAGTCAGTTTCTGTTTTCTAAGGAGATGGTTCGGAGTTGTGCGATATCTGTAGACGGACATCTGATAGTATCAGATTTGTTGGTTTTAGACACGCCGAACTATGATATTATTCTTGGGATGGACTGGCTATCCAAGAACTCTGTGCACGTTGATTCTGCAACCCGTACCATTATGGTTTCTGGAGAGGTACTACCTCTCACGACTCCGACTGGTTTGACTATCGCACAGCACAGTAAGGAGCTACAGATTCTGGATCAGCTGTCGATAGTTGGTGTAGGGGAATGCTATGATCTGAATGAAGCCGGTATTAGGTTGAAGTTGAATGGTTTACCGTTGGTTCGAGATTTTCCGCAGGTATTTCCGGAGGAGTTGCCCGGATTACCATAAGAGCGGGGAATTGTGTTTGACATCCACCTGCAGTCACTGCTCCGATATCTATTCCTCCTTATCGGATGCCTATTTCTGAGATGCAGGAGTAGAAGAAGCAACTGGAGGAATTACAGAAAAAGGGCTTCGTCCGACCGAGCACTTCAGCGTGGGGTGCTCAGTTCATTTGTTAAGAAGAATGATGGGACACTCTGACTTTGTATTGATTACAGACGGTTGAATGCTCTTATTGGGAAGAATAAGTATCCGTTACCGAGGATTAACGATCTTTTTGATCAACTTCAGGGTTCGAGAGTTTTCTCAAGGATTAATCTCCGATCTGGGTATTTTCAGCTTAGGGTGAAGGAAGAGGACATACCTAAAACTGCTTTCCGCACCCGATTTGGACACTTTGAGTTTACGGTCATGCCATTCGGGCTGACCAATGCTACAGCGGCATTCATGGATCGATGCATCGGGTGTTCCACCGTACTTGGACTCATTTCGGTGGTTTTTATTGATGATATTCTGATATATTCTCGGGATGAGGATTCGCATCGGGATCATCTGAGGGTGGTTCTGCAGACACTTTGGGAACGTCAGCTTTATGCTAAATTCTCAAAGTGTGAGTTCTGGATTCGGGAAGTCACCTTTCTGGGACACATTATATCTGAGCATGGTCTGTCTATGGGTCCAGAGAAGGTGAGGGCAGTTCGGGATCGGAAACAACCTACCACGGCACGGAGATTAGGAGCTTCACGGGGTTAGTAGGATATTATCGGAGGTTCGTGCAGGGTTTTCTATTCTGGAATCACCGCTCACGCAGTTGACCAAGAAGGGTCAACCGTTTATCTGGTCTGATAGGTGTGAGCAGAATTTTCAGGAGTTGAAGCGGCAGTTGACTAACGCTCCGATTCTGACTCTTCCAGATCCGGACTTACCGTACGTGATATATACGGATGCTTCCACATCCAGTTTGGGGTGTGTGTTGATGTAGGAGCGTTTTGTGGTAGCTTCTGGGTTGAGGCAGCTGCGACCGCATGAGCTGAACTAACCGACACATGATCTGGAGTTGGCTGCAGTGATTTATGCGCTGAAACATTGGAATCAATATCTGTTTGGTAATAAATTTCAGATTCTTACCGACCATCTGAAATATCTGTTTACACAGAAGGAGCTTAGCATGAGGCAGCGCAGATGTCTCGAATACATTAAGGACTATGATTGTAGTATCGGGTACATCTCTGGCAAGGGCAACACGGTTGCCGATGCTCGAGCAGGAAGTATACCGGCTTAATTAAGGGAGGAAATGTTGGTGACCGATCCGAGGAGAGTGATTTGATATGCCTTTGGCACAGGGGGCAGCTGGGAGCGTGCTCGTGTTATTACACTTACCATACATTCGAGTGGCTTGATAGGATGCGCGAAGCGCAAGGTAGAGATCTGGTATTGAAGAAGTTATCTGGGGAAGATAAGGGTTTATTTGTTACCGACGTTTCAGTATAGGCAGGGATTGCTATACTTCTGAGATCGCCTTTATGTACCTGAGGATCAGGAGTTCTGGAATGAGATTTTCGAGGAGGCACACTCGAGCAGTTTGAGCATCAGAAACCGGCAGGGACACTGCAGACTTTGCCCATTCCAGTCTGGAAGTGGGGTAATGTTACGATGGACTTTCTGACTGCATTGCCCCTGACACGGTCTCATCATGATGCTATCTGGGTTATTGTGGATTAGCTGATAAAGTGCGCACACTTTCTGCTTATTCGGGTCATAGACCCTCTGGAGAAGCTTGCCGGCTTCACATCAGGGAGATCATACGATTACATGGAGTACCAGACTCCATTGTATCTGACCGTGATCCGCGTTTTACGGCACGGTTCTGAAGAGCTTTTCATGAAGCACTGGGCACGCGACTCTATCTGAATACAACTTATCACCCACAGACGGACGGGCAGTCGGAGCGGTGATTCTGATACTGAAGGATATGCTGCGAATCTGTATTTTGGATTTTGGAGGAGTTTGGGACTAGTAGTTGCTTTCATAGAGTTCTCGTACAACAACAGCTTCCAGACTACGATTGGCATGACACCATTTGAGGCGTTGTACGAGAGGAGGTGTATGACACCATACTGTTGGACAGATGCGTCTGATGGGGTTGAGCTGGGACCCGAGCTTTTTGAGGAGACTACGGCGAAGATCAGATTGTTACAGGCGCGGATCAAAACCGCGAACGACTGCACCACTGCTTATACGAACCACCACCGTAGGGCTCTGGAATCTGAGTTTGGTGATAGAATTTGACTGGAGGTAGCACCGATCAGAGGAACAGTAAGATTTGATAGGCGGGGCGAGTTACCCCGAGTTATATCGGTTCTCATGAGTTTCCAGAGTAAGTTGTTAGGTTGGCTTTACCCCCCCAACTGTTTTTGTTTTATGTGATATCTTCCAGGATAGCCTGTTCTGGATCGGTTAGATTTAGGTTCGGTACTGTCTGGGGTTGTCTGGTAGAAATACCGGCAACTGACTCGGGGTGCAATAAGATGCACCTGGAGGGTGGGACGCCGTGAGGCTCTGTATGGTAGTCTAAACTACCACTCCCGCCGCACCAAAGACGGTGGTCCGATTGTTCAGGTTAGAGGAAGGTTTAGATTTTCTGATTGGTAGCGACACCTGTCTGGTTGGTTCAGGCTACTCTTGGAGGACCAAGAGTTCTAAGGGGGGGAGAATGTTACGGTCACCCCAAGCGGGTTGCGATCGGGTGACCCGGGGCTCCGGTTTTGGCCTGCGGGTCACGTTTTTCGGTGTTCAGGGGGCTCCCGAGCCTTATCCGAGTATCATTTTGGCGAACCCTTCCGTATTTGAGGTCGTGTGGGTCCCCCGGACGTTTCCGCCGAAAATATTTTTCTGGCGCCGGGGGGTTGTCGGGGTCGTCTCGGGACGTACAGCGGGCTCGGTAGCGCTCTCGAGACCTCAGTTTGGGAAGCCGTTTGCAGTTTTGGAGTCGTGAGAATGTCCCGGAGGTGTTTGTGGAGTTTAATATTTGGGGCGGGACGTTCGGTTCCGGGCGACTCCCGGGGCTCGGGACGGGAATCCCGGGGCTCGGGATGGAAATTTTCTGACGGCTTTTGGGTAAGTTGTGTTATAATTTAAGATGGAATTTATGAGTATTTTTATAGAATTTTGGAGTGACGGAATTTCGGTTAAGGTTGACACGCTCGCACGTCGGGTTTTGGTTCGGGTTCAGCGAGCTCGGTAGGACACTCCGGAATGGTAAATGAACTTTTGAAATATGTTCTGTGAATGTTATAATATTCTGAGGGTTGTGTCCAAGTTTCGTTAATTTTGGAATTCGGTAATTATTTTTGGGCAAAAAGAATTGGAACTTTCGGAAATATTGGGAGTTAATTTGTGTTTGGTTGCAAAATAAACAAAATTGGGTATGGGCAGCAGCAGCTCTTTTTCGGCAGCAATTGGGAGACAAGTTAAGGGACACTTGTCTCTTTGTTATTTAAGTAGAGAAGTATGGGAAAAAGAGAAGATATATATATAAGACTTATATTTTCATAAAAATGAGTTTATCTCATTTCTTTTCTTTTCTTTTCTTCTCTTCTTCTTCTTCTTCTTTGAGTCTGCTGCCGCCATGGTTGAAGAGCTCAACCTCAAGCTTGAAATCCTTCTCCTTGCTTGGAATCAAAGAAGAATTGGGTGCTTTGTGTGGTAAACATCATTCTTTCTTCTCTTTACCCTTTAGAATTGAAGATTAGTGTTGAAATGAGGATTTTTGGAGAATTATGAGTTTGTTCTTAGCTACTAGCTAGGATGATTCTCTTCCTCCCATCTTTTAGTATGTTGTTCTTGGGTAGTAGGGGAGTGTTAATCAAGTGTTGGATTTTGGAAAACACACCTTGGATGAAGAATCTTTGTTGGCCAAATTTATGGATAATTTCTAAAATGGTGTGTGTTTGTTATCTTGGTTCATGCTTCAAGTATGTTAATCCTAGCATGATTCTAAGCTTATGTATGGATTCAATTTGATGGAAAACAAGTTGAGTTAAAAACCCCCATTTGGCCGAATATTTGGGTTGATGTTCAATGTTGGGTTTTGTTGTTTTGGATGCAATTGGATAGCATTCTTGGTTTAGAAGTGAAATTGGTGGTTAGAATGATTAATTGGAAGCTTGAATGGATTGAATTGGAAGTTGAGAAAAATGTTGGTGAAGAACCGAATTTTGGAATGATTCTTTTTGCATGTTGGAGTTTCTTTTTGGTTGAATTGGATGTTTAAATGGTGTTGGGGTTGAATTTAGGTGTGGTTAGAAGTTTGAAACATTGATTTCGGGTATGAAATGGAAAAGTTACTATTATGCGGATTTATCGGAAAATGTCGGGTAATGAAGGGTTTTAAGGTTGGATTTGATCAGTTCTGCTTGCTGGATTATGTTTGTTAATGTATAATCTTGCATTGTCTAAGTTGGTTCTGAATTCTGACGTTTCTGTGGAAATCTGGAATTTTACGGAAATTCTGCCGGATTTTCGGTTTTGGGGTCGGGGGTGTAGTTTGGTAGTGTGGTCGATAAGGATTCTAATTCAACTTGGTTTGCCAGATTCTGAGGTTCGGAAGTTAGAAAAAGAGAGGTTTTCGGGTTTCGGGTCGTGGTGTGGAAGTCGTCCAGAATCGGTCTAATACTCTGGACTTTGAGGTAAGGGTTTGGTTATGCTATTTTTGGTAAGATAGGTGTATGTTTAGTTTCACTTTCTGCTCTGCAAGTATTTCGGTATTATATGCCTAGGGCATATTCGTAGTCTGTAGGTGTATGTATTGTTGCACTTACATTTTGCGGTATTTGGAAATTTCGCTTTAAGGTACGTTATGTAATTTGTAGGAGTATGCCTTATGGCATACTCTGTCTGTTAACCCTACGACAGTTGAGGGTTCGCTACCCCAGCTGGTGCACCATGCTTCTGTAATAGCTTCGGCTTCTGACTCCCTTAGAGGGAGGCTGTCGTTCTGATTGATTATAAGGGTTTATGGCGATTTAGTATCGCACATCCTTCGGTATTCTGATCTGTTTTTATTACATGCACGATGTTCTGTATTCTGTTGCATATATTCTGTATATTGCTATCTTTCTGTTTTGCAGGGTTACATATGCTTATCTTACCCCAAATCCCTTACGGGTCCTTTTTTAGGACTCACCCTTTTTCGGGTTCTGTTTTTGGGTTTCAGGTAGACTTGGTAAACAACCAGCGGAGTTGGTTTCCGTGAGGCTTCTGCCTTGATGGGTTGAGCAGCAGCAGTACCTTGTGGGCTGGGATTTTGTCTACTTGGTCTGAATCCCGCGCGAGGTATTTTGACGTTTAGGCCTAGGGTCGGCTCTGTAGCTGCATGTGCATACTTTCTGTTTTATTGTTGTGATGGTTGTATATGTTTGTATATATATTCTGTTCTGTTGCATATTCTGAGCGCTTGGCGCTTGCTAGACACCTTAGGTTCTGTGAACTCGCATGTATCTATGTTTGGTGCGTAAGCACTCGTCCACGGAGGGCGAGGCTTACTCTGTTGCTGATGCATGAATTGTATGTTTTGATTTTATTTTAGTTATATGTATGAAATTTTTGTTAGGTTGCTTCCACAATCGTTTCGCCTTTCGGGTCCGCTACGCGCGGCAGGTCTCGATGGACCTGCCTCTTCTGTATCACTCCGGCTTCCGCTTCCGACGTCCGGCGCCCCCATAGATCCTCCGCAACCGGGTTCGGGTGGCGTGCGGTGGGGGCTTACTCTGTTGCTAATGCATGAATTGTATGTTTGGATTTTATTTTAGTTATATGGATGAAATTTTTGTTAGGTTGCTTCCACAATCGTTTCGTTTTTCGGGTCCGCTACGCGCGGCAGGTCTCGATGGACCTGCCATTCCATATCATTCCGGCTTCCGCTTCCGACGTCCTGGCGCCCCCGCCTCCGCAACCGAGCTCGGGTGGCGTGTGGTGACGAGTTGGTATCAGAGCCAGGTTAGTGACCATATTGGTCGTCAGTGGTGACTTGTAGTGACAACTATTGTTGTACATTTTATTTTAGAATGGTTTGGTACGGAGATTGGCCACCTCCTTACTCGAACCACTTTAAAATAAAATTGTGGAGCAAAGTTTGGTCCTTCAAGTTATCCTGGTAGTTGCAGAGTACGGAATCCAGAATTTCTTGATTTTGGTAAAAGTATTACAAGTAAAGGATTGTGGAAAAGTTTTAGGTACGTAAAATTGTGTGTTAGGAAAAGATTTGGTGAAATAAGCATGAACTGCTTCTGTGATTCTGTGAAATGCATGATTTTATCATTTTGCGAAATAACTTCTGAGTCAAGTACTGCATTGCACTACAGAGCCTTAGAAAGCTGCTGCTAGTTTCTGTAGGGATTAGAGGTAACTGATTGGTCTGGACTCTGTTTGGTCTGGAATGTTTCAGGGATGGTTAACACGCGCCGACAGCGTGATTTGCGACCGGAGGGAGGGGACCGTAATCCCACGCCTCCGAGAGATAGGGATGAGAGGCAGAGGGATTCTGGGGCAGAGCAGATACATACCCCGCCACCGGTTGTACAGCAGGGTCAGGGGTCTACCACTGCTTTGGTTCATGTGCTGGAGCAGGTCCAGCAGTTGTTGAGGACACTAGTCCCGGAACAGGTTCCGGTACAGTCACAGGTGCAGGAGGATTCAGTCGTGGCACCGTCTGTGCATTCTGACGGAAGGGTGAGTAGCCACACCCGGACTACCACCCACACTCATGTACGGTCACGATCTGAGAGTGAGTCTGAGGAGGACGAGGAGCGCAGGAATCCGCGATCTCGGAGGGTACGACCGGAGCGTAGCTCCGCAGCTCGCTCCGATCGTTCTGACCAGGAGACTTATCAGCCCCCTCGACAGCGACGGAGGATTATTGAGCTGGATTCTTATACCACCCGTCGGACCCACCGACGACGGGGAGGTTCGGGGCATCACTCTGACTCTGATGATGTCCGTTTGTTGGAGAGGTTCCAGCGTTGAACCCTAAGAAGTTTGATGGCAGTGGAGGTCCCGAGGCGGAGACCTGGTTTATGGAGATTGACAAGCTCCTTGGGAGGTTACACCTACCTTCTACAGCTGATTGTATCCCTTGCCACGTTCAACTGCAGGAGGGAGCAGATCATTGGTGGAGGAGCCTTCAGGGTAACCTGAGGGCGAATGCGGGGCTAGCACCCGATCAGGAGGTGGACGTTACCTGGGAGCAGTTTACACAACTGTTCCATCGGAGGTTTATCGGGGCTGCGGCTAGAGATCTGCGTCAGGCACAGTTTGATGAGCTTCATCAGGGAGATAGGACTGTCGCAGAGTATGAGCGCGAGTTTGACAGGCTTATCCACTACGCATCGCAAAGATATCATGGTATGGAGGAGGAGAAGGCAAAGAGATTTATTCGTCGACTGCGCCCCGAGTACAGATGGGCTCTAAGGCCGTTGGACATTACTACTTATGGGGAGGCAGTTCATAAGGCTCAACTCCTCGAGCAGGAGGACGTTGAGAGTCGCCTCACCTCGCAGAGAGGTCAGGGGAGTTCGAGGGGTTCCACACAGCAGGACCCCCGGCAGATTTCTCGGACGGCAAAACAGACACTGGCGCCTAGCGGAGGTAGGGGGTAGCACCACCCTCACGACCTTGTCCGACTTGTGGTGGGTATCACCCCGGTCGACCTTGTTACTGGCAGGAGGGCCGATGTTTGCGATGCGGGTCGGATACTCGCTGGGTACGGGACTGCCCCGCACGGTAGGCGTGGCTTTGGTAGTCTTCGGCGTCCGCAGTCTCGGGCACCGCCCAACGCGCCGCGAGGGCGTGGGTTTCAGCGGGGTGGCCCGAGACCTCAGCAGTGACAGCAGCTTCAGCCACCCCCTCGACCGCAGCAGCCTAGGGCTGGACGAGTTTTTCAGATAGAGCAGGGAGGTCCTAGTCAGCGAGGAGGCCCTAGTCATCAGGGAGGACCTAGTCAGCAGGCAGGCACCAGCCAGCAGGGAGGCTCGACTCAGCAGGGAGTTCTGCAAGGTACCGTATTTACGAATGATACACCCGTTAATGCGTTATTTGATACGGGAGCATCCATTTCTATTGTAGCACGTAAATGTGTTACATCTCTCGCACTGCCTGTTAGTACTTTGCCGCAGATGTATTTAGTAAAAACGCTGGGAGTCAGCCGTTTCCAATGGGATGGTTCGGGGTTGTACGATATCCGTAGGCGGGCATCGATAGTATCGGACTTGTTGGTTTTAGACACGCCGAACTATGATATTATTCTTGGGATGGACTGGCTATCCAAGAATTCTGTGCACATTGATTGTGCAGCCCGTACCACTATGGTTTCTGGAGAGGTACTACCTCTCACGACTCCGACTGGTTTGACTATCGCACAGCATAGTACAGAGTTGCAGATTCTGGACCAGCTGTCGATAGTTGGTGTAGGGGAATGTTTTGATCTGAATGAGGCTGATACTAGGTTGAAGCTAGATAGTATACCGGTGGTTCGAGATTTTCCGCAGGTATTTCCGGAGGAGTTGCCCGGATTACCACCAGAGCGGTAAATTGTGTTTGAGATCTACCTGCAGTCGTGCACTGCTCCGATATATATAACCCCTTATCGTATGCCCATTTCTGATATGCAGGAGTAGAAGAAGCGACTGGAGGAATTACAGCGAGAAGGGCTTCATCCGACCGAGCACTTCACCGTGGGGTGCTCCGGTTCTGTTTGTAAAGAAGAAAGATGGGACGCTCCGACTTTGTATAGACTACAGACGGTTGAATGCCCTTACTGTAAAGAATAAGTATCCGTTGCCGAGGATTGACGATCTTTTTGATCAGCTTCGGGATTCGAGAGTTTTCTCGAAGATTGATCTACGATCTGGGTACTTTCAGCTTAGGGTGAAGGAGGAGGACATACCTAAGACTGCTTTCCGCACCCGATATGGACACTTTGAGTTTACGGTCATGCCATTCGGCTGACCAATGCTCCAGCGGCATTCATGGATCCGATGCATCGGGTGTTCGGCCGTACTTGGACTCATTTGTGGTGGTCTTTATTGATGATATTCGATATATTCTCGGGATGAGGACTCGCATCGGGAGCATCCGAGGGTAGTGCAGACACTTTGGGAACATCAGCTTTATGCTAAGTTCTCAAAGTGTGAGTTCTGGATCCGGGAGGTCACCTTTCTGGGACACGTTATTTCTGAGCATGGTCTGTCTGTGGACCCAGAGAAGGTGAGGGCAGTTCGGGACTGGAAACAACCTACCACGGTACGGGAGATCAGGAGTTTCCTGGGGTTAGCGGGATATTATCGGAGCTTCGTACCGGGGTTTTCTATTCTGGCATCTCCGCTCACGAAGTTGACCAAGAAGGGTCAACCGTTTATCTGGTCTGATAAGTGTGAGCAGAATATTCAGGAGTTGAAGCGGCAGTTGACTAACGCTCCGATTCTGACTCTTCCAGATCCGAGCTTACCGTATGTGATATATACGGACGCTTCCACATCAGGTTTTGGGTGTGTGTTGATGCAGGATCGTAATGTGATAGCCTATGGGTCGAGGCAGCTGCGACCGCATGAGCTGAACTATCCGACACACGATCTGGAGTTGGCATTATCTGCTTGGTAACAAATTTCAGATTCTTACCGACCATAAGAGTCTGAAATATCTGTTCACGCAGAAGGAGCTTAACATGAGGCAGCGCAGATGGCTCGAATACATTAAGGACTATGATTGTAGTATCGAGTACATCTCTGGCAAGGGCAACACGGTTGCCGATGCACTGAAAGCAGAAGTATACCGGGTTGGTCAAGGGAGGAGATGTTGGTGACCGATCCGAGGAGAGTGATTTGTCATGCCTTTGGCACAGGTGGCAGCTCTGGGAGCGTGCTCAAGCGTACACGCTTACCATACATTCTGAGTGGCTTGACAGGGTGCGCGAGGCACAAGGTAGAGATCCGGGGTTGAAGAAGTTGTCCGGGGAAGACAAGGGGTCTTTGTTACCGACGTTTCAGTATAGGCAGGGATTGCTATACTTCCGAGACCGCCTTTATGTACCGGAGGACCAGGAGCTCCGGAATGAGATTTTAGAGGAGGCACAATCGAGCAGATTGAGTATTCATCCCGGGAGTGAGAAGATGTATCAGGATCTGCGTACTCACTTCTGGTGGCCTAGTATGAGGAGACACATTGCCACACATGTGTCTAGGTGTGCCGTTTATCGCCAGGTGAAGATTGAGCACCAGAAACCGGCAGGGACACTACAGACTTCGCCCATTCCAGTCCGGAAGTGGGGCAATGTTACCATGGACTTTCTGACTGCACTGCCCCTGACACGGTCTCGCCATGATGCTATTTGGGTTATTGTGGATCGGCTGGCAAAGTGCGCACACTTTCTGCCTATTCGGGTCACAGACACTCTGGAGAAGCTTGCCCGACTTTACATCGTGGAGATTAGACGATTACATGGAGTACCAGACTCCATTGTATCTGACCGTGATCCGCGTTTTACGGCACGGTTCTGGAGAGCTTTTCATGAAGCGCTGGGCACGCGACTCCATCTGAGTACAGCTTATCACCCACAGACAGACGGGCAGTCGGAGCGGGTGATTCAGATATTGGAGGATATGCTGCGAAGCTGTACTTTGGATTTTGGAGGAGATTGGGACCAGCAGTTGCCTTTGATTGAGTTCTCGTACAACAACAGCTTCCAGACTACGATTGGCATGGCACCATATGAGGCGTTGTACGGGAGGAGGTGTATGACACCACACTGTTGGACAGATGCGTCTGATAGAGTTGAGCTGGGACCCGAGCTTATTGAGGAGACTACGGCGAAGATCAGATTGATACAGGCGCGGATCAAAGCCGCGAACGACCGCACCACTACTTATGCGAACCGCCGCCGTAGGGCTCTGGAGTTTGAGGTTGGGGATAGGGTTTGGCTCAAGGTAGCACCTATCCGAGGGACAGTCGGATTCGGGAAGAAGGGCAAGTTGGCCCCACGGTATATCGGCCCATATGAGA
This sequence comes from Stellera chamaejasme, assembly GCA_024586325.1. Lineage (NCBI taxonomy): Eukaryota > Viridiplantae > Streptophyta > Magnoliopsida > Malvales > Thymelaeaceae > Stellera > Stellera chamaejasme. Next base: position 31,353,141 of record CM044981.1, read on the forward strand.
TTACGGAGCGGGTCGGTAGGATGGCATACCGGTTGGCATTACCTCCTAGTCTCTGTCTGTGCACAATGTCTTCCATGTTAGCATGTTGAAGAAGTGCATTCTGGATCCGACTCAGACAATTCCAGTGGAGGAGGTACAGCTAGAACCCGATCTTTCTTATCAGGAGGTACCGGTAGCCTTTCTGGATAGAGATGTCAGGAAACTCCGTAGCAAGTTGATTCCCATGGTCAAGGTTCAGTGGTCACATCATACTGACCGGGAAGCGACTTGGGAGACAGAGAAGGACATTCAGGACCGATACCCCGAGCAGTATCAGCGGTTGATACAACTCTTGGGAGACAGAGAAGTGCACTCTTGGCCTGCGGGTCGCGTTTTTCGGCGTTCAGGCGGCTCCCGAGCCCTATCCGAGTATCATTTTGGCGAACCCTTCCGTATTTGAGGTCGTGTGGGTCCCCCGGGCGTTTCCGCCGAAAATATTTTTCTGGCGCCGGGGGGTTGTCGGGGTCGTCTTGGGACGTACAGCGGGCTCGGTAGCACTCTCGAGAACTCAGTTTGGGAAGCCGTTTGCAGTTTTGGAGTCGTGGAAACGTCCCAGAGGCTTTTATGGAGAGTAATATTTGGGGCGGGACGTTCGGTTCCGGGCGACTCCCGGGGCTCGGGACGGGAATCCCGGGGCTCGAGATGAAAATTTTCTGACGGCTTTGGGGTAAGTTGTGTTATAATTTAAGATGGAATTTATGGGTATTTTTGTAGAATTTTGGAGTGACGGAATTTTGGTTCAGGTTGACACGCTCGCACGTCGGGTTTTGTTCGGGTTCAGCGAGCTCGGTAGGACACTCCGGAATGGTAAATGAACTTTTGAAATATGTTTTATAAATTTAATAATATTCTGAGGGTTGTGTCCAAGTTTCATTCAATTTGGAGTTCGGTAGTTATTTTTGGGCAAAAAGAATTGGAACTTTTGGAAGAGTTTGGAGATTAATTTACGTTTGGCCACAAAATAAAAATTAATCAGCATGGGTAGCAGCAGCAGTTTTTTCGGCAGCACTTGGGAGATATTAAAGGACACTTGGCCTTTTCTTATTTAAGATGAGAAGTATGGGTTAAAAGTGAAGGAGATATATATTAAGTTATATTTTCATAAGTGAAAAAAAATTCACTTTCATTTCTTCTCTTCTTCTTCTTCTTCCTCAAGTCTGCTGCCGCCATTATTGAGCTCTTCCCTCAAGCTTGAAGTTCTTCTCCTTGGATGAAATCAAAGAGGAATTGGGTGCTTTATGGGGTAAGTACCTCCCTAAGTTCTCTTTACTCATTAAAATTGAGGATTAGTGAAGAAATGAGGATATTTTGAGAATGTTGAGTTTGTTCATAGCTATAAGCTAGGATGATTCTCTTCCTCCCATCTTTTAGTATGTTGTTCTTGGGTAGTAGGGGAGTGTTAATCAAGTGTTGGATTTTGGAAAACACACTTTGGATGAAGAACCCTAGTTTGGCCGAATTTTTGGGTAATTTCCAAAATGATGTGTGTTTGTTATCTTGATTCATGCTTCAAGTATGTTAGTCCTAGCATGATTCTAAGCTTATGTATGGATCCAATTTGATGGAAAACAAGTTGAGTTAAAAACCCCCAAATGTCCGAAAGTTAGGTCCAGATAGAATATAGCCAAATAAGGAGGTTGATGTGATCACAGGGGGGGTAAGTGATCACGAGCTCGGATCTAGCTCGATGGAGGCGGTTTCCAGTAGAGTGGAATCGAAGAACAGAGGAAGAACAAGGAAATAACAAAGTCGGCCAAGGGAACCTCCTCACTACGAGGTGAGGCAATGCCCTTGAAAATGCCTGGTAAAGGAAAATGGGACCTAGAACCTTTTGACTACGAGATCAAACAATGCTAGGTATTATATTGGATCCTCTTGCAATGGATCACTAATGGATTGGTGGAGCAAGATTTGAGACCCAAGAAGAACAATATGCGTTTTTCTGCAAATACGTGTTCTTACAAAATGAGTTCTAGGGTTTACAATGGTTACAACCTCCTTATATAGAAGGAAAATGCTAAAGGAAAATAATGAGTGACTTGACGAGGGAACCAGCGTCCTTGGTTTAGGGTGGGCGAAAAGAGAGGTGGCAGATGATGTGACATTGTAGGCTACCTGCTCTGGCGGCGTCCATTTCCCCAGAATTGAAGTTGGCGGGAAATGGGAGGAAGGGCCTCTGCATAAGTTGAATGGTTTGCCTGTCTTTACGTAGGGAGGCTTCTTCAGGCTGGCGAACACCTGGGGCTTCGCTTGCATCTGGCAGTGTGGTACAGGGTCTTCGCAGATGACCATGGGCTCGCGGGAGGATCCAGGGATTCGCAAAGGGGCCATGGGTTCGCCGGTGGCCATGGGTTCGCAAGTGGCCATGGGTTCGCCAAGGACCATGGTCTCGCCAATGGGTCTTCGCAAGCACGGCCTCGTCCTGGAACTTGGCCTTAGCTTGGAGGAGGCATTCAAGGGTCCTCTCCTGAAGTTCTTGTAGACGTGGCTTAGCCTTGGGGCTTCGCCGGTGCCCTAAGTGTCGCTTCCTCCTCATCCGAGCCTTCGCCAAGGGTCTTTTAGACCCTCTGGAGGAATGATTCCCCTTTATCACAAAAAGGGGGCTGATGTCCACATCATACCCTCCCTCTTCAAAAGAATCCGTCCTCGGATTCGTAAGGAAGTTATCCCTACAAATCTGAAAACACCACAACAAACTTGAAGAGGTATTAGGGGTTAGTGGACCAAAACCAAGTGGATGTGCATGAACCCAATGTTGGAACATAAGGGTTCCAATATGCATGATAATAAAGAACAAAAGTTTAAAAGAATTCATGACATACTTCCATGACAAACAGATGTAATTATTGAGAATCTTATACTCAAGGGTGTCATGAAAGACTTCAAGTTCCAAACTGGGTCCTTCCAAGGTCGAAGGGCCATGGGGGTGATCATAAAGATGAGCCATAATGTGGAGGTGTCCTTGTCTTATCATATACATGGCTAGGTGATGGGCATTCTTATACTCAAAATTTAGGGTACCTAGCTCATGGATAAACAAAGAAGCACTGAATTGGGGCAAGATGAACAATCCGCTCTTTCTCGCCCCTTCGTCATGAAGGTGCACAAGTGTCTTCTGTCCACAGTCATTCAGACTAATTTTAATCGACAAGGAATTAAAACATGGGGTTTTCTCATCATGACTCCTTAAACACAAATTTTCCGTTAAGGCATCGCTAGACGACATGTCAATCATTCTTTCCACATGCGCATACCTTTGCTCATCCAACGCAGATTTTATGACAAGAGATGAGAGATTAGAAGCATAGTTACCCATGTTCGGTCCCTCTCTATTGCATTTTTCTTCTTGTCCGAGAATGTGTGGCACTTGCTTCTGGAGTCCCTCAAGACAGTCTTCAGCTCCTCTTTCCACGGTGATCACTCAGGCTCGTGCTGGCCTCCTTATTGGCTGATTGATGTCAGATGACCAAGTGGTATATCTCCAAGTGGAGCAAGTGGCAGGCGAAGGCCTGCAAGGGGCGAAGGCCCAGATAGAACATAGCCAAATATGGAGTGAAGGTCGCACGAACCTGAGTATAAGGGCCTTATCTGGACGAGGCCAGTATTGGCAAGAGAGTCCTCGTGAAGGCGAGTTGAAGCCTTGGACAGGCTGTGAGACAAGTCTGACAAGTCTGTCAGACTTAAGGAGATAAGGCGGCTGTGATGATGAAGATCTCAGCAAACCGCCTTAGAAGATTCACTTGTCAGGGAATGTTTGGCGTGCAAATCTGGTGAAGATCTATCAGGCTCGTGCTGACCTCCTCATTGGTTGCTTAATGTCAGATGACCAAGTGGCCTATCAAGTGGAGGCGAAGGCCAGCAGAGGGGCAAAGGGTGTAAGGGTCGCACGAACCTGGGTGCAAGGGCCTTATCTGGCGGGGCCAGTATAGGCATGAGAGTCCTCGCGAAGGCGAGTTAAAACCCCCAGGGAGAGACCTGCGAAGGCGAGTGGGGTCGCGAGGGCGAGACTTGCGAAGGCATAAGAGACCTGCGAAGGCAAGTGAGACCTGCGAGGGCGACACCTCGCACAGGTGATACTTGAGATCGCGAGGAGTGAGACCTCGCGTAGGTGAGCTGGGTGACCTCGAGGGCGTGACCTCGCGCAGGCGGTACATGGGATTGTGAGGTGTAAGACCTCACGCAGGCGAGCTAGGAGACCGCGAGGGCAAGACCTCGCGCAGGCGGTACTTGAGACCGCGAGGAGTAAGGCCTCGCGTAGGCGAACTGTGAAGTCGTGAGGGCTAGACCTTGCGCAGGCGAGACTGGAGACCGCGAGGGCAAGATCTCCGGGGCCTTCTGTGATTCTGATGCGATGCAAGGACGCATTTGATTGGGTAGTGTACCAAGATGCCTCCTCCTGAGAGCGGAGTATGGGCAGGGTCCTGTACTCCGTGTTGCAAATACTGTTTGAAAAATATCATGTTGAGGGCAGTAGTTGCCGCAGAACCGAGTTTGTGTGGGGTGTGATGACCTTTTATGGTCTCATACTCCATGTGTTGGATTCCTCATGATCCTTGTGAGCTTTTGAGGGGACATTTGCTTGGGTAGTGTACCACTATGAATTACAAGACCATGATGGTCGTCTTCTCCCCCGCAACTTTCATGCGGATGACTTATGCCCGTATTACGTGTAAGTCCTCAGCTTCATGTTTCGATTCAATAAAATACTAGTGTATTTCTTCCTCTATTACAGCATTACATGGCAACACAACTGCCCTCTCAATCACCCTCTACACCCAACCGGTCAGACTGGCCGCTTGTTTAAATCACGGCATCAGACCTTGTCAGGTCCGACTTGCGCAAACACACAAAGGGAAGCCCCTTGCGGTCGCACCCACACAAAGGGAAGTCCCGCGTAATTAATGATAGCGCGGGGGCTGCCGTACCGACAAACAAGATTCTTCCAAAGAAACTTGATGATTTTGGCCGAGGACCTCGACCCATTTGTAGAAGTAATCAACTGCGACCATGCAGAAGCGGTACTGACCTGGCGCAGTCTTTGGATGCGAGAGTTGATCTGGCACTGGTGGCATGTTTTGACCAGTGCAACGACGTCCTTTTTCAGGGTGGGCCAGTAGTATCCTTGGCGGAGGGCCTTGTGGGCAAGTGCCTCTGCCGCTATGTGTGTGCCACAATTGCCTTGGTGGAGGGTGTCCAAGACGGAGTGTCCCTCGAGAAGGCTGAGGCAGCGTTGGAGGGGTGCTGCAAATCCGCGATGCCATAGTTCTTCATTAATGAGAACAAAGCGGAGGACCCGCTTGTGAGCTTTGGGGTCTGCGGCGGTGGCCTGAAGTTCGGCGATGATGGGGTCTCGCCAATCCGTAATTGGATCTTGAGCTGTCAGTGAGGCAATATTGACGGTCTCCACGATCAAGGGGGCTCGCGAGAGTGGTCAAGGCGGAGGGTGTCTTTCCTTTGGACAGCATGTCTGCTGTGGTATTCTCAGAACGAGGAATATGGATGAAGATGGCCTCCTCAAAGTTGGTCCGCAAGGCATGTCTGCTGTGGCATCTTTGCACTCAGCGCACCCTTGGACCTGGTGGATCACCAGTTGCGAATTGCTGTGGACATGGAGGCGGCGAATGCCTGCCCTTATGGCGAGTTTGAGCCCCACGATGAGGGCCTCATACTCTGCAGCATTGTTAGTTACTTAAAACTGAAAAGATACGCGAAGGGAAGCTTCCATACCTAATGGTACTCGCAGATATACGCCCCCTGTGGGGGATCCGAGTTTGGATGAGCAATCCACAAACATGTCACATTCTGGGAGAATCGGCTGCGGCGCGGGGCCCTGCTCGTAGGGATGATGTTGACATCTGAGAATTTCGTAATGAAGTCGGTGAGGGCTTGGCCCTTAATCGCCTTTCTGGATTCATAGTTGATGTTGAAGCCACCCAGCTCGATACACCATTTGGGGAGGCGCCCTGAATGTTCGAACCGCCTGAGGATCTCTTGGATTGGTAAGTCCGTTCGGACTATAATTGTGTGCCCTTGGAAGTAGGGCTTGAGCTTCCGCGCTGCATATACCAGAGATAAGATAACCTTTTGGAGAGGAGGATACCTTGTTTCCGTTGCCTGGAGGGTGTGGCTGGTGTAGTAGACTGGCCATTGTTTGGCGGCCTCTTCCTTGATAAGGACAGAGGCAACGCTCTTGTCTGAGGTGGCAAGATAGAGGACCAGGTCATCGCCTGGCCTAGGACACTTGAGTGCAGGCAACTCTTGCAAGTGTTGTTTGATCGAGTTATACGCGTCCTGGCATTCCTCTGTCCATTTACAAGCCTTCTTCCTGCGGATTTGATCAAAGAAAGGTCTCCAGCAGTCGCTGAGTTTAGAGACAAATCATCCTAAGGCAACCAGCTTTCCTGCCAGTTACGGTACTTCTTTGAGCCCCTAGGGGTGCGAAGATTGGTGATGTCACAGCCACCCCGCCCGGTTGCGGAGGCGGAGCCGGCTGCGACGTCGAGAACCGGAACCTACGACGGAAAGCGCGGCAGCGGAGCATCGAGCTCAAGTAACACACAGCCAAGTGGCAACTAGCAACCTAGATACTCATTCAAGGCAAGCATACTAGAAAAATCCAACTTCTACCAAACATGCAGTTCATGGTGTCAAACATCAAACATCGCCACAACACAGAAACACCAAAATCCATGATATAACCACAACTCCAATATAAGCAAGTAGGGCTTCGCCTCGACTCGAAGACAATAAAGGCAGAGTATGTCTCAGATTATACGTCTTATACAAATACATGATCTAAACTACATGCATGCAGCTACAGCTACAGAGCCATTAAACCAAAACCTATATATATACCTATTATGCGGAATCGGAAACTTTCTCACTCAGGAGATTTTCCGCCCGTGGTACTACTGCTGCTGCTGAAACCCAAGAAATCCGAAACCACTTCAGATCTCTATTCCTCCAATTTCTTTTCAGAAAAACCTGAAAGTTGTAAACAAATGAAAGGGTGAGTCCTCGAAAGGAACCAGTAAGTGCTTAAGGTAAAAGTGCAGTTTGCCCATATGGCGCGAATCGAACTCGCAAAACAGAGCAGATACAAGCACAATCGCATATATACATGTATGCAAAGTCGAGGTGAGTCGAGAATCCATCGTGACGCGTCCAACCGCCGAGCGACCTAAAACGACAGCCCTCTCTAAGAGGTCGAAATATACGTAATGTAATGCGAGCGAGCGATGTAAAGCACGGTACCGGCCCGGGTCGCGATCCCCAAACTGTCGCAGGTCACGAAGTATATCGGCACCCCAAGTGCGGATATACACGTAATGTCGGCACCCTCCAGTGCGGACACAGATCAGAAGTATCGGCACTCCCGGTGCGGATACGCATAACAGAATCAAGGAGCACCCGTGGCCTCTACGACCATTCGGGTCTCGTCACAGAACAGAACATATAATAATAAGAATACATAAACATAAACATAAGTAACATTACCTGATAAACATATACATAACAGAATAGGAACCCGGGCCTCTAAGGTCATCCGGGCCTTGAAACGGAACAAACGTACATTTTTACCAAATTAAGCCCTTACCTCTGAAACGCTGCCCCGCAGCCCAGAACTCGGAAAATCCCGACTCCCGACCCGAAATGCACAACTTGGCTCCTACGGGTCCGCGCTACTCCACCAACGCAGAATCAAGCTGTACAACCATAGTTGGATCAGAACACATCCAAACAAACCCCAGAAAACAATTTTCGCACAAACCCGCACTTTCCCGGAAAATTCCACAAAAAGCTCGGTTTTACAAACCGAGCCTGAACATTGCTATTCATACACCACCAAACCCATTTCAACCTTTAAACCCGCATTCCAGACACCTTTCCTGGAAAACCCGCATAAACCTAACTTTTCCTACCATTGTCCGAAAGTGATGTTTCAACCACCATTATGAACCTATTTTCACCCACAATACCAATTTAGGATTCAAACCAACCAATGCACAACCTTATCATGGAAAAAGTTTCACTTGAACATTTTGACCCTTAACCAATTTTTCACCACACTTCCAAATCAAACCATTCAAGCTTCCAAATAATCATATTAATCACCAATTCCACTTCCTAAGCATGCTTACTAACCAATTACACCAAAATCAACAAAACCCCTTCACTTATCAATTCGGCCAAAGAGGGGTTTTCTCACCCAACTTCCATTTCAATCCAAACAAAGTTCCATTTGCACTCTTTAATCACCAATTACATTTCTTAAGCAAGATTACCAACCAATTGCTTCAAAATCAACAAAACCCTTCTTTGAACAATTCGGCCAATTTGGGGAATTCTTCCCTAGCATGCTTTTCATCAAATTAAAACCATAGATAATCTTAGAATCATGCTAGGAACAACATACTTGAAGCATGATTCAAGAACACAAACACACACAATTTTGGAAAATCACACATAAAATCGGCACCCCTAGGTTTCCTCCTTCCATGGAGTTTTTCCAACATTCAACCATAGATTCCTACTCCCCTCAAGCCCAAGAACAACATACTAAAATTTGGGAGGGAGAGGATCACTCAAACACATAGCCAAGAACAAACCAATCTTTCAAAAATCCTCTCTTTTTTCCACCAAAACTTGTTTCCAACAAGTAAAGAGAATAAGGGAGGAAGCTTACCACTAAAAGGATCCATTTTCTTGTTGATTTGAGCCAAGATTTGAAGAACTCCAAGCTTGATGAACAGTACCCATGGCTGCTCTTGTTTTCGGGAAGAAGAAGAGAAGGAAGAAGAAAGAAAAGAAAATGAATTTTTACTTCATTTTAATTACTAACTATCCCTTATATAATATCCTTTCTTTTTTCCTCTTAAATTATAAAGGGACAAGTGTCCCTTAATTCTCTCCCCTTCCAGCCGAAAGTACCAGCTGCCCATGCTCCATAATTTCCATTTTGTTACCAAATACAATTTAACTCCCAATTTTTCCGAAAGTTCCAATTCTTTTTGCCCAAAAATAATTACCGAATTCCAAAATTAATGAAATTCGGACACAATCTTCAGAATATTATAACATTCACAGAACATTTTTCAAAAGTTCATTTACCATTCCGGAGTGTCCTACCGAGCTCGCTGAACCCGAACCAAAACCCGACGTGCGAGCGTGTCAACCTTAACCGAAATTCCGTCACTCCAAAATTCTATAAAAACACCCATAAATTCCATCTTAAATTATAACACAACTTACCCAAAAGCCGTCAGAAAATTTCCATCCCGAGTCCCGGGATTCCCGTACCGAGCCCGGGAGTCGCCCGGAACCGAACGTCCCGCCCCGAATATTAAACTCCACAACCACCACCGGGACGTTTCCACGACTCCAAAACTACAAACGGCTTCTCAAACCGAGATCTCGAGAGCGCTACCGAGCCCGCTGTACGTCCCGAGGCGACCCCGACAACCCCCCGGCGCCAGAAAAATATTTTCGGCGGAAACGTCCGGGGGACCCACACGACCTCAAATACGGAAGGGTTCGCCAAAATGATACTCGGATAGGGCTCGGGAGCCGTCTGACGCCGAAAACGTGACCGCGAGGCCAAACCGAGCTCGGGTCACCCGGTGCAACCCGCTCGGGGTGACCGTAACATTCTCCCCCTTAGAACTCTTGGTCCTCCAAGAGTAGCTCGAACCAACCAGACAGTGTCGCTACCAACCAGAAAATATAAACATTCCTCTAACCTGAACAATCGGACCACCGTATCGGTGCGGCGGGAGTGGTAGTTTAGACTACCATACAGAGCCTCACGGCGTCCCACCCTCCGGGTGCATCTTATTGCACCCCAGACGGTACCGAACCTAAATCTAACCGATCCACAACAGGCTATCCTGGAAGGTACCACATAAAACAGGAACAGTTGGGGGGTAAGGCCAACCTAACAACTTACTCTGGAAACCCATAAGAACCGATATAACTCGGGGTAACTCGCCCCGCCTATCAAATCTTACTGTCTCTCGAACGGTGCTACCTCCACCAAATTCTATCAAATTCTATCACCAAACGCCGATTCAAGAGCTCTACGGCGGCGGTTCGTATAAGCAGTGGTGCAGTCGTTTGCGGTTTTAATCCGCGCCTGTAACAATCTGATCTTTGCCGTAGACTCCTCAAAAAGCTCGGGTCCTAGCTCAACCCCATCAGACGCATCTGTCCAACAGTATGGTGTCATACACCTCCTCCCGTACAACGCCTCATATGGTGTCATGCCAATCGTAGTCTGAAAGCTGTTGTTGTACGAGAACTCTATTAACGCAACTGCTAGTCCCAAACTCCTCCAAAATCCAAAGTACAGATTCGCAACATACCCTCCGATATCAGAATCACCCGCTCCGACTGCCCGTCCGTCTGTGGGTGATAAGCTGTATTCAGATGGAGTCGCGTGCCCAATGCTTCATGAAAAGCAATCCAGAACCGTGCTGTAAAACGCGGATTACGGTCAGATTCAATGGAGTCTGTACTCCATGCAAGCGTACAATCTTCCCGATGTAAAGCCGGTAAGCTTCTCGGAGGGTCTATGACCCGAATAAGCGTAAAGTGTGCGCACTCTATCAGCCGATCCACAATAACCCGAGATAACATCATGGCGAGACCGTGTCGGGCGGTGCGGTCGAAAAAGTCTATAGTAACATTGCCCACTCCCGAACCGGAATGGGCAAAGTCTGCAGTGTCCCCGCCGGTTTCCGATGCTCAAACCGCTCGAGTGTGCCTCCTCGAAAATCTCATTCCAGAACTCCTGATCCTCAGGTACATAAAGGCGATCTCAGAAGTATAGCAATCCTTGCCTATACTGAAACGTCGGTAACACATAAACCCTTATCTTCCCCAGATAACTTCTTCAATACCAAATCTCTACCTTGCGCTTCGCGCATCCTATCAAGCCACTCAGAATGTATAATAAGTGTAATAACCTGAGCACGCTCCCGTAGGCGCCACCGTGCCAAAGGCACGTCAGATCACTCTCCTCAGATCGGTCACCAACATTTCCTCTCTTAATTAAGCCGGTATACTTCCTGCTCAGAGCATCGGCAACCGTGTTGCCCTTGCCAGAGATGTACCCGATCCTACAATCATAGTCCTTAATGTATTCGAGACATCTGCGCTGCCTCATGCTAAGCTCCTTCTGTGTAAACAGATATTTCAGACTCTTATGGTCGGTAAGAATCTAAAATTTACTATCAAACAGACATTGCTTCCAATGTTTCAGCGCATAAATTACTATAGCCAACTCCAGATCATGTGTCAATCAGTTCAGCTCATGCGGTCGCAGCTGCCTCGACCCATAAACTACCACAAAACGCTCCTGCGCCAACACACCCCAAACCGGATGTGGAAGCATCCGTATAAATCACATACGGTAAGCTCGGATCTGGAAGAGTCAGAATCGGAGCGTTAGTCAACTGCCGTTTCAACTCCTGAAAATTCCGTTCACACCTATCAAACCAGAAATACGGTTGACCCTTCTTGGTCAACTGCGTAAGCAGAGATACTAGGATAGAACACCCTGGTACAAACCTCTGATAAAATCCTGCTAACCCCAGGAAGCTCCTGAACTCCCGTACCGTGGTAGGTTGTTTCCAGTCCCGAACTGCCCTCACTTCCTCTGGATCCACAGACAGACCATGCTCAGAAATAACGTGTCCCAGAAAAGTGACTTCCCGAATCCAGAACTCCCACCTTGAGAATTTAGTATAAAGCTGATGTTCCAAAGGTATCTGCAGAACTACCCTCAGATGATCCCAATGCGAATCCTCATCCCGAGAATATATCAGAATATCATCAATAAAACCACCAGAAATGAGTCCAAGTACGGTCGGAACACCCGATGCATCAGATCCAAGAATGCTACCGGAGCATCGGTCAGCCCGAATGGCATGACCGTAACCTCAAAGTGTCCAAATCGGGTGCGGAAAGCAGTCTTAGGTATGTCCTCTTCCTTCACTCTAAGCTGAAAATACCCAGATCAGAGATCAATCTTTGAGAAAACCTTCAAACCCCGAAGTTGATCAAAAAGATCGTCAATCCTCGGTAACGGATACTTATTCTTCACAGTAAGAGTATTCCACCGCCTGGAATCAAAACAAAGTCAGAGTGTCCCATCATTCTTCTTAACAAACAAAACCAGAGCACCCCACGCTGAAGTGCTCGGTCGGACGAAACTCTTTTGCTGTAATTCCTCCAGTTGCTTCTTCTACTCCTGCATCTCAGAAATAGGCATCCGATAAGGAGGAATAGATATCGGAGCGAGACCATTGCGCAGTGGATCTCAAACACAATTTCCCCCCTCTTGTGGTAATCCGGGCAACTCCTCCGGAAATACCTGCGGAAAATCTCGAACCACTGATAAACCATCAAACTTCACTATAGTACTAGCCTCATTCAGATCATAGCATTCCCCTACACCAACTATCGACAGCTGATCCAGAATCTGTAACTCCTTATTGTGCTGTACGATAGTCAAACCAGTCGAAGCCGTGAGAGGTAGTACCTCTCCAGAAACCATAATGGTACGGGTTGCACAATCAACGTGCACAGAGTTCTTGGATAGCCAGTCCATTCCAAGAATAACATCGTAGTCCGGCGCGTCTAAAACCAACAGATCCGATACTATCATGTCCGCCTACAGATATCGTACAACCCCGAACCATCTCATTGGAAAACAGAAACTGACTTCCTGCAGTTTTTACTAAATGCGTTCGAGGCAAGGTACTAACAGACAAATACAGAAATGTAACACATTTCGGTGTTACAATGGGAACAAATGCTTCTGTATCAAATAACGCATGAACCGGTATCTCATTCGGAAATATAGTACCTTACAGAACTTCCTGCTGACCCACCCCTACAATAAGAGGGCAATCCTGTACCCAAAGAGTGTCGGACTGCAACGTAAACATCGGCCCTCCCGCCGATAACAAATTCAGCCGGAATGATACCTACCGCAAATCGGATAAGATCGTGCGGTGGTGCTCCCTCTCTACCTCTACAAACTGCCCGAGCCTATTTGGCCGTCCAGAAATCTGCCGGGGTCCCCGCTGTGTGGAGCCCTCGTACACCCTTAACCTCATTGCAAGGTGAAGCGACTCTCAACCTCCTCTTGCTCGAGGAGTTGAGCCCAATAACCGCTTCCCGAAACAAAGTAATGTCTCAAGGTCTCAAAACCCACCTGAACTCGGGCGCAGTCAACGAATAAACCTCTTAGCCTACTATTCTTCCATTCCATAGTACTACGGTACGTAGCAAACCAACCGATCAACTCTCACTCATACTCTCCGACTGTCCTGTCTCCCTGATGAAACTCATCAACTGTGCCTGACACAGATTTCTGGCTACATCCCCACTGCACTGCTAGTGGAAAATGTAGCCTCCCCCAGGAGTTTATCAACTCCTGCAGACCAAATCTCTACTACCACTGGCCCTCCTCGGTCATTGAACCTCGGGGAGGGGGGGTTCAAACTCTAAAACCTCACTAGAAGTCTGACCCCGTCAGACTGGTGCCCCAGATCTCCTCGTCGTTAATAGGACCGATGAGAAGTCTAGGTGTCGCAGTGACCACCCTTGTCAGAGTCACTCACTTACCGATCCCAAACTATGGCGAGCAGTGGCTTAAGTCTCGCTATCACCACCTAATCAAAATGCCCTTACCGTGGCATAAACAGATCTTCCCCTGCCTACTGCCGCCTCCGAACTGCTTTGTCTTTGGCGGTAAAAGTACCCAGCAAGTATGCACAGTCCAACACCAATACCAAACAGAAAGGGTCCCTGTGACTACTAGAACCCCGGGGGTGATGATTGTGATTGTTCAACCCCTGAATTACGCCGAACCCGTATCCCATTCTTCGGAGGTGTGGGATTCCAGTCCCGCCCCTCCGATGCCAAAACACGCTGTTCGCGTGTAGTAAACATTCCCTTAAACCAAGTCCAACCAAAGCCAACTTATCCCATATCCAAAAGTCCAAATCAACTAACTCCTCCCCATCTATCCAAAAGCCAGCAGCAGTATTCTAAGGCTCTGTAGTGTAATGCAATGCATGATGCAGAAATTCATTTTAGGACCAGACAACCAAATATCAAATCCTCAAACACAGAATCAGTTCATGTTCATATCACAGAATCACACCATATACCAAACAATGAATTAAAGTACCCGGATCATACCAGAAGTCCAACTTCTAAACCTTCAAAAATGCTTCAAAGAACCGCCCGCTGCTCCACACCCATTCCAAGGTGGTTCAAATAAGGAGGTGGCCAGTCTCCGTACAGAACCGCCCCAGAATGAAACGTAGAACCAGTGGCTCGCACTTCGAAGTCATCTTCCGCAGGTACTTAACCATGAACAGACTTAACTTACTCCAAAAGTCCACACTCGGACTTGTATACTTGCCTTCCACATTTCATATCAAAACCAAACATACTTTACCTTTTGGGTCATTCCGACCCGACCTGCTCTGATACCAACTTGTCACAGCCACCCCGCCCGGTTGCGGAGGCGGAGCCGGCTGCGACGTCGAGAACCGGAACCTACGACGGAAAGCGCGGCAGCGGAGCATCGAGCTCAAGTAACACACAGCCAAGTGGCAACTAGCAACCCAGATACTCATTCAAGGCAAGCATACTAGAAAAATCCAACTTCTACCAAACATGCAGTTCATGGTGTCAAACATCAAACATCGCCACAACACAGAAACACCAAAATCCATGATATAACCACAACTCCAATATAAGCAAGTCGGGCTTCGCCTCGACTCGAGAAGACAATAAAGGCGAGTATGTCTCAGATTATACGTCTTATACAAATACATGATCTAAACTACATGCATGCGGCTACAGCTCTGAGCCATTAAACCAAAACCTATATATATACCTATTATGCGGAATCGGAAACTTTCTCACTCGGGAGATTTTCCGCCCGTGGTACTACTGCTTTCTTCTGCTGAAACCCAAGAAATCCAAAGCACTTGCGGATCTCTATTCCGCCAATTGCTTTTCGAACAACTGAAAGGTGTAAACAAATGAAAGGGTGAGTCCTCGAAAGGACCCGATGTAAGGACTAAGGTAAAAGTGTAGTTTGCCCATATGGCGCGAATCGAACTCGCAAAACAGAGCAGATACAAGCACAATCGCATATATACATGTATGCAAAGTCGAGGTGAGTCGAGAATCCATCGTGACGCGGTCCAACCGCCGAGCGACCTAAAACGACAGCCCTCTCTAAGAGGTCGAAATATACGTACGAATGCGAGCGAGCAGCGAAAGCACGGTACCGGCTGGGGTCGCGATCCCCAAACTGTCGCAGGGTCACAGAAGTATATCGGCACCCCAAGTGCGGATATACACAGAATGTCGGCACCCTCCAGTGCGGACACAGATCAGAAGTATCGGCACTCCCGGTGCGGATACGCATAACATAATCATGGAGCACCCGTGGCCTCTACGACCATTCGGGTCTCGTCACGTAATGTAACATATAATAATAAGAATACATAAACATAAACATAAGTAACATTACCTGATAAACATATACATAACAGAATAGGAACCCGGCCTCTAAGGTCATCCGGGCCTTGAAACGGAACAAACGTACATTTTTACCAAATTAAGCCCTTACCTCTGAAACGCTGCCCCGCAGCCCAGAACTCGGAAAATCCCGACTCCCGACCGAAATGCACAACTTGGCTCCTACGGGTCCGCGCTACTCCACCAACGCAGAATCAAGTCAGTACAACCATAGTTGGATCGAACACATCCAAACAAACCCCAGAAACAATTTTCGCACAAACCCGCACTTTCCCGGAAAATTCCACAAAAAGCTCGGTTTTACAAACCGAGCCTGAACATTGCTATTCATACACCACCAAACCCATTTCAACCTTTAAACCCGCATTCCAGACACCTTTCCTGGAAAACCCGCATAAACCTAACTTTTCCTACCATTGTCCGAAAGTGATGTTTCAACCACCATTATGAACCTATTTTCACCCACAATACCAATTTAGGATTCAAACCAACCAATGCACAACCTTATCATGGAAAAAGTTTCACTTGAACATTTTGACCCTTAACCAATTTTTCACCACACTTCCAAATCAAACCATTCAAGCTTCCAAATAATCATATTAATCACCAATTCCACTTCCTAAGCATGCTTACTAACCAATTACACCAAAATCAACAAAACCCCTTCACTTATCAATTCGGCCAAAGAGGGTTTCCTCACCCAACTTCCATTTCAATCCAAACAAAGTTCCATTTGCACTCTTTAATCACCAATTACATTTCTTAAGCAAGATTACCAACCAATTGCTTCAAAATCAACAAAACCCTTCTTTGAACAATTCGGCCAATTTGGGGAATTCTTCCCTAGCATGCTTTTCATCAAATTAAAACCATAGATAATCTTAGAATCATGCTAGGAACAACATACTTGAAGCATGATTCAAGAACACAAACACACACAATTTTGGAAAATCACACATAAAATCGGCACCCCTAGGTTTCCTCCTTCCATGGAGTTTTTCCAACATTCAACCATAGATTCCTACTCCCCTCAAGCCCAAGAACAACATACTAAAATTTGGGAGGGAGAGGATCACTCAAACACATAGCCAAGAACAAACCAATCTTTCAAAAATCCTCTCTTTTTTCCACCAAAACTTGTTTCCAACAAGTAAAGAGAATAAGGGAGGAAGCTTACCACTAAAAGGATCCATTTTCTTGTTGATTTGAGCCAAGATTTGAAGAACTCCAAGCTTGATGAACAGTACCCATGGCTGCTCTTGTTTTCGGGAAGAAGAAGAGAAGGAAGAAGAAAGAAAAGAAAATGAATTTTTACTTCATTTTAATTACTAACTATCCCTTATATAATATCCTTTCTTTTTTCCTCTTAAATTATAAAGGGACAAGTGTCCCTTAATTCTCTCCCCTTCCAGCCGAAAGTACCAGCTGCCCATGCTCCATAATTTCCATTTTGTTACCAAATACAATTTAACTCCCAATTTTTCCGAAAGTTCCAATTCTTTTTGCCCAAAAATAATTACCGAATTCCAAAATTAATGAAATTCGGACACAATCTTCAGAATATTATAACATTCACAGAACATTTTTCAAAAGTTCATTTACCATTCCGGAGTGTCCTACCGAGCTCGTTGAACCCGAACCAAAACCCGACGTGCGAGCGTGTCAACCTTAACCGAAATTCCGTCACTCCAAAATTCTATAAAAACACCCATAAATTCCATCTTAAATTATAACACAACTTACCCAAAAGCCGTCAGAAAATTTCCATCCCGAGTCCCGGGATTCCCGTCCCGAGCCCGGGAGTCGCCCGGAACCGAACGTCCCGCCCCGAATATTAAACTCCACAACCACCACCGGGACGTTTCCACGACTCCAAAACTACAAACGGCTTCTCAAACCGAGATCTCGAGAGCGCTACCGAGCCCGCTGTACGTCCCGAGGCGACCCCGACAACCCCCCGGCGCCAGAAAAATATTTTCGGCGGAAACGTCCGGGGGACCCACACGACCTCAAATACGGAAGGGTTCGCCAAAATGATACTCGGATAGGGCTCGGGAGCCGTCTGAAAACGCCGAAAACGTGACCGCAGCCAAAACCGGAGCTCGGGTCACCGGCCGCAACCCGCTCGGGGTGACCCAAGTCTCCTCCATTGGTGCCTTTCTTTTAGGCTCTGATGGCTTGGGGAGTTGAGGAGGTCCCGCGAGGGTAGAGACTTAATTTCCTCTGGCCACGTTTTGATTGACGTAAATGTAGGCGTCTCCTGCCGTGGTGTGGAATACTAGAGTCAAGGCCCGCACGTCGTAGCGGACGTGGAACTCAGTTTGCGTGTGCCGCCCAATGATGGCGTTGTATGGCGTGGGGAGATCCAGGACAATGAAGTCCACAAAACTAGAGTGGCAGACTTGCTTCTTTTCTTTGGTGATCCCCATCATCATGAAGGGGAGTGTGATTGTTCCCAAGGTTGGGATTTCCTCCCGTCCAACTCCATTGGTGGCCCCCTTCGCGGGCTGGATTTGTGATAGGGGCACCTTTGCCTCAACAAGAGTATGCTTGTAGATGACATTGGCATTCGCCCTAGTGTCCATGTAGACTCTGTCAGTGTCCCATCCCGCAATGCGGGCGGTGATGACCAAGGGGTCTGCATGAGGTACTGCGACAGAAGTGCCATCGCGACGATGCACTATGTGAGTTGAGGAATGATCAATCTGATAGATCTGCCTCATGTGACGGCATCTTGCTGATGCTCCTTCGCATTGCGTAATTACGCTGATGTGCCCCCTGGCTGGGGGAATTTGGATCAGATCCTCACGATCTGGGTTCTGTTGGGAGCGGCCTCGCCTGCGATCCCCTTGTCTGCGATCCTCGTGGTTCGCTTCCCGCTTGCGACCCCCATCTGAGTCATGGAGTAAGAACTCCCTGAGTTTTCCTTGAGCAAGCATATCTCCAATCATGCGTTTAAGCTCAAAACAGTCCTCAGTGTCGTGACCCTTGTCATGATGATAGCGGCAATATTTACTGCTCTGTCTAGTTACCTCTTGGGAGAGGGGGCGAGGCCACTTAGGGACCTCCCTCTTTTGCTCGAGAGCATGGAGAATGTTGGTGCAGGATTCTCTAAGTGGTGGGAGGGTTGGATACGTCCTCTCCCTGTTTGATGGTGTAGGGTACTGCCTCTGGGACCTGGAGTCCGTTGGCGAGGGCTGCCCCTTCGCATCTGACGTGGTGGCCCTCGCAAGCGGTCGAGTGACCTCCTCCGTGTTCATGAACCGGGAAGCCGTGCTCAAGAACGGCTCCATGTTGGCGGGGGGGTTGGTGTGCACATCCACGAAGAAAAGGGATTCCCAGCGGAGACCCTGGATGGCTGCAACTAGGCGGGCTTCCTCCCCTAAATTAGGGACTTGGATGGATTCCGCCTGGAAACGCTGAATGTACTCCCTAAGGGGCTCATCTTTCTTCTGTCGAAATTTGAGGAGGTGTCCCGCCGTTTTGTGGGGAGGCTTGGATACTATGAAATGATTGGAGAAGTTGCGGGAGAGCTCCTCAAAGGAGTTAAATCGCTTATCGTGAAGGGTGGTATACCAGTTCGCTGCTGCCCCAGTGAGTGTAGAGCTGAAGGCCCTACAAAGGGTGTTGTCGTCCGCCCTCGCGATGGCCATTGCGGAGACGTAACGTTGTAAGTGAATATCCGGATCTGTCAACCCGTCGTAAGCATCCAGCTTGGACTGGCGAAACTGATCTGGAAGGGGGGTCTCCAATACCCGCTGAGTGAAAGGTTGGGTCCAGAGGTGGTCCAAACCCATTCTGGAGATGTTGTGAACACTAGCCCTCTCTTCCCTTTTTTCCATTTCCTCTAAGCGTCTAGTAAGCGCGATAAGTATAGACGAAGGAGGGTCAGGATCACTTACTTGTTGAGGCGGGGTGGTGGGACGCTGGGGTTGGCTGGTTTGCAGCGTCCCCGCATTATCCAGAACTCCCCTGAGAGTATTAGAGAGCGTTTCGCGTAAATTATTGGCCACAGTCTCAATGATTGACTGCAGGACGGCCGGATCAAGGCCTGTTACAGGAGAATTTGGTGGTGGAGTGGTGCGCTCCTGATGCATGTTACGGTTAACATGGGAGGAGCTTTCCTCCGTGGAATGAACAGAAAGTTCTCCCCGTTGTGGGGGAACGTTGTTTGGGGAGGCTTCCGACCGAGGGTCGTTATTCATGGTGGTCGCAGGTGGATTTCTCCTCCCTTGGCGACTATGGCGAGGTGGCCAGTCTCATCACACAACCATCCTGGAATCGATCAGTCGACTAGGGCTATTCGTCCTAACGCACCCTTGACCCAACCAATTAACTGGAGCTCTGATACCAAATTGTCACCACCTCCCCCGTCAGACACCTTCCAGACCCGGCGAGAAGCGGTCACCGGCCGATGGGGCGGTGGTGAGCAAGGTGGGACCCCATAGTCGCGCAGCTAATGTGAGATTATTTCGTGGGCCTTTAACTAACCCATTAGGTCCCTTTCTAACAACAGATCAAATATAACAAAGACATGCACGTAAATGCATCATAACGGCGAAGCAGTGGGCTCGCCCATAATCAGAATATCAGAAGGAAGTCTGTTCTTTCACTACCGAACAGAGGCTTCCGCACAGATAACCATACTTATACAATCAGTCAAACGCAGAACATATATATGCATATCCATATTCAGAATATTCAGATGATCAGACAAATCCAAAATGACATGTTATCTCAGAACTACATGCCAATAGACTATCATGCTACAGAGCTGTTTACGGGCTTTAGGTTTAACCGTACAGAAGTCGGGCGTCGGAGAAAGAAACTGACGAGGAGCCCGAACTCAAAGTCCAGATCTGCTAAACCTCAAAATAGCAAACCAGACAGCCTTGCGGAAATCCTACTCCGCCCGAATCCTTATCTCTGAAAAATGTTAAGTAAGGGGTGTGAGTTTTCTTAAAGAAAAACCCAGTAAGAGCTTAGGCAGTAGTAACGATGTTTCTTCCGACAAACCTGCAAAGACAGATCAGAGCAGATATACATACAGATAGCAAATATACAGATCAGAACATATGCAGAAATATATGATGTGTGCACAACATCCAAAACCCCTATATGAAACGGACCAAGACGAGACAGGCCAACAACACTAATTTGAGGTCAATTTAACTTTCCCCCAAAATTCGTTCGTTCCGGGTGATGAAGCCTAACTTCCATTTTCTTCGATTCAAGCTTAATTCGTGATATGAAGTGTGTTTCTATCTCTAATCCAACATAGAAACACTACTACTAACTCAAATAAACCAAGAGATCACGAAAATACCAACCTCACAACTTGGCAATTTCCGGAATCCACCCACAACGCGTTGTTGGAACGAAACCCTTGTTGAATCGATGTTCTGGTAGTGATTCCCGCACGAATCCTTCGTTTCCACGCACCAAGAAGCCCAAAATCACTTAGATTGGTGCAAAAACGAGTTGGGAGAGAGTTGGGAGAGAGTTGGAAGAGAAAATGGCGAAAATGAGTTGAATCCGGATAAATTTGACTTAAATAGCAGGCCTCAGGCGAAATCCGGGCGACCCAATCTCGAATACAGGCGATCGCTTGGCCCAGAAATATTCAAAAGCAGGCGTCCGGGCGAAATCCAGGCGACCCGATTCCTTAATCAGGCGATCGCCCGGACACAACTTGTTACGGTCACCCCGAGCGGGTTGCGACCGGGTGACCCGGGGCTCCGGTTTTGGCCTGCGGGTCGCGTTTTTCGGCGTTCAGGCGGCTCCCGAGCCCTATCCGAGTATCATTTTGGCGAACCCTTCCGTATTTGAGGTTGTGTGGGTCCCCCGGACGTTTCCGCCGAAAATATTTTTCTGGCGCCGGGGGGTTGTCGGGGTCGTCTCGGGACGTACAGCGGGCTCGGTAGCACTCTCGAGACCTCAGTTTGGGAAGCCGTTTGCAGTTTTGGAGTCGTGGAAACGTTCCGGAGGTTTTTATGGAGAGTAATATTTGGGGCGGGACGTTCGGTTCCGGGCGACTCCCGGGGCTCGGGACGGGAATCCCGGGGCTTGGGATGAAAATTTTCTGACGGTTTTGGGGTAAGTTGTGTTATAATTTAAGATGGAACTTATGGGTATTTTTGTAGAATTTTGGAGTGACGGAATTTTGGTTCAGGTTGACACGCTCGCACGTCGGGTTTTGTTCGGGTTCAGCGAGCTCGGTAGGACACTCCGGAATGGTAAATGAACTTTTGAAATATGTTTTATAAATTTAATAATATTCTGAGGGTTGTGTCCAAGTTTCATTCAATTTGGAGTTCGGTAGTTATTTTTGGGCAAAAAGAATTGGAACTTTTGGAAGAGTTTGGAGATTAATTTACGTTTGGCCACAAAATAAAAATTAATCAGCATGGGCAGCAGCAGCAGTTTTTTCGGCAGCACTTGGGAGATATTAAAGGACACTTGGCCTTTTCTTATTTAAGATGAGAAGTATGGGTTAAAAGTGAAGGAGATATATATTAAGTTATATTTTCATAAGTGAAAAACAATTCACTTTCATTTCTTCTCTTCTTCTTCTTCCTCAAGTCTGCTGCCGCCATTATTGAGCTCTTCCCTCAAGCTTGAAGTTCTTCTCCTTGGATGAAATCAAAGATGAATTGGGTGCTTTATGGGGTAAGTACCTCCCTAAGTTCTCTTTACTCATTAGAATTGAGGATTAGTGAAGAAATGAGGATATTTTGAGAATGTTGAGTTTGTTCTTAGCTATAAGCTAGGATGATTCTCTTCCTCCCATCTTTTAGTATGTTGTTCTTGGGTAGTAGGGGAGTGTTAATCAAGTGTTGGATTTTGGAAAACACACTTTGGATGAAGAACCCTAGTTTGGCCGAATTTTTGGTAATTTCCAAAATGATGTGTGTTTGTTATCTTGATTCATGCTTCAAGTATGTTAGTCCTAGCATGATTCTAAGCTTATGTATGGATCCAATTTGATGGAAAATAAGTTGAGTTAAAAACCCCCAAATGTCCGAATGTTAGGTTGATGTTCAATGTTGGATTTTGTTGTTTTGGATGCAATTGGATAGCATTCTTGGCTTAGAAGTGAAATTGGTGGTTAGAATGGTTGTTTGGTAGCTTGAATGGATTGAATTGGAAGTTGGGTAAAATGTTGGTTAAGAACATAATTATTGAAATGATTCTTTTTCCATGTTGGAGTTTCATTTTGGTTGAATTGGATGTTAATATGGTGTTGGGGTTGAATTTAGGTGTGGTTTGAAGTTTGAAACGTTGAATTCGGTTAAGAAATGGAAAAGTTGCAATTAAGCGGGATTATCGGAAAATGTTGGGTAATGAAGGGTTTTAAGGTTGGTTTTGGTCGGTTCTGCTTGTTGGATGATGTTTGTCAATGTATAATCTTGCATTGTCTAGGTTGGTTCTGAATTCTGACATTTCTGCGGAAAACTGGAATTTTACCGAAATTCTGCCGGATTTTCGGTTTTGGGGTCGGGGGTGTAGTTTGGTAGTGTGGTCGATAAGGATTCTAATTCAACTTGGTTTGACAGATTCTGAGGTTCGGAGGTGAGAAAAAGAGGGGTTTCTGAGTTTCGGGTCGTGGTGTGGAAGTTGTCCAGAAGCGGTCTAATAATGGATTTGAGAGGTAAGGGTTTGGTTACATTATTTTGGTAAGATAAGTATATGTTTTGGTTTCTTTTTCTGTTTTGCTAGTATTTCGGAATTTTATGTCTTAGGGCATATTCTGTAGTCAGTAGGAGTATGCCTTATGGCATACTCTGTCTGTTAACCCTACGACAGTTGTGGGTTCGCTACCCCAGCTGGTGCACCATGATTCTGTATTAGCTTCGGCTTCCGACTCCCTTAGTGGGAGGCTGTCGTTCCGATTTGTTATAAGGGTTATGGCGATTTAGAACCGCACGTCCTCAGGATTCGATCTATTTCTGTACATGCATGATATTATGTATTACATTGTATATATTGCTATCTTTACTGTTTTGCGGGGTTACATATACTTACCTTACCCCAAATCCCTTACGGGTCCTTTTAGGACTCACCCTTTTCGGGTTGTTTTTGGGTTTCAGGTAGACCTGATAAGCGGCCTGCGGAGTAGGTTTCCATGAGGTTTCTACCTTGGTTGTGTTTTGCAGCAGCTGCACCTTGCGGTCCGGGATTTGTCTATTCGGTCTGAATCCCGCGCTAGGTATTTTGACACATAGATCTAGGGCTGGCTCTGTAGTTGCATATGCACACTTTCTGTATTGCTGTGATGATTGTATATTTGTATATACTTATATATTCTGTTATGTGCATGTTCTGAGCGCTTGGCGCTTGCTAGACACTTTAGGTTCTGTGAACTCTGTATGTATTTATGTTTTTGTGCGTAAGCACTCGTCCACGGAGGGCGGGGCTTACTCTTTTGCTAATGCATGAATTGTATGTTTGGATTTTATTTTAGTTATATGTATGAAATTTTTGTTAGGTTGCTTCCACAATCGTTTCGCTTTTCGGGTCCGCTACGCGCGGCAGGTCTCGATGGACCTGCCATTCCATATCATTCCGGCTTCCGCTTCCGACGTCCCGGCGCCCCCGCCTCCGCAACCGGGCTCGGGTGGCGTGCGGTGACACAACTGACTCTCCTTCACTAAAACAATTATTAAAAATTGTACAAAAGTCTAAACGAAGATCCGAAAAACTCTGGTTAAACTAGACACTCGGGGCTACGCTCACAAAAATATTCATGCCCAAACTAATTTCCAATTGCAAGCAGTATTTAATACAAAATGACCTAAAATTACTGTCTTCTCCAATACACTCCTTTTACTTCTGTTCTTGATCAACCTTGCGGCGAACCTTTACCAAATTACGTCATACCACTCCCACTGTCACCCCACCGCCCCCGGAACTGGCGGAAGCATTTTTCTTGCAGAGGTTGGAGGTATCGGCGGCGGGTGATCGCGGAATTTTCTCTTAAAAGGGTTTGGTCCCAAAACCCATCCGTTAAAACATTATCTTTCGGTTTTAAGGTTGTTACGTGTTTGCAGATTTTTACGACGTCTTACAAGTCCTAAACCTGCACCCGAGACACGTTAGTGGTTCTTACAGTATATCGCGCGCGCAGAAAACTTAAGCAGAATACAGATAATACAGGCAGAAGGAGTTCCGCCCTTTGCGTAGGGTCGGAAACTCCCACGAATAAACTATATAGACCATAAATCTGAATGCAGAGATAACTAATATGCATACTACGCCTACAGAGCCGAGCCAAAGGACGGAATTATACTTCGCCAAACAAAACTGTTGCTGCTGCTAAACATACAAAGGAGAAATAACGTCAGACAGAACAAATAGTCCAAACGCAGATCACAGAAGGGATCTAACGAGAAAACTCCCAGACATAAACCGATAAATACCTCAGAACAGACAGAATGCAGACCGAACACCGCGGAAGGTCTACTCCGCAGGTCAGATCCCCTGAAAATGTTATATATGTGGGGGGTGAGTTCTCGAAAGAACCCAGTAAGGGGGTAGGTACGAAACAGTCAAAAGAAAACTTTAAAAACATTTTTTGCCTGCACTAAAAGGGTTAGCATGCAATGATCTAGCAGATATCCCAATCCTAAAAAGTATTATGATATGCAGAGTCATGATGCTCAGAAGTCCCGTCGGACTGTGTTAACGACCATGGTTGGCATACCAGAATCACTGGCGTTCCCATCAGTCGATAACAGGTGGTACATAACCCATACAGGTGGTCCCCGACCACTGACAGCACCCTACGGCGGCTTGTTAAGCTCACGCCGATTATCGGGATCAGAGCGCATGGTACCAGCGAAGGGGCGTACGTCCCCTAACTGTCACAGAAACGGCCTGAGCCGGTACAGAACATATAACGGGTCCGTTGTCGACCCCCGATATGCAGATCCGATATAGCAGAAGTCCAGAAATAATAACAGAAATGGGTCCGTCGTCGACCCCCGATATGCATATAGTCCAGAAATAAAAACCCTGCAAACCACTACGTACCTTGTGACTAGCCCCGGGAGTCACTGGGCCCCACCCTCGACCCGAGTACTAGCCCTTAACTAACCTAATACACATAAATGCGCATTAAGAAAGTTAAACCCCTTACCTCGACAGAAGCGGATAATCTACTGGGGTCCCCTAACGCTCCACATTAGTATCCCAGAAAATGCAGAATCGGTCTGCCAGAATCAGAAACACAGAAATAACTTTAGTTACTTCACTAAAGTTCCTTATGTTGGGAATTTATCCTTAATTACAACTTAAGTCCCTCAACTTTTCAGAGGTTTGTAAAAGTACCCAAACTTTTCCATATTTTGCAACAACACCCCAAACTTTCGGCCTTATGACAAAATCACTCAAATAAATCCCAATTTTTCCTACAACTTCCAAACATGTTAAAAACACTTAAAACATGTTTCTTTCCAACTTTCTTCAACAAATCACCCACCAAAAAAAATTCCTCAACATTTCGGCCTTAAACCAATCTTCATCAAATAATTCCAACTTTTTACCCTAACTTTAAAACATGCCAAACATGCTAAATACATGCTTCTTTTCCATGTTCAACCAAGAAAACATCATCAAACACCATCTCAAACTTAAAACATGCTTAACATGTATCAAACACCAACATACAAGAAGATCAACACCAACCATCAACCAAAATTTCATAAAACTTAACAAGGGGTTCCTCACCTTGCTGAAATTCACTCAACCCTTAGATGGTGCTGCTGTTGGAACAAAGATAACCTCCAACCCCTTGAACTTGTCCAAGAAAACAAGAACACAAGTGAGCTCCTTTCTATGGTTATTTCAAACACAAGAAGATCAAACCAAAACCACTCAACCTCACCTTGAAAACAGCTGATTTGGTAGGTAGAAGAAGTGGTAGACTTGCTGGATGAAGATCCAAGACCCAAAACTTCAAGTTGGAGTTTTCAGCACAAACATCACAACAGACCCGTTTTCGTGCAACTCAGATTTGGAGGTCTTCCCGATGTTTTTGGACCATGGCCCCTTCAGCAAAGTTGAAGCCAAGAGGTTAAGGAAGATTTCTTCTAACTACCACCAAAGCCAATTCGAACGCCAGACGTGCAGAATCAGCCACGAACAGAGGGGAAGTGTTCTGGCCAGCAAAGGAGAGAGGTGTTGCTCTTAAGCTTTCTAGCTTTTGCTCTTCAATTATTTGAGTGAGAGTTAGAAGAAATGAGATGAAATGGCTGAGATTGAGAGAGATTTTCGGACTTAAAGAGTGAAAATGGGTAATTTTATTAATTATGTGAGTGAAAAGAAGTGGTGGAAGAAAATGATTGGTGGAAGGTGGAGATGTGTAAGAGTATGGGCTTCCATACCCTTGACTTGACCAAGAAATATCTTCCCAAATTACTCATAAAAGAGCCAGCTACAATTAGGAGATAATCCCTTGTGATTATCTCCTAATTTTCCCCACCGGTGACCATTTTACCCCCCGAAACCGATTTTCCGCAAAATGCCCCGGAACTCGAAAATTGTCGTCCAACACGTAAAACACTTATAAATAACTTCAAATTCACTCCCAAACATTGAATTCCAATAATTTATCATATTCCAACATTATTCCGATAATTTACAGAATTCACAATTCCGACAGGCATTCGCCAGAAAATTACAAAACGTCGGGGTGGGTGTAACACCCACACTACAATATGAATTTGAACTGAAAAATTAAACTCATACTTAGTAATTAAACATACCTTCAAAGTCTCTTTCCAATCCCAAATGGTGAATTGTCGATCACCGGTTAATTTCCACAGGAAATTGTTGCCGGAAAAAGATGGGGTGTAACAAATTTGGTATCGAACTGGACCATCTCAACTCGTGGTATCAAACAACGTCGTCCAACGGAACAACCAGATAATATCTCGGCCTCAATAACCCTTTGCGACAGCTTAGTTACAACCATTCTGGTGCCATTACATAAACCATTTGCATGGTTCATGTTCCTCATCAAAATGATAGGGACACCAACCTTCAAAAGTAGTTCATGATTCGGTAACCCAGAAAACCTTAGCGTGTTCAAATACTCGACGGGGTATAGCTCTACTTGCGCATCAACATTCTCTGACGTTGGTGTAACTCGGTCAGCACTTAAATATGAAGTTGTTTCTCCTTCGATTCGTGCCATCATTCTGTTATTAACAATGTCGACGGTTTCGTTCTGTGGGCTCAGAATAGCACGTTCCTGAAGATACTCCCTATTAGATATCATATTGCAAATATTTGGGTATGTGATGTCTATCACGCTGTCCATGTCGTTCCCATTAGTTTCAACCAGGTACGCTTCAGGGATCTTAAGCCATGTACTATCCTCCTACTCGTTTGATAACTTTTGCAATGTTAGCTTCCCTTCCCCCAATTTAAGAAGCCAATCACTGAACAGTGCAGCATTTCCTGACAATGAGTTAATGACACGCATGTTCTGCATCAAAACATCTATCTGACATTGTGACCACAAGCGTGATGAGCATATCGTTGCAGCAACTACATCACCGCGGGTGCCACGTGGTATGACCGGTAAAATCTGCCTAAAATCACCACCAAGAACAACAGTCTTACCACCAAATATGATACGATCTGACCCTGGTATCTCCGTACGCATCAAATCACAAAGTGACCGATCCATTGCTTCGAAAGTATATCGATGTGCCATTGGGGCCTCGTCCCATATAATAAGCGACAATCGACATATTAGCTCAGCCAATGGAGTTGATTGCTTGATGTTTAAAAGAGAGTCTTTATCAATCTCGATTGGTATCTTAAACCGGGAATGCGTTGTTTTACCACCAGGCAATAGCAAAGAGGCAATACCAGATGACGCAACAGCAGGTGCTATCTTTCCTTCTGATCTTATTCGAGCCAATATAGTACGCCAGAGATATGTCTTCCCTGTACCACTGCTACCGTACACAAAAAAGAAACCCCCACCACCCATATCAGATGACTGCACGATAGAGTTGTACACGGTGAGTTGTTCCGCATTGAGACCATTGAATAGAGTGTTGTGTGCATCCTTCAATACAGTCTTATTGTAATTCAGTTCCTCAAAAATCAATGAATTATCCTCTAGCACCATCGAACTCAAATTAGGATACGGCATTCCCTCATAGTCTTTAAGTGAACGACCCAACCGATTTAATAACTTTTCAATCTCAAATAAACCGAAATTAAAGATCTCATCTTCGCTTAACATAAGATCAGAAATGCCTCTAATCCTCCGCTGGTTAAATAGCACATCTTCAGACAACACTTCCCTGTTATCCATCCAAAGAGCGATCGGGTCAGATACCTGGCACAACGTAAGGATAGTGACAAAAAGCTCTCGTAGATTGGTCGCCATGGCCCACTGGGACGCCTCACGTATGGCCTCATGCCATTCACCATCTCCTTCCAACAAACCTAATGTCATGCAAGCATCTCTATACGTCGGATGGAGAACCCCATTTCTTGCTTCGGATGTCATCAAACGACGTAGGCCCTCGTACTACATTCAGTAATAACCTAAGGTAGTAACGCTCACCAGCTGTTGGATGTACAAAATAAAGACGTCCGATGGTTTTACCCCTTATACGTCGTGACCACCGCTTTGTCTGCTTATTCCAGGTGTATTTACTCGGGAACTCGACATACGTCAAATGACGTGCTTCCAGATCGGTCCGATTACACTCCATCCAACCAAGAAACTTCGTAACACTTTCAGCATGTGTCTGGACAACATCGTTAAGGTTGGATGCTGAATTAAACACGATGCTCTGCTCGTTCGGAAGATGGAATGACAACCGATCGACTGCAGGTTTGTGCTTGTGTATGAAGTATCCAAAGATACGCCAGCACGCCTCAGACGCAGAAATATACCCGCAGTCCATATACTGTTTAAGCTCATCAACTTGTTGTACTACTGTGCGTCCACCTGCTTGCGATGCACCTTGATCTCGTTCAATTAAAACCATTGAACGATCAGAGCCTTTGTGCATGTACTTGCATAAATACTTAACGCACATATCTCTATTGGTCTTTTCCACACATACGTGACAATCATGCTTCACAACCAGATCCACATTATGGGGGACGACCCACCCATTATCTAAGATTGTCCCGTTTCTAACCACTGTATAACTAGTGGGCCGTCTCCGATAGATTGGGTAACCATCCTCAGCAACTGATGTCTCCATTTGTAATTTCTTTGGATAACGTTTTGAATATTTCTTATCCAACATACATGGACATCGCGGATTTGCATTACCGCATGGCCCATGCATCATATGTGAAGAGACAGCGTTAAATGCAATGGGGTCTGTCTCTGGATTGGGTAGCTCGGCAGATATATATCGATCAATGGACTTATGATCCTTTAACTTATCATCAGGGTGTAAGAACACCGCGATATGTGCATGTGGGAGTCCGCGTTTCTGAAACTCAATAGTCACAACAACTGCAATACGACACACGGCTGCACCATTAGTTTGCATGTAGTATCAATCTAAACTATAGAATTAATATAACGAATATGTATAACTTACCTCCAGTGCATCTTCCAAAAATTTATTTCTTGGTGACATCAACCAGTAGGGAATGCAATTTCATCTCAAAAACTCGTGCGATTACATCCGGCCTATCCTCGGGTTTTTGACCAGGTATGAGTTCGAGGAATTTTGTGATCTCATTCCATTTAGGGTTGCATGTCATTGTTATGAACAATTCAGGATGACCTAACCATCGACAAATTGCCATTGCATCCTGGTATGCTTGAATCATATATCGAGGACCACCTGTAAATGATGACGATAATATACACGGTCGACCGGACCGTGTTGCATCTGAATCACCTCTAGCAACCGCGTCCTCCAGGCCATACAACACCTCACAGCGAAACTTGTCCTGGTTCCTCCTTAGAAAGCCAAAACGCTCCTCCAGAATACAACAGTAAGCGTAAACCACATATTGCTGAAACAACCTCCCACCGCGTAATATCGTAGAATACACACCAGTTCAATTATGCAGTTGGAATGCGTAAAATTCGCGCATTGTGACGTGTTTTCGAACAGCATTTCCCATGCCTTGCCGTTGCTCTATACGTTGCCTGTATCCATCTTCACCATTTGGAATAAGAACGGGAAAATGAAGAGCCATCAATTTTGGGTGGTCAACTTGTATACGTTGGGCGCCATGATCTCTATCAAAGATAACAATATCTCTCGTATAACCCTCTTCCTCGTCAAGACCAACCGTCAAAGCAGCCACCTCACTTGATGTTGGGAGATTATATCTACGACCATCCCGGATCGGGATGACAACAATCTTATTTTCACAGTAACACATCGGACTGGCGATGCATGTCCCTAGCACAACGAAACTGGTGGACCAGTTGGTTGTGGTCATTGAACATGTTCGTCAAGCCTTCAACAATGTCCACATCAGTTTGCATATGATTACCGTTACCAAAACTTCTCAACCGGTTTTCCACCTCGTTATCCATATCATAAAAATATAACTGTGGAAATCTAGGTCGATGACCTTTAGAAGGCACCAATGACCCAATCCGGTGATGGTTCTCTCCTTTTATGCGGAATACATATGGACCGCCCCCATCATTTATGCGAGTGTCTATTTCACCGCCTGTAGACGTGAAAGAGAACCGACAGTTAAATTCTCGTATGTTGCGCCGGAAATGAGATGCCTTTGCACTGCCATTACCATCCAACAATTCCTTCAAATACTGAGGTGGTTCAATCTCCATGGGTAACTGAATTTTTCCATTCATGCAACACACTGAGAATGTCGGGTTCCTAGGTGATTTTGTCCGAGCACTTCGTTCTAATTCCCAAACGATTGCTCGACAATGCGGATTAGGGCAAACGTGATTTGGTGGACCAAAATCCTCCTTTTCAGTGACCCTCCCTACAGATACACACAAATCATTACATGTGCATCATCTATTCAAAGTGGTCAAAAGGAAGGAAGAAAGCTATGACCGTACTTTCATGTCGGTTCGAATAGGTTCGAATTATCGTATCCTCATCCTCTTCATCTGGTCCAGGCGTTCCATTGTCTATTAATCCAAGCAATCATGTGAATTGAACATGTCAAATCAATTGAATGTAGATTCTAAATCAACTCAAAGTAACCGAAAATACCTTCAATTGTAGTATCATCGTAGTAATGAATTCAATAGTACGACCACCGCACCAATGCTCATCAATGATGCATCTCCGTTTATCGATCCGTTGTGGTGCAATGACGATTCACCGTGCTCAAAACACCAAGAGTTGTGGGCGCTGGGTACTTCGTTGCGTTACACAAGACACGGGAGGTCGTGTACTTGTTTGGGACAATGGTGTCATGTAGTTAATGGGTTCCCTATTCGTTATATCAGAGAAAGGGGTACGATCCATCTGTAACATTGGTTGGACCGCCCGTTCATGAGTGGTACTTGTTATTTGAGCAATTGGAACTATGTTTCCTCCCCCTTGTACAGCTCGGCAATGCATGTACGTATGTGAAATGCTGTTGGGATACGCTCTATTCGAGATCCCGACAACATTCTCGTTCATACAATTGGCACCACGGGTATGAGATCGAGGTCCATTTGATAATCGAGACGTAGACCAACGAGAACGTAAAAGTCGTGCACGTTCTGCCCTATTCTCACTCATGTTTGTACACCTATGTACAAACAAATAGTGAACATATAGTCCACAAACTAACTGTCCTAAATAAAGGATCATACATGCATCTAAATATAGATAATTATATTGGAAATAAAATGAACAATGTAAATGATAATTATAACCATATACATATGCGTGAAATATTTAAATAATAGTATTATTCACTACAATTATATCTAATCCCTAATTTCAATGATTTTTTTTAATGTAGTCATGAGTACATTGGTCTCAAGTCACAACATCATATCATTTAAAAAGATACTTTATTTCACCATGGTTGAATTGTTAAACTTATTTTAAGAATAATTAATAAGAAAATGTATCCATGAAACAATTTCATAATAAATATCGTTAATATAAATGTTCTGGTTGTATTTATGTGGAATAAGCAATAAAAAAAGTTTACTTATAATAAATGGTAAAATAATATTAAAGTGTGCAGAACTAATATTTTAATTAATAACTTTAACGAAAAAAATTGTAAAATGTGAAATTTTGAAATTTGATAGTTTTTTACATTCATGTTATTTAATCAGACTTCACAAATAAAGGTTGATAGTTATAAGGTACTCAATTTTTTAAATCACAAGATTCAATAGCATACGTAAAAAATAATTTATTAAAAATTGGATAGTGGTTTACTTAACATCATTTTAAAATTCTATGATTCAAATTTTAATTTTGAGTTTGAAAGGGCTCAGATTGAAGATAAAACGAAAGTCATAGGTGTTGTTTGTAATTAATACTTGAAGCTAAAAATATCTAGGAGTTAAATACCGAATAAACCAATCCCTAACATGGAACTTTAAGGGCAGATGTGGTATTACACACGAAACTAATTACTGACCCTATCACTTCATCATGCGTACAGACTTTTAATTTTCAACTCATTCCCAACATCTTCTAACCCTATATTTGACTCTCTCTCTCTCTCTCTCAACCATACCTCACCTCTTCCTTCACACAAAGATACAAACCGATTGTTCTTCAAAATCCCTGCAGCTCTATATTTGGCCCCTAATCAGTTCTTTTGTTTACCTTTTGTTTTTTAGATCATTTCCGTAGCACAACTTTGGTTTTTTGCTTTTTCATTTTTCTTCCTTTCTTTCGGTTCAAATGAAACGAACCATTTATAAAGGACGAATCTGTTCATTTCGGAGATTAATTCATGTTTTTCATTTATCTTCTAAGTTTTTGTGGGTTTTTTTGGCCTGATCTGAGATCAAGGCCTATATTCACACGCGTTCCTTCTGTATTTGGAAGATTAATTTTTTTATTGTCACCCCACCGCCCGGAACACCGGAAGCGCGGTTGTCGAGTGGTTGCGGAAGCTTGCGAAGACGGCGGCAGGTGAACGCGGAGTTCTCTTAAATAGTTTTTGAGTGGACCTGAAACCCAACCCTTAAAACGTTTTCCTTTCAGTTTTAAGGTTAAGTCGTGTTGCAGATTTTACGACATCTTTCTAGTCCTAAACCTGCACCCGAGACACGTTAGTGGTTTTACAGAATATCGCGCGCGCAGAAAAGCAGATAAAATATACAGGCAGAAGAAGTTCCGCCCTCTTCGTAGGGCCGGAAACTTCCTACGAAATAGATACAACCCAAGTACTGAAACTAACCTACATGCAGAACATTTACAGAGCCGAGTCCAAAACAGTAATAATACCTTGCTAGCTAGTACTGCTGTGCTGCAGAACATAAACAGGAGAATATAAGTCAAACCCAACTCAAAAAGATCACACAAGTATCTAACGAGAAAACACCCCCAACTTAACAAATAGTACCTTATAGCCAAAAACGCACAACGATAATCAAGGGAAATCTACACCGCAGTCGCTTGCCCGGATCCTCGAAACCATAATAAGTGGGGGTGAGTTCTCGAAAGAACTCCGTAAGGGGGTAGGTACGGTAGTGGTAAAACCTTTAAAAACATTTCCCGCATAAAAGGGTTAGAATGCCATGAACTAGATAATACAAATTCTAAATATATCGTGATTATGACATGCATATGTGATGATGCTCTTAAGTCCCGTCGGACAGGTGGTACACCAATACAAAGGTTCCCGAACCCTCGACAAAGACTCCTACGCCGCTTGTTAAGCTCACACTGATGATCGGGTCATAACGCGTGGTACCAGCGAGGGAGATATCACCCCTAACTGTCGGACCCAAAACGGCATAAAGCCAACACATAACATCGTGAGTTAACGACCACGGTTGGCATACCGGCTTAGGTCCCGGCGTCCCCGTCAGCCGAACTCACGGACTTCTCACGTACCAACATAAATATGGGTCCGTTGTCGACCCCCGATAAGCAAGTCCGATATGATAAAAGTCCAACCCATATTTAAGCAAAACCCTGCAGACCACTACGTACCATGTGACTAGACCCGGGAGTCACCGGGCCCCACCCTCGACCCAAGTACTAGCCCTTAACTAACCTAATACACATGAAATGTGCATTAAGGAAATTAAACCCCTTACCTTGGCCAAACGGAAACTCTACTGAGGCCACCTACACCTCGCAGCAAAACCCCGGGAAAACCCGGCTCCCGGCCCGAAAAGTGGTAAAGTGACTTTTGAAGTCCCGCACTACACCACCAACACCGAAACAAGCTGGACAACCAAACAAAGAAATGAAACTACCAAAACACGATACTGGAACCCAAACCCGCGCAATCCCGCACTTTTCCGCAAAATTCCACAGAAAGCTCGGTTTCTCAAACCGAGCTAGAACATCCTTACCCAAACATCCACAAACACATCCAAATCATAAAATCCAGATTCCAGACACTTTTACCCGCAACCCCGCAAAAAGGTAACTTTTTCACCT
Source organism: Stellera chamaejasme (assembly GCA_024586325.1). NCBI lineage: Eukaryota > Viridiplantae > Streptophyta > Magnoliopsida > Malvales > Thymelaeaceae > Stellera > Stellera chamaejasme. Next base: position 31,388,318 of record CM044981.1, read on the forward strand.
ATTGTCCGAAAATGACGGTCCAAACATCATTTCGAACCTACTTCCATCCACAATACCAATTCACCATCCAAATTACCCAAAACACAACACCAACCTAACTAAAGTTTCATTCCAAAATTCGCTAACCACCAACTTTTTACCATTCATCCAAATCAACCCATTCAAAGTTCCAATTGCTTACTTTAACCACCAATTTCACTTCTTAAGCATGCTTACTAACCAATTACACCTTAATCACCCAAAATCAACCAAAACCCTTAACCAAATAATTCGCCATTTGGGCATTTCTTTAAACATGGTGTTCTTCCAAAATTAAACCTTGATTCCTACTCTCCTCCATACCAAGAACAACATACTTAAACATGGAATCAAGAGAATCATCATAACACATAGCAAGGAGTAAACTCAATTCGGTTTCAACTCTTCTTTTCCAACCAAAATTCATGCTTCAAACTTGCTAAAACATGAAGAAGAAAAGCTTACCAAAAGATTAAACCCAGCTTGTTAAACCTCAAAACCCGAAACTTCAAATTTGAGTTTTCAGCACCAACATCACAGCAGACCCGTTTTCGTGCAGCTCAGAATTGGAGGTCTTCCCGACGTTTTTGGACCATGGCCCCTTCAGCAAAGTTGTAGCCAAGAGGTTAAGGAAGATTTCTTCTAACTACCACCAAAGCCAATTCGAAACACAGAAGGACAGATTTAGCCACGAACACAAGAGAAGTATTCTGGCCAGCCAATGAAGAGAGTTCAAGAACTTACTAAGAACATGGAGAAGAGAAGCTTACCAAATCTTAAGCCCAATCCTTGATGAACTCAGCCAAGGATGAAGAACACTTGGGAGCTTGAAAATGGAGATGAAGTTGGCGGATGAGTGATGAGGAAGAAGAAGAAATGAATTAAATTGGCATTTTTGGCATAATACTTCTCTTTTATGCCAAAATGTGGTGGGCCATGGGACACTTGTCCCATGACAAAATAGTCATGCCCATGACTCACCACAACCCAAAAATATCTGAAATGCCAAGTGTTGGCGCGCCAATCCCGCGCCAACGCCAACCGCGTAATTCCCGACGACGCGCGTGAAAACCCGAACCAAAATCCGCCATGCCAAAATCCACAAAATTACCATAAAAACCGCCTCGTGAAATAACACGTCAAACACCGGCCGCCGAAAAACTTCCATCCCGAGCCCCGGAATCCCGCCCCGAGCCCCGGAGTCGCCGGGACCGAACGTCCCCATCCCAAAATATATACTCCGTAAAAAGGTGCGGAATGTTCCCACGATCCCAAATATGCAAACGGTTTCCTTTTCCGAGGTCCAGGAGCACTACCGAGCCCGCCAGACGCCCCCAGACAAGTCCCTACTTAAAAATATTTTCCGCGGAAATGTCCGGGGTACTGTAGGACCTCAAATCCAGAAGGATTCCCAAAAATAATCCCTGTAAGACTCGGAGCTCGCTGAACGCCCGAAAACATGACCCGCAGCCAAAACCGAAGCCCCGGTCACCTGTGTCACAATCCGCCGGGGTGACCATACCAATTTTCACAATACGCAAAACACTTAATTAACCACATAATTAAAATTCACATACTGATTACATAAAATAATCACAAGTCATATGTTATCTTAAAATTACAGTATTTGACCTTCCGGCGGATATTTACATAAAAGGCAAAACGTCGGGGTGGGTGTAACAACCTCCCCCTAGGACTCTTGGTCCTCCAAGAGTGACCTCAAAAGCCCGAACTCGTCCGGATATCGACTTATCAGTCCTCGCTCTGTCTCCCAAGTCGCCTCCCGATCTGAATGGTGTGACCACCGAACCTTGATCATCGGAATCGACTTGTTGCGAAGTCTCCGAACATCTCTCGGCCGTAAAAGCTATCGGTACCTCTCGGTAAGATAGATCTGCTCGAGCTCAACCTCCTCTACCGGAATGATCTCGACTGGTATCCAAAATGCACTTCTTCAACATGCTAACATGGAAGACGTTATGCACCCTGCATATATTCGGAGGTAAAGCCAAACGGTAGGCAACCCCGCCTATACGTTCCGTAATCTCGTAGGGACCAACATACCTTGGGGCTAACTTACCCGCCCGCCAAATCGGACAGTCCCCGAGTCGGTGCAACCTTCAACCAAACCCCGTCCCCCACCTCAAACTCCAGCTTACGGCGTCTCTTGTTAACGTATGAGGTGGTCCTATCATTTGCGGCCTTCATCCGCATCTCGAATCAAACGGATCTTCTCCGCTGCCTCCTCTATGAGTTCGGGACCAATGGTCATCCCGTCCCGAGGCATCTGTCCAACAAAGGTGGCGTCATGCATCTCCGACCATACAAAGTGCCTCATAAGGTGCCATACCGATAGTAGCCTCGGTAACTGTTGTTATAGGAGAATTCTACTAACGGTAGGTGCTGATCCCAATGTCCCCAAAATCCGTAACACAACTCCCGAGCATATCTTCAACAATCAATAACCCTCTCTCGACCGCCCATCCGTCTCGAGGATGATATGCCGTGCTCAGTGAAGTCGCGTGCCCAGAGCCTTATGAAAGGCACCCCAAAACCTCGCGGTAAATCGTGGATCTCTATCAGATACGATGGAGTCTGGTACTCCATGTAGTCGCACGATCTCCCGAATGTACAACTGGGCAAGCTTCTCCAGCGAGTCAGTCACTCGCATCGGCAGAAAATGTGCACACTTAGTCAGCCGGTCGACTATGACCCAAATAGCATCGTGATGCGCTCTAGTCGGAGGTAAACCAGTCAGGAAATCCATCGTAATGTTACCCCACTTCCTGACAGGTATAGGTAGAGTTTGCAGCTGCCCAGCTGGTTTCGGTGCTCTACCTTGACACGCTGACAAGTTGCACACTTCGCCACAAAGGCGGCTATGTCCCTTCTCATCCCTGGCCACCAAGTGAGATCGAAGGTCGTGGTACATTTTCTCACCTCCGGGTGGATGCTCAAACCGCCGGAGTGCGCCTCTCCCAATAATCGATCCCGAATCGACGATTCATCCGGTACATGAGGCGACTCCGGAAGTACAGCAATCCTCGCTTGTACTCAAAGTGTGGTCGCAAGGCTCCTTTGTCCTCTCCCGAGAGCTTCCTCAAGCCTACGTCTCGACTGTGCCTCTCGGATGTCGGGCCACCAATCAGACTCGGATCACAAAGTGCAGATCCGAGCTTGCTCCCACCGCTCCCACCGATGCCAAAGCAACATCAGATCTGACCCCTCGGCCTTGTTCTCAAGATTCCCACCATTTACAATACCCGTGTACTTCCCGCTTAAAGCATCCGCCACCGAGTTCCCCTTGCCGGCGGTGTACTCGATGGTGCAGTCATAATCCTTCATGTACTCGAGCCACCGTCTGCCTCATGTTCAAATCCTTCGTGTGAACAGATACTTCAAACTCCTATGGTCGGTGAAAATCAAAACCTGTTGCCGAGTAAGTAGTGCCTCCACCGCTTGAGAGCGTAAACGATCGCAGCTAACTCCAAGTCATGCGTCGGGTAGTTCTCGCTCATGTGGTCGCATCTGCCTCGACCCATACGCGATGACATGCTGCCCTTGCATCAACACGCAACCAAGCCCCGCCCTGACGCGTCAAGAAAGATCACGTAAGGTAGTGCCGGGTCTGGTTGGCTCAAAATCGGAGCATGTGTCAATAACCGCTTGAGTTCCTGGAAGCTGTCCTCGCAAGCTGAGGACCAAACAAACGGCTGACCCTTCTTGGTCAACTGAGTGAGCGGTGATGCAAGTATGGAGAATCCTGGTACAAATCTGCGGTAGTACCCTGCCAAACCCAGGAAACTCCGAATGTCCTTGACCGTCCGTGGCTGCCTCCACTCCTCAACTGACTTGGTCTTCTCTGGATCCACTGATATACCACGCTCCCCCACGATGTGACCCAGAAAAGATACCTCCCGCATCCAAAAATCGCACTTAGAGAACTTGGCGTACAGCTGGTTGTGCGCAAGTGTCTCCAGTACAGTCCTCAAGTGTTCCTGATGTGATTCCTCATCGGGAGAATAGACAAGAATGTCGTCGATGAAGACTATCACAAAGGAATCCAGATACGGGCGGAACACCCGGTGCATCATGTCCATGAATGCAGCTGGTGCGTCACAAACCAAATGGCATGACGGTGCACTCATAATGCCCGTACCGAGTGCGGAAAGCAGTTTTGGGAATGTCCTCTTCCCTTATGCGAAGCTGGAAGTAACCTGACCGCAGGTCGATCTTCGAAAACACCCTAGCTCCTCTGAGCTGGTCAAACAAGTCATCGATCCTGGGTATCGGATACTTGTTCTTGATCGTGATGGCATTCAACTGTTGATAGTCGATGCAGAGTCGAAGAGTCCCATCCTTCTTCCTGACAAGCATAACTGGGGCTCCCTAAGGTGAAGTACTGTCGAATAAACCCCTTTTCCGTAAGATCCTCGAGCCGCTTCTTCAGATTCAGCCACTCCACGATCGCCATCCGATAAGGAGGGATGGAAATCGGAGTCGACCCTGGCTGCAACTGAATCTCGAAAGTGATCTCTCTCCTAGGTGGCATACCCGGTAACTCCTCTGGAAAGACATGCGGAAAATAACGGACTACAGGAATCTGATCTAACTCTGAGCGTGTACCTGTAGTGTTAAGACCAAGTAGTCCTCCTCACCAACAACTGGAATGTGCTCCAATATGCTCAGCTCCATACTCTGCTCCACTGGCTTCTGTGGGTAGCCAATCTGCACGACCTCTCCGGAAACTAGAATCTGATGCTTGGCGCAGTCGATCTTCACATCGTGCTGCGACAACCAATCCATCCCCAGAATAACGTCGTACTTGGACGTATCCAAGATCAGTAGCTGAGACTCGATCTGATGACGCCCAATACTCAGGATACATTCCTGAGCAACCTCGTTCGAGTACAGACACGTCCTACCAAGCATGGTGCATAAACGACTACACTCGCCGTATAGGTGATAGGCGTAACTAGAGATGTCGCACATCTCCCGATATAGCAGAAATGGAAGCGCCGGTGTCAAATAATGCATTAACTGGTACATTATTTAAAAGGATAATACCTGCTAACGCTCCCTGCTGAGACGTGCCGGCCTGCTCGATCTGATAAACCCTTGGGCCGGGTAGTCCGTCAGATCTTGGGGGTGGCGCAACTGTGGCCTCGAGGTGGAGCTCTCAAAGCCCCCTGCACAACCGCTGCCCTGGATGGCCACTGGCCGGTGGTCTCTCGGTGGAGGTCTGCCGCCAAACCGTGTCTGCGACACCCAATGGTCCGTGGCACCGAACTTCGTGCACTGCTCGCCGCTCAAGCACGCCCGACCTCATGACGCCTCGCCAGCCTCGACATACTGCAATCGTGTAAAAGGAGTCGTGCTCATGCCCGCCAAATCTGCCCGGCTGCTCGCCCACGCTGCTGCTATTACGGTCACCCCGAGCGGGTTGCGACGGGTGACCCGGCTCCGGTTTTGGCCTCGCGGTCACGTTTTCGGCGTACAGGCGGCTCTCGAGCCCTATCCGAGTATCATTTTGGCGAACCCTTCCGTATTTGAGGTCGTGTGGGTCCCCCGGACGTTTCCGCCGAAAATATTTTTCTGGCGCCGGGGGGTTGTCGGGGTCGCCTCGGGACGTACAGCGGGCTCGGTAGCGCTCTCAAGATCTCAGTTTGAGAAGCCGTTTGTAGTTTTGGAGTCGTGGAAACGTCCCGGTGGTGGTTGTGGAGTTTAATATTTGGGGCGGGACGTTCGGTTCGGGCGACTCCCGGGCTCGGACGGGAATCCCGGGGCTCGGGATGGAAATCTTCTGACGGCTTTTGGGTAAGTTGAGTTATAATTTAAGATGGAATTTATGAGTATTTTTATAGAATTTTGGAGTGACGGAATTTCGGTTCAGGTTGTCACGCTCGAACGTCGGGTTTTGGTTCGGGTTCAGCGAGCTCGGTAGGACACTCCGGAAAAGTAAATGAACTTTTGAAAAATGTTCTGTGAATGTTATAATATTCTGAGGGTTGTGTCCAAGTTTCGTTAATTTTGGAATTCGGTAATTATTTTTGGGCAAAAGAATTGGAACTTTCGGAAAAGTCGGGAGATAAATTGGAAATTGGTTGCAAAATTAAAGTATTTCAGCATGGGTGCAGCAGCTACTTTCGGCAGCAATTGGGAAAGAGATAGGGACACTTGTCCACTTATAATTTAAGATGAAAAAGAAGGGATTATTATATAAGGCTATTATTATTTCATAAATCCATTTAATTTCTTTTCTTCTCTTCTTCTTCCTCTCTTCTTCACGCCATTGTCACTGTTCACAGCAGCTCCAAGTGCTGCAATCTTGGCTGAAACTTCATGGGTTTAGGCTCCAAAAGATTGGTAAGCTTCCTTTCTTCTTCTCTTTCAAGTTTGGAAACAAGAAAATGTTGGAAAAGAGAGGATTTTGAAAAATTGATTTGTTCTTGGCTATGTGCTAGAGTGATCCTCTCCTCCCATCTTTTAGTATGTTGTTCTTGGGCTTGAGAGGAGTAAGAATCTATGGTTAGATTTTGGAAAAACTCCATGGAAGATGGAAACCTAGGGTGCTGAAATTTGAATGGAAAATTCTAAAATTGTGTGTGTTTGTGTTCTTGGATCATGCTCTTAGTATGTTGTTCCTTGCATGATTCTAAGACTATCTATGGTTTCAATTTGAAGGAAAACATGTTGGGTAGAAAACCCCTCTTTGGGGCGAATTGTAATGTGAAGAGGTTTTGTTGTTTTGATGCAATTGGTTAGTAAGTTTGGTTAGGAAGTGAAATTGGTGATTAGTGGGATTAATTGGAAGCTTGAATGGGTGGATTTGGAGGTGTGGTGGAAAATTGGGTTAGGGCCGAATTGTTGAGAGATTCTTTTTCCATGTGGATGTTGTGTTTTGATTAAATTGGATGCTAAATTGGTAATGTGGGTGAAAGTAGGTGCGTTATGGTGTTTGAAATACCATTTTCGGGTTAGAAATGAGAAAGTTAGTTTTATACGAGTTTACCGGGAAAAGTGTCTGGAATGCGGGTTTAAGGGTTGGAATACGTTTGTGGGAGTTGGAATAACAAGGTTCTAGCTCGGTTCAGAAAACCGAGCTTTTGTGGAATTTTCCGGAAAGTGCGGGTTTGTGCGGAAATTGTTTTCTCGGGGTTTGTTTGGATGTGTTCGATCCAACTATGGTTGTACAAATTTGATTCTGCGTTGGTGGAGTAGCGTGGACCCGTAGGAGCCAAGTTGTGCATTTCGGATCGGGAGTCGGGATTTTCCGAGTGTTGGGCTGCGCGCGCGCTTCGAGGTAAGGGCTTAATTGGTAAAATGTATGTTTGTTCCGCTTTCAAGGCCCGGAAAACCTTAGAGGTCCGGGTTCTTATTCTGCTCGTATGTGTATATCGTATGATACTTCGCTTTTCATTTGTGCATTGTTATTATTGTTTGTTCTCGATTCTCGTGACGAGACCCGTATGGTCGAGGGACCACGGGTGCTCTTTGGTTCGCTTCGTATCCGCACCAGAGTGCCGACATTTCGATCCGTGTCCGCACCGGAGGGTGCCGACATTCTATGTATATCCGCACTGGGGTGCCGATATACTTCTGTGACCCTACGACAGTTTGGGGATCGCGACCCACCGGCACCGTGCTATCTGCTCTGCTCGACCAGTATATTCGACCTCTCGCCGAGGGCCGCCGTTACATGGTCGCTCGCGGTTGGACCGCATATGTTGGATTCTGATTTACGTTATGCTTTATGTTCATATGTACATGCATATGCCGTGATATTCTGCTTTTGCAGTGTTCGATTGTTGCCCCGGGGCAAACCGCACTTTTACCTTAAGCCCTTACCGGGTCCTTTCGAGGACTCACCCTTTTATTTGTTTACCATCTTTCAGTAGCCTCGACAAGCAACCAGCGGAATAGAGATCCGCGGTGCTTCCCGACATTTTGGGTTCTCAGAAGAAGAAGTACCACGTGCGGGAATTCTTGAGCGAGAGGCTTCGATTCCGCACTTAGGTATATATATAGGATTTTGTTTAATGGCTCAGAGCTGTAGCCGCATGCATGTAGATCAGATCATGAATTTGTATATGCCATATGATCGGAAATATATTCTGCCTTTGATGCCTTCTGAGTCGAGGGCGGAGCCCCGACTTGCCTATATTGGATTTGTTATGATATGAATTCAGTGTTTCTGTGGTTGTTGCGATGAGCAATGTTTGGCATACCATGAACTGCTTGGTTGGTATTTTGTCGAGTTATCATGTATACTTGCCATGTATGGGTTCTGTAGGTTGCTAGTCGATACTCGTTTGTTCTGTGTTTGAGCTCAATGCTCCGCTGCCGCTCCGCCTCCGCAACCGGGCGGGGTGGCTGTGACAAGTTGGTATCAGAGCCAGGTTGGGTCGGATTGACCCAAAAGGTAAAGTATGTTTGGTTTTGATATGAAATGTGGAAGGCAAGTATACAAGTCCGAGGGTGGACTTTTGGAGTAAGTTAAGTCTGTTCATGGTTAAGTACCTGCGGAAGATGACTTCAAGTGCGAGCCACTGGTTCTACGTTTCATTCGGGGCGGTTCTCAGACGGAGACTGGCCACCTCCTTATTTGAACCACCTTGGAATGGGTGTGGAGCAGCGGGCGGTTCTTTGAAGCATTTTTGAAGGTTTAGAAGTTGGACTTCTGGTATGATCCGGGTACTTTAATTCATTGTTTGGTATATGGTGTGATTCTGTGATATGAACATGAACTGATTCTGTGTTTGAGGATTTGATATTTGGTTGTGTGATTCTAAAATGAATTTCTGCATCATGCATTGCATTACACTACAGAGCCTTAGAATACTGCTGCTGGCTTTTGGATAGATGGGGAAGAGTTAGTTGATTTGGACTTTTGGATATGGGATAAGTTGGCTTTGGTTGGACTTGGTTTAAGGGAATGTTTACTACACGCGAACAACGTGTTTTGGTACCGGAGGGGCGGGACTGGGATCCCACACCTCCGTGGAATAGGATACGGGTTCAGCGTAACCCAGGGTCTGAACAACCACACTCACCGCCCCCGAGGCTTAGCTGTCGTAGGGACCCCTCTCTGATTTGGTATTACCGCCAGCTTAGCTGGTTCAGGGGCGGCAGTAGGCATGGGAAGATCTGATTATGCCACGGTAAGGGCATTTTGATTAGGTGGTGATAGCGAGACTTAAGCCACTGCTCGCCATAGTTTTGGGATCGGTAAGTGAGTGACTCTGACAAGGGTGGTCACTACGACACCTAGACTTCTCGTCGGACCCATTAACGACGAGGAGATCTGGGGCACCAGTCTGGCGAGGTCAGACTTTTGGAGAGATTTTAGAGTTTGAACCCCCCCCCCCGAGGTTCAATGACCGAGAAGGGTCTGGGGTAGTAGAGATTTGGTTTGCAGGAGTTGACAAACTCCTGGGGGAGGCTACATTTTTCCCAAAGAAGGCAAATGGGATGTAGCCAGGGATCTGCGTTAGGCACAGTTCGATGAGCTTCATCAGGGAGACAAGATTGTCGGAAAGTTTGAGTGAGAGTTTGATCGGCTGGTTTACTACGTACCGTAGTACTATGGAATGGAAGTATAGAAGGCCAAGAGGTTTATTTCGTCGACTGCGCCCCGAGTTCAGGTGGGTTTTGAGACCTTTAGACATTACTTTGTTTCGGGAAGCGGTTATTGGGCTCAACTCCTCGAGCAAGAGGAGGTTGAGAGTCGCTTCACCTTGCAATGAGGTTAAGGGTGTACGAGGGGCTCCACACAGCAGGGACCCCGGCAGATTTCCTGACCGCCAAATAGGCCTCGGCGCTTTTGTAGAGGTAGAGGGGGAGCACCACCGCACGATCTTATCCGATTAGCGTAGGTATCATTCCGGTTGAATTTGTTATCGGCAGAGGGCCGATGTTTACGCTGCAGGTCCGACACTCTTTGGTAATGGGATTGCCCTCTTATTGTAGGGCAGGGGTCAGCAGGAAGTTCTGTAAGGTACTATATTTCCGAATGAGATACCGGTTCGTGCGTTATTTGATATAGGAGCATTTGTTCCCATTGTAACACCGAAATGTGTTACATTTCTGTATCTGTCTGTTAGTACCTTGCCTCAAACGCATTTAGTAAAAACTGCAGGAAGTCAGTTTCTGTTTTCCAATGAGATGGTTCGGGGTTGTGCGATATCTGTAGGCGGACATCTGATAGTATCGGATTTGTTGGTTTTAGACACGCCGAACTATGATATTATTCTTGGGATGGACTGGCTATCCAAGAACTCTGTGCACGTTGATTGTGCAACCCGTAGCATTATGGTTTCTGGAGAGGTACTACCTCTCACGACTCCGACTGGTTTGACTATCGCACAAAGACAAGAAGGAGCTACGCATTCTGGATCACCGCCGATAGTTGGTGTAGGGAATGCTATGATCTGAATGAAGCTGGTATTAGGTTGAAGTTGGATGGTTTACCGTTGGTTCGAGATTTTCCGCAGGTATTTCCGGAGGAGTTGCCCGGATTACCTTAAGAGCGGGGAATTGTGTGTGACATCCACCTGCAGTCGGGTACTGCTTCGGTATCTATTCCTCCTTATCGGATGCCTATTTCTGAGATGCAGGAGTAGAAGAAGCAACTGGAGGAATTACAAAGAAAAGAGTTTCATCCGACCGAGCACTTCAGCACGGGGTGCTCTGCTCGCTTTGTTAAGAAGAATGATGGGACACTCTGACTTAGTATTGATTACAGACGGTTGAATGCTCTTATTGGGAAGAATAAGTATCCGTTACCGAGGATTAACGATCTTTTTGATCAACTTCAGGGTTCGAGAGTTTTCTCAAAGATTGATCTCCAATCTGGGTACTTTCAGCTTAAGGTGAAGAAAGATGACATACTTAAGACTGCTTTCCGCACCCGATGTGGACACTTTGAGTTTACGGTCATGCCGTTCGGGCTGACAAATGCTCCAGCGGCATTAAGGGATCTGCATCGGGTATTCACCATACTTGGACTCATTTCTGGTGGTTTTTATTGATGATATTCTAATATATTCTCGGGATGAGTATTCGCATCGGGATCATCTGAGGGTGGTTCTGCAGACACTTTGGGAACATCAGCTTTATGCTAAATTCTCAAAGTGTGAGTTCTGGATTCGGGAAGTCACTTTTTCGGGACACATTATATCTGAGTATGGTCTGTCTGTGGATTCAGAGTAGGTGAGGGCAGTTCGGGATTGGAAACAACTTACCACGGTACGGGAGTTCAGGAGCTTCCTGGGGTTAGCAGGATTTTATCAGAGGTTTGTACCAGGGTGTTCTATCCTAGCATCTCCACTTACGCAGTTGACCAAGAAGGGTCAACCGTATTTATCCGGTTTGATAGGTGTGAACGGAATTTTCAGAAGTTGAAACGGCAGTTGACTAACGCTCCGATTCTGACTCTTTCAGATCCGATCTTACCGTATGTGGTTTATATGGATGCTTCCACGTCTGGTTTGGGATGTGTGTTGATGCAGGAGCGTTTTGTGGTAGCTTATGGGTCGAGGCAACTGCGACCGCATGAGCTGAACTGGTTGGCACATGATCTGGAGTTGGCTATGGTAATTTATGCGCTGAAACATTGGAAGCAATATCTGTTTGGTAGTAAATTTCAGATTCTTACCAATCACAAGAGTCTGAAATATCTCGTTTACACAAAAGGAGCTTAATTTGAGGCAGCATAGATGGCTCGAATACATTAAGGACTATAATTGTTGTGTCGAGTACATCTCTAGCACGGGCAACACGGTTGCCGATGCTCTGAGCAGGAAGTATACCGGCTTAATTAAGGGAGGAAATGTTGGTGACCGATCTGAGGAGAGTGATTTGATATGCCTTTGGCACAGGGGGCAGCCTGGGAGCGTGCTCGTTATTACACTTACCATACATTCTGAGTGGCTTGATAGGATGCGCGAAGCGCAAGGTAGAGATCTGGTAATGAAGAAGTTATCTGGGGAAGATAAGGGTTTATTTGTTACCGACGCTTCAAAGATAGGCAGGGATTGCTATACTTCGAGATCGCCTTTATGTACCCGAGGATCGGGAGTTCGGAATGAGATTTTCGAGAGGCACACTCGAGCGGTTTGAGCATCGAAATCGGCAGGACACTGCAGACTTTGCCCATTCCAGTCCGTAAGTGGGGCAATGTTACCATGGATTTTCTGACTGCACTGCCCCTGACCCGGTCCCACCATGATGCTATCTGGGTGATTGTGGATCAGCTGATAAAGTGCGCACACTTTCTGCTTATTCGGCCGCTGCACTGGAGAAGCTTGCCTCGGCTTTACATCGTGAGATTGTGCGATTACATGGAGTACCAGACTCCATTGTATCTGACCGTGACCCGCGTTGTACGGCACGGTTCTGGAGGGCTTTTCATGAAGCGCTGGGCACGCGACTCCATCTGAGTACAGCTTATCACCCACAGACGGATGGGCAGTCGGAGCGGGTGATTCAGATATCGGAGGATATGTTGCGAATCCGTACTTTGGATTTTGGAGGAGTTTGGGACTAGCAGTTACTTTGATAGAGTTCTCATACAACAATTGCTTCCAGACTATGTTTGACATGGCACCCTATGAGGTGTTGTACGGGAGGTGTATGACACCATACTGTTGGACAGATGCGTCTGATCGGGTTAAGCTGGGACCCGAGCTTTTTGAGGAGACTACGGCGAAGATCAGATTGTTACAGGCGCGGATCAAAACCGCGAACGACTGCACCACTGCTTGTACGAACCGCCGCCGTAGAGCTCTTGAATCGGCGTTTGGTGATAGAATTTGATAGAATTTGACTGGAGGTAGCACCGTTCAGAGAGACAGTAAGATTTGATAGGCGAGGCGAGTTACCCCGAGTTATATCGGTTCTTATGGGTTTCGCAGTAAGTTGTTAGGTTGGGTTTCCCCCAACTGCTCGCTTTTATGTGGTATCTTCCGTGATAGCCTGTTGTGGATCGGTTAGATTTAGGTTCGATCGTCTGGGGTTGTCTGGTAGAAATACCGAATCGACTGGGTGCAATAAGATGCACCCGGAGGGTGGGACGCCGTGAGGCTCGTATGGTAGTCTAAACTACCACTCCCGCCGCACCAAGACGGTGGTCCGATTGTTCTCAAGTTAGAGGAATGTTCATATTTTCTGGTTGGTAGCGACACTGTCCGGTTGGTTCAGCTACTCTTGGAGGACCAAGAGTTCTAAGGGGGAGAATGTTACGGTCACCCCGAGCGGGTTGCGACCGGGTGACCCGGCTCGGTTTTGGCCTCGCGGGTCACGCTGGCGTTCAGCGGCTCCCGAGCCCTATCCGAGTATCATTTTGGCGAACCCTTCCGTATTTGAGGTCGTGTGGGTCCTCGACGTTTCCGCCAAAATATTTTTCCGCGCCGGGGTTGTCGGGTCGCCTCGACGTACAGCGGGCTCGGTAGCGCTCTCGAGATCTCAGTTTGAGAAGCCGTTTGTAGTTTTGGAGTCGTGGAAACGTCCCGGTGGTGGTTGTGGAGTTTAATATTTGGGGCGGGACGCTCGGTTCGGTGACTCCTGGCTCGGACGGGAATCCTGTGGCTCGGGATGGAAATTTTCTGACGGCTTTTGGGTCAGTTGAGTTATAATTTAAGATGGAATTTATGAGTATTTTTATAGAATTTTGGAGTGACGGAATTTCGGTTCAGGTGGTCACGCCGCACGTCTAAGCCTTTTGGTTCGGGTTCAATGAGCTCGGTAGGACACTCCGGAAAAGTAAATGAACTTTTGAAAAATGTTCTGTGAATGTTATAATATTCTGAGGGTTGTGTCCAAGTTTCGTTAATTTTGGAATTCGGTAATTATTTTTGGGCAAAAAGAATTGGAACTTTCGGAAAAGTCGGGAGATAAATTGGAAATTGGTTGCAAAATTAAAGTATTTCAGCATGGGTGCAGCAGCTACTTTCGGCAGCAATTGGGAAAGAGATAGGGACACTTGTCCACTTATAATTTAAGATGAAAAAGAAGGGATTATTATATAAGGCTATTATTATTTCATAAATCCATTTAATTTCTTTTCTTCTCTTCTTCTTCCTCTCTTCTTCACGCCATTGTCACTGTTCACAGCAGCTCCAAGTGCTGCAATCTTGGCTGAAACTTCATGGGTTTAGGCTCCAAAAGATTGGTAAGCTTCCTTTCTTCTTCTCTTTCAAGTTTGGAAACAAGAAAATGTTGGAAAAGAGAGGATTTTTGAAAAATTGATTTGTTCTTGGCTATGTGCTAGAGTGATCCTCTCCTCCCATCTTTTAGTATGTTGTTCTTGGGCTTGAGAGGAGTAAGAATCTATGGTTAGATTTTGGAAAACTCCATGGAAGATGGAAACCTAGGGTGCTGAAATTTGAATGGAAAATTCTAAAATTGTGTGTGTTTGTGTTCTTGGATCATGCTCTTAGTATGTTGTTCCTTGCATGATTCTAAGACTATCTATGGTTTCAATTTGAAGGAAAACATGTTGGGTAGAAAACCCCTCGTTGGGGCGAATTGTAATGTGAAGAGGTTTTGTTGTTTTGATGCAATTGGTTAGTAAGTTTGGTTAGGAAGTGAAATTGGTGATTAGTGGGATTAATTGGAAGCTTGAATGGGTGGATTTGGAGGTGTGGTGGAAAATTGGGTTAGGGCCGAATTGTTGAGAGATTCTTTTTCCATGTGGATGTTGTGTTTTGATTAAATTGGATGCTAAATTGGTAATGTGGGTGAAAGTAGGTGCGTTATGGTGTTTGAAATACCATTTTCGGGTTAGAAATGAGAAAGTTAGTTTTATACGGGTTTACCGGGAAAAGTGTCTGGAATGCGGGTTTAAGGGTTGGAATATGTTTGCGGGTGTTGGAATAACAATGTTCAGGCTCGGTTTGTAAAACCGAGCTTTTTGTGGAATTTTCCGGGAAAGTGCGGGTTTGTGCAGAAATTTCTTTCTGGAGTTATTTGGATGTGTTCTGACTCAACAATGGTTATCCAGCTTGATTCTACGTTAGTGGAGTAGCGTGGAACCGTAGGAGCCAAGTTGTGCATTTCGGATCGGGAGTCGGGATTTTCCGAGTGTTGGGCTGCGGGGCAGCGCTTCTGAGGTAAGGGCTTAATTGGTAAAATGTATGTTTGTTCCGTTTCAAGGCCCGGAAAACCTTAGAGGTCCGGGTTCTTATTCTGCTCGTATGTGTATATCGTATGATACTGTTTTCATTTGTGCATTGTTATTATTGTTTGTTCTGATTCTGTGACGAGACCCGTATGGTTGGAGGGACCACGGGTGCTCTTTGGTTCTGTTCTGTGTATCCGCACCAGGAGTGCCGATATTTCTGATCTGTGTCCGCACTGGAGGGTGCCGACATTCTGTGTATATCCGCACTTGGGGTGCCGATATACTTCTGTGACCCTACGACAGTTTGGGGATCGCTACCCCAGCCGGTACCGTGCTATCTGCTCTGCTCGACCAGTATATTCTGACCTCCGCCGAGGGCCGTCAAGCATGGTCGCTCGCGGTTGGACCGCATATGTTGGATTCTGATTTACGTTATGCTTTATGTTCATATGTACATGCATATGCCGTGATATTCTGCTTTGCAGTTCGATTGTTGCCCCGGGGCAAACCGCACTTTTACCTTAAGCCCTCATCGGGTCCTTTTGAGGACTCACCCTTTTATTTGTTTACCATCTTTCAGTAGCTCGACAAGCAACCAGCGGAATAGAGATCCGCGGTGCTTCCCGACATTTTGGGTTCTCAGAGCAAGAAGAGCACCACGTGCGGGAATTCTTGAGCGAGAGGCTTCGATTCCGCACTTAGGTATATATATAGGATTTTGTTTAATGGCTCAGAGCCGTAGCCGCATGCATGTAGATCAGATCATGAATTTGTATATGCCATATGATCGGAAATATATTCTGCCTTTGGTGCCTTCTGAGTCGAGGGCGGAGCCCCGACTTGCCTATATTGGATTTGTTATGATATGAATTCAGTGTTTCTGTGGTTGTTGCGATGAGCAATGTTTGGCATACCATGAACTGCTTGGTTGGTATTTTGTCGAGTTATCATGTATACTTGCCATGTATGGGTTCTGTAGGTTGCTAGTCGATACTGCTTGTTCCGTGTTTGAGCTCAATGCTCACGCCGCGCTTTCCGTCGTAGGTTCCGGTTCTCGACGTCGCGGCCGGCTCCGCCTCCGCAACCGGGCGGGGTGGCTGTGACAGCTGCCCTTGGCCCTGCTGGCCCGACGGCTTCCCGCTGCTCTGTGGTCGGGAAGGTGTGGCTACAGCCTCCGATCCTCTCGCCTCCAGCAAAGGGCCTTCTCGGATGGCCTCATGATAAGCGTAAATACCGAGAGCAATCCGATGCTCCCCGATCCGAGGCGCAAGCCCCGGATGAACCTCCTCGCCCTCTCTCACTCAAGAGTCGATCGGGAAGAGTAGCGGATCGGTCGGCTGAACTCCAGCTCGTACTCGTGATCGATCGGCTGCCCCGGTGAGTGCGTCGAACTCAGCTCGCCGGGCGCCTTCGATAGCATACCCCAACCATCTCTCATGGTAAAGACGGAAAACTCCTCCCAAGACATCCCCGGTCAACACGCCTCATCTCCCAGACTGCAGCCCGGTCCCGAACTATCTCGCCACCGGTTGTGAGCTGCGTCACGGAGATAAAAGGTAGCAAGAGATACCATCGCCTCGGATGGCAACCCTAATCTGGTCACCAGCCGCCCATATCGGGCCAGCCAGCTCTCGGCCATGCCTCGGCCCCGTCTTGCCCGAAAACTTGGGCGGGCTGAAGCGCCGCAGCGCCCATCATCCCAACCTCATCATAACCGGCAAGGTTCTCTCGCGCGGTCTCGGGGTCCTCGTGTATCCCCGGAGTCGAAACGGACTCATCCTCTATCGGCGACGATGTACCGGTGATCGACCCTCCGATCCTCGCGAGCACAACGTGTGGTGCGAGCGGCACCGGCCGCCGTCCCGGTCCTCCGAGAGTGGGTGCGACTCCGCGACTCACTCGATCTCCTCCTCCTCGAAATCGAAGCGCATCTATATCGAGTGGAATCGGTACATGTAGTCTCCGTGTTCTGTGGTGTAACGGTCGGTGCATACCACCGCCGCTCTCCCCGCCGCACAAGACATCCCCTCGCCTCAAAGACATCAACCAAAACAAGGCGTATGATCTCCACCAAATGGTCGGGCTCTGGCGCCGCCTTAACTCGCCGGGACCGTGATGGAGATCGCGGTGCTAATCGCCTATCATGACGATGGACCCTCCTCCCGGGGTCACTTCTCCCGAGAGGGGTCCTAAGTGTCCGAACGAACAGCAGGGTCTCGCCTCGTGCGAACCATCTAAAACTCACAAAGATCAAACAAAAAGACAAATTATTCTCCAAGTTTAGCAACCAGCAGCTTTCCTAATGGCTCAGAAATGATACGCATGCAACTAAAACAAAGAATTTCGGCAGAATTCCTTTGCTTGCCTAACTTGAAAAGATTAGATAACCCACATCCTTCGTGGATCATCTAGCGCGATATTCATTAACCACTTTGAGTTTCGTAGGTTATGCTAGGTTATGGTGCAACTAACCAATCCTAAATCTTCCTAAAGTTCTAGAGCAATTTTAGTAAAAGTTTGCAACTCTTTTATTTAAATTACCCCAGAGCTAAAAGCAGATTTTAGGTCGGAAAGTCTAACCATTCCTAACTCTAACCCTAACCCGCTCTGATACCAAATTGTCACCCCACCGCCCGGAACACCGGAAGCGCGGTTGTCGAGTGGTTGCGGAAGCTTGCGAAGACGGCGGCGGTGAACGCGAGTTCTCTTAAATAGTTTTTGAGTGGACTCAAACCCAACCCTTAAAACGCTTTTCCTTTCGCTTTTAAGGTTAAGTCGTGTTGCAGATTTTACGACATCTTTCTAGTCCTAAACCCGCACCCGAGACACGTTAGTGGTTTTACGTAATATCGCGCGCAGAAAAGCAGATAAAATATACAAAGTGTAATAGTTCCGCCTCTTCGTAGGGCCGGAAACTTCCTACGAAATAGATACAACCCAAGTAATCAAACTAACCTACATGCGTAACATTTACAGAGCCAAGTCCAAAACAAGAATAATACCTTGCTAGCTAGTACGTGCCGCAGAACATAAACAGAGAATATAAGTCAAACCCAACTCAAAAAGATCACACAAGTATCTAACGAGAAAACACCCCCAACTTAACAAATAGTACCTTATAGCCAAAAACGCACAACGATAATCAAGGGAAATCTACACCGCAGTCGCTTGCCCGGATCCTCAAAACCATAATAAGTGGGGTGAGTTCTCGAAAGAACTCCGTAAGGGGGTAGGTACGGTAGTGGTAAAACCTTTAAAAACATTTCCCGCATAAAAGGGTTAGAATGCCATGAACTAGATAATACAAATTCCTAAATATATCGTGATTATGACATGCATATGTGATGATGCTCTTAAGTCCCGCTTGACAGTGTGGTACACCAATACAAAGGTTCCCGAACTCCTCGACAAAGACTCCTACAGCCGCTTGTTAAGCTCACACCGATGATCGGGTCATAACGCGTGGTACCAGCGAGGGAGATATCACCCTAACTGCCGGACTCCAAAACGGCATAAAGCCAACACATAACATCGTGAGTTAACGACCACGGTTGGCATACCGCTTAGGTCCCGCCCCCCGTCACCGAACTCACGGACTTCACACGTACCAACATAAATATGGGTCCGTTGTCGACCCCCGATAAGCAAGTCCGATATGATAAAAGTCCAACCCATATTTAAGCAAAACCCCGCACCCACTACGTACCATGTGACTAGACCCGGAGTCACCGCCCCACCTCGACCCAAGTACTAGCTCCTTAACTAACCTAATACACATGAAATGTGCATTAAGGAAATTAAACCCCTTACCTTGGCCAAACGGAAACGCTACTGAGGCCACCTACACCTCGCAGCAAAACCCCGGAAAAACCCGGCTCCCGGCCCGAAAAGTGGTAAAGTGACTTTTGAAGTCCCGCACTACACCACCAACACCGAAACAAGCTGGACAATCAAACAGCAGTCAGAAACTACCAAAACAGTCATGCCCATGACTCACCACAACCCAAAAATATCTGAAATGCCAAGTGTTGGCGCGCCAATCCCGCGCCAACGCCAACCGCGTAATTCCCGACGTACGCGTGTGAAAACCCGAACCAAAATCCGGCCATGCCAAAAATCCACAAAAATTACCATAAAAACCGTCTCGTGAAATAACACGTCAAACACCGAAGCCGTCGAAAAACTTCCATCCCGAGCCCCGGGAATCCCGTCCCGAGCCCCGGGAGTCGCCCGGGACCGAACGTCCCATCCCAAAATATATACTCCGTAAAAAGGTGCGGAATGTTCCCACGATCCCAAATATGCAAACGGTTTCCTTTTCCGAGGTCCAGGGAGCACTACCGAGCTCCCAGACGCCCTGCAGACAAGTCCCTACTGAAAATATTTTCCGCGGAAATGTCCGGGGTACCTGTAGGACCTCAAATCTAGAAGGATTCCCAAAAATAATCCCCAGGTAAGACTCGGGAGCTCGCTGAACGCCCGAAAACATGACCCGCAGGCCAAAACCGAAGCCCCCGGGTCACCCAGGTCACAATCCGCTCGGGGTGACCATACCAATTTTCCCACTACGCAAAACACTTAATTAACCACATAATTAACATTCAAATACTGATTCCATAAAATAATCACAAGTCATATGTGATCTTAAAATTACAGTATTTGACCTTCCGGCCGATATTTACAGAAAAGGCAAAACGTCGGGGGTGGGTGTAACAAATATTATGAAAAGTCCATTAAGAAATATCAAACAATTTTCTGATATTAATTTTAAATGTACTTTGTTTGTTCTCATCAGATCTCATTTGATGGGTGTAGATACGGCTAGATCGGGGGCTAACATCTCAGGTAAAAATAATTTGATCCGGTTAACTCTCATTCTATGTTGATGTTATCTTTTTACATTAAAAAATAATTACTTATGTCAAAACTTGATTTTGATGTTATCTGTTTAGTAAAGGTATGGTTTATTTTTTCCTTGTGTATCTGATTATTTCTATTAGAAAATTAGTTTTGTTTCCCAATAATTTTATTTCTGTTACAAAGCCATTTTATTTTTTATTTTTGTTTTCCATTTATTTCATACATGCATCAAATAAGAACTTGAATAAGCCTAAAATTTAACTCAAGATCTGGACAAAATGGTTTAAGCTAAAAAACTATTAAACACCTTTTTTCCATTAATACATTAAATTGTTGGGCTCAAATGGTATAAAATATAAGGTTGGGCTATGAATAAACAAATGGAACAGGTTCACTGGTTATAGACCTCTTTTAAAAAAACTGAATTCTTATTAACAGATTTGGTAAAGCTATTTCGTTGGGCCTAACATTATTGGGCTTAAATGTGCTAAGAGATTCATTTTAGTAGACTATATCTTGAATAAATGACACATCAAGCTTCGGACTAAATTTAAGCATAAATGTTTTTTATTGAATTATTAAGATCAAGTGTTTTTGGCATACCTATGATGGGTAGTTTCTTTGTTGATGTGTTTCAAACATCCTGTGTAATTGGGTGAAAAATTAGTGTTTATTGTAGAGAAATGTAAACCTAATTCAGAAAATTTGTGTAATTGAAATAAGTTACCTCTGATGATAGTGATTGTGATTGTCTGAATACTTCGTTTCTCTTAAAATATGAAGAACAATAGATCTAAAATGGTTGGAATATAGAGGGTTGTTTTAAGGATGACGATGAGAGTAGGATATTTAGGTCGAGTTGGATGAAGTTTTCTAAAGGATGTTAGTACACATATATGTCTGTACGCATAACGTACGCTTAATTACCGGATTATAATCAATGCTGCACTTCAATCATCCTAAAATACTCTGCATATGTCAGTGCGAGCTAAAAGTTAGGGATTTTAGTACGTTTACATGGTAAGTAATTAGACTGTTTAGGGTTTCTATATTGTAATTTAGGGGATCTACATAGAAAGGGATTATATTGTAAATTGGGCCGTAACTTTCCTTAGTTAGTGGGCCGTATCTCTTATTTGATTGTGCTGCATGTTAGGGCTACAAATTTTTTTTCCTTTCTTTGTGCTCCCATGTTTTCTGTTGAATGATAATCGCCGAAACGAACATTTTAAACTTTTATGAAGTAGTATTAAATTTTATTTCATTAATATTGAGGCACAAGATTATTTTTTAAAAACATTATAGTAAAGATGAAAGTATTGAAAATCATAAAAATAATAGGAGACTCATGTAGAATTTTTCTTTAGGGTTGCTCTTAGTTCTGTCTCTTCCTTTTCCAACCCCTTTTTGCAAATCCACAGTTTTTGTCCGATACACGTTGTTGTACTTTTCTATACTCTTTGTCCATCTTACCCATCTATTTTATATTGTCAATATAAAATTTATTATCTTTTTCCAATTAATGAACCTTAGCTTTCAACATATTCACAGCCAAGTTCACCTCCGTCCAGGCGCATAACCCTCTGAATATCCTCTAGTAGGATTAGAGAAAATTATACTCCCGCTGTCCCAAAAAGATTGTTTCATTTCTTTTTGAGTATTTAATCTATTAATTGTTTTCTCCAAAATTCGGACATTAAAAATGAAAAAGTTTATATGTAAATGATAATTAAATGTTTACACTTTGTAAATATATTATTTTCAATTTTTAAAAACAATTCTCCATAACAAAATTTGCTGTCAAAGACAACATCAAAAGTCAAATGAAGAACTCTTTTTGGGACGGAGGGACTATCATTTAGATAAGTTCAATTTATTTTCGTAATGAGTCTCGATTACATTATTGAGTTTCAGAAAATTATGTAGATCAACTTTTGGTTTCATTGCGCGAAATCATGTTTTGTCACTGTTTCGGAATGGCAATGTAAAAGAATCGAATTGTTTAATTTATTATGACCTTAATACAAAACCTTTGAAATATATATATATATATATATATATATATTTATATATTATAATTTGTAATAATTTCGGGCCAATTAACCTAGTAACCAAAATCCGTGACATAATGACAACATTCTAAGTTTGAAATAAACAGTCAACCCATCAGTTGACCCCTTCAATCTTGAGTCCTTTTCATCCGGCCCACATCTTGAACACCTTAAAGGCATTGGGCCCAACTGTGTAGTCTCTCACATTAGTCCCTGCATCACAATCTATTGTACGTGCCTTCTTATAAACCCTTGAAGTTACTCCCTTCTCAGTCGTGGATGCGGAACCCACTCCTTCCGTAATTGTATTCATCTCAAGAGCTACACACACGAAATAAGAATTAATGTCTTTTAAAACATTATACTGTCTGTTCAAAATTAATCATAGAATAAAATGTGAAATTTGTTTCTAAATGTTTAGGTGTATTAAAATGATTGAAACATTCATATGTACTGTAAATTCTATTGTAGAACTTACATGGGCTCTGATCATAAAAGCTGTGTTGGAAATATGGTTGTTGACACTCTCCAAAGAAGCAAGTTTGGCCCGCAACATCTGCACCTCATCTTCCAAGCCATATCTCTTGTGGATCTCCTGGAAATCCACCTCACACAGGTGGTCAAAGTACTCCTTTGCCATGGCCTCCCTAATCTCCAACTCCTCCATTTCCGCCATCTCGTTTTTAGGGTCCATTGGCTGCTACTCTTGTGAACAATAGTAGATATTTAGTGAATTTATAGATGATTTTCAATTCTGTAGCTTTCTATTTCAATTTTGGGAATTTGGGAAATGGAAACAGTGTCATTAATTTGCAAAATATTAGGGATTCGTAGCCCTGATTGACGTATGTAATAAAGGCATGTTTTGTATTTTCGGCTATTATGATTTTATTTGTAATTAACGCATTTACACCTGTGTTTTGTTAATTGACGTGTCGCTGAGTTGGAATTGACGTGGCGCTCTAGTTTTTCAGTATTCAAAAAGTTTCCTTTTACACTTTGGGCGGGAATCTCTTGTAATATATATTAATAGTAGATGTTATAGTGGTGCGCATATGGAGAAAGCGTTTTGGGATGACCATATTAAGCTGCTTGAGGATTTTACGGTCGTGAAGCAAGAATCTGATTTTGTGGTCGTGGTTACCACAACTTATGTTAAAAAGTACAATAGTGTGTATTTCTTAGAATGTTCATCTTTTGTATATGATAAAAAAATAATGGAAATAATTTGGTAAATTTACGATTTATGATCCACGTACATATAATTTATCGGCAACTTGTGGTACAAAAGTTTATATGGTGGACATCGAAATTCCCGAGGTTACGAATCTGAAAAGGTATGTATATATTATATGTTGTGTTCTTAATGACATTTTCATTAATTTGGCTACATGGGTATATGATGTAAGATTATTTTTCAAAGTTTTAAATTTATACAAAATTTACAAATGCATTGTACCGAATGACTCAGTGGATACAAAATTTAAAGTTGTTATGCTACGTCAGCTGCAGGCTATTAGAACCATTGGCATTTTCCCAGACTTATTATATTCAATCTAATACTTCATATACTTCATATGTCCCTAAAATTCTGAAACTTATTGATCTCGACATTTAATATACGACTTTATTTATATGTCATTATAAAATATAAAATCAATCTACCATTTGTGCAAATGGTAATTCCTTGTGTCTACGTTATGAACATATTTTATTGAAATTGTTTCCACTCAAAAATTATATAGATATATTGAATTGAAATTGACATCAAAATTCATACTTTTCAAAAATTTAGGGACGGTGGGAGTATTAACCCAACGTATTTATCATTACGGTTAATTTATATGCAGGTTAGGGATTTTAGATGCAATGTCATTTTAATGTGTGTTAGTGAGAATATACCTCTTTGGTATTATGCTTGCCGTGTATATTTTTAAAAAGCGTTTGAACAAGGATCATATTATTATTACGATTCGTGTAAGACGACAAGTCATTCTGCTGCTCACAAGTATTGTTGCAGTTTATATATTTTAATACATTTGACAGTTAGATTGACCATGCAGTTAAAATTTGTTAACATCTTTATCATTGGCTTTTACAAAGGTATAAAGTTGAGGTGAAGGTTCCTGACCGAACAGGTGAAGGTTCGTTTGTTTTGTTTGATAGAGTGGCTTCTCCACTACTGATGTGATCACAGGGGGTTTCGTGATCACGAGCTCGGATCTAGCTCGATGGAGGCGGTTTCCAGCAAAGTAGAATGAAAACAGAGGGAGGAAACGAAGAACACAAAGTTCGGCCAAGGGAACCTCCTCACTACGAGGTGAGGCAATGCCCTTGAAAATGCCTAGGAAAGAGATGGGATCTAGCACCTCTTGACTACAAGGTCAAGCAATACTAGATATTATGTTTGGATCCTCTTGCCTGGATCACTAGGGAAATGGAAATGCAAGATTGGCGAACACAAAAGCCGATGTCTCACTATGGAGAGTTTCATCCGAATTTGCTAATTCAATAATATGTTCTAGGTTACAATGGTGATTGCCACTTAGCTTATATAGTGAAGAGAAATGGAAGAAGCAAAAGGAGTATTTTGGCTATGCATGCGTGCAGAAAGCATAAAGTGCTTTTGCATGCATGCAGTGCGAAAAGCTTCCAAAAAGGTGAAAAGGTGGGGCTAGCCTAAAAGTATTCAGATGTCCTTTGTGTAAAGCGGTTATTTGTCTTCCCAAGCATCGGCAGAGAAAGGACACCTTGTGTCGGGCTTGGTCGGTCAACTGGCTAAGTCTGGAGGCTTCGCGGAATGCCTTCGCTAGGGGCCTTCGTAAGAATGCCTTCGCCGGGCGCCTTCGCGGGATTTCCTTTGGCTGAGGCCTTCGCCTGTGTCAAGTGTCCGCGCTTCAAGGCCTGGCTGCTTCCTTCCTCAAGAACGCTTATGCTCAAGACTCCAAAGGGCTTCGCACACTCTTCGTCCAATGCGATACCGAGTTGGCGAAGCTGTAAGGCCTTCGCTCGAGACTCCTCTTGATTGTCCTGCGCCATGAGCCTCATGAAAGCGTTGAGGTGCGCTTGGACTTGTTTCAGTCGGGACCTGGTCATAGGTCCACCAAGGCCTTGGAGTGGATCGGGGGTCGCGCGCGCTTGAGGTTGCGGACCATCTGGAACTTGAGGGTCTTTTGGGGCGATGTCCTCATCATACTCTCCCTCTTCGAAAGAATCCGTCCGCGGATTCTCAAAATCTGCTTGTCCTTCAAAGGGAGCCAAATCACAAACGTTAAAAGTTACATGTACGTTATAAGAGCCGTCGCAAGGTAAATCAAGTACATAAGAATTTTCTCCAATTTTCTTAGTGATTTGGAAAGGGCCATCGCCTCTTGGCGCAAGTTTGTTTTTCCTAGCCTGGGGAAATCGGTCCTTTCTCAAATGTAACCATACCCAATCCCCGACTTGAAAACTCCTAAATTTTCTACCCTTATTGACCCTTGTTGCGTAAGATTCATTAATTTTCTCAAGTTGCTTGTGAACCTTAGCATGCAAGTCCTTCATGTGTTGAGCCTTCTCTTTCCCATCTACATCTACCTGTTCAGTATAGTCTAATGCGACTAAGTCCAAAGGAGTTAAAGGGTTGAAGCCATATACGATCTCAAAAGGACTATGGGATGTGGAGGAATGGTAGGCTCGGTTATACGTGAACTCTATATGGGGCAGGCACTTTTCCCGTTCTTTCAGATTTTTCCTAAGGAGGGTGCGCAGGATAGTGGTGAGGGTCCTATTAGTCACTTCAGTTTGGCCATCTGTTTGAGGGTGACTGGATGTGGAGTACATCAGACTTGTGCCTAACCTAGACCAAAGGGTTCGCCAAAAATGACTTAGGAACCTCGAATCCCTATCGCTAACAATGGATCGCGGGAGGCCATGATATTTAACAATGTTACTAAAGAATAATTCAGCCACATGAGATGCATTTTCAGTTTTATGACATGGGATGAAATGGGCCATTTTGGAGAACCTATCAACTACCACAAATATAGCATCATGACCATGCGATGTCCTAGGTAAACCACTTATAAAATCCATGCTTATTCCAACCCAAGGAATAGAAGGCGTAGGAAGAGGGGTGTACTTCCCTTTCGGTTGGAGAGTCGACTTGGCTTGGTGGCATGTGACACATCTGGTGCAAGCCCTGGTGACGTCCTTCTTCATGCCTGGCCAGAAGAAGTTCTCCTTAACGGCCTCAAGTGTCTTCTGGACACCGAAATGCCCCATGAGACCGCCTCCATGTGCCTCTTTGATGATGACTTCGCGCATTGATCCTCTGGGAATGCACAACCTTTTCAAAGTGATAGAGTTGATGGGTCGGCAGTCCATGCACATGCGCCAAGTGCCATCGCTCTTGGGCACGAGTATGACTGGCACGGCGCAAGGCGAAAGGCTTTCACGGATGAACCCCTTGTTCAGCAGCTTTTGTACTTGCGATTGGATTTCTTTGGATTCTTGAGGATTGGTTCAGTACGCAGCCTTGTTGGGTAAAGGCGCACCTGGTAGCAGATCGATCTGATGCTCTATGTCGCAATAGGGTGGTCCGCAAACAACTCACACTTCGTCGAATTCCCTCAAAACTTCCTGCACATAGAAAGGGAGAGAAGATACATGGTCAAGCGTTAGCATGCAATGAGTTGGAATCATGAGAAAACAAGTCTTGCTTCCCAGAAATGCTCTTTTGAAATCCCTTTCTTTGGCCATGGAAAGGGGGCACTCTTGTTTTCTCGCTTGCTTACTCATGGTGTTTCCCATCAATGCACACTCTTTTCTTTCACTCAAGGTTCCTTGAACCTTCTCACCATTTTCTCTCCTCTCTCTGCCCTCGCTCTTTCTTTTCTTCTCGGCCTTACTAGCCAGATGAATTTGATCTTGGTGAGCTTGGGTGGGTGTGAGGGGAAGCAGGGTGTAGGGTTTACTGAGATGGGTGAGGGCATATTTGTTGGTCTTGCCATAGTGTATGGCCTCCTTGTCGTACTGCCAGGGCCTGCCCAAGAGAATGTGGGTGGCTTGCATCCGCACCACGTCACAAGTGATGGAATCTTCGTACTTGCCGATCTTTATCGGGACTTCAACTTGTTTAACGACCTTCACAAAGGTCCGGTCATCAACCCACTGCAGTTGATACGGTTTGGGATGGGCAATAGTGCGAAGACCCAGTTCATCAACCATGTTTTCGCTGGCAGCGTTGACACAGCTCCCGCTATCAATAATGAGACTGCACAGAGTCCCATTCACCATGGCTCTCGATTGGAATAAATTTTCCCGCTGAGTTCTTTCAGTGATACTTGGGGAGCTTTGCAGAACCCTCTTGGTGACTAGTATGAGGCCGTCCATAGGCAGCTCTCCCTCTTCTGCTTCACTCTCGTGATCTCGTTGTTCGGGAAGGACCTCTTCTTCTTCTTCGCTAGACAGTTCCCCATTGGGCCGAATGACCATGGCTCTTCTGTTGGGGCAATCTCTCGCATAGTGTCCCTTGCCCAAACACTTAAAGCATTCGATGCTCCTTGACTGGCGAGGGGCATCATAAGTGTTGGTGCTGGGTTTCGGTTGGAATTGTGATGGGGTCTCGTGTTGGGGTAAGTTTGGCGAGGGGGTGGCATCGCCGCGGGAGATGTGTACGGTTTTGGCGGGGGCGGTTTGGCGAAGGGAGGGGGGTCTTGCTGCCTGAGCCCCTGATGGGTGTATGGGCGGGATGATAGGAGTTCCCCTTCTTCAGTTGCTTCTCCACCCGGATGGCCTTATGCACTAGATCTTGGTAATCTCGATAGTCACACAGTTCAACTGTCTTCGCGACGTATTCTCGTAGGCCATATAAAAATCTGGCCAACTTAGCCTCTTCGTCCTCCTTGACATTGGCCCTCATCAAGGCCCTCTCAAGGTCCTTTTGATATTCCTCGACGCTGCGATGACCTTGGATAAGGCGTTACAGCTTCTGGGCATAATCTCTGTTGTAGTAGCTGGGCACAAACCGATTCTTCATGGTTCGTTTGAGATCTTCCCAAGTTGTGATGGGACGACAACGGATTCTTGCCCTCTCGTGTTGCTCTTGCTCCCACCAGGTGAGAGCATAATCATGGAATTCAATGACCACGAGCTTCAAAGCTATCGCATCAGTGTATCCCATCATATCAATGATCCGCTCGGTTTTAGCCATCCATGTAAAGTACTCTTCCGGATCACTGGACCTGTAGAAGGGTGGTATCTGAAGCTTTATATTGGCGAGGGCTTGCTGATCTTGGGCTTGCACCCTACCTCCTATGTTACGGTCACCCCGAGCGGGTTGCGACCGGGTGACCCGGGGCTCCGGTTTTGGCCTGCGGGTCACGTTTTTCGGCGTTCAGGCGGCTCCCGAGCCCTATCCGAGTATTATTTTGGCGAACCCTTCCGTATTTGAGGTCGTGTGGGTCCCCCGGACGTTTCCGCCGAAAATATTTTTCTGGCGCCGGGGGGTTGTCGGGGTCGCCTCGGGACGTACAGCGGGCTCGGCAGCGCTCTCGAGATCTCAGTTTGAGAAGCCGTTTGTAGTTTTGGAGTGGTGGAAACGTCCCGGTGTTGGTTGTGGAGTTTAATATTTGGGGCGGGACGTTCGGTTCCGGGCGACTCCCGGGGCTCGGGATGGAAATTTTCTGACGGCTTTGGGGTGAGTTGTGTTTTAATTTAAGATGGAATTTGTGGGTATTTTTGTAGAATTTTGGAGTGACGGAATTTCGGTTCAGGTTGTCACGCTCGCACGTCTAAGTTTGTTCGGGTTCAGCGAGCTCGGTAGGACACTGGAATTGTAAATGAATTTCTGAAAAATGTTCTGTGAATGTTATAATATTCTGAAGATTGTGTCTGAGTTTCGTTAATTTTGGAATCCGATAATTATTTTTGGGCAAAAAGTATTGGAACTTTCGGAAAAATTGGGAGTTAATTTGCAATGGGGTGCAAATTTAAAAGAAATCAGCATGGGCAGCAGCAGCCTATTTTCGGCAGCTTGTGGGTGTGTGTGTGATGAGGGACACATGGCTTCTTTATGTTTGAGATGAGAAGTATGGGTTTAAAGTGGAAGAGATATATATATATATATATATATATATATATATATTTAGGCTAGTATTGCATAAATGAAAATAGATTTCATTCCTTCTTCTTCTTCCTTGGAGTCTGCTGCCGCCATGGTTGAAGAACTCAACCTTCAAGCTTGAGCTTCTCATTCTTGCAAGAAATCAAAGAGGAATTGGGTGATTTATGTGGTAAGTAACTCCCTAAGCTCTCTTTTCTCATTAATTTGGAAGATTAGTGGTGAAAAGAGGAGTTTTTGCATTTGATGGGTTTGTTCTTAGCTATAAGCTAGGATGATTCTCTTCCTCCCATGTTTTAGTATGTTGTTCTTGGGTGGTAGGAGAGTGTTAATCAAGTGTTGGATTTTGGAAAACACATCTTGGATGAGGAATTAGTGTTGGCCGAATTTATGGAGAAAATTCCAAAATAATGTGTGTTTGTTATCTTGTTTCATGCTTCAAGTATGTTAGTTCTAGCATGATTCTAAGCTTATGTATGGATTCAATTTGATGGAAAACAAGTTGAGGTAAAAACCCCCTTTTGGCCGAAATTATGAGTTGTTGTTCAATGTTGGATTTTGTTGTTTGGGTGCAATTGGATAGCATTCATGGTTTAGAAATGTAATTGGTGATTAAAGAGTGCAAATGGAACTTTGTTTGGATTGAAATGGAGGTTGGGTGAGAAAACCCTCTTTGGCCGAATTGATAAGTGAAGGGGTTTTATTGATTTTGGTGTAATTGGTTAGTAAGCATGCTTAGGAAGTGGAATTGGTGATTAATATGATTATGTGGAAGCTTGAATGGATTGAATTGAAAGTTGGATGAAAAGTTGATTAAGAACCAAATCTTGGAATGATTCTTTTTCAATGTTGGAGGTTCATTTTGGTTAAATTGGAGGTTAATATGGTGTTGGGCTTGAATTTAGGAGTGGATGGAAGTTTGAAATGTTGAATTCGGTTAAGGAATGAAAAAGTTACAATTAATCGGGATTGTCGGAAAATGGCGGGTAATGAAGGGTTAAGGTTGGATTTGATCAGTTCTGCTTATTGTATGATGTTTGTCAATGTGAAATCTTGCATTGTCTAGGTTGGTTCTGAATTCTGACGCTCGCGTGAAAATGGAATTTTACGGAAATTCTGACCGATTTTCGTTTATTCGTACGGGGGTTGTATTTTCGTAGTGAGGATGATGAGGATGCTAATTCAACTTGGTTTGGCAGATTCTGAGTTTCGGTGGTTAGGAAAAGAGGAGTTCTAAGTTTCGGGGCACGGTGTAGGTGTTATCCAGAATCGGTCCAATACTCTGGATTTTGAGGTAAGGGTTTGGTTCTGCTATTTTTGGTAAGATAGGTGTATGTTTAGTTTCATTTTCTGTTCTGCAGGTATTTCAGTATTATATGCCTAGAGCATATTCTCGTAGTCCGTAGGTGTATGTATTGTAGCACTTCGCTTTGCAGTATTTCGGAAATTTCGCTTTAAGGTAAGTTCTGTGATCTCGTAGGTGTATGCCTTGTAGCATACTGTCTGCTAATCCTACGCTTGTAGGAGTATGCCTTATGGTATACTCGTCTGCTAACACTACGACAGCTTGTGGGTTCGCTACCTCACTGGTGCACCATGCTTCGTAATAGCTTCGCTTCGACTCCCCTTAGTGGGAGGTCCGCTGCCCGATCTGTTATAAGGTTTATGGCGATTTGGAATCGCACATCCTTCGGGATTCCGATTTGTTTCTGGTACATGTATGTTATTCTGTATTCTGTTGCGTATATTGCTATCTTTCTGTTTTGCAGGGTTGCATATACTTATCTTACCCCAAATCCCTTACGGGGTCCTTTTAGGACTCACCCTTCTTTGGGTTCTGTTTTTGGATTTCAGGTAGGTCTGGTAAGCAGCCAGCGGGGTAGATTTCCGCGAGGCTTCTGCCTTGGTTGTGTTGAGCAGCAGCAGTACCTTGTGGGCCGGGATTGTCTTTTGGATCTGAATCCCGCGAGGTATTTGATGCTTAGTCCTAGGCTTGGCTATGTAGCTGCATGTGCATATTTTCTGGTTTGCTGTGATGGTTGTATGTCTGTATATACGTTGGTATATTCTGTTCTATATCTGTTCTCAGCGCTTGGCGCTTGCTAGACATTTTAGGTTCTGTGAATTTCGTATGTATATGTGTTTTGGTGCGTAAGCACTGGCCCACGGAGGGCGGGGCTTACTCGTTATTAGTGCATGAATTGTATGGTTGCATCTTATTTTTGGTTATACATATGAAATTTCCGTTAGTCTGCTTCCACAATCCTTTCGTTCTCGGGTCCGCTACGCACGGCGGGTCTCGATGGACTGCCATCTCTTGTTTTCCGGCTTCCGCTTCCGGCGCCCCGGCGCTTCGCCTCCGCAACCGGGTTCGGGCGGCGTGCGGTGACAAGTTGGTATCGAGCAGGTAAGTGACCATATTGGTCGCTGGTGACTTGTAGTGACGATTATCGTTGTACATTTTATTTTAGAATGGTTTGGTACGGAGATTGGCCACCTCCTTACTTGAACCACTTCAAAATAAAATTGTGGAACAAAGTTGATCCTTCAAGTTATCCCGATAGTTGCAGATTTCGCACTCGGGATTTCGGAATTCGTAAGATTATTACGAGTAAGGGGATTGTGGAAAAGTTTCGTACGTAAAATTGTGTGTTAGGAAAAGATTTGGTGAAATAAGCATGAACTGCTTCTGTGATTCTGTGAAATACATGATTTTATCATTCTGAGAAGTAACTTCTGTGTCAAGTACTGCATTGCACTACAGAGCCTTAGAAAACTGCTGCTAGCTTCTGTAGGGATTAGGAGTGACCGATTTGTCTGGACTCGGTTTGGTCTGAAATGTCTCAGGTTGGATTCACACGCGTAGGCAGTGTGTTTTGCGACCGGAGGGAGGGGATTGTAATCCCACGCCTCCGAGAGATAGGGTTTGAACTGTTGGTTATGGGTTGAGTTGGTATATGGTTTGGAAATTTGGTTTGGGATAAGTTGTTTTTCTGGTTGGACTGGGTTTAAGGAAATGTGTACTACACGCGAATAGCGTGATTTGGTACCGGAGGGGCGGGACTGGGATCCCACACCTCCGTGGAATAGGATACGGGTTCAGTGTAACCCAGGGTCTGAACAACCACACTCACCGCCCGAGGTTTAGTGGTCGTAGCGACCCTCTCTCGATTTGGTATTACCGTCCAACCTAGCTGGTTCGGGGGCGGCAGCGTGTGGAAAATCTGTTTATGCCACGGTGAGGGCATTTTGATTAGGTGGTGATAGCGAGACTTAAGCCACCGCTCGCCATAGTTGTGGTACACTACCCAAGCAATCGCGCCTCGCGTTACCCAAGCATCGAATCATACGAGGCCTTGGGAGAGGTCTCATCCTTGTGGTCTCCAGTATCGCCTTCGCAAGGTCTCATCCTTGTGGTCTCCAGTATCGCCTTCGCAAGGTCTCATCCTTGTGGTCTCCAGTATCGCCTACGCGAGGTCCTGCCCTCGCGGGCCTCCAGACTCGCAGGGGCGACGTCTCATACTCACCCTTGCGTTTCTAAAGCCTGCGCGGGCCCCCCTCGCGGTCTTAGGGCGAACCCTCGCGATCTCCCTCGCCTCCATGGGTCTTACTCCCCTCCTCCCGCCTATACCGGCCCCGCCTGCATAAGGCCTTGGTACCTGTGTTCGTGCAACCTCACCCCTTATTTGGCTATATTCTATTTGGGGCCTTCGCCCTTGGGCCTTCGCCTACAGCCTTCGCCCGCCACTTGCTCCACTTGGAGATTGACCACTTGGTCGTCCCGACATCAACCGCCAATAAGGAGGGCAGCACGAGCCTCGGGAGATCTTCACCAGATTTATACGCCGACATTCTCTCGACAAGTGAATCACCTAAGGCGGTTTGCTGAGATCTTCATCATCACAGCCGCCTTATCTCCAATCACCGACATGACTTATCTCAAACAGCCTGCTAAGGGCTTCAACCGGGAGGCTCTTCTCCCGGCATCACTCTATAAATATGGTGATGTCCACCCTAAATCGGGTAAGCTACTACACGCCCCCCCACTCCCCTCGTGCTACTTCTGAGTATACATCCTATCTTTTAAAGATAACTCTGAACAGAAATCTTGGAGTCTCAAGAACATCATCTTCTCCACCATATCAACTGAGAGTCCGGACCTTCTTTAGGAACGAGACTATCAGTTTGGCGCCGTCTGTGGGAACGAAAGTTCTTGCTATAAACCCATATTACAAACCACAAGCAATAAGTCATGCCAACCACCCGGAGTGCCAACAGAATAGCTGCCAAGGGAGGAGGAATCCTCCCGGACAAGTACGAACAATGACCCACCATCGGAGCCATCCTCGAACCACGTTCCCCACAACGGGAGAACTCTCTATTCACTCAACAGAGGAAAGCTCCTCCCACGTTGCCCGTAACATGCCTCGTGAGCGAAACACTCCACCTCCAAACACCCTCCAACGGACCTCGGATCCGGCCGCCCCGCAAACGATCACCGAGGCGGTTGCTTTCAACTTACGTGAAACTCTCGCCACCACTCTTCGGGCGTTCGGATAGCGTTGAACGCCGCGACTAATCAGCCAACGCCAGCCTACTCCTCCTCAAAAGTAAGTAACCCCGATCCTTCTTCGTCATTACTTATCGCGCTTACTAGACGATTAGAGGAAGTGGAAAAAGAGATGAAAGGGCCAGTGTCCATAATATCTCCGTGATGGGTCCGACCACCTCTCGACTCCAACCTTTACTCGAGGGTTTTAGAAACCCCTCTTCCGACTGGGCCACAGCCTAAGCCGGATGCTTATGATGGCCTGCTGACTCGATATTCATCTCCAGCCACATGCTTCCGCAATGGCAATAGCAAGGGCGGACGACAACACGCTCGTAGAGCTTTCAGCTCCACACTTACCGGGGCCGCCGCCAACCGGTACACCACTCTCCGGGACAAACGGTTTGATTCCTTCGAGGAGCTATCCCGCAACTTCTCCAACCATTTTGTGGTATCCAAACCACCTCCTAAAACGGCGGGACACCTTCTTAAGATACGGCAGAAAAGGATGAGCCCTCGAGAATATATTCAACGCCTGTGCCGAGTCTATCCAGTGTCCCTAACTGGGAGAAGAAGCTCGCCTGCTTGCAGCTATCCAAGGCCTCCGCTGGGAGTCCCTTTTCTTTGTGGATGTCCACACTAACCCGCCCACCAACATGGAACAATTCTTAAGTACAGCGTCGCGGTTCATGAATACGGAAGAGGTCACTCGACCACTCGCCAGAGCCGCCACGGCGGACGCCAAGGGACAACCCTCGCGACCGGATCCTAGGTCTCAAAGGCAAGACTCCCACGCCCCAAGAGGGAAAGGGCATACATTTCTCTTCCCCGCCGAGGGAATCTCGTACCAACATTCTCCATGCCTTGGAACAAAAGAGGGCGGTCCCCACTTGGCCTCGCCCCCTCTCCCAAGAAATAACAAGGCAAAGCAACAAGTTTTGCCGCTACCACCGTGACAAAGGTCACGACACTGAGGACTGCTTTTGAGCTCAAGCGTATGATTGGAGAAATGCTGGCTCAAGGCAAGCTCAGGAGTACTTGCTCCAAACCGAGGACCGTAGAAGAGAAGGTGACCGTGAAGGGCGCCGGCCGAGGACCGCCGGCGGGGCGCTCCCAAAGAAACCTGTGTCGGAGAATTGCCCAGTCCCCCGGCAAGGTGACATATCGGCGTAATCACACAGATTGAAGGCTCTTAGTCAAGACGCCGTCATATGAGGCAGATCTACCAGATAGACCACTCCTCTACTCAGTTTATGCATCGCAGCGATGGCACCTCTGAGTCAATACCGCACGCTGACCCCTTGGTTATCACCGCCCGTATTGCGGGCTGGGACGCCGATAGAATCTACATGGATACGGGGGCGAATGCCAACGTGATCTACAAGCACACTTTGGTTGAGGCAAAGGTGCCTTTGTCACAAATTCAGCCCGCGAAGGGCGCCACCTTTGGAATAGGACGGGATGAAATCCCAACCTTGGGGTCGATCACCCTGCCCTATATGATGATGGGAACCACCAAGGAGAAAAAGCAGGTATGTCATTCGAGCTATGTGGACTTTATTGTCCTGGATCTACCTACGCCATATAACGCCATCATCGGGCGACATACTCAAACTGAGTTCCATGTCCGCTGTGATGTGCGAACTCGACTCTAGTTTTTCACATCGCGGCCGGGATGCCTATATCTTTGTCAACCAGTAATGTGGCCAGAGGCAATTATGTCTCGCCTCGCCGGCCCCCACAGCCTTCCCGGCCATCCGAGCCTAAGAGGAAGGCACCCGCAGAGGAAGCCGGTCCTGTGGGCGAAACCGCCCGACTTGTCCGGAACCTTTGAAGAAGTTGAGATCTCTCCCGGGAAGAAGTTTCGGGTGGGAAAGGACCTCGAGGAAAAGACCAGCAAGCGCTCATCCACCTCCTCCATGCCAACAAAGTGATGTCTTCGCATGGAGCCCCGAGGACCTACCAGAGTTGATCCCGCTGTTATTTCTCACAAGTTAAGTGTACTCCCGGCTTTAGCCCGGTTAGACAGAAAACAAGGGGCATGGCCCTTGACCGTAAGTGACTTTGTACGCACCGAAGTGCGTAAATTGCTTAAGGCAAATATAATCAAGGAAGTTCACTACTCTGAATGGGTTGCGAATATTGTCCTCGCCGATAAAGAGGGCGGTCAGTGGCGACTTTGCGTGGACTACAAGGGGGTTAATAGGGCTTGCCCAAGGGACCCCTATCCTTTACCATCCATTGACCAACTGGTTGACTCAACCGCTCATCACTCGGTTTTTTCTTTTCTCGATGCTTATAGCGGGTACCACCAAGTCTTTATGGACCCAGAGGACGCGGTAAAACCGCTTTACTATCAAGCGAGGCCGTATATCATTATATCGAATGCCCTTCGGCTTGAAGAATGCGGGGCTACCTTCCAAAGGCTTGTAAATCAAGTCTTCGCAGCCGATTGGCCGAAATCTTGAAGCTTATGTGGATGACATTGTGGTCAAAAGCAAGGCCGCCTCAACCCATCTCACAGACTTGAAGGAAACTTTCGACAACTTCCGCAAATACAATATGCGATTAAATCCAAAGAAGTGTATCTTCGGCGTGGGCGAAGGAAAGTTCCTGGGATACCAAATCTCCAAAGGAGGGATCCATGCAAATCCCAAAAAGATTGAGGCAATCACTACCTTGCGCACCCCCAGGGGGCTCAAGGAAGTCCAACAGCTGGCAGGAAAGCTAGTAGCCTTGGGACGATTCTGCCTCTAAACTAAGTGATCGCTGCAAACCTTTCTTCGATCAGATTCGCAAGAAAAAGCTTGCAAATGGACGGAGGAATGTCGGGAGGCATATGCCTCCATCAAACGACACTGCAAGAACTACCGGCACTCAAGTGCCCTAGGCCGTGCGATGACCTGGTCCTTTACCTCGCCACCTCGTAAAGAAGTGTCGCCTCGTCCTTATTAAGGAAGAAGCCGCCAAGCAATGGCCGGTCTATTACACCAGCCACACTCTCCAAGATACGTAAACAAGGTATCCTCCTCCAAAAGGCTATATTGTCCCTTGTATATGCAGCAAGGAAGCTCAAGCCCTATTTCCAAGGGCACACTATTATAGTCCGAACGGACTTGCCAATTCAGACATCCTAAGGCGCCCGAACATTCAGGGCGCCGCCAAGTGGTGCATCGAACTTGGCGGCTTTAACATCAATTATGAGCCCAGAAAGGCAATTAAGGGCCAGGCCCTCGCCGACTTTATTGCGGAATTCTCAAATGCTGATGTACTCTCGGCCCCCGAGCAGGCTCCCACACCTCGTCCCACTCCTCCCGAATGGGACTTATTTGTGGATGGCTCATCCAAACTTGAATCCCCGCAGGGGTGTGTATCTACGTGGACCCCTAGGTATGGAAGTATTCCTTCGTGTCTCTTTTCAATTTCAAGTAACTAACAATGTTGCGAATATGAGGCCCTCGTAGCCGGGCTGAAACTCGCCACAAGGGCAGGCATTCGCCGCCTCCATGTCCACAAGTGACTCGCACTGGTGATTCACTGTGTTCAAGGGTGCGCCGAGTGCAAGGACGCCACCCCGATCAAATACCTTAAGTAGGTAAACACCCTACGAACCGACTTTGAAGAAGACATCTATATACAAGTTCCTCGTTCTGAGAACACTACAGCAGACATGCTATCAAAGGGAAAGACTCCCTCTACCACACCCACTCTGACCAGTCCTTCCATCACGGAAGGTATTGATATTGCCTCTCTAGCAACGCAGATCCAGGCCACAGACTGGAGAAACCCTATCATTGCTGCGCTAAAAGCCAGCACCACAGATCCCTGTGTTCGCAAGCAAGCCCTCCGCTTCGTCCTCATTGATGACCAATTATGGCATCGCGGGTTTGCGGCGCCTCTACAACGGTGCCTTAGCACCCTTGAGGGACGCTCTGTCTTGGACACTCTCCACCAAGGCAATTGTGGCGCTCACATCGCTGCGGAGGCACTCGCCCACAAAGCCCTTCGTCAAGGGTACTACTGGCCTACCTTGAAAAAGGACGCCGCTGCACTGGTCAAAACGTGCCACCAAGCCAAATCAATTCTCGCATCCAGCGCTACCATCCACGGAATCTCCAAAGATCGACAAATCCAAAGGTTTTCGCCTGTGGGGCCTCGACCTCATTGGTCCAATGCCGACCGCTCCAGTGCCGCACCGCTTCGTGTTGTAGCGCTTGATTATTTTTCTAAATGGGTCGAGGTAGAACCCCGGTCTCCATCACTTCCGCCAAGATTATCAAGTTTCTTTGGAAGAATCTTGTTCTGCCGATGACGGCAGCCCTCGTGCTATTATTACGTATAATGGCACTCGATTCGCCACAAAGTGTCCAACAATGGGCACAGGACAATAATGTC
This sequence comes from Stellera chamaejasme, assembly GCA_024586325.1. Classification (NCBI taxonomy): domain Eukaryota; kingdom Viridiplantae; phylum Streptophyta; class Magnoliopsida; order Malvales; family Thymelaeaceae; genus Stellera; species Stellera chamaejasme. The sequence continues at coordinate 31,426,414 of CM044981.1, forward strand.
CGCATGCTTTTGCCCGGTGGCACACCCCGCCTAATGGGCAGGTTGAGGTCACCAACCGAACCTCAAGGAAGGCCTCAAGAAACGCCTGGATGGGGCCAAGGGCCGCTGGGTAGATGAACTCCCAAGTGTCTTATGGGACTATCGCACCACAACGCGAACCCCCACAGGAGAGACGCCTTTCTCTCTAGTATACGGCACAGATGCGCTCCTACCTATTGAGGTAGACCTCCCTACAATCCGTATGATCAACTTCACCGACGGCCAATGCTCAAGGGCTCCGTGCCAAACTCGACTTAATTGAAGAATTGCGCGAAGGTGCTCGCCGCATGACCGCCCTCAAACAGAGGCTCAGTCTTCATCAAAATTCCCGGGTCAAAACCAAGGTACAGCAACAAGCATGACTTGCCTTACTTAAATCGGCACACACCGCTCGCGACCCCAAGCAGGGTGTCCAGCGACCCAACTGGGACGGGCCTTATATTGTTCATAAACAAGTCCGCCTGTGAGTCTATGAACTACAAGACCATGATGGTCGCTCTGCTCCCCGCAACTTTCATGCGGATGACTTGCGCCATATTACGTGTAAGTCCTTAGTCTTGCAAATTCAATAAAATACATATGTATTTCTTCCTGTCTTACAGCTTACATGGCATTTCAAATGCCCTCTTCATCACCCTCTGTACCCGGCCGGTCGATCAAGCTACCGCCTGAGTTATGGCATCGACCTTGTCGTCTCACTTCTCCACACAGGTGGTTGCGGGTCTCATTCCCAACCGACCTTCAACTCGCCCGCCCCAAGGGTAATCCTTGCGCCGCGGAAGGGTAACCCCTTTGGCTCCTTCAGAAGGTCTATGTGTAAGTCGCCCTCGCACGCCACAGCAGACCTTCCGCTCGGACTTCTCCACACAGTGGTTGCGGGTCTCATTCCCAACCGACCTTCAACTCGCCCCGCCCCAAGGGTAATCCCCTTGCGCCGCGGAAGGGTAACCCCCTTTGGCTCCTTCAGAAGGTCTATGTGTAAGTCGCCCTCGCACGCCACAGCAGACCTTCCGCTCGACTTCTCCACACAGTGGTTGCGGGTCTCATTCCCAACCGACCTTCAACTCGCCCGCCCCAAGGGTAATCCCCTTGCGCCGCGGAAGGGTAACCCCTTTTGGCTCCTTCAGAAGGTCTATGTGTAAGTCGCCCTCGCACGCCACAGCAGACCTTCCGCTCGGACTTCTCCACACAGGTGGTCATGGGTCTCATTCCCAACCGACCTTCAACTCGCCCCGCCCCAAGGGTAATCCCCTTGCGCTGCGGAAGGGTAACCCCTTTTGGCTCCTTCAGAAGGTCTATGTGTAAGTCGCCCTCGCACGCCACAGCAGACCTTCCGCTCGGACTTCTCCACACAGTGGTTGCGGGTCTCATTCCCAACCGACCTTCAACTCGCCCCGCCCCAAGGGTAATCCCCTTGCGCCGCGGAAGGGTAACCCCTTTTGGCTCCTTCAGAAGGTCTATGTGTAAGTCGCCCTCGCACGCCACAGCAGACCTTCCGCCCGGACTTCTCCACACAGTGGTTGCGGGTCTCATTCCCAACCGACCTTCAACTCGCCCCGCCCCAAGGGTAATCCCCTTGCGCCGCGGAAGGGTAACCCCTTTGGCTCCTTCAGAAGGTCTATGTGTAAGTCGCCCTCGCACGCCACAGCAGACCTTCCGCTCGGACTTCTCCACACAGGTGGTTGGGGGTCTCATTCCCCAACCGACCTTCAACTCGCCCCGCCCCAAGGGTAATCCCCTTGCGCTGCGGAAGGGTAACCCCCTTTTGGCTCCTTCAGGAAGGTCTATGTGTAAGTCGTCCTCGCCCTCGCACGCCACAGCAGACCTTCCGCTTGGACTTCTCCACACAGGTGGTTGCGGGTCTCATTCCCAACCGACCTTCAACTCGCCCGCCCCAAGGGTAATCCCTTGCGCCGCGGAAGGGTAACCCCTTTGGCTCCTTCAGAAGGTCTATGTGTAAGTCGCCCTCGCACGCCACAGCAGACCTTCCGCTCGGACTTCTCCACACAGTGGTCATGGGTCCCATTCCCAACCAACCTTCAACTCGCCCGCCCCAAGGGTAATCCCCTTGCGCTGCGGGTCTTACCCCCGTAACCTCGAGATGGTTCTCCACTTGTCTCAACAAGCGTCCCCATCGCCTTCGCCAAACGCGCGACTCTGCACTCCGTAAACCGAACCTTTTTACTGAATACTTATCGTATAAATGATGAGCAAACTACAGGGAACTTCTACTTGGTACACCGTCCACTACCCAAGGGCTTACTCCTAAACAGCTTGCCCAAGAAAGGGGCTCAACAAGTAAACCCACAAGTCATTTGGAATGACTCATGTGGCTCCGCCGCCATGCGGATCTTGAAGTGCCTCGTCACTATAAACTTAAGACTAAGTCTCTAGCTCCTTGATAAATAGTCCCCGTGGCTTCGCCTTCGCGACCCCGTAAGGACATCTCTCCATGAGACAGACTTAGCCTATGGTTATTAAACTAAGCTAACGTATTCTACAAGGCTATCGCGAGTTAAAGCGAATCTACAAAACAGTTGAAGGAAAAAGGAAGTTTCACTTCATCTATTGTTCCCAAAAAGTGTGTGAATGCAGGTCTTTATACAAAATAGGGGGCATCCACATGTTGGAGCCTCCACCCTAGTCCGTAAGGGCATACTGCATCGCCCATCTTCCTTCCCCTGCTCCCCCATCAAGCGCGCCTACCGTTGGTTCATTGGTGTTGGCAGCATCCAGATCCCAAGACTTAGAGCTGGAAACGCCTTCTCCACTTGGAAGCGGCATCGCAGCCAGCCTTCCTCATAGGCTCGCGCCTGCTTCGCCTGTGGCTTGATCTCACCAAGCTTCTCCACTGCCGAGGCATCCGCCGTGGATGGGCACCTTAATGGAGGAAGAGGACTCGTGATCCTCACCTTCAAAGGGGGAAGGCCCAGAGCCTTCTCCATCTCCCACACCGAGGCCATTGCCTTTTCCAGTCGGGCGACCTCCGTGCGTGCCTTCAGTGGCAACCTCAGCAGCAAGCCTGCCCTCCTCCACCTTCTTCTCCGCCGCTTGAGCCTCGGACAGCAGCTTGGCCTCGCCTCCTCGCCGCGGCCTCGCCGCTCAACTTGGGCCTTCGCCACCGCAAGGGCGGCTTTGGTTTCGCCTCCAAGGAAAGGAGGGACTCCTTCAAGACAGCACTTTCAAGCCGCTTGGCTTCCAGCATTGCTTCCTCGCTGAAGGAAGCGTTGCTTCGCAACATCAAGAAGGCAGGCCTGCTCCCACCGGTACCGCATGCTGTGCGCCCGCTCTTGGTTGCCATAATCGCACCAACTCTCTAGTTGGGCTACGCGCTTGGCATGCTCCTCCTTGAGCTCCTCCTCCCTCCTCGTTGAGGACTCCAGCCTCCCTCCCGAGAGAGGCAATCTCGATATCCGGGCGTGTCCCGCCTGTTGGCATACTTCAGAAGTCATGCCATTGCTCAGCAGCAGATGACCTTTGACACCCGCCGCATCCCAATACTATTAAAGCGTATGGAAAAAGGCTAAACTAAGCTTATACATAAAGACCAGAGGCTGTCTTACCCGCAGACTTTGTTGAGCTGCCTCCTCATGAATTCGGCAGGGAGTCCAGGCTCCGCCGGTCACCTCCTGCCATAGGGGTGCGCAGCCCTCCAGCAGGATTGGAGGGTTTGCTCCTCCCCGCAGCAGTGAACTGCTATTCCTCGAGGAAGACCGGATCCCATGCATCTTTCAGAGCCTCCTTGCTCCTCGTACACCCCGAGTCCGGTCTCGGTGCCTCTGGACTCTCGTGAGGTCTCGGCTCTCGACCACTTGGGGGCCGACTTGGCAGCAACGCGCCTCCGCTCCAAATAGTGGGACCAGACTCCGGTCTTCTCAAGGACCTCGCTCCTGGTCCCCAAATCGGCAGGGATCTCTCGTAAGGACCCCTTGGTCCACAAGAGCCTCACAGGACCAGCCCCTTGGCTCGAAGGGCCTCGCCTACAAAGAACAGGCATCAAGCAACTAGGAAACAAGTATGAACTCAAAAACAAAGAAAATATCACAAAATCAAAAAGACTTACCAGCAGAAGGACGCCCCATCCACCGACTTCCACTGGCTGCTGGAAGGTTGGGCAACCTCCCAACCACTTGTCCTCGCAGAGGACCGTGTCACTGCACCCCCTTCCTCCGGGCCTCACTATTAGAAGAGGAAGAAGTCTCCTCAACCACCAGTGATCCTCTTCCCCTTCGTGGCGGGGCCTTCTCCCCGAAGGGGCCTCTTCAGGGATCTCCTCTCCAAGAGGGATGGCTGCAGGGATCTCTTCCCTTGCATTAGTGGTCTCCGCCTCCCCCGAAGGAATGACTGGTACCTCCCTTTGGCCGGTACTCCCAATGGCCTTTGCAGCTTGGTTGCCCCTCCTTCTCATAGAGATCGTGACGTTAGCCGCCGACATCTTACCCTTGGGAGGAGGCACTCGCCTCTGGTAATGATCTCGCCGCGACCACATGACCGGGCAGGTCTTCACCTTGAATCGGGTGAAGGGCTCGCGAAGAGCCTGAGATACAAAGGCCTCAGCAGCGGCCTCCTCGTAAGAAATGGGCTGCACCACCGAGATGGGCACAGCCTCGATGGGAACAGCGCTATCCGCTCGCGCCTCTCTCGGGGCCCTCTGCAGAAGGCACGACCTCTTCAGCAGTAGGGGGCATTTCAAGCTCCACCCTTCTGGCCTCTTCAGCCAGGGGCTCCCCACTGGGAACTTCTTCCCCAGCAGGCTCCCTGGCCTCTTCAGCTGAAATGGCTGGAGTAGGACCCTCTTCCCCAGCAGGCTCCCTGACCTCTTCAGTTAAAATAACTGGAGTAGGCCCTCTGCTCCAAAGCAGGATTCTCAGCCTCCCCACCCGGCCCTTCACCTGTGGTCCCCGCACCGGCAGGGCTCTCTTTCTTCAAAGCCGCGTGGCAGCCACTTTCCTCTTTTTCTTCTCCGGCGAGAAGCCATCAAGGCTTGATACCAGCCCTCTTTTTGGACAGTTTGGGGACAATGGGTCCCAACACCTTGACCGCCATGGCAGGGCGTCTTCCTCAAGTGCACATGCCAGTGCACTCGTTGGGCGATGCGCATGGATGCTTTCTTACCCCGGGCTTCGCTGCACTCGCAACGGCATCTGCAGACAAAGAGGGACTTCACTGTGTTCTACTGCACTCTTACAAAATTACAAGATATTAGTATGTATGCGCAGCGTATTTTTGGGCGCCGCTAGAGCAGCGAAGAAAGAATCTATCATTGTCCCACGGTGGACGGAGCCCATCCTCGTATGGCGGGGGCATCCGGGGTCCAAAGACGAAACCCGTGCTAATCCCAGCCCACCTTAGGGTGGTCTCGCCCACTGGGCAGCCGAGAAGGGGAAGAACGCCGCATGCGCTCCTCGAAAGGACATCGTCCAACCACCCCAGCAGCTTGAACGTATGCCTGCCACCGCACTCCCCGTGAGTCAAGACAGGCCTCCGCGCAATGCTTTGCACGGATTGTCGCGCCCTCGCCACGGGAAAGTCCCATGTGCCTTCGCGGCAAGAAGAAAAAGGATCCGTGCCGCTTGTGGTAGGATCTCGGGCGCAGCGGTGAAGGAGATGGAGTGGTTACCTCCAACATTTATGGGAGTGACGTGAAGAACGCACCCCACTCCTCAGCTCCAACCGATAAAAACGGTTGAACACATCGGCGAATGGCTTCACGCCGCCATGTGGCAAAGCGATAATGAAGCCCGCAATACTCGTGAAAGTATTGGGCGCCAACCGAGTTGGGGCATTCCCAATCAGCACAGAGATCTTGCACCAGTTGCGGAAAGGGGTACCGTAATCCCGCCGCAAGCTGCGCCGTGTACAGGCACAGCACCCGGTTCTCCTTGTTCTCCTCGGTAACGGGCCAACCCATCGCCCGACAAACACCCGCACGGGATGCGTATACCGGCGTTTTCTCCACGGGCCAGAAGGCCCCCACCATTTCCTGGTGAATTCTCTCGAACTTCACCGTGGTCTTCTCAAGAGGAGCGACCACCGGGCGAACAGCTTCCTTGGAATCCATCTCTGCAAAAGGAAGAACAGATAGGCATATAAATCGAAACAGCCCAAAGAAAGGCATTTCGGCAAGCGCTCGCGCCAGAGAACTTGAAGCACTCAGTGTGCGGGAAGAAAAACTTACCTGAGTGGTTTAAAGAAGTAAGCAAGAACGAACGGAGTGGTTGGCAAGTGAACAGTTGACCGGAGGAATCTCGAACGAAAAGGAGGAACCACCGCAAATCACCTCTCAACTGCCGATAAAATCGCCAAGAAACGCAAGAATACGAAATGGTTACTCGAAGCAGAGCGAACAAATGCAAGAGTGGAGAAGAAAGGTTTCAATCTTCTCGCACGCTTTTATAAGCCCGCCAAAATGAAAAAGCGCTTTTAAGCGTGAATGACTCTCGCCACGTGCCAAAGATCCAGATTAAACCTCTCCCCGCCGCATAAAGAAGAAACGCTTTTACAAAGCGTAATCGACTCTACGGCGCCACGTGTTGCGCCCCATAACGGTCAAGAAACCTCTCATCTTCCTTTATCTCTCCCGCATTAAATGTTGAAGAGACTCTTCGCTGCCTTCGCAATCAAACGGTCCGCAAACGCCCAAGCGCCTTCGCCAACTCCAAAGACTTGGAATTTGAACAGAGTACGGGACCCCGCCCATACTCTGCCTTCAGGAGGAGGCATCTTGGTACACTACCCAAGCAAATGCCCCCCTCCTCAAAACTCACAAGGATCATGAAGGATCCAACACAGAATATCAGACCATAAAAGGTCATCGCGCTCCACACAAACTCAGTTCTGTGACTGCTACTGCCCTCAACATGGTATTTTCAAACAGTATCTTCAACACAGAGTAAAGGGTCGTGAAGGATCCAACACAAACTATCAGATTATAAAAGATCTTCACTTGTGACTACTACATCGGTCCTCAAAGAAAGTACTTTCAAAAACGGAGTACAGGACCCCGCCCATACTCCGCTCTCGTGAGGAGGCATCTTGGTACACTACCCAAGCAATCGCGCCTCGCGTTTATCGAATCATACGAGGCCTTGGGAGAGGTCTCATCCTTGTGGTCTCCAAGACGCCTTCGCAAGGTCTCATCCTTGTGGTCTCCAGACGCCTTCGCAAGGTCTCATCCTTGTGGTCTCCAAGACGCCTACGCGAGGTCCCGCCTCGCGGGCCTCCAGACTCGCAGGGCGACGTCTCATACTCACCCTTGCGTTTCTAAAGCCTCGCGGCCCCTCGCGGTCTTAGGGCGAACCTCGCGATCTCCTCGCCTCCATGGGTCTTACTCCCAGCCTCGCCTCCCGCGCCTATACCGGCCCCGCCTGATAAGGCCTTGGTACCTGTGTTCGTGCAACCTCACCCCTTATTTGGCTATATTCTATTTGGGGCCTTCGCCCTTACAGGCCTTCGCCCGCCACTTGCTCCACTTGGAGATTGACCACTTGGTCGTCTGACATCAACCGGCCAATAAGGAGGGCAGCACGAGCCTGGGAGATCTTCACCAGATTTATACGCCAGACATTCTCTGACAAGTGAATCACCTAAGGCGGTTTGCTGAGATCTTCATCATCACAGCCGCCTTATCTCCAATCAGTCTGACACAGACTTATCTCAACAGCCTGTCTAAGGGCTTCAACTGGGGGAGGCTCTTCTCCCGGCATCACTCTATAAATAGGGTGATGTCCACCCTAAATCGGGTAAGCTACTACACGCCCCCCCACTCCCCTCTTGCTACTTCTGAGTATTCTTCCTATCTTTTACAGATTACTCTGAACAGCAAGCTTGGAGTCTCAAGAACATCATCTTCTCCACCATATCAACTGAGAGTCCGGACCTTCTTTAGGAACGAGACTATCAGGAAGCGGTCATTAGGGCTCAACTCCTCGAGCAAGAGGAGGTTGAGAGTCGTCTCACCTTGCAATGAGGTCAGGGGAGTACGAGGGGCTCCACACAGTAGGGACCCCGGCAGATTTCTGGATGGCCGAACAGGCCTGGGCAATTTAGTAGAGGTAGAAAGGGAGCACCACCGGCACGATTTTATCCGATTTGCAGTAGGTATCACTCCGGTCGACTTTGTTACCGGCAGGAGGGCCGATGTTTTCGTTGCGGGTCTGACACTCACTGGGTACGGGATTGCCCTCTGACTGTAAGGCAGGGTACTTTATTTCTGAATGAGGTGTCGGTTCATGCATTATTTGATACGGGAGCATCTGTTTCCATTGTAACACAGAAAGGTGTTACATTTCTGTATCTGTCTGTTAGTACCTTGCCTCAAATGTATTTAGTAAAAACTGCTGGGAGTCAGTTTCTGTTTTCCAATGAGATGGTTCGGGGTTGTACGATATCTGTAGGCGGACATGATAGTATCGGATCTGTTGGTTTTAGACACACCGGACTATGATGTTATTCTTGGAATGGACTGGCTATCCAAGAACTCTGTGCACGTTGATTGTGCAACCCGTCGTTATGGTTTCGGAGAGGTACTACCTCTCACGACTCCGATTGGTTTGACTATCGCACGGCCGCGATGGAGCTACTGATTCTGGATCAGTGCCGATAGTTGGTGTAGGGGAATGCTATGATCTGAATGAGGCTGATACTAGGTTGAAGTTGGATGGTTTACCATGGGTTCGAGATTTTCCGCAGGTATTTCCGGAGGAGTTGCCCGGATTACCACCAGAGCGGGAAATTGTGCTTGAGATTTACCTGCAGTCGGGTACTACTCCGATATCTATTCCTCCTTATCGGATACCCATTTCTGAGATGCAGGGGTAGAAGAAGCAACTGGAGGAATTACAGCAAAGAGTTTCATCGACCAAGCACTTCAGCGTGGGGTGCTCAGTTGTTTGTTAAGAAGAATGATGGGACACTCTGACTTTGTATTGATTACAGACGGTTGAATGCACTTATTGTGAAGAATAAGTATCCGTTGCTAAGGATTGACGATCTTTTGATCAACTTCGGGGTTCAAGAGTTTCCTCTAAGATTAATTTCCGATCCGGGTATTTTTAGCTTAGGGTGAAGGATGAGAACATACCTAAGACTGCTTTCCGCACCCGGTATGGACACTTTGAGGTTACGGTCATGCCATTTGGGCTGACCAATGCTCGATAGCGTTCATGGATCTGATGCATCGGGTGTTCCGACCGTACTTGGACTCATTTCTGGTGGTTTTGTTGATGATATTCGATATATTCTCGGGATGAGGATTCGCATCGGGATCATCGAGGGTGGTTCTGAGACACTTTGGGAACATCAGCTTTATGCCAAATTCTCAAAGAGTGAGTTACGGATTCGGAAGTCACCTTTAAGGGACACATTATATCTGGGCATGGTCTCGTGTGGTCCAGAGAAGGTGAGGGCGGTTCGGGATTGGAAACAACTTACCACGGTACGGGAGATCAAGAGCTCCCTGGGGTTAGTAGGATATTATCAGAGGGTTGTACTGGGATTTTCTATTCTGGCATCTCCGCTTATGCAGTTGACTAAGAAGGGTCAACTGTATATCTGGTCTGATAAGTGTGAGCAGGATTTTCAGAAGTTGAGGCGGTAGTTGACTAACGCTCCGATTCTGACTCTTTCAGATCCGATCTTGCCGTATGTGAATTATACGGATGCTTCCACATCTGGTTTGGGATGTGTGTTGGTGCGAGAGCGTTTTGTGGTAACTTCGGGTCGAGGCAGTGCGACCGCATGAGCTGAACTAATCGACACATGATCCGGAGTTGACTATAATAATTTATGCGCTGAAACATTGGAATCAATATCTGTTTGGTAATAAATTTCAAATTCTTACCGACCATAAGTCTGAAATATCTGTTTACACAGAAGGAGCTTAGCATGAGGCAGCGCAGATATCTCGAATACATTAAGAACTATGATTGTAGTATCGGGTACATCTCTGGCAAGGGCAACGCGGTTCTTTGATGCTCTGGCAGAAGTATACCGGCTTAATTAAGAGAGGAAATGTCGGTGGTCGGTCCGAGAAGAGTGGTCGACGTGCCTTTGGCATGTGGCGGCTACGGGAGCGTGCTCGAGTTATTACACTTATTATACATTCTGAGTGGCTTGATAGGATGCGCGAAGCGCAAGGTAGAGATTTGGTATTGAAGAAGTTATCTGGGGAAGATAAGGGTTTATGTGTTACCGACGTTTCAGTATAGGCAAAGATTGCTATACTTCCGAGATTGCCTTTATGTATCAGAGGATCAGGAGTTCTGGAATGATATTTTTGAGGGGCACACTCGAGCAGTGTGAGCATCAGGAACCGGCAGGGACACTGCAGACTTTGCAAATTCCAGTCTGGAAGTGTGGTAATGCTATGATGTACTTTCTCGACCGCACCGCCCGACACGGTTTCATCATGATGCTATCTGGGTTTTGTGGATCGGCTGACAAAGTGCGTACACTTTCTGCTTATTCGGGTCATAGACCCTCTGGAGAAGCTTGTCGGCCTTACATCAGGAAGATTGTACGTTTGCATGGAGTACCAGACTCCATTGAATCTGACCGTAATCCGCGTTTTACAAAGACGGTTCGATTGCTTTTCATGAAGCATTGGACACGCGACTCCATCCCGAATACCGCTTATCACCCACAGACGGACGGACGGTCGGAGCGGGTGATTCGATATCGGAGGATATGTTGCGAATCTGTATTTTGGATTTTGGAGGAGTTTGGGACTAGCAGTTGCGTTGATAGAGTTCTCGTACAACAACAGCTTTCAGACTACGATTGGCATGATACCATTTGAGGCGTTGTACGGGAGGAGGTGTATGACATCATACTGTTGGACAGATGCGTCTGATAGGGTTGAGCTGGGACCCGAGCTTTTTGAGGAGACTACGGCGAAGATCAGATTGTTACAGGCGCGGATCAAAACCGCGAACGACTGCACCACTGCTTATACGAACCGCCGCCGTAGGGCTCTGGAAATCTGAGTTTGGTGGCAGAATTTGACTGGAGGTAGCACCGTTCAGAGGGACAGTAAGATTTGATAGGCGGGGCGAGTTACCCCGAGTTATATCGGTTCCCATGAGTTCCAGGGTAAGTTGTTAGGTTGTTTTTTTCCCCCCCCAACTGTTTCTGTTTTACGTGATGTCTTCCAGGATAGCCTGTTGTGGATCGGTTAGACTTAGGTTCGGTACTGTCTGGGGTTGTCTGGTAGAAATACCGGCAATCGACTCGGGGTGCAATAAGATGCACCCGGAGGGTGGGACGCCGTGAGGCTCTGTATGGTAGTCTAAACTACCACTCCCGCCGCACCAGTACGGTGGTCCGATTGTTCTGGGTTAGAGGGATGTTTATATTTTCTGGTTGGTAGCGACACCTGTCTGGTTGGTTCAGGCTACTCTTGGAGGACCAAGAGTTCTAAGGGGGGGAGAATGTTACGGTCACCCCGAGCGGGTTGCGACCGGGTGACCCGGGGCTCCGGTTTTGGCCTGCGGGTCACGTTTTTCGGCGTTCAGGCGGCTCCCGAGCCCTATCCGAGTATTATTTTGGCGAACCCTTCCGTATTTGAGGTCGTGAGGGTCCCCCGGACGTTTCCGCCGAAAATATTTTTCTGGCGCCGGGGGGTTGTCGGGGTCGCCTCGGGACGTACAGCGGGCTCGGTAGCGCTCTCGAGATCTCAGTTTGAGAAGCCGTTTGTAGTTTTGGAGTCGTGGAAACGTCCCGGTGTTGGTTGTGGAGTTTAATATTTGGGGCGGGACGTTCGGTTCCGGGCGACTCCCGGGGCTCGGGACGGGAATCCCGGGGCTCGGGATGGAAATTTTCTGACGGCTTTGGGGTGAGTTGTGTTTTAATTTAAGATGGAATTTGTGGGTATTTTTATAGAATTTTGGAGTGACGGAATTTCGGTTCAGGTTGTCACGCTCGCACGTCGGGTTCTGGTTCGGGTTCAATGAGCTCGGTAGGACACTCTGGAATTGTAAATGAATTTCTGAAAAATGTTCTGTGAATGTTATAATATTCTGAAGATTGTGTCCGAGTTTCGTTAATTTTGGAATCCGATAATTATTTTTGGGCAAAAGTATTGGAACTTTCGGAAAAATTGGGAGTTAATTTGCAATGGGGTGCAAATTTAAAAGAAATCAGCATGGGCAGCAGCAGCCTATTTTCGGCAGCTTGTGGGTGTGTGTGTGATGAGGGACACATGGCTTCTTTATGTTTGAGATGAGAAGTATGGGTTTAAAGTGGAAGAGATATATATATATATATATATATATATATATATATATATATATATATTTAGGCTAGTATTGCATAAATGAAAATAGATTTCATTCCTTCTTCTTCTTCCTTGGAGTCTGCTGCCGCCATGGTTGAAGAACTCAACCTTCAAGCTTGAGCTTCTCATTCTTGCAAGAAATCAAAGAGGAATTGGGTGATTTATGTGGTAAGTAACTCCCTAAGCTCTCTTTTCTCATTAATTTGGAAGATTAGTGGTGAAAAGAGGAGTTTTTGCATTTGATGGGTTTGTTCTTAGCTATAAGCTAGGATGATTCTCTTCCTCCCATGTTTTAGTATGTTGTTCTTGGGTGGTAGGAGAGTGTTAATCAAGTGTTGGATTTTGGAAAACACATCTTGGATGAGGAATTAGTGTTGGCGAATTTATGGAGAAAATTCCAAAATAATGTGTGTTTGTTATCTTGTTTCATGCTTCAAGTATGTTAGTTCTAGCATGATTCTAAGCTTATGTATGGATTCAATTTGGTGGAAAACAAGTTGAGGTAAAAACCCCCTTTTGGCCGAAATTATGAGTTGTTGTTCAATGTTGGATTTTGTTGTTTGGGTGCAATTGGATAGCATTCATGGTTTAGAAATGTAATTGGTGATTAAAGAGTGCAAATGGAACTTTGTTTGGATTGAAATGGAGGTTGGGTGAGAAAACCCCTCTTTGGCCGAATTGATAAGTGAAGGGGTTTTATTGATTTTGGTGTAATTGGTTAGTAAGCATGCTTAGGAAGTGGAATTGGTGATTAATATGATTATGTGGAAGCTTGAATGGATTGAATTGAAAGTTGGATGAAAAGTTGATTAAGAACCGAAATCTTGGAATGATTCTTTTTCAATGTTGGAGGTTCATTTTGGTTAAATTGGAGGTTAATATGGTGTTGGGCTTGAATTTAGGAGTGGATGGAAGTTTGAAATGTTGAATTCGGTTAAGGAATGAAAAAGTTACAATTAATCGGGATTGTCGGAAAATGGCGGGTAATGAAGGGTTAAGGTTGGATTTGATCAGTTATGCTTATTGTATGATGTTTGTCAATGTGAAATCTTGCATTGTCTAGGTTGGTTCGAATTCGGCGTTACGTGAAAATCTGGAATTTTACGGAAATTGCACCGGATTTTCGGTTTTGGGGTCGGGGTTGTAGTTTGGTAGTGTGGTTGATGAGGATGCTAATTCAACTTGGTTTGGCAGATTCTGAGTTTCGGTGGTTAGGAAAAGAGGAGTTATAAGTTTCGGGCACGGTGTAGGTGTTATCCAGAATCGGTCCAATACTGGATTTTGAGGTAAGGGTTTGGTTACGCTATTTTTGGTAAGATAGGTGTATGTTTAGTTTCATTTTCATTACTGCAGGTATTTCGGTATTATATGCCTAGAGCATATTACGTAGTCTGTAGGTGTATGTATTGTAGCACTTCATTTTGCAGGTATTTGGAAATTTACGCTTTAAGGTAAGTTCGTGATCTCGTAGGTGTATGCCTTGTAGCATACTGCATGCAGTAATCCTACGTTTGTAGGAGTATGCCTTATGGTATACTCGTCTGCATTAACACTACGGCAGTTGTGGGTTCGCTACCCAGCTGGTGCACCATGCTTCGTAATAGCTTCGGCTTGACTCCCCTTAGTGGGAGGTCATCGTTCCGATCTGTTATAAGGTTTATGGCGATTTGGAATCGCACATCCTTCGGGATTCGATTTGTTTCTGTACATGTATGTTATTCGTATTCATTGCGTATATTGCTATCTTTCTGTTTTGCAGGGTTGCATATACTTATCTTACCCCAAATCCCTTACGGGGTCCTTTTAGGACTCACCCTTCTTTGGGTTCTGTTTTTGGATTTCAGGTAGGTCTGGTAAGCAGCCAGCGGGGTAGATTTCCGCGAGGCTTCTGCCTTGGTTGTGTTGAGCAGCAGCAGTACCTTGTGGGCCGGGATTGTCTTTTGGATCTGAATCCCGCGCGAGGTATTTGATGCTTAGTCCTAGGCTTGGCTCTGTAGCTGCATGTGCATATTTTCTGGTTTGCTGTGATGGTTGTATGTCTGTATATACATTGGTATATTCTGTTCTATATCTGTTCTCAGCGCTTGGCGCTGGCTAGACAGTTTAGGTTACGTGAATTCTGTATGTATATGTGTTTTGGTGCGTAAGCACTCGTCCCACGGAGGCGGGGCTTACTCTGTTATTAGTGCATGAATTGTATGGTTGCATCTTATTTTTGGTTATACATATGAAATTTCCGTTAGTCTGCTTCCACAATCCTTTCGTTCTCGGGTCCGCTACGCACGGCGGGTCTCGATGGACCTGCCATCTCTTGTTTTCCGGCTTCCGCTTCCGGCGTCCCGGCGCCCCCGCCTCCGTAACCGGGTTCGGGCGGCGTGCGGTGACATCCTAGGTCTCGGTTGAAACCTCGATGGACACGGCCTCGCTCTGCTTCTTCCTCTTCTTCGAGGTCTCTGTGGAGATAGGCTCTGGCTTGAGCTCTATCGGGAAAGACTCTTCTCTTTACTGGTTTCAGCGGGGGCTCCGCGTAATACTCCTGATCATCACTATCCAGAATATCAACACCACGATCTACTCTCGTAGAAGCGGTCGGACGGCTGTGAGGGGTAGCCTGTGGCCTCGTCATTGTCAGATCGAAGGTAGTATGAGTGACTCCGCCTTGAGCCCGCGATGCATGGGCATCATCGTGGGCTGCGAGCTTTCCGGTTGCTTTCCTTGAGCTACCTCCACTCTCGTTAGTCGCTCATTCGTAGTAGCGACTTGAGCTCCTAAGTCATCCAATCTCTGTAAGATCCTTGCTAGCGTGTCATGCATTGCTAGCTGGGATGGATGGGGAGGAGTTGAATCTGATGAAACCATCTGCAATAAAGTTCAGTTGAAAATATGCGATTAGGAAAGAACCTCACTACTCCCTGAGTGTTTACACTCGCTCTTGTGTTTCTCACAACGATGTTATCGCTTTGGCTGTTCACTTAGGGCTTTCACAAGCTCTCTAAACTTGATACCGTTTTCAACCTCAGATCAAAGATGAACACGCAAGAAAACACAAACAAAACTCTAGTAAAACCGTAACTTGAAACCCAAGAAAATGACTAGTTACTTGAAACCAGTTTTGTGAGATGTTAGGGTTGAGTTGGGGGTCGAAAGAAACAGGTTGGAAGATTAGAAAAGGCTTTTGCAGTCACAAACACTTTTTGTTTAAGTTCTGAAACTATCTGTCGGATCAAAAATACTGTTCACTTGTGTTTTGATAAGAACATTCAAGAACATTTCCAGAACACAGAAACTTGCTCAATACCTTTCTTTCTTTAAACGTTTTTCTTTGCACCTCTGTCGCTCAAGACAACTCTTTTGGCTTATCTCAAAAATACTTGGCTTAAACAAGCACACTTTTAAACAACTTTTTCGGTTTCACTGAGATCATCAACCGATATCCCTTCAAGCGTAAGAAAGGTAACAAAAGGTTTTGCTTGAAGAAAACTCAACAAGAACACGAATACCTCCAACAAGCGATTTGGCTCTGATACCACTTGATGTGATCACAGGGGGTTTCGTGATCACGAGCTCGGATCTAGCTCGATGGAGGCGGTTTCCAGCAAAGTAGAACGAAAACAGAGGGAGGAAACGAAGAACACAAAGTTCGGCTAAGGGAACCTCCTCACTACGAGGTGAGGCAATGCCCTTGAAAATGCATGGGAAAGAGATGGAATCTAGCACCTCTTGACTACAAGGTCAAGCAATACTAGATATTATGTTTGGATCCTCTTGCCTGGATCACTAGAGAAATGGAAATGCAAGATTGGAGAACACAAAAGCCGATGTCTCACTGTGGAGAGTTTCAGCCGAATTTGCTAATTCAATAATATGTTCTAGGTTACAATGGTGATTGCCACTTAGCTTATATAGTGAAGAGAAATGGAAGAAGCAAAAGGAGTATTTTGGCTATGCATGCGTGCGAAAGCATAAAGTGCTTTTGCATGCATGCGATCTAAGCTTACAAAAAGGTGAAAAGGTGGGGCTAGCCTAAAAGTATTCAAATGTCCTTTGTGTAAAGAGGTTATTTGTCTTCCCAAGCATCGGCAGAGAAAGGACACCTTGTGTCGGGCTTGGTCGGTCAACTGGCTAAGTCTGGAGGCTTCGCGGAATGCCTTCGCTAGGGGCCTTCGTAAGAATGCCTTCGTCGGGCGCCTTCGCGGGATTGCCTTTGGCTGAGGCCTTCGCCTGTGTCAAGTGTCCGCGCTTCAAGGCCTGGCTGCTTCCTTCCTCAAGAACGCTTATGTTCAAGACTCCAAAGGGCTTCGCACACTCTTCGTCCAATGCAATACCGAGTTGGCGAAGCTGTAAGGCCTTCGCTCGAGACTCCTCTTGATTGTCCTGCGCCATGAGCCTCATGAAAGCGTTGAGGTGCGCTTGGACTTGTTTCAGTCGGGACCTGGTCATAGGTCCGCCAAGGCCTTGGAGTGGATCGGGGGTCGCGCGCGCTTGAGGTTGCGGACCACCTGCTGGCTTCCCCAGGATCTCGCGGATTCGCATCTCCTGGCTTCGCCAGACAAGGTCTTCGCGTCTCCTGGTCTTCGCCACCCATCACTTGGCAACATGACAGACTGGGGGAAGGAAGCTGGGAACGGTCGTCTCCACGATCTGCCCACGTTCTCCATTACATCTCCAGTCTTCCGCTACTCAGGAACGTGGAGGAGCACTTGATGAGGACATCCCTGCAAAGACGTCGCCGACTCAAAGTGGAGCTCAACCCCAAGCGCGCGAGGACCCAAATCCTCTCCAAAATATAGGAAGGCCAATGACAAGGTCCCGCCTTAGACAAGTCCAAGCCAGCCTTAATGCCTACTTGGAACTTATGGCGCAAGCAGAAGAACAAGCGGAAGTACAAGGAAGGACCCTGCAGCTTCGCCGTCTCGGCATCCCCTGGAAGGAGAGTACGCGAAGCCCTTGGGCATCTTGAATGTAAGTTTGGTTGAGAGAAGCAAAGACAAAACCCCCTCGCAAGACTCCCAGATGCAAGCGAAGCCCCAAGGCGAGGCCATTCGCGCGAGGGCATATGGCGAAGACCCTGCACCGGATTACCAGGCAAAGGCAAAGTCCCAAGGCTACGCCTTTCACGTGAGGCCAAATGGCGAAGGCCCTGCGCCAGATTTCCAGATAAAGGCGAAGCCCCAAGGCGAGGCCATTTGCGCGAGGGCATATTGCGAACCCCCAGGTGTTCGCCAACTTGAAGAAGCCTCCTTACGCAGCAGTCAGGCGAACCGTTCGAATTATGAAGAAGCCTTCCCTCCCATCTCCCGCCAACTGTAATTTCTGGGAAAATGGAAGCGACAGGAGCAGGTAGCCTACAATGTCATCTCAGCGTCTGCCTCCTCTCACTTCACCCACCATAATTCCAGGAAGGTGGTTCCTTAGTCAAAGTCAAGCTCTTTCCTTCACCATTTTCATCCTATATAAGGAAAGCTTGTAACCATTGTAACCTAGAATATATTTTAAATCAAACTCTTCAAGAAAGACTTGGTTTTTGTGTTCTCATATCTTGCAACTCCATTTTCCTTTGTGATCCATGCAAGAGGATCCAAATATAATATCTAGTATTGCTTGATCTTGTAATCAAGAGGTGCTAGATCCCATTTTCATTCCCAGGCATTATCAAGTGCATTGCCTCACCTCGTAGTGAGGAGGTTCACTTGGTCGAATCTGTGTTCTTCGTTACTGTACGCCTCCGCCAAGCTAGATCGGCGCCACCGTGATCGCGGTTTCTCCGGCCGTGATCATATCAATTGGTATCAGAGCCAAAGCGCTTGTTGGAGGTACCGTGTTAGTTGTTAAATTTCTTCAAGTAAAACTCTTTGATATCTTTTCGGAACTTGAAGAAAATATCGGTTAATGATCTCTGCTGAAACCGAATAGTTATTATCCTTTGTTGATAGTGTTCTTAAAAAGGTATATGAAACTGTGAGTTGTTTGCGGAAGTAAAGAAGAAAGAGTTCCCCTGTGTGCAAAAGAACCCGTGTTTACAGAAAAAGAAAGTGTTGAACCAGTTCATAAAATTCTGGGAAAAGTTCATAAGTGTTCTTGGAGTGTTCATATCAAAACTCAAGTGAACAGTGCTCTCAAATCGAAAAAGTTTCTAAACCTGAACCTAAACATGTTTGTGTTTGTGAAAAGCCTTTCATAATATTCCAACCTATATCTTTCGACCCCCCCACCTTGAAATTTCAAAAGCTCAGTTTTACTAGAGGTTACTATTTGAATCTGCTTGTGTGTTCTCCCTTGATCTAAAAGTTGATAGTGGTATCAAGCTAAGAGAACTTGTGAAAACCATCGAGTGGAAAAAGGCAAGAGTGATATTATCCAAAGCCAACTTGAGTGAAACAAGAGTGGGAGAGTAAACACTAAGGAAGAGGAGAGGTGTTTCTGTTGCTAACTCCTTCTTTTCACTTGCAAAAGAAAGAAATCTTTGCTTGCAGGAATGGCGTCACCCAACACCTCACCATCACCTCCTCATCCATCTCAACTTCCTCTTTTGGAAGCTCTCAACCAAATTACTAGAAGGTTGGATGACATTGATCAAAGGCTTGAGAATTCGGAAACTCAACAAGCCGCCTTTGACACCAAGCTTGGAAAGCTTGAGGTGGCTCAAGGCAAGCAGACTTCCACTTCCAGACAGCAAGAGGAAGCTGAAGCCTCCAGGGACTTGGGTGGTACCACATACACCACCTTTGATCCTTCTCTCAAACAATCGTAGCAGACTCCCCTCAGCAAGCCTTATCAAGCGAGGAGAGGTCCTATTGTACAGGACATCCCGGATAGCAATGAGGATGAGTATTTCGAGGAACCATCCTTGGCGAACCCCAAGAAGAAGCTCTTTCAAGATAGAGCACAAGCAAAGGCCTATCTTGAGAGAGACCTTGAAGAAGCGGCAGAAATGGAAAAAGGAAATGCTCATCGCGAGTTCAACCGACACCTCGGATTAAGGGAGTAAGCACCAGACCAACAAGTTCTCAATAATTTAAAGCTCCAAATACCACCATTCAGTGGTTCTAGTGACCCGGAAGAATACCTCGCCTGGATAGCTAAAACTGAGAGGATTATTGACATGATGGGATACAGTGACGCCACCGCATTAAAGCTCATTGTCATTGAGTTTCATGACTTCGCTCTCATTTGGTGGGAGCAAGAGCATTAAAAGAGAGCCGTGGAACGAGACCATCCCATCTCCACTTTGGAAGAGCTCAAAAGAGCGATGCGAAAGCAGTTTGTGCCAAGTTACCATGACCGGGACTGTGCCCAGAAGTTACAACACCTTACTCAAGGTAATCGAAGAGTGGAAGATTACCAGAAGGATCTTGAGAAGGCGTTGATGAGGGCTAATGTTTGAGAAAATGATGAGGCCAAATTGGCCCTATTTTTATATGGTCTCAGGGAGGACATCGCCAAAACGGTAGAGCTGTGTGACTATAAAGATTATCAAGATCTGGTGCAGAAGGTGATAAGGGTGGAGAAACAGCTTAAGAAGGAAAGTTCTTATCATTCTTTCACCCCTCAGCGAAGCACAGGGAGCAGACCTACCCCCTTCACCAAGGTGATGCCTTCAAAGCCTTACCAGCCTGCTACCGCGACACCCCCCTACCGCCAAAACCAACCATTCACGAAGCCACCATCCGACCAAATAGCCTCACCCCATTCGCAACCGAGAACCAATACCTATCCTAAACCTTCCGACACTTCGCGCCCAACAAGGAGCATTGAGTGCTTTAAGTGTTTGGGAAAAGGACACTATGCTAGAGACTGCCCAAACAAAAGGACCATGATCGTCCGACCAAATGGGGACCTCTCTAGTGAAGATGAAGCGGAGCCTATTCCTGAGGCTCAAAACGATGAGTTGGAAGAAGAAGAAGGAGAGTTGCCTTTTGAAGGCTTAATCTTGGTTACCAAGAGGGTCCTGCAAAGCTCCCCCAGTGTGATCAAAAGTACTCAGAGAGAAAACTTGTTCCAATCAAGGGCCATGGTAAATGGGACCCTCTGCAGTCTCATTATCGATAGTGGTAGCTGTGTCAACGCGGCCAGCGAAGACATGGTCACTGAATTGGGCCTTCGCACCATCGCGCACCCCAAGCCTTATCAACTCCAATGGGTTGACGACCGAACTTTTGTCAAGGTTGTCAAACAAGTTGAGGTGCCGATAAAGATTGGCAAGAACGAAGACTCAATCACTTGCGATGTGGTGCGGATGCAGGCCACCCACATCCTTTTGGGGAGGCCCTGGCAATACGATAAGGATTCTATGCACCATGGAAAGGTTAACAAGTACTCCATCACTCACCTTGACCGACCATATACGTTGCTACCCCTCACCCCAGCTCAAGCCCTTCAGGATCAAGTTCACTTGGCAAGTAAGGCCGAAAAGAAAAAGAGGGAAGAGGGAAGAGAGAAGAGAGAAAATAGTGAGAAGGTTCAAGGAACCTCGAGTGAAAAGAAAGAGTGCGCATTCATGGGAAACAATATGAGCGAACCCGAGAGAAGACAAGAGTGCATCCCTTCACTGGCCAAAACTAAGCATCTGAAGAAGGCACTCTTTGGGAATAAAACATGCTTCCTCATGGTTCCCACCCATTGCATGCTAACTCTCGAGAATATAGCTTCCCTTCCTTCATATGTGCAGGAAGTGTTGAAAGAATTCCAGGAGATATTTGATGAGCCGCGAAGCCTTCCCCCTATCGCGGCATAGAGCATCAGATAGATCTACTCCCGGGTGCGCCTTTACCCAACAAGGAGCCTACCGAACAAATCCCCAAGATTCCAAGGAGATCCAAACTCAAGTGCGAGAATTGATGGACAAGGGCTTCATCCGCGAAAGCCTTTCACCCTGCGCGGTGCCAGTTATACTCATACCCAAGAGCGATGGCACATGGCGCATGTGCATGGACTACAGACCCATCAACAATATCACTGTAAAGTATCGCCACCCTATACCTAGACTTGATGACATGCTAGATGAATTAAGTGGAGCTTGTGTGTTTTCAAAAATTGATCTTAGAAGTGGCTATCACTAGATTAGAATGAAGAAGGGTGATGAATGGAAGATGACATTCAAAACTAAAATCAGTTTATATGAGTGGAATGTCATGCCCTTTGGATTATCTAATGCACCAAGTACTTTCATGCGTCTGATGAATCATGTCTTAAGGGAGTTAATTGGAAAAGTCGTGGTAGTATACTTTGATGATATACTTGTCTACTCTAGAAATCATGGTGAGCATGTTGAGCATCTGAGGCAAGTCCTTGACACACTTAGGCTAGAAAAATTATATGCTAAGTATGAAAAGTGTGTCTTCGCATCAAATGAGGTAAACTTCCTTGGATATGTAGTTGGTGCGAAGGGTGTCAGATTAGATGAAGGCAAGGTCAGTGCCATTCGGGATTGGCCTACCCTAAGTCCTTAACAGAAGTAAGATCCTTTTTAGGACTTGCTAGTTTTTATAGAAGGTTTGTTAGGGACTTCTCTTCTATCGCCGCCCCTTTGCATGAATTGGTGAAGAAGAACGTAGCATTTGACTGGGGTAGAGCACATGAAGAATCCTTTAGTGAGTTGAAATCTTGCTTGACCAATGCCCCTTTGCTCACTTTGCCAAATTTTGACAAGGCTTTTGAGGTAGAATGCGATGCCAGCGGGATAGGCATTGGTGCACCAAGAAGCCCGCCCCATCGCCTTCTTTAGTGAGAAACTAGGCGGAGCAACCTTGAATTACTCCACATATGACAAAGAGTTATACGCTCTTGTGAGGTCGCTACAAACATGGAGTCATTATTTGTTGCCTAGAGAGTTTGTCATCCACACAGACCACTTGTCTTTGAAGTACCTTCAAGGACAAGGAAACCTGAACAAGAGACATGTTAGGTGGGTAGAGTTTATCGAGTCTTTCTCCTACGTAATTAAATACAAGAAAGGTAAAGAGAATGTTGTTGCTGATGCACTTTCTAGGAGATATGCTTTACTTACGTCTCTTGATGCTCGAATCGTTGGCTTTGAATGCTTGAAAGACATGTATGAAAATGATGTGGACTTTGGCAAACTTTATTCTGACTGTGCCAAAGAGAGCCAAAATGGCTACTATGTGTTTGACGGCTTTTTGTTTAAGTATAAAAGGTTGTGCATTCCAAGGAGCTCAATAAGAGAGGTCATCATCAAAGAAGCGCACGGCGGGGTCCTTATGGAACATTTTGGTGTCCAAAAGACACTCAAGACCGTGAAGGAGAATTTCGTTTGGCCAGGCATGAAGAAAGACGTCACCAAGGTGTGCGCAAGATGTGTCACATGCCACCGCGCCAAAACCACTCTTCAACCAAAAGGGAAGTACACCCCTCTCCCTATGCCTTCGCTTCCTTGGGTAGATATAAGCATGGATTTCATAAGTGGTTTGCCTAAAACATCGCATGGACATGATGCTATATTTGTGGTAGTAGATAGGTTTTAAAAAATGGCACATTTCATTCCATGCCATAAAACTGATGATGCATCGCATGTAGCAGACTTGTTCTTTAAAGGCATTGTGAAATATCATGGTCTTCCACGGTCCATTGTGAGTGACAGGGACTCAAGGTTCTTAAGTCACTTTTGGCGAACCCTTTGGTCACGGTTGGGCACGAACTTGATGTATTCTACATCAAGCCACCCCCAAACCGATGGCCAAACAGAAGTGACCAACAGAACCTTGACCGCTATCTTAAGAACCCTTCTTAGGAAAAATTTAAAAGACTGGGAGAAGTGTCTACCCCATGTTGAGTTTGCCTATAATAAAGCCTATCATTCATCTACATCTCATAGTCCCTTCGAAGTTGTATACGGATTCAATCCTTTAGCTCCTTTGGACTTAATTGCATTGAACCATGTTGATCAATTAGATGTAGATGGCAACAAGAAGGCTAAAAATATGACAGAATTGCATGCTAAGGTTCACAAACATCTTGAGAAAATCAATGAATTTTATGCAAAAAGGGCCAATAAGGGTAGGAAGTTTAGAAGTTTTCAAGTTGGGGATTGGGTATGGCTGCATCTAAGGAAGGAATGGTTTCCCCAAGCTAGAAAGAATAAACTGGCGCCAAGAGGCGATGGCCCTTTCCAAATCACTAAGAAAATTAGTGATAACGCTTATGTACTGGATTTACCCTGTGATGGATCCTATAATGTACATGCGACATTTAATGTCTATGATTTGGCCCCTTTTGAAGGTATTGAAGAATATGAGAATCCGCGGACGGATTCTTTTGAAGAAGGAGAGTATGATGAGGACATCCCTGCAAAGACGTCGCCGACTCAAAGTGGAACTCAAACCCAAGCGCGCGAGGCCCCAAATCCTCTCCAAAATATAGGAAGGCCAATGACAAGGTCCCACCTTAGACAAGTCCAAGCCATCCTCAATGCCTACATGGAACTTATGGCGCAAGCAGAAGAACAAGCGAAAGTACAAGGAATGACCCTACAGCTTCGCCGTCTCGACATCCCCCTGGAAGGAGAGTACGCGAAGCCCTTGGGCGTCTTGAATGTAAGTTTGGTTGAGAGAAGCAAAGACAAAACCCCCTCGCAAGACTCCCAGATGCAAGCGAAGCCCCAAGGCGAGGCCATTCGCGCGAGGGCATATGGTGAAGACCCTGCGCCGGATTACCAGGCAAAGGCAAAGTCCCAAGGCTATACCTTTCGCGCGAGGCCAAATGGCGAAGGCCCTGCGCCAGATTTCCAGATAAAGGTGAAGCCCCAAGGCGAGGCCATTTGCGCGAGGGCATATGGCGAACCCCCAGGTGTTCGCCAACTTGAAGAAGCCTCCCTACGCAGCAGTCAGGCGAACCGTTCAAATTATGAAGAAGCCTTCCCTCCCATCTCCCGCCAACTGTAATTTCTGGGAAAATGGAAGCGATAGGAGCAGGTAGCCTACAATGTCATCTCAACGTCTACCTCCTCTCACTTCACCCACCATAATTCCAGGAAGGTGGTTCCTTAGTCAAAGTCAAGCTCTTTCCTTCACCATTTTCATCCTATATAAGGAAAGCTTGTAACCATTGTAACCTAGAATATATTTTAAATCAAACTCTTCAAGAAAGACTTGGTTTTTGTGTTCTCATATCTTGCAACTCCATTTTCCTTTGTGATCCATGCAAGAGGATCCAAATATAATATCTAGTATTGCTTGATCTTGTAATCAAGAGGTGCTAGATCCCATCTTCATTCCCAGGCATTATCAAGTGCATTGCCTCACCTCATAGTGAGGAGGTTCACTTGTTCGAATCTGTGTTCTTTGTTACTGTACGCCTCCGCAAAGCTAGATCGGCGCCACCGTGATCGCGGTTTCTCCGGCCGTGATCATATCAGCACTCCACCACTCCCATCACAGGACAACCGCCGCCTCAACGCCCCCTATAAAAGGATGGCTTGAGAAAGGTACACTCTATCTACACACCTCCACTCCTCTTTCTGCTCCTCAGTATTCCGTTTTACATCTTGCAGATTACTCCGGAGCTCCAGATCGTCGTTCCAGTCACTCCTCCACCATTCAAGTATCTGGAAGCCAAATCCCGTAAAGGAACCAGGCTATCAGATTAGCGCCGTCTGTGGGAAACTCAAACAATCCCACGAAGAAAACCACTAAGAACAGAAGCCATGCCTACCACGAGGAGCGCAAGTCGTCAGAACGGCCGTGGGAGGAGAAATCCCCCCGCTGCCGCCGCAAACCATGGAGCGTCAGTCCACTCTACTGGGGAGAGCTCATCCCATGGTGAGCGTAATGCCCCTCCCTCAAGAGAAATCGTCCAACCAGTGGGGATGGATGCCGCCGTAGGGTCAGGACGAATTGCCCTCTCGACCAACCACAACCAACCAGCCGGTGTGGTGGGGGCGCCGCACAATGTCATCGTTCAGAACTCGGCGGTTGCCGGTTTAACTTTTGCTCGTCCTCGAGTAAAACGCAAATCACTATCAAGTCATCATGAATGGAATCAATATGCAACAAATTAATTAGCAAGCAAACAATCTTAAAAATGGAGTAACCAAACTTGCATCTCACAAGGATAATCACTCACTCTCATGTGTTTCAAGGGTAATTTTTCACTCAAATTCAATCCAAGAAATTGCTCTACCATAGGCTTGCATATCTTCTACTTCTCCACCAATTAGATTACGAACATACATGAATCATAAGGTCTTTTCAAGGTTGTAATGAGGCTAGGGTGAAGATATGAAATATTTGGGATAGTGACTCATAAGCCATTAAACTAATAAAGCTAAATTCATCAAGTCAATCTCCAATATCAAATATGGAGTACCATTGTTGCTCACAACGTGAGAATCATCACTTCACTTCCATCTCTCTAACCTCTCATAAAAGTCTTGGCATCGTAGCAATAAAAATCCACATAACAACATAATTTAGCAAACACATTCACTACCAGCCTTCTCTTTTCGTAACATTTTTTCTTTGTCAACATCCTTGTTCTCATTTCTTCTTTATTTTCAACACCTTCGTTTCCTTTCAGCATATGTTTCTTCTTTCTTTTCTTTTTTTTCCAACATGAGTGATACTTTCTTCAATTCACAGCAGCCATACCTTCTACTTAAATACCCCCACACTTGGATCTTTGTATACTTGCACCAATATTAATGATGAATAAAACCTTACTAACTCAATGGCTTGGGTATAAACATTGTTTTTCAGATTTTGGTTTGTAGCATGGTTCACATGAAAGAAAGGGTCAACAAGCTCAAAGGGGCAAACAATGGATAAATAATCGTAGGTAGGCTTTTTAGCTCAAACGATTCAGAAGAAAGAATGCCTCAATCATGTTCATGCATGCATGTATCAATGTGATCTCAAAATGAATCACGGCAAGTTCTAGAGAAACAAAACCATGGAAGAATATCACTCAAGAAAGAAAATCAAGACTGATATAGATGTTTCAGTCATAAGGCTCAAAATCTCACAATTTGGGCTTTTGCATTTGGTTACTACACTTCTAAGAAAGTAGTTAAACCAATTCATTTCAAGCACATGTATCCAAATTGTTTTTTTTCTTCCAAAAACACAAAAATCCACTTTAATTTTTTGAAAATTTCAGCAAAACAGAGCAGATTTGTTTTTAAAAAAAATAAAAAATCAGCAACATAGAGCAAATCTCTCCCCCACACTTAAATGGAACATTGTCCTCAATGTTCAGAATTAACCATAAAGGAGGAAAAGAGAAAGACACTCCCTGACAATTGCCGCGCTAAAGCTTGCAAAGCTGAAAGTGAGACTTAAAGGTGTTGCTCTCAAAGGTGACTTCTTCTCGAAGTCCAAAAACTTAAATCCTACTAAAGAAAAATTGGTTGTGAGCTTATTATAAAATTAAAGACGTTAAACTAACAGCAAAATAATAATTGAATGAAATGAAAGAAAGTAATCCTAATTATTGTGGGCTGCCTCCCGAGAGCGCCTTTCTTTATTGTCTTTGGCTAGACAATGTTTTCTACTTCAACCAGGTTCATAGCCAAGACCACCTACATCAATCTCTCTCTGGTACCTATTGAAATGCATCTCACCTCCTGAAAAATTAAGCTCAAATCCATCTTGCACAACTGGGTTAATGATATTCACAGAACAAATAGACTCAAATTTTTTTGGGTATTTCATGGAATCAGGAATATTGAAAGAAACTACATCCCCATCAAATTCAAAAGATAAAGTTCCTTCATGCACATCAATTCTAGTCCTGGATGTTTTCATAAATGGTCTCCCAAGCAAAATGTGAGCTGAATTTGAAGCATTTTCATCATCCATATCAACAATATAAAAATCTGCAGGAAAAATAAGATCATTCACTTGTACTAGAACATCCTCCACAACCCCTTCAGGATATGCATTAGACCAATCAGCTAATTGAATTATAACTCCAGTGCTTTTTAAAGGTCCTAATTTAAAACCTTGTAAACTGAAAGTGGCATAACATTAATTGAAGCTCCTAGATCAAGCATAGCGTTTTCCACCTTAAAATTGCCTATAACACATGGTATAGTAAACATACCAGGATCTTCACACTTTTGAGGCAACTTTCTTTGGATTATTGCAGATGCATTCTCACCAACATTGACTACCTCATTAGTTCCCAACTTCCTCTTATTAGTACAGAGCTCCTTCAAAAACTTGGCATATTGAGGTACTTGTTTGATCGCATCAAGCAGAGGTATGTTGACTTCTACCTTTCGAAAAGTCTACAAAATCTTTTTTTCAGACTCTTCCTTTGCTGATTTTGCCAATCTTCCAGGAAAAGGAGGTTTAATGATGATTTTTGGCTTATGGACAGCAGGTTTTTCACCTTTCTTTTCACCCGTAGTTGCTGGAATTGACTCCTCCTTGTCCTCTGTAGGTGCTGCTATTTCAGGAGTTGAAGGTTGCAGCTCTTTTCCGCTCCTAAGGGTCATGGCACTTGCATTTTCCCTTGGATTTACCTCAGATTGTGATGGCAATTTTCCCTTTTCAGCTTCCATCCTTCCAACCGAAGCTGCTAGTTGTGAAACTTGATTACCCAACTCCTTAATGCTAGCCCTCGTTTCTTGTTGAAACATTTGAGTGTCTTGCTGAAATTTTTGAGTGTTCGTTGCTAAGGCCTTCACGATATCTTCTAAAGACATACTTGAGCCTTGTTCTTGATTTTGTGGAGGAGGAGGAGGAGGTGGTCTATTGAACGCAAAAGGCTGCTATTGGGGTTGATTGTTGGGCTGCCTGTATCGAAAATTTGGATGATCTCTCCAACCGGGATTGTATTGATTTGAATAAGGGTCGTATCTTCGTGGTTGGTTCACAAACCCACTAACAACATTTACTTGAGGTGTTGAGTCTTCCTGGAGTTGCGGGCAAGAATCAGTGAGGTGTCCCGGAGCCGCACAAATCCCGAACACTCTAGGATTCTGAACTTGTCCCAAGGCAACTTGTCTAACAAGAAGTTAGTTCTGAAATCTGACTTTCCAAGTTGGAAGTTGTTACCTCATTTACCTTCTTTGATGCGTGTTCAACTCTTGTCCCAAATTGTTGTGAGTTGGCTGCCATTTTTGAAATCAAGTCCTTCGCTTGTTCTGGAGTCTTTTCAACAAGTGCTCCTCCACTTGCAGCATCCAACATGCTTCGATCCATGAACAACAACCCCTCGTAGAAATATTGTAGCAGCAGCTGATCAGAAATCTGATGGTGTGGGCAGCTAGCACAGAGGTGGTTAAAACGCTCCCAGTACTCATATAAACTTTCTCCAGTGTACTGACGAATCCCGCTGATTTCTTTCCTGATCGTTCCAGCTCTTGAAGCTGGAAAAAACTTCTCCAAGAAAATCCTCTTCAAGTCATTCCAAGTCCGAATTGATCCAGAAGGGAGGTAGTATAGCCAATCTTTTGCCTTGTCCGCTAGAGAGAATGGAAAAGCCCTCAACTTGATTTGTTCCTCTGTAACTCCTTATGGTTTCATGGTTGAACAGACCACATGAAATTCCTTTAAGTGCTTATGGGGATCTTCTCCTGCAAGTCCACGAAAGGTAGGCAATAAATGAATTAAACCAGATGTTAGTTCAAAAGCTACCTCAATTTCTGGAAATTGGATGCATAAAGGTTGTTGGACAACATCTGGAGTTGCCAACTCCCTCAGAGTTGGTTGCGCTGCCATCTCTTCTTCAAAATTTGATTCTTTTTTGCTCTCAGAATTGCTGTCCGCAGCTTCCGAAGTTGTAATATTGAGCGCTTGTCTTTTCAACTTCCTATTTGCCTTTGCAGTCTTCTCGATTTCTGGATCAAACACTAATTCACCTGTACGAGAAGATCGGGGCATAAATCAACAAACAATAAAAAAAAATAAAAAAAAACTTTAAATGAAAGAAATTCCCCGGCAACGGCGCCAAATTTTTGGTCGGGCGTCGAAACCGCCAAAAATAATTCCGGTCTCACTAACAATTCAGAATAAACTAATTTGCGTATAGTTGTGAAAACCAGGTCGAATCCCAAGGAAAATCTTTGAATTAAAGTTTCTAAGTAATTAACTGAAAGAAAAGATTGGGGGGTTTTGTTGAATCAAATGCTAAAAGTAATCAGCTGCAAATTTAAATGAATTAATCAAATAATAAAGACGCTCAGCCTAGGGTTGATTATCAGTCAAATATAATGCTGAGAATGAAAGCATAAAGGAAAGAAGACACCATATACGAGGTTCGGAAATTTGCCTACGTCCTCGGACCCCAACAATATATTTCACTAAGAAGGACAAGTGAAATAATACAAGGAGAAGTAAGCTAATTGCTTGAGTTTGGGATGAGATGAAGGGAGGAGAGACCTTCTTATTTATAGCTGAAATCCTCTCCCTCTTCATTTCTACAAGCAATGTGGGATAAGAATGTAGCCACAAACAACAAATCTCCACCTTGGCTAAATTCCTATCCACAATCTATAAACTCTCTCACAACCGAAGTTATCTTTTGTAGTGTCTTCAAATGCGCTATAAAGCGCCAGCTTCAGATTCTAAGAACATTGATCAAGTCCAAACAATGTTGGAACTTAACCCCTGTAACAACTTTTGTCATCATGTCGGTAGGATTTTCTGCTGTCGGAATCTTCTGAAGTAGTATCTCACCTTCTTCTAGAATCTCCCTTACAAAATGATATCGAACATCAATGTGCTTCATCCTTGCATGATAGACTTGGTTCTTTGCTAAGCAAATAGCACTCTGACTATCACAATGCACTTTGATATGCTTCTGACCAACTCCCAAGTCATTCAACAACCCCTGAAGCCAAATAGCCTCCTTAACAGCTTCCGTAACTGCCATATACTCTGCCTCTGTTGTAGACAAAGCAACTGTCGACTGCAAGGTAGACTTCCAACTAACCGGTGCTTTTGCAAGCGTAAACACATAACCGGTAGTTGACCGACGTTTGTCCATATCACCAGCATAGTCAGAATCACAATATCCAACTATGCACTGACCAACTGTCTTATCCCGCTCAAACATCAAACTGATATCTACGGTCTGTTGGATATAGTGTAGAATCCATTTCACAGCTCGCCAATGTCCTTTACCAGGATCATGCATATATCTGCTCACAACTCCAACTGCTTGTGAAATGTCAGGCCTCGTACACACCATGGCATACATCAAGCTACCAATTGCATTTGCATATGGAACTTTTGACATATATTCTCGTTCTTCATCATTCTTCGGAGATAATGATGCATTGAGCTTGAAATGAGGAGCAAGAGGCATGCTAACATGTTTGGTTTTTTCATCCATCCCAAAATGCTTTAACACCTTTCTCAGATATTGTTGCTGAGTCAAACAAAGTCTCCCCAATTTTCTATCTCTGCTTATCTCCATGCCGAGAATCTTCTTAGCTTCACCCAAATCCTTCATTTCAAACTCTTGATTCAGCTGAGCCTTTAACTTTTCTATCTCTCCTTTATTCTTTGATGCTATTAACATATCATCGACATAAAGGAGAAGATAAATAAAAGATCCATCCTGTAGCTTACGCAAATACACAAAATGATCATATTTGCTTCGTGTGTACTTCTGCCTCAACATAAACTTATCAAACCGTTTGTACCACTGCCTCAGAGATTGCTTCAATCCGTACAACGATTTGCCCAATTTGCACACCATATTTTCTTTCCCATCAACCTTAAATCCTTCTGGCTGAGTCATATAGATTTCCTCTTCCAAGTTACCATGTAAAAATGCAGTTTTTACATCCATTTGAACTAGTTCCAGATCCAATTGAGCTACCAAGGCCAACAATATTCTAATGGAGGAATGTTTTACTACTGGAGAAAATACCTCATTATAGTCAATTCCCTCCTTCTGAGCATAGCCTTTAACTACCAAACTTGCTAGCTTCCATGTTTGGTTTTTAACAAGGGACTGCATTTCTTCTTCCATAGCCTCGTTCCACTTTTCTGCTTCAGAGCTTTGTTCAGCTTCTCTATAAGTAGTAGGAACTTCATCATTTATTGAAGATGCATAAACCACCATATCTTCAAAACGATCCGGTCTCCTTGTGTTTCTTTTAGGCTTACGGATTGCAATTGGTACATGTTGCTGGTGAGGTTCTTGTGTTGGAACCTCTGATTCTTCTAATGACTCCTCTTCTACTATAGGAGTATCTCCATCTGTCTCCTCGTCTACCGCATGAGTATGCGGATCCAACATTCTTCTCTCAAACTCCACCTGTTTGGGAGTATTCTCCACCTGCTGTGGAGTGTCATCTCTCAACTCTGCTACATTTTTCAATAGGGTAGACTCATCAAAAGTAACATCCCGACTGAAAATTATCTTCTTTGTCTCTGGACACTATAGGCGATATCCTTTAATACCAGAGGACATCCCCATGAATATAGCTTTCTTTGCCCTCGGATCCAACTTTGATTCCTTAACATGGTAGTATGTAGTGGAACCAAATACACGTAAGGAATTATAATCTGTAGCAGCTTTTCCATACCACATCTCCAATGGTGTCTTACCATTGATAGCAGTTGATGGCAATCAATTAATGAGATGACCAGCGTATGTTACAGCCTCAGCCCAAAATTGTTTGCCTAACCCAGCATTAGACAACATACACCGAACTTTCTCCAGTAGAGTCCGGTTCATTCGTTCTGCCACTCCATTCTGTTGTGGTGTACCTCTAACTGTGAAGTGTCGTACAATCCCTTCATCTTGACAAACTTTCATGAAAGGATCACTGGTGTATTCTCCGCCATTATCTGTTCGGAGACACTTTATCTTTCTACCAGTCCGAGTCTCCAACATCTTTTTCCAAGTGAGAAAGACACCAAGCACTTCATCCTTCGACTTCAAAGTGTACACCCATACTCTCCGGGAAAAATCATCAACAAAGGTAACATAATAGTGTTTACCTCCCAATGAAGCTGTTTTGGAAGGTCCCCACACATCAGAGTGAACATAATCCAAAATACCCTTGGTATCGTGGATTGCAGTACCAAACTTCACTCTTGTTTGCTTCCCTTTGATACAATGTTCACACAATTCCAATTTACAGGTTTGAACTACATTCAGTAATCCTTGTTTTGAAAGAATTTTCAAGGATTTTTCTCCTGCATGCCCCAAGCGCATATGCCATAACCTGGTTGCTTCTAGCTCCTGAACATCACTAGAAATTGCTGCTGCTGTTGCTCCAGTAATTGTACTGCCTTCATAGTAATACAAATTATTGCTCATTCGGACTGCCTTCATTACTACAAGAGCTCCCGAGACAATCTTCCTTATACCATTTCTAGAGATTATGTCAAAGCCCTTTTTCTCTAGAACTCCTTCAGAAATAAGGTTTCTCGACAAGCTCGGTACATACCTGACATCGTTCAGTATTCTGATTGAACCATCAGCATTTCTCAAATGTATTGAGCCAATGCCAACTGTTTCACACAGACTGTTATTTGCTGCATAAGAAACTCCTTCATATTCTTTGAAATCGAAGAACCGGTCTCTGTTGAAACTCATGTGATAGCTGCAACCGGAATCAAAAATACATTCGCTGGAATGGTCCGATGACGACGCCAGTATTAATGAAAAATCTGAGTCAATATCTGCACACTCAGCTACATTTGTATTTGCAACAGCTTTCCCTTTATCAGGTTTCCTTTTATTTTTCAGCTTTGGACAATCTTTCTTCCAATGCCCTTTTTCATGGCAAAAGGCACATTCGTCTTTGGCTGGTATGGACTGCGACCTCCCCTTCTTTCCTTTATTCCGGCTTTGAGGACGACCTCTCACTACTAGTGCTTCTGCTACTCCATTGTAGCTCTCCTTATATTTTCTTCTCAATTCATAGCTATACAGTGCCGCACAAACTTCACTGAGAGATACCTCTGCTTTTCCATGGAGTAGAGTTGTTTCGAGGAACTCAAACTCCTCCGGCAGTGATCCCAACAACATCAAAGCCAGATCTTCATCTTTAAAGGTCACATCCAAATTCATCAAGTCAGCAACAAGCTGATTGAAATTTGTGATATGATCATTCATCGTGGTACCAGGAGAATAAGTGAATCTGAACAGCCTCTTTTTCATATGAAGCTTATTCTGACTACTTTTCTTCAAAAACTTATCTTCCAATGCCTTCCACAATTTGCTAGCAGAAGTTTCTTTACAGAATGCATACTTCTGCTCTCTGGATAGACATGATCTGATTGTACCACATGCCATACGGTTAACTCTCCTCCACTCATTCTCATCAACATCTTCTGGTTTCTCTTCTTCAATGGCAATGTCTGGACCTTGCTGAAATAAAGCGTCTAGAACCTCCCCTTGCCACATGTCGAAATGGCCTGTACCGTCAAAAATTTCCACCGCGAATCTTACATTTGCCACGGCTGTTCTTCCTAAAATAGATGAGGAAGAAGCTGTCGACTTCGTTGGTGTGGATGTATTTTCATCGTCTGCCATCACTGCTTCAGCTTCTAATTAATAGCCCTCAAATGCAAAATACCAAGAACCTAAGATACCTTTATGATGTGGAAGATCAGCCTAAGCCGCAACCACAGAGCATACTAAGTAGCCTAGCTCTGATACCAATTGTTGCGGAAGCTCGGAATAATTCCTCTGACAAATGGGTAAGAGAGTGAAGTATTGAACTGTAAAACCACACTAAGGATAATTCCCAGGAAAGACGGAGGGGTCACAGACGGTCCCGCTTAAAACCCGCCTCCTAGACAGAATTTCCTCTATGTAATTTTAAAGCACAATATATCACTACAGCTATACCCTATAACAGCTACTTGAAGAATAACAATAGAAGAGAACACCAAAAATAACGAGGTTCGGCCAATTATGCCTACGTCCTCGGACACTACCAAAAATAACGAGGTTCGGCCAATTAGCCTAGGGTTGATTATCAGTCAAATCCTCCTTATCCCACATGTCGGTCTCTTTATATAAGCTAGAGACCCAAACCTCATTGATAAATCCTCCATGTGGGATAAGACTAACACTCCCCCTCAAGTTGGCGCATATACATCAACCATGCCCAACTTGCTAAGTGAGTCATAAAAGGCTTTCTTAGAAACTCCTTTTGTGAGTATATCTGCGAGTTGCTCTTCTGTAGGGACAAAAGGAAAGCTAATGATCTTAGCATCTAGCTTCTCCTTTATAAAGTGACGATCAACCTCCACATGCTTAGTACGATCATTTTGCATAGGATTCTGTGAAATCTCGATGGCTGCCTTGTTGTCACAGTACAACTGCATAGCACACTTGGGTTCAACTCCCAAATCTCGTAAGACATCCTTTAGCCATAACAACTCGCACACTTCATGAGCCATACCTCTATATTCTGCTTCAGCACTAGACCGAGCCACCACCTTTTGCTTCTTACTCTTCCAAGTAACAAGATTACCTCCCACAAAGGTAAAATACCCTGATGTAGACCTCCGATCTGTAATATTTCCAGCCCAGTCTGCATCTGTAAAACCACAAACCTCAAGAATATTGCTGTGTTTAGAAAACATTACTCCTCTCCCAGGAGCGGATTTTAAGTACCTCAAAATCCTCACAACAGCATCCATGTGATCTACACTTGGATTATGCATGAACTGGCTCACCACACTTACTACATATGCAACATCAGGTCTTGTATGTGCCAAATAAATCAGATGTCCAACTAACCTCTGATAGCGAGGCTTGTCGGTAGGTACCTGATCAGGATATTCTGCTAATCGATGATTCTGCTCAATAGGAGTGTCAATTGGAGTACAATCCAACATACCTGTCTCAGCTAGTAGATCAAGTATATACTTCCTCTAACACAGATAGATTCCTTCACTCCCCCTGGCTACCTCAATGCCCAAGAAGTACTTGAGTGTACCTAGATCCTTCATCTCAAACTCTGTGGCTAGCTATTTTTGCACTCTATCCATCTCAATAGTATCATTACCAGTAACAACCATATCATCAACATATATGATTAGAGCTGTTACCTTCCCATGTTGATGTCTGAGAAACAATGTGTGGTCTGAGTTACTCTGTTTGTAACCAATCTTCCTCATAAACTGTGAAAACCTTCCAAACCAAGCACGAGGTGATTGTTTAAGACCATACAAAGATTTCCTTAATCTACACACAAAGTTACCTGGAGGAGCAGTAATATATATCCAGGGGAAGTTCCATATACACTTCTTCCATAAGCTCTCCATGAAGAAATGCATTCTTGACATCAAGCTATTTAAGAGGCCAGTTTAAGTTAGCAGCAAGAGAGTGTAATACCCGAATAGTATTCATCTTTGCAACAGGTGCAAACGTCTCATCATAGTCAGTGCCATATGTCTGAGTGAATCCCTTTGCTACCAGGCGTGCTTTATACCGGCTCACTGATCCATCTGGATTATGCTTCACTGTAAACACCCAGCGACATCCCACAACCTTCTTTTCATGTGTTGGAGGTACAAGCTCCCAAGTATTGTTCTTATGTAATGCTTCCATCTCCTCCTCCATTGCTTTCCTCCATTTGGGATCACCCAACGCATCCTGCACTTTGTTAGGTACTGATACAGCAGATATTTGATTCACAAATGATTCATATGACTTAGACAATCTTTTAGTAGACATAAAATTGGCCACAGGATACTTAGCTTTAGCTTGGAGGGTAGGTTCATACCTTTTTTATGGTTGTCCCCGAGTAGACCTATTTGGTAACACATATTGTCTACTACTAGCATCACTAGTATTAGCCCCAATAGAATTACTAACCTTAGATGGAAGATCTTCTGTACCAGGGAGACATGAGTCAGGGGTATTAGTAACAGCAGGAGAGGCAGGAGGGGCAGTTATGCTTTCAACTTCTAGTTCATGTTCTGATTCTGGTTTCTGAGCCTCTGAAGCACTTATAACAGAATCATCTAGCGGTGCCTGTCTGTCATCTTCTGGACCCTAAATCTCCGGAGTAGGATTTAGTGGAACATGTGAAGCTGATGCATCAGTGATCTCAACTGAATGACATGTCTCCCCCTCTCCATGATACAGCTCTTCAAAGTATGAGTGCTCCCCCTGAAGAGCAGTATCAGAGGGGGCATAATAGCTCATGTCCTCAAAGAAAGTAACATCCATAGTGACATAATATTTCCTGGTAGGCGGATGATAACACTTGTACCCTTTCTGATGTCCTCCATAACCAACAAATGCACACTTAAGCGCCCGGGCATCCAACTTACCTGACCTCTGACTCTTTGGTATATGGACAAATGCAACACAACCAAAAACACGTGCAGGAAGATTATTAAATGAAGGTAAAGAGACATAAGAAGCAAGGACCTCATATGGTACTTTTCCTGGAGAACACTAGATGGAAGACGATTAATGAGATGGGTAGACGCGCTGATAGCATCACCCCAAAGATTCTTAGGACAATGGGCACTACCAAGAATACAACGAGCCATATCAAGAAGGTGACGATTTTTCCTTTCGGATACCCCATTCTGCTCAGGTGTGTAAGGACATGTTGTCTGGTGGATAATCCCATGTGTTCTTAGAAAAGATTGGAAGACATGGTTTACATATTCCCCCCCATTATCAGAAAGAAGAACTTTAATTGTGGAATTGTATTGTGTTTGAACTTCGGTATAGAAATTCTGAAAGGCTGTAAAAACCTCATCCTTAGTTCTAAGAAGAACAATCTAAGTAAGACGAGTACAATCATCAATAAAGGACACATAGTATTTCATACCAGACATAGTAGGCTCTTTTGAAGGTCCCCAAACATCAGAATGAACTAATTCAAAAGGAACGACACTCTTGTTAGAAATACGAGGTGAATAAGTAGAGCGATGACTCTTGCCCAAAACACAGGTTTCACAATGTAAAGCTGACTCATTTACACCAATAAACAAAGAAGGCATGGATTTTTTCATAACACTAAAGGATGGATGCCCTAAGCGACGGTGCCATAACCAAACTTTACTTAGCTTGTCAGAAGTGGAAAGTAGAGATCTCTGTGACTGTGCTCCTGGTTTCTCCCCTGCGTACGTCTGATCCAGATGAAACAACCTGCCCCTCAGATACCCCCGACCTAGTAACTCCCCAGTGAGAAGATCCTGAAAAATCACATACATAGGAAAAAAGTCATAGAGCATTTGGATTCAACATTCAACTGTGGGACAGATATCAAATGATGGGATAATGCAGGTACAAATAGCACATTTTTTAGCACTATTGTGGGAGTAATACGAACTGACCCCTTTCCTAACACAGGGAATGCTTCACCATTAGCATTAGTAACATATGGTACTTGTGGAGAAGATAATTCAGTAAAATAAGATTTGTCATAAGTCATATGATCGGAAGCACCTGAATCAATAATCCATGTATCACCACCAACAAAGCTAGAAATATTTAAAGCCATACCTATCTTACCACGACCAGCCACTGATGCTGAAGGTGTGGCGTCTCCTGCTGTATGATGATCACGTCCAGCCACACCATAAATGTCTGGTTCCTCGACCAATTGAATAGCTACTTTCGCCTTGGGACAATAAGTAGGCCTCTTATTAGGCCTAAGATGCGGGTATAACTTCCAACATGATTCACGAGCATGGTCACCACTGCAATAAGAGCAAGGAGGACGAGGTTGATTCCCAAAGCCTGGTGGTGGGACTTGCTTGTGAAGTGGAGCTGAACTTGATTGCTGAAGGAGTGGTACTGGTGCTCTCGCCTGAACAGTGAGGCTGGAGACTTCAAGTTGTGCTTGAGTAAGGCTTTCCTGCTGAGACTCATCCTTACGGATATATGTGAAAGCTGTAGTCAAGCTAGGAGGTTCCGTCATTCTGAACAACTCTCCTTTGGCACTGTTATGTTTTGCATCAAGACCCCTCAGGAAGTTATGAACTCGCTCAAGCTCCATTTCCTTTAAGTGCCAAACAAGATCCTCCTCGTTCTTTATTTTGCAAGGACGGTTCACATCAATTTCAGCCCAAATGTTTTTCAGCTTAGTGAAATACTGTGCCACAGGCTGCCTATGAAATCAGACTCATTAGTATATAAATCTTCTAGTGTCTTCCAGATCGTCTGAGCTGTATCACATTGTTCCACCAAGTCGACTATGTCTTCATTCATGGCCTTGTACAAGACTGACATCACAAGACCATCATCATCTTCCCACTTAGTGTAAGCATCAACATCATCTTTATTAGGAACCTTAATTGTCCCAGTTACATGTCCCATCTTGTGCATCCCTCGGAGATGGGCTGTCATGATTTTCTTCCATTTTCGAAAATTGGTTCCATTGAGTTTGGCACCCCCAAACGAACCACTTTCAGAATTCTTGACAGATACTTCCAGTGTCTGAACATCTTTCACCTGAGAACTTTCAATTCTAGAACCCATTGCAACACAAATACCAAATCAGTAATTTATGCAGCGGAAACAATAAACGACTGATGTAAAACTGCCTTTGGTGCACTTGCACTGTCGGTGTACTGGAACTGGTAGTGAATAGTAACTGAAGCAGATCGGATACCACAGTTGATCTGGGCCAAACTCAACCCGAGAGAAACAGTAGTTCTGTGTCTGATAATCAACCTACGTCAGACAAATAAATAATTCCGTTCGGAAAAACGTCGAATCGGATATAAGAGCCAACAAAACAAGGCTCCTGCTGCGACTGTGGATACCAACTAGTCCAAGGGAATCTTTTCTGATGTGGAAAATCAGATTAAACTGCAACCACAGAGCATACTAAGAATAACTTTGGCTCTGATACCAAGTCAAATATAATGCTAAGAATGAAAGCAAAAAGGAAAGAAGACACCATATACGAGGTTCGGAAATTTGCCTACGTCCTCGGACCCCAACAATATATTTCACTAAGAAGGACAAGTGAAATAATACAAGGAGAAGAAAGAGCAAAGAAGGAAAAATCAACTTCTTTTTTTTGGATGATTTAGAAGGAGGAGTAAGGGTCTCTTTATATAAGATAGAGATCCAAACCTCCTTGATAAATCCTCCATGTGGGATAAGGCTAACATTATCCACTCCAAACATAGGGTTGATCATCGAAACAAATATTTCTTTAACTCAAGCAAATAAACTGGACCCCTCCTAAAGCTAGAAAGAACCCAAATAATTCATTGATAAATTAATCAGAACAAGCGACTAATTAATTCATTAATCCCAAGCAACTAGATATTGAGAAGCAATTTCTAATCAACCTATAACTAGCATGAAGAACTATGATCGAATTGTTTATTCCAAGCAACCACCTACAGATGCTAGTATGATTTAACTTGCTCTATTTCTTCAATGTGAATCAACAAGAAATTTACGAAATTCCAATTAATCCACTTGCTTCTAAACGAATCCTTTCACTCAAGCGGCTGAAACGATTCAAGCATAATCACAATTTCAGAACCAATTCAACAAGCGAGAATTAGAAATCAATTGCAAGATTTAAGAACTAAGAAGAAATAGATACTTGAAATAAAAGAAAATTATAGCTCAAAATCAAATCTCACAACCAAGAGTTTGGAGATAGAAATCTACCCTAGACTAAACTAAGAAAATTACTCAAACATGTTTAGTGCAAAACGTAGAGAAAAAAAACGAAATTGAAAGCTTCCGTTTGTTGGCTGCGTATCCTTTCCAATTTATAGGCTGTAGAAACCTAAATCCACAAGGATTAGGATTTCCTTCTATTCCTTAGTTCACTTGGAGTCCTAACATTTAGTTTATACCCATTTCTGCCCATCAACAGCAACTTGTTGTGACTTCAAAGCTTCTTTCGACTCCTGAATCGTGTGAACTGGGTTTTATGCTTGTCATATGAATTGTAGCTCAAGATGTTAGCTTTTAAACGCAGTTTGAACATCCAATTCCGACGTCTGTAGCTTGCGATATGATTTTTCTACCGACGAATCTCCAATCTATCAAAAACAATCCGAAAATCTCCTTTTAATAAATTATGTTCAAATAAGCTCTAAGATTTAAAACACACTCAAAATGATCCTTTAAATCTCAAAAATCTTGAAAATAGCTTAAGCGTGGGAGAAATAAATATAACAAAAATCGAGTTATCACCGGTCTTGATCCCACAATTCTTGCGACGATCACCGAGGTTGTCATGCAAAATCTACGCGGCGTCCTGGCCACAGGAGGTTTCCAGACCATCCAG
The DNA here is from genome assembly GCA_024586325.1 of Stellera chamaejasme. NCBI lineage: Eukaryota > Viridiplantae > Streptophyta > Magnoliopsida > Malvales > Thymelaeaceae > Stellera > Stellera chamaejasme. Next base: position 31,466,895 of record CM044981.1, read on the forward strand.
CAGCTGCTGAGTCACCAGGAACCTCCCCTTCCTCCACCGCAACAGGAGGCCCACCCTGACCCGGCTGACTCCGCCGCACTCGCCGCCATCGCCAAGCGCCTTAAACAAATAGAGAAAAGGGAGGCGAGGGCGAATACACCCTACTCTACCAGCTTGGGGATGGATCACCTTTGGACCCAGCCTTTCACCCAGAGAATCCTGGAGGCTCCGCTGCTGGAACACTTCCGCCAGCCCAAGCTGGATGCCTATGACGGTCTTTCGGACCCTGACATTCATCTGCAACGCTACATCTCTGTGATGGCGATCGCAAGGGCTGATGACAGCACTCTCTGTAGGGCTTTTAGCTCTACCCTCACTGGAGCTGATGTGATCACGGTGGGGGAACGTGATCACGCGCTCGGATCTAGCTCGAAGGAGGCGGTTTCCAGCAAGAATGGAAACGAAGAACAGAGGAAGAATACAAAGGAAACAGAGTCGGCCAAGGGAACCTCCTCACTACGAGGTGAGGCAATGCCCTTGAATAGTGCTGGTACAGGATAATGGGACATAGAACCTTTTTACTACGATATCAAACAATGCTTTGTATTATATTGGATCCTATTTCAATGGATCACTAATGGATTGGTGGAGCAAGATTTGAGACCCACGAAGAACAATATGCGTACTTCCGCAAATATGTGTTCTTACAAAATGAGTTCTAAGGTTTACAATAGTTACAGCCTCCTTATATAGAAGGGAAAAAGGTAAAGGAAGTAATGTGTGACTTGACAAGGGAACCAGCTTCCTGGTTCTATGGTGGGCGAATTGAGAGGTGGCAGGTGATGTGACATTGTAGGCCGCCTGCTTTTACGGCTCCCAATTCCCCAGGAATTGTATTGGGCGGGAAAAGGGAAGAAGAGGTCCTTTGCACAAGTTGAAGGGTTCGCCTGACTTGCGTATGGAGGCCTCTTCTGCTTGGCGAACACCTGGGCGGTGCTTGCGTCTGGAAATGAGGCACAGGGTCTTCGCCAACGTCTATGGGTTCGCCAGAGTCAATGGGCTCGCAAATAGCCACGGGTTCGCCGTTGAGGCTTGACCTCACCAAAAGGCCAAAGGTTCGCCAATGGGGCAGGGGTGCGCCAAGACATTGCGACCACGGACTTGCCTTGGAGCCTCGCCGGTGCCCAGAGTGTGGCTTCGCCCTCATCCGAGCCTTCGCCAAGGGTCCTTTAAACCCTTATGAAGGAATGGGTGTCCCTTATCTCAAAAATGGGGCTGATGTCCACATCATACCCTCCCTCTTCAGAAGAATCCGTCCTCGGATTCATAAGGAAATTGTCCCTACAAATCTTAAGACACCACAACAAACTGGAAGAGGCGTTATGGGTTAGTGGACCAAAATCATGCAGATGTACCCATATCAAAAATGGGATTGTAAAGACTCTAATATGTATTATGTTCAATGACAAAAACCGGAATGTATTTACAATATAATTCCAACTATTTAGAAAAAGGGGCACAATGTGGGGGTGTCCTCGGCTGGCTACAAACATGGCTAGGTGATGGGCATTTTTATACTCGGAACATATGGTACCTAGCTCATGGATAGCAAACAAGGAAGCACCAAGTTGGGGCAAGATGAACAATCCGCTCTTTCTTGCTCCTGTGCCATGAAAGCACACAAGTGCCCTATGCCTAAAGCTTTCTTGTTGGCCGAGAGTAACTTTAACAAGATAGCATGCAATTTCGACATGATTTCCAAAACTAGAATTCATGGCATGCTCTTTTCCAAACAATTTATTTCTACGTGTGCCGGGGTCATGTATGAACCTTACCCTAGCAAGTTTTCCTATCATTCGCAACATGCAGAACCCCTTCATGTTTATCATATAGACTCGGGTGGGCTCATCCAATTTAGCGCAGGGTATGACCATGGTTCCACCAATATTCACATCGAAAATGTATGAGTGCTTCCTAGCTAAAGTAGGCATGCACATGACAGTTTTAGCATAAATCATTTCATGGTCACAAAATTGCAAAGTCTCATCACTAGGATGAAATGATATGTTACCTCTCCCCAAGTTAGGGGAGGGAGGATCCTCCTCTCAAACCGAAAATCTTTCTTCTTCAAGGCATGGCGCATCCGTGTCCGTCTCTCCTTCAAACTCTTGCACAAATAAAGAAGAATAACAAGATTTAGAAGATGAAATGGTTAATTCTTCTTGGAGATTGGTTGAAGGCTCGGGTGCAAGATCCTTTTCACTTGTTTGGCTAAGGAGAGCCCTTTCCTTTCTTCTCTCTTTCTTTTTCTTTTTCTCTCTCTCATATTCTTCAAACTCCTTCTTCAGACTTTCAATTAATTGAGAAAGATCTTCACTTGGATCTTGGCAAGGGCTTGGGTTTGGGGAAGGAGTTTGGGTGGTGCAAGTGTTGGGCGGTGGAGTACATGGCTCGGCCGATAGTGTTTGTGGAGGTGTGGGGCTCGGTTTCCTCCAAGAGTTATGGCTTCTAGCGTGGGTGGAGGATGTAGGCCGAGAGGGGGACCTTCTTGTTTGGGAATAGTATGGAGAGGGTGGCTCTTCTCGAGGTGAGCTATATCTTTCTAATAGCAGCCTCTTCAATCCGCTCCAAGTCCGAATGGAGGACTCATTGTATCGCTCTCTTTGAGCACAATCTTGTCGCCACCATCTTTTGGCTTCTCCCTTTAAACACCTTATGGCAAGGTCTAACTTCTCTTTCTTATGAAATTGGTAATACCAAAAGTGGTATTCCAATTCCTCAATCCATTGCCATAAGTCATCTTCAAGTTTGCGCCTCCCTTTCAAGGGATGAAACCCAATGAAATGCAGGTTTTCTTCCTCCATTTGGCACACCTACACACTTAGACAATAAAATTAGTACCACTCAATTCTCCTCACCTGTCTTAGGTGAGCACTACATTTGCGATTAGGGACACACTCGGTTTCACTTCTCTTCGTGTTTAGAACACAAAGGCTTTCACAAGTTCTCAAAACTTGATCACCAATCTCGATTAAGATCAAATGCAAACATACAAGTAGGAACAAGCAATGAAATCTCTAGTGATATCCGAAACTTGCAATTCAAGAAAGATAACTAGTTACTTGAAACTAGCTTTTGAGAGTTTAAGGTGAGATGGGGTTGAAAGAAGTTAGGTATGTAGTAGAAAAGGCTATTTATAAGCACAAACACCTTTGGTGCAAGTTCATGAAATGTTTTTGGATTAAAGTCACTATTCACATGAGTTTGGTATGAACTTCATATGAACTTCTCAAGAACACCAAGAACACTCAAGAACACATGAACTTGTTCATCATTTTCTTTCTTCAACAACCTTTTCTTTTGCACTTAATCAACACAAGATTTCTACTCTTCTCAACTTCAAATCCGATACCACTTCTCTTTTCACTCAACTTCAATAATCGGCATTCAAATATGCACTTTGCTCTAGTCACATGAACCACGCACAAACACAAATATTTTCGGTTTCTCTTCGAACAACAACAAAACGTTTTTCTTCAAGTGTAAGAAAGAAGGTAATGGTTTTACTTGAAGAAAACAAACAACTGATACGATATGATACCTCCGACAAGCGCTTTGGCTCTGATACCACTTGATGTGATCACGGTGGGGGAACGTGATCACGCGCTCGGATCTAGCTCGAAGGAGGCGGTTTCCAGCAAGAATGGAAACGAAGAACAGAGGAAGAATACAAAGGAAACAGAGTCGGCCAAGGGAACCTCCTCACTACGAGGTGAGGCAATGCCCTTGAAAATGCCTGGGAAAGGAAAATGGGACCTAGAACCTTTTGACTACGAGATCAAACAATGCTAGGTATTATATTGGATCCTCTTGCAATGGATCACTAATGGATTGGTGGAGCAAGATTTGAGACCAACGAAGAAATTTATGCGTACTTCCGCTATTATGTGTTATTACAAAATGAGTTCTAAGGTTTACAATAGTTACAAGCTCCTTATATAGAAGGGAAAAGGTAAAGGAAGTAATGTGTGACTGGACAAGGGAACCAGCTTCCTGGTTCTATGGTAGGCGAGTTGAGAGGTGGCAGGTGAGGTGACAGCATAGGCGGTGTAGTCTACCTGCTTTAGCGGCTCCCAATTTCCCAGGAATTGTAGTTGGCGGGAAAAGGGAAGAAGAGGTCCTTTGCACAAGTTGAAGGGTACGCCTGACTTGCGTAGGGAGGCCTCTTCTGCTTGGCGAACACCCGGGCGGTGCTGGCGTCTGGAAATGAGGCACAGGGTCTTCGCCAACGTCTATGGGTTAGCCAGAGTAATTGGGCTCGCAAATAGCCTCGGGTTCGCCGTTGAGGCTTGACCTCACCAAAGGCCAAAGGTTCGCCAATGGGGCCTGGGTGCGCCAAGACATTGCGACCACGGACTTGCCTTGGAGCCTCGCCGGTGCCCAGAGTGTGGCTTCGCCCTCATCCGAGCCTTCGCCAAGGGTCCTTTAAACCCTTATGAAGGAATGGGTGTCCCTTATCTCAAAAATGGGGCTGATGTCCACATCAGGAGCTGCCGCAAATTGGTACACCACCCTTCGGGGTAAGCGGTTTGACTCCTTTGAGGAACTATCCCGTGTCTTCTCTAATCACTTTGTCGTCTCCAAACCTCCGCCAAAAACTGTGGGGCACCTGCTGAAGGTGCGACAGAGGAAGGATGAGTCCTTAAGGGACTACATCCAACGTTTCCAGGGGAATCCATCCAGGTCCAAAACCTGGGTGAGGAGACTCGTCTCCTGACGGCAATTCAGGGTCTCCAGTTGGGTTCCCTTTTCTTCACAGATGTGCACACCAACCCTCCCCACAACATGGAGCAGTTCCTAGATAGGGCGACTAGGTTCATGCATACTGAGGAGATTACCAGACCCTACCTCAAGGGATCAGCAACTGACACTAGGGGACAGCCCTCGCACGCGCAAGACTCCAGGGGCCAGGGTCCGCGGAGACAGCTACCTCCACAGGGCAACAGAGATAGGACTTATCTAACCCTGCCCCCACTCAGGGACTCCCGCACGAACATCTTCCATGCCTTGGAACAGAGGAGGGAAGTCCCTAAATGGCCTCGCCCACTTCCCAAGGGCATCGCGAGGCCAGACAACAAGTACTGCCACTACCATCGCGACAAGGGCCACGACACTGAGGAATGCGTGGAACTTAAGCGTATGCTGGCAGAGATGATAGCTCAAGGAAAACTCACCGACTTCCTTGTTCGCAACCCCTCCCCACGAAGGGGCTCACCCAGGGGTACAAGCGTGAAGGAGATCGAGAGGATCGCGGTCGGGATCACCACAGGCAGAACAGAGCCCCTGGGGGAGCTGATCAGATCCCACCTGCCAGGGGTCACATCAATGTGATCACCCAGTGCGAAGGCGCAACTGCGAGGCATCGTTATATGAGGCAGATCTATCAGCTGGACCACACGGCCAGCCATCTCATTCATCGTCGCGATGGGACTTCCGTGGCGATCCCAGACTCAGATCCTCTCATCATCACGGCTCGCATCGCTGGATGGGACATTGGCCGGATCTACATGGATACAGGGGCCAACGCTAACGTCGTTTACAAGCACACACTTGTTGAGGTGAAGGTACCCTTGTCCCAAATCAAACCAGCAAGGGGGGCCACCTTTGGGATTGGGAGGGACGAAATCCCTTTGTTGAGGCGAAGGTACCCCTGTCCCAAATCAAACCGACAAGTCTATCACTCAAGCTTCGTGGACTTCATCATCCTCGATCTCCCTTCGCCTTACAATGCCATTGTTGGGCGCACCATACAGACCGAATTCCATATCCGTTGTGACGTGCGCACCCTAACATTGGTGTTTCGCACCTCAACCGGTGACGCCTATATCTACGTCAACCTTAATGTGGCGAGGGGCAACTACGTCAACGCACTCGCTGGCCCCTCTCAGCTGCCTCAATGCATGGAGCCCAAGAGGAAGAAACCAGCTGAGGAGCCTGTGCTAGAGGGCGATGTAGCCCCAGACCTATCTGGTGACTTTGAGAAGGTCGAAATATCGCCAGGGAAGAAGTTCCGCATCGGGAAGGACCTCCCAAAGGAAGACAAGGAAGCCCTCATTCACCTCCTCCAAGCCAACATTGACGTCTTCGCATGGAGCCCAGCTGATCTCCCAGGCGTAGACCCTTCTGTTATCTCCCACAAACTCAATGTACTCCCTGGCTTCAAGCCAGTTAGGAAAAGAATAAGGGGCATGGCCCCAGATCGAAAAGAGTTTGTACACACTGAGGTGCAGAAGTTGCTTGAGGCTAATATAGTTAAGGAAGTTCATTACTCTGAGTGGGTCGCTAACATTGTTCTTGCTGACAAGGAGAATGGCAAATGACGCCTATGTGTGGACTACAACGGGGTCAATAGGGCTTGCCCCAGAGATCCATACCCCTTACCCCCCATAGACCAATTGGTGGACTCAACTGTGCGATACCTGGTGCTCTCTTTCCTTGATGCGTACAGTGGCTATCATCAAATCTTCATGGATCCTGAGGATGCCATGAAGACCGCCTTCACAACCGGCGAAGCAGTCTACCACTACATTCGCATGCCTTTTGGCTTGAGGAATGCAGGGGCGACTTTTCAAAGGTTGGTGAATAGGGTATTCGCAAACCAAATTGGGAGAAACCTCGAAGCCTATGTTGATGACATAGTAGTAAAGAGCAGGGCTTGTCACAGCCACCCCGCCCGGTTGCGGAGGCGGGGCCGACCGCGACGTCGGACACCGGAACCTACGGCGGATAACGCGGTGGCGGAGCATTTTACCCATTAAACAGAATAATCGATACTAACATGCAACCTACCAAAATCCATACAAGGCAAGCATACAAGTAGCTCAGCAATTACCAAACACGCAGTTCATGGAATATCGTTCATTACACAGGACAAGCAGAACACAGAATCCCATTTCATAAACAAATCCAATATAGGCAAGTCGGGGCTCCGCCCTCGACTCAGAAGACAACAAGGTCAGATATACATATATACCAGAATTTCCATCATATACAATCTCATGATTCGATAACATGCATGCAACTACAGCTACAGAGCCATCAAACTAAAACCTAGAAATACCTAAGTGCGGAAATGGAAACCTTCTCGCTCAGGAGATTTTCCGCACGTGGTACTGCTGATGCTGCTGCTAAAACCCAAGATAACAGAAAGCACCGCGGATCTCAACTCCGCCGGTTGCTTGTCAGGATGACCAGAAAGGTGTAAACAAATAAGGGGTGAGTCCTCGGGAGGACCCAGTAAGGGCTGAGATAAGGTATAGCTTGCTTAGGAAGCAACGGCTGAACCTGCAAAACAGAACAGTACAAGCATATACATATATATATAAACATCAAACATAAAGTAAGCCGGAAATCCATCTCATGCGGTCCAACCGCCAGAATGACCCTTATAACAAATCACGAGGCAGCCCCCTCTCCAAGAGGTCAGAATATACAGAAGCACGGTACCGGCTGAGGTCGCGATCCCCAAACTGTCGTAGGGTCACAGAAGTATACCTGCACTCCCGGTGCGTGTATACACAGAGTGTCGGCACCCTCCAGTGCGAACACACAGAACAAAATATCAACACCCCAGGTGCGGATACTAACAGAACAGAATCATATAGTAACACATAAGCCAAATATTAGAACATACCAAAAAAGTAAAGCAGAGCATGAAACCCGTGGCCTCTAAGACCATTTGGGCCTTGAACAGAAAGCAACGGATACCTTACCATGTGAAGGGTCTCGGGATCACCGAACCACCGCCCTCACCCGGAACCCGCCCCAACTAAACCCGTTATACATGCAACTACTCCCAGAATGCATAGCGAGAGAAGTTGAGCCCTTCCCTCAGAAAAGTTGCCCCGCAGGACAAATCTCGGGAAATCCTGACTCCCGGCCCGGGAAGTCACAACTTGCCTTTTACGGTCCCACGCTACTCCACCCACGCAGAATTAAACTAAACAACCACAATTGAGTCAGAACTCACCAAAACAAACCCCCAGGAACCAACCCCGCATAATCCCGCACTTTCCCGCAAAAATCCACAGAAAGCTCGGTTTCACGACCCGAGCCAGAACATTGTTATTCATACACCCACAAACACATTCCAACCTTTAAACCCACATTCCAGACACTTCCACCCTTAATCCCGCATAAAAGTGAACTTTGCTCCCATTGCCCGAAAACAACGTTTCAAACATCAATACGAACCTTCTTCCACCCACGATACCAAATTACCAACCAACACAACCAAAACGCAACCCTAACATAGATAAAGATTCACTTAACGTTTCGGCCCTTTACCCAAATTCCACCAAACTTCCAAATCAAACCATTCAAGATTCCATTTACACTCTTTAATCACCAATTACATAACTTAAGCAAGATTACTAACCAATTTCACCTTTAACTACCAAAATCAACCATGAACCCTAATCCACTATTCACTCAAATTGGGGCTTTTCCACTCAATCAATTCCCCTCCAAATTGAAACCATAGCAAGCCTTAGAATCTTGCTAGGAACCACATATCAAGAGCATGATTCAAGAACACAACAAAACACCAAGTTTAGAATTAGCCCTAATTTTCGCCAAAATATGTTTCTTCCTTCCATGATGTTTTTCCAAAATCTAACCATAGATTCTTACTCCTCTCCTTCCCAAGAACAACATACTTAAATTTGGAAGCAAGAGAATCATCCTAGCTAGTAGCTAAGAACAAACTCAAATTCCATTTTCTTCCTCTTTTTCCAAGAAAATCATGCTTCCAATCTTGAAAAGAGATGAAAGTAGAAAGCTTACCACTTATGGAACCAACTTCTTTGATGATTTCAGCCAAAGATTGAAGAACACAAATAGCTTGGAGGAGCTTGAAGATGGCGGATGAAAGGAGAGAAGGAAGAAGAAGAAGAAAAATAATGAAATAACTTATCCCTTCCCTTTATATATTTCCTTATTTTCCTTTCTTTTTCCATCTTTAATTAAAACTAGCCAAGTGTCCTTGGTCCTCTTCTCTTAGCCGACTTCAGCAGCCATTCCTTTCTGATTATTGACTACTTTTGGCCAAATTACACCTTTAATCCTCAAACTCTCCCAAAAGTTACAATTTTGGCCCAATCGCAATTATCGAACTCCAATTGTAACGAAAATTGGACACAATCCTCAGAATATCATAACATTCATAAAACATGTTCCAAATGTTTATTTACAATTCCAGAGTGTCCTACCGAGCTCGATGAACCAAACCGAATCCCGACGTGCCCGCATAACAACCTGAACCACAACCCGTCACGACAAAATTCCACAAAAATAACCATAAAATCCACCTTAAAATGTAACATAACTTACCCTGGAGCCGTCGGAGAAATTCCATCCCGAGCCCCGGGATTCCCGTCTCAGGCCCCGGGAGTCGCCCGGACCGAACGTCCCGCCCCAAAAAGTATACTCCGTAGAAAGCTTCGGGACGTTCCCATGATTCCAAATATGCAAACAGTTTCCCAATCCGAGGTCCCGGGAGCGCTACCGAGCCCGTTGTACGTCCCGAGACAACCCCTCCCCCCCGGCCCCGAAAAATATTTCCGGCAAAAATGTCTGGAGGACCCACACGACCTCAAAACTCGAAGGATTCCCAAAAATAAAGCTCAGATAAGTCTCAGGAGCCATTTAACCACCCAAAAACGTGACCCGCAGGCCAAAACCGGAGCCCCGGGTTACCCGGGTCACAACCCGCTCGGGGTGACCGTAACAGGGCTATCGCCCAACACTTGGAGGACCTAAAAGAGACCTTCGCCAACTTCTGCACGTATAACATGCGCCTGAACCCAAAGAAGTGCATCTTTGGTGTTGGTGAAGGGAAATTTCTTGGTTACCAAGTCTCGAGAGGAGGGATTCGCGCCAATCCCAAAAAGATAGAGGCCATCGCTAGCCTTCGCGTCCCAAGAGGCCTGAAGGACGTCCAGCAGCTAACAGGAATGTTAGTCACCCTAGGACGGTTCATATCAAAGCTCAGCGACCGTTGGAAGCCTTTCTTCAACCAAATCCGGAAGAAGAAAGCCTGCAAATGGACTGAGGACTGCCAGGAGGCATACGACACCATCAAGCAGCACCTACAGGAGCTGCCCACGTTCAAATGCCCCAGGCCTGGCGATGACCTTGTCCTATACCTCTCCATGACGAGCAACAGCGTGGCATCAGTCCTCATCAAGGAAGAAGGCGACAAACAATGGCCGGTCTACTACACCAGCCACACCTTACAATCAGCAGAGACAAGGTACCCTCCTTTAAAGAAAGCTATCTTGTCATTAGTCTTTCCAGCCAAGAAGCTCAAGCCCTACTTCCAAGGGCACACGATCACCATGCGCACAGACCTTCCAATCAAGGAGATCCTTCAAAGACCCGAGCACTCAGGTCGCCTGGCTAAGTGGTGCATCGAACTAAGCGGGTACGACATTAACTATGAACCTCGCAAATCAATAAAAGGGCAGGCCCTCGCCGACTTCCAAGCGGAATTCTCGATTCCCGAGCATGGCACGCCTCAGGAACAAGTACCGGCACTGAACCTCCACCCCAGAGTGGGAGATGTATGTCGATGGCGCATCCAAGGCAGCATCTCCAGCAGGAGGTGTCTACCTGCGCGGACCTCTAGGTATGGAAAGCACTCTCCGTGTATCCTTCCAATTCCCTGTGACTAACAACGTTGTAGAATATGAAGCCCTCATCGCGGGCCTCAAGCTTGCCATCAAGGCGGGTATTCGCCGAATACACGTACATAGTGATTCCCAACTGGTGATACACCAAGTGCAGGGGTGCTCAGAGTGCAAAGATGCTACTCTGGTTAAGTACCTGAAGCTGGTCAATTCACTGTGGACACACTTTGAGGAGGCAGTCTTCATTCATATTCCTCGTTCCGAGAACACCATTGCAGATATGCTCTCCAAGGGAAAAACACCTTCGACTGTGGAGACCTTGGCTCGACCATCTATAGACGGAGCTGTAGACATTGGCTCGCTTGAAACAACTGATCCGAACGATTGGCGAACCCCCATCATCGCCGAGCTAAAGGGGATGGACACAGATCCACGAACTCGGGCTCGAGTGACGAGATTCGTCCTCGTAAATGGGTTGCTGTGGCATCGTGGGTTCTCCTCACCACTTCAACGTTGCCTAACCGCCAAAGAGGGACTCAGTGTGTTGGAGGCCATCCACCAGGGCAGCTGCGGTGCCCACATTGCAGCAGAGGCGCTGGCACACAGAGCCCATCGCCAAGGGTGCTACTGGCCGACCTTGAAGAAAGACGCAGCCTCGCTGGTCCGAACATGCCATCAATGCCAGATCAACTCGCGCATCCAGCGACTACCATCAACGGAATCTCTCGCGCTTACAAACCCTGTACCCTTCGCCCTTTGGGGCCTTGACCTTATTGGGCCAATGCCGAGGGCAACAGGCCAGTACCAATTCTGTGTTGTCGCCGTGGACTACTTCACTAAGTGGATTGAGGTTGAGCCATTGGTCAAGATCACGTCATCAAAGATCATCAACTTCTTGTGGAAGAACATCGCATGCCGATATGGCAGTCCTCGCGCCATCATCACAGACAATGGAAGCCAATTCGCCAGCCATAGCGTCCGGCAATGAGCTGAAGATAACAAGATCCGCATGCTCTATGCCCCAGTAGTGCATCCCCTGTTACGGTCACCCCGAGCGGGTTGTGACCCGGGTGACCCGGGGCTCTGGTTTTGACCTGCGGGTCACGCTTTTGGGTGGTTCAATGACTCCCGAGACTTATCTGAACTTTATTTCTGGTAATTCTTCGGGATTTGAGGTCGTGTGGGTCTCCCGGACATTTTTGTCGAAAATATTTTTCTGGGCCGGGGGGTTGTCTCGGCACGTACAGCGGGCTCGGTAGCGCTCCCAGGACCTCGGATTGGGGAACCGTTCGGATATTTGGGATCGTGAGGACGTCCTGCATCTTTTTACGGAGTATATTTTCTGGAGCGGGACGTGCGGTTCCGGGCGACTCCCGGGGCTCTGGACGGAATCCCGGGGCTCGGGATGGATTTTTCCTGTTACGGTCACCCCGAGCGGGTTGCGACCGAGTGACCCGGGGCTCCGGTTTTGGCCTGCGGGTCACGTTTTTCGGCGTTCAGTCGGCTCCCGAGCCTTATCCGAGTATCATTTTGGCGAACCCTTTCGTATTTGAGGTCGTGTGGGTCCCCCGGACGTTTCCGCTGAAAATATTTTTCCGGCGCCGGGGGGTTGTCGGGGTTGTCTCGGGACGTACAGCGGGCTCGGTAGCACTCCCGAGATCTCGGATTGAGAAGCCGTTTGCAGTTTTGGAGTCGTGGGATAGTCCCGGAGGTTTTTATGGAATATAATATTTGGGGCGGGACGTTCGGTCCCGGGCGACTCCCGGGGCTCGGGACGGGAATCCCGGGGCTCGGGATGGAATTTCTCCGATGGCTCCATGGTTGGTTATGTTATAATTCAAGATGGATTTTATGAGTATTTTTGGAGAATTTTGGTGTGACGGAATTTTGGTTCAGGTTGACACGCTCGCACGTCGGGATTTGTTCGGGTTCAGCGAGCTCGGTAGGACACTCTGGATTTGTAAATAAACTTTTGGAACATGTTTTATGAATGTTATAATATTCTGAGGATTGTGTCCAAGTTTCGTTTAATTTGGAGTTCGGTAATTGCGTTTGGGCCAAAATTGGAACTTTTGGAAAAGTTTGGAGGTTAATTTGCATTTGGCCTCAAAATAACAATAATTCAGCATGGGCAGCAGCTCTTTTTCGGCAGCAATTGGAGACAATTAAGGGACACATGTCCTATTTTTATTTATGATGGAAAAAGGAATGGGATAAAGGGAAGGATATATATATATATATATATATTTCATAAAATGGGAATTATTTCATTTCTTCTTCTTCTTCTTCCTCACTTGCTGCCGCCACCATGGGAGCTTTCTCCAAGCTTTAAAGTTCTTCATCTTGGCTTGAATCATCAAGGGTTTAGCTTCAATCTTGGGTAAGTTTCCTTCCCAAGCTCTCTTTTCTTATTGGAATCAAGATTGGTAGGAAAAAGAGAGCGTTTTGTGAATGATGGGTTTGTTCTTAGCTACATGTTTGGATGATTCTCTTCCTCCCATCTTTTAGTATGTTGTTCTTGGGTTGTAGGGGAGTGATAATCAAGTGTTAGATTTTGGAAAAACTCATTGGATTGAAAAACCCCATTTTGCTGAAATTAGAAGGAAATTCTAAAAATGGTGTGTGTTTGGTTTCTTGAATCATGCTTCTAGTATATTGTTCCTAGCATGATTCTAAGCTTATGTATGGATTCAATTTGATGGAGAACAAGTTGGGTAAGAAAACCCCAATTTGGCCGAAATGTTTGTTGATGTTCAAAGTTGATTTTGGTTGTTTTGGATGCAATTGGTTATCATTCTTGGTTTAGAAGTGTAATTGGTGGTTAGAATGATTAGTTGGAAGCTTGAATGGATTGATTTGGAAGTTGGGTAAAAATTGGCAAAGGAGCCGAATTATTGGATGATTCTTTTTCCATGTTGGGGTTTGATTTTGGTTGAATTGGATGCTAAGATGGTATTGGGGTTGGATTTAGGTGTGGTTTGATGTTTGAAACATTGATTTCGGGTATGAAATGGAAAAGTTACCATATTGCGGGTTTATCGGAAAATGTCGGGGATGAATGGTTTAAAGGTTGGATTTGATCAGTTCTGCTTGTTGAATTGTGTTTGTCAATGTATAATCTTGCATTGCCTAAGTTGGTTCTGAATTCTGATGTTTCTGTGGGAATCTGGAATTTTACGGAAATTCTGCCGGATTTTCGGTTTTGGGGTCGGGGTGTAGTTTGGTAGAGTGGTCGATAAGGATGCTAATTCAACTTGGTTTGACAGATTCTGAGATTCGGAGGGTAGGAAAAGAGAGGTTTCTGAGTTTCGGGTCGTGGTGTGGAAGTCGTCCAGAATCAGTCTAATACTCTGGATTTGTGAGGTAAGGGTTTGGTTCTGCTATTTTTGGTAAGATAGGTGTATGTTTAGTTTCACTCTCTGTTCTGCAAGTATTTCGGTATTATATGCCTAGGGCATATTCTGTAGTCTGTAGGTGTATGTGTTGTTGCACTTCTGTTTTGCAGGTATTTCGGAAATTTCTGCTTTAAGGTACGTTCTGTAATCTAAAGGTGTATGCCTTGTGACATACTCTGTCTGTTAACCCTACGTTTGTAGGTGTATGCCTTGTGGCATACTTGGTCTGTTAACCCTACGATAGTTGTGGGTTCGCTACCCCAGCTGGTGCACCATGCTTCTGTAATAGCTTCGGCTTCTGACTCCCTTAGAGGGAGGCTGTCATTCTGATTTGTTATAAGGGTTTATGGCGATTTAGAATCGCACATCCTTCGGGATTCGACTGTTTTCTTTACATGCACGATATTCTGTACTCTGTTTAATATATTCTGTATATTGCTATCTTTCTGTTTTGCAGGGTTACATATGCTTATCTTACCCCAAATCCCTTACGGGTCCTTTCGAGGACTCACCCTTTTTGGATTCTGTCTTTGGGTTTCAGGTAACCCTGGTAAGCAGCAGCTTTAGCTTTACCTTGCGGGATGGGATTTTGTAGAGGTTGCGGTTTTGGTCTGGATCCCGCGCGAGGTATCTGACTTTTAGGCTTAGGTTGGCTCTGTAGCTGCATGTGCATACTTTCTGGTTGTGATGACTGGTTTCTGATTTGAGGACTGTGTATATATGTATATATTCTGTTCTGTTGCATGTTCTGAGCGCTTAGCGCTTGATAGATACCTCATGTTTGGGGAATTCTGTGTGTTTCTACGTTTTATGCGTAAGTACTCGTCCTTGTAGGGCGGTGCTTACTTTGTTGTTAATACATGAACTGTATATATGAATATTTTGGTTATATGTATGAAATTTTCAGGTTGCTTCCACAATCGCTTCTCGGGTCCGCTACGCGCGGCAGGTCTCGATGGACCTGCCTTTCTGTATCATTCCGGCTTCCGCTTCCGACGTCCCGGCGCCCCGCCTCTGCAACCGGGCTCGGGTGGCGTACGGTGACATTTCCCGACGGCTTCGGTGTAAGGTATGTTATATTTTAAGACGGATTTTATGGTAATATTTGTGGAATTTTGGCATGACAGGATTTTGGTTCAGTGTCGACATACGCGCGCGTTGGGATTTGCGCGGGTTCAGCGGGCATGGTAGGACACTCTGATTTTCCAATTGGACTTTGGAATCAGGATTTGGGTATTTTATGATATTCTGAGGGTTGTGGTCAGTTTTGATTTCATTTGGAGTTTGTTACTTGCGTTTGGGATTAAATTGCAAAGATTTGGAGAATTGGAGGGCTAAATTGTTATTAACCCTAAAAGTCAATAATAGTTGGGTCAGAATTGGGAGAAGTTCGGCTGCAGCAATAAGGGTGGACACTTGTCCAATTTTTATTTAAGTTAGAAAGGAAAAGAGGTATGAAAGGGGTTTTATTTCATGAAAAATCATGTCTTTTTCTTCTTCTTCTTCCTTCTTCTTCTTGCCGCCATACTTCTCCTCTCCCAAGCTCCATGTTCTTCATTTTCTTGGTTGATTCTTCAAGGATTTGGGTTCAAGAAATTGGTAAGCTTCTCCTCTCCTTAGTTTTTCAAGTTGGAAGTTTGATTTTGGTGGAGAAAGAGAGGGTTTTTCAAGCTAAGGGTTTACTCTTGTCTACATGTTTGAGTGATCCTCTCCCTCCCATCTTTTAGTATGTTGTTCTTGGGTTGGAGGGGAGTAAGAATCTATGGTTAGATTTTGGAAAAACATCATGGAAGGAAGAAACATATTTTGGCGAAAATTAGGGTTGATTCTAAAATGCTGTATGTTTGTGTTCTTGAATCATGCTCTTAGTATGTTGTTCCTAGCATGATTCTAAGGCATTCTATGGTTTCAATTTGATGGAAAATTGGTTGAGTAGGAAAGCCCCAATTTGAGTGAATAGTGGATTAGGGTTCATGGTTGAATTTGGTTGATTTAGGTGCAATTGGTTAGTAATCTTGCTTAAGTTATGTAATTGGTGGTTAAAGAGTGCAAATGGAACCTTGTTTGGATTGAAATGGAAGTTGGGTAAAATTTGGTAAAGGAGCCGAATTGTTGGATGAATCTTTTTCCATGTTAGGGTTGTGTTTTGGTTGTGTTGGTTGGTAATTTGGTATCGTGGGTGAAAGTAGGTTCGTATTGGTGTTTGAAACGTCGTTTCGGGCGATGGTAGCAAAATTCACCTTTATGCTTAATAGCGGGTGAAAGTGTCTGGAATGCGGGTTTAAAGGTTGGAATGTGTTTGTGGGTGTATGAATAACAATGTTCTAGCTCGGTTCGTGAAACCGAGCTTTCTGTGGATTTCTGCGGGAAAGTGCGGGATTGTGCGGGATTCGGTTTCCGTGGCTTGTTTGGTGTCTTCTGACCTAACTGTGGTTGTTCAGCTTGTTTCTGCGTTGGTGGAGTAGCGTGGGACCGTAAAAGGCAAGTTGCGACTTTTCGGGCCGGGAGCCGAGATTTCCCTGGAGTAGTGCTACGAAGCGGTGTTTCTGAGGTAAGGGCTCAACTTCTCTCGCTATGCGTTCTGGGAGTAGTTGCATGTATAACGGGTTTAGTTGGGGCGGGTTCCGGGTGAGGGCGGTGGTTCGGTGATCCCGAGACCCGTCACATGGTAAGGTATCGGTTGCTTTCTGTTCAAGGCCCAGATGGTCTTAGAGGCCACGGGTTTCATGCTCTGCTTTACTTTTCTGGTATGTTCTGATATTTGGCTTATGTGTTACTATATGATTATGTTCTGTTAGTATCCGCATCTGGGGTGCTGATATTCTGTTCTGTGTGTTCGCACTGGTAGGTGCCGACACTCTGTGTATATCCGCACCGGGAGTGCAGGTATACTTCTGTGACCCTACGACAGTTTGGGGATCGCGACCTCAGCCGGTACCGTGCTTCTGTATATTCTGACCTCTTGGAGAGGGATGTCGTTCTGTGATTTATTATAAGGGTCATTCTGGCGGTTGGACCGCATGAGATGGATTTCTGGCTTACTTTATGTTTTATGTTTATATATATACATGTATATGCTTGTACTGTTCTGTTTTGCAGGTTCAGCCGTTGCTTCCTAAGCAAGCTATACCTTATCTCAGCCCTTACTGGGTCCTCCCGAGGACTCACCCCTTATTTGTTTACACCTTTCAGGTTGTTCTGAAAAGCAACCGGCGGAATAGAGATCTGCGGTGCTTTCATTATCTTGGGTTTCAGCAGCAGCAGTACCACGTGCGGAAAGTCTCTGTGCGAGAAGGTTTCCGATTCCGCACTTAGGTATATCTAGGTTTTAGTTTGATGGCTCTGTAGATGTAGTTGCATGCATGTTTATCGGATCATGAGATTGTATATGATGGAAATTCTGGTATATATGTATATCTGACTTTGTTGTCTTCTGAGTCGAGGGCGGAGCCCCGACTTGCCTATATTGGATTTGTTTATGAAATGGGATTCTGTGTTCTGCTTGTCCTGTGTAATGAACGATATTCCATGAACTGCTGTTTGGTAATTGCTGAGCTACTTGTATACTTGCCATGTATGGATTTTGGTAGGTTGCATGTTAGTATCGATTATTCTGTTTAATGGGTAAAATGCTCCGCCACCGCGCTACCCGCCGTGGGTTCCGGTTTCCGAACGTCGCGGTCGGCCCCGCCTCCGCAACCTGGCGGGGTGGCTGTGACATCCCCAGTCCAATGGCCAGGTTGAGGTGACCAACCGCACAATCAAGGAAGGGCTCAAGAAACGCCTGACTGGAGCAAAAGGGAGATGGGTCGATGAACTTCCAAGCGTCCTGTGGGACTACAGGACGACGAAGAGAACACCAACATGGGAGACACCTTTCTCCCTGGTCTATGGCACTGATGCACTCCTCCCCATAGAGGCGGACTTCCCAACAATAAGGATGATTAACTTCAGTGATGAGGCCAACACACGAGGACTCCGCATGAAACTAGACCTACTTGAGGAGCTGCGCGAAGGAGCACACCTTCGCCAGTTCTGTTACGGTCTCCCCGAGCGGGTTGCAACCGGGTGACCCGGGGCTCCGGTTTTGGCCTACGGGTCACGTTTTTCGGCGTTCAGGAGGCTCCCGAGCCCTATCCGAGTATCATTTTGGCGAACCCTTCCGTATTTGAGGTCGTGTGGGTCCCCCGGACGTTTCCGCCGAAAATATTTTTCTGGCGCCGGGGGGTTGTCGGGGTCGCCTCGGGACGTACAGCGGGCTCGGTAGCGCTCTCGAGACCTCAGTTTGGGAAGCCGTTTGCAGTTTTGGAGTCGTGAGAACGTCCCGGTGGTGGTTGTGGAGTTTAATATTTGGGGCGGGACGTTCGGTTCCGGGCTACTCCCGGGGCTCGGGACGGGAATCCCAGGGCTCGGGATGGAAATTTTCTGACGGCTTTGGGGTAAGTTGTGTTTTAATTTAATATGGAATTTATGGGTATTTTTATAGAATTTTGGGAGTGACGGAATTTCGGTTCAGGTCGACACGCTCGCACGTCGGGTTTTGGTTCGGGTTCAGCGAGCTCGGTAGGACACTCCGGAAAGGCAAATGAACTTTTGAAAAATGTTCTGTGCATGTTATAATATTCTGAAGATTGTGTCCGAGTTTCATTAATTTTGGAATTCGGTAATTGTTTTTGGGCAAAAAGAATTGGAACTTTCGGAAAAAGTGGGAGTTAATTTGCAATTGGTTGCAAATTTATTAAAAGGGGTATGGGCAGCAATCAGTTTTTCGGCAGCAAGTGTGGGGGTGTGTGATTTATAGGACACTTGTCCTATTCTTATTTAAGATGAAAAGAGATGATATATGGGATATATATATCTTATAAAAAGCTTATTATTTTCATCTCTTTTTCATTTCTTCTTCTTTCTTCTTCTTTCTTCCTTCTCTGCCGCCATGCTCTTCCTCTTCAAAGCTCCATGTCCTTCACTCTTCTTTGCTGAAACTTCAAGGGATTTGGCTCCAATAATTGGTAAGCTTCCTCCTTTCTTCTCTTTTCAAGTTAGAAGCATGTTTTGGTGGAAGAAAGAGAGGATTTTTGGAAAGATTGGTTGGGTCGTGGCTAGGTGTTTGAGTGATCCTCTCCCGCCCAAATTTTAGTATGTTATTCTTGGGCTTGAGAGGAGTAAGAATCTATGGTTGGATTTTGGAAAAACTCCTTAGTTTGAAGAAACCCTAAATGCCGAATTATTGATGGAAATTCTAAAATTGTGTATGTTTGTGTTCTTGAATCATGCTTGAGATATGTTGTTCCTAGCATGATTCTAAGACAATCTATGGTTTCAATTTGAAGGAAAACATGTTGGGTAGAAAACCCCCAAGTTGGCGAAATGTTCAAGAGAGGGGTTTGTTGATTTTGATGCAATTGGTTAGTAATTTTGGTTAGGAAGTGAAATTGGGGATTAGTATGATTAATTGGAAGCTTGAATGGTTTGATTTGGAAGTGTGGTGAAAAGATGGTTTAGGGCCGAATTGAAGAAATGAAACTTTCTCTAGGTTGGTGTTGTAATTTGGTTGATTTGGATGGTAAAATGATATCGGGGTTGGATTTAGGTGCGGTGTGGTGTTTGAAACGTCATTTTCGGGTTAGAAATGAGAAAGTTAGTTTTATGCGGGTTTACCGGGAAAAGTGTCTGGAATGCGGGTTTAAGGGTTGGAATACGTTTGTGGGAGTTGGAATAACAAGGTTCTAGCTCGGTACGTAAAACCGAGCTTTCTGTGGAATTTTCCGGGAAAGTGCGGGTTTGTGCGGAAATTGTTTTCTGGGGTTTGTTTGGATATGTTCTGATCCAACTATGGTTGTACAGCTTGATTCTGCGTTGGTGGAGTAGCGCGGACCCGTAGGAGCCAAGTTGTGCATTTATGGTCGGTAGTTGGGATCTTAGAGTGTTGGGCTGCGGGCGGCGTTTAGAGGTAAGGGCTTAATTTGGTAAAATGTATGTTTGTTCCGTTTCAAGGCCGGATGACCTTAGAGGTCCGGGTTCCTATTACATTACGTATATGGTTATCGGGTAATGTTACTTCTGTTTATGTTTATGTATTCTTACTATTATTATTTGTTCTGTTCTGTGACGAGACCCGAATGGTCGAAGTGGCCACAGGTGCTCCTTGATTCTGTTCTGCGTATCCGCACCGGGAGTGCCGATACTTCTGTTCTGTGTCCGCCCGAAGGGTGCCGACATTACGTGTATATCCGCACTTGGGGTGCCGATATATACGTGACCGTCACGGCAGTTTGGGGCTCGCGACCCAGCCGGTACCGTGCTATACATTACATTACGACCTGTATATTCGACCTCGCTGAGGGCTGCCGTTCTGAGTCGTTACGGCGGTTGGACCGCATGTGTTGGATTCTGATTTACGTTATGCTTTATGTTTATATGTACATGCATATCTTTGTGATATTCTGCTTTTGCGAGTTGATTGTCGCCACATGGGCAAACCGCACTTTACCTTAATACCTTACTGGGTCCTTTCGAGGACTCACCCTTTTATTTGTTTACCATCTTTCAGTCAGTCTGACAAGCAACCAGCGGAATAGAGATCCGCGGTGCTTCCTGACATTTTGGGTTCTATAGCAGCAGCAGTACCACGTGCGGGAATTCTTGAGCGAGAGGCTTCTGATTCCGCACTTAGGTATATATATAGGATTTTGTTTAATGGCTCTGTAGCTGTAGCTGCATGCATGTAGGTCAGATCATGAATTTGTATATGCCATATGATCGGAAATATATTCTGCCTTTGATGCCTTCTGAGTCGAGGGCGGAGCCCCGACTTGCCTATATTGGATTTGTTATGATATGAATTCAGTGTTTCTGTGGTTGTTGCGATGAGCAATGTTTGGTATACCATGAACTGCTTGGTTGGTATTTTGTCGAGTTATCTTGTATACTTGCCATGGATGGGTTTTGTAGGTTGCTAGTCGATACTCGTTTGTTCTGTGTTTGAGCTCAATGCTCCGCTGCCGCGTTTTCCGTCGTAGGTTCCGGTTCTCGACGTCGCGGCCGGCTCCGCCTCCGCAACCGGGCGGGGTGGCTGTGACAAGTTGGTATCAGAGCAGGTCAGGTCGGAATGACCCAAAAGGTAAAGTATGTTTGGTTTCGGGTATGGAATGTGAAAGGCAAGTATACAAGTCCGAGGGTGGACTTTTGGAGTAAGTTAAGTCTGTTCATGGTTAAGTACCTGCGGAAGATGACTTCGAAGTGCGAGCCACTGGTTCTACGTTTCATTGCAGGGCGGTTACGTACGGAGACTGGCCACCTCCTTATTTGAACCACCTTGGAATGGGTGTGGAGCGTGGGCGGTTCTTTGAAGCATTTTGAAGGTTTAGAAGTTGGACTTGGTATGATCCGGGTACTTTAATTCATTGTTTGGTATATGGTGTGATTACGTGATATGAACATGAACTGATTACGTGTTTGAGGATTTGATATTTGGTTGTCTGGTCCTAAAATGAATTTCGCATCATGCATTGCATTACACTCTGAGCCTTAGAATCTGCTGCTGGCTTTTAGATAGATGGGGAAGAGTTAGTTGATTTGGACTTTTGGATATGGGATAAGTTGGCTTTGGTTGGACTTGGTTTAAGGGAATGTTTACTACACGCGAACAGCGTGTTTTGGCATCGGAGGCGGGGCTGGAATCCCACACCTCCGAAGAATGGGATACGGGTTCAGCGTAACTCGGGGTTGAACAATCACAATCATCACCCCGGGGTTCTAGTAGTGTGAGGGACCCTTTCTGTTTGGTATTGGTGTTGGACCGAGTGCAGTGTCTTTGGGTACTTTCTTGCCCGGCCACGACGAGTTCGGAGGCGGCGATGGCGGGGAAGATCTGTATATGCCACGGTAAGGGCATTTTGATTAGGAGGTGATAGCGAGACTTAAGCCAATGCTCGCCATAGTTTGGGATCGGTAAGTGAGTGACTCTGACAAGGGTGGTCACTGCGACACCTATACTTCTCATCGGTCCTATTAACTACGAGGAGATCTGGGGCACCTGTCTGGCGAGGTCAGACTCTTGGAGAGGTTTTAGAGTTTGAACCCCCCCGAGGTTCAATGACCGAGAAGGGTCTGGGGTAGTAGAGATTTGGTCTGCAGGAGTTGATAAACTCCTGGGGGAGGCTACATTTTCCACTAGCAGTGCAGTGGGGATGTAGCCAGAAATCTGTGTCAGGCACAGTTGATGAGTTTCATCAGGGAGACAGGACAGTCGGAGAGTATGAGTGAGAGTTTGATCGGTTGGTTTGCTACGTACCGTAGTACTATGGAATGGAAGAATAGAAGGCTAAGAGGTTTATTCGTTGACTGCGCCCGAGTTCAGGTGGGTTTTGAGACCTTTAGACATTACTTTGTCTCGGGAAGCGGTTATTGGGCTCAACTCCTCGAGCAAGAGGAGGTTGAGGGTCGTCTCACCTTGCAATGAGGTCAGGGGAGTACGGAGGGGTTCCATACAGCAGGGACCCCGGCAGATTTCTGAATGGCCGAACAGGCCTGGGCAGTTTGGTAGAGGTAAAGAGGGAGCACCACCGGCACGATCTTATCTGATTTGCAGTAGGTATCATTCCGGTTGAATTTGTTATCGGCAGGAGGGCCGATGTTTACGTTGCAGGTCTGACACTCTTTGGAGTGCAGGATTGCCCTCTTGTTGTAGGGCAGGGGTCAGCAGGAAGTTCTGTAAGGTACTATATTTCCGAATGAGATACCGGTTCATGCGTTATTTGATACAGGAGCATTTGTTCCTATTGTAACACTGAAATGTGTTACATTTCTGTATCTGTCTGTTAGTACCTTGCCTCAAACGCATTTAGTAAAAACTGCAGGAAGTCAGTTTCTGTTTTCCAAAGAGATGATTCGGGGGTTGTACGACATCTGTAGGCGGACATCTGATAGTATCGGATTTGTTGGTTTTTGACACGCCGAACTATGATATTATTTTGGGATGGACTGGCTATCCAAGAACTCTGTGCACGTTGATTGTGCAACCCGTACCATTATGGTTTCTGGAGAGGTACTACCTCTCACGACTCCGACTGGTTTGACTATCGCACAGCACAGTAAGGAGCTACAGATTCTGGATTAGCTGTCGATAGTTGGTGTAGGGGAATGCTATGATCTGAATGAAGCTGGTATTAGGTTGAAGTTGGATGGTTTACCGTTGGTTCGAGATTTTCCGCAGGTATTTCCGGAGGAGTTGCCCGGATTACCATAAGAGCGGGGAATTGTGTTTGACATCCACCTACAGTCGGGTACTGCTCCGATATCTATTCCTCCTTATCGGATGTCTATTTCTGAGATGCAGGAGTAGAAGAAGCAACTGGAGGAATTACAGCAAAAGAGTTTCGTCCGACCGAGCACTTCAGCGTGGGGTGCTCTGGTTACATTTGTTAAGAAGAATGATGGGACACTCGACTTTGTATTGATTACAGACGGTTGAATGCTCTTGTTGGGAAGAATAAGTATCCGTTACGAGGATTAACGATCTTTTTTATCAACTTCAGGGTTCGAGAGTTTTCTCAAAGATTAATCTCCGATCTGGGTATTTTCAGCTAAGGGTGAAGGAAGAGGACATACCTAAGACTGCTTTCCGCAGCCGATTTGGACACTTTGAGTTTACGGTCATGCCGTTCGGGCTGACCAATGCTCGGCAGCATTCATGGATCGATGCATCGGGTGTTACGACCGTACTTGGACTCATTTGTGGTGGTCTTTATTGATGATATTCGATATATTTTCGGGATGCGGATTCGCATCGGGAGCATCTGAGGGTAGTTCTGCAGACACTTTGGGAACATCAGCTTTATGCTAAATTCTCAAAGTGTGAGTTCTGGATTCGGGAAGTCACCTTTCTGGGACACATTATGTCTGAGCATGGTCTGTCTATGGATTCAGAGTAGGTGAGGGCAGTTCGGGATTGGAAACAACCTACCACGGTACGGGAGTTCAGGAGCTTCCTGGAGTTAGCAGGATTTTATCAGAGGTCTGTACCAGGGTGTTCTATCCTGGCATCTCCGCTTACGCAGTTGACCAAGAAGGGTCAACTGTATTTCTGGTCTGATAAGTGTGAGCGGAATTTTCAGGAGTTGAAGCGGCAGTTGACTAACGCTCCGATTCTGACTCTTTCAGATCCGATCTTACCGTATGTGAATTATACGGATGCTTCCACATCTGGTTTGGGATGTGTGTTGGTGCAGGAGCGTTTTGTGGTAGCTTCGGTCGAGGCATGCGACCGCAGGAGCTGAACTAACTGACACATGATCTGGAGTTGGCTATAATAATTTATGCGCTGAAACATTGGAATCAATATCCGTTTGGTAATAAATTTCAGATTCTTACCGACCATAAGTCAGAAATATCTGTTTACACAGAAGGAGCTTAGCATGAGGCAGCGCAGATATCTCGAATACATTAAGGACTATGGTTGCTGTATCGAGTACATCTCTGGCAAGGGCAACACGGTTGCCGATGCACTGAGCAGGAAGTATACCGGGTTAGTTAAGGGAGGAAATGTTGGTGACCGATCTGAGGAGAGTGATTTGATATGCCTTTGGCACAGGGGCAGCTACGGGAGCGTGCTCAGTTATTACACTTACCATACATTCCGAGTGGCTTGACGGGTGCGCGAGGCGCAGGTAGAAATCCGGGGTTGAAGGAATTATCTGGGGTGGATAAGAGTTCTTTGTTACCGACGTTTCAGGATGGCAGGGATTGCTATAATTCCGAGACCTCCTTTGTGTACCAGAGGATCAGTAGTTCTGGAATGATATTTTAGAGGGGGCACACTCGAGCAGTGTGAGCATCAGGAACCGGCAGGGACACTGCAGACTTTGCCCATTCCAGTCTGGAAGTGGGGTAATGTTATGATGGACTTTCTGACTGCACTGCCCCTGACACGGTTTCATCATGATGCTATCTGGGTTTTTGTGGATCGGCTGACAAAGTGCGTACACTTTCTGCCTATTCGGGTCACAGACCCTCTGGAGAAGCTTGCCCGGCTTTACCTCAGGGAGATTGTACGTTTACATGGAGCACCAGACTCCATTGAATCTGACCGTGATCCACGTTTTACAGCACGGTTCTGGATTGCTTTTCATGAAGCATTGGGCACGCGACTCCATCTGAATACAGCTTATCACCCACAGACGGACGGGCAGTCGGAGCGGGTGATTCTGATATTGGAGGATATGTTGCGAATCTGTATTTTGGATTTTGGAGGAGTTTGGGACTAGCAGTTACTTTGATAGAGTTCTCGTACAACAATTGCTTTCAGACTACGTTTGACATGGCACCATATGAGGTGTTGTACGGGAGGTGTATGACGCCATGCTGTTGGACAGATGCATCTGATGGGGTTGAACTGGGACCCGAGCTTTTTGAGGAGTCTACGGCAAAGATCAGATTGTTACAGGCGCGGATTAAAACCGCGAACGACTGCACCACTGCTTATACGAACCGCCGCCGTAGGGCTCTTGAATCTGAGTTTGGTAATAGAATTTGACTGGAGGTAGCACCGTTCAGAGGAACAGTAAGATTTGATAGGCGGGGCGAGTTACCCCGAGTTATATCGGTTTTCATGAGTTTCCAGAGTAAGTTGTTAGGTTGGCCTTACCCCCCCCAACTATTTCTGTTTTACGTGATGTCTTCCAGGATAGCCTGTTGTGGATCGGTTAGACTTAGGTTCGGTACTGTCTGGGGTTGTCTGGTAGAAATACCGCAATCGACTCGGGATGCAATAAGATGCACCCGGAGGGTGGGACGCCGTGAGGCTCTGTATGGTAGTCTAAACTACCACTCCCGCCGCACCAGTACGGTGGTCCGATTGTTCTGGGTTAGAGGAATGTTTATATTTTCTGGTTGGTAGCGACATCTGTCTGGTTGGTTCAGGCTACTCTTGGAGGACCAAGAGTTCTAAGGGGGGGAGAATGTTACGGTCTCCCCGAGCGGGTTGCAACCGGGTGACCCGGGGCTCCGGTTTTGGCCTACGGGTCACGTTTTTCGGCGTTCAGGAGGCTCCCGAGCCCTATCCGAGTATCATTTTGGCGAACCCTTCCGTATTTGAGGTCGTGTGGGTCCCCCGGACGTTTCCGCCGAAAATATTTTTCTGGCGCCGGGGGGGTTGTCGGGGTCGCCTCGGGACGTACAGCGGGCTCGGTAGCGCTCTCGAGACCTCAGTTTGGGAAGCCGTTTGCAGTTTTGGAGTCGTGAGAACGTCCCGGTGGTGGTTGTGGAGTTTAATATTTGGGGCGGGACGTTCGGTTCCGGGCGACTCCCGGGGCTCGGGACGGGAATCCCGGGGCTCGGGATGGAAATTTCCTGACGGCTTTGGGGTAAGTTGTGTTTTAATTTAATATGGAATTTATGGGTATTTTTATAGAATTTTGGGAGTGACGGAATTTCGGTTCTGGTCGACACGCCGCACGCGTCGGGTTTTGGTTCGGGTTCAGCGAGCTCGGTAGGACACTCCGGAAAGGCAAATGAACTTTTGAAAAATGTTCTGTGCATGTTATAATATTCTGAAGATTGTGTCCGAGTTTCATTAATTTTGGAATTCGGTAATTATTTTTGGGCAAAAAGAATTGGAACTTTCGGAAAAAGTGGGAGTTAATTTGCAATTGGTTGCAAATTTATTAAAAGGGGTATGGGCAGCAATCAGTTTTTCGGCAGCAAGTGTGGGGGTGTGTGATTTATAGGACACTTGTCCTATTCTTATTTAAGATGAAAAGAGATGATATATGGGATATATATATCTTATAAAAAGCTTATTATTTTCATCTCTTTTTCATTTCTTCTTCTTTCTTCTTCTTTCTTCCTTCTCTGCCGCCATGCTCTTCCTCTTCAAAGCTCCATGTCCTTCACTCTTCTTTGCTGAAACTTCAAGGGATTTGGCTCCAACAATTGGTAAGCTTCCTCCTTTCTTCTCTTTTCAAGTTAGAAGCATGTTTTGGTGGAAGAAAGAGAGGATTTTTGGAAAGATTGGTTTGTTCTTGGCTAGGTGTTTGAGTGATCCTCTCCCTCCCAAATTTTAGTATGTTATTCTTGGGCTTGAGAGGAGTAAGAATCTATGGTTGGATTTTGGAAAAACTCCTTAGTTTGAAGAAACCCTAAATGCCGAATTATTGATGGAAATTCTAAAATTGTGTATGTTTGTGTTCTTGAATCATGCTTGAGATATGTTGTTCCTAGCATGATTCTAAGACAATCTATGGTTTCAATTTGAAGGAAAACATGTTGGGTAGAAAACCCCCAAGTTGGCCGAAATGTTCAAGAGAGGGGTTTGTTGATTTTGATGCAATTGGTTAGTAATTTTGGTTAGGAAGTGAAATTGGGGATTAGTATGATTAATTGGAAGCTTGAATGGTTTGATTTGGAAGTGTGGTGAAAAGATGGTTTAGGGCCGAATTGAAGAAATGAAACTTTCTCTAGGTTGGTGTTGTAATTTGGTTGATTTGGATGGTAAAATGATATCGGGGTTGAATTTAGGTGCGGTGTGGTGTTTGAAACGTCATTTTCGGGTTAGAAATGAGAAAGTTAGTTTTATGCGGGTTTACCGGGAAAAGTGTCTGGAATGCGGGTTTAAGGGTTGGAATACGTTTGTGGGAGTTGGAATAACAAGGTTCTAGCTCGGTACGTAAAACCGAGCTTTCTGTGGAATTTTCCGGGAAAGTGCGGGTTTGTGCGGAAATTGTTTTCTGGGGTTTGTTTGGATATGTTCTGATCCAACTATGGTTGTACAGCTTGATTCTGCGTTGGTGGAGTAGCGCGGACCCGTAGGAGCCAAGTTGTGCATTTCGGGTCGGGAGTTGGGATCTTCCGAGTGTTGGGCTGCGGGGCAGCGTTTCTGAGGTAAGGGCTTAATTTGGTAAAATGTATGTTTGTTCCGTTTCAAGGCCCGGATGACCTTAGAGGTCCGGGTTCCTATTCTGTTCTGTATATGGTTATCAGGTAATGTTACTTCTGTTTATGTTTATGTATTCTTACTATTATTATATGTTCTGTTCTGTGACGAGACCCGAATGGTCGAAGAGGCCACGGGTGCTCCTTGATTCTGTTCTGCGTATCCGCACCGGGAGTGCCGATACTTGATCCGTGTCCGCACTTTGGAGGGTGCCGACATTCGTATATCCGCACTTGGGGTGCCGATATACTTCTGTGACCGTACGACAGTTTGGGGCTCGCGACCCCAGCCGGTACCGTGCTATCTGTTCTGTTCTGATCTGTATATTCTGACCTCTGTTGAGGGCTGTCGTTACGGGTCGTTCTGGCGGTTGGACCGCATGTGTTGGATTCTGATTTACGTTATGCTTTATGTTTATATGTACATGCATATGCTGTGATATTCTGTTTTGCAGGTTCAGATTGTCGCCCTATGGGCAAACTGCACTTTTACCTTAAGCCCTTACTGGGTCCTTTCGAGGACTCACCCTTTTATTTGTTTACCATCTTTCAGGCAGTCTGACAAGCAACCAGCGGAATAGAGATCCGCGGTGCTTCCTGACATTTTGGGTTCTGTAGCAGCAGCAGTACCACGTGCGGGAATTCTTGAGCGAGAGGCTTCTGATTCCGCACTTAGGTATATATATAGGATTTTGTTTAATGGCTCTGTAGCTGTAGCTGCATGCATGTAGGTCAGATCATGAATTTGTATATGCCATATGATCGGAAATATATTCTGCCTTTGATGCCTTCTGAGTCGAGGGCGGAGCCCCGACTTGCCTATATTGGATTTGTTATGATATGAATTCAGTGTTTCTGTGGTTGTTGCGATGAGCAATGTTTGGTATACCATGAACTGCTTGGTTGGTATTTTGTCGAGTTATCTTGTATACTTGCCATGGATGGGTTTTGTAGGTTGCTAGTCGATACTCGTTTGTTCTGTGTTTGAGCTCAATGCTCCGCTGCCGCGTTTTCCGTCGTAGGTTCCGGTTCTCGACGTCGCGGCCGGCTCCGCCTCCGCAACCGGGCGGGGTGGCTGTGACAAGTTCGCCCTCAAACAGCGTCTCAACTTGCAACACGACGCTAAAGTCAGACCAAAGGCACTCAAGCCAGGAGGCCTCGCGCTACTTAGATCGGTCATCACCGCTCGTGACCCCAAACAGGGCGTCCTGCGACCCAACTGGAATGGCCTTACATCATCCACAAACAAGTCAGGTCGGGCGTCTATGAGCTGCAGGACCAGGATGGGAGACACCTCCCTCGCAACTTCCATGCAGACGACCTCCGCCCATACTATGTGTAAATGATGGTAATCCCATGGATTTAATGAATGAAATATTGCTCCACTTCTTAACACTACTGCAGAATAGTCTCACCAACGATCCCCAAAACGCCTTCTGCACCCGACCGGTCAGAACGGCTAAAAGCCTAACCTATTAAGGTAACGGCATCAGACCTTGTCAGGTCACCCATACACGCAAGCATGCGTACACTACCCAAGGGCATCGCCAATGCGAACCTTGCGATAAATCTTTGGGACCCCGCGATGCGAATCCCAACAGATCTCCAAGCTCGAAAACAGCTTCTTTCAAGAGGTCTTTGATGAGTTCGCCCACGCGGACCTCAGACAATCCCTCAAAAGATCTTTGGGACCTCGCGATGCGAACCCCAACAAATCTCCGAGCTCGAAAACAGCTTCTTTTAAGAGGTCTTTGATGGCTTTGCCCATGCGAACCTCAAACAATCCCTCGAAGGATCTTTGGGACCTCGCGATGCGAACCCCAAGAGATCCTCAATGGCTTAACCTAGCAACTTGCTAACGTCCCCTACAAAGCTATTGCGGAAATAAAAGAACGACAAGGTAAACTGAAAACTTGTTCATTTCACTGTTAAAACTATACATCCTTTACATGCACAAAACTGCGATGGCTCAAGTGCCAGCCTAACTAAAGGGGGGTCAAACACACGACCTAAAGCCCCTTCCTAATCTAGCGAGGCATACCAGCCGGCTCCCATTTTCTTCCCTTCCTCGCCCCAGTCAAGCAAGGTGCTCGCCTCAGGATCATCAGTCTTAGAGGCGTCCAGGGCTCCCAAGTCTAGTCCAGGATGTAGCTGCTCTAGCTGGAAACGGCATCGCAGCCAACCTTCCTCGTACCCTTGAGCTCCGACTTCGCCCTGCGCCTGGAGCTCATCAATCCTCTGCCTTAGGCGAGCCACCTATCATGGATCTTCACCTGGTAAGTTGATTCGTGCTCAGGGTCCTCTCCAGGATACAGCGCCAGCCCAAGATCTCGCTCAAGATCCCACACCTCCTTCATCGCGCCAATGAGGTCTGCAAGCAGGTCAACATGCTGGTTCGCAATGTCTAGCCTATCAAGCTCCGCGTCTTCAAGCTTGTCTGCAGTTTCCTTCAGTCCGATCTCTGTTTCTGATTTTAGAGAAGAAAGTGTCGTCTTTAAAACAGCAACTTCGGCTTTCTTCTCTGCAAGCTCATCTTCTTTCTTCGTCAGCTCCGCCTCGCGGGCCGGACACCAAGCCAAGAGCTTCTCCAGAAGGGTGTCCCTCTGCAGATGCCCCAGGCGAGACTCCTCCTTCTCCCTGGTAAGAGCGGCACACCAGGTCTCCAACTCAGCCACCCTCTTGTTGGCCCTCTCCGCCTCAGCCTTGGCAACTTGGACAGCTTCCACCTCCTTCCTCAGGCGAGCGATCTAGCTAATCTGGGCATGGTCCCTCGTATTCGCGTAGCTCAGGAACTGGTGCAACTGGCTGAGACCAGCATACTTGTTAACGGCAGCCTGCGATGAGATGGGTCAGCACAGAAACTGGAAGACAAGAAACAAAGGGCACAAGGAGATGACTTACCTGAAGGTTGCGCTTGGCGGCCTTCTTCAAAAACTCAACTGGGGAGTCCAGGCTTCGATCCATCAACTCCCTGTCGAAGGGAGTGCGAAGCCCCTCCAAGCAGGACAGCAACGCGCGTTCTCTCCCCAACATCAAGGAAGAGTTATTGTTCAGGAGGAAAACATGGTCCCAAGCTCCTTCCAAGGGCATGCCCACCTCCTTATATACTTGCGCCCTGAGGTCCTCCCTCAAGGCTTTCAAGGCAGCGGGATCCTCATTCCACTTGGGGATCTCCTTGGCGATCATACGTTTCCTCTCAAGGAAGTGCGACCAAACCCCAGTCTCCTCCAGCACGGTCGCCGCCACATCCAAGTCCACCACGCAGTCGCGAACACTGCATGGCGGGCGAGAAGGCTCTGCCTCTGCAACAAGGGACTTGTTAGCACAACAAAGGAAACGTAAAAAAACAAGGAAACGAAGAATGAAACTCGCCTTGCGAGGGGCCTTGATCCAAGGCAGGAGTGGCTTCGCCATAAGGCAGCTTGCACTTCGGTTTCACCCAAGCACTGCTCCCTGAGGGTTCGCAGGGATGGCGAACTACATCCCAAGCACTCGTTTTAGAGGAGGCCTCCTTTGACACCAAAGTGCCATCGACAGCGTCACTGGGAAGGTCTGAGGATGCTTCCTCTAGAGCCCCTTCCCTCTGGGAAGCCTGGCTGCTGGTTGGCAGAACACCCCCAACGTCTCTCCCTGCTCCCATCTGAGTATCACAAGGCACGAGCGCCCCACTCTCCGCGGGGGCTGCTGATGCCCTGCCCCCAGTAGAATTGTCGGCTTTCACCGCAGACTTCGATTTTCTTCTCATGGCCAGCAAGAGATCGTCGGCCGAGGTTATCTTCCTTGAGGATGGTCCCCCCTCCTGGGGAGAAACATCAATCTGAGGAGAAGCCTCCTCCGCTTGAGAGGAGAGAGGCAAAACAACACTATCAGGAGGAATTTCATGGCTTGTCCTGGGAGGGCTCGCCAGCAACCCAGAGACAAAGGCATCCATCCCGGCGTCTTCAGCCGGTGCCGCCGCTTTCACAGAGGGGCCAGCGGTCTCCATCACCGGAGTCTCGCGAACCCCTTCCTCCCCAGGAACACCATCAGGAGCCCCCTCCTTGGTCACTTCATCCACATTGGGAAGTTCTCCCTGAACAGGCCCTCACGGAGTGGCCTGGTCTGTTCCGCGAGGAGTTTTCTCAACAAGGCGCCGCGCCATGTCGCTGGACACCTTCTTCCTCTTCGCCTCGCCTACAAGCGGCACACCTGCGCCAGAGGCTGGCCTTTTCTTTCCTGGGGGCTCAATAGCACCCAAAACCCTCTCTGCAGCAGGGGAAGCGTTCTGCCTATACGCGCAGGCGAGGTGAACTTGGACCGCAGCGCGCATAGATCCTCTCTTTACTCTCTCCCCATCATATCGAGCGGGAGCATCTGGAAATGCGAAGGTCAGTACACAGAAGAGAAACAAAGGAAAAACTACAAAAACGCATACCTTTGGGACCCGCGAGGGCAGCACTGAGTGCATCCACCACTTCACCGCGATGCGCAGGGGCCCATCCTTCATAAGGTGGAGGCACCTTGGGGTCCATAAGGTAACCAGTGCTGTCGTCGGCCCACCTGAGGGTAACCTCATCCAGCTGCGCGAGAGAAAAGGGGAAGAAGTCATCGCACGACTTCCTGGCCAACACGTCGTCCAGCCACCCCAAAAGGCGGATGTATTCGCGCCATCGCCGCCCATCCACATGCAAAACAGCCTTAGGAGCCACGCTCTGCACTGCTTCTGAGGTCCTCGCCACAGGGAACCCCCAAGACTCATCCCTGCAAACAAAAAAGAAACTACCATGCCAGTCATGATGGGATTTTAGGGGAATACCAAAAGACACAGAATTGTTCCCCCCAACACTGAGGGGGGTAACATGGAAAAACTGCCCCCCAGCCCGCAGGTCTAGCCGATAGAACCGCAAAAAGACATCCGTGAACGGCTCCACCCCGGCCAACCGGCACGCCACAAGAAAACCAGCGATATGGATAAAGGCGTTGGGCCCAAGCTGTGACGGTGGAAGCTTCCACAGAGTACACAGTTCTTGAACTAGGGAGGGCAACGGGAACCTCAACCCAGATGACATCTGGGCAGTATAGAGGCATAGAGCGGCGCTCTCCAGGTTCTCCGGCGTCTGTGGAAGTTTGAGCGCCTTGCAAGGCCCAGTCCGTGCCGTAAACACAAGCACGGCTTCGATGGGGAAGAACGCCTTCTCAAGTTCCTGGTGAAGCTTCTCAAGCTTCACGGCAGTCCTATCCACAGCAGGAACGACTGGGCGAGCGGGTTCTCTGGCAGCCATCACTACGACAGAAAGAAAGTGAGATTTGGGAGATGAACAGTCTAAGGGCAATTTTATCGAACACATCACAGGCAAGAACGAAAGAGTGACCTCTTACCTGAAATTGCGAAGACAAAAGCAGACCAGCGCATGAGCAACAAATGCGATAAGGAATCAAGCACGCTCCACAAATATCAAACTCAAACGCAAAAGCAGAAACAAACAACCGGGAAAAAAACGAGAATGCAGAAGTAAGTTCGAGCAAGAGAACGAAAAAGCAAAGGACAGAGATCCGCGAAAGAAGTTGGCTATTTATAGGCAAAATCCTAACGAAGCCGAAACGTCGCCTCAAACGGAGAACTAATCCCAGCGGGCCGCGTGTCAAAATCGGTAACGGTAAGAAACGGTTGGCCTACCGCCAAGGTGACTGTTCCCAACGGTAACTTTAAGCCAAAACGCGGAGTACAGGACCCTGCCCATACTCCGCCTCTAAGAGGAGGCACCTTGGTACACTACCCAAGCAAATGCCCCCTCACATCTCACCCCTCGCGTCATCACCCCTCACATCTCGCCCCTCACATTTGATGGTAAACATGTTGGGTAAAAAGTACCCAAATTTCCGAATTGGTCATTAGGGTTTGAGGTTGATTTTGGGTGATTAGGGCGAGGTGTGTTGGTAAGCATGCTTAAATTGTGTAATTGGTGAATTAAGCATGTGTTTGGAACCTTAATTGGTTTGGATTAAAGTTTGGTGAAAAAGAGAGGTAGAGGCCGAATTGAAAGGAAGGGTTTTGGGTATGTTTGTGTTGTGTTTTGGATTGGTTTGATAGTGATTTGGTATCGGGAATGGAAGTAGGAAACTAACGATGTTCGGAACGTCATTTTCGGGAATTTTGAACAATACCGACCTACTTCCTTGGTTGCGGGATAATGTGTTTATGGGTGTGTAAATAACAATGTTCTAGCTCGGTTTGAGAAACCGAGCTTTCTGTGGAATTTTGCGGGAAAGTGCGGGACTGTGCGGGATTGGTTTCCGGGGGTTTGTTTTGGTGATTTCTTACTTGTGTGTGGTTGTTCAGCTTGATTCAGCATTGGTTGAGTAGTGCGAGACCTCAAAAGTCACACTACCACATTTCGGGCCGGGAGCCGGGATTTTCCCGGGATTTTGCTGTGGAGCGTTGGTGGCCACAGTAGAGTTTTTCGTTTGGCTAAGGTAAGGGGTTTAACTTTCTTAATACGCAATACATGTGTATTAGGTTAGTTAAGGGCTAGTACTCGGGTCGAGGGTGGGGCCCGGTGACTCCCGGCTCTAGTCACATGGTACGTAGCGGTTTGCAGGGTTTTGCTTAAATATGGGTTATGAACGTATATCATATCGGACTTGCTTATCGGGGGTCGACAACGGACCCATATTTATGTTATGTACGTGAGAAGTCCGTGAGTTACGGCTGACGGGAACGCCGGGACCTAAGCCGGTATGCCAACCGTGGTCGTTAACTCACGATGTTATGTGCCGGCATTGTGCCGCTTTATGTCTGACAGTTAGGGGCGATATCCACTCGCTGGTACCACGCGTTATGACCCGATCATCGGTGTGAGCTTAACAAGCCGCTGTAGGGTCTTTGTCGAGGGTTCGGGAACCTTTGTATTGGCGTACCACCCGTCCGACGGGACTTAAGAGCATCATCACATGTGCATATCATAATCTGATATACTTAGGATCGTATTATTTAGTTCATTGCATACTAACCCTTTTATGCAGGAAAATGTTTTCAAGATTTTACCGCTACCGTACCTACCTCCTTACGGAGTTCTTTCGAGAACTCACCCCCACTTATTATGTTTTCAGGGATCCAGGGCAAACGACTGCGGTGTAGATCTCCGCAGTTATCGTTGTGCATTTTTGGCTTTAAGGTACTTATTCGTTAAGTTGGGGGTGTTTTCTCGTTAGATACTTTAGTGATCTTACTGAGTTGGGTTTGACATTTATATTCTCCTGTTTATGTTCAGCACGCACCAGTTGTAGCTAGCAAGGTAACATTGGTTTTGGGACTTGGCTCTGTAGGTAATATTGCATATAGGATGTTTTCGGTACTTGGGTCTGTATATTATTCGTATGAAGTTTCCGGCCCTACGAAGAGGGCGGAACTTCTTCTGCCTGTATTCTTTACTATCTGTTTTTTTCGTGCGCGCGATATTCTGCAAAACCACTAACTTGTCTCGGGTGCAGGTTTAGGACTAGAAAGATGTAAAATCTGCAACACGACTTAACCTTAAAACTGAAAGGAAAACGTTTTAAGGGTTGAGTTTCGGGTCCACACAAAACCTTTTTAAGAGAACTCCGCTTTCACCGGCCGCCGACTCAGCAAGCTTCCGCAACCACTCGACAACCGCGCTTCCAGCATCCGGGGCGGTGGGGTGACACTAAATTCACTAGGGATATAAAGGTGACTGATTATAATATCAGTAACAAGCGATCTGGTTTTACTGTTAAGGATTTCAGAACAATCGATTTTGCATCAGAGAGCTGCAAGATTTTGAACAGTATAGGAATGGTAAGTAGTCCCCCCATAT
Source organism: Stellera chamaejasme (assembly GCA_024586325.1). Lineage (NCBI taxonomy): Eukaryota > Viridiplantae > Streptophyta > Magnoliopsida > Malvales > Thymelaeaceae > Stellera > Stellera chamaejasme. The sequence continues at coordinate 31,502,700 of CM044981.1, forward strand.
ATTGGATGTTTATATCATAGGAATGGTAAGTAGTCCCCCCTATACTGTATGTTTATATCATTTGTAGTAACAATGTTCTAGGATAGTATACTGTTGGAATAATTGTTCTTTGTTGCAGCGTAAGGTGCGTGCAAATATACTACCGTTTAAACGTCTAGTGTCACTTGAAAGTGATCCAGGTCCTCATATGAGATTAGACAGGTATTATGTGTTTTTTTAGGTTAGTGTTTGTTTATTTATAACTAATATTTTGTAATTTTGTAGAAATGTTTTGGTTGAAGAGTCTGGTAGCTGTAGTGGCAAAGATGTGGCAAATTTTTGTCATGGAACAGAACTCCAAGGATCGGAATTTGGTGAAGATAAAATGTAAAATGTATGTCATTTGCATTATGTTTTCTAACTTAAATTTGATGTGTGAAATAGATAAATAATTGTACCTTTATATAAAGGTTGGACTTTGTAGTGCCAACAACATCCGATTTCTACATTATTGACTGTTGAAGAGATGGTTATAAAGGAACTTATTCCGAATTTGACAAGTATTGTATGAAGTTCTGGTTTGGTAGTTCAATAAAATAATCGACATTTTGATTCGTTATCAATTATATCATATAAAAAATTTAATACAAATGATATTCGGCCGTTTGTTATTTATTCCCAGCAAGTAGGAGGGGTACCAATTAGTTGTTTAGCAAAAACCGTTCCTCGCCAAATACAATTTGATTTTAGTATTGTGTTTTTTTTTTGAATATTGTATTTTTAGTCAGAATGCTTAATCATCTTTAGCATCGTCATACTCTACCCTTCTATATAGTAGACTCAAGTTTGGGCGTGTTTGGTCAAGTGCTCGTCAACGCTGTATCAATTGAATCCGCGTCTTCTGTACCCAAAACTCCCTGTGCCCCCCGTCCCATTACCTAATTATTTGACATGTGTCCTCTCTGACTTTAACAAGTTAACGCTAACAGTAACGGAGAGTAAATTAGAATTTTTTTAAAAAAATAGCAAATTGCAAAAAGGGATACAACTTCAGCAAGAACCGGATTCATCAATAACCACCGGATTCTTCCTCTTTTGTGTCTTTACTTTGCAGCCCCTACGCTCTCTTCCATAGCCACCGGTGGTGATGACGGTAACTTACGGGCGTCTCACCAAATAGCTCCGGCATGAGCCCACACCGCCCCACGAACACCATAGACACCGTGCTCTCCGCCGCCACATTCGCCACCCCAAGTTCACCTGCAGCCTCCGCACCTCCCTCATCCCAGCAACCGTTTCCTCCCTTCCCCCGCACGCCACCCCGCCACCACCACCACCACCAGACCGTGGTGGTCCTCCTCGTCCGCCGCCGGCATCGGGATCTCCGGGGCATCTTGGTGATTTCCACCGCTTCTCCTTGTCGATCCACTGCGGGAAGAGATCCTCCTAGATGATGTCCTTCGATGCCGGTTGGAATTGAACTGTCACTGCTCGGCGGTGGGAGTGGGAAACCAGACCCAGTCTTCGGTCATCAATATCTCCGTCATGAGTTTTGCCGACATTTGTGCGAAGTTGTTATTCCTTTTTCTCAATTTGTTGTTTTTAATTATATTTTGCTCTCCGTTACTGCTAACTTGTTAGAAAGTTAGAGAGGACACATGTCAAAAAATTAGATGATGGGACAGGGGGCACAGGGGGGTTTTGGGTACAGAAGAACCGCATTCGTATCAATTGACATCTGAATAACCAATAACCAGCAAGGACCATTTGCAATTCAATAAACGACAACATACAGGTACTATTAAGTTTCAGAAAACTCTAGGGGGTGATTCTATAAGTTTTCCCTTCCTCAAAATTGGGCGTAAATATGTACCATAAAATTCTATGATACAAAAACATATTTAACTTAACCGGGCAATGCCAGTGTTGTGTAGATGGATAGGAACTTTTTATCACCACATTCCTCATAGCAATCTCATCCTTGCCATAACCATGCCTCAGTAGTGAGATGAAACTCCGGTCCCTCGCTTTCGGCTTACCTGCGATGAAAGCAACATCCCATCTTTTCTTCTTTCCTTCCACGCTTCAAGTATCTCATTTGCAGACGGTAACTTGGAGGATGATGAATCATTCACATCATCGAATGGTAAGTCGGATTCCATCTCATCTTCTTCATGCTCAAGTCCAGCGTCTTTAAAAGCAGAAAGCTTGCCATCTATTTGCCTAACAAATTCACTCATTGCATCAATATCATCAAATCCTTCATCAATGGTTTTCATTTCAGATAGGGACGCTTCTTCATGTACACGATGAGCCGCCGAGGATTTCCAGACTAGCCCCACATCAGAACAGTCTGCTTCATCATCAATTGTAACAGATAATCTTCCATCCATAACTAGCGGATATTCAACTGTATTTAGCTCTCCATTCTCTTTGATATTGGTGACAATTGATGCGTCCTTTGAAGTAGCAGATCGACAAACGGATTGTAATGCTCTTAAAAAGTTCACAGCTGTGACCTCTGATGACAATTGACAGTTGAGGAAAAACTTTTGCAGTTTGTCTAGGCCATCTTGAGTAACCCTTTCAATATTTTTCTCAAAGATGTCGGTCCATTGTTCTTCACTGACTTGAAATGGGCCATGAGCCATGGCATTTATCAGTGTGGCAATTCTATCAAAGTTACTATGAGCGGCAGCTTGAATCACTAGCTCAATAAAGAACGATAAATGAGGGATTTCTCCAGCCTCCAAGATGGCATCAAAAGCATGCTCAAGTAGAAAACACTACAAAAGAGCAAAAATGAAAAGGACCATTACTTCTTTGTTTTTCATTTTTCCCAATCACATCTATAACATGAAAATCATGGATATGGTAATGAAAAATCAAGAAACATGAGTCATCAGATAAAGAGAAAAGAAGCAGCATGAACCAGTATTCATATAACTAACCTTCCCTGCTCTGCACGCTTCCAAAAGCAGGAAACCATGTTTCTCCTGATCCAGCTTAAAACCAGATAGAACCATCTCCCTGTACACATACTCAAAATACTCCCATTGTTGAGCACTAGCAGATGCCTCAAGCATCATGCTATAAGTGTAACCATCTGGGACAAGCAGAGTGGAATCGGAATCAGCTATCTTTATTTCTTCAAACAGTTTTTTAGCTTTAAAGAACAAATCATTCCGGCCATAAACTTTAAGCATAGCATTTATGGCTCCTATGTTGGGTGAGCAATATTTCTTCATATATTCAAAGGCGGATATGCTGTCATCTATGTGGCCCCCATCCATGGATGCAATTATAAGGCCAGTGAAGGTAACCTCCAAGGGCTTTCTATCAGGAAGAGTTCTCAACTTATCCACCTATAAAAACAATGATGGAATATATGAGATTCTAACCTTAGAAGTGGATGTATAAAGTTTAACTCTGATCAAGCAAGGATTGGCTTCAATATAAAGATACTAAAAGAGTAGGATTCTAGACATGGTTATACCGCCTCTGCTATGGCATCATGCAATCTCCCATTCTTGCAAAGGCAACAGGCTAACTCATAATAGACGCAGGCACTCCCAACTATTCCCCTCTGTTCCATATCATGAACTGCTTGCACAGCTTCGTTAATTTTACCTTCCTCCGAAAAAGCTTTGACAAGAACTGTAAAGTCATTATATTCAAGAAAGATGAGCATGGAAAACAGCATGTCATTCTAAATGCAAATATAGAAACATTGAATGACAATCCATTCTATATGGAAATGTATAAGCACCTCGGTATGTGAGAGGCCTCACAGCTTCTCCACTTCTTTTTAGTTTTCCAAACAGTTCATGCACAGTATCATACTTTCCAGATTGCAGCATCACCTTCAAACAAGTATGTCTTGTAAGTCTTTTTGTTTGGGCAAACTATATCCAGTAAGACTTGAATGCAGAATATAGCTTAAATATAGCTTGAACACAGATGTATAAATGAAAACTTGTCATTTTGGGATGTGACAACTTTGAAAAGTGTCGATTGTTGTGAGATGAAGGGAGTATCCAAATCAAACCTCCACTTACTAAGCAAAATTAAGAATAAAAAAATTACTCAGGTAGCCTTAAAAACAAGTGTTGCATATGACCTCTCAACTTACTACTGAAGTTTTAATTTTTGGCTTCTAACATCAATGCTGAACTGTCGTCCAAAACGTCTAATGGTTCAGCCATACCTATACTGTTCTGTCATTATAAAGACTCAGTTCGATAAACCATTTTAGTTTCTCAGTTCATGCTGAAATGAATGTCAATCGGGCATTCATGAATAGAGTGTTACCTCCATTGCAAGTCCATATGTTGCTCCATTTGGTTTCAGGCCACTACTTCTCAACTGTTGAAACACCCAAGAGACACCTTCCCATTCACGCAGAGGGACACAAGCATTCAGGACCTATTAAGGAAATTTCAAGAAATTAAATTTACAGAAAAGTGAACTGTCAAGAGTGGATAAGGCAGAATGCAAATGAAAAAACTCACAGCATTGTAGACAACAATATCAGGCTCTATTACAGGATCCCAATTCTTGCGGTGCCTACTTTTAAGTTTCATAGGCTTCTGTCTCATCTTCTCCATCACATTCAGCAGGTCTTTGAGAAGACCAGCTTGACCAAGTGTTGCAGCAATGCAATGATATGCCGCAATATCCGGATATATGTGGAAATCTTCCTAGATGACTTAAGGATAGAAGTTAATTGGTAATACTGCTTATGTACGAATAAAATCAGTATGGTATAGAATAAAAAAATATGGTTGACCATTACAAGCATCTGATTGAAAACGCACTGTGCTTCTTGGTGCTTCCTTGCTTTTCCTAAAACTGACAGTAGCTTCGTATAAACAAACCTACACAATGGAATGTTTCAGCTTCCTTAAATACCAAAACATACATGACAGCATGGAAACAATACCATTTCTTTATATGTATTAGAATAAAAATAACTCCTTGAAAGAACTTGGATGAAATTTTGTGGAAGATAATCTGGTGACAGAAATTTAGTGTGTTTGCAAACAAATGTTTGTAGTAACACAAAGCTGGTAGGAAAACAATACACCACCAATATATTTGAACTCAAAGACACTTCTTGTCCAAGAAAGGCATTTGAGCAAACCAACTCCAAGAGAACTCTCTAAAAATCTCTCATTCATTGCTACATTCTCTTTGTCTTCCATCCACAGATAATTAGATCGACATAAATGACATCAGTTTTTCCTCAAGAACACGAAAAGTAAAAGCCAAAAAAAAACATATATGAATTTTTTTCTCACACAATGTAAAACTAATGCATTAACTCTAACTACAAACAAGAAAACAACTTTAAGGATAAATACCTGCTCTTAAACTTTCCCAGCTCCTTACTACTATAAACCCAGTCAACAACATCTATAGCTTGCCTCCAGCTTCCTCGTTGTCCAAGTCCTTCCATAATCCTAAGCAATTGCCACTCTGTAAACTGCAAGCCTGATTGTTTCATTATCCTTACAAACTTCCAGTGTCTGGCAGTAATTTCTCTGTCACTTAACCTGAACCCAATAGAAAGGACCAAATCTAAGAAATGATGCTACTAGAATCCAAACAATAAAACAAGCCGAACAAGTCAAAACCACAGCTACAACCTCTGAACCATAACCTGAATCGCTTCTTTCTCGTCCCGCCACCGTTTGACGTAATTTCCATCATCAGTTCCGACCCAACCTTCATCTTCAAACTCGACATCGTCTTCCAGAACCCAAGAAAGATCCTCCTGGAACATCCGTCTAAGCTCCTCCAGGCTCTCTCGTTTTAGCCCATCTCCATGGAACTCTTTACTCTCACTGGCCAGCTCCAGCAATTGAACTCTGTCAATCCTCTCCCATGGCTTCCCAACCATCAAAGACGAAGAAGTCGACTCTTGTGCCTTGCCATTTTCAATCGCTCTGGAGAAGCGTCGGAATTCACGCTTTAAGGTTTTGAAGTGGGACTCTTCGGCGAGCGTCTGGAGTTGAGAGGGACTGAGAGGTGGGTTTAGGATTTGGGACTTCTTGATTTTGCGATTGTACTTCTGAATTTCCCTCTTTCGGAGAGTTCGGATTATTTTCGGCGTCGGGTAGACACCTTGACGGAGGAGCTTCCGCTTAATTCTCTCGACGTCCGGCTCGAAATTCGCCGGCGGCCGAGACTGAATCGGGACTAACGAAGCTTCCATTTTTGAAATGGAACTCGAGCCGTCGAGCGAGCTAGCTCATAATCATGTTCATGTGTTACTATCATGTAAAACTAGTTTATACCCCATCCTTTGGGACGGGTTTTAAGAAAAAAATAACATATAAAAGATGAAAATATGTTATTTCATCTGCAATATCGTTAAATTTAACGTAATAGACTAATCAACCACGATATAATATTGGAATAAGAAAACGTTAAAAACCATCCATGAGATAATATTAACGCGATCAACAAAATAAGAGCCACAAATCAAAGTTCACATAATTCATAGAGTAAGTCTCAAAAGTTCACTATTCTATGCTTAAAGGACTGTAATCGTTCAAACTTTTGATAGGATGGTGATGAAGCTGTGACCTACAAAAACAAAATCAAAACGTATGAGTATCCAATTGTGTTATATAATAGTATAATACAATGGAGGAAATACATACATATGGCCTTCTTCTATCTTCGAATTGGGAACCTCCGACACTTGATAACTAATTTTATCATCTCCAGCAGAACAACTAACATCTTTGACCAATGAATTTCTAACACATGAAAACATCACGCGTTATAAAACAGTAAACTATATAAATACATGTGTTATTAAAAGACTGTATATATATAAGTAAAAAATACATACACATTGTCTTCTTCTATCTTCGAATCATCAACCTCTAACACTTGACAACTAATTTTATCATCTCCAGCAGAACAACTAACAACATCTTTGACCAATGAATTTCTAACACATGAAAACATCACACATTATAAAACAGTAAACTATATAAATACATGTGTTATTAAAAGACTATATATATATAAGTAAAAAAATACATACACATTGTCTTCTTCTATCTTTGAATCATCAACCTCTGACACTTGACCACTAATTTTATCATTTTTGGCCGAACAACTACCAACATCTTTGATCAATAAATTTCTAAAATATGCAAACACCACACGTTATAAAACAATAAACCTTTATTAATATATGTGTTACTAAAATACTGTATATATATATATATATATATATATATATATATATATGATTGACATACCTATTTAAAGAGACTACAGGAGTTGTATCAATTTCAGCTGATTGTCGTTTAAGTGGAAGAATATTTTTTTTTTGTTCACAACTCTACATAGAAGAATATAATAAAAATAAGTTTCGGTAAACCAAAAACAGTAACTTAAACATTAGATATTAAATAGAATAAAGCATACGAAAATATATCGTACCCGTTTAATGAATTCCAACAATAAACGGCCTTCCGCCACATAATCCATCTTATCTAATTTTGAAACGATAAATGCCGAATGAAGATTTGATATATTGAAATCAGTCAATTTGATATACCAGGTGAACCGTAATCCCTTTATACACTCAAATATATCACGAATCTTCTTTTTCCCCTCTACCTACATAATATTTTCAAAAGTTAAAATCTTATGTAAATTTCAAATACCACGATGTAAATCTTAAAATATAAGATCGCACATTATTGCATACCGTTTGCTCATATTTAACAAATGTCGCAGCATCACATCCCAATAACTTGGATGCAACATTATCAAATAAGATGAAAGATGCATCACATGTACGGTCTATCACCTTCACCTCCAATTTAAACCTATAATAAATAATAAAACAATTTTACCATGATTTAATGTAATAATGACTATCAATTATGTAAAGCTATAAATGTAATGTAAATCATATACCGCGGTAGGGGCAATCGAGATGTTATATTGCATGACTTGCGAAGAAAGTAGGTCCTTGCTCCATCACTTTTTTATAACAAACACGACATGCACAATACCATGGTTGAAAGCTCTCATTCACACATGTTATCATAGCATTACAACTAAAACTTTTCACCTGCATATAAATTGGTATATATCAAATATAACGTATTTCACACATTGCTATATGCAACATTAACAAAAAAACACTAACATGACAACGCCCAAATCTCCGAATTGCCTCAAGCTGACGTAACATTAACCGTCGAACCACTGGTTGAGGGGAATTAATAGTTGGGGTTGCATCACTATCACAAGTTGTCGTAACATTGCCAGGAAAATCATTCCTGAAAATATTATTGTTTGTTTAATAAACAGTTGTTTTTAGCTGACAAAGATCTTATTTAAAAGATGAAAAAAAATTACAAAATACCATTCTAGCATTTCCTTGACCTCCAAAATGTCAAGGTTAACATAAACTTTTGTCCCACATGTAGATGTCAAATAACATTTTCCTGAAATATACAAACGAAATAACATAATCAAGCATTGATTGAAAAATGACAAAGTGTATAATAAATATGTGATTGGTATAGAACAAAAACACAAACCATCAAATTTTTTAACATAAGTAGTCGTTACAATAACAACTACTTTATCATTCCCATTGAAGCTTGCAAACTGATTTAACATCTTAGTCTGGTCGCCCCAAAATGTGACATCAACAATACACCCACTACAAGAGTAAAAACATGTGCAATTTCTATCATTATAATGTAAATATAGATAAAATTACATAATTATATAACCAGGAATAAAGAGGAATGCACCTTTTATCAATCAAAGAAATGCACTGTTTTTGACACATCAGATTATTCCTCAGATGTGCATCATGAGGTGAACCCACTTTGACTAACATCCCAACAACATCTATATAATTATAGAAAATATAACCATTAATACAAATTAATAACAACAAACATATTATCTTTCATACTAAAATAACTACTAATTTTTAGTTTGAATGATTACCTATGCAACATGTGTTCTTCGGACATCTCTTGCACAATTCTATGAAATCAACAAATTCAAACTTATATTTTGGAATATTAGTAGCAAGATCGTCTACCACGGTAACTAATGTAAATGGACTGAAGAAGATCTTGTCATTATTTGACACAGCTCTCATGGAATCAGCAGCCTTTGAAACACAAAAATTTTTTATAAGGACAACAGATCCTTCTTGTAATGCTGCACGGTGTTTATTTATAAGAGCTGATGAGACGAGCAGATATGTGATCATTCTGCAAAATAAAACATTAAATTTCATAGTTACACATAGATTGTTGCATGCACAAATGAAATAACAATGTTAATAACACTTACATTAGAGTCCAATAAGATCATCTCAATACCAAGAAAACTATTATCTCTTATATTAATTGCGTCCCAAATACGTGTGATGCAACACATATGGACCAGGTGTACTTGGAGCGCTTGAGGACATTGATCTTATCGCTCATCTTATTTGACAACTGAAAATACAATATTCATGTGATTACAAATATATATACAAACATATTTAGTAATTATTATGTTACCAAATACATTGTAATAGAAAAAACAAAGATGACAAACAAAAATAACAGCACAATACCTCACAAGTGCATATTATTGAACAATCGGCCAAACACTTCAACATAAACAATATTTTTAGTGTACGTTCGCTTCTTTATATCATCACACTTCAAAAACACACGAAAACCCTCGGGGGAGGTAACACGCGAAGCAGCAACATATAGTTGTCCATGAGTGAACACGGGATCCGGCAAATAAAGACCAACATGCTTAAATGTTTGCCCTTGGCTCTTGTTTATACTCATGGCAAAGCAAACTTTGATAGGGAACTGACGACGACAAAACTCAAACGACATATGGGTATCAGATGGAATCATTTCAATTCGTGGTATCAAACATCGTGAACCAATGTTGCAACCCGAAAGAATTTCAGCCTCAATAACCTTCTGACATAACTTGGTAACAATGAGTCGAGTCCCGTTACACAACCCAGCCGAATGATTCAGATTTCTCATTAAAATAATCGGAGCCCCAACTTTCAACACAATCTTATGATTTGGGAACCCTGAGAACTTGAGAGTATTAAGATATTCAATAGGATAAAGATCCGATTGCGCATCATAATTATCAGATGGTATGATACGATCCGCGCTCAAGTATGTGACACTATCACCAATAAGTCTACTCATCAATCGATCATTCACTTCATCTACGACATCATTCTTTGGCGCAAGTATCGACCTCTCCCTTAAATAATCTTTATTGGAGATCATACCCAATATATTTGGATACGTGCTATTAATAACACTCTCAATTGGATCCTCATTATAATCCTCTAATAACATCTCAGGAATTTGTATCCATGTTGGTTCCTCTTCATCATCTGACCACTTTCGTAAAGCCAATATCCCTTCACCTAACTTTAACAACCACTCACTAAACCAATGCATCGCCGGGGATATTGCGTTACGCAATCTCATGTTTTCATGTAATGTGTGTACTTGACAAAACTGCCATAAATATGAAGAGCACACAGTAGCAGACACGATGTCGCCCCTACTCCCTCGAGGTATAACAGGCAATATTTGTCTAAAATCTCCACCCAAAACTACAGTTTTACCTCCAAAGACTTTAGATGCGGCAGATGGATCATTCACTTTCATAATATCACGAAAGGACCGATCCATGGTTTCAAACGCATAACGATGACACATAGGGGCCTCATCCCATATTATCAAAGAAGCACGAAATACCAACTCTGCAACAGGACTTGATTGACGAATATTAAGAAGTGAATCTTTATCAAGCATTAGCGGAATCTTCAATCGTGAATGTGCGGTTTTCCCTCCAGATAAAAGCAATGATGCTATCCCTGACGAAGCAACTGCCAAAGCTATTTTGCCTTGCGAGCGAACATGTGCCAAAATTGTCTGCCAAAGATATGTTTTCCCAGTCCCGCCACTACCATACACAAAAAAGAAACCACCACTTCCACGACAAATAGCTTCACTAATCGAATCATATACAACTCTTTGTCCTTCATTTAAACCATCAAAAAGGAGAGCGTGCTGAGAGGCCAAAGCTTCGATATCATAATTTAGCTCTTCAATTATAAGAGAATTCTCCTCAATTATCAACGTACTCATTTCCGGGTATGGCATACCATCAAATTCTCTTAGCGAACGGCCCAACTTATTAATTAGCTTTTCAAGCTCATATAGAGCATAATTGAACTTCTCATTGTCAGATAAGACCAACTCATTAGAGTTCCGCAATCGTCGTTGAGTTATCAATATGTCATCTGATAACATTTGTCTATGTTGTTCCCATAAAACTTGTGGTTCGGCAACCTGACAAAATAATAGAAGTGTGACAAATAGTTCACGCAAACTACTTGGCATAGCCCAGTTTGCAGCTTCACGAAGTGACTCATGCCATTCACCATCCCCTTCAAGCAAACCAAGTGCAAGACATGCATCTCTATAAGTATCTCGTAAGACGCCATTCACAGTACGCAAATCATCATATGATGTTGGCCCTCGCACGACATTTAATAACATACGAAGATAGAATCTTTCACCGGCCGTTGGATGAGCAAAATAAAGTCGACCTATGCTGCAACCTCTCTTACGTGGTGTCCACTTTTTTCCCATCTTATTCCAAACAAAATGTGCTGGAAATTCAACATATGTCAATGATTTCGCCTTGTCACATGTTTTGTTACAATCCATCCATGCTTCAAACTGTGTACGACTTTCAATCTGTCTTTCCACGATGTTTTGTAGATCAGAACCCTCATCGTAAACGACATTTTGTTCATTTGGTAAATGAAATGTTAACCGCTCAACCGGAGGGTCATGCTGGTGTATGAAAAACCCAAAAATCCTCCAACATGCTTCATAAGAGGATATATATCGACAATCCAAATATTGTTTGATCTCATCAATCTCATTTCTGTTCGATCGTTTTTCTCGTTGTTCAGCTACATTAACACCCTCAATAACAACAGTCGATCTATCCTCACCCTTATGCATGTACTTGCACAAATATTTCACACACATGTCCCTATTTGTTTTCTCAACACAAATATGACAGTCATATTTCACGACTAAGTCGACATTGTGTGGAACAACCCAACCATTGTCAAGTTTTGTACCATTCTTAATCACAATGTCTGTCGTTGGTCGGCGTCTATATATAGGATAGCCACTATCATCCACCGATGTATGTGTCTGTAGCTTCTTAGGATAATGTTTAGAACATTTCTTATCAACCATACACGGACATCTAGGATTAGCATATCCACATGGTCCATGCATCATATGCTTTGAAACTGCATCAAATGCAATAGGATCCATTCTCCTATTCGGGAGCTCAGCCGAAATGAATCGATCAATCTTGACAGGGTCATTTAACTTATCAACTGAATCTAAGAATAAAGCTATGTGTGCATGGAGCAGTCCTCGTTTCTGAAATTCAATTGTCACAATCACTGCAAATATAATAAAGGTACGAGTAAAAACAATTGTGTGGTCCTTTCTTCTAAAACACCTATTTAATGAGTTAAATGGTGTGTCAAAAAAAAGAGTTACCTCCAGTACATCGGCCAAAATAACCATCTTTAGTAATGTCATGTAACAATGAATATAACTGCATCTCGAACACACGGACACCTACATCGTGTCTTTCATCCGGGTTTTGTCCAGAATGAAATTAAGAAATTCCGATATCTCTCCCCATTTAGGATTACATGTCATTGTGATAAAAGATCGGGATGGCCAAGGCACCTACAAATAGCCATTGCATCTTGAAAATTTTGGTTCATATACCGTGGTCCACCTGTGAATGATGATGGTAAAATGCACGGTCTTCCAGTGCGACATGCATCACTATCACCTCGATGAATAGCATCTTGTAATCCACATAACACTTCACACCGAAATCGAGATTGATTTTTTCTCAAGTAATTGAAACGATCCTCAAGTATACAACAATATGCATAAACAACATATTGTTGAAATAACCGACCACCCCTTTGTATAATAGAGTACACAAAATGTCGATGATGCAGCTGGAAGGCATAAAACTCTCTCATCGTCACAGTTCTGCGAGATGCATTGCCTGACCCATCCACATGACTAATATTTAAACGATATCCATCAGATCCATTTGGGAATAGAACAGGGAAATGAAGGGCCATTAATTTAGCATGCGTTACATGAATCCTCTGTGCCACATGATTAGTTGTAAATACTACTATATCCCGATTATTGCCTTCTGACTCATCTAATCCAACAGTTAAAGCAGCTTTATCTGTTGATGTAGGTAAGTTGTACCTTCGACCATCACCAGACCGAGATGACAATAGTCTAAGGCAAACTGGTACATCATTGTACAACTGATGCATATCACGTGCCCATCTAAATTGTTGGACCAGTTGATTGTTCTCATCAAACATCCGTTTTAATCCATCAACAATTTGTATATCCATATTGCTTGCTTGTCCATTGCCAAAACACCTTAATCTGTTTTCTGTCTCATGCTCTGTGTCATATATATATAACTGTGCAAAGCGAGGCCGATCATTGTCAGATGGCACCAACGATCCAATCCTATGGTGATTCTCACCCTTCAACCGAAACACATATGGCCCATTTCCATCATTGATATAATGATCAATTTTTCCACCTGTTGATGTGAATGAGAAACGGCCATTAAACTCACGAATATGTTTTCGAAAATATTTGGATAATGCCTCTCCATCGTATTCCAATAACTCTCTTAAAAACTCTGGAGGTGACTGCTCGTGTGGTAATTGAACTTTCCCATTTTGACAACATATGGAAAATGTTGGATTCCTCGAAGGCTTCGATCGAACACTCCTCTCCAAACTCCAAACAACAGCACGACAATTTTCATTAGGACAAACACAATCAGGTGGTCCCAAATTCTGTCTCTCAGTAAATCTTCCTACATAATAATGTATATTTAGTTCAGGTTACTATAGTTATGACACCGTTACAACTAATTCAAATTCAAATGGTTGCTTACTGATTGGTCGATGTTCATCTCCAACAAAATCAGTGACACCATCATCTGACCATAGTATAACAGTCATAGTTAGTGCATATTATTGGCATACAATAATTGCACAACTATGAAAATTATTTTACCTCTGTTTATGTCTTGCAATGTACGGATTTCATGTGTGTGAATGGGTGTCATTCTATGTCTCATTGGTCTACTCCTTTTACTTTGTGATTGTAGACCACGTGACGATTCACCAACCTCATATGTAGCCCGAATACGTCTTGTTGTGTTGTCTACTGAAGTTAGACATGAAACCGGTGTACCGATTGGAGTATATTCTGGGGTCGAATTGATTGAGACGCACTGATTTGTAAGATCATTCAGTGGTACTCGATCTATTGAAGGATTTTTGTTACCACGACAACTCAAATTTGAGTTTTCAATTAACCCGGTGCTATGGGTCATCCCTATGGTTGATGAACCGGTTAACACATTAGTTGGCGAAGTGGATAGATGATATGCAAGCATACCTCTAGGTGTCCATCGACATGGGTTAACCGGTGTAACATTGGATGGCAGATTGTCAATTAATGATGTAGTTATAACATCACTTATAGCATTTATGCGTCTTGCCGTATTAGAATACGGACTGGAAAATGCTTCATTTCGAGTTCGTCGAGTCGAGCGACGAATTCGCATAATACGCATACGATCCGCTCTTCTCTCCTTATAAACATATTCCATATCCTAATATATTTAATAAAAAACAAACATAATAAAAAATAAACAACCAAAATAATAAAGAAAATATAAATACTCAGCAAATTAAATCAATGTCATTTAAAATATATAAAATAAATCATAAGAAAAATAGTTCAACTAAAACTTGTTGTATAGCATCATCCGAGTTCATATTTATTTTTATTAGAATGATTGTTGTCTATATTATAATTATACTTCACAATTTAATAATAAGGCTAAATCTTTAGTGGAATATTAAAGTTTATCTAGTACGTATGGTGCATTTGGTTTGCGCGATATAAGAATACGTGGACTGTAAAAGTTTTTTAAAGTACTAATGTTGCAATATACTATGAACACTCCCAAAATTTTGTATTCACTTCAAGAAGTTTAGGAATATGGATTTCTTGAATACCATTTTGTTAGTTTGTTGAAATTTATTGGAATAACATTTAATTATGTCATGCCAAGTTTGTAGAATTAACGAATGTGTTTGAATGAAATTTGCAATTTTGGTGGATTATTTTTTTAATTAGAAGAAATTTTAGGACAACACTTGTTATTTTTATGAATATTGTTTACATGTAAAAACTGTCGAGGGACTACATATCTAATTTTAGTGAAGCATTCTTATAACATTCTTTTAATGAAATAACACCAAATGGCACGTAAAACTTAACTACAAAAAATAGTTTCCCAAATCGGGAACAACACATATGTTTTTCATATATAAATCACTTATTTGAGACGTACACACAAAAGAAAAAAATGTATTGTTTATAACTTAAGGGATATATCCAGTCATTTCTTAAAACTGCAATCTACTGTATTTTAGTAAATTGCTCCGTTTATATTAACACTTACGGTTTTTAAAATGATATTTAATTTATTTGAAATCATACATTTGATATAAAATTCCAAGTTATTTACATGCATAATCTAGTTAATGATTGAAGTTTCTAAAAATTTTGTTTTACAAAGTCCTAAATAAAATCTTCATAAAGGGATTTAATTTATTTGAAATTATACATTTGATATAAAATTCCAAGTTATTTACATGCATAATCTAGTTAATGATTGAAGTTTCTAAAAAATTTGTTTTACAAAGTCCTAAATAAAATCTTCATAAAGGGATTTAATTTATTTGAAATTATACATTTGATATAAAATTCCAAGTTATTTACATGCATAATCTAGTTAATGATTGAAGTTTCTAAAATTTTTGTCTTACAAAGTCCTAAATAAAATCTTCATAAAGGGATTTAATTTATTTGAAATTATACATTTGATATAAAATTCCAAGTTATTTACATGCATAATCTAGTTAATGATTGAAGTTTCTAAAAAGTTTGTCTTACAAAGTCCTAAATAAAATCTTCCTAAAGGGATTTAATTTATTTGAAATTATACATTTGATATGAAATTCCAAATTATTTACATGCATAATCTAGTTAATGATTGAAGTTTCTAAAAAATTTGTTTTACAAAGTCCTAAATAAAATCTTCATAAAGGGAGTCAATTTATTTGAAATTATACATTTGATATAAAATTCCAAGTTATTTACATGCATAATCTAGTTAATGATTGAAGTTTCTAAAAAATTTGTTTTACAAAGTCCTAAATAAAATCTTCATAAAGGGATTTAATTTATTTGAAATTATACATTTGATATAAAATTCCAAGTTATTTACATGCATAATCTAGTTAATGATTGAAGTTTCTAAAAAATTTGTTTTACAAAGTCCTAAATAAAATCTTCATAAAGGGATTTAATTTATTTGAAATTATACATTTGATATAAAATTCCAAGTTATTTACATGCATAATCTAGTTAATGATTGAAGTTTCTAAAAATTTTGTCTTACAAAGTCCTAAATAAAATATATATACAAATCTGATATAAATTTAAAAATTAAATTCGAATATGAAAAAATATATATATACAAATTTGAACAAAGGAAAAGACATTGGTCATTAGTATTTTCAAAATTCTTAATTCTTAAAAGTAAATAAGAAAACACTTAAAATATTCCTAAATTGATGATAAATTTTATATTGTTTTGGTGTGTTAACATCATTATTGAAAGTTTTGTATATTATCCAAATATTTTAATATAACTATTGGAGTTTTTTCAGCAAAATTATTATCATTCTTGCATTTTATTATGATAAGTACTAAAATAATGCATATAATTTAGGTATATATGGTAGGTAAAAAAAATTGGACTCAAACACTAACTAACCTACTGAACCAAAGCCCAACCCATCAGATAAATAAAAAATGAACTTCGGAACCCACCATAAAATTATTAAATAAAACCCCAACTGAACCGAGCCCACTACGAAAAATAAACAAAAAACTCCTCTAAGCCCAAGCCCAAAACTAAACAACAAAACCACCCCTATAAAACTAACATTTAGAAACCAACCTCAACCCTATCCTTTAAATCGTATCCAAATGCGCCGCACTCCCTTCTTCCAACCACATACCCTTGCCCGCAACCTGTGCTCGCAACCTCCATTCACCATGAGATCGGCTCCTGTGTAAAAATAACAGAGCCTGGCCTTTGTCGATTTCCGAATCCACCGCACAAGGTGGCCGATCTCAAAGAAGACTTGCACGACCAGAACAATAGGTGCTCATTGTTTTCACCATTCTGTAGGCTAGACTCCTTTTTCTCAATTTTCTTGTAAACGTATCATTTCTCAGTTTTACAATTTTTGGGTCAGAAATCGCTATATTTAGACGGTCCGATTGAAGATCCTTGCCTCAAAACTACAGATCTACATGTTTCAGGTAATTTCTGACCCAATTTTTCAGTGTTCGATTAAATGTTTGTTAATTTTTTTAACCTGTAGGTCATACTCTTTTTTCACATTTTCTTGTAAATGTATCATTTTCTCAGTTTTACAATTTTTGGGCAGAAATCACTATATCCAGACGGTCCGATTGAAGATCCTCGCCTCAAAACTACAGATCTACATGTTTCAGGTAATTTCTGACCCATTTTTTTAGTGTTCGATTAAATGTTTGTCAATTTTTTAACCTGTAGGCAATACTCTTTTTTCACAATTTTCTTGTAAACGTTTCATTTTCTAAGTTTTACAGTTTTTGGGTCAGAAATTGCTAGATCCAGACGGTCCGATTCAAGATCCCTGTCTCAAAACTCTAGATCTACATGTTTCAGGTACGATGTTCTAATTTGTTAATCGTTGGTTTTTAGTTTCCTCGACTTTTCTTGCAACGTCTATTTGTAGGACTTTTTCTTCACAGCCTTGTCTAGAAAAATTAATCGGCCAATTTTATTGACTTATTATCAAATCTGAATCTAGCCGTGAAGTATGAAATTTATGTCAACTAATTAACTTATATTGTGGGATTCATTTTAGTAATTCATTTTAGTAATTATAAGAACATAATAAAAAATATTTTACTTCGTACGCGTAAAAAATTTATCAAGATTAGTTATGTTTAAATCGGCATTAGTTATGTGCAAGTGTATATCTAAAATGTGTCACACCAGAAGTTTACAGTTTAGTGAATTTGTTTTACGATTCTTATAGTTCTAATAAAATTTTAAGAAATTTTTTCGTCCATGTTTGCATTATAATTTTTAACATTGTATATGAATTTGTTATAGGAGTTTAATTGTGGAACAAATTTTTATTTATGATTCTTCTTTGTGTTATAAAATTGTAAGACAAAATTGTTTTGTTCATATTCGCATTATAATTCATATTCGCAATATAAGATTTTATAAAAAAAATTTGTTCATATTTGCATTATCATTTTCCAAATTTTATAGGAATATGTTTCAAGCTCTAATAAATTTCAAATAAATTTAAACACATCGATGCAATGATTATACAACAGTTCAAAGATACAAGAAAATCTATTTTCAAACAAAGCGTTGTATTCAAATTATGTAAACAGAGGATATTTGTTTACTTACCGTAGAGATTGTATTTGATGATGTGCTGATGAGATTTGATATATCTTCAAAAGACAAAAAACCCCAGTTACTATTAGTTTTGTATCTCCATTAAAATTGTTAGCTGTGTCAAATAATCCTACTACTAATCCTACTACTAATACGCGTAAATTGAGTGTACGTTTTATAGCCCTTTACCCAAACACCCGATTTATTTCCACACCCTGCATTGTTAATTTCCTCATATATACTTCATGATGATATTAAAAAATATTCCCCAGAAACCTTATATCTTTGTAAGTAATGATTTTATATTGGATTTACCTTGTAAGATTATGCAACCACTATTTGATTGATGCGAACCAGATCAAAATTATGAAGACCTAACCTGAAATAAAAATTTTTAAATATGCAGCAAAAAAAATGAGGATTAGTATGCCTACATGTATTTAAGTTTTCAGTTACATTCAGAAATTATAAGAGTTTTACCTCCAATGTTCTTTGTCCTGTCGGTAGACTTTTGTATGCTAACAGCAGATTTATATCCAAACCCTGCATTTAATTATATTGTAGGAACAAAATTATGATCATTATATATAGGAGAAAACATTGAATCCTCGTATGCCTACATGTATATAAAAAAATTTTAATATGCAGCAAAAAAAGAAATCAGGATTAGTATGCCTATATGTATTTAAGATTTTAGTTACATTCAGAAATTATAAAAGTTTTACCTCCAATGTTCTTTGCCCTGTCGACAGACTTTTTATGCTAACAACAGATTTATATCCAAACCCTGCATTTAATTATATTGTATGAACAAAATTATGATCAGTATACTTATATAGGAGAAAAAATTGAATCCTCGTAAACTCTGTAATTAGTATCATTCTTACCTTGTCAATATGTCGAAGGATTTCTTGGACTATACGAGTTCGCCGTTTCAATCTCTTCAATAAGCATTTAGAAAACCTTGTTTGTCGAATTGTCAAACGAAGTAGGGTTGCATACGAAGTAAAATTTATATCTCTGTAGGGTTTGCATACGAAGTAAAATTGTCAAGCAAATTAGGGTTGCCGAATTGTCCAGGTTTTACTGAATTTTTAAGATTGTAAGTTTTTTGGGCCTAATTGTTGGGCTCTAAAATTCTTGTTTATTGGTTGTTAGCGGGATTTTAAATTAAATATTGATTTGTGGCGGAGAGTTAAAAGTTAAATATTAGGTTTGCCGGTTAATAATTTTGGAGGCGTGAAATATTGATTTTTTCAATATAGTGAATTTTGAAATATTAGGTTTGCCGGTAAAGTTAAATATATCAAATTTGCAAATATGAAAATTGGCGCATAAATAAAGAGTTCATGAAAGTTAAAAGTTAACATTTCTGATTTGTGTAATAGTTGAAATTACTTCTCCTGGATACTCACCAAAATCTGGACGTTTCTTGTTTATTGGTTGTTAGTGGGATTTAAAATCTGGACTTTTTCCAAAATTCCAATTGGTTCAAATTCATAAGATCTATAATCTCAGAATTTTTAAATTACTGTGCCTGTTCAATTTCCTTCATTTTAAAAATTTGTCCCCAACTTGCAACTTTTTTTATTTTAAAAAATGAAAATACGGTTTGGTTATAATGTACATTATTTGATGTATTAGGTAGGGCTTAATTTTATATAAGTCACACGTTACTGCTTTATAGACTTTAAAGTAATTCTTATACTATTGGTTGTTAGCGGGATTTTAAATTACTCCACCTGTTCAATTCCAAAATCTGGACGTTTCTTGTTTATTGGTTGTTAGCGGGATTTAAAATCTGGACGTTTTCCAAAATCCCAATTTGTTCAAATTTATAAGATCTATAATCTCAGATTTTTTAAATTACTAAGCCTGTTCAGTTTCCTTCATTTTAAAAATTTGCCACCAACTTGCAACATTTATAAATTTTAAAAAATATAAATACGATTTGGTTATATAATGGACATTATTTGTTGTATTAGGTAGGGCTGAATTTTATATAAGTCACATGTTACTGCTTTATAGACTTTAAAGTAATACTTATATTAGTAGGGCAATCATAATACATTTTATTTAAATTACCCAATGTTGGTTTATAATAAATAAAATTTAAATTACCCAATATTGGTTTATAACAAATAAAAGATAAATTGATATGCTGTTAATTAGAAAATGTTCGCCCCCATGGCGACGTTGACCATGCTGGGTTAGAAATTACTGTAACCCGTATTTTATTTATTTATTTTTTTTAAAAATTAAACATGCATGTTATTTGATTAAAAATGGCTACGGGTTCCAAGAATAAAAAATCGCAGCCTATTTTTAGTTAGGAAATGTTTTTTACAGCATCTCCTTCCGAATTCAACTAATTTCGAATATAAAAAAATGAGAAATGAGAAAGGAAATTGTTCCGAAAATATTGATACCTATTCTTTTCGCTTTAGTTTAAAATAAACAACTCAGTCTCATATAGCATTAGTGCAGTTAGGGAAAAAAATACAAGTCGAATTGGTGATATAGGATTCCAAATTATTAAGATGAAGAACAAATATTCTAAGACTGAAATAGATAAAGTTTTGAAATACTGAATTGCGGTAGTAAAGCGCAGTCCAAATTAATGGTACATCTTTATGGTGAGTGTAGTCCTAAGCTTCTTAACTTGAGCTTCCAACTCTTCAACCCTCCGCTTCAGCAAATCAATTTGGTTATCAGCCTCTCGTTTTTGTCGAACCTTCTTGCAGTAGTACTTGTGAATAAGTTCAGATTCTGCTTTTGCTCGTTTCATCTCATCATGATTCACATCAACAATTTCAATATCAAATCTTGACATTAGAGATTTTACGGCCTTTCTAGCAGCAGAGTTTTCTGCCAACCATGCGCTATCATGTGCACCGTCTGAGTCAAATGAACTCCCCTCGTCAATGTAGGGGTAAACAACATCAAGTTCGGAAATGAACTTGTCCCCAATTTTTGTAGTTGTGAAATTGGTAACTCCCACATTGTAAGCCTCTGCAACTTTATCAAGGATGTCAATACAATTGGCATCAAACCTCCATCTGGAAAAAGGAAAAATGACAACTCATTTTAACTCAGTACTTAATCAAATCAATCAAATCAATGTATAAGAATCTGAGTTTCGAACATGAACTTACTGGAAATCCATCAATGATTCGCCAATACTTTGTTGTAGAAGAAGTGTTGCGATATGGAGGCACTACTACGGTCTTGCACTATACCAAACTCTTAGTTTAACATTAAGAACCCTGAATGCCGTAGTTTTTATAATTTTGGAGGCTCCAAATTATTTACCTTGGGTGTTAGGCGGCAATTTCTGAATTGCGAGGCGTGAAAGTCGAAATAGTTGAAAGTTGCATTTTTAGCGAAAATGAAAGTTTTTTTTAGCGCCGATTATCAAATTGAAATATTGATTTGTGGCGGAGAGTTAAAAGTTAAATATTAGGTTTGCCGGTAAATAATTTTGGAGGCGTGAAATACTGATTTTTTCAATATAGTGAATTTTGAAATATTAGGTTTGCCGGTAAAGTTAAATATATCAAATTTGCAAATATGAAAATTGGCGCATAAATAAAAAGTTCATGAAAGTTAAAAGTTAACATTTATGATTTGTGTAATAGTTGAAATTTTTATTTTTAGCGCCAATGGAAGTTTTATTTTTAGCGCCTATCATCATTGGTTTTTTCAATGTAGTTAAATTTTAAATTAAATTTTAAATATTAGGTTTGCCGGTAAAGTTAAATATATCAAATTTGCAAATATGAAAATTAACATTTCTGATTTGTGTAATAGTTGAAATTTTTATTTTTGGCGCCAAAGAAATTTTATTTTTAGCGCCTATTATCATTGGTTTTTTCAATGTTGTTAAATTTTAAATATTAGGTTTGCCGGTAAAGTTAAATATATCAAATTTGAAAATATGAAAATTGGCGCACAAATTAAAATTTTCATGAAAGTTAAAAGTTAACATTTCTGATTTGTGTAATAGTTGAAATTTTTATTTTTAGAGCCAATGAAAGTTTTATTTTTAGCGCCTATCATCATTGGGTTTTTCAATATAGTCAATTTTAAATATTAGGTTTGCCGGTAAAGTTAAATATTTCAAATTTGCAAATATGAAAACTGGTGAAATAATTTAAAATTTCATGAAAGTTAATGTTAACATTTCTGATTTGTGTAATAATTGGAAGTTAGAGTATATTTTTAGCGCCAATGAGAGTTTTATTTTTAGCACCAATCATCATTAATAAATTACAATATAGTGAATTCTGAAATATTAGGTTTGTTGGTAAAGTTTCTAATATTTTGACAGTTTTTCTTTTTTGATAGTGAATGTAATGAAAGTCTTAAGTTCCCCAATTATAGTGACGTATGAAACACGTAATTATTTAGAACTATTTTTTAACCCTCATTGTTTAACCTTCATTGGTAAAATATGTAATTTTAATTATTTATTTTTATTTTTTTATTTATAAATATCATTCTATTCAAAGTTAACATAATGAACCCTCAATGTTGTGAGAGCGGTTTCAAAGAATCCAAAATTTTTTGTGAGCGGCCTTTTTTTTATTCGTGTAATAGTTGAAAGTTGTATTTTAGCGAAAATGAATTTTTAGCGAATATTTTTGTGAGCGCCAATCATCATTAAAAATGGAATTTTTATATTTTTGATTTGCCAAAGTGTTTTTTTAAGTTATAGTACATATTATGAGTGTCATGGAAGTTTTAAGTTCTGATTTACTTGTGACGTATGAAACACGTTATTGTTATTTAATACTTTTTATTTTTTATATGTCTCAGAAATTGTTTAACCCTCATTTGTAAAATACGTTGCCATGTGTGTGTAATTTAAGTGCCGTCAAACATGTGTGAAAATGTGATGAGAGGGAAGTATATCTGTAGTAAAACTGTTTTTTTTTGCACATAGAATGGAAGAACTTGTAATTTATTTGAAATAACACAACTGGCCAACATACTAACTAAAAGTTTACTAATATATGGAAGAAAATATGGGCAACCTATCTCCTGGACAGAAAACTTCTAATGAACAGGAGAAACAACTTAGGATAATATAGCCAAAATGAAACACCATGGTATAGTTTTGAAACCAATACCGTTTATTAACGTAAATGATATATATGGGCCAGCCCATACGGCTGTATTGTCAAATGCAAACGCCATATGGGCCGCGTCCACCACAGCCGGCCTCGTGTTTACGGAGAGCCCCTCTGACCAGTAAGGGCGCCCCGTATAGAGCCGTTAGCCATGAAACGTTTGCTGCCTCCCTCAACATAACCGCTGCACTAATTGTGGCATTAAGCCAAAGGGGAGGGAGTAACTCCGCAGTAACTCCACTGTTATTACACCATTAATACGCCGCCATCCCAATTATGGGCACATTTATGGAGATTCTCCAGCGTTTAAGGCCCCGCAACGGGACCTAGCACCACCCTATATATTGGGTGGTGCCCGCCTCAAATAAGGTGATTACTACACACCCACACTTTCCTCCTTTGTCTGCACCTGAAAGTGTCTTTTGTCTTGTCCTTCAGGTATCGGAGCCACCTGTCCTAGTCGTCGGAAGATCTTTGGCAGCCGGAGATCATATTTTGGCTATCAATTTGGCGCCGTCTGTGGGAAAGAAAAACAAGCCATTTTTCTTTTTCTACTCAACTTTTTCAACTTTTAACCGTTTCCATGGCGAAAACAAGAAGAACTCACAACAGTGTACATGTTAAGGATGCTGCTTCCAGCTCCTCCGATGTACCTCCACCACTCCCTACTGGTGGGGCAACGGGGACGCAACAGCCCCACAACTCCCAGTTGGTGGCAACCCCGCCACTCCCTGCTGCTGACACGCCAGGGGTGCAGCAGCCCCCACAACCGCAAGCAGCTACTTTGACATACCTCGCTGGGACCTCGACGACCCCCCAGCAGGTCATCGTCGACCCCGCTCAGATGGCACTGCTCCAGGCGAGCATGCTCAACGAAATGAAGGCCTTCATGGTACAAACCATCAAGGCGGAAATGCAGGCTGCTCGCCTTCCGCCTCCCAACGACCGGGATGAACAATCCCAGAACCAAAACCCGTCTGCTGCGAACCTGGATGTCGACGATCTTCTTCGAAGAATCAACGTGGTCGAGGAACAGGTTAAGACGCTAAACCTGGTCCTCGACGACATCGAGGTTCTCCTCACTCAGCCCTTCACAGAGGACGTTATTGCCGTCAAGGCCCCTGCCAGCTTTCGAATGCCAGTCATCGAAAGCTACGACGCGACGACGGACCCCGTTGACCATTTGCGACGTTACATCTCCCAAATGGAGATGGCTCGCGCCTCCGACCCCATACTCTGCAAAGCTTTCAGCTCCACCTTGAAAGGGGCTGCTTCAACATGGTTTGGAACGTTACGAGGCCAGCATTTCAAATGCTTTAAGGACCTCGCCTCGTCGTTCCTGCGACACTTCATGGGAGCTCGACCTCCCCCCAAGACTGTCCAACACTTGTTAAGAGTGAAACAACAAAGGGAGGAACCACTCCGTGATTACATCCGGCGGTTTCAGGCAGAAGCCGTCCAAGTCCAGGGTCTCTCCTCAGACATGCAGCTCCTGGCCGTGACTCAGGCCTTCAACGCGAGTCCGTGCTCGCGTATAATATTAATGAAAACCCCGTCACACGATGGGTGAGTTCATCGATCGGGCAACCCGGTTCATGAACTCCGAGGAAATGAATAAGCCTTACAACAGGCCCTCGCAAACGACCGCAGCAAGAAATTTGACAAGGGGTCCGCTTCATCGAGGTACCGGTCCTCGAACAATAGTCCGAGGGCCCCGACCACCACCCCGCCCTTCGTGACACCCGCACGAACATTCTTCTCATGTTGGAGAAGCGAATAAGGTCCCCAAGTGGCCTCGGCCGATCCAACATAAGAACACGAGGGGTTTGACAAGTACTGCCTTTACCACAAGGACCGTGGCCACGACACGGAGGCGTGCTTTCAGCTCAGAAATCTCATTTCTGAGATGATTGAGCAGGGTAAGCTCAAGGAATTCCTGTCCGACTCCTTTTCTCCCTGCAAGGAATTCCCCAAAAGCCGCAAGAGGGATGATGACAGCGACGATCGCGACAGAACGCGCTGTCGACACAACAGCCCTCGGAGGCAAAACTTACCACCACCACCACCCGCGGGCGTCATTCACATGCTCACGAAATCGGAAGGCGCCTCCTCCAGAAAACGGTATGCAAGAGAAATCTTGCAGATCGACCACCTCGAGGAGAACGTCATCTACCGACCCAATGGGTCAAAGGTCGTCGTACCGCACTCCGATCCACTGCTTATCACAGCGAGGATCGCCGGTTACGACACCAACCGGGTCTACATCGACACTGGTGCAAACACCAGTGTCATTTTCAAGGACATGCTCGATAAACTCGGGGTACACATGTCCGCTATTCGAAGGAGCTCCGGCCCTACCTTTGGCATCGGCAGGGACATTGTGCCAACAATAGGGGTCGTCAACCTGCCTCATGCTGATTGGGGACACACAATTTGGCACGGTTGACTGTCATTCCATTATGACGGAGTTCTTGGTCCTCGAAGTCCCTTCCACATACAACGCCATCGTCGGTCGACCCAGCCAGGTCGAATTTCACATGAGGTGTGACATCCGTTCTCTCACGGTCACATTTGCGACGCCTCGTGGGGATGCAAGCATCTACATTGACCAGCGGACGGCGAGGACGAACTACGTGGCTTCTTTGAGCTCTGCGGTGGACCCACGTGCCTCGAAGAAGCTCGAGGAGCCCGCGGAACCCGACGACATGCCACGCCTCGATGACGTGACAGAGGAGATCGACGTCGCCTGTGCAAGAAGTTTAAGGTTGGCAAAAACCTTGAGCAAAAGGAGAAGATGGCACTCATCCACCTCCTCGAGGCAAACCTTGACGTCTTCGCACGGAGCTTGAAGAATCTGCCGGGTGTCGACCCTAGCGTCATCACCCACAAACTTAATGTATTCCCGGATTCAAAGCCGGTTAAGCAAAAGAAAAGGGGTATGGCCCCTTCCAAAAAGAAGTTTGTAAAAGAGGAGGTTTCTAAACTCCTTGAAGCTGGAATAATAAAAGAAATTCAGTACTCTGAGTGGCTCGCTAACATAGTTTTAGCTGACAAAACAAATGGTGAACTTCGTATGTGCGTTGATTTCACGGGCGTCAATAGGCATTGTCCGAAAGACCCCTACCCGTTACCTGTCATCGACCAACTCGTGGACGCAACTTCCAAATATAAATACTTGTCGTTCATGGACGCTAAGAGTGGTTACCACCAAATCTACATGGATCCCGAGGACGCCTTCAAAACGGCGTTCACGACCGGTGATGACGTCTATTACTACGTTCGAATGCCTTTTGGGCTCAAAAACGCTGGAGCCACTTACCAGCGTCTAATGAACAAGGTCTTTGCCCACCAAATGGGCCGTAACCTTGAAGCGTACGTCGATGATGTCATTGTCAAAAGCATGACATTCGAGGATCACCTTCAAGATCTGGTCGAGACCTTCGAATCGTTCCGGCGATACAACATGAGGCTCAATCCAGCCAAGTGTTCCTTCTTTGTTGGAGTCGGGAAATTCCTGGGCTATATGATCTCCGAAAGGGGGATCGACGCCAACCTTAAGAAAATATCAGCCAT
This sequence comes from Stellera chamaejasme, assembly GCA_024586325.1. NCBI lineage: Eukaryota > Viridiplantae > Streptophyta > Magnoliopsida > Malvales > Thymelaeaceae > Stellera > Stellera chamaejasme. The sequence goes on from CM044981.1 coordinate 31,530,143, forward strand.
CACGTAAATGGCGCCACCAAGGAACATTAAGGAAATCCAAAAACTTACAGGAAGAATTGTTGCCTTGGGGCGATTCATTTCCAAGTTGGGGGACAAGTGTAAGCCGTTCTTCGAACAGCTTCGCATGAAGAAGGCGTTCACTTGGACACCGGAATGCCAAGAAGCATTCGAGCAAATCAAGAAACACCTCTCCGATTTGCCAACATTGAAATGTCCGCAGCCGGGATGAACTCGTCATCTACCTCTCCACTTCGAACAAAGACCAGTATCTGCAGGTGCTCGTTGAGGAAGGCCCACAACAAAGTGGCCCGTCTATTACATAAGCCACACGCTACGAGGGGCTGAGGTTAATTACCCTCCTCCAAAAACGATCTACGCTTTGATCGTGGCTGCCAGGAAATTACGAGCATACTTCCAAGCCCACACAGTTATTGTCAGAACGGACCTACCAATCCGGGACATTCTAAACAGACCAGAACATAGTGGTCATTTAGCCCGTTGGTGCATCGAACTCGGGGAGTATGACATCAAGTTTGAGCCTAGACGAGCAATAAAGGCACAAGCTTTGGCGGATTTCATGGCCGAGCTTTCCATTTACCCCCTCGAACATGGTCCTTCGAGGGAACCACCACCGGAGTTGGAGCCTCCCGAGTGGGACATGTTCGTGGATGGTTCATCCAAAGGCCGATCGCCCAGAGGAGGCGTTCATATCAGGGGCCCACACGGCATGGAGGCTAGCTTACGAGTAGCTTTCCGGTTTCCCGTCACAAACAATGTGGCCGAATACGAGGCGCTCGTAGCAGTCTCAAGACCGCCACGAAAGCTGGTTTGCGGCGTCTAATGCATACGTGACTCACGGCTCGTCGTAAGCCGTGTTACGGGGACCAATGACCGCAAGGATCCAAGACTCTCGAGGTACTTGCGCCTTGTCAAAACTTACAAGGGCAGTTCGAGCGGCTAAATATTAATAAGATCCCAAGGGATCAAAACACCGTGGTGACAGGTTGTCTAAGGGCGGGCGGATGCATTCCTCGAAACCTTAGCACAACCTTCGATAAATACAATTCATGCAATCGACGCCAACGCAGCGGCTGATTGGAGGGACCCAATCCTCCAAAGATCTCCAAACCGGCGCAATCGAGGGCCCACCAGCGTTGCAAAAGAAAATAAGGACGCAGCCAGCCCGCCATGTCATCATAGATGGCACATTATGGCGTAAAGGATATTCTACTCCTTTGCAGCGATGTATTGGCCCCGACGATTCCAAACTCATCCTGAACAAAGTCCACTCAAGAGTTTGCGGAGCACACATTGGCTCCGATGCGCTAGCACACAAATGCTTGCGCCTCGGTTATTATTGGCCAACTTTGAGGAAAGACGCGCATGATTTGGTACGAACGTGCCATAAATGCCAACTCAACTCTCGCATCCAACGACAGCCGGCAAACGAAGTGGTTACGGAGACATACCCTATACCCTTCGCGCTGTGGGGCCTCGATTTAATCGGCCCAATGCCTACGGCCAAGGGGCAGTTCAAATTCTGTATAGTGGCTGTCGATTACTTCACTAAGTGGGTCGAGGTCCAGCCACTCGAGAACATAACAACCGCCAAGGTCATACACTTCCTCCGCACGACCTCGTGGCACGGCACGGGCACCAAGAGCCATAATCACGCATAATGGGACTCAATTCGCGAGCAAAAGCTTAAGGATTGGGCCACTAAGATGAACATACAAATGCTCTACGCTCCCGTGGCACACCCGCAGTCAAATGGCCAGGTAGAAGTAACAAATCGCACGATCAAAGAGGGCTTAATAAAGCGCCTCGAGGACAAAAAAGGGAAGTGGGTCGAGGCTCTACCCAGCGTCCTCTGGGACTATCGAACAACTACACGGGGACCCACGGAGAAACTCCTTTCTCCTTGGTTTACGGCGTCGATGCCTTACTACCAATCGAAGTCTCAAGACCCCCAATCCGAACGCTATATTACGACTCCACTCACAATGAGAGCTGTCTTCGAGCGCGTGTGGACCTCGTCGAGGAACTCCGCGAGGGTGCTAGACTTAGGCTTATGGCCTTACGACAAAGGGCAAACCTCGATCACAACGCCAAAGTTCGGGCAAAGCAGATCCACGTGGGTGGTATGGTCTTGCTAAAGGCGGAGTTGTCAGGTCGTAATCCTGGCCATGGCGCACTTCGTTCCAGGTGGGCAGGGCCTTATGTGGTACACAGTAAAGAAAGAGAAGGTGTATACAAGTTAAAGGACCATCAAGGCAAAAAGCTCAAAAATGACTACCACGTCAACGACTTGAGGCCTTATTACGTTTAAGTTGTACGCTTTCAAAGTCTTTGCGTTGTACAAAATACTGTTCATACATCAGAGGAAAGGCAATGTTCCAAGTCTTTACATTGTGCAAGCTATGTTCACATAAAATCGCTCTACGAAGAGTGTCTCCCACTTTATACAGTAAGTTTAAAAGTTGATTGCAAGGTCACCGCCGACCAATGCACATTGAATAAAATCACTTTGCGAAGAGTTACGCAAATTCATTTGCACAAATTTACCCAGCACAAGTACAAAACACTTCGCGTTATGCAAATAATACTCGTATAACAAATACAAAGGTAACAAATGCTGGAACGTTGTATATTTTGTCAAAAATGAGCAAAAATTTAATTACAAGTCCACAAACTACTTGGGGACATCATCGTTTGGAGGTACAACAGGGGCATCCTCTGCATGCCCGGGCAGAATATCATAAGGATATTCTATTCCTAATTTCTTCCCTGCCCTACCCCACTCGAACAAAATCGCCTGAGGAGGGTCTTCGACCTTCATAGCGTTAAGGGATTCCAAATCGGACTTCTCAACGATGGCCTCCACTTGGTGGCGGCATCGTAGGAAGCCCTCAGCATAACGGACACCCTCCATAGCTTGTGCGTTCGCAGTCTTCTCGATCAGCACTTCGACAGCCCTGCGCACTCGACCAGCCCTTTCAGCAATGGGCTTTACAAAAACGGGGGGTTGAACACTTTCACCATCGTACAACTTAAAACCAATTTGGTTTTCTAGTTGTACGAAGGCTAAATGATCAGCCACCGCAGAACCCGTCACCTCACTAAGGGTCTGGGTGCAGACTTCGATCTGGACTGCAGCCTTAGACGCCAGATCCTCAGCCTGGGCAACCCTCAAGGACAACTCCTCCGTGAGTTTGCCCTTTGCCTCAGCCTGGGCTTCCATTCTTTGATACTCCCCGAGCACTTGCTCCATTTCAGCTTCAAGCTCTTTCTTCGCATGGTGCTCGGCGAGGAAGAGGGCCTCGTGCTTCTTTCCATCGGCCATGGAAGCTTTCACCGCTTGCCCATGACACCTGTGGCTCTAAGGAGGTTAGCCTCCTCATTCCTCGAGGACCCCAACTCGGCCTCTTTTTCAGCCAACTTGGCATCCTTGTCAGCCAAGGCCTTTTTTAGGCTCTCCACCTCCTCGAAGTCCTTTGCCTTGGCCTCAAGACTCTTCACGAGGGATTCAAGGTCCTCGATCTTGGCCACCAGCCCCTGGGCCAGCACAGTTTTCTGCAAGTTGCAGGAGCAAAAGCATATAAACAAATTATGCCGATAAAAAAGATAAGTAACAAAGGGGGAGTCGAGATTTGTGACTTACTCGAGTGAGGCCCTGGCAGATGTCCTTCGCCATGTCTAGGGCCCCCCAGGACGTGTGCTTCAAAAAATGCCTGTCTCGGGGAAGTGCGAGACCCTCTGCAACCTTTAGTCTCACCTCCCCTTCCCGAGGAGTATTGACTCGTCGCGAGTCACCCTCATGACGGGGTCCTGTGCCTCCACAAGGGCCGGACCACTCGCGTTTGAAGGATTTCTCCGCAGCTCCCGCCGATAGTCCTCGAACAATTGAGGCTCGAAAATCGGATCTATGCCCTTCGTGGTCTTAGGGATCCTCGAAGGCCTTCTTGTATATACTCGAGGGGGCCATAACAGCCCTCCGAGCATCCGCCAATAGGCCGACGGGTTCCCAGGTGCCCGAACGGGCTACCGGGAAGACTCCTCGAGGGCTGGTCTTTTTCCTTTATCTTTGGCAGGGCTGGGACTGCTGTCCGAGGACACAGCCAAGCCCTCTGCCGTTACAAGGTTAAATGGGAATCAGAACACAATGTACAGGAAAATTCACCAAAGAGCCAAGGGAAAACAAGAATAGTACCTGCAAGTCGGGGGCGCTTCCGTCGAAGGATCTCCTCCTCGGAGTCCTCGGACAGCTCCTCGACGATGATGGGACCAGCCATGTTGACTGGTTGAGCCACCGTCACCAAGGCCTCCACACTTCGGGCCTCTCCGCCTTTCGAGGTCCCTGCAACTGACCCCTCGATAGACCTTTGAGCAGGCTCTGCAGGGACCTCCTCCTCCATCTTTGCCTTAAGAGCCTCCAGCAAATCCTGCTTCTTGGCAAAATGGTGCCGGGTGCAACATCTTGGCTGCAGAAAACACAAAGTCAGGTTATAATAGCACTTAAAAGATGCAAGCACAAAAACACAAAAACAAAAAGGCATGCAAAACAGACAGTGGGGGTTGCTGAAGGCGCCTTCGAAGCGCTCGATGAGGTCCCCATCTAACCCATCCACCCAGTTTTTTAAGGCATCCACATGGCTCGGAAGACGGTGGGCCCTGCTAACCCCTACCCTCCTTAGGACCACTTCGTCCAGGCTGGACAGAGTGAAGGGAAACCTACCCTTACACTCCTCGAGCCTCTCAACACCGCGGACCCATTCACACAGGGCGTCGAGGGCCCTCTTCCCCTCGCTACCCAGCCACAAGGAGGGCCTCACCGACACCCTTGCGTCTTTCTCCTTGATGAAATACGCAGGAAACCCCCAACTATCCTCCTTCAAGATGAAGAAGAAATTGCTCTTCCAACTCCCCCACGAGCTGGTTGTCTCAGCGAAGACCCCGATCTTCACCATTTTATTCCCCACCTTCACCTCCTCGGGGGTCAGTTGGTAGAAGGGGTGTCCGACCGGCCTCTTCAGCGTATAGAACTGCAAGAAGGTCTCCGGTAACACCGCCGTCTTCGCCAAGTGGCAGGCCACCACAAATGCGTTTACGGTGGTAAACACATTCGGGGCCAGTTGCCCAGTGGCAAACGCCCCATCCTCACACAGCTTGCAACAAAGCAGGGAACAAAGGGGGAGCCTCAATACGTCTTTGAGTTGGGCTTCGTAGACCACCATGGTTTGTTCCCTCATGGCCTTGTCGCTCAGCTCCATCCCCTCTTTCCTCAACACATCCGCCTGAGAAAGCCCACAAACCACCCCGGTATTCTCATGATGGTTCTTGCTGATATCTGCCATTTTCTTCCCGGCAGCACTGTTCGGGCCACACCTTCTCGACGTCGGGGCCGACGCCGGGCTTGCTTGGATTCTTGGGAGCCATCTACAAAAATAAACCGCAAATCTCAAAAACTAAACCCTAGACCCAAGAACTCAGGCAGTGGCGCGGCGACGTCTCACTCGCGACACTGCCGCGACGAGAAAACGAATTAAAAGGGATATCACTTACTGATTCGTGCGATGGAGACGAAAACGAAAGATTCAACGGCTGGGTTCTTCGAATCTCGCCGGGAAATTCTTCGGTAATTGCCGAAAATGGAAACTAGATTGCAAAGGAAGCTGAAGCGCAAAAGCAAGGAAAGCAAGATTTCGGGAAACTGACTTCCCACTTGGGTTGGCGTATAAGAGGAGCGCGATGGGAAGTGAAGCGACTTCCCCCATAATTACAAACGGCGCAAAAAGCGCAAATTTTGAAAAGTGCTTTTCGCCAACCGCCACAATTGATATTGGGCCAAAGTTTTGGGCCAACATTGGGGGCAGCTCTTGGGCCTCCCTAATCAGGCTCCAAAACACCACAATACCACGTGGGCTCAATGTCTATAGGCATACTTCCTTCCAAACCGAGCACAGGGGACCCAACCCATCCTCCGCTGTGGGGAGGGCATACTGATATATATGGGCCAGCCCATACGGCTGTATTGTCAATGCAAACGCCATATGGGCCGCGTCCACCACAGCCGGCCTCGTGTTTACGGAGAGCCCCTTTGACCAGTAAGGGCGCCCCGTATAGAGCCGTTAGCCATGAAACGTTTGCTGCCTCCCTCAACATAACCGCTGCACTAATTGTGGCATTAAGCCAAAGGGGAGGGAGTAACTCCGCAGTAACTCCACTGTTATTACACCATTAATACGCCGCCATCCCAATTATGGGCACATTTATGGAGATTCTCCAGCGTTTAAGGCCCCGCAACGGGACCTAGCACCACCCTATATATTGGGTGGTGCCCGCCTCAAATAAGGTGATTACTACACACCCACACTTTCCTCCTTTGTCTGCACCTGAAAGTGTCTTTTGTCTTGTCCTTCAGGTATCGGAGCCACCTGTCCTAGTCGTCGGAAGATCTTTGGCAGCCGGAGATCATACTTTGGCTATCAGTAAATATAGAAAAATAAACTCCAGCTCTTCCATATGACAATCTTCTAAGTCTTGCACTCGAAGGAATCCCTTTCCCAGCAGTCAAAAATAACGTTGTTGCCATCAAATTTCAGAATTGTCTCCTCCATCTTTGGTTTGTTAATTTTCGTTTCCCTAGAAAATTGCAGCCTTCTCTTCGTTTGTTTTGTTTTAGGTTGGAACTGATCTGCCGTCAGTTCAATGACATCATCGTTGTTCTCTTTCTCAATCCTCGCTATTGCGTTTGCTAATGGGAGTTGAGAATCTAGCAGCTATTTAATTAAAAATGTTAGAATATCATGTCAATAATATTAATAATAAAACATTATTAACATTAAAAAAAAGACACTGACCTGCTTCTCTAAATCTTTAACCCTCTGTTTGAGGGTTTGAACCTCCTCCCTCAATTGTCTATTCAATCTTCCTTTAGTCTTTGCCTTGATGGTCTGTGACTCTGCTTCGAATTTGTACTTCCTCATCTTCTCATAATTGTGATCCACAATGCTGAAGTTGAATTGACTTTCCAAAGTCTTGATTGCCTCATGGGCTGCTAACTGCTTGCTCTCACTCGAACCAATTGGGGATTGTCCCAATAACACAAATTCTGCTTTGGTTCACCTAATTTAGAAATTTTAAGAACAATCCATGTAAACCATTGGTTCATACCGTCACTGTTGTGTGCTTCGGTGATAATGGTTGGTTTTGGCTGATCATAGTAAGAAAGAACTGACATAAGGTTGCAGAAATGCGACGTATGAATAAATGCCATTTTAGAGTTTAGAGTAAAACACAAGCTAAAATCACACAAAATTAACTATGACTACGGACGGTTTTGAGTTTGGTGAAAATATTGTACGTATAGCAGTATCTATTTATAGGGGATAATATGTAGGGTTAAAGTATTATTATGGTGAAAACAAAGCGGCAAAAGCCAAAAAAAAAATTGAATCGAATTTAAAGAACTTAGCGCCTATGAAAGTTAACATTTCTGATTTGTGTAATAGTTGAAATTTTTGTTTTTTGCGCCAATGGAAGTTTTATGTTTAGCGCCTATCATCATTGGTTTTTTCAGTTTAGGAATTTTAAATATTAGGTTTGCCGGTAAAGTTAAATATATCAAATTTGCAAATATGAAAATTGGCGCACAAATTAAAATTTTCATGAAAGTTAAAAGTTAACATTTCTTATTTGTGTAATAGTTGAATTTTTTATTTTTAGCGCCAATGAAAGTTAAATATAGTGAATTTTAAATATTAGGTTTGTCGGTAAAGTTAAATATATCAAATTTACTGGTAAAGTTTCAGTACACACAAATATTATTCTATTCAACTATATCAAATTTACTGGTAAAGTTTCAGTAAACAAATATTGTTTAACCCTCATTAGTAAAATACGAAATATGTAATTTTAAATATTTCTTTTTATTTTTTTATTTATAAATATTATTCTATTCAAAGTTAACATAATGAACCCTCAATGTTGTGATAACGGTTTCAGAGAATCCAAAAAATTTTGTAGGCAATTTTTTTTATTCCTGTAATAGTTGAAAGTTGTATTTTAAGCGAAAATGAAATTTTTATTTTCAGCGCCAATCATCAGATTAAAATATTGATTTGTGTGACGGAGAGCGCCAATCATCAGATTAAAATATTGATTTTTAGCGGCATCATCAAATTTTTTTTATTCGTGTAATAGTTGAAAGTTTAATTTCTGAAATTTTTGGTTGGAAAAGGTATCAATGTTTAAATTCTAAATTGCAAGAGGCAAATCCGAAAATTACATTTCCTGTTCAAAAAATATTTAAATTTGTCCACGTTAAATATTATTAAATTGTCCGCCCAATATTCAAATGTGTTGTATTTATATTGATCAATGATCAATTTTAGAAATCAGTATTCAGAAGCATACTTTTAATCATTGATAATAACAATTGCATAATAAGACTTTATTATATAGTTTGTGCGATATGTTGCACAACGAAATAGGAATTAGCAGATGACATAAAGCATAAAAAAGTAATAAATATCAAAATTTCCAATATGGCTGACAATTGCTGGAATTTGGACTTGGCTTCTCATATATAGTTTCAATCGGACGTGGGAGGATAGTTGTTCACGCCGTCACCACGTTGTCTTTTATTCGGATTAATAGCCGTGATTCGTTTCGAAATTGCCATCCTTTGTGTTTTATTTGAATCATCTTCCAGAAATGTATACTCAGCCTCCCTCCTTAAAATATCTGCTCTTTGAGTATAGAAAGTCAATCTGAAATTACATGTGATCAGTATCATCAAATCATTGAAACTTTAACAAATAAGAGTATTATTTATGGATATTGAAATACCTCTACACAAAGTTGATTGAGTCGATTTTTAAGATCCATTATATGTGCACGCAACGCTGCTATCCTTGCAAAAATAAAGGCTTTTATCTCTTTACATTGTATGTCCTCTACCTGCATGTTTGGTTATAAAAAATAAGTACCGGCATGTATAAGTTATACAATATTTACTATTTGAACTCACAGTTTTTTGTAACCCTTCCAGGTTTTGGAGAAGATCTTCATAAGCAGTCTGGAGTTCCACCAATCCTACGCTCAGAGATAAATCAATATCCATTTTAAGTGTTGTGAACAAATAATAAAATTTTACTACATCACGGTCTATTTATAGGCATCAGTGCCATAGGCCAGTATTGCTTATAGAGAAAAAGAAAGTAGTTTTAATTTTTTTAGTTTGGTATTTAGAACGAATCTTTTCTCAACGGAAGCGGCAATTGGAAAGATTTTGGAAAAAGCGGTAAACAGTTTCGAGGAAGCAGTGAACCAGAAAAAGGCAAAAGGCAAAAAGCGGTAAACCAGAATAATTGTAAAACAATTTTGAAAATTTGAAAATTGGAAAAAGCTGTAAACCAGAAAAAGGCAAAAAAATACAATATATAACGTATTACGTATCAGTTCGAAGTAAAACGAATTTTGTTTTGTCCACGTGTCATCGAATTCGTTTTGGCATAGGAGTTTACGTTTTTGACCTTCTGTAGGTTCCTGTTTTAATAGTTATAGTAGATATTACTCCTTACCGGTAAATTACAAATAGTCCCTGATCTCGCTCCTTAATACGTACGTATCACGATTGACTCAAATAATTAGAAACATAGTGAAAAAAAATTACAAAATAATATATTTATAAAATTTAGGTTTCAAATTATGATACACATATAAATTATTTAGATGTATAAAAATGCGTGACAATAAAATTGTAGATTAAATATTATAAAACAACTAAAACAAATACTCCCTCCTTCTGCTAAAAATTGTATCTATCAATTGACTTTTTTGTTTCAATGTTCAGTGTTTGACTCAATTTTTAATAGAGATAAATAGTTTAAAATAATAAAATATATATATTTAGAAAATTTAGTTATCAAATTATGATTCACATATATGAATGTTCTAGTTTTCAATGTTTAAAAATATGTGAACATAAATCATAGATTAAATAATGTGAAACTGCCAAAAGAAATGATACAATTTTTTGCGAATGTTGGGAGTATATCAATTATTTGAGAATCAAGCAAGTATAATATACTCCCTTCGTCCCTGAAAAATCGGTGCGTTTATTTTTTTTGATGTTGTTGGATATTCAAATTCTTACTAGAAAGAACTCATTAAAAAAATTTGGAAAAATATATCTAGAAACTACACACATCAAACTATAATTTGCATATAAATTATTTGACTTTGTATATCAAAATGGTGAAGAAATAAAATCATAAATTGAATGATGAAAAAGAAACGCACCATTTTTTGGGGACGAAAGTAGTACAAAATAACAAAATATTAATGAAGGTTCAATAACAAAATATCCGCAAATAGTTTGTGGAGGCGTTTAGGCAAAACTCAAAACCCAGCAACAAAAGAAAATGATGCAGTAAAAGCAAAATATCACTAACAGGTACAATCATTTTTTACAATTTTAACCTTCAACTTTTACAATTGTATCCTGTACTGCCATTTTTATCATTTCATCCGGTATAACGGTACGATCAAAATGTGCAATGGTATTGGTCGGTGCTGTTGCTGAGACGAAAATGACCTAAATCGAATAGTTTTCTGGTTGGTATCGGTATGAAATCGACATAATGGCTTGCACGGTACAAAATATTTTCTATTGTGGTTACTATTAGAATACAGTGAGTTGGAGTTCGGATTTATCCACGAATTTGAGGAGGTGGATTATTTTCAAACCCGATAGGATTCATGGAGGTAGAGGTGGCTTTGACCTCACCACACCCCGAAACTCTATCATCCGCAAATTCGCAAATATCCAAAACCCCTGAACCTAGTTTACATATAATTATGGCCAAAAACTTTATCTAGTTACAAATTTTAATCTTTTCTTTTCTCTAGTACTCTTAGCTTATAGCTATATTGATATGTTTTTAAATGTTTGAATATTATTTTGTATTCCTCCGTCACACCAAAGATGATATGTTTGGCTGAGCATGGAGATTAAAGAATATTGTTGACTAGAGTCTAAAAATGTAAAGTAGGCATATAAGACAAAATTGATTTTTTTAGTGGGAATGAAAATGAAGGGTAATAATGTAAAGTTTGTATGAAAAGGTTTGTTTTAAGAAACGTATCAATTTTTTTGGAAGGGCAAAAAAAAGAAAATGTATCAATTTTAGTAAAATCTTCCGAATGAAAATTTAGGTGCAACATAACTACAAAGTTAACCAGTGCAACTAAAAATGGACAAAGTATTCAATTAATATAGAGGACATTGAATCTCTATGCAGTGCCTCTCTTTGTGACAGCTGTGCAGGCAGATTGTTGCCATTTTATATTCTCCTACCATTTTCTCTAGCAATTTCTAATCCTAGGGAACAACTTTTCGTTTTCGGAGGTACTTGAGGTACAACCTCCAAAATTCTCAACTTATACAATTTAGCCTTCATACTTTTATTTGTGTAATTGTTTTGTGTATTATTTTTAATTTTATGCAAAAATAAAAGTTGTGTTAGTTAAAAAGGTGAAGTATTCTCTTTGTTAGTTTCTAATAAACACTTATTAATGAAAGAAATCAGCTTTTTGTACGTAATAAATGATTTTCGCTTTTTTAGTGCATTTGATACATTTAGAGTTGCAGTAGCGTTGGATGAAACGCCATTTTTCTATATTCGTGATCGCAGTTACTGTGTCGCGGATAATCTGCTCCGTTGCCATCACTAGGTCTGCCATTTTACGATTTTCCAATGACAAATTTTAGGTATCCAAAGTTTAACTTTGACAACTAGTTGGTGCTCCAATAGCATTAATGACAAATTTTGGATCCTTTAGCGACGCCATTGATGAATATTCGGTTCTTCATCGCGAGGAATGACGTTTGACTTCCCGATAACGACTTTAACCTAACAACGAAAAGAGTTAATTAGTAATTTATAAAAAAAGCTTAAACTTAAATTTTATTGTGCAAGATGTTGTAGAAGATCAAGTTTAAGTGAACTTCTATAAGCAAATTACATTATGGCATAGGTTGGAACAATTAATGGCTTCAAATTAACTCTATGATACTGATTATGGTGAATCAGGCTTTAAGGAGAGCATAACTTGTTGAAAAGTTAAAGAGTTGTGTGAATCTTAATTATGAGCAACCAAATTTCAACATCTTTGATTGTTGTGATTATTCTACTTTATGTTGTTAAATTGGGGCTAATTGTGTATTAAATATGATAAACATAGTGATGAAAATTAAAATATTGTGTGTTTTCCATTACTTCTTTAAACATTGTTATTTACTCATATGAACAATTTTACATTGTCTAAGAACAACTTCTTTCTAGACCACCTAACAACAAACGTGAATGCCCTTTTTCAATGAAAAACCCACCCAAAGGGGTCTCAACATTAGAATTAACTAATGAATATGCATTAATCACGTCGGAATACCAAATTCCAACACTACTTGTTGAATCCTTTTCAACACCAGACGATTCAATCCCCAAAAAATTAACAGAAACCCCATTGATAAGTTGATATTTGCTGAATATATTTTTCGTATACTTAGGCTATTTTAATGAGTTTTGAGTTTTAAAGACCCATTTTGAGTAAGTTTTATATCTTATAGCATGTTTGGACACAATTGATTAAATATGGATTTAGTTGTTAACTTTGCAAATGTTTATGATTGTGTTTATTTTTGGATTTTTGACAGATTGGAGATAGTTTGGAAGAAAAATCATATCTTGAGCTACAGAAGTCAGAATTGGATGATTCATGATGTATTTAAAAGCTAACATCCTGAGCTAAATTTCACTTGAAGGAGTCAAAATACAGTTCACATGTTAAAGTTGTCGAAATCTGATTCAAAGTGGAGGCTTGTTGCTGTTTCATTAGCTGGAATAATTGAGAAGAAGGGTTGGTGGCTAGATTGACAAATTTGAGAAACTTGAAGGCCTGAGGTGTGGTTAAATCACAATTGAGGACTTTTATTCATCAATGTTATTTATCACCCGGGTGAATTTTCACCCACCTAGAACACTTGAAAAATGATAGGTGGATATGTAATTGTTCAGTTAGTTGGGTTCGGGTTTCCGGATTACCTTGTAACTGAGCTATTTGAACTAGTGGGTGAAATATCACCTAGGTGATGATTAACATGGTTGACTTTTATTAGCTTCAGTACTTGTCAAAGTCGTCGTTATCAGCTAAGGAAGCAAATAACTTGCTCGCTGCTGCTCAAAATGGATACACGAAGGTATTGAGCTTAATTCAGCACTCCAAATTCCTTTAGCAACCACACTTCAGGCTGGGCAAGGAATTAGATTTTTGCACCATTTCAGTTTACAAGATCAAGTGAATTGAACGCAAGAAGGGCTGTGAGAGGATACTGCATCAGGTGCAACTGAAAGTCAATTTGGTTCTCTGTCAGAATTGAATATGAATTAAAGAGATGGTTATAGGTAGTTGAATTTTCAGTTTTGTGATGGTTCTGATCTGATTGATGCTGGTTGTGTCACCGCACGCCGCCCGAGCCCGGTTGCGGAGGCGGGGGCGCCGGGACGCCGGAAGCGGAAGCCGGAATGGAAAGGAGTGGCAGGTCCATCGAGACCCGCCGCGCGTAGCGGACCCGAAAACGGAAAGATTGTGGAAGCAAGCTAACGGAAATTTCATGCGTATAACCAAAATAAAATGCAACCATACAAGTCATGCACTAATAACAGAGTAAGCCCCGCCCTCCGTGGACGAGTGCTTACGCACCAAAACATATATACATACAAAATTCACAGAACCTAAAATGTCTAGCAAGCGCCAAGCGCTGAGAATATATACAGAAAAGAATATATAAATATATACAGAAATACAATCCCCACAAAGAAACCGAAAATATGCACATGCAGCTACAGAGCCAAGCCTAGGACTAGCGTCAAATACCTCGCGGGATTCAGATCCAAAAGACAATCCCGGGCCGCAAGGTGAAGCTGCTGCAAAACACAACCGAGGTAGAACCTCACGGAACCCTACTCCGCAGGCCGCTTATCAGGTCTACCTGAAACCCAAAAACAGAACCCAAAGAAGGGTGAGTCCTAAAAGGACCCCGTAAGGGATAAGGGGTAAGGTAAGTATATGTAACCCTGCAAAACAGAAAGATAGCAATATATGCAACAGAATACGGAATAACATGTATGTACAGAAAGTAGATCAGAGTCTCGAAGGACGTGCGATTCTAAATCGCCATAACCCTTATAATAAATCGGAACGACAGCCTCCACTAAGGGAGTCGGAAGCCGAAGCTAATACAGAAGCATGGTGCACCAGCTGGGGTAGCGAACCCATAATTAAGGCATATGCCATAAGGCATACTCCTACAAACTACAGAATATGCCCAAAGGCATAATATTCCGAAATACTAGCAGAACAGAAACTGAAACCAAAACATATACTTAGCTTACCAAAACACAGAACCAAACCCTTACCTCAAAATCCAGAGTATTGGACCGATTCTGGATAACACCTACACCGTGCCCCGAAACTTAGAACTCCTCTTTTCCTAACCACCGAAACTCAGAATCTGCCAAACCAAGTTGAATTAGCATCCTTATCAACCACACTACCAAATTACAACCCCCGACCCCAAAACCGAAAATCCGACAGAATTTCCGTAAAATTCCAGATTTTCACAGAAACGTCAGGATTCAGAACCAACCTAGACAATGCAAGATTATACATTGACAAACATCATACAATAAGCAGAACTGATCAAATCCAACCTTAAACCCTTCTTTACCCGCCATTTTCCGATAATCCCGCTTAATTGTAACTTTTCCATTTCTTAACCGAATTCAACATTTCAAACTTCCATCCACTCCTAAATTCAACCCCAACACCATATTAACATCCAATTTAACCAAAATGAACCTCCAACATTGAAAAAGAATCATTCCAAGATTTCGGTTCTTAACCAACATTTCATCCAACTTCCAATTCAATCCATTCAAGCTACCAAACAATCATTCTAACCACCAATTTCATTTCTAAACCATGAATGCTATCCAATTGCACCCAAACAACAAAATCCATCATTGAACATACACCCAACCAATTCGGCCATTTGGGGTTTTCACCTCAACTTGTTTTCCATCAAATTGAATCCATACACAAGCTTAGAATCATGCTAGGACTAACATACTTGAAGCATGAAACAAGATAACAAACACACACCATTTTGGAAAATCTTCCAAAAATTCGCCAATATAGGGTTTCTTCCAAGATGTGTTTTCCAAAATCCAACACTTGATTAACACTCTCCTACCACCCAAGAACAACATACTAAAAGATGGGAGGAAGAGAATCATCCTAGCTTATAGCTAAGAACAAACCCATCATTTACCAAAACTTCTCTTTTCACCCTTAAACTTCAAAACTAATGAGAAAAGAGGACTTAGGAAGGTACTTACCACAAGTAGCAACCAATTTCTCTTTGATTTCCACAAAGAAGAAGAAAGTCAAGCTTGGAGGTGAGCATCCATGGAGGTTTCGGCAGCACTTGGAGAAGATGAAGAAGAAGAAGAAATGAAATAAGTCTCCTTTTTTGGAAATAATAAGCCTTATATAATTTCCATCACTTTAGCCCATCCCTCTCTTCCTTAAATTAAAAATGGCCAAGTGTCCCATTAATCAAACACACACACACACTTGCTGCCGAAAAGAAAGGGCTGCTGCTGCTGCCCATGCTGATTTCTTTTTAATTTGCACCCATTTGCAAATTAACTCCCAATTTTTCCGAAAGTTCCAATTCTTTTTGCCCAAAAATAATTACCGAATTCCAAAATTAACGAAACTTGGACACAACCTTCAGAATATTATAACATTCACAGAACATTTTTCAGAAATTCATTTACCTTTCCGGAGTGTCCTACCGAGCTCGCTGAACCCGAACCAAAACCCGACGTGCGAGCGTGTCAACCTGAACCGAAATTCCGTCACTCCAAAATTCTATAAAAATACCCATAAATTCCATCTTAAATTAAAACACAACTTACCCCAAAGTCGTCAGAAAATTTCCATCCCGAGCCCCGGGATTCCCGTCCCGAGCCCCGGGAGTCGCCCGGAACCGAACGTCCCGCCCCAAATATTAAACTCTACAACCACCTCTGGGACGTCTCCACGACTCCAAAACTGTGAACGGCTTCCCAAACTGAGATCTCGAGAGTGCTACCGAGCCCGCTGTACGTCCCGAGACGACCCCGACAACCCCCCGGCGCCAGAAAAAATATTTTCGGCGGAAACGTCCGGGGGACCCACACGACCTCAAATACGGAGGGGTTCGCCAAAATGATACTCGGATAGGGCTCGGGAGCCGCCTGAACGTCGAAAAACGTGACCCGCAGGCTAAAACCGAAGCCCCGGGTCACCCGGTCGCAACCCGCTCGGGGTGACCGTAACATTCTCCCCCCTTAGGACTCTTGGTCCTCCAAGAGTTGTATCAACCGGCCGAATCTTGCTCGGGTATCGATCCTGAATGTCCTTCTCTGTCTCCCAAGTCGCCTCCCGGTCAGTATGATGTGACCACTGAACCTTGACCATGGGAATCAACTTGCTACGGAGTCTCCTGACATCCCTATCCAGAAAGGCTACCGGTACCTCCTGATAAGAAAGATCGGGTTCCAGCTGTACCTCCTCCACTGGAATCGTCTGAGTCGGATCCAGAATGCACTTCTTCAACATGCTAACATGGAAGACATTGTGCACAGCAGACAGACTAGGAGGTAATGCCAACCGGTATGCCACCCTACCGACTCGCTCCAGAATCTCATATGGGCCGATATACCGTGGGGCCAACTTGCCCTTCTTTCCGAATCTGACTGTCCCGCGGATAGGTGCTACCTTGAGCCAAACCCTATCCCCAACCTCAAACTCCAGAGCCCTACGGCGACGGTTCGCATAAGTAGTGGTGCGGTCGTTCGCGGCTTTGATCCGCGCCTGAATCAATCTGATCTTCGCCGTAGTCTCCTCAATAAGCTCGGGTCCCAACTCAACCCTATCGGACGCATCGGTCCAAAGAATGCGGTGTCATACACCTCCTCCCGCATAACGCCTCATATGGTGCCATACCAATCGTAGTCCTGAAAGCTGTTGTTGTACGAGAACTCAATCAAAGGCAATTGCTGGTCCCAATCTCCTCCAAAGTCTAAAGTACAGCTCCGTAGCATATCCTCCAATATCTGAATCACCCGCTCAGACTGCCCGTCGATGCAGGGTGATAAGTCAGACTCGATGGAGTCGCGTGCCCAGCGCTTCATGAAAAGCCCTCGAACCGTGCCGTGAAACGCGGATCACGGTCGAGATACAATGGAGTCTGGTACTCCATGTAACCGCACAATCTCACTGATGTAAAGCCGGGCAAGCTTCTCCAGAGGGTCCGTGATCCGAATAGGCAGAAAGTGTGCGCACTTTGTCAGCCGATCCACAATAACCCAGATAGCATCATGGCGGGACCGTGTCAGGGGCAGTGCAGTCAGAAAATCCATAGTAACATTGCCCCACTTCCGAACTGGAATGGGCAAAGTCTGCAGTGTCCCTGCCGGTTTACGTGCTCAATCTTCACCTGCTGACAAACGGCACACCTAGACACGTGTGTGGCAATGTGCCTCCTCATCCCAGGCCACCAGAAGTGAGTACGCAGATCATGATACATCTTCTCACTCCCGGGATGAACACTCAATCTGCTCGAGTGCGCCTCCTCTAAAATCTCACTCCGGAGCTCTTGATCCTCCGGTACATAAAGGCGGTCTCGGAAGTATAGCAATCCTGCCTATACTGAAATGCCGGTAACAAAGACCCCTTATCCTCCCCAGATAACCTCTTCAGCCCCGGATCTCTACCTTGCGCCTCGCGCACTCTATCAAGCCACTCAGAATGTATAGTAAGTGTGTATACCTGAGCACGCTCCCAGAGCTGCCACCTGTGCCAAAGGCACGTCAGATCACTCACATCGGATCGGACACCAACATCTCCTCCCTTGACCAACCAGGTATACTTCACCTGCCGGTGCATCGGCAACCGTGTTGCCCTTACCGAGATGTACTCGATACTACAATCATAGTCCTTAATGTATTCGAGCCATCTGCGCTGCCTCATGTTAAGCTCCTTCACAGAAACAGATATTTCAGACTCTTATGGTCGGTAAGAATCTGAAATTTGTTACCAAGCAGATAATGCCTCCATTGTTTCAGCGCATAGATCACTGCAGCCAACTCCAGATCATGTGTCGGATAGTTCAGCTCATGCGGTCGCAGCTGCCTCGACCCATAAGCTATCACATTCCGATCTTGCATCAAAGACACACCCCAAACCGGATGTGGAAGCATCCGTATAGATCACATACGGTAAGCTCGGATCTGGAAGAGTCAGAATCGGAGCGTTAGTCAACTGCCGCTTCAACTCCTGAAAATTCTGCTCACACCTATCAGACCAGATAAACGGTTGACCCTTCTTGGTCAACTGCGTGAGCGGAGATGCCAGAATAGAAAACCCCGGTACGAACCTCCGATAATATCCTGCTAATCCCAGGAAGCTCCTGATCTCCTGTACCGTGGTAGGTTGTTTCCAGTCCTGAACTGCTCTCACCTTCTCTGGGTCCACAGACAGACCATGCTCAGAAATAACATGTCCCAGAAAGGTGACCTCCCGGATCCAGAACTCACACTTTGAGAACTTAGCGTAAAGCTGATGTTCCCAAAGTGTCTGCAGAACTACCCTCAGATGCTCCCGATGCGAGTCCGCATCCCGAGAATATATCAGAATATCATCAATGAAGACCACCACAAAAGAGTCCAAGTACGGCCGGAACACCCGATGCATCAGATCCATGAATGCTGCCGGAGCATTGGTCAGCCCAAATGGCATGACCGTAAACTCAAAGTGTCCATATCGGGTGCGGAAAGCAGTCTTAGGTATATCCTCCTCCTTCACCCTAAGCTGAAAGTATCCAGATCGCAGATCAATCTTCGAGAAAACTCTCGAATCCCGAAGTTGATCAAAAAGATCGTCAATCCTCGGCAACGGATACTTATTCTTCACAGTAAGGGCATTCAACCGTCTGTAGTCTATACAGAGTCGGAGTGTCCCATCTTTCTTCTTTACAAACAGAACCGGAGCACCCCACGGCGAAGTGCTCGGTCGGATGAAGCCCTTCTGCTGTAATTCCTCCAACTACTTCTTTAACTCCTGCATCTCAGAAATGGGCATCCGATAAGGGGGAATAGATATCGGAGCAGTGCCCGACTGCAGGTAGATCTCAAACACAATTTCCCGCTCTGGTGGTAATCCGGGCAACTCCTCCGGAAATACCTGCGGAAAATCTCGAACTACCGGTATACTAGCTAGCCTCAACCTAGTATCCGCCTCATTCAGATCGAAGCATTCCCCTACACCTACTACCTACAGCTGGTCCAGAATGCAACTCGTGCTATCTTTGTGCGATAGTCAAACCAGTCGGAGTCGTGAGAGGTAGTACCTCTCCAGATACCATAATGGTACGGGCTGCACAATCAATGTGCACAGAATTCTTGGATAGCCAATCCATCCCAAGAATAACATCATAGTTCGGCGTGTCGAAACCAACAAGTCCGATACTATCGATGCCCGCCTACGGATATAGTACAACCCCGAACCATCCCATTGGAAAAGCGAACCGACTCCCAGCGGTTTTACTAAATACATCTGCGACAAAGTACTAACAGTGCGAGATGTAACACATTTACGTGCTACAATAGAAATAGACGCTCTGTATCAAATAACGCATGAACAGATGTATCGTTCGAAATACAGTACCTTGCAAGACTCCTGCCGAGTCGAGCCTCCTGCTGGCTGGGCCCGCCTCTTGGCCCAGGTCCTCCACGATGACTAGGGCCTCCTCGCCGACTAGGACCTCCTGCTCTATCTCGAAAACGCGTCCTGCTCTAGGCTGCTGCGGTGGAGGGTGGCTGAAGCTGCGGTCGCTGCCGAGGTCTCGGGCCACCCGCTGAAACCCACGCCCTCGCGGCGCGTTGGGCGGTGCCGAGATCTGCGACGCTGAAAACTACCGAGAACCACCCCCACCGTCTGAGGGCAGTCCCGTACCCAGTGAGTATCCGACCCGCATCGCAAACACCGGCCCTCCTGCCGGTAACAAGGTCTACCCGGGTGATACCCACCACAAGTCGGACAAGGTCGTGAGGGTGGTGCTCCCCCCCTGCCTCCACTAGATTGCCCGGGTCTGTTCTGCCGTCCTGAACCCTGCCGGGATCCCTGCTGCGTGGAACCCCTCGAAGTCCCCTGACCTCTCTGCGAGGTGAGGCGACTCTCAACGTCCTCCTGCTCGAGGAGCTGAGCCTTGTGAACTGCCTCCCCGTAGGTAGTAATATCCAACGGCCTCAGAGCCCATCTGTACTCGGGGCGCAGTCGACGGATAAACCTCTTCGCCTTCTCCTCCTCCATACCGTGGTACTGCGGTACGTAGTGGATAAGCTGTCAAACTCCCTCTCATACTCTGCGACAGTCTGTCTCCCTGCTGAAGCTCGTCAAACTGTGCCTGTCGCAGATCCCTAGCTGCAGCCCCGATGAACCTCCGATGGAACAGCTGTGTAAACTGCTCCCAAGTGACATCCACCTCCTGATCGGGTGCCAGCCCCGCATTCGCCCTCAGATTGCCCTGAAGGCTCCTCCACCAATGATCTGCTCCCTCCTGCAGATTGAACGTGGCAAGGGATACCATCACTGTGGAAGGTAAGTGTAACCTCCCCAGGAGCTTATCAATCTCCATGAACCAGGTCTCCGCTGCCTCGGGACCTCCCTTGCCATCAAACTTCCTAGGGTTCAGCCGCTGGAACCTCTCCAACAAACGGACATCATCAGAATCAGAGTGATGCCCCAAACCTCCCCGTCGTCGGTGGGTCCGACGGGTGGTATCAGAATCCAGCTCAATAACCCTCCGTCGCTGTCGAGGGGGCTGATGTGTCTCCTGGTCAGAACGATCGGAGCGAGCTGTGGAGCTACGCTCTGGTCGTACCCTCCGAGATCGCGGGTTCTGCGCTCCGCGTCCTCCTCAGACTCACTCTCGGATCGGGCCCGTACATGAGTGTGGGTGGTAGTCCGGGTGTGGCTACTCACTCTCCCATCAGTATGCACAGACGGTGCCGCGACCGAATCCTCCTGCACTGTGGATCGCAGGAACCTGTTCGGTACTAGTGTCTCAACAAGCTGCTGGACTGCTCCAAAGACATGAACCAAAGCAGTGGTAGACCCCTGACCCTGCTGCACAACCGGTGGCGGGGTATGTACCCGCTCTGGCTCAGAATGCCCCTGTCTCTCCTCTCTACCTCTCGGAGGTGTGGGATTACGGTCCCCTCCCTCCGGTCGTAAATCACGCTGTCGGCGCGTGTTAACCATTCCTGAAACATTTCGGACCAAACAGAGTCCAAAACAATCGATTACCTCTAATCCCTACAGAAACTAGCAGCAGCTTTCTAAGGCTCTGTAGTGCAATGCAGTACTTAACTCAGAAGTTATTTTGTAAAACAATATAATCATGCATTTCACAGAATCACGGAAGCAATTCATGCTTATTTCACCAAATCTTTTCCTAACACACAATTTTACGTACCTGAAACTTTTCCACAATCCTTTACTTGTAACACTTTTACCAAAGTCCCGAAATTCTGGATTCCGTACTCTGCAACCACCCGGATAACTTGAAGGACCAAACTTTGCTCCACAATTTTATTTTGAAGTGGTTTGAGTAAGGAGGTGGCCAATCTCCGTACCAAACCATTCTAAAATAAAATGTAGAACAATAGTTGTCACTACAAGTCACCACTGACGACCAATATGGTCACTTACCTGCTCTGATACCAACTTGTCACCGCACGCCGCCCGAGCCCGGTTGCGGAGGCGGGGGCGCCGGGACGCCGGAAGCGGAAGCCGGAATGGAAAGGAGTGGCATGTCCATCGAGACCCGCCGCGCGTAGCGGACCCTAAAACTGAAAGATTTTTGAAGCTAAATAACAGAAATTTCATGCGTATAACCAAAATAAAATGCAACCATACAAGTCATGCACTAATAACAGAGTAAGCCCCGCCCTCCGTGGACGAGTGCTTACGCACCAAAACATATATACATACAAAATTCACAGAACCTAAAATGTCTAGCAAGCGCCAAGCGCTGAGAATATATACAGAACAGAATATATAAATATATACAGAAATACAATCACCACAGCAAACCAGAAAATATGCACATGCAGCTACAGAGCCAAGCCTAGGACTAAGCGTCAAATACCTCGCGGGATTCAGATCCAAAAGACAATCCCGGGCCGCAAGGTGAAGCTGCTGCAAAACACAACCGAGGTAGAACCTCACGGAACCCTACTCCGCAGGCCGCTTATCGCCCTACCAAAACCCAAAAACAGAACCCAAAGAAGGGTGAGTCCTAAAAGGACCCCGTAAGGGATAAGGGGTAAGGTAAGTATATGTAACCCTGCAAAACAGAAAGATAGCAATATATGCAATAGAATACGGAATAACGTGTATGTACAGAAAGTAGATCAGAGTCTCGAAGGACGTGCGATTCTAAATCGCCATAACCCTTATAATAAATCGGAGCAACGACCTCCACTAAGGAGTCGGAAGCCGAAGCTAATCTGAAGCATGGTGCACCAGTGGGTAGCGAACCCACAACTGTCGTAATATTAATGCAGACAGTATGCCATAAGGCATACTCCTACAAACTACTGAGAATATGCCCAAAGGCATAATATTCCGAAATACTAGCGAGCAACTGAAACCAAAACATATACTTAGCTTACCAAAACACGAAACCAAACCCTTACCTCAAAATCCAGTATTGGACCGATTCTGGATAACACCTACACCGTGCCCGAAACTTAGAACTCCTCTTTTCCTAACCACCGAAACTCAGAATCTGCCAAACCAAGTTGAATTAGCATCCTTATCAACCACACTACCAAATTACAACCCCCGACCCCAAAACCGAAAATCCGACAGAATTTCCGTAAAATTCCAGATTTTCACAGAAACGTCAGAATTCAGAACCAACCTAGACAATGCAAGATTATACATTGACAAACATCATACAATAAGCAGAACTGATCAAATCCAACCTTAAACCCTTCTTTACCCGCCATTTTCCGATAATCCCGCTTAATTGTAACTTTTCCATTTCTTAACCGAATTCAACATTTCAAACTTCCATCCACTCCTAAATTCAAGCCCAACACCATATTAACATCCAATTTAACCAAAATGAACCTCCAACATTGAAAAAGAATCATTCCAAGATTTCGGTTCTTAACCAACTTTTCATCCAACTTCCAATTCAATCCATTCAAGCTACCAAACAACCATTCTAACCACCAATTTCATTTCTAAACCATGAATGCTATCCAATTGCACCCAAACAACAAAATTCATCATGAACATACACTTAAACAATTCGGCCTAAAGGGGTTTTTCACCTCAACTTGTTTTCCATCAAATTGAATCCATACATAAGCTTAGAATCATGCTAGGACTAACATACTTGAAGCATGAAACAAGATAACAAACACACACCATTTTGGAAAATCTTCCAAAAATTCGGCCAATATAGGGTTTCCTTCCAAGTTGTGTTTTCCAAAATCCAACACTTGATTAACACTCTCCTACCACCCAAGAACAACATACTAAAAGATGGGAGGAAGAGAATCATCCTAGCTTATAGCTAAGAACAAACCCATCATTTACCAAAACTTCTCTTTTCACCACTAAACTTCAAAACTAATGAGAAAAGAGGACTTAGGAAGGTACTTACCACAAGTAGCAACCAATTTCTCTTTGATTTCCACAAAGAAGAAGAAAGTCAAGCTTGGAGGTGAGCATCCATGGAGGTTTCGGCAGCACTTGGAGAAGATGAAGAAGAAGAAGAAATGAAATAAGTCTCCTTTTTTGGAAATAATAAGCCTTATATAATTTCCATCACTTTAGCCCATCCCTCTCTTCCTTAAATTAAAAATGGCCAAGTGTCCCATTAATCAAACACACACACACACACTTGCTGCCGAAAAAGAAAGGGCTGCTGCTGCTGCCCATGCTGATTTCTTTTTAATTTGCACCCATTTGCAAATTAACTCCCAATTTTTCCGAAAGTTCCAATTCTTTTTGCCCAAAAATAATTACCGAATTCCAAAATTAACGAAACTTGGACACAACCTTCAGAATATTATAACATTCACAGAACATTTTTCAGAAATTCATTTACCTTTCCGGAGTGTCCTACCGAGCTCGCTGAACCCGAACCAACCCGACGTGCGAGCGTGTCAACCTGAACCGAAATTCCGTCACTCCAAAATTCTATAAAAATACCCATAAATTCCATCTTAAATTAAAACACAACTTACCCCAAAGTCGTCAGAAAATTTCCATCCCGAGCCCCGGGATTCCCGTCCCGAGCCCCGGGAGTCGCCCGGAACCGAACGTCCCGCCCCAAATATTAAACTCTACAACCACCTCCGGGACGTCTCCACGACTCCAAAACTGCGAACGGCTTCCCAAACTGAGATCTCGAGAGTGCTACCGAGCCCGCTGTACGTCCCGAGACGACCCCGACAACCCCCCGGCGCCAGAAAAATATTTTCGGCGGAAACGTCCGGGGGTCCCTGACGACCTCATATACGGATGGGTTCGCCAATATGATACTCGGTTAGGGCTCGGGAGCCGCCTGATGATGTGGACATCAGCCCCATTTTTGAGATAAAGGGCAACCATTCCTCCAGAGGGTCTAACGGACCCTTGGCGAAGGCTCGACTGAAGCGGAAGCGGCACTCTAGGCACCGGCGAAGCCCCAAGGCTAAGCCACGTCTACAAGATCTCCAGGAGAAGACCCTGTGCGCACCCTCCAAGCTAAGGCCAAGTTCCGAGACGAGGCCGTGCTTGCGAAGCCCCATTGGCGAGCCCATAGCCCTTGGCGAACCCATGGTTCTTATGGCGAACCCATGGCCATTGGCGAACCCATGGCCCCTGGCGAACCCATGGTTCCTGGCGAACCCATGGACCTTATGGCGAACTCATGGCCATTGGCGAACCCATGGCCCTTCGCGACCCCATGGCTTCTCCTGCGAACCCAAGGTCCCTTTGCGGACCCCTGGATCCTCCCGCGAGCCCATGGTCCATCGGCGAAGACCCTGCGCCAAACTTCCAGATGCAAGCGAAGCCCCAGGTGTTCGCCAACCTGAAGAAGCCTCCCTTCGCAAGCCAGGTGAACCATTCAACTTATGAAGAGGCCCTTCCTCCCCTTTCCCGCCAACTACAATTTCTGGGGAAATGGACGCCGCCAGAGCAGGTAGCCTACAATGTCACATCATCTGCCACCTCTCATTTCGCCCACCATAAATCCAGGAAGATGGTTCCCCAGTCAAGTCAAGCTCTTTCCTTCTTTGCATTTCCACCCTATATAAGGAAGGCTTGTAACCATTGTAAACCTAGAACTCATATATTGTAAGAACACATATCCGCCGCGAATCGGCCATATTGTTCTTCTTGGGTCTCAAATCTTGCTCCACCAATCCATTAGTGATCCATTGCAAGAGGATCCAATATAATACCTAGCATTGTTTGATCTAGTAATCAAAAGGTTCTAGGTTCCATTTCCTTTCCCAGGCATTTTCAAGGGCATTGCCTCACCTCGTAGTGAGGAGGTTCCCTTGGCCGACTTTGTGTTCTTCGTTTCCTCCTCTGTTTTCGTTTCCACTTCGCTGGAAACCGCCTCCATCGAGCTAGATCCGAGCTCGTGATCATACAACCCCGGTGTGATCACATCAATTGGTATCAGAGCCAAAGTGCTTACTGGAGGTATCGTACCGTATTGTTTGTTTGATTTTCTTCAAGTTAAAACCTTTGTTTTCTTTCGAAACTTGAAGAAAAATTTTCGGTTAATGATCTCTTGAGAGAAACCGAGTAGTTGTTATCCTTGTTTGAAGTTCTTGAAAGGTTTATGAAACTGTGAGTGATTTCGGATTTGAAAAGGAAAAGAGTTTCCCTGTGTGCAAAAGAACAAGAGTTTGCAGAAAAGAAAGATTCAAACCAGTTCATAAATTCTGGGAAAAGTTCATAAGTGTTCTTGGAGAGTTCATCACGAAACTCAAGTGAACAGTACTCACAGATCGAAAATAGTTTCAAAACCTGAACTTATAGTGTTTATATTGGTGAAAAGCCTTTTCTATATCACTCCCAACTTCTTTCAACCACCAACCAACCTCATTCAAAAGCTAGTTTCAAGTAACTAGAGCTTTGTACATTACTTATTTCGGATCTTGCTAAGATTTCATTGGATATTCTTTGCGTGTTTGCATTTGATCTTAATCGTAGATTGGTGGTAAAGTTTCTGAGACTTGTGAGAACCATTGTGTTCTAAACACGAGAGAAGAGTGTAAACACTAAGGGAGTGTGGTGAGGCTTCACATTACTGTCTACATGTGCAGAACTTGAGTATCATGGAATACTTGGAAGAGGAATGCTACCCGGAGTCGGATCCTTGTTACCAAGAGTCTGACTTCTGGGCGGAGGGAACCCTTGACCATACATACCAAGAGTACTACTCAGAGTACCCCAACGACCAAGAAACCTGGCCAGAACCGGCCCCATACTCCGAGTTTGACCATCCCTACCTTGTTGCTCATAACCCTTACTACACTGCTGAAGACCCTACAGCTGATCCCTTCTACCCTGCTGTCCATGAATATTACTCAGGTTCAGACCCTGAACAGTTGGTGGCGAACCCCTGCTATCGCCAAGATACCCCCCCTCGTCGCTACCCCCAAACCCAAAACATGAAGCCTTTGTATGTGTCTCCCTACCAAGACCCCAAGCCCCGGAGAACTTACTCCCCACACTCACATTACTACCCTACTCCATCGTTTCCTAGCCGTTCAACACCCAGCTTTGAGCCATCACCCGTTCGCAGGCCTCAACCCTCCAACCACAAGCCAAAGAGGGTCTCCGCCTACGAAAATTCATCACACCATTCTTATTTTGACCAGCAGGGCGAGGCAAAATAAAAAAGGCCTCATTGCCCTTCCCCTACATCCCACAACCATCCTCCAACTCCTACATCAAAACAGACCCTGATACACACCCGCAAAGAAAAGTCTAGCTTCGCAACCATCATTGGTGAAATAAAACAGCTTGTGTTTGGGATCCAGGACCAAATTTTACAAGGACACATAGAGGAAGCTGCAACTGATGGTAAGGTTGAGAGAAAGACGACCGAGAGGCAAAAAGAAAGTATGAGCGTAAGGGAAAATGAGGAAGTCGCGAACCCAAAGGAAAAGGATGAAAAAGCCTTAGAAAAGATTATGGAGAAGAGTGATCCGAGAGAAAAGTCTGAGAGGAAAGTGGAGAGAAAACAAGAGGGAAACTCCATGACCAAAAATAGTGAAAGTGAGGTCAACATGCCTCCAACCAACCCAAATTTTCCACTAACTTCTGTCTTGGAACACCCTTGCTCTTCTTCTTCGATTGTGCAGGTCACTATGGAAAGAAAAACTAAAGAGTGCCTTGAAGAGCTTGGGAAGGAAGTGCCACACACTCTCAGTCAGGAAGAAAAATGCAAGAGGGAGGGAGCGAACATGGGTAACTGTGCTTCTAATCTCTCATCTCTTAACATTGAATCCGAATTGGGTGAGCAGAGGCATGCGCATGTTGAAAAATTGGATAATCAGCTGTCTTTGGATAGACAACAGAATGAGAAAATGCATGATCATGACTTTAAAATGATTTGCAATCCTTTATTTGAATTTGATCAATACACCTCTGAAGAAGCACTCTGGAATCCAATGTTTGAAATGCAGCCTGGCGATGCCTTAACGGATGATTTGTGTCCATTGACTCATGATGAGACATCCACATGTCTAAATGCTTTATTGGTGGAAAATAGTTTGAATGACATGCATGTTGACACTCTTACAAATTATATGAACATGCATTCATTCGGTCCTATGAGTGACTTTAGACATAGGACACTTGTGTGCTGTTATGATGAAGGAGCAAGAAAGAGCGGATTGTTCATCTTGCCCCAACTCAGTGGTTCTCTGTTTACTATCCATGAGCTAGGTACCCTGAATTTTGAGTATAAGAATGCCCATCACCTAGCCATGTATATGATAAGACAAGGACACCTCCACATTATGAAGAGAAAGGGCGGTTTGTCCATCTCACCACCTTGTGGCTTCGCTAACGCTAGTCTCGCATCGTCATGCCATGATTCTTTGTGTTTAACTAGTTTAGCGTATTTTATGGTGATTTGGAAAACATTTGGATGCATGCCTCATCTTGATGATAGCCCCCATGTCCCTTTGACCTTTGGAGGACCCAGTCTGGGACTTAATATCTTTCATGACACCCTTGAGTATAAGATTCTCAATGAACACATCTATTTTTCAAGGAAGTATGTCATGAATTCATTTAAACTTTTATTCTTTATCATCATGCATATTGGAACCCTTATGTTCCAACATTTATTTCAAGCACATCCACTTGGTTTTGGTCCACTAACCCCTAATACCTCTTCAAGTTTGTTGTGGTGCTTTCAGATTTGTAGGGATGACTTCCTTATGAATCCGAGGACGGATTCTTTTCAAGAGGGAGGGTATGATGTGGACATCAGCCCCATTTTTGTGATAAAGGGGAACCAATCCTCCAGAGGGTCTAAAAGACCCTTGGCGAAGGTTCGGAAGAGGAGGAAGCGACACTCTAGGCACCGGCGAAGCCCCAAGGCTAAGCCACGTCTACAAGAACTCCAGGAGAGGACCCTGTGCGCATCCTCCAAGCTAAGGTCAAGTTCCCAGACGAGGCCGTGCTTGCGAAGCCCCATTGGCGAACCCATGGTCCCTGGCGAACCCATGGTCCTTATGGCGAACCCATGGTCCTTATGGCGAACCCATGGCCATTGGCGAACCCATGGTCCCTGGCGAACCCATGGTCCTTATGGCGAACTCATGGCCATTGGCGAACCCATGGCCCTCGCGACCCCCTAGCTTTTTGTCACCCCACCGCCCCGGAACTGGCGGAAGCATCGAAGTTGCGGAGGTTGGAGGTGTTGGCGGCGGGTGATCGCGGATTTTTCTCTTAAAAGGGTGTGGACCCGAAACCCTTCCCTTAAAACGTTTTTCTTTCAGTTTTAAGGTTATTACGTGTTTGCAGATTTTAAGACGTCTTACTAGTCCTAAACCTGCACCCGAGACACGTTAGTGGTTTTTACAGGATATCGCGCGTAAAACAAATGAAGCAGGAAAATAAAGATACAAGCCGAGGAAGTTCCGCCCTCTGCGTAGGGTCGGAAACTCCCACAAAATATACAAACCGAAAGTATGAATGTACTAATGTAACTACATGCACTACTTCTACAGAGCCGAGCCACAGTGCGGAATTATACCTCGCAACTAGACGCTGCTGCTGCTAAACACACACACAGAGAAGAACGTCGGACTTAACGAGAAGATAACAACACGAAGGGATTTTAACGAGAAATTCCCCAAACACAAATATACCTCAAAATAACGAAGTGCGAGCGAGCACCGCGGAAATCTAGTCCGCGAGTCGTTTGCCGGATCCCTGAAAATATTGTAAACATGGGGGTGAGTTCTCGAAAGAACCCGTAAGGGGGTAGGTACGAAAAGGTCAAACCAAAAGTTTGAAAACGTTTTTACTGCACAAAGGGTTAGCGTGCAATGTTCTAGCGAAATAGCAACCCTAATAAATGCTATGATATGCGAAACATGATGCTCGAAGTCCCGTCGGATGGGTTATGAGGTAAGCCCATACAAGTGGTCCCGACCAGCGGCCTCTACGGCGGCTTGTTAAGCTCACGCCGATTATCGGGATCGAACCGCTTGGTACCGGCGAAAGGCGTCGACCCTAAGCATCACGAAAGCGGCGAAGCCGGTACAGAACAAATAATGGGTCCGTTGTCGACCCCCGATATGCAGATCCGATATAGCAGAAGTCCAGAAACAGAAAACCCTGAAAACCGCTACGTACCAGTAACTAGTCCCGGGAGTCACTGGGCCCCACCCTCGACCCGAGTACTAGCCCTTAACTAACCTAATACACATTTAATGCGCATTAAGAAAGTTAAACCCCTTACCTTGACAGAAATCGGATATCTACTGTGGCCCCACGCGCACAAGCGGTATCCGGAAGGCCTTGATTTAATCTGCGAGAATCGAGACATACGAATAACTTTAGTTATTTCACTAAAGTTTCAAGTGTTGGGAATTTATTCTTAATTACACCCTAAGTCCTCGAACTTTTGAACTTGCAAAAGTACCCCAATTTTCACTATTCTAGCAACTTCCTTCCATTAAAAACAAGTTTACACTTTTACCCAAACTTTTCCATATTACACACTTTGGTCCTCAAATTTCCATAAAAAGGTCAACTTTACCCGGTTTGGTCAACTTGGTCAAAAAGTCAACCTTTATCCATTCTTTCCCAAATTTCGACCCAAGCCCATATTTTCGGCCCAACTTCCATCTCAACCCAAATCTTTTCTAAACTTCACACTTTAGTCACTTTCTTTTAATCCTTCATGTTAAACCATTTTTAACATGTTTTAACCAACTTTTCATCACCAAAACACTATTCACAGCAAACAAAATTTTCTTCCAAATCCTTGGTTTTCGGTTTTCCTTCCAATCTTCACCCAAACTTTAAAACTTAACACTTCCATGCATAAACCTTTATATACTTCCATTTTTCAACACTTTAACACATAAATCTTCAACAAAACATCATCAATCACACAAGCTTATTTTCGGCCCTAAGTAGATCAACAAGAAACTCATGCTTTCTCATGCTCAACACAACACAACATACTTTCTTCATAAACATGCTTCCAAATCTTTCCATAAATTCAAAGATCACCTTACCTTTGCAAGATGACTTGAGAGATTGTCCAAATCTCTTCTCAAAATTTCGGCCAACCTAAGAAAAGAGGGAAAGATAGGTTATTTTCAAAGTTCTTTTCCATAGAACTTAAACACACAACTAAGTAGTGTCCTTACCACTTAGATCTCTTCAAGAACTTGATGTTTGTACACTTGATCCTTGATGAACACTTGAAGAAAATCCCTTCCAAGAAGCTCCTCTAAAATCGGCCTTGACAAGAAAAGAAGGAAAGAATTAGTGCTTGAAGTTGAACACTAATCATCTTTGATTAGTGATGAACAAACACCATTACCTTGCTTAATCTTCCTTGATTAAGGATCTAGGAGAGGATTAGTTCTTGATTAGTGAAGAACACTCAAGAACACTTGAAGAACACTCAAGAACACAAGCAAAGTTCATGAGGAGAGAGAGAAAAGAGAGAAAGCTTTCTTTCAATTTTTACAAGACTTGAATTGTGAGTAAGAAATGAAAATGAAATTTTAGGCAAAAATGAGAGAGAATTCGGCCCAAATGGTGAGGGAAGAGAGAGATGTGTGATTATGACACAAGCATGATGAATGTGTAAGAGAGGTATGGGCATAAGGAAGCCTTTCTACTCCATCTTCCATTATTGCCTCTTTTCTTCCTATTTCTTTCCTTTTAATCCTTTTCCCATAAAACAAAATAAATGGGCTAACAAAATCTGAAAAATAGAAGTCTCAAATGGGCTTAATTTCCAAGAATTTTCGGAAGCCCAAAGATAGCCCAACCGCATTCTTCTTCAACCTTCTCCAATTACACTTGGCAGATTTTGTACCAACTTGTAAAAATAAACTTCACCAAACCACCAGCCCTAAAATCATGAAAATTTACATGAAGGTAGCCCTGTGTGTCTAGTTTAAGTAGAAATTTACAGATCTCGATTTGGATTCCTGTAAAATTTACTAAAAATGTTTGACTGAACACTGGTCAAACCGATCTTTTGGAACTTCGAATTTTTTCCAAAATTAACAGTTATCACCGAAAATCGTCCGACACTTGTAACACTTATAAACAACACCAAAATCCCATCCAACATTGAATTTTGATAAATTATCATATCCCAATGTTATTCCGATAATTTACAGAATTCGAAATTCCGGTCGACACTCGCGGAAAGTTCTGAGAATGTCGGGGTGGGTGTAACAATCTCCCCCTAAGACTCTTGGTCCTCCAAGAGTTATAACAACCTCCGGTACTCCTCCGGTTATCTACTCAACAACTCCTGCTCTGTCTCCCAAGTCGTTTACCGATCAGAATGATGTGACCACTGAACTTTGATCATCGGAATTTACTTGCTGCGGAGCATCCGAACATCAATGGCCAGAAAAGCTATCGGTACCTCTCGGTAGGATAGATCCGGCTCTAACTCAATCTACTCTGTCGGAATGATCTGAGTGTCATCCAAAATGCATTTCTTGACATCTTTGACATGAAAAAGCGTTGTGCACCGCAGACATGCTCGGAGGTAAGGCCAATCTGTGGCGACTCTACCTATACGCTGCAAAACCTCGTAAGGACCAATATATCTTGGAGCCAACTTGCCCCGCCTGCCAAAACGAATGGTCCCACGAGTCGGTGCAACCTTCAGCCAAACTCTGTCTCCTACCTCAAACTCCAGATCACGTCGTCTCTTGTTAACATATGAGGTTGTCTGTCATTTGCGGCCTTCATCCGCATCTGAATCGAGACGGATCTTCTCCGTCGTCTCCTCCAACAACTCGGGGCCAATAATCATCTTATGCGAGGCATCTGTCCAACAATGAGGTGTCATGCATCTCCGACCATACAGTGCCTCATAGGGTGCCATGCCGATAGTAGTCTGATAACTGTTGTTGTAAGAGAACTCTACTAGCGGCAGGTGGCGATCCCATTGTCCCCCGAAATCCAAAACACAACTCCTGAGCATATCCTCGACAATCTGAATAACCCTCTCGGACTGCCCGTGCATGCGAGGATGGTACGCCGTGCTCGGATGAAGTCGCGTGCCCGAGCCTTATGGAAGGCAACCCAAAACCTCGCGGTAAACCGTGGATCTCTATCGGACACAATGGAGTCTGGTACCCCATGTAGTCGCACGATCTCCCGAATATAAAGTGGGCAAGCTTCTCTAGCGAGTCCGTCACTCGCATTGGCGAGAAAATGTGCACACTTTGTCAGCCGATCAACTATAACCCAGATGGCGTCATGCTGAGCTCTAGTCGGAGGAAGACCGGTCGGGAAGTCCATCGTGATATTGCCCCATTTCTGACGGGAATGGGTAGAGTCTGCATGTACCCGCTGGCTTCGATGTTCTACCTTAACGCGCTGACAAGTCGCACACCTCGACACATAGGCGGCTATGTGCCTCCGCATCCCCGGCCACCAGAAGTGAGATCGAAGATCATGGTACATCTTCTCACTTCCAGGGTGGATGCTCAAGCTACTCGAGTGAGCCTCCCCCAACAGTCGATCTCGAATCGACAAATCATCCGGTACATAGATGCGACTCCTGAAGTACAGTAACCCCTGCCTGTACTCAAAAAACGGTCGCAGAGTCCCTTTGTCCTCACCCGAGAGTTTCTTCATCCACTGCATCTCTAGCTGTGCTTCTCGGATCTCGGTCAACCACTCCGACTGAGCGGTCAAAGTGTTAACTGAGCTTGCTCCCACGGCTCCCACTGATGCCACAGCAACATCAGATTTGAACCCTCAGCCTTGTTCCCAGAATCTCCACCGCTAACAATCCCAGTATACCTCCTACTCAAGGCATCTGCTACTGAATTCCCCTTGCCGGCGGTGTACTCGATAGTGCAGTCATAGTCCTTCATGTATTCGAGCCACCGTCATTGTCTCATATTCAAATCCTTCTGGGTAAACAGATACTTCAAACTCTTGTGATCGGTGAAAATCTGGAATCTACTGCCGAGTAGATAATGTCTCCACTGCTTGAGAGCATAAATGATCGCAGCCAACTCCAGGTCGTGCGTAGGGTAATTCTGTTCGTGCGGTCGCATTTGTCTTGACCCGTACGCAACGACGTGGTGCCCTTGCATCAACACACATCCGACTCCCGTCCTTGACGCATCTGTGTAGATTAGGTAAGGTAGTGCGGGGTCCGGTTGACTCGGGAATCGGAGCGTGTGTCGATAACCGCTTAAGTTCCCAGCTGTCCTCACGGTGAGGACCGGACAAGCGGCTGACCCTTCTTGGTCAAGCGAGTAAGTGGTGATGCAAGTATGGAGAATCTGAGTGCAGAATCTGCGGTAATATCCTGCCAATCCCGGGAAGCTCCGTATCTCCTTAACGATCCGTGGCTGCCTCCACTCCTCAAGCGCCTTGGTCTTCTCTGGATCCACGGATATACCATGCTCCCGACGATGTGACCCGGAAAAGATACCTCCATGACCAGAAATCGCACTTAGAGAACTTAGCGTACAGCTGGTTGTTCGCAAGTGTCTCAATACGGTTCTCAGATGTCCTTGATGTGATTCCTCATCGGGAGAATAGACAAGAATGTCATCGATGAAGACTATCACAAAGGAATCTAGGTACGGGCGGAATACTCAGTGCATCATGTCCATAAATGCAGCTGGTGCATTCGTCAAACCAAATGGCATTACGGTACACTCGTAATGCCCATACCGATCTGAAAAGCTGTCTTGGGAATATCTTCTTCCACGATGCGTAGTTGGAAGTACCCGGACCGCGAGTCGATCTTGAAAAAACCTTAGCTCCCCTAAGCTGGTCAAACAAATCATCGATCCTGGGTATCGGATACTTATTCTTAACAGTGATGGCATTCAGCTGCCGATAGTCGATGCAAAGTCGGAGAGTCCCATCCTTCTTCTTAACAAACAACACTGGGGCTCCCCACGGTGAAGTACTCTGGCGGATGAATCCCTTCTCCAGAAGCTCATCAAGCTGCTTCTTCAGTTCAGCTAACTCCACAATCGGCATCCGGTAGGGAGGGATGGAGATTGGAGTTGATCCCGGCTATAACTGAATCTCAAATGTGATCTCCCGCTCCGGAGGCATACCCGGTAACTCTTCCGGAAAAACATGAGGAAAATAACGAACTACAGGAATCTTGTCTAACTCTGTGCGCGTACCTGTAGTGTTAAGGCCGAAGTACTCCTCCTCATCGATCATTGGTATATGCTCTAGAATGCATAGCTCCATACTCTGCTCCACTGGCTCTGATGGATATCCAATCGATACAACCTCTCCGGAAAGCGAGAATCGTAAATGCAGCACGATCAATCCTCACATCGTCTTTGTGACAACCAGTCCATCCCGAGAATAATATCGTACTTGGGCGTATCCAAAATCAGTAACTCGGACTCAATCTGATGGCGCCCGATACTCAAGATGCATTCTTGAGCAATCTCATTCGAATACAATCGCATCCCACCAGCGGTGCGTACCATGACTACACTTGCCGTGTGGGCGATAGGCAAAGTCCGAGATGTCGCACATTTCGGAGAAATAGCAGAAATTGAAGCGCCGATGTCGAAAAGTGCATTAACAGTACATTATTTAAAAGGATGATACCTGCTAATGCTCCTTCTTCTGAATGCCGCCCTGCTCCAAGCTGGTAGACCCGTCTTTGGCTGAAGCTGTCCATTGTGCCGGCGGTCTTTGTAATAAGTGGTCTCTGTGGTGGAGCTCTCAAGCCTCCCTGAGTAAAACCTCGACCCTGACCGGCCCTGATCTGACTCCGCTGTGGTCCTCCCGGCTGAACCCTAGCTCCGGTGCGAGTCAGCGGGCAATCATTGACCAGTGATCATTCGCTCCACATCTCAAGCACGCCCTCGAGCCACAAAGCAAACCTGTCCTCCGTGGCGTCGGCCACATTCCCGGCAGACTGGGAACTCAGTAATGGGGCCCTTGCCCCTATCGAACCCGCCTGGTCTGCTCTGTCCCGGTCTGTTCGGTCCGGGCTGCTGCCTTCGGCCCTGCTGGCCTGAAGGTCTCCCGCCACTCTGGGGTCGGGAAGGTGTAACCACTGCCCCAGTCATCTCCGTCTCCAGCAGTAGGGCCTTCTGAATGGCCTCATGATAGACGGTGATGCTGTGCGCAATCATATGCTCTCGATCTGTGGCGCAAACCCCGAATAAATCTCCTAGTCTTCTCCCGCTCAGGAGAGTCAAACAGTGAGGAATGACGGATAAGCCGGCTGAACTCAACCTCATAATCAGTCACCGTCCGGCTCCCCTGAGTAAGTGCATCGAACTCGGTCGGCGGCGCTCTGGATGGCGTACCCCAACCATCGCTCATGGAACAAGCGGGAGAACTCCTCCCAAGTCATCCCCGGATCAACACGTCTCAGCCACCGCATCTTTGCATCGCTCTGCCTCGGCCACTCCCTGCCACCAATTGTGCGCCGCATCTCTCAGATAGAAGGTGGCCAAGGAGACCATCTCCTCAGATGGTATATGGAGCCTCAGCAGAAGGCGCTCAATATCGGTAAGCCAAGCCTCGGCTGCGTCCGGTCCAGATCTGCCCGAGAACTTGGGCGGGTTGAAGCGCTGCAGGCGCTCCATCATCCTAACCTCGTCAAAACCCATGCTGCTCCCGGTACGCGGCCTCGGGATCTCTCGGATATCCCCGGAATCAGAATCAGTGTCGTCCACAGGTCGGCGACGACCAATCGGTGAAGCCTCTACCCGTGCACAGGCGGGTAGCCTGTCTAGGGCGGGCGGGCGGCCGCTGCCCGAGTCCTCCTAACGTGAGGCGTCCCAACCATCCGGACTGATCATCCTCAATAGTAGGAGTACGGCGATAACGTCGGAGGCGGTATAAGTGGTCTCCAAGTCGGGGGTGTAGCGGTCGGTGTAGAAAAATCAGCATCGCTCTCGTGGTCCGACGTGCTATGCATGCGGCGAACACACCGTTCGGAAAGGGTGCGAATCTGACCCGGTGTGTCCACAAGGTTGACGCGCTCCTGGCGTCCAACAGATCGTACCATCTGAAATTCCCAACAAAACATACGGAAATATCGTTAATCTCTATGTTAGCAAACAGCAGACTCCTAATGGCTCTGTAGTGTAGATGATATGCATGTTTAACAGAAAATTTCGGCAGCAATTCCTTTGCTTGCCTACTTTGAGAGAAAATAACAATCCATATCCTTCATGAATTGTCAAAGCGCGATATCTGTTTTAACCACTTATTTGAGTTTGATTATGCTAGGTTACGGTGTTAACTAACCAACCCTAAACATAACTAAAGTTCAAGAATAATTTTAGTAAAAGTTAGCTACGCTTTTATTTAAATTACCCCAGAACTAGTAGTGTTGTTTATGTCGGGTAGTCTAACCATTCCTAACTCTAACCTTAAGCTCTGATACCAAATTGTCACCCCACCGCCCCGGAACTGGCGGAAGCATCGAAGTTGCGGAGGTTGGAGGTGTTGGCGGCGGGTGATCGCGGATTTTTCTCTTAAAAGGGTGTGGACCCGAAACCCTTCCCTTAAAACGTTTTTCTTTCAGTTTTAAGGTTATTACGTGTTTGCAGATTTTAAGACGTCTTACTAGTCCTAAACCTGCACCCGAGACACGTTAGTGGTTTTTTACAGGATATCGCGCGTAAAACAAATGAAGCAGGAAAATAAAGATACAAGCCGAGGAAGTTCCGCCCTCTGCGTAGGGTCGGAAACTCCCACAAAATATACAAACCGAAAGTATGAATGTACTAATGTAACTACATGCACTACTTCTACGAGCCGAGCCACGGTGCGGAATTATACCTCGCAACTAGGCGCTGCTGCTGCTAAACACACACACAGAGAAGAACGTCGGACTTAACGAGAAAGATAACAACACGAAGGGA
This sequence comes from Stellera chamaejasme, assembly GCA_024586325.1. Classification (NCBI taxonomy): domain Eukaryota; kingdom Viridiplantae; phylum Streptophyta; class Magnoliopsida; order Malvales; family Thymelaeaceae; genus Stellera; species Stellera chamaejasme. The sequence continues at coordinate 31,567,960 of CM044981.1, forward strand.
TTTTAACGAGAAATTCCCCAAACACAAATATACCTCAAAATAACGAAGTGCGAGCGAGCACCGCGGAAATCTAGTCCGCAGTCGTTTGCCCGGATCCCCGAAAATATTGTAAACATGGGGGTGAGTTCTCGAAAGAACCCGTAAGGGGGTAGGTACGAAAAGGTCAAACCAAAAGTTTGAAAACGTTTTTACTGCACAAAGGGTTAGCGTGCAATGTTCTAGCGAAATAGCAACCCTAATAAATGCTATGATATGCGAAACATGATGCTCGAAGTCCCGTCGGATGGGTTAACGAGGTAAGCCCATACAAGTGGTCCCGACCAGCGGCCTCTACGGCGGCTTGTTAAGCTCACGCCGATTATCGGGATCGAAACCGCTTGGTACCGGCGAAAGGCGTACGACCCTAAGCATCACGAAGCGGCGAAGCCGGTACAGAACAAATAATGGGTCCGTTGTCGACCCCCGATATGCAGATCCGATATAGCAGAAGTCCAGAAACAGAAAACCCTGAAAACCGCTACGTACCAGTAACTAGTCCCGGGAGTCACTGGGCCCCACCCTCGACCCGAGTACTAGCCCTTAACTAACCTAATACACATTTAATGCGCATTAAGAAAGTTAAACCCCTTACCTTGACAGAAATCGGATATCTCTGTGGCCCCACGCGCACTGCGGTATCCCGGAAGGCAGATTTAATCTGCCAGAATCAGAGACATACGAATAACTTTAGTTATTTCACTAAAGTTTCAAGTGTTGGGAATTTATTCTTAATTACACCCTAAGTCCTCGAACTTTTCAGAACTTGCAAAAGTACCCCAATTTTCACAATTCTAGCAACTTCCTTCCATTAAAAACAAGTTTACACTTTTACCCAAACTTTTCCATATTACACACTTTGGTCCTCCAATTTCCATAAAAGGTCAACTTTACCGGTTTGGTCAACTTGGTCAAAAAGTCAACCTTTATCCATTCTTTCCCAAATTTCGACCCAAGCCCATATTTTCGGCCCAACTTCCATCTCAACCCAAATCTTTTCTAAACTTCACACTTTAGTCACTTTCTTTTAATCCTTCATGTTAAACCATTTTTAACATGTTTTAACCAACTTTTCATCACCAAAACACTATTCACAGCAAACAAAATTTTCTTCCAAATCCTTGGTTTTCGGTTTTCCTTCCAATCTTCACCCAAACTTTAAAACTTAACACTTCCATGCATAAACCTTTATATACTTCCATTTTTCAACACTTTAACACATAAATCTTCAACAAAACATCATCAATCACACAAGCTTATTTTCGGCCCTAAGTAGATCAACAAGAAACTCATGCTTTCTCATGCTCAACACAACACAACATACTTTCTTCATAAACATGCTTCCAAATCTTTCCATAAATTCAAAGATCACCTTACCTTTGCAAGATGACTTGAGAGATTGTCCAAATCTCTTCTCAAAATTTCGACCAACCTAAGAAAAGAGGGAAAGATAGGTTATTTTCAAAGTTCTTTTCCATAGAACTTAAACACACAACTAAGTAGTGTCCTTACCACTTAGATCTCTTCAAGAACTTGATGTTTGTACACTTGATCCTTGATGAACACTTGAAGAAAATCCCTTCCAAGAAGCTCCTCTAAAATCGGCCTTGACAAGAAAAGAAGGAAAGAATTAGTGCTTGAAGTTGAACACTAATCATCTTTGATTAGTGATGAACAAACACCATTACCTTGCTTAATCTTCCTTGATTAAGGATCTAGGAGAGGATTAGTTCTTGATTAGTGAAGAACACTCAAGAACACTTGAAGAACACTCAAGAACACAAGCAAAGTTCATGAGGAGAGAGAGAGAAAAGAGAGAAAGCTTTCTTTCAATTTTTACAAGACTTGAATTGTGAGTAAGAAATGAAAATGAAATTTTAGGCAAAAATGAGAGAGAATTCGGCCCAAATGGTGAGGGAAGAGAGAGATGTGTGATTATGACACAAGCATGATGAATGTGTAAGAGAGGTATGGGCATAAGGAAGCCTTTCTACTCCATCTTCCATTATTGCCTCTTTTCTTCCTATTTCTTTCCTTTTAATCCTTTTCCCATAAAACAAAATAAATGGGCTAACAAAATCTGAAAAATAGAAGTCTCAAATGGGCTTAATTTCCAAGAATTTTCGGAAGCCCAAAGATAGCCCAACCGCATTCTTCTTCAACCTTCTCCAATTACACTTGGCAGATTTTGTACCAACTTGTAAAAATAAACTTCACCAAACCACCAGCCCTAAAATCATGAAAATTTACATGAAGGTAGCCCTGTGTGTCTAGTTTAAGTAGAAATTTACAGATCTCGATTTGGATTCCTGTAAAATTTACTAAAAATGTTTGACTGAACACTGGTCAAACCGATCTTTTGGAACTTCGAATTTTTTCCAAAATTAACAGTTATCACCGAAAATCGTCCGACACTTGTAACACTTATAAACAACACCAAAATCCCATCCAACATTGAATTTTGATAAATTATCATATCCCAATGTTATTCCGATAATTTACAGACTTCGAAATTCCGGTCGACACTCGCCGGAACGTTACAGAATGTCGGGGTGGGTGTAACACCAATCCATTAGTGATCCATTGCAAGAGGATCCAATATAATACCTAGCATTGTTTGATCTAGTAATCAAAAGGTTCTAGGTTCCATTTTCCTTTTCCAGGCATTTTCAAGGGCATTGCCTCACCTCGTAGTGAGGAGGTTCCCTTGGCCGACTTTGTGTTCTTCGTTTTCCCCCTCTGTTTTTGTTTCCACTTCGCTGGAAACCGCCTCCATCGAGCTAGATCCGAGCTCATGATCATACAACCCCGGTGTGATCACATCACTTTTTAACCGCTTGTGTGAAAAAATTTGAAAGAAGCAAGTGGATTAATTGGAATTTCGTTAATTTCTTGTTAATTCACATAGAAGAAATAGGACAAGTTAAATCATACTAGCTTCTCTAGGTGGTTACTTGGAATAAATAATTCGATAATTGTTCTTCATGCTAGTTCTAGGTTGATTAGAAATTGTTTTTCAATGTCTAGTTGCTTGGAATTAAAGAATTAATTAATCGCTTGTTCTGATTAATTTATAATTCAACTAATTGGGTTCTTTCTAACTTTAGGTGGAATCCGGTTTATTTGCTTGACTTAAAGAAATATGTGTTTTTATGATCAACCATATGTTTTGAGTAGATAATCAACCCTAGGCTGAGCGTTTTTAGTATTTGATAAATTTGCTTTAATTTGTAGTTGATTACTTTTAGCATTTGATTTAACAAAACTCCCCAACTTTTTATTTGTGGTACTCAGACTCATGTGAAATGGGACATTATGCCCGGAGTCCCATGTTCGAGTCCTGGGGAAGGCATGAAACTCGTAATCGGGTACGAGAAGTCTGTGAGTTAGGGATGCAGGGAACGCCAGTTGGACTGGTATGCCAACCTGGTCTCTAACAAAAAAATGACATGCATGTGTATACACCTACATTGCCAGCCAAGAAAACCTCAGATTACCTATGTGCGGGATCTAGGAGATACTCCGAGATCAGAAGATTCCCACAAGTACCGCTGTTGCTGCTAACACACCAACATAAGAGAGAAGTCAGTTAACTGTAAACCCATATGCTATACTTAGCATAAAATCAGAAGTCTGAAACACAGACTGTAACCTCTACCTAGACTACCCACAAAACTTAACAGAAGTTCCGTGTCGGAATAGCAGATACCTGATCTCAAAACAGAAAGCACCACGGAACTCTAGTCCGCTGCCTGCTTGTCAGGTAACCCTGAAATGTGGTAAACAGAAGGGGTGAGTCCTCAGGAGGACCCAAGAAGGGCTGAGGTAAGATACAGTTTGCATAAAGTGCTAAGTGCGCAGTACCTGCAAAACCAAGAAAACACAAAACGCAAGCATATATATATAAGTGGTACTCAGACTCATGTGAAATGGGACATTAAGCCCGGAGTCCCATGTTCGAGTCCTGGGGAAGGCATAAAACTCGTAACCGGGTACGAGAAGTCCGTGAGTTATGAGACGCATGGGGACGCCAGTTGGACTAGTATGCCACCCATGGTCTCTAACAAAAAAAGCGCCTTTTTTTGTTAGAGACCAAGTTGGCATACCAGTTGATACGATCACGGGGACGACGGACGCGAACCCGCGCGATCGCTGGAAGTGCGGATCTAGCTCGAAGGAGTCGCAAGAACAGGGAGGGATAAAATCGGCCTCAGACACCTCCCAACTACGAGGTTGGGCAATATCTGAGATAATGTATGGGGAAGATGGAAGATCTAATACCTCTTAACTACGAGATTAAGCAATACTTGATATTAAACTCGATGATAAACACCAAGGGGGATGACGGAAGGTAGCAAGGGGTGAGAACCAAAGCTTGAGGAAATAAACCTCTCAAGCGTTTTTACTATGTTCTAGGTTACAAAAGGAGTCTGTTATCCCTTTTATAGGAGAGAAGGGAACAGTCTCTTACATATGCGCATGTATGCCAAAAGCATAAAGTGCTTTTGCATGCATGTCATCCTACAAGGTAAAAAGGTAAAAGCTAACCTAAAAAGGTATAAAGTAAATGTTTGTACTCCTAAGTATCTTCAGTAAATGGAGGGAGTGTTCCGGATTGGTTGGGAATGGTTGGCTGAATTGTTGAGCATAGGTGGCTTCGTTTCAGGGCTTTGCCTGAACTGGAAGGCCTCGCACTGAAGGCTTCGCCTTCGCCTGGAGGTTTCGTAGAGATGGCTTCGCCTTAAGGCTTCGCCTTAAGGCCTCGCCTTCGCCTGGAGGCTTCGGAGAAATGGCTTCGCCCAAAGGCTTTGCCTTCGTCTGGAGGCTTTGCAGAGATGGCTTCGCCTTCGCCTTGACGCTTCTTATGAGGAAAGCCTAGCCTTCGCGCCTGAACTGGAAGGCCTCACGCTGAAGGCTTCGCCCTCGCCTGGAGGCTTCGCAGAGATGGCTTCGCCTAAAGGCTTCGCCATCGCCTGGAAGCTTCGCATGGAGGTCTTGCCTTCACTTTGAAGACTTCACGTTGGAAATTCTTGCATGAGGGTTTCGCCTTGAGGCTTCGCAGGAACGGCTTCGCCTGAGGGCTTCGCCATCACCTGGACGCGTTCGTATGATGAAGCCTAGCCCTCGCCTTGAGGCTTCGCAGGAACGGCTTCGCCTGAGGGCTTCGCCATCGCCTGGACGCCTTCGCATGATGAAGCCTAGCCTATGCCTTGAGGCTTCGCATGGAGCTCTCGCGTGGAGGCGTTGCCTTCTCCTGGTCAGGTGATCGCCCGAACCATGGATTAGGCCGCCTGGGCCTCTAAACCTCCTCTCCAAAAGGGGTGCTCCGAGCTTCATTCACCTTCCTCTTCGATCTTTGACACTTTGTTGTTGCTTGGGGATCCCATGATCACATCATTCCCTCCCTCTTAAAAAGATTCGTCCTCGAATCTAAAGGGGGAAATTCGTACAAACGAAAACAAGCACAACAAACTTTGCAGAACATTAGGGGTTAGTGAATGAATGCCCATCAATTGGAGACTTGGGGGGGTCACGGTGACGATGCACATAAATGCGGGAGCATAATAACTCCAATATGCATCGTGAACATGAACAAAAGTCTATAAAAGTTTATGACATGCTTCCTAGAGTATTCTATGCAATCAACAAGGAATTTATACTCAAGGAAGCATGCGGTCTAAAAATTGCAGACCTTTGTTCATGGAGAGGGGGTGGGTCAAAGGAAGCATTTACTTTGCAAACCAAATGCACATGCGCTTCCCAAGACAAAGATTGAAAAACTAAGCTAGTCATAGAAGAAACGTCAAAGTGTGAAACACCAAGACTAGCCTTAGCATAAATAAGAGGTAAGGAGATGGACAATCCGCCCTTTCTCTTCATCTCGCCCATAAACATGGTTTCAGTTTTAATTTTCCTAAGATGCTCATGTTTACTAAAGAATGGCATGGCTGTGTCGCATGGGGTGAAATAATCTTTCTTAAGCTCATGCATTTTAAGCATACTAAACATGGCATCTCCCTTCAAATCGTAACAAACAAGCATGGATGCATTCGCATGTATCCCTGGATCAAAATTGAGCCTAGGCCATTCATTCTCATCATCTAATTGTAAGAAATCAGAATCATGCGTTGAAGAGAATGCTTGACTAGGGGTAGGGGACATGGGGTATGCATCATGCGCATACATCTCATCATGGTAATAATTATGCTCATCCGAAGGATAATTCTCATAGGTTTCGGATACCTCAAATGATGAATGAGATGCATGTTCATGGCTATCGCATTCAAGAGTTTCATCATATAAAGAAGAGAAATCATCAAATGTTATGGATTTAGACTCATCAATCTCTTTACATCCTAACTCATGCTCTTGAATGGCATACCAATTATCATCGCATGGGAAAGTGCAAGTGTCATCACATGAAAATGGATAATGTTTAAATTCATTCATGCACTTGTCACTTTCAACATGCTCATTGTTATTAAGGGTAGTTCCATATATGTATTCGAACAATGGATGTGGGGGATGTATGCTTTCAGATTCATCACCCATGTTCGAAGCATGCAAACTTAAGGAAGCCATGGATTCGCACTCAGACGCATACTCTTCACTGCTAGGAGAAAGAGACAAGTTACCTTTTCCCAAGTTAGGGAAGTGTAGGTCCTCTTCGCATGTTTTCTCTTCTTCCAGCAATGGTGTGGCCTCTTCCTCAAGTGTGGGCTCGGTTAGAACTCCCAAGTGAGCTCTTTCTTTTTCCAAAGCCATGGCGCCTTCGCCATCTTCAAGCCTTCGCGCATCCGCGGTCTCTTCATCTTTCTGCGCAAACAAAGAAGAACAACAGGGTTGAGAAGATGAAGTTGTTAGTTCTTCTTGGAGTTTGGTTGAAGGCCCGGGTGCATCATTCTTTTCACTCATTTGGCTTTGAGAGCTCTTTCCTTTCTTCTCTCTTCTTTTCTTTTCTTTTTCTCTCTCTCATACTCAATGTACTCATTCTTGAGTCTTTCAATCATCTGAGAGATTTCTTCACTTAGACTTTGGTGAGGGTTTGGATTTGGGGTGTGGGCTTGGGTTGCGCAAGCACTGGGTTGTGGGGTGTGCAGCTCGACCAAGGGGGTTTGTGGCGATGGGGGCTTCACCTCCTCTCAATGGAGGGACTGGGTTCGCTTTGGGGCGAAGACCCTTCGAGTGGATTTTGGTGGCGGAGACGGGCGGAGGTACTAGGTGTAGTGCGCAAGGGGGATCTTGTTTGGGGGTGGTATGGAGAGGGTGGCTCTTCCCGAGGGGAACCATATCTCTGCCATAGAACTCTCTTCAATCTACTCTAAGTCCGAATGGGGGGTTCGCAACATTGCTCTTGTTGAGCGAACTCTTGGCGACACCATCTTCTCGCTTCTCCTTTTAGACTCCTTATGGCGAGGTCTATCCTTTCTTCTTTAGTAAATTGGTGATACCAAAAGTGGTACTCCAATTCCTCCATCCAATGCCATAAGTCATCTTCAAGTTGGTGTCTTCCCATCGGTGTATGGAACCCAAAGAAATATATATTTTCTTCTTCCATGGGTTCGCCTGCACACTTAGACAATAAAGTTAGTACCGCTCAATCTCCTCACATGTTTAGGCCTCTCCTTTCGCAAAGGGGTCTGTCCTTTCGCGAAGGGGTCACACTCGGCTTTCCCTCTTTCCTCTTGCTCGTAGCTCTCAAAGCTTGCTCTTTAGTGCCAAACCCAAAAATGAATACCACAAGATAACCTCTAGCATGCAAAAATCATTTGAGCAATGAAGTACTAGTTACTTGAAGCAAGCTAGGTTAAAATGGAGGGGGGGTTTCTTTGGCAGCAAATACACAAAAGGTATGAAAGAAGATTTTGGCGCACAAACACCTTTTGGTTCAAATTTGAAATCAAAATTTAGATCAAGGTCACTATTCATATGAGTTTTGGTATGAACTTTGTATGAACACCATATGAACACCAAGAATAATAAGAACACAGATTTGATTTCTTCAATGCTTTAAACAACCAATCTTTGGTACACCACTTTCCTTTTCACTTTTCAACTACAACCTCACTCTTTTACGCATAAAAACCTTCGCACATTGCGGTTTTGGATATAAACTGAGATTCGCAACTATGGAAAAACTCGCAACTGCGTTCTGTTCTTCTTCTTCTTCTTCTCTGTCTCTCTTTTTTTGACTTTTTGAATTTATGAAGTTGCTTAAACACAACAACAACTTCTAACACAGAAACTACACAATAGATTAACAAAAACAAATGCGGATGGTGGGGTACAGAAATGGGCCGAATATAACACGGTTTTAAAACACAAAAACTGTCACCACACGCCACCCGAACCCGGTTGCGGAGACGGGGGCGCCGGGACGTCGGAAGCGGAAGCCGGAAAATACAAGATGGCAGGTCCACCGAGACCCGCCGCGCGTAGCGGACCCAGAAAAACGAAGCGATTGCGGAAGCGACTTGAACATTTTCATACATATAACTAAAATAAAATCAAAACATGCAATTCATGCATTAGCAACAGAGTAAGCCCCGCCCTCCGTGGACGAGTGCTTACGCACCAAAACATAGATGCATACAGAGTTCACAGAACCTAAAGTATCTAGCAAGCGCCAAGCGCTGAGAACAGATACAGAACAGAATATATGAATATATACAGAAATACAATCATCACAGCAAACCAGAAGATATGCACATGCAGCTACAGAGCCAAGCCTAGGACTAAGCATCAAATACCTCGCGCGGGATTCAGATCCAAAAGACAATCCCGGGCCGCAAGGTGAAGCTGCTGCAAAGCACAACCGAGGTAGAACCTCACGGAACCCTACTCCGCAGGCCGCTTATCAGGTCTACCTGAAACCCAAAAACAGAACCCAAAAAGGGTGAGTCCTAAAAGGACCCCGTAAGGGATTTGGGGTAAGATAAGCATATGTAACCCTGCAAAACAGAAAGATAGTAATACACAGAATATGTGCAACAGAACACAGAACATCGTGCATGTAATAAAAACAGATCAGAATATCAAGGATGTGCGATACTAAATCGCCATAAACCCTTATAACAAATCGAACGACAGCCTCCTCTAAGGGAGTCGAAGCCGAAGCTATTACGAAGCATGGTGCACCAGTGGGGTAGCGAACCCACAACCGCCGTAGGGTTAATGCACAAAGTATGCCACAAGGCATACACCTACAAACGTAGGGTTAATGCACAGGGTATGCTACAAGGCATACACCTACGAGATCACGTAACTTACCTTAAAGCGAAATTTCAAATACCCGCAAAATGTAAGTGCTACAATACATACACCTACAGGACTACGTAATATGCTCTAGGCATATAATACCGAAATACCTGCAGTAATGTAAATGAAACTAAACATACACCTATCTTACCAAAAATAGCGTAACCAAACCCTTACCGCACAATTCCGAGTAGTTGACCGATTCGGACAATTTCCAATCCGCAACCCGAAACCCGGAAACCTTTCTTTTCAACCTTCAACCTCGAATCTGTCAATTCAAGCTGAATTATCAACTTTACCAACCACTCTACCAAACTACACCCCCGACCCAAAACCGAAAATCCGGCAGAAATTCGGTAAAATTCCAGATTTCCACAGAAAATTCAGAATTCAGAACCGACTTAGACAATGCAAGATTATACATTGACAAACACAATTCAACAAGCAAAACTGATCAAATCCAGCAATTCATCAACAAAAGAATCCATCAAAAATTCGCCATAATTCCTCCTTCACCGGGAGATTTTTCCGACGATCGACAACACATTCCCGCATCCTAACCACCCAATATCAACATATATTAATCACCCAACCATCCAACGGTTCAATTTCATCACACACATATGAGAAATTCGGCCTAAATGGGATTTTTCACCCGGGTTGTGTTTCCGACGATCCAACGTTATTTCCTAATCCTTACCTACCCAACATCAACATATATGAACCACTCAACGATCCAACGGTTCAATTCCATCAAATTTCAGATCAAAGTCAAGAACACTAACTTTCCAATCTTGCCAAAAACTCAACAGAATCGAACCATACCTCGAGACAGACGTAGTACTCGAGCCACCGATCAACTTCCCAGATGAACTCTCGAGCCAAGGAGCAACTTAGACCATGGATTTGAAGCTTGAAAGGAAGCAACAATGGTGGTAGAGTGAGAGAGAAGAGTTCGGCCAAGGGAAGAAGAAGAAGAAGCTGCGTATGATTTCATTTTCTTTCCCAAATACTACTTATTAATATAAGTAGACATGTGCCAAGCACATGCTTTCTTTTATGACATCATCATGATGTCACACACACACACACACACATGCTGCCGAAAATGGGCTGCTGCTGTACCCATGCTGATTTCTTTTTAATTTGCACCCATTTGCAAATTAACTCCCAATTTTTCCGAAAGTTCCAATTCTTTTTGCCCAAAAATAATTACCGAATTCCAAAATTAACGAAACTTGGACACAACCTTCAGAATATTATAACATTCACAGAACATTTTTCAGAAATTCATTTACCTTTCCGGAGTGTCCTACCGAGCTCACTGAACCCGAACCAAAACCCGACGTGCGAGCGTGTCAACCCCATAGCCGTCAGAAAATTTCCATCCCGAGCCCTGGGATTCCCGTCCCGAGCCCCGGGAGTCGCCCGGAACCGAACGTCCCGCCCCAAATATTAAACTCTACAACCACCTCCGGGACGTCTCCACGACTCCAAAACTGCAAACGGCTTCCCAAACTGAGGTCTCAAGAGTGCTACCGAGCCCGCTATACGTCCCGAGGCGACCCCGACAACCCCCCGGCGCCAGAAAAATATTTTCGGCGGAAACGTCCGGGGGACCCACACGACCTCAAATACGGAAGGGTTCGCCAAAATGATACTCGGATAGGGCTCGGGAGCCGCCTGAACGCCGAAAAACGTGACCCGCAGGCTAAAACCACCCGGTCGCAACCCGCTCGGGGTGACCGTAACAAAAACAAATCTTTCTTCAAGTGGAAGGTAAATGTTTTACCTTGAAGAAATCACACACAACTCCAACAAGCGATTCGGCTCTGATACCACTTGATACGATCACGGGGACGACAGATGCGAACCCGCGCGATCGCTGGAAGCGCGGATCTAGCTCGAAGGAGTCGCAAGAACAGGGAGGGATAAAATCGGCCTCAGACACCTCCCAACTACGAGGTTGGGCAATATCTGAGATAATGCCTGGGGAAGATGGAAGATCTAGCACCTCTTAACTACGAGATTAAGCAATACTAGATATTAAACTCGATGATAAACACCAAGGGGGATGGCGGAAGGTAGCAAGGGGTGAGAACCAAAGCTTGAGGAAATAAACCTCTCAAGCGTTTTTACTATGTTCTAGGTTACAAAATGAGTATGTTATCCCTTTTATAGGAGAGAAGGGAACAGTCTCTTACATATGCGCATGCATGCCAAAAGCATAAAGTGTCACAGCCACCCCGCCCGGTTGCGGAGACGGAGCCGGCCGCGACGTCGGGAACAGTAATTACGGCGGAAAGCGCGGCAGCGGAGCATCGAGCTCAAATACAAAATAATCAAGTGGCAACTAGCAACCTAGATAATCGTACAAGGCAAGCATGCTTTACAATCCAACTTCTACCATATGTATAGTGTTAATTTTAGGATCGTCTTTAACATGCTTCTCATGTTCGCATTCATCAATACCGAAGAAGGGATTAAGAGTATGTACCTTTCTTCTGGACGCAGCTTAAGAATCTTAGAGATTCTTGCTCCTTGTTGATGTAGAAGACTCGGCCTGGGGAACACCTTAAGGGCGGCTTGAAGATGATTCGTCTCCAAGGTGAGTTCCACTCACAATGCTCCTAGAATGCCTTCTAGTTTCGCAAGAGGAAGTATGAAGAGAGAAGAGAGAACCAATGCTGGTTGTGGGATGGATAGAAATGGCGCATCCTCCCTCTATTTATAGAGGAGGATGGGCTGCCAATGAGAGGGCACAATGCCCTTTCATTTGCGAAATAACATGTCCCTAGGACCAAGGGCTGCAACCAATGCCCCTTGGTCCATGAGACATGTCTCATGCCTTTTGCCTTTTCAATTAAGTAATTAATTAGAAAAGGAATAAATAAATAATTGTGTCTAATAGGAAATTAATTAACTAATTAATTAATTATCCAAATATGGTGAAGAGGTAAGGGAGGTGACCCATGCCCTTGCCCATTCGGCCATGGGACATGAGACATGTCCCTTTGGCCGAATGGTGCAAGGCATGGGGTGCACCCCTTTGCCTAGAGGCACCTAGGGCGAAGGGGCACTCACACCCCTAGGCCCATGGCCAAATGGGTGTAAGGCCACCTTAGGGTGCCCTTTCGGCACCCAAGGGTGCTACGCACCCTTCGGCCTAAGCCGAAGGTGTGCTTGGCCCTCTCCGACACCTTTTCACCAATTTACGCACCTTTCCGCCAAGAGACACGTCTCTTCGCCAAAAGGTGCCTAGACACATTTGTACCAAGCTCACATAGAGCTAGTCCAAGACATATTAAATCATCCATTGAGCTCCTTGAGCTCATATCAGCTCACTAAGAGCAGATACACATCTCTCTAGCTCAAACACTCAGATTGAGTGAGTTGAGCTGTGCTTAGCTACTTTAGCTAGCCCAGGTCATCTTGGTGCGCAAGAATTCCAACAAACTCCCACTCGCACCAATGATGATCTTTGAGCACAAGCTCCCACTCGAATAAAACACTTCCTCATACTAAACCAAACACTTTCGGTAAACTATATAAAAGGAGTTGTGAGTGCGACCTTAAGGCATCCACACCGTACCTCTTCCATTGGGGTTGTTAGACTCTCAAATGGAAGATTGTCCTCTCAAACTCACTTGAACACTTCAAGTGTTTGTGTGTTATTCAAATTTTCTTGAACTTAACAAGACATGCTTGAACATCTTCAAGCTTTCCTTGAACTACTTCAAGTAGTGCCTTTAGAACCCCAAGACATATGGCACGTATTCTTAACCACAGTCAGTCTCTTTCATTTTAATGATGACTGTGTTAAGTGTCGAGTAGTCTTTAATTCGTATTATCCCCAATTCAGACCTTATCATGTTGTACCAATGCAACATGTGAGCTCAAAGGTTGAATTTAGGACTCACGTACCAAGTTTCACTTGTCTTTCCTTTACACTCTACCGCTTAATGATCCATATAGATTTAGTTACCCAAAAGGAGGATACTCCAGCCGCATTCATCTGCGACCTTCGACAACCAATCAAAGTAACTTTGTCAATGTGAATCATTAACAGCGAGTTAAAGTGATTAAGGGTCCAATCGAAGAATTCTCACACTACGCAAGGTTAGAGACAACTTGCTTAAATTCTTCTTTTGGTCGAATTTCATGGTCATAGGATCTTTGCAACATACTTACAAAGATTCTATTAACACTTCTTAGGGTGTTTTACAAACACCACTCCCACTTGGAGTGATATCACTTAGAATGAGGGTGTGTCATTTCTCCCTCTTAAAACACCTCGAGTGTGCTCCTTCTAACATCTAATAGGAGGACATGTCACAAGCCATGAAATGTCTGTGCAAGCCCGAGCTTACACTCACACATAGGCTAGAATGTATCAGTGTCATACAAAATCAGTGCAGAGCACCTCATCTTGATTATTCAAATCAAGGCGACATAAAAGTATACCAAAGTGTCATGTGTTGTAACATGACTCCCACTCAATAGAGTAACTTTGCATGTCATATGTTTCTCGAAGAAACAACACACTATTGAGCCTTTGGTAGTCTCATCCTTGGTCTACTTAAGATCAAGGGCGAATGACTTGGTGTGAGAAAGTCATTTTCAATGCCTATGGTGGACATGTTCATTTTGTTCATTGTGTGTTATTAATGGAACCAAGTAAATGACATCAAGTAACGTCTTTATTGATCATCATTATACATATATACATGTGTGACACCAAAGTGGTGAAAGTCATACAACAATTAGTATATTTACAATCTCCTAAGACCCATTGCTCGGACATGACGAGCAAACACAATGGGTGGCAATGGCTTAGTGAGAGGATCTGCCACCATAAGGTCTGTTGAGATGTATTCAATTCTGACTTCACCTTCTTCAACTGCATCTCGAACGAAATTATATTTCATGCTAATGTGTTTGGTTTTTCCATGATACTTGGGGTCCTTGGTGTAGGCCATAGCTGCCATACTATCACAGCCGAGGCACAAGAAACGAATTCTGCCTCCATGGTTGATAAGGCTGCAGTGTTTGTTTCTTACTACACCAAGTAGTGGCGCCCCCATTTAGCAAGAAAATATAACCACTTGTAGATTTGCTAGAATCTCTATCTCCTCCCCAATCGGCATCGGAGTAGCCGTGTAAACCAAGGGTTTTTCCTTGATAACATAGCCAATAACCCTTAGTACCTTTAAGGTATCTAAGGATCCTCTTGACATTCTTCCAATGCTCCATGCCAGGGTTTGAAGAATATCTAGCAAGTAAACCGACCGCTTGACTTATGTCTGGCCGTGTACAAATCATGGCGTACAAGATGGCCGTGTACAAATCATGGCGTACAAAACGGATCATGGCGTACAAGATGGACACACAAGAAAATCATGGCGTACAAAACGGATCATGGCGTACAAGATGTGAACGGATCATTGAAATGATGGCGTACAAGATGGACACACAAGAAAATACAAATCATGGCGTACAAGATGGCCGTGTACAAATCATGGCGTACAAGAATATCTAGCAAGTAAACCGACCGCTTCGACAAGTACCCGTGGCCTCTCCAACCATACGGCTCTCTAAACTTGATACCGCTTTCAACTTGAGATCAAAGATGGACACACAAGAAAATACAAACAAAACTCTAGTAAAACCGCAACTTGAAGCTCAAGAAAATGTCTAGTTACTTGAAACTAGTCTGCTTTGGGAGATTAGAGTTGGGTTTGGGGTTCGAAAGAAATAGGCAGGAAGATTTGAAAAGGCTTTTACAGTCACAAACACTTTTGTTTTAGTTCTGACAAGATGATGTGATCACGGTGGTTCACCGATCACAACGGGAGGATCTAGCTCAAAGGAGATGGCTTCCGGCAAGAACGGAAACGAAGAACAGAGGAAGAACAAGGGAACAAAGTCGGCCAAGGGAACCTCCTCACTACGGGGTGAGGCAATGCCCTTGAAAATGCATGGGAAAGGAGATGGGATCTAGCACCTCTTGACTACAAGGTCAAGCAATACTAGATATTATGCTTGGATCCTCTTGCCTGGATCACTAGGGAAAATGGAAATGCAAGATTGGAGAACACAAAAGCCAACAACTTCCCGGAAGTGTTTTCAGCCGAATTCTTGAATTCAATAATATGTTCTCCTTACAATGACGCTGCTCTTAGCTTATATAGTGGGGAGGTGGGAACAGTAAGTCGGTTGAGATTGCGTGCGTGCAGAGTGAAAAGCTTCTAAAAAGGTAAAAAAAAAGGAAAAAGTTATCCTAAAAAGCGTTCACATGTCTTTTCTCTGTAAAGAAAAGGAGTTTCATTCCCGAGTTGTTGCAGGTGAAAAGGAACGCTTTGTTGTCAGAAGTGGTCGGTTTTTCTCTCTATGATTGAGGGTTTCGCAGGATAGCCTTCGCCAAGTGCCTTTGCGGGAATGCCTCCGCCTAGGCCTTTCACAGGGACGTTTGTCTGAGGTCTTCGCCCTGGCCTAGTGTCCGCGTACCAAGGCCTTAGTACTCTCTTCCTCAAGGATGCTTAGGCTTAAGACTCCTGAGGGCCTCGCATCTTCTTCGTCCAAAATGATGCCAAGGTGGCGAAGCTGCAAGGCCTTCGCTCGAGATTCCTCTTGGTCATCTTGGGCCATGAGTTTCATGAAGGCATTGAGGTTTGCTTGAACTTGCTTGACGAGCCACAGTTATGGGTCCGCCAACGCCTTGGAGCGGATCTGTGGGTGTGCGCGCTTGTGAGGGCGAGCTTGGTTGAACTTGAGGGCCGTTGGGGCGATGTCCTCATCATACTCTCCCTCTTGAAAGAATCCGTCCGCGGATTCTTAAATTCTTCTTGTCCTTCAAAAGGAGCCAAATCACATACGTTAAAGGTTGCATGCACATTATAAGATCCATCACAGGTAAATCTAGTACATAGGCGTTATCACCGATTTTCTTAGTGATCCGGAAGGGGCCATCGCCTCTTGGTGCAAGTTTGTTTTTCCTAGCCTGGGGAAAACGATCCTTCCTCAAATGTAACCATACCCAATCCCCTACCTGGAAACTTCTAAATTTTCTGCCCTTATTAACCCTTCTGGCATAAGTTTCATTAATTCGCTCAAGTTGTTTGTGAACCTTAGTATGCAAGTCCTTCATTCGTTGGGCCTTTTCTTTCCCATCTATATCCACCTGCTCAGCATAGTCTAATGCAACTAAATCCAATGGGGTAAGGGGGTTAAAACCATACACAACCTCAAAGGGACTGTGGGAAGTAGAGGAATGGTAAGCCCTGTTATATGCAAATTCCACATGGGGTAGGCATTTCTCCCACTCTTTTAGATTCTTCCTAAGGAGGGTCCGTAGGATAGTGGTGAGAGTCCTGTTGGTCACCTCGGTTTGGCCATCAGTTTGAGGGTGACTCGAGGTTGAGTACATTAAACTAGTGCCTAATCTAGACCAAAGGGTTCGCGAAATGACTTAGGAACCGCGAATCCCTATCACTGACGATGGACCGCGGAAGACCATGGTATTTCACAATGTTTCTAAAGAATAAATCAGCTACATGCGATGCATCTTCAGTTTTATGGCAGGGAATGAAATGTGCCATTTTTGAAAACCTATCCACTACCACAAAAATAGCATCGTGACCATGCGATGTCCTAGGCAGACCACTTATAAAGTCCATGCTTATATCGACCCAAGGAAGGGAAGGTGTAGGGAGAGGAGTGTACTTCCCTTTTGGTTGCAGAGTAGACTTGGCTTGGTGGCATGTGACGCATCTGGCGCAGAACTTGGTGACGTCCTTCTTCAGACCGGGCCAAAAGAAGTTTTCCTTCACTGCTTCAAGCGTCTTTTGAACACCGAAGTGTCCCATGAGACCGCCTCCATGTGCCTCTTTGATGATGACTTCGCGCATTGATCCTTTCGGAATGCACAACCTTTTCAACTTAAACAGAAACCATCAAACACATAATAGCCATTCGACTTCCCTTGGCACGCTTAGCAAATATCTCGCCAAAGTCCGCATCATGCTCATACATCCCTTTTAAGCAGTCAAAACCAACAATCTTAGCGTCAAGAGTTATTAACAGGGTATATCTCCTAGAAAGTGCATCAGCAACAACATTTTCTTTCCCCTTTTTATATTTAATAACATAGGAGAAAGACTCGATGAACTCTACCCACCTGACATGCCTTTTGCTCAAATTTCCTTGCCCTTGAAGGTACTTCAAGGACAAGTGATCCGTATGGATAACAAATTCCCTAGGCAGTAGGTAGTGACTCCACGTTTGCAGGGACCTCACAAGAGCGTACAGCTCTTTGTCGTATGTGGAGTAGTTCAAGGTGGCTCCACTCAACTTCTCGCTAAAGAAGGCAAGGGGGCGGCCTTCTTGGTGCAAGACAAAGACCGATGCCTATACCACCGGCATCGCATTCCACCTCGAATACTTTGTCGAAATTCGGCAAGGCAAGTAGAGGGCATTTGTCAGACGAGATTTCAATTGGTTAAAAGAGTTCTCCTGTGACTGACCCCATGCGAAGGCGACATTTTTCTTAGCTAGCTCATGTAAAGGGGCAGCAATGGAAGAGAAGTCTTTAACAAACCTCCTGTAAAAACTAGCAAGTCCTAGGAAGGATCTTACCTCAGTTAAGGAGTTAGGAGTAGGCCAATCCCGGATGGCACTGATCTTGCTCTCGTCTACCCGGACTCCCTTCGCACCCACTACATATCCAAGGAAGTTAACTTCCTGGGATGCGAAGACACACTTCTCAAATTTGGCATACAGATTTTCTAACCTAAGCGTGTCGAGGACTTGCCTCAAGTGCTCAACATGCTCCTCATGGTTCTTAGAATAAACTAGTATGTCATCAAAGTATACTACCACAAATTTTCCAATTAAACGCCTCAAAACATGATTCATTAGACGCATAAAAGTACTTGGTGCGTTAGATAACCCGAAGGGCATAACGTTCCACTCATATAAACCAATTTTGGTTTTAAAAGCGATTTTCCATTCATCACCTTCCTTCATTCGAATTTGGTGATAGCCACTTCTAAGGTCAATTTTTGAAAACACACATGCACCACTCAATTCGTCAAACATGTCATCAAGTCTAGGTAAAGGGTCCCGATACTTTACAGTGATATAGTTGATTGGGCGACAAACCATGCACAAGCGCCAAGTGCCATCGCTCTTTCTTAAGAGTATGACTGGGACCGCGCATGGCGACAGGCTTTCGCGGATGAACCCCTTGTCTAACAACTCCTGAACTTGCGACTGGATCTCTTTGGATTCTTGGGGATTGGTCCGGTAGGCGGCCTTGTTGGGTAAAGGTGCCCCCGGAAGCAAGTCGATTTGATGCTCGATGCCGCGATAGGGAGGAAGGGATCGCGGCTCATCGAATACCTCGTCGTACTCTTTCAGGACTTCCTGCACATAAAAAGGGAGAGAAGATACATTGTCAAGGGTTAACATGCAATGAGTGGGGATTAGGAGGAAACAAATCTTGTTTCCAAGAAATGCCCTTTTAAAATCCCTTTCTTTAGCCAGGGGAGGGAGGCTCTCTTGTTTTCTCGTGGGCTCACTCAAGGTGTTTCCCATTAATGCACACCCTTTTCCTTCACTCAAGGTTCGTTGAACCTTCTCTCCATTCTCTCTGTTCTCTGCCCTCCCCTTTTCGTTTTCTCTCGGCCTTACTAGCCAGGTGAGTTTGATCCTGATGAGCTTGGGTTGGGGTGAGGGGAAGCGAGTGTAGGGTTTATCGAGGTGAGTGAGGGCATATTTGTTGGCTTTGCCATAATGTATGGCATCCTTGTCATATCGCTGGGGCGGCCCAAGAGAATATGGGTGGCTTGCATTCGCACTACGTCACAAGTGATGGAATCTTCGTACTTGCCGATCTTTATCGGGACTTCCACTTGTTTAACGACCTTCACGAAAGTCCTGTCATCAACCCACCGCAGTTGATACGGCTTGGGATGGGCGATAGTGCGAACCCAGTTCAGCTACCATGTCTTTGCTGGCAGCGTTGACACAGCTCCCGCTATCAATAATGAGACTGCACAGGGCCCCATTCACCATGGCTCGGGATTGGAACAAGTTCTCTCGCTGAGTGCTTTCAGTGTTACTTGGGGAGCTTTGTAGGACCCTCTTGGTGACTAATATAAGACCGTCCATAGGCAGCTCTCCTTCTTCTGCTCCACTCTCGTGATGCTCTTGTTCGGGAAGAACTTCTCCTTCTTCTTCGCTCGACAGGTCCCCATCGGGCCGAATGACCATGGCTCTTCTGTTGGGGCAATCCCTCGCGTAGTGTCCCTTTCCCAAGCACTTAAAGCATTCGATGCTTCTTGACTGTCGAGGGACCTCATAAGCGCTGGCGTTGGGCTTTGACTGAGGTTGGGAGGAAGGTCTTGTGTTGGGGTAGTTTTGGCGAGGGGGGGTGTCGCCGCAGGAGGCGCGTATGGTTTTGGCGGGGCCGCTTTAGTGGAGGGGGGGGGCTTGTGGGTTGGGCCCCGGCGGGGTGTGTGAGCGGGGTAGTAGGAACCCCCGCTCTTCAGCTGGTTTTCTACCGGATGGCCTTGTGCACCAGGTCTTGGTAATCCCGGTAGTCGCACAGCTCAACCGTTTTGGCGATGTCTTCCGTAGGCCATATAAAAATCTGGCCAGTTTAGCTTCTTCGTCCTCTTTGACATTAGCTCTCATCAAGGCCCTCTCAAGGTCCTTCGGTATTCCTCGACGCTGCGATGACCTTGGATCAGGGCGTTGCAGTTTACAGGCACAATCTCTGTCGTAGTAGCTGGGCACAAACCGGTTTTTCATGGCTCGCTTCAGATCCTCCCAAGTGGTGATGGGACGACAGCGGATCCTTGCTCTCTCGTGATGCTCTTGCTCCCACCAGGTGAGGGCATAGTCATGGAATTCAATGACCACGAGTTTTAAGGCTATTGCATCGGTGTACCCCATCATTTCAATGATCCGTTCGGTTTTAGCTACCCACGTGAAGTACTCTTCTGGATCACTGGACCCATAGAAGGGTGGTATATGAAGCTTTATATTGGCGAAAGCTTGTGGGTCCGGAGCTTGTGTCCTACCTCCAAAGTCTTGGTTAAGGCCTCGGTGGACACGTCCTCGCGCCGCTCCCTTGTCCTCGTCGAAGTTCCTGTTGGGATAGACTCGGCCTTGATCCCTATCGGAGAAGACCCTTCTTTTAACAAACTTTGGTGATGGCTCCGCGTAATACTCCTGATCATCACTATCCAAGACGTCAACACCACGATCTACTCTCGTAGAAGTGGTAGGACGGCTGTGAGGGGGGGCCTGCGTCCTCGCCGATGTGGGATCGAATGTGGTATGAGTGACCCCTCCTTGAGCTCGGGATGCATGGGCGTCTTCGTGGGCTTGCGAGTTCTCTGGTTGCTTTCCCGAGCTACCTCTACTCGCGTCGATCGCTCATTCGTCGTAGTGACTTGAGCTCCTAAGTCATCTAGTCTCTGTAAAATCTTTACCAGCGTGCTTTGCGGGGCTAGCTGGGATGGATGAGGTGGAGATGAGTCCGACGAAACCATCTCGTAACACGATCTCGTTGAAAATATGTAGTCAGAAACAGAATCTCACCACTCCCTAAGTGTGTACTCTCACTCTCGTGTTTCTCTCAACGGCTTTATCACTTAAGGCTTTCACAAGCTCTCTAAACTTGATACCGCTTTCAACCTGAGATCAAAGATGGACACACAAGAAAATACAAACAAAACTCTAGTAAAACCGCAACTTGAAGCTCAAGAAAATGTCTAGTTACTTGAAACTAGTCTGCTTTGGGAGATTAGAGTTGAGTTTGGGGTTCGAAAGAAATAGGCAGGAAGATTTGAAAAGGCTTTTACAGTCACAAACACTTTTGTTTTAGTTCTGAAACTTTTGTCAGATCGGGATTACTGTCCACTCTTGTTTTGACAAGAACGCGTACGAACATTCAAGTATTCCCATGTCACATAAACGTGCAGAATACTTTTCTTTTTGTGCTTTGGGACAACTACACAGCTCTTTGGGGTTAAACCCGAAAATTCCTGACTTGTCAGAGACACTTTTTTTTTTTTTTTTTTTTTAAACAACGTTTGGTCTCACTGAGTTCATTGACCAATATTTCTTCAAGCGTAAGAAAGTTTAACAAAGGGTTGATGCTTGAAGGAAACCAAACAAGAAACACAGATACCTCCAGTGAGCGCTTTGGCTCTGATACCACTTGATGTGATCACGGTGGTTCACCGATCACAACGGGAGGATCTAGCTCAAAGGAGATGGCTTCCGGCAAGAACGGAAACGAAGAACAGAGGAAGAACAAGGGAACAAAGTCGGCCAAGGGAACCTCCTCACTACGGGGTGAGGCAATGCCCTTGAAAATGCCTGGGAAAGGAGATGGGATCTAGCACCTCTTGACTACAAGGTCAAGCAATACTAGATATTATGCTTGGATCCTCTTGCCTGGATCACTAGGGAAAATGGAAATGCAAGATTGGAGAACACAAAAGCCAACAACTTCCCGGAAGTGTTTTCAGCCGAATTCTTGAATTCAATAATATGTTCTGCTTACAATGACGCTGCTCTTAGCTTATATAGTCGGTTGAGATTGCGTGCTTGCAGAGTGAAAAGCTTCTAAAAAGGTAAAAAGAAAAAAGTTATCCTAAAAAGCGTTCACATGTCTTTTCTCTGTAAAGAAAAGGAGTTTCATTCCCGAGTTGTTGCGGGTGAAAAGGAACGCTTTGTTGTCGAAGTGGTCGGATTTTCTCTCTATGATTGAGGGTTTCGCAGGATAGCCTTCGCCAAGTGCCTTTGCGGGAATGCCTCCGCCTAGGCCTTTCACAGGGACGTTTGTCTGAGGTCTTCGCCCTGGCCTAGTGTCCGCGTACCAAGGCCTTAGTACTCTCTTCCTCAAGGATGCTTAGGCTTAAGACTCCTGAGGGCCTCGCATCTTCTTCGTCCAAAATGATGCCAAGGTGGCGAAGCTGCAAGGCCTTCGCTCGAGATTCCTCTTGGTCATCTTGGGCCATGAGTTTCATGAAGGCATTGAGGTTTGCTTGAACTTGCTTCAGACGAGCCACAGGTTATGGGTCCGCCAACGCCTTGGAGCGGATCTGTGGGTGTGCGCGCTTGTGAGGGCGAGCTTGGTTGAACTTGAGGGCCGTTTGGGGCGATGTCCTCATCATACTCTCCCTCTTCGAAAGAATCCGTCCGCGGATTCTTAAATTCTTCTTGTCCTTCAAAAGGAGCCAAATCACATACGTTAAAGGTTGCATGCACATTATAAGATCCATCACAGGGTAAATCTAGTACATAGGCGTTATCACCGATTTTCTTAGTGATCTGGAAGGGGCCATCGCCTCTTGGTGCAAGTTTGTTTTTCCTAGCCTGGGGAAAACGATCCTTCCTCAAATGTAACCATACCCAATCCCCTACCTGGAAACTTCTAAATTTTCTGCCCTTATTAACCCTTCTGGCATAAGTTTCATTAATTCGCTCAAGTTGTTTGTGAACCTTAGTATGCAAGTCCTTCATTCGTTGGGCCTTTTCTTTCCCATCTATATCCACCTGCTCAAAGCATAGTCTAATGCAACTAAATCCAATGGGGTAAGAGGTTAAAACCATACACAACCTCAAAGGGACTGTGGGAAGTAGAGGAATGGTAAGCCCTGTTATATGCAAATTCCACATGAGGTAGGCATTTCTCCCACTCTTTTAGATTCTTCCTAAGGAGGGTCCGTAGGATAGTGGTGAGAGTCTGTTGGTCACCTCGGTTTGGCCATCAGTTTGAGGGTGACTCGAGGTTGAGTACATTAAACTAGTGCCTTATCTAGACCAATGGGTTCGCGAGAAATGACTTAGGAACCGCAAATCCCTATCACTGACGATGGACCGCGGTAGACCATGGTATTTCACAATGTTTCTAATGAATAAATCAGCTACATGCGATGCATCTTGATTTTATGGCGGGAATGAAATGTGCCATTTTTGAAAACCTATCCACTACCACAAAAATAGCATCGTGACCATGCGATGTCCTAGGCAGACCACTTATAAAGTCCATGCTTATATCGACCCAAGGAAGGGAAGGTGTAGGGAGAGGAGTGTACTTCCCTTTTGGTTGCAGAGTAGACTTGGCTTGGTGGCATGTGACGCATCTGGCGCAGAACTTGGTGACGTCCTTCTTCTGACCGTGCCAAAAGAAGTTTTCCTTCACGGCTTCAAGCGTCTTTTGAACACCGAAGTGTCCCATGAGACCGCCTCCATGTGCCTCTTTGATGATGACTTCGCGCATTGATCCTTTCGGAACGCACAACCTTTTCAACTTAAACAGGAAACCATCAAACACATAATAGCCATTCTGACTTCCCTTGTCACATTTAGCAAATATCTCGCCAAAGTCCGCATCATGCTCATACATCCCTTTTAAGCAGTCAAAACCAACAATCTTAGCGTCAAGAGTTATTAACAGGGTATATCTCCTAGAAAGTGCATCAGCAACAACATTTTCTTTCCCCTTTTTATATTTAATAACATAGGAGAAAGACTCGATGAACTCTACCCACCTGACATGCCTTTTGCTCAAATTTCCTTGCCCTTGAAGGTACTTCAAGGACAAGTGATCCGTATGGATAACAAATTCCCTAGGCAGTAGGTAGTGACTCCACGTTTGCAGGGACCTCACAAGAGCGTACAGCTCTTTGTCGTATGTGGAGTAGTTCAAGGTGGCTCCACTCAACTTCTCGCTAAAGAAGGCAAGGGGGCGACCTTCTTGGTGCAAGACAGCACCGATGCCTATACCACTGGCATCGCATTCCACCTCGAATACTTTGTCGAAATTCGGCAAGGCAAGTAGAGGGGCATTTGTCAGACGAGATTTCAATTGGTTAAAAGAGTTCTCCTGTGACTGACCCCATGCGAAGGCGACATTTTTCTTAGCTAGCTCATGTAAAGGGGCAGCAATGGAAGAGAAGTCTTTAACAAACCTCCTGTAAAAACTAGCAAGTCCTAGGAAGGATCTTACCTCAGTTAAGGAGTTAGGAGTAGGCCAATCCCGGATGGCACCGATCTTGCTCTCGTCTACCCGGACTCCCTTCGCACCCACTACATATCCAAGGAAGTTAACTTCCGGGATGCGAAGACACACTTCTCAAATTTGGCATACAGTTTTCTAACCTAAGCGTGTCGAGGACTTGCCTCAAGTGCTCAACATGCTCCTCATGGTTCTTAGAATAAACTAGTATGTCATCAAAGTATACTACCACAAATTTTCCAATTAAACGCCTCAAAACATGATTCATTAGACGCATAAAAGTACTTGGTGCGTTAGATAACCCGAAGGGCATAACGTTCCACTCATATAAACCAATTTTGGTTTTAAAAGCGATTTTCCATTCATCACCTTCCTTCATTCGAATTTGGTGATAGCCACTTCTAAGGTCAATTTTTGAAAACACACATGCACCACTCAATTCGTCTAGCATGTCATCAAGTCTAGGTATAGGGTGGCGATACTTTACAGTGATAGAGTTGATGGGGTGACAGTCCATGCACATGCGCCAAGTGCCATCGCTCTTTGGTACGAGTATGACTGGGACCGCGCATGGCGACAGGCTTTCGCGGATGAACCCCTTGTCTAACAACTCCTGAACTTGCGACTGGATCTCTTTGGATTCTTGGGGATTGGTCCGGTAGGCGGCCTTGTTGGGTAAAGGTGCCCCCGGAAGCAAGTCGATTTGATGCTCGATGCCGCGATAGGGAGGAAGGGATCGCGGCTCATCGAATACCTCGTCGTACTCTTTCAGGACTTCCTGCACATAAAAAGGGAGAGAAGATACATTGTCAAGGGTTAACATGCAATGAGTGGGGATTAGGAGGAAACAAATCTTGTTTCCAAGAAATGCCCTTTAAAATCCCTTTCTTTAGCCGGGGAGGAGGCTCTCTTGTTTTCTCGTGGGCTCACTCGAGGTGTTTCCCATTAATGCACACCCTTTCCTTCACTCAAGGTTCCTTGAACCTTCTCTCCATTCTCTCTCTGTTCTCTGCCCTCCCCTTTCGTTTTCTCTCGGCCTTACTAGCCAGGTGAGTTTGATCCTGATGAGCTTGGGTTGGGGTGAGGGGAAGCAGGGTGTAGGGTTTACTGAGGTGAGTGAGGGCATATTTGTTGGCTTTGCCATAATGTATGGCATCCTTGTCATACTGCCAGGGCCGGCCCAAGAGAATATGGGTGGCTTGCATTCGCACTACGTCACAAGTGATGGAATCTTCGTACTTGCCGATCTTTATCGGGACTTCCACTTGTTTAACGACCTTCACGAAAGTCCTGTCATCAACCCACTGCAGTTGATACGGCTTGGGATGGGCGATAGTGCGAAGACCCAGTTCAGCTACCATGTCTTCGCTGGCAGCGTTGACACAGCTCCCGCTATCAATAATGAGACTGCACAGGGCCCCATTCACCATGGCTCGGGATTGGAACAAGTTCTCTCGCTGAGTGCTTTCAGTGTTACTTGGGGAGCTTTGTAGGACCCTCTTGGTGACTAATATAAGACCGTCCATAGGCAGCTCTCCTTCTTCCGCCCCACTCTCGTGATGCTCTTGTTCGGGAAGAACTTCTCCTTCTTCTTCGCTCGACCGGTACCCATCGGGCCGAATGACCAGGGCGCTTCTGGTGGGGCAATCCCGCGGGTAGTGTCCCTTTCCCACGCACTTAAAGCATTCGATGCTTCGTGACTGTCGTGGGACCTCATAAGCGCTGGCGTTGGGCTTTGACTGAGGTTGGGAGGAAGGTCTTGTGTTGGGGTAGTTTTGGCGAGGGGGGGTGTCGCCGCAGGAGGCGTGTATGGTTTTGGCGGGGCCGCTTTAGTGGAGGGGGGGTCTTGTGGGTTGGGCCCCTGCTGGGTGTGTGAGCAGGGTAGTAGGAACTCCCTCTCTTCAGCTGTTTTTCTACCCGGATGGCCTTGTGCACCAGGTCTTGGTAATCCCGGTAGTCGCACAGCTCAACCGTTTTGGCGATGTCTTCCCGTAGGCCATATAAAAATCTGGCCAGTTTAGCTTCTTCGTCCTCTTTGACATTAGCTCTCATCAAGGCCCTCTCAAGGTCCTTCTGGTATTCCTCGACGCTGCGATGACCTTGGATCAGGCGTTGCGGTTTACGGGCACAATCTCTGTCGTAGTAGCCGGGCACAAACCGGTTTTTCATGGCTCGCTTGAGATCCTCCCAAGTGGTGATGGGACGACAGCGGATCCTTGCTCTCTCGTGATGCTCTTGCTCCCACCAGGTGAGGGCATAGTCATGGAATTCAATGACCACGAGTTTTAAGGCTATTGCATCGGTGTACCCCATCATTTCAATGATCCGTTCGGTTTTAGCTACCCACGTGAAGTACTCTTCTGGATCACTGGACCCATAGAAGGGTGGTATATGAAGCTTTATATTGGCGAAAGCTTGTGGGTCAGGAGCTTGTGTCCTACCTCCAAAGTCTTGGTTAAGGCCTCGGTGGACACGTCCTCGCGCCGCTCCCTTGTCCTCGTCGAAGTTCCTGTTGGGATAGACTCGGCCTTGATCCCTATCGGAGAAGACCCTTCTTTTAACAAACTTTGGTGATGGCTCCGCGTAATACTCCTGATCATCACTATCCAAGACGTCAACACCACGATCTACTCTCGTAGAAGTGGTAGGACGGCTGTGAGGGTGGCTGCGTCCTCGCCGATGTGGGATCGAAAGTGGTATGAGTGACCCCTCCTTGAGCTCGGGATGCATGGGCGTCTTCGTGGGCTTGCGAGTTCTCTGGTTGCTTTCCCGAGCTACCTCTACTCGCGTCAGTCGCTCATTCGTCGTAGTGACTTGAGCTCCTAAGTCATCTAGTCTCTGTAAAATCTTTACCAGCGTGCTTTGCAGGGCTAGCTGGGATGGATGAGGTGGAGATGAGTCTGACGAAACCATCTGTAACACAGAACTGTTGAAAATATGTAGTCAGAAACAGAATCTCACCACTCCCTAAGTGTGTACTCTCACTCTCGTGTTTCTCTCAACGGCTTTATCACTTAAGGCTTTCACAAGCTCTCTAAACTTGATACCGCTTTCAACCTGAGATCAAAGATGGACACACAAGAAAATACAAACAAAACTCTAGTAAAACCGCAACTTGAAGCTCAAGAAAATGTCTAGTTACTTGAAACTAGTCTGCTTTGGGAGATTAGAGTTGAGTTTGGGGTTCGAAAGAAATAGGCAGGAAGATTTGAAAAGGCTTTTACAGTCACAAACACTTTTGTTTTAGTTCTGAAACTTTGGTCAGATCGGGATTACTGTCCACTCGTGTTTTGACAAGAACGCGTACGAACATTCAAGTATTCCCAGGTCACAGAAACGTGCACAATACTTTTCTTTTGTGCTTTGGGACAACTACACAGCTCTTTGGGGTTAAACCCGAAAATTCCTGACTTGTCAGAGACACTTTTTTTTTTTTTTTTTTTTTAAACAACGTTTGGTCTCACTGAGTTCATTGACCAATATTTCTTCAAGCGTAAGAAAGTTTAACAAAGGGTTGATGCTTGAAGGAAACCAAACAAGAAACACAGATACCTCCAGTGAGCGCTTTGGCTCTGATACCACTTGATGTGATCACGGTGGTTCACCGATCACAACGGGAGGATCTAGCTCAAAGGAGATGGCTTCCGGCAAGAACGGAAACGAAGAACAGAGGAAGAACAAGGGAACAAAGTCGGCCAAGGGAACCTCCTCACTACGGGGTGAGGCAATGCCCTTGAAAATGCAGGAAAGGAGATGGGATCTAGCACCTCTTGACTACAAGGTCAAGCAATACTAGATATTATGCTTGGATCCTCTTGCCTGGATCACTAGGGAAAATGGAAATGCAAGATTGGAGAACACAAAAGCCAACAACTTCCCGGAAGTGTTTTCAGCCGAATTCTTGAATTCAATAATATGTTCTGCTTACAATGACGCTGCTCTTAGCTTATATAGTGGGGAGGTGGGAACAGTAAGTCGGTTGAGATTGCGTGCGTGCAGAGTGAAAAGCTTCTAAAAAGGTAAAAAGGAAAAAGTTATCCTAAAAAGCGTTCACATGTCTTTTCTCTGTAAAGAAAAGGAGTTTCATTCCCGAGTTGTTGCAGGTGAAAAGGAACGCTTTGTTGTCAGAAGTGGTCGGTTTTCTCTCTATGATTGAGGGTTTCGCAGGATAGCCTTCGCCAAGTGCCTTTGCGGGAATGCCTCCGCCTAGGCCTTTCACGGGGACGTTTGTCGAGGTCTTCGCCCGGTCTAGTGTCCGCGTACCAAGGCCTTAGTACTCTCTTCCTCAAGGATGCTTAGGCTTAAGACTCCAGAGGGCCTCGCATCTTCTTCGTCCAAAATGATGCCAAGGTGGCGAAGCTGCAAGGCCTTCGCTCGAGATTCCTCTTGGTCATCTTGGGCCATGAGTTTCATGAAGGCATTGAGGTTTGCTTGAACTTGCTTCAGACGAGCCCTGGTTATGGGTCCGCCAACGCCTTGGAGCGGATCTGTGGGTGTGCGCGCTTGTGAGGGCGAGCTTGGTTGAACTTGAGGGCCGTTTGGGGCGATGTCCTCATCATACTCTCCCTCTTCGAAAGAATCCGTCCGCGGATTCTTAAATTCTTCTTGTCCTTCAAAAGGAGCCAAATCACATACGTTAAAGGTTGCATGCACATTATAAGATCCATCACGGGGTAAGTCTAGTACATAGGCATTATCACCGATTTTCTTAGTGATCTGAAAGGGGCCATCGCCTCTTGGTGCAAGTTTGTTTTTCCTAGCACAGGAAAACGATCCTTCCTCAAATGTAACCATACCCAATGGAGGGTCCGTAGGATAGTGGTGAGAGTCTGTTGGTCACCTCGGTTTGGCCATCGGTTTGAGGGTGACTCGAGGTTGAGTACATTAAACTAGTGCCTAATCTAGACCAAAGGGTTCGCGAAATGACTTAGGAACCGCGAATCCCTATCACCGACGATGGACCGCGGAAGACCATGGTATTTCACAATGTCTCTAAAGAATAAATCAGCTACATGCGATGCATCTTCAGTTTTATGACAGGGAATGAAATGTGCCATTTTTAAAACCTATCCACTACCACAAAAATAGCATCGTGACCATGTGATGTCCTAGGCAGACCACTTATAAAGTCCATGCTTATATCGACCCACGGAAGGGAAGGTGTAGGGAGAGGAGTGTACTTCCCTTTTGGTTGCGAGTAGACTTGGCTTGGTGGCATGTGACGCATCGCGCGCAGAACTTGGTGACGTCCTTCTTCAGACCGGGCCAAAAGAAGTTTTCCTTCACTGCTTCAAGCGTCTTTTGAACACCGAAGTGTCCCATGAGACCGCCTCCATGTGCCTCTTTGATGATGACTTCGCGCATTGATCCTTTCGGAACGCACAACCTTTTCAACTTAAACAGGAAACCATCAAACACATAATAGCCATTCGACTTCCCTTGGCACAGCTTAGCAAATATCTCGCCAAAGTCCGCATCATGCTCATACATCCCTTTTAAGCGGTCAAAACCAACAATCTTAGCGTCAAGAGTTATTAACAGGGCATATCTCCTAGAAAGTGCATCAGCAACAACATTTTCTTTCCCCTTTTTATATTTAATAACATAGGAGAAAGACTCGATGAACTCTACCCACCTGACATGCCTTTTGCTCAAATTTCCTTGCCCTGCTTCATCAATCCATTAGTGATCCATACAAGAGGGTCCAATTAAATACCTAGCATTGTTTGATCAAGTAGTCAAAAGGTTCTAGGTTCCATTCTCCTCCCCCATTGCCGAATTCAAGCTCCATTTCATGGAGTTCTTCCTCACTCAAGCTAGATCATCAAGCTCTTGATCATACAACCCTTGTCTGATCATATCAAGTGGTATCAGAGCCAACTTGCTTGAATGAGGTAAATGTGATTTGTGTGATTTTCTTCAAGTTATCCTCTTGAATTCCTTTTCAAAACTTGAAGAAAATTTCGGTTTGTATCTCTTGTGAGAGGCCGAAAATTTGTGAATGGTTCATGTGCCTAGGGCAAGTTTGTGTGGTTCATGTGATTAGGGCAAAGTTGATGATTGAATGTGATTGTTGAAGTGTTGTGAAAAAGAAAGAGAATTTCGGATTTGAAGAGAGAGAAAGTATTGAAAAAGAATTTTTATTGAAAATAAATGCAAAAGTGTTCTTGGTGTTCTTGAGTGTTCTTGGTGTTCATGCAAAGTTCATAGGAAGTTCATGTCAAACACATGTGAATAGTAACTTTAATCCAAAATATTTTGTGAACTTGCACAAAAGGTGTTAGTGTTTATATAAGAGCCTTTCTATATCACACCTAATTTCTTTCAACCACCAACCAACCTCATTTCTCAAAACCCTAGTTCAAGTAACTAGAACTTTTGCATTGCTCATTTTTGAATTTTGCTAGACTTTCATTGGACTCTCCTTGTGTGTTTGCATTTGATCTTAATAGAAGATTGGTGACTAGAATTGAGACTTGTGAAGTTCATTGAGTTCCAAACACGAGAGACGAATGTAAACACTTAGGGAGTGTGAGAGGATTGTGTGCAAAATATATACTTGTTGTGAATTGCCACGGAGGCAATCTTCTTTGTTGTAGGAATAACTTCACCCACAGATTCACCATCACCTCCTCACCCAACCAAACTTGATCTCTTGGAAGCCCTCCAAAAAATTAATAGAAGATTGGATGGGATTGAACAAAGATTTGAGGATTCAGAAGCTCAACAAGCCACCTTGGGAGCCAAGCTAACTAAGCTTGAGGTGGCTCAAGGGAAACAACCATCATCATCTCGGCATCAAGAGGAAACCGGGACACCTAGGGGCTTTGGTGGCCATACACATACCACCATTGAGCCCTCTTCCAAGCAACACCAACAAACCCCCATTTCTCTGTACACTCAACAAAGAAGGAGTGCACCTTTTGTTCATGACATTCCGGATGAACAAGAGGAATATTGTGAAGAGGGGCCAATTAGAGGGGCAAGAAGGAAGGTCTTCCAAGATAGGGCACAAGCAAGAGCCTATCTTGAGAGAGACCTAGAAGAAGAGGAAGAAGCCGAAATTGGCAATGTTCATAGGGGTTTCAACCAGAACCTTGGGGCAAGAGGGCAAGGACAAGACCAACAAGCTCTCAACAATGTCAAGCTTCAAATACCTTCATTTTATGGATCAAGTGACCCGGAAGAGTTCTTCACTTGGCTTGCCAAAACCGAAAGGGTCATAGATGTGATGGGATACAATGAAGCCACTACCTTGAAGCTTGTTGTAATAGAGTTTCAAGACTATGCCCTCACTTGGTGGGAGCAAGAGCACCATGAGAGGGCTAGGAACCGTGAGCTTCCCATCTCTTCTTGGGAGGAATTGAAGAGAGCAATGAGAAGAAGATTTGTACCAAGTTACTACAACCGGGATTGTGCACAAAAGTTACAACATTTGACTCAAGGGAATAGAAGTGTGGAGGACTACCAAAAAGACCTTGAGAGTGCCTTGATGAGGGCAAATGTCAAGGAAGGTCTTGAGGCCAAAATGACAAGATTCTTATATGGGTTGAAGGAGGATATTGCCAAGATGGTGGAGCTTTGTGACTACCGGGACTACCAAGACCTAGTTCACAAGGCTATCAAAGTGGAAAAACAAACGAGAAGAGGAGGTTCATACAACTCCTATTATACACCCACCCAGAGTTCATGGAGTAAGCCTAACCCCTCTCCTAAACCTACCTCAACCAAGCCTTACCAAGCTCCCACCACAAAACCCACACCTCACCCAAGTCAAGCCAACCCGCGGCCTCCACCCTACCAAACTTCATCTTCCACCCAACACCCACGGCCAAACACTTACCCAAAGTCCCAAAACCCACCTCAACATACAAGGAGCATCGAATGCTTCAAATTCTTGGGCAAGGGGCATTATGCAAGAGAGTGCCCAAACAAAAGGGCCATGGTGATTCGGCCTAATGGGGACATTTCGAGCGAGGATGAAGAGGAGGCTCAACTTGAGCTTCCACATGAAGAAGAAGAGGAGGAAGAAGGGGAGTTGCCCTTGAAGGTCACATCTTGGTAACCAAGAGAGTTTTGCAAAGTGTGCCAAGTGTGACCGAGGTTAGCCAAAGAGAGAACCTTTTTCAATGAAGGGCTTTGGTTAAGGGGACTTTGTGTAGTCTCATCATAGATGGAGGGAGTTGTGTCAATGCGGCAAGTGAAGATATGGTCAATAAAATGGGGCTTCCAACACTCCCTCATCCGAAACCATACCAACTTCAATGGGTTGATGATAGATCCCATGTGAAGGTGGTAAAGCAAGTGGAAGTGCCTATCAAAATAGGCAAGTATGAAGATGTGATTATGTGTGATGTGGTGAGAATGCAAGCAACCCACATTCTCCTTGGAAGACCATGGCAATTCGACAAGGAGGCCATACATTATGGCAAGGCCAACAAGTACTCTCTCACCCATCTTGGCCGACCCTTCACACTACTTCCCCTCACCCCCACCAAAGCCCTCCAAGACCAAATTCATTTGGCCAACAAGGCCGCAAGCAAGAGGAAGGAAAAAGGGAGTGAGAAGAGAGAAAATGATAAGAAGGTTCAAGCAACCTGGAGAGAAGAAAAAGAGAGTGCACATAAGGGAAACACTATGAGAGATGAGAGAAACAAGAGAGTAACCCTCCAATGGCCAAAGAGAGAGATTTGAAAAGATCATTGCTTTCAAACAAAACTTGTTTTCTCATGATTCCAACCAAGTGCATGCTAACCCTTGAAAACATTTCTTCTCTTCCTTTGTATGTGTCACAGGTGCTTCGAGAGTTTGAAGATGTGTTTCAAGAGCCACGGGAACTTCCCCCATACCGTGGCATAGAACACCAAATAGACTTGCTCCCGGGAGCACCATTGCCCAACAAAGCTGCTTACCGAACCAATCCAAAGGAGTCCCAGGAGATTCAATCCCAAGTTCAAGAGTTGCTTGACAAGGGTTTCATCAAGGAGAGCCTTTCTCCTTGTGCGGTGCCGGTCATCCTAGTCCCAAAGAGTGATGGAACGTGGAGGATGTGCATGGACTGCCGGCCTATAAATTCAATCACTGTAAAGTATCGCCACCCTATACCTAGACTTGATGACATGTTAGATGAGTTGAGTGGTGCATGCGTGTTTTCTAAGATTGATCTTAGGAGTGGATATCACCAAATAAGGATGAAAAAAGGAGATGAATGGAAAACCTCTTTTAAGACTAAAATTGGTTTATATGAATGGAATGTCATGCCTTTTGGTTTATCCAATGCACCTAGCACTTTCATGCGTTTGATGAATCATGTCTTGAGAAAATGGATAGGAAAATTTGTGGTTGTTTACTTTGATGACATACTTGTGTATTCCAAGAATCATGATGATCATGCTGTACATCTGAGGCAAGTCCTTGATACACTTAGGCTAGAAAGATTGTATGCTAAAATGGAGAAGTGTACTTTTGCATCGGATGAAGTAAATTTTCTTGGATATGTTGTAGGAACACAAGGTGTCAAGGTAGATGAGGGTAAGGTTAGTGCAATCCGAGATTGGCCCACACCTAGGTCTCTAACCGAAGTGAGGTCTTTCCTCGGATTAGCTAGCTTTTACCGTTGGTTTGTTAGAGACTTTTCCTCCATTGCTTCCCCTTTGCATGAGTTGTCTAAGAAAAATGTTGTTTTTGATTTGGGAAAATCACAAGAAGAGTCCTTTAACGAACTTAAAACTCGGTTGACAAATGCACCATTGCTTGCTTTACCTAATTTCGAAAAGGGGTTTGAAGTGGAATGTGATGCAAGTGGGATAGGCATTGGTGCCGTGTTGCACCAAGAAGGCCGTCCCATTGCCTTTTTCAGTGAGAAGTTAGGTGGAGCAACATTGAACTACTCCACCTATGACAAGGAGCTTTATGCCCTTGTAAGGTCATTGCAAGTGTGGAGTCACTACCTATTGCCTCGAGAGTTTGTAATACACACTGATCACTTGTCTTTGAAGTATCTTCAAGGACAAGGGAGTTTGAGTAAAAGGCATGTTAGGTGGGTAGAGTACATTGAGTCATTCTCCTACGTGATAAAATATAAGAAGGGCAAAGAGAATGTAGTTGCCGATGCACTTTCTAGGAGGTATGCTTTGCTCATGACTCTAGATACAAAGATTATTGGTTTTGAATGCTTGAAGGAACTATATGAACATGATGATGATTTTGGTGATATCTTTGTTAATTGTGCTAAAGAAGGCCGAAATGGCTTCTATGTGTTTGATGGTTTCTTGTTCAAGTATAAAAGGTTGTGTGTTCCGAGGAGTTCAACGCGGGAAGTCATCCTCAAAGAAGCGCATGGTGGTGGCCTCATGGGGCAGTTTGGTGTCCAAAAGACACTTGAGGCCGCCAAAGAGAACTTCTATTGGCCGGGCATGAAGAAGGACGTTGCCAAGCTTTGTGCCAAGTGTGTGACATGCCACCGCGCCAAGGCCACTCTACAACCGAAAGGGAAGTACACCCCTCTCCCTACTCCTTCCATTCCTTGGGTTGATATTAGCATGGACTTTATCAGTGGCTTGCCTAGAACTTCTAAGGGTCATGATGCAATTTTTGTGGTAGTGGATAGGTTTTCTAAAATGGCACATTTTATTCCATGTCACAAAACTGATGATGCATCTCATGTGGCCGAATTATTTTTCAAAGATGTTGTGAAGTATCATGGCTTGCCTAGATCTATTGTGAGTGATAGGGATTCAAGGTTCCTTAGTCACTTTTGGAGGACTCTTTGGAATCGGTTGGGAACGAGCTTGATGTATTCTACATCAAGCCATCCTCAAACCGATGGCCAAACGGAAGTGACTAACCGGACCTTGACAACCATCTTGAGAACCATCCTTAGGAGTAATTTGAAAGAGTGGGAGAAATGCTTGCCTCATGTAGAATTTGCATATAACCGAGCATTCCACTCATCTACATCTCATAGTCCATTCGAGGTAGTTTATGGATTCAACCCTTTAGCTCTTTTGGATATGATTGCATTGGAACATGTTGAACAACTTGATGTAGATGGTAAAAGAAAGGCCCAACAAATGAGAGACTTGCATGCTAAGGTTCACAGACAATTAGAGAAAATCAATGAATCTTATGCTAGGAGAGTCAATAAGGGTAGGAAGTTTCGGTCATTTGAGGAAGGGGATTGGGTGTGGTTACACCTAAGGAAAGAGAGGTTCCCCCAAGCTCGAAAGAGCAAGTTGTCACCTAGAGGGGATGGACCTTTTAGGATTGCAAGAAAGATTAATGACAATGCATACATGCTTGAGTTGCCTAATGATGGTTCATACAATGTGCATGCTACTTTTAATATTTGTGATCTTATTCCCTATGAAGGTGATCTTGAAGAAATGAATCCGAGGTCGGATTCCTCCCAAGTGGGAGGGAATGATGTGGTCATCGACCAAGTGATCCCTGAGCCTCCAAAAGAAGCGCCAAATCCTTTCCAAGGACTCGGAGGTCCCATGACAAGGGCTCGATCCAAGAAGCTACAAGAGAAGCTCCAATCGTTCATGAGGATTGTGGCTCAAGGAGAAGAGCGGGAGGAAGACCAAGCACGGGCCAACAAACTGCAAGACTTGGGAGTTCAAATGGAAAGGCATCCCAACACCTTGGAGAGCATCAACCTTACAACTCTCTCGGGCGACAGTTCAGGCGACCCCTTCCACCAGTCAGGCGGTCGCCTGACCCTCAGCTACAGTGATGGGCAGGCGGTTGGGCGAAACCCAGGCGAGCCAGCCCCTGGATCAGGCGGTCGCCCGGGCCAGGCGAGCAACACCAGGCGACCCCTTCCTCCAGCCAGGCGGTCGCCTGGCCCCTCTACAGTGATGGACAGGCGACCAGGCGAGATCCAGGCGACCCAAACCCTGGATCAGGCGGTCGCCTGGCTCCCCGAGAATGCTTTCCCTCCACTTTTTGAAACCTAGCCATTTTTGTTGACTTTCACTATTTGTAATTCTAATTCCTATTTTCAGCCACTTTTTGTAATTTCTTTGGTTTTATAAACCATATAACTTCATAAATATGAGTTATATGATTTATGGAAATTAGAGAAAAGGGTTTTCAACCCTTCCCATCCATCTCTTTCACCCCTCACCTCACCCCCCTTAATCCTAGGAAGCTTGTCCCTAAGCCTCCTCTCTCCTCCCTTCCCTCACCATCTTAGTTAGGCTTGGAGACCATTTGCAAGTTAGAACTCATTTTGTAAGAACTCTTTAAGCCGAAAATACAAGGCCAATTTGTTCTTCATTTGTTCTCAAATCTTGCTTCATCAATCCATTAG
Organism: Stellera chamaejasme; assembly: GCA_024586325.1. Taxonomy (NCBI): domain Eukaryota; kingdom Viridiplantae; phylum Streptophyta; class Magnoliopsida; order Malvales; family Thymelaeaceae; genus Stellera; species Stellera chamaejasme. Next base: position 31,604,607 of record CM044981.1, read on the forward strand.
TGATCCATGCAAGAGGGTCCAATTAAATACCTAGCATTGTTTGATCAAGTAGTCAAAAGGTTCTAGGTTCCATTCTCCTCCCCCATTGCCGAATTCAAGCTCCATTTCTTGGAGTTCTTCCTCACTCAAGCTAGATCATCAAGCTCTTGATCATACAACCCTTGTGTGATCATATCACTTGTTTTCTATCAAATTGAATCCATAGAAAGTCTTAGAATCATGCAAGGAACAACATACTTGAAGCATGATCCAAGAACACAAACACACACCATTTTTAGAATCAACCTTAATTTTTGCCAAAATATGTTTCTTCCTTCCATGATGTTTTTCCAAAATCTAACCATAGATTCTTACTCCTCTCCTTCCCAAGATCAACATACTTAAATTTGGAAGCAAAAGAATCATCCTAGGTGGTAGTCAAGAACAAACTCAAATTCCACAAATCCCTCTCTTTTTCTCATCATATCTTGTTTTTAACTTGGAAAGAGAGCAAGGGAGGAAGCTTACCACTTTTTGGAGTCCACCCTTGGTGAATTTCAGCCAAGATTTGAAGAACTTGAAGCTCCATGAATAGTGAAAATGGCGCCTTGGAAGGGAGAAATTATAACCCTTTATATAATTCCTTCCCTTTTTCCCATCCCTTTTCATCTTCAATGAAAAAATGCCAAGTGTCCCTTATTTCCCTCCCATTTCCTGCAAAAACTAGTTGCTGCCCATACTTCATTAAAACCCCTTTCCTTTCCATCTTTAATATGGACATGACAAGTGTCCTTTCCCCTTTGGTCAACACTTATGACTCACCCTTATCCACCAAAAATCTGAAATTTGGCTAAGTCATGCCCTCTTTGGGAGAGGGCCTCCTGCCTCCTTTGGGAGAGGGCCTCCTGCCTTCTTTGGGAGAGGGCCTCCTGCCTTCTTTGGGAGAGGGCCTCCTGCCTTCTTTGGGAGAGGGCCTCCTGCCTCCTTTGGGAGAGGGCCTCCTGCCTCCTTTGGGAGAGGGCCTCCTGCCTTCTTTGGGAGAGGGCCTCCTGCCTCCTTTGGGAGAGGACCTCCTGCCTCCTTTGGGAGAGGGCCTCCTGCCTTCTTTGGGAGAGGGCCTCCTACCTCCTGCCTTCTACGGGAGAGGGCCCCTGCCCTCTACGGGAGAGGGCCCCTGCCTTCTACGGAAGAGGGCCCCACCCTAAAATATTTTATAGCGTAAAAAGCTCCGGAACGTTCCCACGATTCCAAATCCGCAAACGGTTTCCCAAACCAAGGTCCGGGGAGCGCTACCGAGCCCGCTGTACGCCCCGAGACAAGTCCCGGTCCCCCTTCGGGAGAGGGCCATGTCACCTATGGGAGAGGACCATGTCTACCTTGTGATGTGGACATCAGCCCCATTTTTGTGATAAAGGTGAACCCTTCATCCCGAGGGTCCAAAAGGCCCTTGGCGAAGGCACGGGCGGAGAAGAAGCGGCATTCTAGGCACCGGCGAAGCCCCAAGGTAGAGACGCACTTGCAAGGATCTTGGCGAACCCATGGCTTTGGGCGAAGCCATGCCTCAACGGCGGACCCGTGGCTATCGGCGATCCCATTGACCCTGACGAACCTATGGCCCTTTTGGGCGAACTCAGGGCCATTTGCGAACCCATGGCTCTTTGCGACCCCATGGTCATTGGCGAAGACCCTGTGCCTCATTTCCAGAAGCAAGCGAAGCCCAGGTGTTCGCCAAGCAGAAGAGGCCTCCATACACAAGTCAGGCGAACCCTTCAACTTGTGCAGAGGCCCTCTTCTTCCCTTTTCCCGCCGAAAGCAATTCATGGGGAAATGGGAGCCGCAAAAGCAGGTAGCCTACAATGTCACATCAGCTGCCACCTCTCATTTCGCCTACCATAGATCCAGGAGGCTGTTCCCTTGTCAAGATATTCTTTATTATTTACTTCTTTCTTTCTCCTTCTATAAAAGGAAGCTGTAACCTAAGTATTAGGCAGAACTCATTTTGTAAGAACACATATTTGCGGAAATACGCATATTGTTCTTCGTGGGTCTCAAATCTTGCTCCACCAATCCATTAGTGATCCATTGCAAGAGGATCCAATATAATACCTAGCATTGTTTGATCTCGTAGTCAAAAGGTTCTAGGTCCCATTTTCTTTCAAGGGCATTGCCTCACCTCGTAGTGAGGAGGTTCCCTTGGCCGACTCTGTTTCCTTCGTGTTCTTCCTCTGTTTCGTTTCCATTCTTGCTGGAAACCGCCTCCTTCGAGCTAGATCCGAGCTCGTGATCACTTACCCCCCCCCCGTGATCACATCAGTTGGTATCAGAGCCAAAGCGCTCACTGGAGGTATCGTATCGTATCATATCGTATCAGTTGTTTACTTTCTTCAATCAAAACCTTTGTTGTTCTTTCGAAAACTTGAAGAAAAGTTTCGGTTAATGATCTCTTGAGAGAAACCGAATGTTTGTTATCCTTGTTTGAAGTTCTTAAAGGCTTATAAATCTGTGAGTTATTTCGGATCTTTAAAAGAAAAGAGTTTCCCTGTGTGCAAAAGAACGAGAGTTGCAGAAAAGAAAAATTTCAGACCAGTTCATAATTTCTGGGAAAAGTTCTAAGTGTTCTTGAAGAGTTCATCACGAAACTCAAGTGAACAGTACTCACAGATCAAAAATAATTTCGAAAGCCTGAACTTCTAGTGTCTATATTGGTGAAAAGCCTTTTCTATATCACTCCCAACTTCTTTCAACCATCAACCAACTTCAAAAGCTAGTTTCAAGTAACTAGAACTTTGCGCTTAACGTGTTTCGGACACTGCTAAGATTTCATTGGATATTCTTTGCGTGTTTGCATTTGATCTTAATCGCAGATTGGTGGTAAGTTTTGAAGCTTGAAAGAACCGTTGTGTTCTAAACACGAGAGAAGAGTGTAAACACTAAGGGAGTGTAGCGAGGCTTCACAATACTTTCCACATGTGCAGAACTTGTGTCTCATGGAGAATGTGGAAGAGGACTACAACCCGGAATCGGATCCTTATTATCAAGAATCTGACTTCTGGGCGGAGGAAACCCTCGACCATACATACTCAGGGAACTATTCAGAGTACCCCCTTGGCCAAGAAACCTGGCCCGAACCGACACTATCCTCTGAATTTGATCCTCCATACCCTGCTGCATATGAGTATCACTCAGGCCCAAACCCTGAACGATTGATGGCGAACCTTCGCCATCGCCAAGATAACCCCCCTCGTTATCGCTACCCTTCACACTCGTATTACTCTCCCATCCCGTCGTATCCTAGCTATACGACGCCCAGCTTTGAGCCCCCTCTCATTCGCGGTTCCCCATCCACCAACCGAAAGCCAACGAGGGCCCCCACTCGCAAGTTTGCTTCGTCGCGCCAATCACCTTCTGACCAACAAGGCGAAGCAACACCAGAAGTGCCTCAAAGACCCAGCTCCTCCACTATCATTGATGAGTTGAAACAACTTGTACGAATGGTCCAGGACCAGATGTTACAAGGACACATGGAGGAAGCTGCAACCGGTGGTAAGGTTGAGAGGAAAATAACCGAGAGGAAAGGAGAAATTACGAAGGGAAAGGACAGAGAAGAAAGAGAGAAAAGCGAGGCGGTCCAAGAGACCTTGAGCGAGAAAGAGAGCGATCCGAGAGGAGAGATTGAGAAGAAAGCGGAGAGAAAACAAGAGGGAAACTCCATGATCCAAAATAGTGGAAGCGAGGACAACATGCCTTCAACCAACCCAACTTTTCCACTAATTGGTATCTTGCAACCCCTTGTTTATCTTCTTTGAGTGTACAGGGCGCTGTGGAAGGAAAGGCTGAAGGGAGCCTTCTACAGTCCGGGAAGGAAGTGTCACCCCCTCTCGGTAAGGAAGAAAAGAGCAAGAGGGAGAGAGTGAACATGGGTAACTGTGCTTCTAATCTCTCATCTCTTAGCATTAAACATGACTTGGGTGACATAATTGGCGATCCCATGTCTGTTTTGGGATCTGATTTAGGCCCGGTACATTGGGGCCATGCCCATGAATGGCCGAGGCTTATATTTGATCCCGGAATAACTACGTGGGCTTGTTTAAAAGCTAAGTATAGAAGTGAAGCGAAGAGAAAGGGCGGATTGTCCATCTCATTCCTTCAGAGTATTTTTGGGGAAACTTTGATGTCTAACGCTTTTAGTTCACTAACCCTTGATACTTCTTCAAGTTTGTTGGGGTGTCTTAAGATTTGTAGGGACAATTTCCTTATGAATCCGAGGACGGATTCTTCTGAAGAGGGAGGGTATGATGTGGACATCAGCCCCATTTTTGTGATAAAGGTGAACCCTTCATCCCGAGGGTCCAAAAGGCCCTTGGCGAAGGCACGGGCGGAGAAGAAGCGGCATTCTAGGCACCGGCGAAGCCCCAAGGTAGAGACGCACTTGCAAGGATCTTGGCGAACCCATGGCTTTGGGCGAAGCCATGCCTCAACGGCGGACCCGTGGCTATCGGCGATCCCCTTGACCCTGATGAACCTATGGCCCTTTTGGGCGAACTCAGGGCCATTTGCGAGCCCATGGCTCTTTGCGACCCCATGGTCATTGGCGAAGACCCTGTGCCTCATTTCCAGAAGCAAGCGAAGCCCAGGTGTTCGCCAAGCAGAAGAGGCCTCCATACACAAGTCAGGTGAACCCTTCAACTTGTGCAGAGGCCCTCTTCTTCCCTTTTCCCGTCGAAAGCAATTCATGGGGAAATGGGAGCCGCAAAAGCAGGTAGCCTACAATGTCACATCAGCTGCCACCTCTCATTTCGCCTACCATAGATCCAGGAGGCTGTTTCCTTGTCAAGACATTATTTATTATTTTCTTCTTTATTTCTCCTTCTATAAATGGTATCTGTAACCTAAGTATTAGGCAGAACTCATTTTGTAAGAACACATATTTGCGGAAATACGCATATTGTTCTTCGTGGGTCTCAAATCTTGCTCCACCAATCCATTAGTGATCCATTGCAAGAGGATCCAATATAATACCTAGCATTGTTTGATCTCGTAGTCAAAAGGTTCTAGGTCCCATTTTCCTTTCCCAGGCATTTTCAAGGGCATTGCCTCACCTCGTAGTGAGGAGGTTCCCTTGGCCGAACTCTGTTTCCTTCGTGTTCTTCCTCTGTTTCGTTTCCCATTCTTTCTGGAAACCGCCTCCTTCGAGCTAGATCCGAGTTAGTGATCACTTACCCCCACCGTGATCATATCACCTCCAAAGGTACCACGATCCAAGTCATCCTCCCGATAGTAGTGCTCCGATCTCTCGTGCTCCCTTGTGTTCAAAATGTCCTTATCCCGCGTACCGAGGTCATCTCTCGCTGCTACCAATCTTGTACAACCTTAATCCTCTCGGAATTCGCTGAAAACCCATGTTCACCGATAATGTTTCTGATGCAAGCCTTCATCCCGAGAGTAAATCAGAAAATCCCTGATGAACACTCCCCAAAAGAGTCCAAGTACAGTCGGAACACCATGTTCATCATGTCCATGAACGCTGCCGGTGCGTTGATTAGTCCGAACAGCGCAACCGTATTCTCGTAGTGCCCAAATCGAGTAAACAAAGTAATCTTCGGTTTTTCCTCCTTCTGAAATTCCTCCAACTGCTTATCCAGCTCAACCATCTCCACTATCAGCATCCGATATGGAGGAACAGAAATTCGAGTGGAATCCAATTGCAGACGAATCTCAAGCACGATTTCCCGCTCTAGTTTCATCCTCGGTAAATCCTCCAGAGATACTTGCGGGAAAATCCCGAACCGCTGGAATCCTATCCAGCTCCAACCGAGTATCTGCCGTGGCCAGATCGTAATACTCCTCCGAATCCACTGTCGGAACTTGATCCCAAAACCTGAACCCATGAGAGGTAACACCTCTCCAGAAACCGTAATACTACGGTTAGCACAGTCAATGTGCACGGAACTCTTGAGCAGACCAATCATCCCAAAAAAAAAATAACATCATACTTGGTGTGTCCAACACCAACAGACCTGACAGAATCTTGTGTCTGCCAATAGATAGCACGCAGTCCTGTGCCACCTCATAGAAAACAAAACCGGCTCCCAGCCGTTTGTACCAGAATCATTTGGCAGCTCACTGCTAGCCAAATGCAGAGATTCGACACACTTCTGTGCCGAAACCGAAGCAGACTCTCCAGTACCAAATCACGCGGTTTGCGTGTAGTAACCCTTTCCTTAAACCAAAACCAATCAAATGCCAACTTAACCCATAACCAAAAGTCCAACCCAAATAACTCTCTCTCTCTCTCCAAAAGCTAGCAGCAGTATCCTAAGGCTCTGTAGTGTAATGCAATGCATGATGCAAAGATTCTTTCCAGAATCTCAAACCACAAATCAGCACTTAATCACAGAATCAGTTCATGTTCATATCACAGCGTCACAACATATATCAACCAAAAACTTAGAGGTACCCGGATTATGTCGCAAGCCCGCACTCGAGCTCCGCACCTCCCAAAGTCCAAAATCCATCCAAAGTACCCCAACTTCCAGAACGCCTCAAAGAACCGCCCGCTGCTCCACACCCATTCCGAAATGGTTCAAATAAGGAGTTGATCAGGCTCCGTATCAAACCACCCCAGACTGGAACGTAGAACGGTGGCTTGCACTCTGAAGTCATTCTCCACCGATACTTACCCATGAACTGGTCCCAAAAGTCCACTCCTGGACTTGTATACTTGCCTCCCGGAATCCTTCCAAAACTGATCCACCTTACCTCTCGGGTCACTCCGACCCGTCCTGCTCTGATACCAACTTGTCACAGCCACCCCGCCCGGTTGCGGAGGCGAGGCCGACCGCGACGTTCGGAAACCAATAACTGCGGAGGAAAGCGCGAGAACGGTTCTACAACACGCAACCTACAACATCCATACACGGCAAGTATACAAACACGCAGTTCATAGTGAAACAAGCATAAATCTCAACAACTGAACACAGAGTCACATAAGCCATTTCATATCTTATATCCAGTCTATACAATATAAGCAAGTCGGGGCTCCGCCCTCGACTCAGAAGACAGTTCAAAAATCAGTAGATATCCAGAGTATGAACCATATACAACCCATGATTCACTATACATGCATACAACTACACCTACATAGCCATCAAACTAAGACCTAGATATACCTATGTGCGGAATCGGAAACCTTCTCTCTTAGGAGATTTTCCGCACGTGGTACTGCTGTTGCTGCTGAAACCCAGAAAAACAGAAAGCACCGCGGATCTCTCTTCCGCCGGTTGCCTTTCAGAACAACCTGAAAGGTGGTAAACATATAAGGGGTGAGTCCTCGGGAGGACCCAGTAAGGGCTGAGGTAAAATACGATTGTACAAGTTCTGCTGAACCGAACCTGCAAAACAGAACAAGCACCAACACAAATATACATATATATGAATGTATGCAAGATCAGAGGTAAGCCGGAACCCAACAACTGACCACAGTACGACAGCCCTCTCTAAGAGGTCGAATATACGTAATGCAATGAAAGCACGGTACCGGCCGGGGTCGCGATCCCCAAACTGTCGTAGGGTCACAGAAGTATATCGGCACCCCAAGTGCGGATACAAACAGAATGTCGGCACCCTCAGTGCAGACACTACAGAATAGAACCGCATAATAATAATGCATATGCAAAACAGAATATAGTATACCAAAACATATAAAAAGAAATAACAGCGCCTAGCGCGGATAAGCAGAACAACATATAAACCCGTGCCCTTCAAGACCATCCGGGCCTTGAAGCAGAACAAGCTACAAACAGTATCCTACCTTGTGACAGGTCCGGGATCACTGAACCACCGTCCTCAACCCGGAACCCGCCTCAACTAAACCCGGTATACATAATGTCCCATTCCAGAATGCATAACGAGAGAAGTTGAACCCTTACCTCAAAGCAACACCGCTCCGTAGCACAATTCCCGGAAATCCGGCTCCGGCCCAAAAATCGCAACTTGCCTTTTACGGTCCCACGCTACTAATCCCGCAAGGAACAACATACTTGAAGCATGATCCAAGAACACAAACACACACCATTTTTAGAATCAACCTTAATTTTCGCCAAAATATGTTTCTTCCTTCCATGATGTTTTTCCAAAATCTAACCATAGATTCTTACTCCTCTCCTTCCCAAGATCAACATACTTAAATTTGGAAGCAAAAGAATCATCCTAGGTGGTAGTCAAGAACAAACTCAAATTCCACAAATCCCTCTCTTTTTCTCATCATATCTTGTTTTTAACTTGGAAAGAGAGCAAGGGAGGAAGCTTACCACTTTTTGGAGTCCACCCTTGGTTAATTTCAGCCAAGATTTGAAGAACTTGAAGCTCCATGAATAGTGATAATGGCGCCTTGGAAGGGAGAAGGAAGAAGAAGAAGGAGAAAAGTGATGAAAAAGAATTATAACCCTTTATATAATTCCTTCCCTTTTTCCCATCCCTTTTCATCTTCAATGAAAAAATGCCAAGTGTCCCTTATTTCCCTCCCATTTCCTGCCGAAACTAGTTGCTGCCCATACTTCATTAAAACCCCTTTCCTTTCCATCTTTAATATGGACATGACAAGTGTCCTTTCCCCTTTGGTCAACACTTATGACTCACCCTTATCCACCAAAAATCTGAAATTTGGCTAAGTCATGCCCTCTTGGGAGAGGGCCTCCTGCCTTCTTTGGGAGAGGGCCTCCTGCCTTCTTTGGGAGAGGGCCTCCTGCCTTCTACGGGAGAAGGCCCCTGCCTTTTTCGGGAGAGGGCCCCGCCCCAAAATATTTTATAGCCCAAAAAGCTCCGGAACATTCCCACGATTCCAAATCCGTAAACGGTTTTCAAAACCGAGGTCCCGGGAGTGCTACCGAGCCCGCTGTACGTCCCGAGACAAGTCCCGGTCCCCCTTCGGGAGAGGGCCATGTCACCTATGGAAGAGGACCATGTCCCCTATGGGAGAGGACCCATGGCCTCTTCCGGAGGACACTTAGTACCGCAATTATACAAGGACTTGCCAAAAAGATACTCGAACAAGGCTCAGAAGCCATCTGACCGCCAAAAGCCCGATTCCGTAGGGCAAAACCGAAGACCCGGGTCACCCGGTCGCAACCCGCTCTGGGTGACCGTAACAGTCGCGATCCCCAAACTGTCGTAGGGTCACAGAAGTATATCGGCACCCCAAGTGCGGATACAAATAGAATGTCGGCACCCTCAGTGCAGACACTACAGAATAGAACCACATAATAATAATGCATATGCAAAACAGAATATAATATACCAAAACATATAAACAGAAATAACAGCGCCTAGCGCGGATAAGCATAACAGCATATAAACCCGTGGCCTTCAAGACCATCCTGGCCTTGAAGCAGAACAAGCTACAAACAGTACCCTACCTTGTGACAAGTCCCGGGATCACCGAACCACCGTCTTCAACCCGGAACCCGCCTCAACTAAACCCGGTATACATAATGTCCCATTCCAGAATGCATAACGAGAAAAGTTGAACCCCTACCTCAGCAACACCGCTCCGTACACAATTCCCAGGAAATCCCGGCTCCCGGCCAGAAAAGTCGCAACTTGCCTTTTACGGTCCCACGCTACTCCACCCACGCATAATTAAGCTGAACAACCACAATTGAGTCAGAATGCACCCAAACAAACCCCCGGAAATCAACCCCGCACATTCCCGCACTTTCCCGCAATAATCCACAGAAAGCTCGGTTTTACGAACTGAGCTAGAACATTGTTATTCATACACCCACAAACACATTCCAACCTTTAAACCCCACTTTCCAGGCATTTTCCCCGAAATCCCGCATAAAGGTAACTTTTGCACCCAACACTCGAAAATGACGTTTCAAATACCATTTCTCACCTAATTCCATCCATGATACCAAATCACCAACCAATTCAACCAAAACACAACACCATCATAGATAAAGATTCACTTTAAGTTTCGGCCCTTTGCCAACTTTTTATCTGACTTCCAAATCAAACCATTCAAGTTCCCAAGCATTCACTTTAACCACCAATTACACTTCCTAACCAAGAATGCTAACCAATTGCACCTAAATCAACCAAAATCAACTTAACCCCTTACTTGAAGAATTCGGCCAATTGGGGGTTTATCACCCAACTTGTTTTCCATCAAATTGAATCCATAGAAAGTCTTAGAATCATGCAAGGAACAACATACTTGAAGCATGATCCAAGAACACAAACACACACCATTTTTAGAATCAACCTTAATTTTTGCCAAAATATGTTTCTTCCTTCCATGATGTTTTTCCAAAATCTAACCATAGATTCTTACTCCTCTCCTTCCCAAGATCAACATACTTAAATTTGGAAGCAAAAGAATCATCCTAGGTGGTAGTCAAGAACAAACTCAAATTCCACAAATCCCTCTCTTTTTCTCATCATATCTTGTTTTTAACTTGGAAAGAGAGCAAGGAGGAAGCTTACCACTTTTTGGAGTCCACCCTTGGTTAATTTCAGCCAAGATTTGAAGAACTTGAAGCTCCATGAATAGTGATAATGGCGCCTTGGAAGGGAGAAGGAAGAAGAAGAAGGAGAAAAGTGATGAAAAAGAAATTATAACCCTTTATATAATTCCTTCCCTTTTTCCCATCCCTTTTCATCTTCAATGAAAAAATGCCAAGTGTCCCTTACTTCCCTCTCATTTCCTGCGAAACTAGTTGCTGCCCATACTTCATTAAAACCTCTTTCCTTTCCATCTTTAATATGGACATGACAAGTGTCCTTTCCCCTTTGGTCAACACTTATGACTCACCCTTATCCACCAAAAATCTGAAATTTGGCTAAGTCATGCCCTCTTTGGGAGAGGGCCTCCTGCCTCCTTTGGGAGAGGGCCTCCTGCCTTCTTTGGGAGAGGGCCTCCTGCCTTCTTTGGGAGAGGGCCTCCTGCCTCCTTTGGGAGAGGACCTCCTGCCTCCTTTGGGAGAGGGCCTCCTGCCTTCTTTGGGAGAGGGCCTCCTGCCTCCTTTGGGAGAGGACCTCCTGCCTCCTTTGGGAGAGGGCCTCCTGCCTTCTTTGGGAGAGGGCCTCCTGCCTTCTTTGGGAGAGGGCCTCCTGCCTCCTTTGGGAGAGGGCCTCCTGCCTTCTACGGGAGAGGGCCCCTGCCTTCTACGGGAGAGGGCCTCTGCCTTCTACGGGAGAGGGCCTATGCCTTCTACGGGAGAGGGCCCCGCCCCAAAATATTTTATAGCGTAAAAAGCTCCGGAACGTTCCCACGATTCCAAATCCGCAAACGGTTTCCCAAACCGAGGTCCCGGGAGCGCTACCGAGCCCGCTGTACACCCCGAGACAAGCCCGGTCTCCCTTCGGGAGAGGGCCATGTCACCTATGGGAGAGGACCATGTCCGCCAAGGGAGAGGACCATGTCCCCTATGGGAGAGGACCCATGGCCTCTTCAGGAGGACACTTAGTACCGCAAATATACAAGGGCTTGCCAAAAAGATACTCGAACAAGGCTCAGAAGCCATCTGACCGCCAAAAGCCCGATTCTGTAGGGCAAAACCGAAGACCCGGGTCACCCGGTCGCAACCCGCTCTGGGTGACCGTAACAGTCGCGATCCCCAAACTGTCGTAGGGTCACAAAAGTATATCGGCACCCCAAGTGCGGATACAAACAGAATGTCGGCACCCTCAGTGCAGACACTACAGAACAGAACCACATAATAATAATGCATATGCAAAACAGAATATAATATACCAAAACATATAAACAGAAATAACAGCGCCTAGCGCGGATAAGCAGAACAGCATATAAACCCGTGGCCTTCAAGACCATCCGGGCCTTGAAGCAGAACAAGCTACAAACAGTACCCTACCTTGTGACTGGTCCCGGGATCACTTGATGAGGACATCGCCCCGAAAGACCCTCAAGATCAAGATGGTCCGCAACCTCAAGCGCGCGCGACCCCTGATCCACTCCAAGGCATTGGCGGACCCATGACCAGGTCCCGGTTGAAGCGAGTTCAAGCAAATCTCCACGCCTTCATGAGGCTCATGGCGCAGGACGACCTAGAGGAATCTCGAGCGAAGTCCTTACAGCTTCGTCAGCTCGGCCTCGCGTTGGATGAAGAATACGCGAAGCCCTTTGGAGTCTTGAGCATAAGTATCCTTGAAGAAGGGAGCAGCCAAACCTTGGTGCGCGAACGCTTGAACCCTAAGAAGACCTCAAGTAAAAACATACTCGCGAAGGCTCTTGGCGAAGGCATTCCCAGCCAAGGCACTTGGCGAAGACATCCCGCGAAACCTCCATACTTAACCAGATAACCGACCATGTCCGACAAAGCGGGCGTCCTTTCTCTGCAGCTACTCGGGAATGTAGGCATCCCTTTTCGAGGAAAAGACACTCGAACACTTTTTAGGCTAGCTTTTCCTTTTCACCTTTTTGGAAACTTTTACTCTACACGCATGTCAAAAAGCACTGTTTGCTGTTTGCACGCACGCACGGCTGTACTAAGCCAACTTACTTCTCACAGCCCTCCACTATATAAGTTAGAAACAACACCATTGTAACCTAGAACACATTATTGAATTTAAGCAATTTGGCTGAAATACTCCCGGGGAGTCATCGGCTTTTGTGTTCTCCACTCTTGCATTTCCATTTCCCTAGTGATCCAGGCAAGAGGATCCAAGCATAATATCTAGTATTGCTTGACCTTGTAGTCAAGAGGTGCTAGATCCCATCTCCTTCTCCAGGCATTTTCAAGGGCATTGCCTCACCTCGTAGTGAGGAGGTTCCCTTGGCCGACTTTGTTGTCCCCTTGTTCTTCCTCCGTTTCGTTTCCGCTTCCTGGAAAACAGCCTCCTTCGAGCTAGATCCAAGCTTGTGATCACACCCTCCTTCTCATGATCACAGCAGTTGGTATCAGAGCCAAAGTGCTTGTCGGAGGTATTCGTGTTCTTGTTGAGTTTCAAGCAAAACCTTTTGTTACCTTTTCTTACGCATGAAGGAATATCGGTTGATGATCTCAGTGAGACCGAAAGAATTGTGTAAAAGTGTGCTTGTTTAAGCCAAGTATTTTCGAGATAAGCCAAAAGAGTTGTCTTGAGTGACAGGTGTGCAAAGGAAAACGTTTAAAGAAAGAAAAGTATTGAGCAAGTTTCTGTGTTCTGGAAAAGTTCTTGAATGTTCTTAAGTGTTCTTATCAAAACACAAGTAAACAGTGTTTTTAATCCAAAAATAGTTTCAGAACTTGAACAGAAAGTGTTTGTGACTGCAAAAAGCCTTTTCTCATCTTCCAACCTGTTTCTTTCGACCCCAACTCAACCCTGACATCCCACAAAACTGGTTTCAAGTAACTACTCATTTTCTTGGGTTTCAAGTTGCGGTTTTACTAGAGTTTTGTTTGTATTTTCTTGCGTGTTCATCTTTGATCCAAGGTTGAAAACGGTATCAAGTTTAGAGAGCTTGTGAAAGCCATAAGTGAACAAGCCGGATTGACAAAGTTGTTCTGAGAAACACGAGGGCGAGAGTAAACACTCAGGGAGTGGTGAGGTTCTTTCCTAACTACATATTTTCAACAGTATTGTGTTACAGATGGTTTCATCAAATTTAACTCCACCTCATCCATCCCAGCTAGCTATGCACAGCACGCTAGCAAAGATCTTACAAAGATTAGAAGACTTGGGAGCTCAGGTCGCTACTACGAATGAGCGACTAACGCGAGTGGAGGTAGCTCAAGGAAAGCAACCGGAAAGCTCGCAAGCCCAAGAGGATGCCCACGCATCGCGGGCTCAAGACGGAGTCACCCATACCACTTTCGATCCAGCATCAATGAGGCCACAGCCTAATCCTCACAGCCGTCCCACCACTTCTACGAGAGTAGATCATGGTGTTGACATCCTGGACAGTGATGATCAGGAGTATTACGCGGAGCCACCGCCAAAACCTATAAAAAGAAGGGTCTTTCCCGACAGAGCTCAAGCCAGAGCCTATCTCCACCGAGACCTTGAAGAAGAGGAAGAAGCAGAGCGAGGCCGTGTCCATCGAGGTTTCAACCGAGACCTCGGAGGTAGGGTGCAAGCCCAGGATCAGCAAGCCCTCGCCAACATAAAGCTTCAAATACCACCCTTCTACGGGTCCAGTGATCCGGAAGAGTACTTTACATGGATGGCTAAAACCGAGCGGATCATTGATATGATGGGATACATTGATGCGATAGCTTTGAAGCTCGTGGTCATTGAATTCCATGATTATGCTCTCACCTGGTGGGAGCAAGAGCATCACGAGAGGGCAAGAACCCGATGTCGTCCCATCACAACTTGGGAAGATCTCAAACGAACCATGAAGAATCGGTTTGTGCCCAGCTACTACGACAGAGATTGTGCCCAGAAACTGCAACGCCTTGTCCAAGGTCATCGCAGCGTCGAGGAATACCAAAAGGATCTTGAGAGGGCCTTGATGAGGGCCAATGTCAAGGAGGACGAAGAGGCTAAATTGGCTAGATTTTTATATGGCCTACGAGAAGACGTCGCGAAGACAGTTGAACTATGCAACTATCGAGATTACCAAGATCTGGTTCACAAGGCCATCCGGGTGGAGAAGCAACTGAAGAAGGGGAATTCCTATCATCCCACCCATACACCCAACAGGGGCTCAGGTAGGAAGACCCCCCCTTCGCCAGACCACCCCCGCCAAAACCGTACACATCTCCCGCGGCGATGCCACCCCCTCACCAAACTTACCCCAACACAAGACCCCCATCACAATCCCAACCGAAACCCAGACTAACACTTATGATGCCCTCGCCAATCCAGAGCATCGAATGCTTTAAGTGTTTGGGCAAGGGACACTATGCGAGGGATTGCCCCAACAAAAGAGCCATGGTCATTCGGCCCAATGGGGAACTGTCTAGCGAAGAAGAAGAGGTCCATCCCGAACAACGAGATCACGAGAGTGAAGCAGAAGAGGGAGAGCTGTCTATGGACGGCGTCATACTAGTCACCAAGAGGGTTCTGCAAAGCTCCCAAGTATCACCGAAAGCACTCAGGGGAAAATTTATTCCAATCAAGAGCTATGGTGAATGGGACTCTGTGCAGTCTCATTATTGATAGCGGAAGCTGTGTCAATGCTGCCAGTGAGGACATGGTTGCTGAGCTGGATCTTCGCACTATTGCCCATCCCAAACCGTATCAACTGCAGTGGGTTGATGACCGAACCTTTGTGAAGGTCGTTAAACAAGTTGAAGTCCCGATAAAGATCGGCAAGTAAGAGATTCCATCACTTGTGACGTGGTGCGGATGCAGGCCACCCACATTCTCTTGGGCAGACCCTGGTAGTACGACAAGGAGGCCATACACTGTGGCAAAACCAACAAATATGCCCTCACCCATCTCAGTAAACCCTACACCCTGCTTCCACTCACCCCAACCCAAGCTCAACAAGATCAAATTCACCTGGCTAGTAAGGCCGAGAGAAGAAGAAAGGGCGAGGGCAGAGAGAGGAGAGAAAATGGCGAGAAGGTTCAAGGAACCTTGAATGAGAAAAAGGAGTGTGCATTAATGGGAAACACCCCAAGTGAGCCCGTGAGAAAACAAGAGTGCCTCCCTCCCATGGCCAAAGAGAGGGATTTTAAAAGAGCATTTCTTGGAAACAAGACTTGTTTCCTCATGATTCCAACTCATTGCATGCTAACACTTGATCATGTATCTACTCTCCCTTTCTATGTGCAGGAAGTTCTAAAGGAATTCGATGAAGTATTCGATGAGCCGCAAACCCTTCCCCCCTATCGCGGTATAGAGCATCAGATCGACCTGCTTCCGGAAGCGCCTTTAACCAACAAGGCCGCCTACCGGACCAACCCTCAAGAATCCCAAGAAATCCAATCGCAAGTGCAAGAGCTGCTGGACAAAGGGTTCATCCGTGAAAGCCTTTCGCCCTGTGCAGTACCAGTCATACTCGTGCCAAAGAGCGATGGCAGTTGGTGCATGTGCATGGACTGCCATCCCATCAACTCTATCACTGTAAAGTATCGCCACCCTATACCTAGACTTGATGACATGTTAGACGAATTGAGTGGTGCATGTGTGTTTTCGAAAATCGATCTTAGAAGTGGCTATCACCAGATCCGAATGAAGGAAGGTGATGAATGGAAAACTGCTTTCAAAACCAAAATTGGTTTATACGAATGGAATGTTATGCGCTTCGGATTGTGAAATGCACCTAGTATGTTCATGCGTCTAATGAATCATGTCCTGAGGCGTTTAATTGGAAAATTTGCGGTAGTATACTTTGATGACATACTAGTTTATTCTAAAAACCATGAGGAGCATGTTGAGCACTTACGGCAGGTCCTCAACACGCTTAGGTTAGAAAAATTGTATGCCAAGTTTGAAAAGTGTGTCTTCACATCCCAGGAAGTTAACTTTCTTGGATATGTAGTGGGTGCGAAGGGTGTCAAGGTAGATGAGAGTAAGATCAGTGCCATTCGGGACTGGCCTACTCCTAATTCCTTAACTGAAGTAAGATCCTTTCCAGGACTTGCTAGTTTTTATAAGAGGTTTGTTAAGGATTTCTCTTCCATTGCCGCCTTTGCATGAATCGCTAAGAAGAATGTTGTCTTCGAATGGGGACGATGCAAGAGAAATCTTTTAATGAATTAAAATCTCGTCGACAAATGCCCCTCTACTCACTTTGCCAAACTTTGACAAGGTGTTCGAGGTAGAGTGCGATGCTAGTGGTATAGGCATCGGTCTTTGTCTTGCACCAAGAAGGTCGTCCCCATAGCCTTCTTTAGCGAAAAGGCTGAGTGGAGCCACCTTGAATTACTCCACATACGACANNNAGCTATACGCTCTTNTGCGGTCCCNGCAAACGTGGAGTCATTATCTGCTGCCTAGAGAGTTTGTTATCCATACGGATCACTTGTCTTTGAAGTATCTTCAAGGACAAGGAAATTTAAGCAAAAGGCATGTTAGGTGGGTAGAGTTCATCGAGTCTTTCTCCTATGTTATTAAGTATAAGAAAGGAAAGGAAAATGTTGTTGTTGATGCCCTTTCTAGGAGATATGCATTACTCATGACTCTTGATACTAAGGTCACCGGATTTGAATGTTTAAAGGGAATGTATGAGCATGATGCGATTTTGGGAAATATTTGTTAATCGGCTAAAGGTAGCGAATGGCTACTATGTTTTTGATGGCTTCGCTTTAAGTTGAAAAGGTTGTGCTTCCCGGTCAATTGTGACGTCATCATCAAGGAGGCGCGTCACGGTCTCATTTTCGGCGTCGAGACGCTCTTCTTCCGGCCCGGCATGAAGAAGGGGGCTCGCCGAGCCCTCTACTCCAACCAAAAGGGAGTATCATTTTGGCGAACCCTTCCGTACCGGGCTCGGTTTTAGGTCGTTTTCGGCGTTCAGGGGCTCCCGAGCCCTATCCGAGTATCCGGACGTTTCCGCCGAAAATATTTTTCTGGCGCCGGGGGGTTGTCGGGGTCGCCTCGGGACGTACAGCGGGCTCGGTAGCGCTCTCGAGACCTCAGTTTGGGAAGCCGTTAGCAGTTTTGGAGTCGTGAGAATGTCCGGAGGTGTTTGTGGAGTTTAATATTTGGGGCGGGACGTTCGGTTCGGGCGACTCCGGGGCTCGGGGCGGGAATCCCGGGGCTCGGGATGGAAATTTTCTGACGGCGTTGGGGTAAGTTGTGTTATAATTTAAGATGGAATTTATGGGTATTTTTATAGAATTTTGGAGTGACGGAATTTCGGTTCAGGTTGACACGCTCGCACGTCGGGTTTTGGTTCGGGTTCAGCGAGCTCGGTAGGACGCTCCGGAATGGTAAATGAACTTTTGAAATATGTTTTGTGAATGTTATAATATTCTGAGGGTTGTGTCCAAGTTTCGTTAATTTTGGAATTCGGTAATTATTTTTGGGCAAAAAGAATTGGAACTTTTGGAAAAATTGGGAGTTAAATTGCAATTGGTTATAAAATAAATAAAAATCAGCATGGGCAGCAGCATATTTGTTCGGCAGCAACTTGGGAGACATAAGGGACACTTGGCTATTTTTCATTTAAGTGTAGAAGCATGGGTTAAAGAGAAGGAAAAGATATATACTTGGCTATTATTTTCTTAAGTGAAATTCATTTCATTTTCTTTCTTTTCTTCTTCTTCTTCTTCTTCACCATTGTTGAGTTTCCATTGAAGAACTCAACCTCAAGCTTGAAGCTCTTCATCTTGGCTCAAATTAAAGAGGAATTGGGTCCTTCATGTGGTGAGTTCCTTCCTAGGCTCTCTTTTCATGTTGGAAACATGATTTAGTGGAGAAAAGAGGAGATTTTGCAATTATGGGTTTGTTCTAGCTACTAGCTAGGATGATTCTCTTCCTCCCAATTTTTAGTATGTTGTTCTTGGGTAGTAGGGAGTGTTAATCAAGTGTTGGATTTTGGAGAACACATCTTGGGTAAAAATCCCTATTTAGGCCGAATTTTTGGAAAATTCTATGATGATGTGTGTTTGTTATCTTGATTCATGCTTCAAGTATGTTAATCCTAGCATGATTCTAAGCTTATGTATGGATTCAATTTGATGGAAAACAAGTTGGGTTGGAAACCCCCAAATGGCCGATTATGTTTGTTGTTGTTAAATGTTGGATTTTGTTGTTTTGGATGCAATTGGATAGCATTCTTGGTTTAGAAGTGAAATTGGTGATTAGTATGATTAATTGGAAGTTTGAATGGATTGATTTGGAAGTTAGATAAAAAGTTGGCAAAGAAGCCGAATTCTTGGATAATTCTTTTTCCATGTTGGAGTTTGATTTTGGTTGGATTGGATGCTAAGATGGTATTGGGGTTGAATTTAGTAGTGTATTGAAATTTGAAATGTTGAATTCGGATAAGAAATGGAAAAGTCACTATTAAGCGGTTTTATCGGAAAATGTCGGGTAATGAAGGGTTTTAAGGTTGGATTTGATCAGTTCTGCTTGTGGGATGATGTATGTCGATGTATAATCTTGCATTGTCTAGGTTGGTTCTGAATTCTGAAGTTTCTGTGGAAATCTGGAATTTTACGGAAATTCTGCTGGATTTTCGGTTTTGGGGTCGGGGGTGTAGTTTGGTAGAGTGGTCGATAAGGATGCTAATTCAACTTAGTTTGACAGATTCTGAGGTTCGGAGGGTAGAAAAAGAGAGGTTTCTGAGTTTCGGGTCGTGGTGTGGAAGTCGTCCAGAATCGGTCTAATACTCTGGATTTGTGAGGTAAGGGTTTGGTTCTGCTATTTTTGGTAAGATAGGTGTATGTTTAGTTTCACTTTCTGTTCTGCAAGTATTTCAGTATTATATGCCTAGGGCATATTCTGTAGTCTGTAGGTGTATGTATTGTTGCACTACATTTTGCGGTATTTCGGAAATTTCGCTTTAAGGTACGTTCTGTGATTTGTAGGAGTATGCCTTATGGCATACTGTTTGTAGGTGTATGCCTTGTGGCAACCCTACGACGGTTGAGGGTTCGCTACCCCAGTGGTGCACCATGCTTCGTAATAGCTTGACTTCGACTCCCTTAGAGGGAGGCCGCTGCGTTCTGATTGGTTATAAGGGTTTATGGTGATTTAGTATCGCACATCCTTCGGTATTCTGATCTGTTTTTATTACATGCACGTTATTCTGTACTCTGTTGCATATATTCTGTGTATTGCTATCTTTCTGTTTTGCAGGGTTACATATGCTTATCTTACCCCAAATCCCTTACGGGTCCTTTCGAGGACTCACCCTTTTTGGGTTCTGTTTTTGGGTTTCAGGTAGATCTGGTAAGCAACCAGCGGAGTAGGTTTCCGTGAGGCTTCTGCCTTGGTTGTGTTGAGCGGCAGCAGTACCTTGCGAGCTGGGATTTTGTCTACTTGGTCTGAATCCCGCGCGAGGTATTTTTGATGTTTAGGCCTAGGGTTGGCTCTGTAGCTGCATGTGCATATTTTCTGGTTTGCTGTGATGATTGTATATTCGTATATACTTATATATTCTGTTCTGTGCATGTTCTGAGCGCTTGGCGCTTGCTAGACACCTTAGGTTCTGTGAACTCTGTATGTATCTATGTATGGTGCGTAAGCACTCGTCCACTGAGGTCGAGGCTTATGCTGATGCATGAATTGTATGTTTTGATTTTATTTTAGTTATATGTATGAAATTTTGTTAGGTTGCTTCCACAATCGTTTCGCTCTTTGGGTCCTCTACGCGTGGCGGGTCTCGATGGACTGCCATTCCATATCACTCCGGCTTCCGCTTCCGGCGTCCCGGCGCCCCCGCCTCCGCAACCGGGCTCGGGTGGCGTGCGGTGACAAGTTGGTATCAGAGCAGGTAAGTGACCATATTGGTCGTCAGTGGTGACTTGAAGTGACAACTATTGTTGTACATTTTATTTTAGAATGGTTTGGTACGGAGATTGGCCACCTCCTTACTTGAACTACTTCAAAATAAAATTGTGGAACAAAGTTGATCCTTCAAGTTATCACGATAGTTGCAGATTTCAGAACTCGGGATTTCTGGATTCTGGCAAAAGTATTACGAGTAAGGGGATTGTGGAAAAGTTTCAGGTACGTAAAATTGTGTGTTAGGAAAAGATTTGGTGAAATAAGCATGAACTGCTTCTGTGATTCTGTGAAATGCATGATTTTATCATTCTGAGAAGTAACTTCTGTGTCAAGTACTGCATTGCACTACAGAGCCTTAGAAAACTGCTGCTAGCTTCTGTAGGGATTAGGAGTGACCGATTTGTCTGGACTCTGTTTGGTCTGAAATGTCTCAGGTTTGGTTAACACGCGTAGACAGCGTGATTTGGTACCGGAGGGGCGGGACTGGGATCCCACACCTCCGTGGAATAGGATACGGGTTCAGCGTAACCCAGGGTCTGAACAACCACACTCACCGCCCCGAGGTTTAGCGGTCGTAGGGACCCCTCTCTAATTTGGTATTGCCCGCCAGCCTAGCTGGTTTAGGGGCGGCAATAGGCAGGGGAAGAACTGATTATGCCACAGTAAGGGCATTTTGATCAGGTGGTGATAGCGAGACTTTAGCCACTGCTCGCCACAGCTTTGGGATTGGTAAGTGAGTGACTCCGAGGAGGATGGTCACTACGACACCTAGACTTCTCGTCGGTCCTATTAACGACGGGGAGATCTGAGGCACCGGTCTGACGAGGTCAGACTTCTGTAGAGGTTTTAGAGTTTGAACCTCCCGAGGTTCAATGACCGAGAATGGCAAGAGGTAGTAGAGACTTGGTTTGCAGGAGTTGGCAAACTCAAGGGGAGGCTACATTTTCCACTAGCGGTGCTTGGGGATGTAGCCGAGAATGCGTTGACCACGATATGATGAGTTTCATCGTGAGACAGGCATGTGCGGAGTTTGAGCGGGAGTTATTTTTATTCACTACGCACCGCAGGACCATGGTATGGAAGAGGAGGTTGAGAGTCGCCTCACCTCGCAACGAGGTTTGGGGAGTACGAGGGGATCCACAGTCGGGAACCCCGGGAGATTTTGCAAACGGCCGAATAGGTCCATGGCAGTTTAGTAGAGGAAGAGAGGAGCACCACCGGCACGATCTTGTCCGATTTGCGTAGGTATCACCCGGTCGATTTTGTTAACGGCGGGAGGGCCGATGTTTACGTTGCGGGTCCGACACTCACCGGATACGGATTGCCCTCTGGTTGCGGGGGATTTTGCCTTCGGCGTCTTCGGCACAGCCCAACGCGCCGTGGGGCGTGGGTTTCAACGGGTGGCCCGAGACCTCAGCGGAGCAGCTTCAGCCACCCCCACCACAGAGCGTGGGACAAGTTTTTCATATTGAGGGGAAGGCCCTAGTTATCGAAGGACCTAGTCGGCGGTCATACCGGATGTTCGAGTCACGGGGAGTTACAGGTACTTTGTTTCGAATGAGGTGTCGGTTCATGCATTATTTGATACAGAGCATCTGTTTCCATTGTAACACGAAATGTGTTACATCTACGTATCTGTCTTTTAGTACTTTGCCTCAAACGCATTTAGTAAAAACTGCTGGGAGTCAGTTTCTGTTTTCTAATGAGATGGTTCGGGATTGTACGATGTTTGTGGGTGGACATCTGATAGTATTGGATTTGTTGGTATTAGACACGCCGGGCTATGATGTTATTCTTGGGATGGACTGGCTATCCAAGAACTCGTGCACGTTGATTGTGCAACCCGTACCATTATGGTTTACGGAGAGGTACTACCTCTCACGACTCCGACGGTTTGACTATCGCACAAAGACAAGAAAGAGTTCTGATTCAGGATCAGTATCGATAGTGGGTGTAGGGGAATGCTATGATCTGAATGAAGCTGGTATTAGGTTGAAGTTGGATGATTTACCGTTGGTTCGAGATTTTCCGCAGGTATTTCCGGAGGAGTTGCCCGGATTACCATAAGAGCGGGAAATTATGTTTGACATCCACCTGCAGTCGGGTACTGCTTCGATATCTATTCCTCCTTATCGGATGCCTATTTCTGAGATGCAGGAGTAGAAGAAGCAACTGGAGGAATTACAGCAAAAGAGTTTCATCCGACTGAGCACTTCACCGTGGGGTACTCCGGTTCTGTTTGTTCAGAGGAAAGATGGGACGCTTCGACTTTGCTTTGATTACAGACGGTTGAATGCTCGTGTTGGGAAGAATAAGTATCCGTTACCGAGGATTAACGATCTTTTGATCAACTTCGTGGTTCGAGAGTTTTCTCAAAGATTAATCTCCGATCTGGGTATTTTCAGCTTAGGGTGAAGGAAGAGGACATACCTAAGACTGCTTTCCGCACCCGATTTGGACACTTTGAGTTTACGGTCATGTCGCTCGAGCTGACCAATGCTCCAGTGGCATTCATGGATCTGATGCATCGGGTGTTCCGACCGTACTTGGACTCATTTCTGGTGGTTTTTATCGATGATATTCTGATTTATTCTAGGGATGAGGACTCGCATCGGGAGCATCTGAGGGTAGTTCTGCAGATACTTTGGGAACATCAGCTTTATGCTAAATTTTCAAAGTGTGAGTTCTGATTCGGGAGGTTATTTTTTTTTCCGGGACACATTATATCGAGCATGGTCTGCGTGGATCCAGAGAAGGTGAGGGCAGTTCGGGATTGGAAACAACCTGCCACAGTACGGGAGTTCAGGAGCTTCCTGGGGTTAGTAGGATTTTATCAGAGGTTTGTACCAGGGTTTTCTATTCTGGCATTTCCGCTTGCGCAGTTGACCAAGAAGGGTCAACCGTATTTCTGGTCTGATAGGTGTGAGCGGAATTTTCAGAAGTTGAAGCGGCAGTTGACTAACGCTCCGATTCTGACTCTTCCAGATCCGAGCTTACCGTGTGTGATTTATACGGATGCTTCCACGTCCGGTTTGGGGTGTGTGTTGGTGCAGGAGTGTAATGTGGTAGCTTATGGGTCGAGGTAGCTGCGACCGCATGAGCTGAACTAACCGACACATGATCTGGAGTTGGCTGTAGTGAGTTATGAGCTGAATTAATGGAGGCATTATCTGTTTGGTAATAAATTTCAGATTCTTACCGACCATAAGAGTATGAAATATCTGTTTACACAGAAGGACCTTAGCATGAGGCAGCGCAGATGGCTCGAATACATTAAGGACTATGATTGTAGTATCGAGTACATCTCTGGCAAGGGCAACACGGTTGCCGATGCTCTGAGCAGGAAGTATACCGGCTTAATTAAGGGAGGAAATGTTGGTGACCGATCTGAGGAGAGTGATTTGATATGCCTTTGGCACAGGGGGCAGCTCTGGGAGCGTGCTCAGGTTATTACACTTATTATACATTCGAGTTGCTTGATAGGTGCGCGAGGCGCAGGGTAGAAATCCGGGGTTGAAGGAATTATCTGGGGTAGATAAGAGTTCTTTGTTACCGACGTTTCAGTATGGCAGGGATTGCTATACTTCCGAGACCGCCTTTATGTACCAGAGGATTAGGATTTCTGGAATGATAGCCACACTTTTAGATTTTAGCATCGGAGGCACTCTGCCCATTCTGGAAGTGGGGTAATGTTATGATGGACTTTCCTCACACCCATTCGGCCATAGGCAAGGGTGTGAGTGCCCTTCGCCCTACCTCTAGCCACGACACGGTTTCATCATGATGCTATCTGGGTTTTGTGGATCGCAAATGAGGAGGCATTGTGCCCCCTCATTGGCAGCCCATCCTCCTCTATAAATAGAGGGAGGGTGGCGCCACACCTTGCCCGACTTTACATCGGGGAGATTATGCGTTTATATGGAGTACCGACTCCATTGTATCTGACCGTGATCCGCGTTTTATAGCACGGTTCTGGAGAGCTTTTCATGAAGCACTGGGCACGCGACTCCATCTGAGTACAGCTTATCACCCACAGACGGACGGGCAGTCGGAGCGGTGATTCTGATACTGGAAGATATGCTGCGAATCTGTACTTTGGATTTTGAAGGAGATTGAGACCAGCAGTTACTTTGATAGAATTCTCATACAACAATTGCTTTCAGACTACGATGGGCATAACACCACTTGAGGCGTTGTACGGGAGGAGGTGTATACGACACCACACTGTTGGACAGATGCGTCTGATAGGGTTGAGCTGGGACCCAAGTTTTTGAGGAGACTACGGCGAAGATCAGATTGTTACAAGCGCGGATTAAAACCGCGAACGATCGCACTCACGCTTATACGAACCGTCGCCGTAGGCTCTGGAATCTGAGTTTGGTGGCGAATTTGACCGGAGGTAGCACCGATCGAGGGACAAGAAGATTTGGTAGGCGGGGCAAGTTACCCCGAATTTTATCGGTTCTCATGAGTTTCTAGAGTAAGTTGTTCGGTTGATCTTTCCCCCCCCAACTGTTTCTGTTTTATGTGGTATCTTCCAGGATAGCCTGTTGGGGATCGGTTAGATTTAGGTTCGGTACTGTCTGGGGTTGTCTGGTAGAAATACCGGCAACTGACTCGGGGTGCAATAAGATGCACCCGGAGGGTGGGACGCCGTGAGGCTCTGTATGGTAGTCTAAACTACCACTCCCGCCGCACCAAAGACGGTGGTCCGATTGTTCAGGTTAGAGGAATGGTTATATTTTCGGTTGGTAGCGACACCTGTCGGGTTGGTTCGGGCTACTCTTGGAGGACCAAGAGTTCTAAGGGGGGGAGAATGTTACGGTCACCCCGAGCGGGTTGCGACCGGGTGACCCGGGGCTCCGGTTTTGGCCTGCGGGTCACGTTTTTCGGCGTTCAGGCGGCTCCCGAGCCCTATCCGAGTATCATTTTGGCGAACCCTTCCGTATTTGAGGTCGTGTGGGTCCCCCGGACGTTTCCGCCGAAAATATTTTTCTGGCGCCGGGGGGTTGTCGGGGTCGCCTCGGGACGTACAGCGGGCTCGGTAGCGCTCTCGAGACCTCAGTTTGGGAAGCCGTTTGCAGTTTTGGAGTCGTGAGAATGTCCCGGAGGTGTTTGTGGAGTTTAATATTTGGGGCGGGACGTTCGGTTCCGGGCGACTCCCAGGCTCGGGATGGGAATCCCGGGGCTCGGGATGGAAATTTTCTGACGGCGTTGGGGTAAGTTGTGTTATAATTTAAGATGGAATTTATGAGTATTTTGTGGAATTTTGGTGTGATGGGATTTTGGTTCATTGGACACGCCGCACGTCGGGTTTTGGTTCGGGTTCGTGAGCTCGGTAGGACACTCCGGAATGGTAAATGAACTTCTGAAATATGTTTTGTGAATGTTATAATATTCTGAGGGTTGTGTCCAAGTTTCGTTAATTTTGGAATTCGGTAATTATTTTTGGGCAAAAAGAATTGGAACTTTCGGAAAAATTGGGAGTTAATTTGCAATTGGGTGCAAAATAAATAAAAATCAGCATGGGCAGCAGCATATTTGTTCGGCAGCAACTTGGGAGACATAAGGGACACTTGGCTATTTTTCATTTAAGTGTAGAAGCATGGGTTAAAGAGAAGGAAAAGATATATACTTGGCTATTATTTTCTTAAGTGAAATACATTTCATTTTATTTCTTTTCTTCTTCTTCTTCTTCTTCCTCTTGCTGCCGCCTCCATTGAAGAACTCAACCTCAAGCTTGAAGCTCTTCATCTTGGCTCAAATTAAAGAGGAATTGGGTCCTTCATGTGGTGAGTTCCTTCCTAGGCTCTCTTTTCATGTTGGAAACATGATTTAGTGGAGAAAAGAGGAGATTTTGCAATTATGGGTTTGTTCATAGCTACTAGCTAGGATGATTCTCTTCCTCCCAATTTTTAGTATGTTGTTCTTGGGTAGTAGGTGAGAGTTAATCAAGTGTTGGATTTTGGAGAACACATCTTGGGTAAAAATCCCTATTTAGGCCGAATTTTTGGAAAATTCTATGTTGATGTGTGTTTGTTATCTTGGTTCATGCTTCAAGTATGTTAATCCTAGCATGATTCTAAGCTTATGTATGGATTCAATTTGATGGAAAACAAGTTGGGTTGGAAACCCCCAAATGGCCGATTATGTTTGTTGTTGTTAAATGTTGGATTTTGTTGTTTTGGATGCAATTGGATAGCATTCTTGGTTTAGAAGTGAAATTGGTGATTAGTATGATTAATTGGAAGTTTGAATGGATTGATTTGGAAGTTGGATAAAAAGTTGGCAAAGAAGCCGAATTTTTGGATAATTCTTTTTCCATGTTGGGGTTTGATTTTGGTTGGATTGGATGCTAAGATGGTATTGGGGTTGAATTTAGGAGTGGTTTGAAATTTGAAACGTTGAATACGGATAAATAATGGAAAAGTCACTATTAAACGGGTTTATCGGAAAATGTCGGGTAATGAAGGGTTTTAAGGTTGGATTTGATCAGTTCTGTTTGTGGGATGATGTTTGTCGATGTATAATCTTGCATTGTCTAGGTTGGCTCTGAATTCTGAAGTTTCGTGGAAATCTGGAATTTTACGAAAATTCTGCCGGATTTTCAGTTTTGGGGTCGGGGGTGTAGTTTGGTAGAGTGGTCGATAAGGATGCTAATTCAACTTAGTTTGACAGATTCTGAGGTTCAGAGGGTAGAAAAAGAGAGGTTTCTGAGTTTCGGGTCGTGGTGTGGAAGTCGTCCAGAATCGGTCTAATACTGGAGTTGTGAGGTAAGGGTTTGGTTACGCTATTTTTGGTAAGATAGGTGTATGTTTAGTTTCTCTTTCTGTTCTGCAAGTATTTCAGTATTATATGCCTAGGGCATATTCTGTAGTCTGTAGGTGTATGTATTGTTGCACTTCTGTTTTGCAGGTATTTCGGAAATTTCTGCTTTAAGGTACGTTCTGTACTTTGTAGGAGTATGCCTTATGGCATACTCTGACTGTTAACCCTACGACAGTGGTGGGTTCGCTACCCCAGCTGGAGCACCATGCTTCTGTAATAGCATCGGCTTCTGACTCCCTTAGAGGGAGGCTGTCGTTCTGATTGGTTATAAGGGTTTATGGTGATTTAGTATCGCACATCCTTCGGTATTCTGATCTGTTTTTATTACATGCACGTTATTCTGTACTCTGTTGCATATATTCTGTATATTATTATCTTTCTGTTTTGCAGGGTTACATATGCTTATCTTACCCCAAATCCCTTACGGGTCCTTTCGAGGACTCACCCTTTTTGGGTTCTGTTTTTGGGTTTCAGGTAGACCTGGTAAGCAACCAGCGGAGTAGGTTTCCGTGAGGCTTCTGCCTTGGTTGTGTTGAGCGGCAACAGTACCTTGCGAGCTGGGATTTTGTCTACTTGGTCTGAATCCCGCGCGAGGTATTTTTGATGTTTAGGCCTAGGGTTGGCTCTGTAGCTGCATGTGCATATTTTCTCGGTTTCTTGTGATGATTGTATATTCGTATATACTTATATATTCTTGTGCATGTTACGAGCGCTTGGCGCTTGCTAGACACCTTAGGTTCCGTGAACTCTATATGTATCTATGTTTGGTGCGTAAGCACTCGTCCATGGAGGGCGAGGCTTACTCTGTTGCTGATGCATGAATTGTATGTTTTGATTTTATTTTAGTTATATGTATGAAATTTTGTTAGGTTGCTTCCACAATCGTTTCGCTCTTTGGGTCCGCTACGCGTGGCTGGTCTCGATGGACCTGCCATTCCATATCACTCCGGCTTCGGCTTCCGACGTCCCGGCGCCCCCGCCTCCGCAACCGGGTTCAGGTGGCGTGCGGTGACACTCATGACTCTTGATACTAAGGTCGTCGGATTTGAATGTTTAAAGGGAATGTATGAGCATGATGCAGATTTTGGGGAAATATTTGTTAACTGTGCTAAAGGTAGCCAGAATGGCTACTATGTTTTTGATGGCTTTCTGTTTAAGTTGAAAAGGTTGTGCGTTCCCAGAGGATCAATGTGTGACGTCATCATCAAGGAGGCGCATGGAGGCGGTCTCATGGGGCATTTCGGGCCCGTAGACGCTGAGGCCGTTAGGAGAACTTCTTCGCCCGGCATGGAAGGACGTCACCAAGGCTTGCGCCCGATGTGTCACATGCCACCAAGCCAAGTCTACTCTACAACCAAAAGGGAAGTACACTCCTCTCCCTACACCTTCTCTTCCTTGGGTTGATATAAGCATGGATTTTATAAGTGGACTACCTAGGACTTCGCATGGTCATGATGCTATTTTTGTGGTAGTGGATAGATTTTCAAAAATGGCACACTTCATTCCCTGTCATAAAACTGAAGATGCCTCGCATGTGGCTGACTTATTCTTTAGGGACGTCGTGAAATACCATGGCCTTCCGCGATCCATTGTCAGTGATAGGGATTCACGGTTCCTAAGTCATTTTTGGCGAACCCTTTGGTCTAGATTAGGCACTAGTTTGATGTACTCAACATCGAGTCACCCTCAAAAAGATGGCCAAACTGAAGTGACCAATAGGACCCTCAGCACTATCTTGCGAACCCTCCTTAGGAAGAATCTGAAAGAATGGGAAAAATGCTTACCACATGTAGAATTTGCTTACAACCGAGCCTATCACCCCTCTACATCCCACAGTCCCTTAAAAGTCGTGTATGGCTTCAACCCTTTGACCCCATTGGACTTAGTAGCCTTAGACTTTGCCGAGCAAGTAGATATAGAAGGGAAAGAGAAAGCCCAACACATGAAAGATTTGCATACCAGGGTTCACAAGCAACTTGAGAAAGTTAATGAGTCTTATGCAAGAAGGGTTAATAAGGGTAGAAAATTTAGGAGTTTTCAAGTTGGGGACTGGGTGTGGCTGCACTTAAGAAAAGACCGATTTCCCCATGCGAGAAAAATAAACTTGCACCAAGAGGCGATGGCCCTTTCCAAATCACTAAGAAAATCGGTGATAATGCATATGTACTAGACTTACCCTGTGATGGATCTTATAATGTACATGCAACTTTTAATGTATGTGATTTGGCTCCTTTTGAAGGACAAGCAGATTTTGAGAATCCGCGGACGGATTCTCTCGAAGAGGGAGAGTATGATGAGGACATCGCCCTGAAAGACCCTCAAGATCAAGATGGTCCGCAACCTCAAGCGCGCGCGACCCCTGATCCACTACAAGGCATTGGTGGACCCATGACCAGGTCCCGGTTGAAGCGAGTTCAAGCAAATCTCCACGCCTTCATGAGGCTCATGGCGCAAGACGACCTAGAGGAATCTCGAGCGAAGTCCTTACAGCTTCGTCAGCTCGGCCTTGCGTTGGATGAAGAATATGCGAAGCCCTTTGGAGTCTTGAGCATAAGTATCCTTGAAGAAGGGAGCAGCCAAACCTTGGTGCGCGAACGCTTGAACCCTAAGAAGACCTCAAGTAAAAACATACTCGCGAAGGCTCTTGGCGAAGGCATTCCCGCGAAGGCACTTGGCGAAGACATCCTGCGAAACCTCCATACTTAACCAGATAACCGACCAAGTCCGACAGCAGGGCGTCCTTTCTCTGCAGCTACTCGGGAATGTAGGCATCCCTTTTTGAGGAAAAGACACCCGAACACTTTTTAGGCTAGCTTTTCCTTTTCACCTTTTTGGAAACTTTTACTCTACACGCATGTCAAAAAGCACTGTTTGCTTTTTGCACGCACGCACGGCTGTACTAAGCCAACTTACTTCTCACAGCCCTCCACTATATAAGTTAGAAACAACACCATTGTAACCTAGAACATATTATTGAATTTAAGCAATTTGGCTGAAATACTCCCGGGGAGTCATCGGCTTTTGTGTTCTCCACTCTTGCATTTCCATTTTCCTAGTGATCCAGGTAAGAGGATCCAAGCATAATATCTAGTATTGCTTGACCTTGTAGTCAAGAGGTGCTAGATCCCATCTCCTTCCCCAGGCATTTTCAAGGGCATTGCCTCACCTCGTAGTGAGGAGGTTCCCTTGGCCGACTTTGTTATCCCCTTGTTCTTCCTCCGTTTCGTTTCCGTTTCCTGGAAAACAGCCTCCTTCGAGCTAGATCCGAGCTCGTGATCACACCCTCCTTCTCGTGATCACATCATCACTGAACCACCGTCCTCAACCTGGAACCCGCCTCAACTAAACCCGGTATACATAATGTCCCATTCCAGAATGCATAATGAGAAAAGTTGAACCACTACCTCAGCAACACCGCTCCGTAGCACAATTCCCGGGAAATCCCGGCTCCCGGCCCAAAAAGTCGCAACTTGCCTTTTACGGTCCCACGCTACTCCACCCACGCAGAATTAAGCTGAACAACCACAATTGAGTCAAAACGCACCCAAACAAACCCCCGGAAATCAACCCCGCACATTCCCGCACTTTCCCGCAACAATCCACAGAAAGCTCGGTTTTACGAACTGAGCTAGAACATTGTTATTCATACACCCACAAACACATTCCAACCTTTAAACCCCACTTTCCAGGCATTTTCCCCGAAATACCACATAAAGGTAACTTTTGCACCCAACACTCGAAAATGACGTTTCAAATACCATTTCTCACCTAATTCCATCCATGATACCAAATCACCAACCAATTCAACCAAAACACAACACCATCATAGATAAAGATTCACTTTAAGTTTCGGCCCTTTGCCAACTTTTTATCCGACTTCCAAATCAAACCATTCAAGGTCCCAAGCATTCACTTTAACCACCAATTACACTTCCTAAGCAAGAATGCTAACCAATTGCACCTAAATCAACCAAAATCAACTTAACCCCTTTCTTGAAGAATTCGGCCAATTGGGGGTTTTTCACCCAACTTGTTTTCCATCAAATTGAATCCATAGAAAGTCTTAGAATCATGCAAGGAACAACATACTTGAAGCATGATCCAAGAACACAAACACACACCATTTTTAGAATCAACCTTAATTTTCGCCAAAATATGTTTCTTCCTTCCATGATGTTTTTCTAAAATCTAACCATAGATTCTTACTCCTCTCCTTCCCATGATCAACATACTTAAATTTGGAAGCAAAAGAATCATCCTAGGTGGTAGTCAAGAACAAACTCAAATTCCACAAATCCCTCTCTTTTTCTCATCATATCTTGTTTTTAACTTGGAAAGAGAGCAAGGGAGGAAGCTTACCACTTTTTGGAGTCCACCCTTGGTGAATTTCAGCCACGATTTGAAGAACTTGAAGCTCCATGATTAGTGAAAATGGCGCCTTGGAAGGGACAAGGAAGAAGAAGAAGGAGAAAAGTGATGAAAAAGATATTATAACCCTTTATATAATTCCTTCCCTTTTTCCCATCCCTTTTCATCTTCAATGAAAAAAGGCCAAGTGTCCCTTATTTCCCTCCCATTTCCTGCCGAAACTAGTTGCTGCCCATACTTCATTAAAACCTCTTTCCTTTCCATCTTTAATATGGACATGACAAATGTCCTTTCCCCTTTGGTCAACACTTATGACTCACCCATATCCACCAAAAATCTGAAATTTGGCTAAGTCATGCCCTCTTTGGGAGAGGGCCTCCTGCCTCCTTTGGGAGAGGGCCTCCAGGGCCTCCTGCCTTCTTTGGGAGAGGGCCTCCTGGCTCCTTTGGGAGAGGACCTCCTGCCTCCTTTGGGAGAGGGCCTCCTGCCTTCTTTGGGAGAGGGCCTCCTGCCTTCTTTGGGAGAGGGCCTCCTGCCTTCTTTGGGAGAGGGCCTCCTGCCTCCTCTGGGAGAGGACCTCCTGCCTCCTTTGGGAGAGGGCCTCCTGCCTTCTTTGGGAGAGGGCCTCCTGCCTCCTTTGGGAGAGGGCCTCCTCCCTTCTACGGGAGAGAGCCCCTACCTTCTACGGGAGTGGGCCCCTGCCTTCTACGGGAGAGGGCCTGCCCCAAAATATTTTATAGCGTAAAAAGCTCAGGAACGTTCCCACGATTCCAAATCTGCAAATGGTTTCCCAAACCGAGGTCCCGGGAGCGCTACCGAGCCCGCTGTACGCCCTGAGACAAGTCCCGGTCCCCCTTCGGGAGAGGGCCATGTCACCTATGGGAGAGGACCATGTCCCCCAAGGGAGAGGACCATGTCCCCTATGGGAGAGGACCCATGGCCTCTTCAGGAGGACACTTAGTACCGCAAATATACAAGGGCTTGCCAAAAAGATACTCGAACAAGGCTCAGAAGCCATCTGACCGCCAAAAGCCCGATTCCGTAGGGCAAAACCGAAGACCCGGGTCACCCGGTCGCAACCCGCTCTGGGTGACCGTAACAGGAGACCTCGCGAAGGCGAGACTGGAGACCGCAAGGGTGAGACCTTGCGAAGGCGAGACTGGAGGCCGCAAGGGTGAGACCTACGGGTCCTTGTATAGTTCTGATGCGACGCGAGGACGCGTTTGCTTGGGTAGTGTACCAAGATGCCTGCCCCTGAGAGCGGAGTATGGGCAGGGTCCTGTACTCTGTTTTGGAGGTATTGTGTTGAGGACAATAGTAGTCACAAGTCTGGACTCGTGTGGACTGTGAAGACCTTTTACGATTTGATTTAAAAGGTCGGATTCTTCACGATCCTTATGGTGAGAGAGGGGGCATTCGCTTACGTAGTGTACCAAGATGCCTCCTCCTGAAGGCAGAGTATGGGTAGGGTCCCGTACTCTGTTAAAATCCCAAGTCTTGGAGCTGGCGAAGGCGCTACGCTGTTTGTGTACCGTTTGGAGTGTAATGGCAGTGAAGGGTCTCTTCAGCATTTAAAGTAGGAGAGATAACAGGAGGTGACAGGTTTACTAACCGTTATGGGGCGCGGCACGTGGCGCGTCAGGAGTTGATTACGCTTTTAAAAAGCGCTCTTCCAATTCTGCAAGGGAGGCAAAGGGTTTTCTAACTGCTAGATGTCAGCCCGTGGCGTCTTAGGAGCCAATTCCGCTTAAAAGTGCTTTTCATTTTGGCGGGCTTATAAAAGCGTATTGGAGAAGGGTGAAGCCTTTCACCTTCATTCTCGTATTTCCTCACTTTTGCTCTGAGTAATCTTTTCGCATTCCTTGCGTTTTTCGAACCGTTCATCGGCTGTTGGGAGTTGTTCTGTGGTGGTTCTCTACTTTTCGTTCGAGATCTCACCGTTCATCCGTTCATTCATCGACTGTCCCTTCCGTTTCACAACGAATCAAGTAAGGCCTCGTTTTCTGGCACAGTTAGTGCTTCCAACTTTCTGAGCATACTGAGTGCTTGATGAAATGCCCCTGTTTGGGCTGTTCCGATTTATATGCCTGTTGCTCTACTTTTTGCAGAAATGGAGTCCAAAGAGGCTGTTCGTTCAGTGCTCGCCACCATGGAGAAGACCATGGTTAAATTTGACAAGATCCACCAGGATATGGTGGAGGCTTTCTGACCTGTGGAGAAACTGCCGGTATACTCGTCCCGCTCGGGCGTCTGCCGGGCGAATGGTTGGCCCGTTACCGTAGAGAATATGGAGAACCGAGTGTTGTGTCTGTACACAGCATAGCTTGCGGCGGGGTTGCGGTTTCCCCTTCCGCAGTTGGTGCAAGACTTGTGCGCCGAGTGGGGGATGCCACCAACACAGTTGGCGCCCAAAACTTTTCTGACCATAGCGGGCTTCATTGTTGCCTGCCATATGGCCGGCGTGAAGCCCTTTGCTGACGTCTTCAACCATTTCTACCGGCTGGAGCTGAGGAGTGGGAGTGCGTTTTTCTACGTCACTCCCATAAATGTCGGGGGTAACCACTCCATTTCCTTCACTGCCTCGCCCAAATCCTACCACAACTGGCACGGGTCCTACTTCTTCCTGCCCCATGATAACTCATGGGACTTTCCCTGCGCGAGGACGCAGCTACCCGTGCACAGCATTGCGCGGAGGCCTGAACTGTCTTCTGAAGGAGTGCGGTGGCGGGCATACATCCAACTACTGGGGTGGTTGGACGACGTTTTTTCAAGGAGTGCTTGTGACGAGCTCTTCCATTTCTCGGCTGCCCAACTGGATGAGACCACTCTGAGGTGGGCTGGGATCAGCACGGGCTTCGTGCTAGACCCTGAGGTGCCTCCGCCATACGAGGGATGGGCCCCCGCCCACCGCGGGACGGCGGTAGACTCTCTTTACGCGGCGCTGGCAGGGCCCAAAGTTATGTTTTGCATATATAAGTGTAATGCATAAGTGTAAGAGGCTTTAGTAAAACCTGGTCTGAAGCTTTCCTTTTGCTTGTAGATGCCTCTATGGAGTCTGGCGAAGGCCGGGGCAAGAGAGCGTCTATGCGCACTGCCCAGCAAGTGCACCTATCATGTGCATTTGGGAAGGATGCCCCTGCTGGGGCTGTCAAGGCGTTGGGGCGCATTACCCCTAAGCCGCAGAAGAAGAGGGCTGGCACTAAGCCATCGGTGTTCCCTCAAGGGAAAAAGAGGAGAGTGGTTGCCAGTGTAGCGCAACCTGGAGAGGGGAGTGCCCCTACTGCTGTTGAGGAGGTCAGGGGGCCTGTTGAGGCGGGGGGATCTGCAGCGGTCCCCTCTACTGAAGATGTGGCGAGGCCGGCTGGAGAGGCCAAGGGGCCTGTTGAAGCAGAGGGGTCTGCAGCCGTCCCTTCTACTGAGGAGGCTGTAGAGCCTGTTGGGGGGGAGGTCCCCAGTGTTGTGGAGGAGGCGGAGGAGCCTGCTGCTGAGGAGGCCAAGGGAGTGGAGGTGGGGGTCTCTTCCAGTGTTGAAGAGGCCATGCCCTCTGCAGAGGGCTCAGAGGGAGTGCAGGCAGGCAACGCTGCTCCCATAGAGGCTGTGCCTATCTCAGCGGTGCAGCCAGTCTCGCTTGAGGATGCTGCTGCTGAAGACTTTGTGTCTGGGCTCTTTGCGAGCCCCTCCCTTGCCACAGGCAGAATGCCTTCTCCAAAGGGCAAGATGTCAGCGGGGGAAATCCTGCTGTCTATGAGGAGGAGGAGCCAACAGGCTGCTAAGGCCATTGACAGTTCTGGCCAGCAGGAGGCCATGGTCACTCCTGTGGAGGAGGAGGTGTTGATCACACCTGCAGGAGAGGGGGTGGAGGCCACCATTGCAAGGGAGGAGGCCCCTGCAGCAATCCCTTCGAGGGAGGAGGTCCCTGAAGTGTCTCCTTCTAGGGAGAAGGCCCTCGCGGCAAAGGGGAAGAGGATCCTGAGGATTGAGGAGACTTCTTCCTCTTCTGATGGCGGAGTCCCCGAGGAGGGGGCATTGGTGGCGCAGTCCTCTGCGAGGGCCAGTGGTTGGGAAGTAGTCCAACCTTCCAGTTGTCAGCCAGAGGCTATCGGATGGGGACAACCTTCTGCTGGTACGTTCCTTGACTTTGCAAGTTTGTTTCTCTTGTTTTGAGATTACGTCTCAGTTTTCTCAGTTGTACTGCCCTTAACTGTTGTAGGTGCGGGGCCTTCTGGGCAAGAGCCCATCCCTCGCGAGGTCCCAGTGGACCAAGGGACAATGACCGAGGTCCCTGCAGACCTGGGGACCAGAACCGAGGTCCTTGAGGAGGTTGGGGTGTGGTCCCAATTCTTGGAGCGAAGGCGAGTCGCTGCCAAGTCAGTCCCTAAGTGGTCTGAGGAGCCGGACACCCTGAGTCCAGGGCCAGAGTGTATAGGAGGGAAGGGAAGCTCTTGTGCGATGCGTGGGACCAGTCTTCCTTCTCAGGAATAGCAGTTCACTGCTAAGGGGAGGGGAGCAAACCCTCCTATCCTGCCTGGAGGGGCTGCGCACCCCCTATGACAGGGAGGTGACGGAGCGGAGTTTGGACTCTCCTGCCGAGTTCATGAGGGAGGAAGCTCAACAGAGCCTACAGGTAAGACAACTCCTGGTCTTTATATATAAGTCTGGCTTGCCTTCTTTCTGCCCTTGTTTAAATAAACTTGAATGCAGGGAGCCGTCAAAGGATATGCTGCCATGGAGCAGTGGCATGACTTTCTGAAGTATGCCAACAAACGGGACGACGCCCAGGTAGCAGAGATTGCAGCCCTCAGGAAGGAGCTGGAGGCCTCCAAGAAAAGGGAAGAGAAGCTCCAAGAGAGGCAGGCCAAACGCGTGGCCCAACTGGAGAGTTGGTGTGACTATGTTAACAAGGAATGGACGGCCAATAGGCTGTATCGGTGGGAGCACGCCTGCCTAATTAATGTGTTTCAACAACACTTCCTCCAGCAGGCAGCAGGTTCGGAAGCCAAGCAGCTCGAGAATGCTGTCTTGAAGGAGTACCTCCTTTCTTTGGAGGCAGAAACCAAGGCTGCCTTCGAAGTGGCGAAGGCTGAAGTTGAGCAGGCAAAGGCTGCAACTGAGGAGGGGGAGCGCCGGGCTACTACCCAGGCTCAACTGGCTAAGGAGGAAGCCGAAGCGAGCAGGCTTGCTGCTAAGGATGCCCTGAAGGCACAGACTGAGGTCACTGCTACCTTTGAAAAGGCGGTGGCCTCAGTGTGGGAGATGGAGAAGGCCCTTAGCCTTCCTCTTTTTGCAGGTGAGGACCCTGGGTCCTTTTCTTCCATCAAGGTGTCTATTCCTCAGAGGATGCCTCGACTGATGGCGAAGCTTGGTGAGATCCAAGCCCAAGGTGACGCAGGGGCGCAAGCCTACGAGGAGGGCTGGCTACGGTGCCGCTTCCAAGTGGAGAAGGCGTTCCCAGAGCTGAATCTTGGGATTCTGGATGCTGCTAACACCAGCGATCCAACAGTAGAGGCCCTGCTCGACTGGGGGGAGCAAAGGAAGAAGATGGGGGAAGCCTGGTATGCCCTGTTGGGCTAGGGTGGAGGCTCCAACATGTGGACGCCCCCTCTTTTTTGTGCACAAAGGACACCTGTATTCATGCATAATTTTGATAACAATAGATGAAGTAAAATTCCATTTTACCTTCATTGTTTTGTAGCCTTGTTTTGCCTTGCGATAGCGGCGTAGGGAACGTTTAGCCAGGTTAACATCCGTAAGCTAAGTCCCATTTGTGGAGAGAGGTCTACTGGTGTTCGTAACGACGAAGCCACAAAGATCACTTGTCAAGAAACTGGAAACTCGGCTTGAGTTTATAGTGGTGAGGCACTTTAAAATCCGCAACGGCGGAGCCACATATATCCTTCCAGATAATTTGTGGGTTCACTTGCTGAGACAATTTTGAGGACCCGTTTAGGGTACGCAGAGGTGACGCCTTTGAAGACCATGGATGAGATTTCTCCATTTTGGAAAGTCTGCTGGGGCACGGGAAGGCGGCGCACTCAGAGACCTTCCTGGCGATTTTTCAGGGAGTAAGCCCTTGGGTAGTGTACAGTGTACCAAGTAGAGGATACCTGTAGAGTGCTCATCACTTATATGATAAGAACGAAGTAAAACTCAGTTTACCTCGAGCCTGAAGCCGCACGATGGCGAGGGCAGTGGAGCACTTGTTGAGACAAGTGAAGAGCCAGGTGGAGTTCCGGGGGATGAGACCCGTAGTTGTGTTGAGGAGCCCGTGCGGAAGGTCCGGTGTGGCGTGCGAGGGTGACTGACACAGGGACCTTCCTGAAGGAGCCAAAAGGGGGTTACCCTTCCGCAGCGCAAGGGTGTTACCCTTGGGGCGGGGCGAATTGAAGGTCAGTTGGGGATGAGACCCGCAACTACCTGTGTGGAGGAGTACGAGCGGGAGGTCTGCTGTCGCGCGCGAGGGTGACTTACACATAGACCCCCCTAAAGGAGCCAAAAGAGGGTTACCCTTCCGCAGCGCAAGGGGGTTACCCTTGGGGCGGGGCGAGTTGAAGGTCAGTTGGGGACGGGACCCGCAACTACCTATGTGGAGGAGTCCATGCGGGAGGTCTGCTGTGCCGCGCGAGGGCGACTTACACATAGACCTCCCTGAAGGAGCCAAAAGGGGGTTACCCTTCCGCAGCGCAAGGGGGTTACCCTTGGGGCGGGGCGAGTTGAAGGTCAGTTGGGGACGAGACCCGCAACTACCTAGCGCGACCGCAGGGGGCTTCTCCTTGTGTGGGTGCGCAAGTGAGACCTGACAAGGTCTGATGCCGTGATTTTGGCGAGTGGCCAGTCTGACCGGTCGGGTGCAGAGGGCGTTTGGAGGGCATTTGTAATGCCACGTAATGCTGCAAAAGAGGGAGAAATACACATGTATTTTATTGAATTGAAGATGTAAGACTGAGGACTTACACGTAATATGGACGTAAGTCATCCGCATGAAAGTTGTGGGGAAGAAGACGACCATCATGGTCTTGTAGTTCATAGACTCCTGGGCGGACTTGCTTATGAACAATATAGGGTCCGTCCCAGTTAGGTCGCAAGACACCCTGTTTGGGGTCACGAGCGGTGAGGACCGACTTAAGCAGGGCAAGGCCCCCTTGTTGTAGTGCCTTGGGCTTGACCCTGGCATTATGGTGAAGACTGAGCCTCTGTTTGAGGGCAAACATGCGAAGGCGAGCGCCCTCGCGCAATTCCTCGATGAAGTCGAGTTTGGCGCGAAGCCCCTGAGTATTGGCTTCGTTGGTGAAGTTGATCATGCGAATCGTAGGGAGGTCTGCCTCAATGGGCAGAAGCGCATCTGCGCCATATACCAGAGAGAAAGGTGTTTCGCCTGTTGGGGTTCGTGTTGTGGTGCGATAGTGATGTGATCACAGGGGGGGTAAGTGATCACGAACTCGGATCTAGCTCGATGATGGCGGTTTCCAGCAAGAAAGGAAACGAAACGGAGGAAGAACACGAAGGAAACAAAGTCGGCCAAGGAAACCTCTTCACTACGAGGTGAGGCAATGCCCTTGAAAATGCCTAGGAAAGGAAAATGGGACCTAGAACCTTTTGACTACGAGATCAAACAATGCTAGGTATTATATTGGATCATCTTGCAATGGATCACTAATGGATTGGTGGAGCTAGATTTGAGACCCAAGAAGAACAATATGCGTATTTCCGCAAATATGTGTTCTTACAAAAATGAGTTCTCCCTATTACTAAGGTTACAAGCTTCCTTATATAGAAGGAAATGGTAAAGGAAAATAATGTGTGACTTGATAAGGGAACCAGCTTCCTGGATCTATGGTGGGCGAAAAGAGAGGTGGCAGCTGATGTGACATTGTAGGCTACCTGCTTCTGCGGCTCCCATTTCCCCAGGAATTGCATTTTGCGGGAAAAGGTAAGAAGAGGGCCTCTGCACAAGTTGAAGGGTTCGCATGACTTGCGTATGGAGGCCTCTTCTGCTTGGCGAACACCTAGGCTTCGCTTGCCTCTGGAAATGAGGCACGGGGACTTCGCCAACGACCATGGGGTCGCAAAGAGCCATGGATTCGCAAATGGCCTTGAGTTCGCCCAAAAGGACCATGGGTTTGCCAGGGTCAATGGGCTCGCCAATGGCCACGGGTTCGCCGTTGGAGCATGGCTTCGTCAAAGGCCAAAGGTTCACCAATGGGGCATGGGTGCGCCAAGAATCTTGCGAGTACGGACTTGCCTTGGGGCCCCGCCGGTGCCCAGAATGTAGCTTCCTCCTCATCTGCGCCTTCGCCAAGGGTCCGTTAGACCCTCTGGAGGAATGATTGCCCTTTATCACAAAAATGGGGCTGATGTCCACATCAGATAGTCCCACAAGACACTTGGGAGTTCATCTACCCAGCGGCCTTTGGCCCCCTCAAGGGGCTTCTTGAGGCCCTCCTTGAGGGTGCGGTTGGTGACCTCAACCTGCCCATTAGACTGGGGGTGCGCTACTGGGGCGAAAAGCATGCGGATATTATTGTCCTGGGCCCATTGTTTGACGCTGTGGCTGGCAAACTGAGTGCCATTATCTGTAACAATAGCACGAGGGCTGCCGTACCGGCAGACGAGATTTTTCCACAGAAATTTGATGATCTTGGCGGAAGTGATGGAGACCAGGGTTCTACTTCGACCCATTTAGAAAATTAATCAACTGCAACCACAAAGAAGCGGTACTGACCTGGAGCTGTCTGCATTGGACCAATGAGGTCAAGGCCCCACAGGGCAAAGGGCACTGGGTTTGTCAGTGCTGGAGATTCCGTAGATGGCAGTCGTTGGATGCGAGAATTGATCCGCACCGGTGGCATGTTTTGACCAAAGGCAGCGGCGTCCTTTTTCAAGGTAGGCCAGTAGTACCCTTGACGAAGGGCTTTGTGGGCAAGTGCTTCCGCAGCAATGTGTGCGCCACAATTGCCTTGGTGGAGAGTATCCAAGACAGAGTGTCCCTCGAGGG
This sequence comes from Stellera chamaejasme, assembly GCA_024586325.1. Taxonomy (NCBI): domain Eukaryota; kingdom Viridiplantae; phylum Streptophyta; class Magnoliopsida; order Malvales; family Thymelaeaceae; genus Stellera; species Stellera chamaejasme. The sequence goes on from CM044981.1 coordinate 31,645,123, forward strand.
TGCTGAGGCATCGTTGGAGGGGTGCTGCAAACCCGCGATGCCACAATTGGTCATCAATGAGAACAAAACGGATGGCCCTTTTGTGAGCTTGGGGGTCCGTGGCACTGGCTTTTAGCTCAGCGATAATAGGGTCTCTCCAGTCTACGATCGGATACTGTGTCGCCAGTGAGGCAATATCAATAGCCTCCGTAATGGAAGGGCTGGCCATGGTGGAGGGAGTCTTTCCCTTGGATAGCATGTCTGCTGTGGTGTTTTCTGAACGAGGAACGTGGATGAAGATAACCTCCTCAAAGTTGGTCCGCAAGGCGTTCACCAATTTGAGGTATTTGGTCAGGGTGGCGTCTTTGCACTCAGCGCACCCTTGGATCTGGTGAATCACCAGTTGCGATTCGCTATGGATATGAAGGCGGCGAATGCCTGCCCTTATGGCAAGCTTGAGCCCCGCGATGAGGGCCTCATATTCTGCAACATTATTAGTTACTTGGAATTGGAAAGAGACACGAAGGGATACTTCCATACCTAGGGGTCCGCGTGGATATACGCCCCTGCGGGGGATCCAAGCTTGGATGAGCCGTCCACGAACATGTCCCACTCTGGGGGAATGGGTTGTTGTGCGGGGCCTTGCTCAGGGGCCGGGATGATGTTAACATCCGAAAATTCCGCAATGAAGTCGGCGAGGGCCTGGCCCTTAATTGCCATTCTAGGCTCATAATTGATGTTAAAGCCACCAAGCTCGATACACCATTTGGCAAGGCGCCCTGAATGTTTGGGCCGCCTCAGAATATCCTGGATTGGCAAGTCCGTTCGGACTATAATTGTGTGCCCTTGGAAGTAGGGCTTGAGCTTCCTTGCCGCATATACAAGAGATAAGATAGCTTTTTGGAGAGGAGGATACCTTGTTTCTATATCTTGGAGAGTGTGACTGGTGTAGTAGACTGGCCATTGTTTGGCAGCCTCTTCCTTGATAAGGACAGAGGCGACGCTCCTGTCAGAGGTGGCGAGGTAGAGGACCAGGTCATCACCTGGTCTAGGGCACTTGAGTGCGGGGAACTCTTGTAAGTGTTGCTTGATTGAATCGTATGCCTCTTGGCATTCTTCTGTCCACTTGCAAGCTTTTTTCTTGCGGATTTGGTTGAAGAAAGGTCTGCAGCGATCGCTGAGTTTAGAGACAAACCGCCCTAAGGCAACCAGTTTTCCTGCCAGTTGCTGAACGTCTTTGAGCCCTCTAGGGGTGCGCAAAGTGGTGATAGCTTCAATCTTTTTGGGATTCGCATGAATCCCTCCTTTGGAGATCTGGTAACTCAGAAAATTGCCCTCGCCCACGCCAAAGATACACTTCTTTGGATTCAACCGCATATTGTACTTGCGGAAGTTGGCGAATGTTTCCTCTAAGTCCGCGAGGTGTGTGGAGGTGACCTTGCTTTTAACCACAATGTCATGGACATAAGCCTCAAGATTTCGGCCGATTTGGTCCACGAAGACTTGATTCACAAGCCTTTGGAAAGTAGCTCCTGCATTTTTTAAGCCGAAGGGCATTCTGATATAATGGTAGACGGCTTCGCCGGTAGTGAAGGCGGTTTTTACAGCGTCCTCTGGGTCCATAAAAACTTGATGGTACCCGCTGTATGCATCGAGGAAGGAGAAGACTGAGTGATGAACGGTTGAGTCAACCAATTGATCGATAGAAGGCAGGGGATAGGGATCCCTTGGGCAGGCCCTATTAACCCCTTTGTAGTCTACGCAAAGTCGCCACTGACCACCCTCTTTATCGGCGAGGACTATATTTGCGACCCACTCAGAGTAGTGAACCTCCTTGATTATATTTGCTTTAAGCAATTTCTTCACCTCTGTGCGTACAAAGTCCTTTCGGTCAGGGGCCATGCCCCTTGTTTTTTGTCTAACCGGGCTAAAGCCGGGGAGTACACTCAACTTGTGAGAAATGATAGCAGGATCCACACCTGGTAAGTCGTCAGGGATCCATGCGAAGACATCGCCGTTGGCATGGAGGAGATGGATGAGTGCTTGCTGGTCGTTTTCTTCAAGGTCTTTTCCAACCCGGAAATTCTTGCCAGGGGAGATTTTAACCTCTTCGAAGGCCCCAGACAAGTCAGGAGCGACTTCGCCCGCGGGTCCAGTCTCTTCCATGGGTGCCTTTCTTTTAGGCTCAGATGGCTTGGGGAGCGGGGGAGGTCCAGCTAGGGCAGAGACATAATTGCCCTTGGCCACATTTTGGTTGACAAAGATATAGGCATCCCCTGCCGCAGTGTGGAAAACAAAAGTCAGAGCCCGCACATCACAACGGACGTGGAATTCTGTATGAGTGTGACGCCCAATGATGGCGTTGTATGGTGTAGGGAGATCCAGGATGATAAAGTCTACAAAGCTAGAGTGACACGCTTGCTTCTTTTCTTTGGTGGTCCCCATCATCATGTAGGGGAGCGTGATTGACCCTAAAGTTGGGATTTCATCCCGTCCCACTCCAAAGGTGGCCCCCTTGGCAGGTTGAATTTGTGACAAAGGCACCTTGGCCTCAACCAGAGTGTGTTTGTAGATTACGTTGGCATTTGCCCCAGTGTCCATTTAGACTCTGTCAATGTCCCATCCCGTGATACGGGCAGTGATAACCAAAGGGTCCGTGTGTGGTACTGCCCCCGAGGTGCCATCACGGCGATGCAGTAAGTGAGTGGAGGAGTGGTTGACCTGGTAGATCTGTCTCATATGACGGCGTCTTGCCGATGCGCCCTCACATTGTGTGATCACGCTGATGTGCCCCCTTGTTGGGGGAATTTCGACCAGACCTTCTCGATCTGGGTTTTGCTGAGAGCGACCCCGTCTATGGTCCCCCTGACGACGGTCCTCCTGGTTACTTTCGCCTTCGGTCCCCATCATCGTGGAGTAAGAACTCCCTGAGTTTGCCTTGAGCGAGCATTTCCCCAATCATGCGTTTAAGCTCAAAACAATCCTCAGTGTCGTGTCCCTTGTCGTGATGGTAGCGACAGTACTTGGTACTAGACCTGACGATCTCCTGGGAGAGGCGGGGCCACTTGGGAACCTCCCTCTTTTGTTCCAGGGTATGGAGGATGTTGGTGCGAGATTCCCTTAGTGGGGGAAGAGTGAAATACGCCCCCTCCCTGTTGGATGGCGTAGGGTACTGCCTCTGGGACCTGGAGTCCGCTCGCGAGGGTTGTCCCTTCGCATCTGCCGTGGCGGTCCTGGCGAGGGGACGAGTGACTTCCTCCATGTTCATAAACCGTGACGCTGTGCTCAAGAATAGTTCCATGTTGGTGGGTGGGTTGGTGTGTACATCTATAAAGAAGAGGGACTCCCAGCGAAGGCCCTGAAAGGCCGCAAATAAGCGGGCTTCCTCTCCCAAATTAGGGACCTGGATGGATTCCGCATGGAAGCGCTGAATATACTCCCTGAGGGGCTCATCTTTCTTTTGTCGTATTTTGAGGAGGTGTCCCGCCGTTTTGGGGGGAGGTTTAGATACCACAAAGTGGTTGGAGAAGTTCGGGAGAGCTCCTCAAAGGAGTTAAACCGTTTATCACGGAGGGTGGTATACCGGTTGCGCGACTCCGTGAGCGTGGAGTCAAGGCTCTACAGAGCGTGTTATCGTCCGCTCTTGTGATGGCCATCGCAGAAAAGTAACGCTGGAGATGAATATCAGGGTCTGAGAGACCATCGTAAGCGTCCAGCTTAGGCTGGCGAAACTGTTCTGGAAGAGGGGTCTCCAAAACCCGCTGGGTGAAAGGTTGGGTCCAGAGGTGGTCCAGACCCATTCTGGAAACATTATGAACACTGGCCCTTTCGTCCCTTTTTTCCACTTCCTCTATCCGTCTAGTAAGTGCGACAAGTAATGACGAAGAAGGGTCAGGGTTACTTACTTGTTGAGGCGGTGTAGCAGGGCGTTCAGGCTGATTAGTCCGTAGCGTTCCAACGCTATCCAGAACGCCCCTGAGAGTGGTGGCGAGTGTTTCGCGCAAGTTGAAAGCAACCGCCTCAGTGATTGTCTGCAGAACGGCCGGATCAAGGATCGTTGGTGGAGTGTTTGGTGGTGGAGTGTTGTGCTCCTGAGGCACGTTACGGTTAACGTGGGAGGAGCTTTCCTCCGTTGAGTGAACAGAGAGTTCTCCCCGTTGTGGGGGAACGTTATTTGGAGATGGTTCCGATCGTGGGTCGTTGTTTGTGTTCGTCGCGGGAGGATTTCTCCGTCCCTGACGGCTGTGCCTACTTGCACTCTGGGTAGTCGGCATGACTTACTACTTGTGGTTTGTAATATGGGTTTAGGAGAAGAACTTTTTTGTTTCTTTCGTTCCCACAGACGGCGCCAAACTGATATTCTCGTTCCCAGAGTGGGAGCGGAATCCCAGTTGAGTGGTTGATGAAGATGGTGTTCTTGAGACTCCAAGCTTGCTGTTCAGAGTAATCTGTAAAAGATAAGAAGAGTACTCAGAAATAGCAAGAGAGGAGTGGGGGGGCGTGTAGTAGCTTACCCAGTTTAGGGTGGACATCCCCCAGTTGAAGCCTTGGATAGGCTGTGAGACAGGACTGACAAGTCTGTCAGATTTGGAGAGATAAGTCTGTGTCAGACTGATTGGAGATAAGGCGGCTGTGATGACGAAGATCTCAGCAAACCGCCTTAGAAGATTCACCCGCAAGGGAATGTTTGGCGTACAAATCTGGTGAATATCACTCAGGCTCGTGCTGGCCTCCTTATTGGCTGATTGATGTCAGATGACCAAGTGGTCTATCTCCAAGTGGAGCAAGTGGCAGGCGAAGGCCTGCAAGGGGTGAAGGCCCAGATAGAACATAGCCAAATAAGGAGTGAGGGTCGCACGAACCTGAGTATAAGTGTCACCATACGCCACCCGAGCCCGGTTGCGGAGGCGGGGGCGCAGGGACGTCGGAAGCGGAAGCCGGAATGAATAAAAGATGGCAGGTCCATCGAGACCTGCCGCGCGTAGCGGACCCGAAAACGAAGCGATTGTGGAAGCAACCGGAACATTTTCATACATATAACTAAAATAAAATCCAAACATACAATTCATGCATTAGCAACAGAGTAAGCCCCGCCCTCCGTGGACGAGTACTTACGCACACAACATAGAAACATATAGAAAATCCAGAACCTAGGGTGTCTTCTCACCGCGCGCCACCCGAGCCCGGTTGCGGAGGCGGGGGCGCCGGGACGTCGGAAGCGGAAGCCGGAATGATACAGAAAGGCAGGTCCATCGGGACCTGCCGCGCGTAGTGGACCCGAAAAGCGAAGCGATTGTGGAAGCAACCTGCAAATTCATAAATATATATATATATATACTCGAATAACCATGCAAACAGTTCATGTAATAACAACAAAGTAAGCACCGCCCTCCAAGGACGAGTACTTACGCACACAATATAGGTACATACAGAATTCACCGAACCTAGGGTATCTAGCAAGCGCCAAGCGCTCAGAACATGCAACAGAATAGAATATATACATACTTATACAATCATCACAATCATCCAGAAAGTATGCACATGCAACTACAGAGCCAACCCTAGGCCTAAACAACAAATACCTCGCGCGGGATTCAGACCAAGTAGACAAAATCCCGGCCCGCAAGGTGCACTGCTCAACCCAACCAAGGCGAAGCCTCACGGAAACCTACTCCATCGGTTGCTTACCAGTCTACCTCGAAACCCAAAAATGTAACCCAAAAAGGGTGAGTCCTCGAAAGGACCCGTAAGGGATTTGGGGTAAGATAAGCATATGTAACCCTGCAAAACAGAAAAATAACAATATACAGAATATATGCAACAGAATACAGAATACCGTGCATGTAATAAAAACATATCAGAATCCCGAAGGATGTGCGATTCTAAATCGCCACAAATCCTTATAATCAATCGGAACGACAGCCTCCCTTTAAGGGAGTCAGAAGCCGAAGCTATTACAGAAGCATGGTGCACCAGCTGGGGTAGCGAACCCTCAACTGTCGTAGGGTTAACAGACAGAGTATGCCATAAGGCATACTCCTACAAATTACAGAACGTACCTTAAAGCAGAAATTTCCGAAATACCTGCAAAACAGAAGTGCAACAACACATACACCTACAGACTACAGAATATGCCCTAGGCATATATTACCGAAATACTTGCAGAACAGAAAGTGAAACTAAACATACACCTATCTTACCAAAAATAGCAGAACCAAACCCTTACCTCACAATTCCAGAGTATTTGACCGGTTCTGGACGATTTCCAAACCACGACCCGAAACCCGAAAACCTCTCTTTTTCTAACTTCCGGACCTCAGAATCTGTCAATTCAAGCTAAATTAGCAACCTTACCAACCACTCTACTAAACTACACCCCCGACCCCAAAACCGAAAATCCAGAAGAATTTCCGTAAAATTCCAGATTCCCACAGAAACATCAGAATTCAGAACCAACTTAGGCAATGCAAAATTATACATTGTCAAACACAATCCAACAAGCAGAACTGATTAAATCCAACCTTAAAACCCTTCATTACCCGACACTTTCCGATAAATCCGCATAAATGCAACTTTTCCAATTCTTACCCGAAATCAACGTTTCAAACTTCTAACCACACCTAAATTCAACCCCAATTCCACTTTAGCATCCAATTTAACCAACATCAAACCCCAACATGAAAAATGAATCATTCCAATAATTCGGTTCTTAACCAACATTTTACCCAACTTCCAATTCAATCCATTCAAGCTTCCAAACAACCATTCTAATCACCAATTTCACTTCTAAACCAAAAATGCTATCCAATTGCATCCAAAACAACAAAATCCAACATTGAACATCATCTCATAAATCCGGCCAAATGGGGGTTTCCAACCCAACTTATTTTCCATCAAATTGAATCCATACATAAGCTTAGAATCATGCTAGGATTAACATACTTGAAGCATGAATCAAGGAGACAAACACACATCAACATAGAATTTTCCAACAAATTCGGCAATTTAGGGGTTTTCATCCAAGGTGTGTTTTCCAAAATCCAACACTTGATTATCTCTCCCCTACTAAACAAGAAAATCATACTTAAAGATGTGAGGAAGAAAATCATCCTAGCTTTTAGCTAAGAACAAACCCATCATTCACAAATCCTCTTTTTTCCAACCAATTCTTGTTTCTAACAAGAAAAGAGAGCTAGGGAGTAAGCTTACCACTTAAAGGATCCATTTCCTTGTTGATTTGAGCCAAGATTTGAAGAACAAGAAGCTTGGGGTGAGCTTCCATGGTGGCGGCAGCAAGTGAGAAAGAAGGAAGAAGAAGAAGTATGAAATAATTGATAGTCTCGTTCCTAAAGAAGGCCCGGACTCTCAGTTGATGTGGTGGAGAAGATGATGTTCTTGAGACTCCAAGCTTGCTGTTCAGAGTAATCTGTAAAAGATAGGAAGAATACTCGAAGTAGCAAGAGGGGAGTGGGGGCGTGTAGTAGCTTACCCGGTTTAAGGTGGACATCACCCTATTTATAGAGTGATGCCGGGAGAAGAGCCTCCCGGTTGAAGCCTTGGACAGTGTGAGACAAGTCGACAAGTCTGCCAGATTTCGGGAGATAAGGCGGCTGTGATGATGAAGATCTCAGCAAACCGCCTTAGGAGATTCACTTGTCGAAGATAGAAGATCTTTGGCGTGTGAGCCAAGGTAAGATCACTCGAGGCTCGTGCTGACCTCCCCATTGGTTGCTTGAAGCCGGATGGCCAAGTGGCCTGCAAGGCGAAGGCTGCAAGGCGAAGGCCCGAGATAAAGCAAAGCCAATGAGGGTGTAAGGGTCGCACGAACTGAGTGCGAGGGGCCTTATCTGGGCGAGGCCAGTATAGGCACGAGAGCCCTCGCGAAGGAGAGTAAGACCGCGGGGGTGAGACCCGCAAAGGCATCAGAGGCCCGAGAAGGCGTTAAAGGAGACCGCGAGTAGTAATACCTCGTGTAGGTGATACTTAAGTTTGTGAGGGCCTTGCGCAGGCGAGACCTGGAGACCTCGCGAAGGCGAGATTTGGAGACCTCGCGAAGGCGAGACTTAACGTAAACGCTTGGGTAGTGTACCAAGATGCCTCCCACTGATAGCGGAGTATGGGGAGGGTCCTGTACTCCGTATGTAGCCTAATTAATGTTTTTTGCTCGAAGAGCGTTGACCGTTGAAGACCATGGATGGGATTTTCCCTCTTGGAAGGTCTGCTGGGGCACGCGAAGGCGGCTCTCGCGAGACCTTCTGAAGATACCGCAAGGGGTAAGCCCTTGGGTAGTGTGCGGTGTACCAAGAAGAGGATACCTGCAAAGTACTCACAAGCCATATGATAAGAGTGAAATAAAGTTCAGTTTACCTTAAGCCTGTAGTTGTGGCCCTCCCGTGCCGCAAAGGGATTACCCTTGGGGCGGGGTGAGTAGAAGGTCAGTTGGGGATGAGACCCGCAGCCACCTGTGTTGAGGAGCCCGTGCGGGAGGTCCGGTGACGCGCGCGAGGCGACTTATACAAGGACCCCCTGAAGGAGCCAAAGGGGATTACCCTTCCGCACCGCAAAGGGATTACCCTTGGGGCGGGGCTAGTTGAAGGTCAGTTGGTGATGAGACCCGCAACTAACTGTGTGGAGAAGTCCGAGCGGAAGGTCTGCTGTGGCGTGCGAGGACGACTTACACATAGACCACCCTGAAGGAGCCAAAAGGGGACTACCCTTCCGCACCGCAAGGGATTACCCTTGGGGCGGGGCGAGTTGAAGGTCAGTTGGGGATGAGACCCGCAACTACCTGTGTCGAGGAGCCCGTGCGGAAGGTCCGGTGGCGCGCGAGGCGACTTATACAAGGACCCCCTGAAGGAGCCAAAGGGGATTACCCTTCCGCACCGCAAAGGGATTACCCTTGGGGCGGGGCGAGTTGAAGGTCAGTTGGGGATGAGACCCGCAACTACCGTGTCGAGGAGTCCGAGCGGAAGGTCTGCTGTGGCGCGCGAGGGCGACTTATACAAGGACCCCCCTGAAGGAGCCAAAAGGGGATTACCCTTCCGCACCGCAAAGGGATTACCCTTGGGGCGGGGCGAGTTGAAGGTCAGTTGGGGATGAGACCCGCAACTACCTGTGTCGAGGAGCCCGTGCGGAAGGTCCGGTGACGCGCGCGAGGGCGACTTATACAAGGACCCCCCTGAAGGAGCCAAAAGGGGATTACCCTTCCGCACCGCAAAGGGATTACCCTTGGGGCGGGGCGAGTTGAAGGTCAGTTGGGGATGAGACCCGCAACTACCTGTGTCGAGGAGCCCGTGCGGAAGGTCCGGTGGCGCGCGAGGCGACTTATACAAGGACCCCCTGAAGGAGCCAAAGGGGATTACCCTTCCGCACCGCAAAGGGATTACCCTTGGGGCGGGCGAGTTGAAGGTCAGTTGGGGATGAGACCCGCAACTACCTGTGTTGAGGGGCCCGTCGACCGGTCAGTGCGAGAGGGCGATTGAGAGGGCAATTGTTTTGCCATGGGATCTTGTAAGAGAAAAGCGGGTATACCAATTTATATTGGATCAACAAAGCGAGCTTTAGGACTTACTTGGTCCGTGAAGTTTTTTGATCATGTGGATCGTGGAGAGATCTGCCTTAATAGGCAAAGGCGTGTCTGCGCCGTAGATAAAGGAGAAGGATGTCTCTTGAGGCCCTCTTTGAGGGTATGGTTGGCGACCAAGTAGAGATAAAAGATTTCGCGGAGGCGAGCAACAAGGCCGTGAGGACCGGACTCGCGAAGGCGCCTGGTGCGGTCGGCTCTGGGCCAATGAGATCAAGGCCCCATAGGGCGAATGGCACCGGATTCGTCGATCTTTGGAGACTCCGTAGATGGCAGCCATTTTAACACAAGAGTTGGTCTGCATCTGGTGTCATATTTTGACCATCGCGGCGATGTCCCTTTTCGGGGGTATCTAGGGCGGAGTCCCTTAAGAGTGTTGAAGCATTGTTGGAGGGATGATGAAAAAACCCGTGAAGCCATGTTTGCTTTATTAATGAGAATATGTCATATGACATGTTTTGCCAGTGAGGCAATATTGCTAGCCTTCGCAACTGAAGGGTTGGCGAGAGTGGTCAAGTGACTTCCTCTACGTTCATGAACCGGGATGCCATATGGAGAAACTGCTCCAAGTTCCCCGGGGTTGGTGTGTACCTCCACAAAGAAAAGAGACCCCAACGGAGACCACGAATGACCGTGAGCAGGCGGGCCTCCTCTCCCAGATTTGGGACTTGGAGAGATTCCGCTTGGAACCGTTGAACGTATTCCCTGAGGGATTCGTCCCTTTTCTGGCGTATCTGCGGGAGGTGTCCTGCCATTTTGGGAGGAGGCTTGGATACCATAAAGTGATTGGAAAAGCTGCGGGAGAGCTCCTCAAAGGAGTCAAACCGCTTCCCGCGAAGGGTGGTAAACCAATTCGCCGCAGCCCCTACGAGCGTGGACCTGAAGGCTCTGCAGAGCGTGTTGTCGTCCGCCCTCGCAATGGCCATCGCGGAGACGTAACGTTGTAAATGAATATCTGGATCTGATAAACCGTTGTAAGCGTCTAGCTTGGGTTGGTGAAACTGATCCGGAATAGAGGTCTCCAAAACCCGTTGGGTGAAGGGTGGTCGGTGACCCAAACCCACTCTGGCGGCGTTATGGACACTAGCCCCCTCCTCTCTTCTTTCCAGTTCTTCTATCCGTTTAGTAAGTGCCATAAGTACAGATGAGGAGAGTCGGGACGACTTACTTGATGAGGCGGCGTAGCAGGCGTTCGGTTGGTTGGTTCGCAGCGTTCAACGCCATCCGAAACGCCTCTTAGAAATCTTGGCGAGTGTTTCGCGCAAGTTGTGAGTAACCGCCTCAGTGATTGTTCGAAGAACGGCCGGATCAAGGCCTACCAGTGGAGTATTCGGTGGTGGAGTGTTTTGCTCCTGGGGCACATTTTGGTTAACGTGAGAGGAGCTTTCCTCCGTCGAGCGAACCGAGAGTTCCCAGTTGTGGGGAAGCCGTGGCGGGTGGATTCCTCCTTCCCGGCGGCTACGCCTACTCGTACTTTGAGTAGTTGACATGACTTGCCACTTGTGGTTTGTAATATGGGTTTATAGTAAGAACTTTTCGTTCCCACAGACGGCGCCAAACTGATAGTCTCGTTCCTAAAGAAGGCCCGGACTCTCAGTTGATGTGGTGGAGAAGATGATGTTCTTGAGACTCCAAGCTTGCTGTTCAGTAATCTGTAAAAGATAGGAAGAATACTCGAAGTAGCAAGAGGGGAGTGGGGGCGTGTAGTAGCTTACCCGGTTTAAGGTGGACATCACCCTATTTATAGAGTGATGCCGGAGAAGAGCCTCCCGGTTGAAGCCTTGGGCAGTGTGAGACAAGTCGACAAGTCTGCCGATTTCGGGAGATAAGGCGGCTGTGATGATGAAGATCTCAGCAAACCGCCTTAGGAGATTCACTTGTCGAAAGATAGAAGATCTTTGGCGTGTGAGCCAAGGTAAGATCACTCGGGCTCGTGCTGACCTCCCCATTGGTTGCTTGAAGCCGGATGGCCAAGTGGCTGCAAGGCCCTGCAAGGGGCGAAGGCCCGAGATAAAGCAAAGCCAATGAGGGTGTAAGGGTCGCACGAACCTGAGTGCGAGGGCCTTATCTGGCGAGGCCAGTATAGGCACGAGAGCCCTCGCGAAGGCGAGTAAGACCGCGGGGTGAGACCCGCAAAGGCATAAGAGGCCCGCGAAGGCGAAAGGAGACCGCGAGGAGTAAGACCTCGTGTAGGTGATACTTAAGTTTGTGAGGGCCTTGCGCAGCGAGACTGGAGACCTCGCGAAGGCAAGACTGGAGACCTCGCGAAGGCGAGACTTAAGCTGCGAGGGTGAGACCTTGCGAGGCGTAAACGCTTGGGTAGTGTACCAACCTCCGGACGTTTCCACGACTCCAAAACTGCAAACGGCTTCCCAAACTGAGATCTCGAGAGTGCTACCGAGCCCGCCAGACGTCCCGAGACGACCCGACAACCCCCGGCGCCCGAAAAATATTTTCGGCGGAAACGTCCGGGGACCCACACGACCTCAAATACGGAAGGGTTCGCCAAAATGATACTCGGATAGGGCTCGGGAGCCGCTGAACATCGAAAACGTGACCCGCAGGCCAAAACCGGAGCCCCGGGTCACCCGGTCGCAACCCGCTCGGGGTGACCGTAACATTCTCCCCCCCTTAGAACTCTTGGTCCTCCAAGAGTAGCCTGAACCATCCATACAGATGTCGCTACCAACCAGAATGTACAAATATTCTCATTACTAAGAACAATCGGAGCACCGCACTGGTGCGGCGGGAGTGGTAGTTTAGACTACCATCCAGAGCCTCACGGCGTCCCACCCTCCGGGTGCATCTTATTGCACCCCGAGTCAGTTGTCGGTATTTCTACCAGACAACCCCGCATAAGATACCGAACCTAAGTCTAACCGATCCACAACAGGCTATCCTGGAAGACATCACGTAAAACAGAAATAGTTGGGGGGGGAGAAAAGATCAACCTAACAACTTACTCTAGAAACTCATGAGAACCGATAAAACTCGAGGTAACTTACCCCGCCTACCAAATCTTACTGTCCCTCTGATCGGTGCTACCTCGACCAAATTGTCACCAAACTCGATTCCAGAGCCCTACGACGACGGTTCGTATAAACAGTGGTGCAGTCGTTCGCGGTTTTAATCCGCGCCTGTAACAATCTGATCTTTGCCGTAGTCTGCTCAAAAAGCTCGGGTCCCAGCTTAACCCCATCAGACGCATCTGTCCAACAGTATGGTGTCATACACCTCCCGTACAACACCTCATATGGTGCCATGTCAAACGTAGTCTGAAAGCAATTGTTGTATGAGAACTCTATCAAAGTAACTGCTGGTCTCAATCTCCTCCAAAATCCAAAGTACAGATTCGCAGCATATCTTCCAGTATCAGAATCACCGCTCCGACTGTTACGGTCACCCCGAGCGGGTTGCGACCGGGTGACCCGGGGCTCCGGTTTTGGCCTGCGGGTCACGTTTTTCGATGTTCAGGCGGCTCCCGAGCCCTATCCGAGTATCATTTTGGCGAACCCTTCCGTATTTGAGGTCGTGTGGGTCCCCCGGACGTTGCCGCCGAAAATATTTTTCGGGCGCCGGGGGGTTGTCGGGGTCGTCTCGGGACGTACAGCGGGCTCGGTAGCACTCTCGAGATCTCAGTTTGGGAAGCCGTTTGCAGTTTTGGAGTCGTGGAAACGTCCCGGAGGTGGTTGTGGAGTTTAATATTTGGGGCGGGACGTTCGGTTCCGGGCGACTCCCGGGGCTCGGGACGGGAATCCCGGGGCTTGGGATGGAATTTCTCCGATGGCTCCATGGTTGGTTATGTTATAATTTAAGATGGAATTTATGGGTATTTTTGTAGAATTTTGGAGTGACGGAATTTTGGTTCAGGTTGACACGCTCGCACGTCGGGTTTTGGTTCGGGTTCAGCGAGCTCGGTAGGACACTCCGGAATGGTAAATGAACTTTTGAAAAATGTTCTGTGAATGCCATAATATTCTGAGGGTTGTGTCCAAGTTTCGTTAATTTTGGAATTCGGTAATTATTTTTGGGCAAAAAGAATTGAAACTTTCGGAAAAGTTAGGAGATTAATTTGTATTTGGCCACAAAACAAATAATTGGAGCATGTGCAGCAGCTTACTTTCGGCAGATTTGGGAGACAAGTTAAGGGACACTTGTCTCTTTGTTATTTAAGATGAGAAGGGATGGGAAAAAAGAAAGGGATATATATATATATATATATTTGGCTTTCACTTAAAACGTTTTCTTCTTCCTTCTTCACTCTGCCGAAACTTTCTTCTTCTTTCTTCACCATTGTTGAGTTTCTAAAGCTTCCAAAATCTTGCTCTAAGTTGCTCCTTTGCCCGAGAGTTCATCTGGAAAGTTGATCAGCAACTCGAGTACTACGTCTGTCTGAGGTATGGTTCGATTCTGTTGAGTATTTGGCAATATTGGAAAGTTGATGTTCTTGGCTTAGATCTGAGTTTTGAAGAAATTGAACCGTTGGATCGTTGTGTGCTTCATATATGTTGATATTGGATTGGTAAGGAGTAGGTAAATAACTTTGGATCGTCGGAAACACAATTCGGTTACAATTTCATATTTTGGTCGAAATTTTGGGAATTTTTGTTTTGAATTTTTGTCGAATTTGTGGTACTCTGTGGATTGATTCAGGATTGTTAGTATGAATTCTTGCGTGTTCTGAATCGGTTCTGAATTCTGAATTTTCTGTGGGAATCTGGAATTTTACCGAAATTCTGCCGGATTTTCGGTTTCGGGTCGGGGGTGTAGGTTGGTAGTGTGATTGGTAAGGTTGCTAATTTAGCTTGAATTGACAGATTCTGAGGTCCGGAAGTTAGAAAAAGAGAGGTTTTCGGGTTTCGGGTCGTGGTTTGGAAATCGTCGAACCGGTCAAATACTCTGGATTTGTGAGGTAAGGGTTTGGTTACGCTATTTTTGGTAAGATAGGTGTATGTTTAGTTTCACTTTACATTACGCAAGTATTTGAGTAATATATGCCTAGGGCATATTCGTAGTCTGTAGGTGTATGTGTTGTTGCACTTCATTTTGCGGTATTTCGGAAATTTACGCTTTAAGGTACGTTCTGTAATTTGTAGGAGTATGCCTTATGGCATACTCTGTCTGTTAACCCTACGACAGTTGAGGGTTCGCTACCCCAGCTGGTGCACCATGCTTCTGTAATAGCTTCGGCTTCTGACTCCCTTAGAGGGAGGCTGTCGTTCTGATTTGTTATAAGGGTTTATGGCGATTTAGTATCGCATATTTTTCGGGATTCTGATCTGTTTTTATTACATGCACGATATTCAGTTTACTATCGTATATATTCTTGATATTATTATCTTTATGTTTTGCAGGTTACATATGCTTATCTTACCCCAAATCCCTTACGGGTCCTTTCGAGGACTCACCCTTTTTGGGTTACATTTTTGGGTTTCGAGTAGACTGGTAAGCAACCAGCGAGTAGGTTTCCGTGAGGCTTCGCCTTGGTTGGGTTGAGCAGCTGCACCTTGCGGGCCGGGATTTTGTCTACTTGGTCCGAATCCCGCGAGGTATTTGTTGTTTAGGCCTAGGGTTGGCTCTGTAGTTGCATGTGCATACTTTCTGGATGATTGTGATGATTGTATAAGTATGTATATATTCTGTTCTGTTGCATGTTCTGAGCGCTTGGCGCTTGCTAGATACCCTAGGTTCGGTGAATTCTGTATGTACCTATATTGTGTGCGTAAGCACCCGTCCTTGGAGGACGGTGCTTACTTTGTTGTTATTACATGAACAGTTTATGTGGTGTTGGTGATGTGCTCGTCCGTTCCGAGGGGCGAGACTCATCATGGATTTCATTTTAGTTATATGCATGAAAATTTCAGGTTGCTTCCACAATCGTTTTTCGGGTCCGCTACGCGCAGCAGGTCCCGATGGACCTGCCTTTCTGTATCATTCCGGCTTCCGCTTCCGACGTACCGGCGCCCCCGCCTCCGCAACCGGGCTCGGGTGGCGTGCGGTGACACCGACTGCCCGTCCGTCTGTGGGTGATAAGCTGTATTCAGATGGAGTCGCGTGCCCAGTGCTTCATGAAAAGCTCTCCAGAACCGTGCTGTGAAACGCGGATCACGGTCAGATACAATGGAGTTTGGTACTCCATGTAAACGTACCATCTCCCTGATGTAAAGCCGGCAAGCTTCTCCACAGGGTCTATGACCAGAATAAGCAGAAAGTGTGCGCACTTTGTCAGCCGATTCACAATAACCCAGATCGCATCATGGCGAGACCGTGTCAGGGGCAGTGCAGTCAGAAAGTCCATAGTAACATTACCCTACTTCCAGACTGGAATGGGCAAAGTCTGCAGTGTCTCTGCCGGTTTCTGATGCTCAAACTGCTCGAGTGTGCCTCCTCTAAAATCCCATTCCGGAGCTCCTGATCCTCCGGTACATAAAGGCAGTCTCGGAAGTATAGCAATCCTGCCATCTTGAAACGTCGGTAACAAAGAATTCTTATCTACCCCAGATAATTCCTTCAACCCCGGATTTCTACCCTGCGCCTCGCGCACCTTGTCAAGCCACTCAGAATGTATAATAAGTGTAATAACCTGAGCACGCTCCCAGAGCTGCCCCCCTTAATTAAGCCGGTATACTTCCTGCTCAGAGCGTCGGCAACCGTGTTGCCCTTGCCAGAGATGTACTCGATACTACAATCATAGTCCTTAATGTATTCGAGCCATCTGCGCTGCCTCATGCTAAGCTCCTTCTGTGTAAACAGATATTTCAGACTCTTATGGTCGGTAAGAATCTGAAATTTATTACCAAACAGATATTACTTCCAATGTTTCAGCGCATAAATTATTATAGCCAACTCCAGATCATGTGTCAGTCAGTTCAGCTCATGCGGTCGCAGCTGCCTCGACCCATAAGCTACCACAAAACGCTCCTGCGCCAACACACCCCAAACTGGATGTGGAAGCATCCGTATATATCACGTACGGTAAGCTCGGATCTGGAAGAGTCAGAATCGGAGCGTCAACTGCCGTTTTAACTCCTGAAAATTCTGCTCACACCTATCAGACCAGATAAACAGTTGACCTTTCTTGGTCCACTGTGTAAGCGGAGATGCCAGAATAGAAAATCCTGGCACAAACCTCCGATAACATTCTGTCAACCGCAGGAAGCTCCTGATCTCCCGTACCGTGGTAAGTTGTTTCCAATCCCGAACTACCCTCACCTTCTCTGGATCCACAGACAAGCCATGCTCAGAAATAACGTGTCCCAGAAAAGTGACTTCCCGAATCCAGAACTCACACTTTGAGAATTTAGCATAAAGCTGATGTTCCCAAAGTGTTTGCAGAACTACCCTCAGATGATCCCGATGCGAATCCTCATCCCGAGAATATATCAGAATATCATCTATAAAAACCACCGAAATGAGTCCAAGTACGGTGGAACACCCGATGCATCGATCCATGAATGCCGCTGGAGCATTGGTCAGCCCGAACGGCATGACCGTAAACTCAAAGTGTCCAAATCGGGTGCGGAAAGCAGTCTTAGGTATGTCCTCTTCCTTCACCCTAAGCTGAAAATACCCAGATCGGAGATTAATCTTTAAGAAAACTCTCAAACCCTGAAGTTGATCAAAAGATCGTTAATCCTCGATAACGGATACTTATTCTTCCCAACATGAGCATTCAACCGTCTGAAATCAAAGCAAAGTCGAAGCGTCCCATCTTTCCTCTTAACAAACAGAACCGGAGTACCCCACGGTATAGTGCTCGGTCGGATGAAGCCCTTTTGCTGTAATTCCTCCAACTGCTTCTTTAACTCCTGCATCTCAGAAATAGGCATCCGATAAGGAGGAATAGATATCGGAGCAGTACCCGACTGTAGGTAGATCTCAAACACAATTTCCCACTCTGGTGGTAATCCGGGCAACTCCTCCGGAAATACCTGCGGAAAAACTCAAACCACTGATATACTATCTAACTTCAACCTAGTACCAGCTTCATTCAGATCATAGCATTCCCCCACACCGACTATCGACAGCTGATCCAGAATCTGCAACCCCATGCACGTGTTGTGCGATAGTCACACCAGTCGGAGCCGTGAGAGGTAGTACCTCTCCAGAAACCATAATGGTTCGGGTTGCACAACCAATGTGCACAGAATTCTTGGATAGCCAGTCCATCCCAAGAATAATATCATAGTTCGGCGTGTCTAAAACCAACAAATCCGATACTATCATATGTCCGCCTACAGATATCGTACAACCCCGAACCATCTCATTGGAAAGCAGAAACTGACTCCCAGCAGTTTTTACTAAGTATATTTGAGACAAAGTACTAACAGTCAGATACAGAGATGTAACACATTTCGGTGTTACAATGGGAATAAATGTTCCTGTATCCAATACTGCATGAACCGATATCTCATTCAGAAATAAAGTACCCTGCAGAACTCCCTGCTGACTCGAGCCTCCCTGCTGGCTGGTACCTGACCGCTGACTAGATCCTCCCTGACCTCCCTGATAACTAAGGCCTCCCCCCTCTAAATGGAAAACTCGGCCCACTCTGGGCTACTGTGGTGGAGGGGGTGGCTGAAGCTGCTGTCGCTGCTGAGGTCTCGGGCCACCCTGCTGAAACCCACGCCCTCGCGGCACGTTGGGCTGTGCCCGAGACTGTGGACGCTGAAGACTACCAAAACCCTGCCCGCAAATCGGATAAGATCGTGCCGGTGGTGCTCCCACTCTGCCTCTACTAGACTACCCAGGCCTGTTCGGCCGTCCAGAAATCTGCCGGGGTCCCAGTTATGTGGAGCCCCTCGTACTTCCCTGACCTCGTTGCAAGGTGAGACGACTCTCAACCTCCTCTTGTTCGAGGAGTTGAGCCCTAATAACCGCTTCCCGAAACAAAGTAATGTCTAAAGGTCTCAAAACCCACCTGAACTCGGGGCGCAGTCGACGAATAAACCTCTTGGCCTTCTATTCTTCCATTCCATAGTACTACGGTACGTAGTAAACCAGCCGATCAAACTCTCACTCGTACTCTCCGACAGTCCTGTCTCCCTGATGAAACTCATCAAACTGTGCCTGACGCAGATTCCTGGCTACATCCCCGCTGCACTGCTGGTGGAAAATGTAGCCTCCCCCAGGAGTTTATCAACTCCTGCAGACCAAATCTCTACTACTTCTGGCCCTTCTTGGTCATTGAACCTCGGGGGGGTTCAAACTCTAAAACCTCTACAGAAGTCTGACCTCGTCAGACTGGTGCCTCAGATCTCCCCGTCGTTAAAAGGACCGACGAGAAGTCTAGGTGTCGTAGTGACCATCCTCCTCGGAGTCACTCACATACCAATCCCAAAGCTGTGGCGAGCAGTGGCTAAAGTCTCGCTATCACCACCTGATCAGAATGCCCTTACTGTGGCATGATCAGATCTTCCCTTGCCTACCGCCCCCTCGAACCGGCTAGGCTGGCGGGTAATACCAAATCGAGAGAGGGTCCCTACGACCGCTAAACCACGGGGCGGTGAGTGTGGTTGTTCGCACACAGGTTACGCTGAACCCGTATCCTATTCCACGGAGGTGTGGGATCTCAGTCCCACCCCTCCGGTACCAAAACACGCTGTCTACGCGTGTTAACCAAACCTGAGACATTTCAGACCAAACAGAGTCCAAACAAATCGGTCACTCCTAATCCCTACAGAAGCTAGCAGCAGTTTTCTAAGGCTCTGTAGTGCAATGCAGTACTTGACACAGAAATTATTTCTCAGAATGATAAAATCATATATTTCACAAAATCACAGAAGCAGTTCATGCTTATTTCACCAAATCTTTTTCCTAACACACAATTGTACATACCCGGATCTTTTCCACAATCCCACGATCGTAATAATCTTACCAGAATCCAGAAATCCCGAGTGCCGAAATCTGCAACTATCGTGATAACTTGAAGGATCAACTTTGTTCCACAATTTTATTTTGAAGTGGTTCAAGTAAGGAGGTGGCCAATCTCCGTACCAAACCATTCTAAAATAAAGTGTACAACAATAGTTGTCACTACAAGTCACCGCTGACGACCAATATGGTCACTTACCTGCTCTGATACCAACTTGTCACAGCGCGCCACCCGAGCCCGGTTGCGGAGGCGGGGGCGCCGGGACGTCGGAAGCGGAAGCCGGAATGATACAGAAAGGCAGGTCCATCGGGACCTGCCGCGCGTAGCGGACCCGAAAAGCGAAGCGATTGTGGAAGCAACCTGCAAATTCATATATATATATATATATATATACTCGAATAACCATGCAAACAGTTCATGTAATAACAACAAAGTAAGCACCGCCCTCCAAGGACGAGTACTTACGCACACAGTATAGGTACATACAGAATTCACCGAACCTAGGGTATCTAGCAAGCGCCAAGCGCCGTAACATGCAATGTAATAGAATATATACATACTTATACAATCATCACAATCATCCGTA
Source organism: Stellera chamaejasme (assembly GCA_024586325.1). Classification (NCBI taxonomy): domain Eukaryota; kingdom Viridiplantae; phylum Streptophyta; class Magnoliopsida; order Malvales; family Thymelaeaceae; genus Stellera; species Stellera chamaejasme. The sequence goes on from CM044981.1 coordinate 31,665,145, forward strand.
AAGTATGCACATGCAACTACCGAGCCAACCCTAGGCCTAAACAACAAATACCTCGCGGGATTCAGACCAAGTAGACAAAATCCCGGCCCGCAAGGTGCAACTCTGCTCAACCCAACCAAGGCGAAGCCTCACGGAAACCTACTCCATCAAGTTGCTTACTGTGTCTACCTGAAACCCAAAAACAGAACCCAAAAAGGGTGAGTCCTCGAAAGGACCCGTAAGGGATTTGGGGTAAGATAAGCATATGTAACCCTGCAAAACAGAAAAATAACAATATACAGAATATATGCAACAGAATACAGAATACCGTGCATGTAATAAAAACATATCGTAATCCCGAAGGATGTGCGATTCTAAATCGCCACAAATCCTTATAATCAATCGAACGACAGCCTCCCTTTAAGGGAGTCGAAGCGAAGCTATTACGAAGCATGGTGCACCAAATGGGTAGCGAACCCTCAACTGCCGTAGGGTTAATGCAGACAGTATGCCATAAGGCATACTCCTACAAATTACGTAACGTACCTTAAAGCAAAAATTTCAAATACCGCAAAATGTAAGTGCAACAACACATACACCTACAGGACTACGTAATATACCCTAGGCATATATTACCGAAATACTTGAATAACAGAAAGTGAAACTAAAAATACACCTATCTTACCAAAAATATCAGAACCAAACCCTTACCACACAATTCCAGAGTATTTGAGGTACTGTACGATTTCCAAAACACGACCCGAAACCCGAAAACCTCTCTTTTTCTAACTTCCGGACCTCGAATCTGTCAATTCAAGCTAAATTAGCAACCTTACCAACCACTCTACTAAACTACACCCCGACCTCAAAACCGAAAATCCTGCGCACTTCCGTAAAATTCCGCATTCCCACGAAACATCGAATTCGAACCAACTTAGGCAATGCAAAATTATACATTGTCAAACACAATCCAACAAGCAGAACTGATTAAATCCAACCTTAAAACCCTTCATTACCCGACACTTTCCGATAAATCCGCATAAATGCAACTTTTCCAATTCTTACTCGAAATCAATGTTTCAAACTTCTAACCACACCTAAATTCAACCCCAATTCCACTTTAGCATCCAATTCAACCAACATCAAACCCCAACATGAAAAAAGAATCATTCCAATAATTCGGTTCTTAACCAACATTTTACCCAACTTCCAATTCAATCCATTCAAGCTTCCAAACAACCATTCTAATCACCAATTTCACTTCTAAACCAAAAATGCTATCCAATTGCATCCAAAACAACAAAATCCAACATTGAACATCATCTCATAAATCCGGCCAAATGGGGGTTTCCAACCCAACTTATTTTCCATCAAATTGAATCCATACATAAGCTTAGAATCATGCTAGGATTAACATACTTGAAGCATGAATCAAGGAGACAAACACACATCAACATAGAATTTTCCAACAAATTCGGCAATTTAGGGGTTTTCATCCAAGGTGTGTTTTCCAAAATCCAACACTTGATTATCACTCCCCTACTACCCAAGAACATCATACTAAAAGATGGGAGGAAGAAAATCATCCTAGCTTATAGCTAAGAACAAACCCATCATTCACAAATCCTCTCTTTTTTCCAACCAACTCTTGTTTCTAACAAGAAAAGAGAGCTAGGGAGTAAGCTTACCACTTAAAGGATCCATTTCCTTGTTGATTTGAGCCAAGATTTGAAGAACAAGAAGCTTGGAGTGAGCTTCCATGGTGGCAGCAGCAAGTGAGAAAGAAGGAAGAAGAAGAAGAAGTATGAAATAATAACCATTTTATGAAATATAAGCTATATATAAATATCCTTTCCTTTTTCCCATCCTTTCTCATCTTAAATAAGAAAAGGCCAAGTGTCCCATAAACCTTCCCATTTCTGCCGAAAGTAAGCTGCTGCCCATACCCAAATTATTAATTTTACAACCAAGTTCCAATTAACTCCCAATTTTTCCGAAAGTTCCAATACTTTTGGCCCAAAAATAATTACCGAATTCCAAAATTAACGAAACTTGGACACAACCCTCAGAATATTATAACATTCATAAAACATATTTCAAAAGTTCATTTACCATTCCGGAGTGTCCTACCGAGCTCGCTGAACCCGAACCAAAACCCGACGTGCGAGCGTGTCAACCTGAACCGAAATTCCGTCACTCCAAAATTCTATAAAAATACCCATAAATTCCATCTTAAATTATAACACCACTTACCCCAAAGCCGTCAGAAAATTTCCATCCCGAGCCCCGGGAGTCGCCCGGAACCGAACGTCCCGCCCCAAATATTAAAACTCCACAACCACCTCCGGGACGTTTCCACGACTCCAAAACTGCAAACGGCTTCCCAAACTGAGATCTCGAGAGTGCTACCGAGCCCGCTGTATGTCCCGAGACGACCCCGACAACCCCGCGGCGCCCGAAAAATATTTTCGGCGGAAACGTCCGGGGGACCCACACGACCTCAAATACGGAAGGGTTCGCCAAAATGATACTCGGATAGGGCTCGGGAGCCGCCTGAACATCGAAAAACGTGACCCGCAGGCCAAAACCGGAGCCCCGGGTCACCCGGTCGCAACCCGCTCGGGGTGACCGTAACATGTCTAGCAAGCGCCAAGCGCTCAGAACATGCAACAGAATAGAATATTTACATATATACAAATATACAATCATCACAACAAATCAGAAAATATGCACATGCAACTACAGAGCCAAACCTAGGCCTAAACATCAAATACCTCGCGCGGGATTCCGACCAAGTAGATAAAATCCTGGCCCGCAAGGTGCAGCTGCTGCAAAACACAACCAAGGTAGAAACCTCACGGAACCTACTTCGCAGGCCGCTTATCAGGTCTACCTGAAACCCAAAAACAGAACCCAAAAAGGGTGAGTCCTAAAAGGACCCGTAAGGGATTTGGTGTCACCGCACGCCACCCGAGCCCGGTTGCGGAGGCGGGGGCGCCAGGACGTCGGAAGCGGAAGCCGGAATGATACAGAAAGGCAGGTCCATCGGGACCTGCTGCGCGTAGCGGACCCGAAAAGCGATTGTGGAAGCAACCTGAAATTTTCATACATATAACTAAAATGAAGTCCATGATGAGTCTCGCCCCTCGAAACGGATGAGCACATCAACAACACCATATAAGCTGTTCATGTAATAAAAACAAAGTAAGCACCGTCCTCCAAGGACGAGTACTTACGCACACAATATAGGTACATACGAATTCACCGAACCTAGGGTATCTAGCAAGCGCCAAGCGCTCGTAACATGCAATGTAATGTAATATATACATACTTATACAATCATCACAATCATCCGTAAAGTATGCACATGCAACTACAGAGCCAACCCTAGGCCTAAACAACAAATACCTTGCGGGGATTCAGGCCAAGTAGACAAAATCCCAGCCCGCAAGGTGCAGCTGCTCAACCCAACCAAGGCAGAAGCCTCACGGAAACCTACTCCGCTGGTTGCTTACCAGGTCTACCTGAAACCCAAAAACAGAACCCAAAAAGGGTGAGTCCTCGAAAGGACCCGTAAGGGATTTGGGGTAAGATAAGCATATGTAACCCTGCAAAACAGAAAGATAGCAATATACAGAATATATGAAACAGAATACAGAATATCATGCATGTAAAGATAACATATCATAATCCCGAAGGATGTGCGATTCTAAATCGCCATAAACCCTTATAACAAATCGAACGAGCACCTCCCTCTAAGGGAGTCAAGCCGAAGCTATTACGGAAGCATGGTGCACCACTGGGTAGCGAACCCACAACCGTCGTAGGGTTAATGCACAAAGTATGCCACAAGGCATACACCTACAAACGTAGGGTTACTGCATGTGGTATGCTACAAGGCATACACCTACAGATCACAGAACGTACCTTAAGGCACAAATTCCGAAATACCTGCAAAACAGAAGTGCAACAAAACATACACCTATAGACTACAGAATATGCCCTAGGCATATAATACCGAAATACTTGCAGAACAGAAAGTGAAACTAAACATACACCTATCTTACCAAAAATAGCATAACCAAACCCTTACCTCACAATTCCAGTATTTGACCGGTTACGACGATTTCCAAACCACGACCCGAAACCCGAAAACCTCTCTTTTTCTAACTTCCGGACCTCAGAATCTGTCAATTCAAGCTGAATTAGCATCCTTATCGACCACACTACCAAACTACACCCCCGACCCCAAAACCGAAAATCCGGCAGAATTTCCGTAAAATTCCAGATTTCCACAGAAACGTCAGAATTCAGAACTAACTTAGACAATGCAAGATTATACATTGACAAACATCATCCAACAAGCAGAACCGACCAAAACCTACCTTAAAACCCTTCATTACCCAACATTTTCCGATAATCCCGCATAAATGCAACTTTTCCAATTCTTACCCGAAATCAACGTTTCAAACTTCTAACCACACCTAAATTCAACCCCAATTCCACTTTAGCATCCAATTCAACCAACATCAAACCCCAACATGGAAAAAGAATCATTCCAATAATTCGGTTCTTAACCAACATTTTACCCAACTTCCAATTCAATCCATTCAAGCTTCCAAACAACCATTCTAATCACCAATTTCACTTCTAAACCAAGAATGCTATCCAATTGCATCCAAAACAACAAAATCCAACATTGAACATCATCTCATAAATTCGGCCAAATGGGAGTTTCCAACCCAACTTATTTTCCATCAAATTGAATCCATACATAAGCTTAGAATCATGCTAGGATTAACATACTTGAAGCATGAATCAAGGAGACAAACACACATCAACATAGAATTTTCCAACAAATTCGGCAATTTAGGTTCTTCCTCCAAGATGTGTTTTCCAAAATCCAACACTTGATTATCACTCCCCTACAACCCAAGAACAACATACTAAAAGATGGGAGGGAGAGAATCATCCTAGCTTATAGCTAAGAACAAACTCAACATTCTCCAAAAATCCTCATTTCTTCACTAAACTTCAATTCTAATGAGTAAAGAGAAGAAGGAAGGATGCTTACCACTCAAAGCACCCAATTCCTCTTTGATTTCACCCAAGGAGAAGAACTTCAAGCTTGGAGGTTGAGCTCCCATGGTGGCGGCAGCAAGAGGTTGAAGAAGAAGAAGAAAAAGAAATGAGATGAAATGAGATTAAAACTCATTTTTTATGAAATAAGTCAATATATATCTTTTGCACTTTTAACCCATTCCTCTCTTCTTAAATTAAAATAGGACATGTGTCCTCTAACTCATCCCAATTGCTGCCGAAAAAACCAATTGCTGCCCATACCCATTTTATTAATTTTGCAACCAAATTCCAATTAACCTCCCAACTTTTCCGAAAGTTCCAATTCTTTTTGCCCAAAAATAATTACCGAATTCCAAAATTAACGAAACTTGGACACAACCCTCAGAATATTATAACATTCACAAAACATATTTCAAAAGTTCATTTACCATTCCGGAGTGTCCTACCGAGCTCGCTGAACCCGAACCAAAACCCGACGTGCGAGCGTGTCAACCTGAACCGAAATTCCGTCACTCCAAAATTCTATAAAAATACCCATAAATTCCATCTTAAATTATAACACAACTTACCCCAAAGCCGTCAGAAAATTTCCATCCCGAGACCCGGGATTCCCGTCCCGAGCCCCGGGAGTCGCCCGGAACCGAACGTCCCGCCCCAAATATTAAACTCCACAACCACCACCGGTACGTCTACACGACTCCAATAATGCAAACGGCTTCCCAAACTGAGATCTCGAGAGTGCTACCGAGCCCGCTGTACGTCCCGAGACGACCCCGACAACCCCCCGGCGCCCGAAAAATATTTTCGGCGGAAACGTCCGGGGGACCCACACGACCTCAAATACGGAAGGGTTCGCCAAAATGATACTCGGATAGGGCTCGGGAGCCGCCTGAACACCGAAAAACGTGACCCGCAGGCCAAAACCGAGCCGGGTCACCCGGCCGCAACCCGCTCGGGGTGACCGTAACATTCTCCCCTTAGAACTCTTGGTCCTCCAAGAGTAGCTCGAACCAATCATACAGTGTCGCTACCAACCGAATGTAAATATTCCCTTACTAAGAACAATCGGACCACCGTATCGGTGCGGCGGGAGTGGTAGTTTAGACTACCATACAGAGCCTCACGGCGTCCCACCCTCCGGTGCATCTTATTGCACCCCCGAGTCGGTTGCCGTATTTCTACCAGACAACCCTGCAGACATCGAACCTAAGTCTAACTGATCCACAACAGGCTATCCTGGAAGACATCACGTAAAACAGAAATAGTTGGGGGGGGAAAGACCAACCTAACAACTTACTCTAGAAACTCATGAGAACCGATAAAATTCGGGGTAACTTGCCCCGCCTACCAAATCTTACTGTCCCTCTGATCGGTGCTACCTTGAGCCAAACCCTATCCCCAACCTCAAACTCCAGAATCCTACGGCGACGGTTCGTATAAGCAGTGGTGCAGTCATTCGCGGTTTTAATCCGCGCCTGTAACAATCTGATCTTCGCCGTAGTCTCCTCAAAAAGCTCGGGTCCTAGCTCAACCCTATCAGACGCATCTGTCCAACAGTGTGGTGTCGTATACACCTCCTCCCGTACAACGCCTCAAGTGGTGTTATGCCAATCGTAGTCTGGAAGCTGTTGTTGTACGAGAACTCTATCAAAGCAACTACTAGTCCCAAACTCCTCCAAAATCCAAAATACAGATTCGCAACATATCCTCCAATATCGTAATCACCCGCTCCGATTGCCCGTCCGTCTGTGGGTGATAAGTCTGTATTCGGATGGAGTCGCGTGCCCAATGCTTCATGAAAAGCAATCCGTAACCGTCTTTGTAAAATGCGGATCACGGTCGATTCAATGGAGTCTGGTACTCCATGTAAACGCATAATCTCCCCGATGTAAAGCCAAAGAAGCTTCTCCGGAGGGTCTATGACCCGAATAAGCGTAAAGTGTGCGCACTTTGGCAGCCGATCCACAATAACCCGAGATAACATCATGGCGAGACCGTGTCGGGCGGTGCGATCGAGAGTCCATAGTAACATTGCCCCACTCCCGAACCGGAATGGGCAAAGTCTGCAGTGTCCTCGCCGGTTTCTGATGCTCAAACTGCTCGAGTGTGCCTCCTCTAAAATCTCATTCCAGAACTCCTGATCCTCAGGTACATAAAGGCGATCTCGGAAGTATAGCAATCCCTGCCTATACTGAAACGTCGGTAACAAATAAACCCTTATCTTCCCCAGATAACTTCTTCAACACCAGATCTCTACTTTGCGCCTCATGCACCCTGTCAAGCCACTCAGAATGTATGGTAAGTGTATACCCCTGAGCACGCTCCCAGAGCTGCCCCCTTTGCCAAAGGCATGTCAAATCACTCTCCTCGGATCGATCCCCAACACTTTCTCCCTTAACCAACCCGGTATACTTCATGCTCAGTGCATCGGCAACCGTGTTGCCCGTGCCAGAGATGTACTCGATACAACAACCATAGTCCTTAATGTATTCGAGCCATCTGCGCTGCCTCATGTTAAGCTCCTTCTGTGTAAACAGATATTTCAGACTCTTATGGTCGGTAAGAATCTGAAATTTATTACCAAACAGATATTGCTTCCAATGTTTCAGCGCTTAAACTACTATAGCCAACTCCAGATCATATGTCAGTCAGTTCAGCTCATGCGGTCGCAGCTGCCTTGACCCATAAGCTACCACAAGACGCTCCTGCACCAACACACACCCCAAAATGGATGTGGAAGCATCCGTATATATCACATACGGTAAGCTCGGATCTGGAAGAGTCAGAATCGGAGCGTTAGTCAACTGCCGTTTCAATTCCAGAAAATTCTGCTCACACCTATCAGACCAGATAACCTGTTGACCCTTCCTGGTCAACTGCGTAAGCGGAGATGCCAGAATAGAAAATCTCAGTACAAACCTCCGATAAAATCCTGCTAACCCCAGGGAGCTCTTGATCTCCCGTACCGTGGTAGGTTGTTTCCAATCCCAAATTGCCCTCACCTTCTCTGGATCCACAGACAAACCATGCTCAGATATAATGTGTCCCAGAAAAACGACTTCCCGAATCCAGAACTCACACTTTGAGAATTTAGCATAAAGCTGATGTTCCCAAAGTGTCTGTAGAACTACCCTCAGATGCTCCCGATGCGAGTCCTCATCCCGAGAATATATCAGAATATCATCAATAAAGACCACCACAAATGAATCCAAGTACGGCCGGAACACCCGATGCATCGATCCATGAATGCCGCTGGAGCATTGGTCAGCCCGAATGGCATGACCGTAAACTCAAAGTGTCCATATCGGGTGCGGAAAGCAGTCTTAGGTATGTCCTCCTCCTTCACCCTAAGCTGAAAGTACCCAGATCGTAGATCAATCTTCGAGAAAACTCTCGAATCCCGAAGTTGATCAAAAAGATCGTCAATCCTCGGCAACAGATACTTACTCTTCACAGTAAGTGAATTCAACCGTCTGTAATCAATACAAAATCGAAATGTCCCATCTTTCTTCTTAACAAACAGAACCAGAGCACCCCACGGTGAAGTGCTCGGTCGGATGAAGCCCTTCTGCTGAAATTCCTCCAGCTGCTTCTTCTACTCCTGCCTCTCAGAAATAAACATCCGATAAGGAGGAATAGATATCGGAGCAGTACCCAACTGCAGGTGGACCTCAAACACAATTTCCCGCTCTGGTGGTAATCCGGGCAACTCCTCCGGAAATACCTGCGAAAAATCTCGAACCAATGGTAAACCATCCAACTTCAACCTAATACCAGCTTCATTCAGATCATAGCATTCCCCTACACCAACTATCGACACTGATCCGAATCTGTAACTCTTTCTTGTCTTTGTGCTATAGTTAAACCAGTCGGAGCCGTGAGAGGTAGTACCTTTCCAGAAACCATAATGGTACGGTTTGCACAATCAATGTGCAAAGAATTCTTGGATAGCCAGTCCATCCCAAGAATAATATCATAGTTCGGCGTGTCTAAAACCAACAAATCCGATACTATCATGTCCGCCTACAGATATCGTGCAACCCCGAACCATCTCATTGGAAAACAGAAACTGACTTCCTGCAGTTTTTACTAAATGCGTTTGAGGCAAGGTACTAACAGACAGGTGCAGAGATGTAACACATTTCTATGTTACAATGGAAACAGATGCTCCTGAATCAAGTAATATATGAACCGACACCTCATTCAGAAATAAAGTACCCTACAGAACTCCCTGCTAGCTAGTACATGACCGCTGACTAAGTCCTCCCTGATAACTAGGGCCTCCCCCCTCAAAATGAAAAACTTATCCTACTCTGAGCTGCTGTGACGGAGGGGGTGGCTGAAGCTGCTGTCGCTACTGAGGTCTCGGGCCACCCTGCTGAAACCCACGCCCTCGCGGCGCGTTGGGTTGCCCCCGAGACTGTGGACGCTGAAGACTGCCAAAACCCTGCCCTTCAACCAGAGGGCAATCCCGTATCTAGTGAGTGTCAGAACCGCAACGTAAACATCGGCCCCCCAGCCGGTAACTAAGTCAACCGGGGTGATACCTACTGCAAATCGGACAAGATCGTGCCGGTGGTGCTCCCTCTCTACCTCTACTAAACTGTCCCGGACACTGTTGGCCGTCCGTAAATCTGCCGGGGTCCTTACTGTATGGAACCCCTCCGTACTCCCCTGACCTCATTGCAAGGTGAGACGACTCTCAACCTTCTCTTGTTCGAGGAGTTGAGCCCTAATAACCGCTTCCCGAAACAAAGTAATGTCTAAAGGTCTCAAAACCCACCTGAACTCGGGGCGCAGTCGACGAATAAACCTCTTGGCCTTCTATTCTTCCATTCCATAGTACTACGGTACGTAGTAAACCAGCCGATCAAACTCTCACTCGTACTCTCCGACAGTCCTGTCTCCCTGATGAAACTCGTCAAACTGTGCCTGACGCAGATTCCTGGCTACATCCCCGCTGCACTGCTGGTGGAAAATGTAGCCTCCCCTAGGAGTTTATCAACTCCTGCAGACCAAATCTCTACTACTTCTGGCCCTTCTCGGTCATTGAACCTCGGGGGGGTTCAAACTCTGAAACCTCTCCAGAAGTCTGACCTCGTCAGACTGGTGCCTCAGATCTCCCCGTCGTTAAAAGGACCGACGAGAAGTCTAGGTGTCGTAGTGACCATCCTCCTGAGTCACTCACATACCAATCCCAAAGCCGTGGCGGCGGTGGCCAAAGTCTCGCTATCACCACTTGATCAAAATGCCCTTCTTGTGGCATAATCAGATCTTCCCTTGCCTATGCCGCCCCCTAAACCAGCTAGGCTGGCGGGTAATACCAAATCGAGAGAGGGTCCCTACGACCGCTAAACCTCAGGGCGGTGAGTGTGGTTGTTCAGACCCTGGGTTACGCTGAACCCGTATCCTATTCCACGGAGGTGTGGGATCCCAGTCCCACCCCTCCGGTACCAAATCACGCTATCTACGCGTGTTAACCAAACCTGAGACATTCCAGACCAAACAGAGTCCAGACAACTCGGTCACTCCTAATCCCTACAGAAGCTAGCAGCAGTTTTCTAAGGCTCTGTAGTGCAATGCAATACTTGACACATAAATTATTTCTCAGAATGATAAAATCATATATTTCACAAAATCACAGAAGCAGTTCATGCTTATTTCACCAAATCTTTTTCCTAACACACAATTGTACGTACCCGGATCTTTTCCACAATCCCACGATCATAATAATCTTACCAGAATCCAGAAATCCCGCGTGCCGAAATCTACAACTATCAGGATAACTTGAAGGATCAACTTTGTTCCACAATTTTATTTTGAAGTGGTTCGAGTAAGGAGGTGGCCAATCTCCGTACCAAACCATTCTAAAATAAAATGTACAACAATAGTTGTCACTTCAAGTCTGTAACGACCAATATGGTCACTTACCTGCTCTGATACCAACTTGTCACCGCACGCCACCCGAGCCCGGTTGCGGAGGCGGGGGGAATGATACAGAAAGGCAGGTCCATCGGGACCTGCTGCGCGTAGCGGACCCGAAAAGCGATTGTGGAAGCAACCTGAAATTTTCATACATATAACTAAAATGAAGTCCATGATGAGTCTCGCCCCTCGAAACGGACGAGCACATCAACAACACCATATAAGCTGTTCATGTAATAAAAACAAAGTAAGCACCGTCCTCCAAGGACGAGTACTTACACACACAATATAGGTACATACAGAATTCACCGAACCTAGGGTATCTAGCAAGCGCCAAGCGCTCAGAACATGCAACAGAACAGAATATATACATACATATACAATCATCACAATAATAAAACAGAAAATATGCACATGCAGCTACAGAGCCGACCCTAGGCCTAAGCATCAAAATACCTCGCGCGGGATTCAGGCCTAGTAGACAAAATCCCAGCCCGCAAGGTACTGCTGCTGCTCAACACAACCCAGGCAGAAGCCTCACGGAAACCTACTTCGCTGGCTGCTTACCAGACCTACACGAAATCCAAAACAGAACCCAAAAAGGGTGAGTCCTAAAAAGGACCCGTGAGGGATTTGGGGTAAGATAAGCATATGTAACCCTACAAAACAGAAAGATAGCAATATACAGAATATATGAAACAGAATACAGAATATCGTGCATGTAAAGATAACATATCATAATCCCGAAGGATGTGCGATTCTAAATCGCCATAAACCCTTATAACAAATCGGACCGACAGCCTCCCTCTAAGGGAGTCGAAGCGAAGCTATTACAGAAGCATGGTGCACCAGCTGGGGTAGCGAACCCACAACTGTCGTAGGGTTAACAGACAAAGTATGCCACAAGGCATACACCTACAAACGTAGGGTTAACAGACAGGGTATGCTACAAGGCATACACCTACAGATCACAGAACGTACCTTAAGGCACAAATTCCGAAATACCTGCAAAACAGAAGTGCAACAAAACATACACCTACAGACTACAGAATATGCCCTAGGCATATAATACCGAAATACTTGCAGAACAGAAAGTGAAACTAAACATACACCTATCTTACCAAAAATAGCAGAACCAAACCCTTACCTCACAATTCCAGAGTATTTGACCGGTTCTGGACGATTTCCAAACCACGACCCGAAACCCGAAAACCTCTCTGTTTCTAACTTCCGGTCCTCAGAATCTGTCTATTCAAGATGAATTAGCTTCCTTATTGACCTAACTACCAAAATAGAACCCCGACCCCAAAACCGATAATCCGCGAATTTCCGTAAAATTCCGATTTCCACGAAATGTCGAATTCAGAACTAACTTAGACAATGCAAGATTATACATTGACAAACATCATCCAACAAGCGAACCGACCAAAACCTACCTTAAAACCCTTCATTACCCAACATTTTCCGATAATCCCGCATAAATGCAACTTTTCCAATTCTTACCCGAAATCAACGTTTCAAACTTCTAACCACACCTAAATTCAACCCCAATTCCACTTTAGCATCCAATTCAACCAACATCAAACCCCAACATGGAAAAAGAATCATTCCAATAATTCGGTTCTTAACCAACATTTTACCCAACTTCCAATTCAATCCATTCAAGCTTCCAAACAACCATTCTAATCACCAATTTCACTTCTAAACCAAGAATGCTATCCAATTGCATCCAAAACAACAAAATCCAACATTGAACATCATCTCATAAATTTGGCCAAATGGGAGTTTCCAACCCAACTTATTTTCCATCAAATTGAATCCATACATAAGCTTAGAATCATGCTAGGATTAACATACTTGAAGCATGAATCAAGGAGACAAACACACATCAACATAGAATTTTCCAACAAATTCGGCAATTTAGGGGTTTTCATCCAAGGTGTGTTTTCCAAAATCCAACACTTGATTATCACTCCCCTACAACCCAAGAACAACATACTAAAAGATGGGAGGGAGAGAATCATCCTATCTTATAGCTAAGAACAAACTCAACATTCTCCAAAAATCCTCATTTCTTCACCTCCCTCTAAGGGAGTCAGAAGCCGAAGCTAATACAGAAGCATGGTGCACCAGCTGGGGTAGCGAACCCACAACTGTCGTAAGGTTAACATACAGAGTATGCCACAAGGCATACTCCTACAGACTACAGAATATGCCCTAAGGCATATAATTCCGAAATATTTGCAGAACAGAAAGTAAACCAAAACATATACCTATCTTACCAAAATAACGGAACCAAACCCTTACCTCACAAATCCAGAGTATTAGACCCATTCTGGACAACTTCCACACCGCGACCCGAAACTCAGAAACCCTCTTTTTCTAACCTCCGAACCTCAGAATCTGTCAAATCAAGTTGAATTAGCAACTTTACTAACCACACTACCAAACTACACCCCTACCCCAAAACCGAAAATCCGCACTTTGGTAAAATTCCAATTTCCACGTAAACGCCGTAATTCGTAACCAACGTAGACAATGCAAGATTATACATTGTCAAACATAATCCAATAAGCGAACTGATCAAATCCAACCTTAAAACCCTTCATTACCCGACATTTTCCGATAAACCCGCATAATTGCAACCTTTCCATTTCTTACCCGAAATCAACGTTTCAAACTTCAAACCACACCTAAATTCAACCCCAACACCATTTTAACATCCAATTCAACCAAAATGAAACTCCACTAAAGAGAAAGTTCCACTTAACCAATTTGGTTCTTAACCAATATTTCACCCAACATCCAATCCAATCCATTCAAGCTACCAAACAACCATTCTAATCACCAATTTCACTTCTAAACCAAGAATGCTATCCAATTGTATCCAAAACAACAAAATTCAACAATGAACATCAACCTATATATTCGGCCAAATGGGGGTTTCTAACCCAACTTATTTTCCATCAAATTGAATCCATACATAAGCTTAGAATTATGCTAGGATTAACATACTTGAAGCATGAATCAAGATAACAAACACACATCAACTTAGAATTTTCCAAGAATTTCGCAAATTGGGGTTTTCATCCAAGATGTGTTTTCCAATATCCAACACTTTATTAAGACTATCCTACTACCCAAGAACATCATACTAAAAGATGGGTGGAAGAGAGTCATCCTAGCTTATAGCTAAGAACAAACTCATCATTCTCCAAAATCCACACTTTTCTTCACTAAACCCTAAATCCAACAAGTAAAGAGAAGAAGGAAGGATGCTTACCACATAAAGCACCCAATTCCTCTTTGATTTCATCCAAGGAGAAGAACTTCAAGCTTGAGGTGGTCTTCAATGGCGTCGGCAAAGAAAGAGGAAGAAGAAGAAGAAAAGCAAGTGAAATGAGATAAAACTCATTTTATGAAATAATAAGTCTATATATATTTCCTTCACTTTTAACCCATCCCTCTCATCTTAAATTAAAATAGGACAAGTGTCCTATTAAGTCTCCCAAGTGCTGCCGAAAAAGCCAGCTGCTGCCCATGCTGAATTAATTTTTATTTTGTGGCCAAATGCAAATTAATCTCCTAACTTTTTCGAAAGTTCCTATTTTGGCCCAAAAATAACTACCGAACTCCAAATTAAATGAAATTTGGACACAACACTCAGAATAAACATTCATAAAACATGTTCTAAATGTTTATTTACCATTCTGGAGTGTCCTACCGAGCTCCCTGAACCCGAACAAATCCCGACGTGCGACCGTGTCAACCTGAACCAAAATTCCGTCACTCCAAAATTCTACAAAAATACCCATAAATTCCATCTTAAATTATGACATGACTTACCCCAAAGCCGTCAGAGAATTTCCATCCCGAGCCACGGGATTCCCGTCCCGAGCCCCGGGAGTCGCCCGGAACCGAACGTCCCGTCCCAAATATTAAACTCCATAAACACCTCCGGGACATTCTCACGACTCCAAAACTGCAAACGGCTTCCCAATCTGAGGTCTCGAGGGCGCTACCGATCCCGCTGTACGTCCAGAGACGACCCCGACAACCCCCCGGCACCGGAAAAATATTTTCGGCGGAAACGTCCGGGGGACCCACACGACCTCAAATACGAAAGGGTTCGCCAAAATGATACTCGGATAAGGCTCGGGAGTTGCCTGAACGCCGAAAAACGTGACCCGCGGGCCAAAACCGGAGCCCCGGGTCACCCGGTCGCAACCCGCTCGGGGTGACCGTAACAATAAGGACCTTATCTGGGTGAGGCCAGTATAGGCAAGAGAGTCCTTGCGAAGGCGAGTTGAGGCTGTGGGAGTAAGACCCGCGAAGGCGAGTTAGATTGAACAGGCGATACCTGAGACCGCGAGGGCAACCCGCGCAGGCCTAAGAGACGCAAAGGCGAGTGTGAGACATCGCCAAGGCGAGGCTTAAAGCCCGCGAGGGCAAGTCCTCGCACAGGTGAGACTGGAGACCTCGCGAAGGCGAGACTGGAGACCGCAAGGGTGAGACCTTGCGAAGGCAAGACCGGAGACCTTGCGAAGGCGAGACTGGAGGCCGCAAGGGTGAGACCTACGGGTCCTTGTATAGTTCTGATGCGACGCGAGGACGCGTTTGCTTGGGTAGTGTACCAGGTGAAATTTGGTAAAGGGCCGAATTTATGAGAAGGAACTTTGTCTATGTTGGGGTTTGATTTTGATTGATTTGGATGGTAAATTGATATCGGGGTTGGCTTCAGGTGCGGTATGGTGTTTGAAATGTCATTTTCGGGTAATAAATGGAAAAGTTACCTTTATGCGGGTTTACCGGGAAAATGTCGGGAATGACGGGTTTAAAGGTTGGAAAGTGCGGGATTGTGCGGGTTTGGTTTCTGGCGGTCTATTTTGATGAGTTTTGATTGGTTTGTGGTTGTTCAGCTTGATTCTGCATTGGTGGAGCAGTGTGGGACCATCATAGTTGAGTTTGCACTTTCGGGCCGGGAGCCGGGATTTCCCGAGGTTTGTGCTGCGGAGCGGATTTTCGAGGTAAGGGTTCAACTTCTCTCGTTATACATACTGGTATGGGACTTTATGTATACGGGTTTAGTTGAGGCGGGTTCCCGGGTTGAGGACGGTGGTTCGGTGATCCCGGGACCTGTCATATGGTAAGATGCATGTTTGTATTTGTTCTGTTTCAAGGCCCGGATGGTCTTGGAGGCCACGGGTTGGTATTCTGTTCTGTATATCCGCGCTAGGCGCCGATATTTATACTTATGCCATTTTGGTATATATTCTGTTCTGTTTTGCATAAGCATTATTATTATATGATTCTGTTCTGTGACGAGACCTGGATGGTCTTAGAGGCCATGGGTGCTCCTTGGTTCTGTTCTGTAGTGTCTGCACTGAGGATGCCGACATTCTGTTTGTATCCGCACCTGAAGTGCTGATATTCTGTTCTTTGTGTCCGCACTGGAGGGTGCCGACACTTTACGTATACACGCACCGGGAGTGCATGTATACTTCTGTGACCCTACGACAGTTTGGGGATCGCGACCCCAGCCGGTACCGTGCTTCTACATTACATTACATTCGTATTTTCTGACCTCTTAGAGAGGGCTGTCGTTTTGGGTCGTTCTGGCGGTTGGACCGCGTATGATGGGTTCCGGCTCACCTCTGACTCTGCATACATTCATATATATGTATATTTGTGTTTGCGTTCATTCTGTTTTGCAGGTTCGGTTCAGCAGCCCCTGTACAAACTGTATCGTACCTCAGCCCTTACTGGGTCCTCCCGAGGACTCACCCCTTTCTGTTTATCACCTTTCAGGTCGGTCTGACAAGCAGCCGGCGGACTAGAGATCCGCGGTGCTTTTGGTTTTGGTTTCAGCAGCAGCAGCAGTACCTAGTGCGGGAATCTCTTGAGCGAGGGGTTTCTGGATTCCGCGCCTAGGTATTCTAAGGATTGCATCGAGGGCTCTGTAGTTGTAGTTGCATGCATGCATAATCAGATCATGTTGTTGTATATGACGTATATTCTGGAGTATGTGTTGGTTCTGTATCTGTCTTCTGAGTCGAGGGCGGAGCCCCGACTTGCTTACCTTGGTTAAATGTATGAAATGGTTTTGGTGATTTGGTTATCATGAGTAATGAAAAGTATTCCATGAACTGCATGTTTGTTTGTTAAGTTGCTTTGTATACTTGCCATAAATGTGTTCTGTAGGTTGCGGGTCGTCGTACGACCATTCTGTTTTTACGGGCCGGGTCATGGGACCACTGCACGCAGCGGGTTACGGTGGTACCGATTCCGCGCTTTCAGCCATAATTGTTCATCAATGAGAACAAAGCGGATGGCCCGCTTGCGAGCCTGGGGGTCCGCGGCGCCGGCTTTCAGCTCAGCGATAATAGGGTCTCTCCAGTCTGCAACCGGATCTTGTGTTGTTAGTGAGGCGATATCGATAGCCTCCGTAATGGAAGGGCTGGCCAGGGTGGCCATGGTGGAGGGAGTCTTTCCCTTGGACAGCATGTCTGCTGTAGTGTTCTCAGAACGAGGAACATGGATGAAGATGGCCTCTTCAAAGTTGGTTCGTAAGGTGTTTACCAATTTAAGGTATTTCATCAGGGTAGCGTCTTTGCACTCAGTGCACCCTTGGACCTGGTGAATCACCAATTGCGAGTCGCTATGGACATGGAGGCGGCGAATGCCTGCCCTTATGGCGAGCTTAAGTCCAGCAATGAGAACCTCATACTCTGCAACATTATTAGTTACTTGAAATTGGAAAGAGACACGAAGGGATACTTCCATACCTAGGGGTCCGCGCAGATATACGCCCCCGCGGGGGATCCGAGTTTGGATGAGCCATCCACGAACATGTCCCATTCCTGGGGCCCTGCTCAGGGGCCGGGATGATGTCAACATCCGAGAATTCCGCAATGAAGTCGGCGAGGGCCTGGCCCTTAATTGCCTTTCTGGGCTCATAGTTGATGTTAAAGCCACCAAGCTCGATACACCATTTGGCGAGGCGCCCTGAATGTTCGGGTCGCCTGAGGATATCCTGAATTGGCAAGTCCGTTCGGACTATAATTGTGTGCCCTTGGAAGTAGGGTGTTACCTACACCCGGTACGTAATTAAGTTAATTACGTGTTTAAGTTTAATTACTGGATTTTCGATAATTTCTGTTTTGGGACTTGCTTTGCATGTTTGGTAATTGTGGATTTGATTTGGTGATTTTTGGGGCAACCCGGGACGGATTTAGAATTAATTACGCGGCTGCGCGTAATTCCCGGGAGTTGCAATTCTGAGTGACTCGGGACTCATAATTGGATAAGAAAAATGTGTTTTATGGGTTATTTGATATCCTGAGTATGTGGTTAAAGTTTGGTTCCAATCGGTGTAAGTTTGGTAAAAAGCTGCATTTTCGAGCTGAACGAAAATGCAGTTTTGTAAAGTGTGTGAGATATTGAAATTTGGCAATTTTGGTAAAGAGAAAGGTAGTGGGACGCATGGGAGAGAAAAGAAAAGGACAAGTGTCACTTTGTGGTGGAAGAAGAAAAGAAAAGAAAGGTTTATGGAAGAGTTATATATATATATATATGTATTTATGCTAAGAATACATATATATATTTGTGTAAGTAAAGAAAAAAGTAATTTTTGTGCATTTTGGAAGAAATGAGAATGATGGGGCGGATGGGTGAGAGAGAGAAAGGGACATGTGTCCCCTTCTTAGTTGAAGGAGAAAAGAAAGAAAAGGGATTTATGGTATATGTATTATGTAATAATACATATATGCATATAAGTGAAAAGAAAAGGAATTATGTGGTCAACACTTCACACTTCTCTTCTTCTTCTTCCCGTAACACTCTCTCTCGCCCTCACATCCGCCATTGTTGAGCTTGGAGCTCAAAACTGATTCCCGTCGTTTGGCGACCAAACTTCAAGATATTGCACTTAAATCGTTCATTGGGTTGTATGGATCAGTAATCTGAAGTCTGTTTTGAAAGATTTAGTGTGGTTTGCAAGTTATGAGCATTTGAATTTTGGAGTGAATAGTGTCATATGCTCCTTTGTTTGATTTTTCGGTTCCTAAGCGTTCTCGGCACTTCCTGGTGCATGTTTGATAATAGGAACGTAGGAAGAAACGCACCCGAGGTTGTGCCGATTCACGTCTGAAAATTTGGGTGTAATTTTCGACGGAGAATTTAGCGAAAGGTAAGGGCATTTCTGTGTTCAGAGTAGAATTCTGGTTCTGTTAGTGTAATTGGTTCTGTTAGAAGAGGCTCGGTGTGAAAGCCGTTTTTCCCGGCCTGAGTCTCAGTTTTGGCGCCATTGTTAATAGCTATTTCTGTGAACTCTGATTGTGAATTGTGTATCTGTGATTGTTTCTGGAAAGGAAGTTGCTTTGAAATTGGGCAGAAACTCTGCCGAAATTTCTACCGGGACCGTCGATCAAGAATTCGGATTCGGACTTCAATCGGAGGTAAGGGTTCAGTGTGTGTTTAGGAGTATTGCTTTATGTAGCAGGCATACTTGGATATAGACTGAGGCTAGGTTTGGAAGAGGGGAGTGCCCCGATGACGCCGACCTAGTTCCTGGTATAGACATTGTTGTGCAGGAACCGATTGGGATTCCGATATACCTACGATGGTTATCGATGAAACTACCGGGATTCCGATATACCTACGATGGTTATCGATGATTCATATTGATTGACCGATGGGGGTCGCTCCCCCGAGCTGGTACCATGCTCTACCGACCGATTGCGAATGGACGCATGCCCATTGCCGGTTGGACCGGGGCAGATCTCGCCATGGTCCATAACAAAGAATGTTACCGTTTCGATTGTGAATTGATTGTGATTGTGATTGACCGACTGCATTGCATATGTTTGATTGTGTTGCATTGATTGAGCATTTGATTGATTGGTGAGATGTTTTGTGTATATCGTATTCGTTCTGTTTCCGATTGCAGGTACATTGTATCGACTGTTATAGTGATTGCACCATGTCTATACCTTTTCTCTTACTAAGTTCTTTCGAGAACTTACCCTTATATCTACCATTTCAGGAAAAGGAAAGGAAATGCAAGCCGCCGAGTAGAGGCGGGGTTGCTAGACTGTGAAAGTTTTGGACTTGAGGAGCAGCAGCAGTAACTTCAAGTGGTGCGGTTGGGTTCCGCGTGTTCGCCACTTGGTTGGTTTTCTTTGTATTCCGAATTTGGTTTCTGGCTCTGTATAATGTACATAACATGCATGTTTCATTTGTAATGTTTGGATGTGTAAATGGTTTGGATTGCATAAGTGTTTAAGTTCAGGTTCGGAACCGTTGGTTTTCGCGTTGAAATTTCAGGTTTTGGGTTCAGTAGGAAGGTCAGGTGATCACCAACTCCAACACTTTGCAATTTGGTGACTTGTTGTTTTTTAGGTGATCATCAGGTGATCAACTCGCTTCAACTTGATGATCACCAGGTGATCAACTCGCTTCAACTTGATGATCACCAGGTGATCAACTGGATTCTAGGTGATCACCTGGTGATCAACCCTTTCAGCTCCAGGATGTTTTGAGACTCCCTGGTTTTTAGGTGACCATATAGTGATCACCTAAATAAGAAATTTTGCCATTTTGATCCTCTAACTCCTCCTTTTGTTACATCTTGTCCCAAAATGACCTGAAGTGCCAAATTCAGTATTTTTGTGAGAAAAAAAACCCCATTCGCATAGGTAAACATCTTGGGACTTAGTTGAGCATTAGTGCTATGGTTTAAGGAAATTTTTTTGGGTGATCCCAAGGGGCGGTTGCCCTGTTGTTAGGGTTGTTTGTGGTAAGGTTGTGAGTGAACCGTCGCCGCCACCTTCCCCCTTTCCCCGGTTTAGTTCCGTTCTCCCTGCGCTTCCACGAGTGCGGGGTGTGAGGGTGCGGGGGTGGGGTGACATAGGGCTTGAGCTTCCTTGTTGCATACACAAGAGATAAGATAGCTTTTTGGAGAGGAGGATACCTTGTTTCTGTATCCTGGAGAGTGTGACTGGTGTAATAGACTGGCCATTGTTTGGCAGCCTCTTCCTTGATAAGGACGAAGGCGACGCTCTTGTCAGAGGTGGCGAGGTAGAGGACCAGGTCATCGCCTGGCCTAGGGCACTTGAGTGCAGGCAACTCTTGTAAGTGTTGCTTGATTGAGTCGTATGCCTCCTGGCATTCCTCTGTCCACTTGCAAGCTTTTTTCTTGCGGATTTGGTTGAAGAAAGGTCTGCAGCGATCGCTGAGTTTAGAGACAAATCGTCCCAGTGCAACTAGCTTTCCTTCCAGTTGTTGAACGTATTTGAGCCCTCTAGGGGTGCACAAAGTGGTGATAGCTTCAATCTTTTTGGGATTTGCATGAATCCCTCCTTTGGAGATCTGGTAACCCAGAAATTTGCCTTCACCCATGCCAAAGATACATTTCTTTGGGTTCAACCGCATATTATACCTGCGGAAGTTGGCGAATGTTTCCTCCAAGTCTGAGAGGTGTGTTTTGGTGGCCTTGCTTTTGACCACAATGTCGTCGACATAAGCTTCAAGACTTCGACCAATTTGGTCTGCGAAGACTTCATTCACAAGCCTTTGGAAAGTAGCCCCCGCATTCTTTAAGCCAAAGGGCATTCTGATATAGTGATAGACGGCTTCACCAGTGGTGAAGGCGGTTTTTACCGCATCTTCTGGGTCCATAAAGACTTGATGGTACCCACTATAAGCGTCGAGGAAAGAGAAGACAGAGTAATGAACGGTTGAGTCAACCAGCTGATCAATAGAGGGTAGGGGATAGGGGTCCCTTGGGCAGGCCCTATTAACCCCTTTGTAGTCTACGCAGAGTCGCCACTGACCGCCCTCCTTATCGGCGAGGACTATATCAGCAACCGACTCAGAGAAGTGAACCTCTTTGATTATATTTATCTTAAGCAATTTCTGCACTTCAGTGCGTACAAAGTCCTTACGGTCAGGGGCCATGCCCCTTGTTTTCTGTCTAACCGGGCTAAAGCCAGGGACTACACTCAACTTGTGAGAAATGATTGCAGGATCCACACCTGGTAAGTCCTCAGGGCTCCATGCGAAGACATCGTTGTTCGTATGGAGAAGATGGATGGGTGCTTGTTAATCTTGTTCTCCAAGGTCTTTTCCCACCCGGAACTTCTTGCCAGGAGAAATTTCAATTTCGTCTAAGGCCCCAGACAAGTCAAGAGCGGCCTCGCCTGTGGGCCCAGTTTCCTCCATGGGTGTCTTTCTCTTAGGCTCTGATGGCCTGGGGAGCTGAGGGGGTCCCGCGAGGGCAGAGACATAATTGCCTCTGGCCACGTTTTGGTTGACAAAGATGTAGGCATCCCCAGCCGCAGTGTGGAAAACCAGAGTCAGGGCCCGCACATCACAGCGGACGTAGAACTCAGTTTACGTGTGATGCCCAATGATGGCGTTGTATGGTGTAGGGAGATCCAGGACAATAACGTCCACAAAGCTGGAGTGGCACACTTGCTTCTTTTCTTTGGAGGTCCCCATCATCATGTAGGGGAGCGTGATTGACCCCAAAGTTGGGATTTCATCCCGTCCCACTCCAAAGGTGGCCCCCTTTACGGGTTGGATTTGTGAGAAAGGCACCTTGGCCTCAACAAGAGAATGCTTGTAGATCACATTGGCATTTGCCCCAGTGTCCATGTATACTCTGTCAATGTCCCATCCCTCAATACGGGCAGTGATAACCAAAGGGTCTGCGTGAGGTACTGCCACAGAAGTGCCATCGCGACGATGCAGTAAGTGAGTAGAGGAGTGATTGATCTGGTCGATCTGTCTCATATGACGGCGTCTCGCCGCTACGCCCTCACATTGTGTGATTACGCTGATGTGCCCCCTTGGTGGGGGAATTTCAACCAGACCTTCTCGATCTGGGTTCTGCTGGGAGCGACCCCGTCTGCGGTCCTCCTGGTTACTTTCTCGCCTGCGACCCTCGTCGTCATGGAGTAAGAACTCTCTGAGCTTGCCCTGAGCAAGCATATCCCCAATCATGCGCTTAAGCTCAAAACAATCCTCAGTGTCGTGACCCTTGTCACGATGATAACGACAATACTTGGTACTAGACCTGACGACCTCCTGGGAGAGGGGGCGGGGCCACTTGGGGACCTCCCTCTTTTGTTCCAGGGCATGAAGGATGTTGGTGCGAGATTCCCTTAGTGGGGGAAGGGTAAAATACGCCCCCTCCCTGTTGGAAGGTGTGGGGTACTGTCTCTAGGACCTGGAGTCCGCTCGCGAGGGCTGTCCCTTTGCATCTGCCGTGGCGGCCCTGGCGAGTGGTCGAGTGACCTCCTCCGTGTTCATAAATCGCGATGTCGTGCTCAAGAACTGTTCCATGTTGGTGGGAGGGTTGGTGTGTACATCCACGAAGAAAAGGGACTCCCAGCGAAGGCCCTGAATGGCCGCAAGTAGGCGGGCTTCCTCCCCCAGATTAGGGACCTGGATGGATTCCGCTTGGAAGTGCTGAATATACTCCTTGAGGGGCTCATCTTTCTTTTTCCGTATCTTTTTCCGTATCCTGAGAAGCTGCGAGAGAGCTCCTCAAAGGAGTCAAAACGCTTATCGCGGAGGGTAGTATACCAGGTTTCTGCGGCCCCAGTGAGTGTGGAGCTGAAAGCTCTACAGAGTGTGTTGTCGTCTTCCCTCGCGATGGCCATCGCGGAAACGTAACGTTGTAGGTGAACGTCGGGGTGTGAGAGACCGTCATAGGCATCCAGGTTAGGTTGGCGAAACAGATCTGGAAGAGGGGTCTCCAAGACCCGCTGAGTGAAAGGTTGGGTCCAGAGGTGGTCTAGACCTGATGTGGACATCAGCCCCATTTTGTCGATAAAGGACAACCATTCCTTCAGAGGGTCTAAAGGACCCTTGGCAAAAGCACGGGAGAAGAGGATGCGGCCCTCTAGGCACCGGCGAAGCCACACCTGCAAGGTTACCAGGCGAGGACCCTGTGCCCATCCTCCAAGGGCTAAGGTAAAGCTCCAAGGCCGAGCCGTGCTCGCAAAGCATATGGCGAACCCATAACCCCTTTGGCGAGGCCACGGCCCTTTGGCGAAGACATATCCCTTGGCGAGCCCATGACCTTTGGCGAGTCCCTGGCCTTTGGCGAAGACCCAACGGAAGGTTTTCAGACAAGCGAAGCCCCAGGTGTTCGCTGACCTGAGGAAGCCTCTTTCTGCAACAGGCAAGTGACCCATTCGAATTACGCAGAAGCCTATTTCTCCCTTTTCCCGCCAACTACAATTCCTGGGGAATTGGGAGCCGCTACAGTAGGTAGCCTACAATATCACATCGTCTGCCACCTCTCTTTCGCCCACCATAAAACAAGGAAGGTGGTTCTCTTGTCAAGTCACTCATTATTTCCCTTTACCCTTTTTTTCCTTCTATATAAGGAAGCAAGTAGCCATTGTAATAGGTAGAACATATTTATAAGAAATCAGAAATTCTCCAAGTGAGGTTTTGGCTTTCTTGTTCTCATTTCTTGCATTCCATCTCCTTAAGTGATCCACGCAAGAGGATCCAACATAATATCTAGTATTGTTTGAACTCGTATTCAAAAGGTGCTAGATCCCGCTTCCTTTCCCAGGCATTTTCAAGGGCATTGCCTCACCTCGTAGTGAGGAGGTTCCCTTGGCCGACTTTGTCTTTCTCTGTTTCTTCCTCTGTTTATCGATCCAGTTTTCTGGAAACCGCCTCCATCGAGCTAGATCCGAGCTCGTGATCATACACCCCCGGTGTGATCACATCAGTTGGTATCAGAGCCAAATTGCTTGTTGGAGGTATTTGTGTTGTTTGATTGTTTTCTTCAATTAAAACCATTGCCTTCTTTCTTACACTTGAAGAAAAACGTTTTTTTGTTGTTGTTCAGGAGAAAACCGAATTGTGTTTGTGTTTGGTTCATGTGACTAGAGTAAAAGTTCATGAGAAAGGGAGTAAATTCGGATTTGAAGAAGAAAGTATCATCTTGTGTTGTTTAGTGCAAAAGAGAAGTGTTTGAAGAAAGAGAAAATGATGAACAAGTTCATATGTTCTTGAGTGTTCTTGGTGTTCTTGAGATGTTCATATGAAGTTCATACCAAACTCATCTGAATAGTACTTTTGATCCAAAAATATTTTATGAACTTGCACCAAAGGTGTTTGTGTTTATAAAGAGCCTTTTCTACTTCACTCCTAAATTCTTTCAACCCCCACCTCACCTTAAACTCTCAAAAGCTAGTCTCGAGTAACTAGTTATCTTTGTGATTTGCAAGTTTCGGATTTCACTAGAGATTATTGCTTGTTCCTATTTGTGTGTTTGCATTTGATCTAAAAGTTGAGTGTGATCAAGTTAAGAGAACTTGTGAAAGCCTTGTGTGGAGAATCCCGAGTGAAACCGTGTGTCCCTAATCACAAATGGAGCGCTCACCTAAGACACGTGAGAAGAATTGAGTGGTACTAATTTTATTGTCTAAGTGTGTAGGTTTGCCAAATGGAGGAAGAAAACCTACATTTCATTGGGTTTCATCCCTTGAAAGGGAGGCGCAAACTTGAAGATGACTTATGGCAATGGATTGAGGAATTGGAATACCACTTTTGATATTACCAATTTCATAAAGAAGAGAAGTTAGACCTTGCCATAAGGTGTTTAAAGGGAGAAGCCAAAAGATGGTGGCGACAAGAGTTTGCTCAAAGAGAGCGATACAATGAAGCCCCCATTCGGGCTTGGAGTGGATTGAAGAGGTTACTATGAGAAAGATATGGTTCACCTCAAAAAGAGGCACTCTCTCCATACTACTCCCAAACAAGAAGGTTCCCCTCTCGGCCCACATCCTCCACCCACACCCGGAGCCATAGCCCTTGGAGGAGACCGAGCCCCTCACCACAAGAGCACCCAAACCCTCCATGTGACTCTCGAGACTCTCTTGACATTGTCAATGTCCTAGGAGAACTCAAGATGAGAGTTTTAGAGTTCCGAGAGGATTATGCCAAGTGGATGAGTGAAGAGAGTGAGAGAGTTAAGAGAAAAGAAATGGAAAAGAAAGAAGAGAGTTTGAACGGAAAAGAATGCGAGTTGGTCGAAGAACCAAAGAAAGATACCAAAATGGCCAATGAGTGCGATATTGAGAAGGGAGTTTCGAGAAAAGAAGAAGAACAGAAAGTTGAGAGAAAACAAGAGTGCTACTTAAGCCTTGAAAGAAAAATGGATGAGACCGAGCCTTCAACAAAGATCCTAGATAGAGGTGCACAACTTGAGGAGGAACCAACGTTCTTATCAGAGGAAGGCGAGCTATCAAAGGAGGAGGAGCTATACTCCCCTAACTTGGGGAGAGGTAACCCATTCTTTTCTTTTAGCGATGAAGTGAATAGGCATGAATGTGATACCTTATCCGAAAATGAGCATGTGTCTCACCCATTGCTTAATTCTCTCAACCATGATGGATATGACATATTTGAATTCCCTCTTGAATGCATGAAGCATGATGATTCTGTTGACCATGAGATGTGCACCAATAACTTCAACCATTATCCATATCCATGTGATGATACTTGTATTCACCCTTGTGATGATGAACGGCATGCTATTCAAGAGCATGAATTGGAATGCGAAGAGAATAAAGAATCTAAATCCGTAGCATATAATTTCTCTTCTGTTAATGATGAACCTCTTGAATATGACAATAATGAAAGAACGTCTCATTCATCATATGAAGTGTCCGAGCATTATGAGCTATATCCCTCGGATGATGAGCATCACTATTATCATGATGAGATGCATGTACATGATGCGTATCCCATGTCACCCACCCCTAGTCATGAATTCTCTTCAATGCATGATCATGACTCCTTATTTTCAGATAATGAGAATGAAAGGACTAGGCTCACATTTGACCCCGGGATACTAAAAACTATGTGTACGGTTGAAGTGGAGAGAAAGGGCGGAATGTCCATCTCATTCCTTCAAACCAATTTTGGGACTTTGATGTTTAAGCTTTAGTTCACTAACCCCCTGATGCCTCTTCAAGTTTGTTGTGGTGTCTTAAGAATTGTAGGGATGAATTCCTTATGAATCCGAGGACGGATTCTTTTCAAGAGGGAGGGTATGATGTGGACATCAGCCCCATTTTGTCGATAAAGGACAACCATTCCTTCAGAGGGTCTAAAGGACCCTTGGTGAAAGCGCGGGAGAAGAGGATGCGGCCCTCTAGGCACCGGCGAAGCCACACCTGCAAGGTTACCAGGCGAGGACCTTGTGCCCATCCTCCAAGGGCTAAGGTAAAGCTCCAAGGCCAAGCCGTGCTCGCAAAGCATATGGCGAACCCATAACCCCTTTGGCGAGGCCACGGCCCTTTGGCGAAGACATATCCCCTTGGCGAACCCATGACCTTTGGCGAGCCCCTGGCCTTTGGCGAAGACCCAACGCAAGGTTTTCAGACAAGCGAAGCCCCAGGTGTTCGCCGACCTGAGGAAGCCTCTTTCTGCAACAGCCAGGTGACCCATTTGAATTACGCAGAAGCCTATTTCTCCCTTTTCCCGGCAACTACAATTCCTGGGGAATTGGGAGCCGCTAAAGCAGGTAGCCTACAATATCACATCGTCTGCCACCTCTCTTTTCGCCCACCATAAAACAAGGAAGGTGGTTCTCTTGTCAAGTCACTCATTATTTCCCTTTACCCTTTTTTTCCTTCTATATAAGGAAGCAAGTAGCCATTGTAATAGGTAGAACATATTTATAAGAAATCAGAAATTCTCCAAGTGAGGTTTTGGCTTTCTTGTTCTCATTCCTTGCATTCCATCTCCTTAAGTGATCCACGCAAGAGGATCCAACATAATATCTAGTATTGTTTGAACTCGTATTCAAAAGGTGCTAGATCCCGCTTCCTTTCCCAGGCATTGCCTCACCTCGTAGTGAGGAGGTTCTCTTGGCCGACTTTGTCTTTCTCTGTTTCTTCCTCTGTTTATCGATACAGTTTTCTGAAACCGCCTCCATCGAGCTAGATCCGAGCTCGTGATCATACACCCCTGGTGTGATCATATCAAGACCCATCCTGGTGATATTATGAACACTGGCCCTTTCTTCCCTCTTTTCTACTTCCTCTAATTGTCTAGTAAGCGCGATAAGTATAGACGAAGGAGGGTCAGGGTGACTTACTTGTTGAGGAGGAGTAGCAGGGCGTTCAGGTTGACTAGTCCGTAGCGTTCCAACGCTATCCAGAACGTTCCTGAGAGTGGTGGCGAGTGTTTAACGTAAGTTGTGAGCAACCGCCTCAGTGATTGTTTGTAGAACGGCCGGATCAAGGCTCGTTGGTGGAGTGTTTGGTGGTGGAGTGTTGCGCTCCTGAGGCACATTCCGGTTAACGTGGGAGGAGCTTTCCTTCGTTGAATGAACAGAGAGTTCTCCCCGTTATGGGGGAATGTTGTTTGGAGATGGTTCTGATCGTGGATCATTGTTTGTGTTCACCGCGGGAGGATTCCTCCTTCCCTGACGGCTATGCCTATTTGCACTCCGGGTAGTTGGCATGACTTGCTACTTGTGGTTTGTGATATGGGTTTACGATACGAACTTTTTGTTTCTTTCATTGCCACAGACGGCGCCAAACTGATATTCGGGTTCCCAGAATAGGAGTGGAATCCCAGTTGAGTGGTTGACGATGATGGTGTTCTTGAGGCTCCAAGCTTGCTTGTTGTGAGTAATCTGTAAAAGATAGAGAGAATACTCAGAAGTAGCAAGAAATGAGTGGGGGACATGTAGTAGCTTACCCAATTTAGGGTGGACATCACCCTATTTATAGAGTGATGCCAGGAGAAGAGCCTCCCCCAGTTGAAGCCCTTGGGCAGGCTGTTTGAGATAAGTCTGTGTCAGACTGATTGGAGATAAGGCGGCTGTGATGATGAAGATCTCAGCAAACCGCCTTAAGTGATTCGCTTGTCAGAGAATGTCTGGCGTATGAATCTGGTGAAGATCTCCCAGGCTCGTGCTGACCTCCTTATTGGCTGCTTGAAGTTAGATGACCAGGTGGTTTGTCTTCCAGTGGAGCAAGTGCCAGGCGAAGGCCTGCAAGGAGCGAAGGCCCAGATAGAATACAGCAAAATAAGGAGTGAGGGTCGCACGAACCTGAGTGTAAGGGCCTTATCTGGACGGGACCAGTATAGGCATGAGAGTCCTCGGGAAGACGAGTTGAGACCGCGGGAGTAACATCCGTGAAGGCGAGTGAGATCGCAAGTTCGAGACCTGAGACCGCGAGGGCAACCCGCACAGGTCTAAGAGACGCAAAGGCGAGTGTGAGACATCGCCAAGGCGAGACTTAAGGCCTGCGAGGGTAAGACCTTGCGCATGTGAGACTGGAGACCTCGCGAAGGCGAGACTGGAGACCGCAAGGGTGAGACCTTGCTCAGGCGATACTGGAGATCACAAGGGTGGGACCTTGCGAAGGCGGTACTGGAGATCACAAGGGTGAGACCTTGCGAAGGCGGTACTGGAGACCACAAGGGTGAGACCTTGCGAAGGTGGTACTGGAGACCACAAGGGTGAGACCAACGGGGCCTTGTATGATTCTGATGCGACGCGAGGACGTGTTTGCTTGGGTAGTGTACCGGGCTGTGAGACAAGTCTGTCAGACTCTAAGAGATAAGGCGGCTATGATGATGAAGATCTCAGCAAACCGCCTTAGATGATTCGGATGTCAAAGAATGTTTGGCGTATGAATCTGGTGAAGATCACTCAGGCTCATGCTGACCTTTTCATTGGCTGCTCAATGTCAGATGATCAAGTGGCCTATCTCCTAGTGGAGCAAGTAGCAGGCGAAGGCCTGCAAGGGGCGAAGGCCCAGATAAAACATAGCCAATAAAGGTGTAAGGGTTGCACAAACCTGAGTGCAGGGGCCTTATCTGGGCGGGGCCAGTATAGGCGTGAGAGCCCTCGCGAAGGCGAGTAAAGAACACGGGAGTGAGACTCGCGAAGGCGAGTGAGATCGTAAGGGCGAGACTTGAAACCGCGAGGGTGACCCGCGAGGGCCTAAAAGACTTGCGAAGGCGAGACTTGAGACCCGCGAGGGCGAGACCTCGCGAAGACGAGACTAGAGACCTCGCGAAGGCATAAGAGACTTGCGAAGGCGGGCAGGGAGACCGAGAGGAGTAAGACCTCGCGCAGGTGGTACTAGAGACCGCGAGGGCGAAATCTACGGGGCCTTGTGTGATTCTGATGCGATGCGAGGACGCATTTGCTTGGGTAGTGTACCAAGATGCCTCCTCCTGAGAGCGGAGTATTGGCAGGGTCATGTACTCCGTGTTGCAAATACTGTTTGAAAAATATCGTGTTGAGGGTAGTAGTTGCCGCAGAACCGAGTTTGTGTGGGGTGTGATGACCTTTTATGGTCTGATACTCCATGTGTTGGATTCCTCATGATCCTTGTGATCTTTCGAGGGGGCATTTGCTTGGGTAGTGTACCAAGATGTCTCTTCCTGAAGGCAGAGTATGGGTAGGGTCCTGTACTCTGTTAAAATTCAAAGTCTTGGAACTGGCGAGGGCGGCATGCCTCTTGTGGACCGTTTAAAGTGTAACGGAAGTGAGGGGTTTCCTTAATACTTAAAGCAGGAGAAACAACGGAAGGCACAAGGTTTACTAACCGTTAGATGCTGGCACGTGGCGCTTCATGAGCCGATTACACTTTAAAAAAGGGCTTTTTCATTTCCGCTGGTTTATAAAAGCGTGTCCGAGAAAATTGAAACTATTCATCTTCACTTTTGCATTTCCTCGTTATTACGCTGAGTAGTCTTTTCGCATTCTTGCGTGTTTGAACCGTTCATCGGTCGTTGCAAGTTCTTTTGTGGTGATTCTTTTGCTTCCCGTTCGTAACTCCGCCGTCTGTTCGTGCGTTTGCTAGCTGCCCTACCGCTCTTTTCACCGGCGATTTAAGCAGGTAAGATTTCTTCCGAGCACAGTGAGTGCTTTTCTGAGCACGATGAGTGCTTGACAAAATGCCTCTGTTAGGCTCTTCCGATTTATGCGCCTGTTGCTCGATTTTTTGCAGAAATGGAGTCCAAGGAAGCCGTGTGTCTGGTGATTGCTACCGTGGAGAAGACCACAGCGCATTTTGACAAGATTCACCAGGACATGGTGAAGGCCTTTTTCCCAGTGGAGAAGGCTTTGGTGTTTACCGCCCGTACGGGTGCCTGCCTAGCGTTGGGTCTGCCGACGATCGAGGAGAACTTGGGGAACCAGGTGTTGTGTCTGTACACGGCACAGCTTGCGGCGGGGCTGCGGTTCCCCTTCCCGCCGTTGGTGCAAGATTTGCGCGCCTAGTGGGGGCTGCCACCATCACAGTTGGCGCCCAACACGTTTCTAACCATCGCAGGCTTCACTGTCGCCTGCCGGATGGCTGGTGCAAAGCCGTTTGCCGACGTCTTCCGATGGTTTTATCGGCTGGAGATGCGCAGTGGAAGCGCATTCTTCCATTTGACCCCCAAAAATGTTGGGGTGAACAATTCCATCTCGTTTATCGCCGCGCCCAAATCCTACCATTCCTGGCATGGATCCTTCTTCTTCCTGCCCCGCGAAAATTCATGGAAATTTCCCGTGGCGAGGACGCGGCGACCAGTGCAGAGCATCGCGCGGAGGCCTGAGTTGACTTCCAGCGGGCTGCGGTGGCAGGCATACGTCCAACTTTTGGGATGGTTGGACGATGTGTTTGCGAGGAGCGCCTGTGACGAGCTTTTCCCTTTCTTTGCCACCCAACTTGATGAGACAACATTGAGGTGGGCTGGGAACAGCACGGGCTTCCTGCTGGACCCTGAGGTGCCCCCTCCATACGAGGGATGGGCCCCAGCCCATCGCGGGGCAGTGGTAGATGCCCTTACCGCATGATATTCTCGCTCCTGAAGCAGGTGCGGAATCCCAGTTGAATGGTTGATGATGGTGTGTTCTTGAGAGCTCCAAGCTTGCTGTTCAGAGAAATCTGTGGAAAGATAAAAAGAATACTCAGAAGTAGCAAGAGAGGAGTGGGGGGCGTGTAGTAGCTTACCCAGTTTAAGGTGGACATCCCCCTATTTATAGGGAGATGCCAGGAGGAGCCTCCCCCAGTTGAAGCCTTGGACAGGCTGTGAGACAAGTCTGACAAGTCTGTCAGATTTAAGGAGATAAGGCGGCTGTGATGATGAAGATATCAGCAAACCGCCTTAGAAGATTCACTTGTCAGGGAATGTTTGGCGTATAAATCTGGTGAAGATCACTCAGGCTCGTGTTGGCCTCCTCATTGGCTGCTTAATGTCAGATGACCAAGTGGAGCAAGTGGCAGGCGAAGGCCTGCGAAGGGCGAAGGCCCAGATAAAGCAAAGCCAATAAAGGTGTAAGGGTCGCACGAACCTGAGTGCAAGGGCCTTATCTGAGCGGGGCCAGTATAGGCATGAGAGTCCTCGCGAAGGCGAGTTGAGACCGCGGGAGTGAGACCCGTGAAGGCGAGTGAGATCGCAAGGGCGAGACCTGAGACCGCGAGGGTGATCCGCGAAGGCCTAAGAAGCTTGCGAAGGTGAGACTTGAGACTTGAGAGGGCGAGACCTCGTGCAGATGAGATCTGAGACCGTGAGGGTAAGACCTCGCGCAGGCGAGACTGGAGACCTCGCAAAGGCGATACTGGAGATTGCAAGGGTGAGACCTTGCGAAGGCGATACTGGAGACCGCAAGGGTGAGACCTTGCGAAGGCCTTGTGTGATTCTGATGCGACGCGAGGACGCGTTTGCTTGGGTAGTGTACCAAGATGCCTCCTCCTGAGAGCGGAGTATGGGCAGGGTCCTGTACTCCGTTTTGAAAGTACTGTGTTGAGGACAGTAGTAGTCACAAGCCTGGGCTCGTGTGGAGTGTGAAGACTTTTTTCGATCTGATTTTCCGTGTTGGATCCTTCATGATCCTTGTGAGTTTTTGAGGGGTGATGAGGACATTTCCCCAAAAGACCCTCAGGTTCCAGATGAACCACAACCTCAAGCGCGCGCGACCCCTGATCCACTCCAAGGCATTGGCGGACCCATGACCAGGTCTCGGTTGAAGCGAGTTCATGCAAATCTCCACGCCTTCATGAGGCTCATGGCGCAGGACGACCAAGAGGAATCTCGAGCGAAGTCCTTACAGCTTCGTCAGCTCGGCCTCGCGTTGGATGAAGAATACGCGAAGCCCTTTGGAGTCTTGAGCATAAGTATCCTTGAAGAAGGGAGCAGCCCAACCTTGGTGCGCGAACGCTTGAACCCTAAGAAGACCTCAAGTAAAAACATACTCGCGAAGGCTCTTGGCGAAGGCATTCCCGCGAAGGCACTTGGCGAAGACATCCCGCGAAGCCTCCATACTTAACCAGATAGCCGACCAAGTCCAACAGCAGGGCGTCCTTTCTCTGCAGCTACTCGGGAATGTAGGCATCCCTTTTCGAGGAAAAGACACCTGAACACTTTTTAGACTAGCTTTTCTTTTTCACCTTTTTGGAAACTTTTACTCTGCACGCATGTCAAAAAGCACTGTTTGCTTTTTGCACACACGCACGGCTGTACTGAGCCAACTTACTTCCCACAGCCCTCCACTATATAAGTTAGAAACAACACCATTGTAAGGGAGAACATATTATTGAATTTAAGCAATTCGGCTGAAACACTCCCGGGGAGTCATCGGCTTTTGTGTTCTCCATTCTTGCATTTCCATTTCCCTAGTGATCCAGGTAAGAGGATCCAAGCATAATATCTAGTATTGCTTGACCTTGTAGTCAAGAGGTGCTAGATCCCATCTCCTTTCCCAGGCATTTTCAAGGGCATTGCCTCACTTCGTAGTGAGGAGGTTCCCTTGGCCGACTCTGTCTTCTTAGTGTTCTTCCTCTGTTTCGTTTTCGTTTTCTGGAAAAAACCGCCTCTACCAAGCTAGATCCGAGCTCGTGATCACTTACCCCCCTGTGATCACATCAGTTGGTATCAGAGCCAAAGCGCTTGTCGGAGGTATTCGTGTTCTTGTTGAGTTTTCTTCAAGCAAAACCTTTTGTTACCTTTTCTTACGCTTGAAGGAATATCGGTTGATGATCTCAGTGAGACCGAAAAAGTTGTTTACAAGTGTGCTTGTTTAAGCCAAGTATTTTCGAGATAAGCCAAAAGAGTTGTTGTGAGCGACAGTGGTGCAAAGAAAAACGTTTAAAGAAAGAAAAGTATTAAGCAAGTTTCTGTGTTCTGGAAAAGTTCTTGAATGTTCTTATGTGTTCTTATCAAAACACAAGTAAACAGTGTTTTCAATCCAAAAATAGTTTCAGAACTTGAACCGAAAGTGTTGGTGACTGCAAAAAGCCTTCTCTCATCTTCCATCTTGTTTCTTTCGGCCCCAACTCAACCCTGACATCCTACAAAACTGGTTTCAAGTAACTAGTCATTTTCTTGGGTTTCAAGTTGCGGTTTTACTAGAGTTTTGTTTGTGTTTTCTTGCGTGTTCATCTTTGATCCAAGGTTGAAAACGGTATCAAGTTTAGAGAGCTTGTGAAAGCCGTCGGTGAACAGCCGAAGTGGTAAAGTTGTTGAGGGAAACACGAGAGCGAGAGTAAACACTCAGGGAGTGGTGAGATTCTTTCCTGACTACATATCTTCAACAGTACTGTGTTACAGATGGTTTCAACAGACTCATCTCCCCCTCATCCATCCCAGCTAACCGTGCACAACACGCTAGCAAAGATCTTACAGAGGTTGGATGAATTGAGAGCTCAAGTCGCTACGACGAATGAGCGACTAACGAGAGTGGAGGTAGCTCAAGGAAAGCAACCGGGAAGCTCGCAAGCCCACGATGATGCCCATGCATCGCGGACTCAAGACGGAGTCACCCATACCACTTTCGATCCTGCATCCACGAAGCCACAGGCCACCCCTCACAGCCGTCCGACCACTTCTACAAGAATAGATCGTGGTGTTGACATCCTGGACAGTGATGACCAGGAGTATTACGCGGAGCTACCGCCAAAGCCTATAAAGAGAAGGGTCTTTCCCGATAGAGCTCAAGCCAGAGCCTATCTCCACAGAGACCTCAAAGAAGATGAAGAAGCAGAGCGAGGCCGTGTCCATCGAGGTTTCAACAGAGACCTAGGAGGTAGGGCGCAAGCCCCAGATCAACAAGCCCTTGCCAATATAAAGCTTCAGATTCCACCCTTTTACGGGTCCAGCGATCCGGAAGAGTACTTTACATGGGTGGCTAAAACGGAGCGGATCATTGATATGATGGGGTACACTGACGCGATAGCCTTAAAACTCGTGGTCATTGAATTCCATGATTATGCTCTTACAGTGGGAGCAAGAGCATCACGAGAGAGCCAGGATCCGTTGTCGTCCCATCACCACTTGGGAGGATCTTAAGCGGACCATGAAGAATCGGTTTGTGCCCAGCTACTATGACCGAGATTGTGCCCAGAAGCTGCAGCGCCTTATCCAAGGTCACCGCAGCGTCGAGGAATACCAGAAGGATCTCGAGAAGGCCTTGATGAGGGCCAACGTCAAGGAGGACGAAGAGGCTAAGTTGGCCAGATTTTTATATGGCTTACGAGAGGACGTCGCCAAGACGGTTGAACTGTGCGACTACCGGGATTACCAAGATCTGGTGCATAAGGCCATCCGAGTGCGAAACAATCAAGAAGGGGAACTCCTATCATCCCGCCCATACACCCATCGTGGCTCAGCAAGACCCCCTTCACAAACCACCCCGCCAAAACCATACACCTCTCCGGCGCGATGCCACCCCTCGCCAAACTTACCCCAACACAAGACCCCATCACAACCCCACCAAGCTCAAGACTAATACTTATGATGCCCTCGCGGTCAAGGAGCATCGAATGCTTTAAGTGTTTGGGCAAGGGACACTATGCGAGGGATTGCCCCAACAGAAGGGCTATGGTCATTTGGCCCAATGGGGAGTTATCTAGTGAGGAAGAGGAAGAGGTCCCCACTGAGCGACAAGATCAGGAGAGTGAAGCAGAAGAGGGAGAACTGCCTATGGACGGACTCATACTAGTCACCAAGAGGGTTCTGCAAAGCTCTCCAAGCATCAGTGAGAGCACACGGGGGAAAATTTATTTCAATCAAGAGCTATGGTGAATGGGACTCTCTGTAGTCTCATTATCGATAGCGGGAGCTGTGTCAACGCCGCCAGCGAAGATATGGTCGCTGAACTGGGTCTTCGCACCATCGCACATCCTAAGCCGTACCAACTGCAGTGGGTCGGTTACAGGACCTTCGTGAAGGTCGTCAAACAAGTCGAAGTCCCAATCAAGATCGGCAAGTATGAGGATTCCATCACTTGTTGTCACCGTAAGCCACCCGAGCCAGGTTGCGGAGGCGGGGGCGCTCGACACTCAAATTTTGACCCGAAGTTGTTGAAACTATGTTTTGGAGGGGTTAAGTGTCTAATCGAAAAGAAATGGCTCATTAGTTATAAAACGCGAAAATTGAGGACTAAATTGAACATTTTAAGAAAGTTACGGGCTGACTTGGTAATTTTGCTTTTAATTTTTACGTTTTGCAGATGAACGTGGAGGGCGAAGGTTTCGCCGGCGACGGTTGCGCATTCCCGCTGCGACACGATCACGGGAGCTCGTGGGTTCGTGGGAGAAGGAGCGGTTTGCAATCCTCATCTACAAGAGGAAGAAACCACAGAAGCAAATCCATCAATCTCGAAGAACAGAGGCAGCAAACCCAAAAAAACTCATCTCAGCATCAAATTCGATCGGGATCAAGAGGGCAACCACAGAAGAAAACCGAAAACACAGAGCAACCAATCGAGGAAAAAAAGAAAGGAACCAATTTCAGAGAAGCAATCTCAGATTCGATCAAAAACTCCAACAAATCGCAGAAACAATATTGCTCATTATCCCAGCCACAAACCGAAAGCAAGGGAGCAAACCCAAAAGATCAATCTCAGCAGCAAGGGCAGGGCACAGAGAGGAAATCATCTCGGCAACAAATCAATAGATCAACAAAAAGGGAAAACCCAAGAACAATCGAGTCGGAGCAACGATCCAGCGTATTCTGGTGCTCTCTGCTGCAGCCGGTCGTTTCCCGTCTCACCATTACACCGCTCCGTCGTCGATTGGTCCTTCAGCCAAGTTTCCAGCAACCGGTTGCGTTTCCAGATTTCAATTCGTCGCTGCCGGAGCTCTTGCTACGCCGCTCCCCCGGCCTAATTTCCGCACGATCAATCGACTCTCCGATCGACTCTGCTTCAGCGTCCGGCGTCGGAAGTTTTCTTGTTCAACCGGCGCTCCGTCTTTAGCAACCGAAGATTTCTGCTCCAAAGCTCTGCTCGTGGGAAGTCAACTTCAGAGATCGCCACAAGTTCACGCGGCTTCAAGTTTTGGGAAGGAAGCTGTATTTGGGGCTGGGTAAACTCATACTTAACCCTTGTATTGTTTACTTGGTTTCATTTAAATGTTGATATTTGGATGTGTGACAATTAAGGCACTTATATTGAAGGATTCGATGGTTTGGTGTCACTTGTCAGTGATGTGTTTGAGATTTTTATTTCTTTTGATCCCTTTTCTCTGATAGCATCTAAAGAGTCATACCACATGTGACATTTCCCTTTTTTTAATCAATGCATTATTTTTATTTCTCATTTTCATTTTTACGTTTTTTCCTTTTTCTTTCTCCATTTCATTCATTCTTTTCCAACTAAGGCATATTCATGCATGTGTGCAAGCTGTAAGTATCAAGTAGCCTTTTATTTTCTCTTCTTTTCTTCCGTTTCTTTTTTTTTTATTTATGATTTTGCCCATTTTATATGCTTCTTTTCATTTATTAGTGTAATTATTTTTTGGAGTTTGTTTAGTCATTAGTTCATGTAGTTCTTTCATTCCTCATTACTCTTACTTAGGTAAATGTTTTGGAAGGATTCTTTTTCTTTTTTTTTTTAAATTTAATCAAGTGGATAAAATAAAAATAAACCTGTGGTACCGATTTCGGGCGTACGAAAATTAATCGTTTTTGTACGTAATTGACTAACGGACCTTTGAGTGTCTCGTAGACCGTTTTAGGTTTCCAATCGGCCTATCCCAAAAAGATTGGTGGCGACTCCGTCGAAAACCCCGTCGCTACAGCTGGCGACTCCGCTGGGGATAGTCTGGCCACGTCAAGGGTTTGATTATTTTATCTCTTCGCTTGATTTAATTTTATTTTATTTTTATGTGTGGTGTTTTCATTGTATATATTGTAGCTCACGCACCACAAAGCATGCATTTTCGAGCTCTCCTCCCGAGCTCCTCATAACCTCGTTTTTGTGAAACACCCGGGATAGGCTAGTCGTGTGTGGCAATAGTCACCGCGCTTTCTCTAAACCGTAGTGGTTAGTAGCGTTGTTCGGGTGTGGCGGTAGTCACCCAATGGAACCGCGAAAGCCACGACCCGAATTAATTCTTCCTTACATAACCCTCGTGGGTAAGGAATTGGGCCTTTTCTAGTTCGATAGAACTTAGTAAAAGGGATTCAGGAACCTACCCTTGGCCTTCTTCTTTCAAACCGCCCAATGCATATAGTGACCTAGATCCATCCCGTAGGTTTTTCCACATGTACTTGTATATATTTATGATTTTTGTGACCATTTTTACACATGTCATATTTGTCACGCATCCACATGTCATCTTCATATAGCATATCATATCACTCATAAGCATGCACCTGCAGTTCAGAAAATACAAGATTGGAACTCAATACCGACATAACACCCGATCTCGAACAAAGCAAGTGATGGAAAACATGGAAGGACGTTTCTTGGAATTGGAGAGCAAGGTTAACACCATCGCCGAGCAATTTGGTCACCTGATGGAATTTATCAGAGCGAAAGGGCCTCAAGGATTATCCCGAGATGATTCTGACACCCCACCCGGATTCACTCCAACAAAGAACAAGAACGATGAAGGAACTTCGCAAGCGCGAGTTGAGTCGGGAGATGAGAAGAAGAAAGAAGTGGAAGAGCAAAAGTTCGAGACATTAGAAAAAAGGTTGCGAGCATCCGAGGAGGAACTCTCCTGGGTTCTTTTAATGTGGACGACCTCTGTCTGGTTCCAGACGTCAACATTCCGGCTGATTTCAAAATCCCAGAGTTCAGCAAATATGATGGAACTACTTGTCCGGTGACCCATCTGACACTATTTTTGAAAAAAATTCAACCGCTTTCGAAAGATGAGAGGGTCTGGATAGCTCTTTTCCAAGACAGCCTGATCAAATCCCCTTTGCAGTGGTACCTCAGTTTGGGTTCTAAGACAATTAAGACATGGAGCGATCTTGCTCATGCATTCGTGAATAATTACTGGCATATCACAGACCTAGCGCCAGATCGACAAACCTTGCAAAACCTGGAAAAGAGAAACCATGAGACATTTAAGGAGTATGCCCACAGTGGAGGAATTTAGTCGCTCAAGTCCAGCCCGCCATGACAGATAGAGAAATGGTTACCATGTTTGTTCAAACTTTAAAGTTTCCATTTTATGACAAGCTCATTGGTAACTCCACAAATAGCTTTTCGGATGTCGTGCTATCCGGAGAACGTATTGAGTATGGCATCAGGACTAGGAAAATATCAGAGTTTTCAAATAATGATGGAAAGCGGATGAGCATACGTAATGTCTCAACGGATGGTCAACATTTAACGCCATTATCTAGAGGAACATGCCAAAGAGTTCAGGGACAACCGTAAAGAAGAATGAAAAGTTCGATCCAATCCCGAGTTTCATACACAGAGTATCACAAGCTACTTGGAGGCCGCTTGATAGAACCTATACAAGCCAAGCAGATTCGACCACCTTATCCTAAATGGTATGATGAAAAAGCTATATGTCATTACCATAGAGGAGTCTCTGGGCATTCTTTGGAGAATTGTTATGCGTTGAAGAGAAAGGTGCAGCAATTACTGGAGTCGAAAATGCTTCATTTCACCGAGGAACCCTGAGGGAAAGCATTGATTCAAGAAGTCTTTTTAAGTCAAGTTGATCTTTAAGCATGTCACGGAGTTTTTGTCGTCGTTAAGATCTTGTCAAAGTAACTTATGTCTTCTTTGTTACAATTGATGTTTGTTATTCTCTTCCTTTGAACGAGGAAACGCAAGATGTGTGCTGTGACATCCTTCAACTAAACATCATTCTAATTCATCTTTTTCAGTACTTGCATTCTTGTGAAAATGTCACTCATAAGCCTAAAGCAAAAATTTGATGGTGGTATTTTTGTCGAAAACGTTGTCAAATCTAATGGAAGTGATTTCAGTGTGGCACCTTAACTTTTATTGCGAAGATCATTTTCCAGAGAAGTGTCACCTACACAAAAAAAAGAGGTCGGCCAAACAAACCTTCAGAAAGCTCTTTTCGACCACAGACTTTCCGTTCACCACAAAGATTCCTCCAAAGGAAAGAACCTCATTATCCAAAAATGGGGGGCATGAGGAGAAAACATTTAAGAAGGGTCAAGTTAAATTCTATTCCGCTGTCTTTAGCTCGAAAGGGGCTGAAGTTATGAGTAGCGCTAGTAGCCATTTGTCTTTGCATTTTAGTCAGAAGTAATCGGGCCTAGGTAGCAACAACTATTTACGCTCGCATGAAAATGACTAAAAAACGCAAGTCAAACAAGGTCCGACCCGAAGAAGAAAAAGAAAGAAGAGAAAAGAAAAAAAGAAGAAAAATATGAATGAAAGAATGGTGAGTCATGAAATCTAAACTGAAAACCTGCAAAGGCGGTTTAGAAGGAAAGCATGACCCGAAGCAGCTGTTACCAACCAAACCATCGCAAGAGCAAGAAGAGAATCTCAGGCAGTACAATCCATTTTTCCAAGAGACTTCACACGATCATGAGAGTTAGGGGGCAACATTTTGAGATCTTTTCTATTTGGTATGACAATGATTTCGAGACTAGCACCATCAAGTTTTTTTTCAAAGATATCCTTTTTCCATTGAGCCTTTTTCATATCAGACGTCATTTACCTTGAAAAAAAATCATTCACGTTGGATTCATTCTTCACCAAATCAGTGCCACAAGATATCGACGATCCTTTTCCTTCTTTTCGTACACATTTTGTTTATCTGACTCGAAAGGGAGAAGAATAAAAAGTTAGTTTTACAAAGTCACAAGATATTTTTGTCAAGTTCTACGAAGTGACGATAACCACTTTAAAGCTGACTTATTGTGGATTAATGTGCCTGAACTTAGAAGAGGCATTTGATTTGAAACTCCTTGTTGAAATGATCATCACGAAATGTGCAACTGAAGTGAGAGTGAATTTATCTTCACAAAGAAAGGATTTCTTTAAAGGGTTTTTGGAATCTAAAAGAGCAGTTGGACCTCTTCACGAGATATATGGAAGCCATGAGGAAAACCTAAGGATAGGCAGTGGAACTGATTCAGGATGCAGGTTGAAGGTAAGACTCATACATCTATCATGCATTGTGGTAAGCCACTCCAGGTATCAATCATTTTCAAAGTCATGCATCATGTATCATGCACTTTGTCATCATTCATTCTCAAAGACAGATTTCCAGAGAATGCCTCGAAATGAAAGCCGGAAGAGATAAAGTTATTGATAGAATCGGATCATCCCTGAGAGTCATCGTTCATCCGATGAATGAAGTGCAAAAGAAAAAAAAAAGGGTCAAGATATGGAGAAGATGGCTAATCGGAAGAAGATCAGAAAGAAGAAAAAAAAAGAAAAAAGGAAAAGAAAAGAAAAGAAGAAAGAAAATGGGAGTAGAAAAGATAAAAGAAAAAGGGTTTTGAAATTTTCATATGCATTTTGCATGGCATTCTGCATGGCATGCATGGCATTTTGCATAATAGGAACAGGAATGGAAAGGAGTTTTTGAGCATCACGGATTGGTAAGCAGAATTCATTAGCAGTGGTCATCTCGAAAAGGTAAGAGTACCTCTACTATCTCTAAAAGTTGCATAAGGTTCTCATCGGAAAAGGTAAGGAAGAATTTTTTAACCTCTTCAAGCATGGAGGTAGATATTTTCTATTCGAGTGGTGAGAAAGTTCTCATTCATTCTAAGACAGGACAAGATAAGATAGGAAAAGCAATTTGAGGTGGCAAAAAGGGAAGGTTCCCTACCTCGCAATTCAAATCTAGGTGGCAAAAAGGAGAAAGTTCTGTACCTAGTTTCCTGTTGACACTAAAATTTTGACCCGAAGTTTTTGAAAGTATGTTTTGGAGGGGTTAAGTGTCTAATCGAAAAGAAATGGCTCATTAGTTATAAAATGCGAAAATTGAGGACTAAATTGAACATTTTAAGAAAGTTGCGGGCTGACTTGGTAATTTTGCTTTTAATTTTTACGTTTTGCAGATGAACGTGGAGGGCGAAGGTTTCGCCGGCGACGGTTGCGCATTCCAGCTGCGACACGATCACGGGAGCTCGTGGGTTCGTGGGAGAAGGAGCGGTTTGCAATCCTCATCTACAAGAGGGAAGAAACCACAGAAGCAAATCCATCAATCTCGAAGAACAGAGGCAGCAAACCCAAAAAAACTCATCTCAGCATCAAATTCGATCGGGATCAAGAGGGCAACCACAGAAGAAAACCGAAAACACAGAGCAACCAATCGAGGAAAAAAAGAAAGGAACCAATTTCAGAGAAGCAATCTCAGATTCGATCAAAAACTCCAACAAATCGCAGAAACAATATTGCTCATTATCCCAGCCACAAACCGAAAGCAAGGGAGCAAACCCAAAAGATCAATCTCAGCAGCAAGGGCTGGGCACAGAGAGGAAATCATCTCGGCAACAAATCAATAGATCAACAAAAAGGGAAAACCCAAGAACAATCGAGTCGGAGCAACGATCCAGCGTATTCTGGTGCTCTCTGCTGCAGCCGGTCGTTTCCCGTCTCACCATTACACCGCTCCGTCGTCGATTGGTCCTTCAGCCAAGTTTCCAGCAACCGGTTGCGTTTCCAGATTTCAATTCGTCGCTGCCGGAGCTCTTGCTACGCCGCTCCCCGGCCTAATTTCCGCACGATCAATCGACTCTCCGATCGACTCTGCTTCAGCGTCCGGCGTCGGAAGTTTTCTTGTTCAACCGGCGCTCCGTCTTTAGCAACCGAAGATTTCTGCTCCAAAGCTCTGCTCGTGGGAAGTCAACTTCAGAGATCGCCACAAGTTCACGCGGCTTCAAGTTTTGGGAAGGAAGCTGTATTTGGGGCTGGGTAAACTCATACTTAACCCTTGTATTGTTTACTTGGTTTCATTTAAATGTTGATATTTGGATGTGTGACAATTAAGGCACTTATATTGAAGGATTCGATGGTTTGGTGTCAGTGATGTGTTTGAGATTTTTATTTCTTTTGGTCCCTTTTCTCTGATAGCATCTAAAGAGTCATACCACATGTGACATTTCCCTTTTTTTAATCAATGCATTATTTTTATTTCTCATTTTCATTTTTACGTTTTTTCCTTTTTCTTTCTCCATTTCATTCATTCTTTTCCAACTAAGGCATATTCATGCATGTGTGCAAGCTGTAAGTATCAAGTAGCCTTTTATTTTATCTTCTTTTCTTCCGTTTCTTTTTTTTTATTTATGATTTTGCCCATTTTATATGCTTCTTTTCATTTATTAGTGTAATTATTTTTTGGAGTTTGTTTAGTCATTAGTTCATGTAGTTCTTTCATTCCTCATTACTCTTACTTAGGTAAATGTTTTGGAAGGATTCTTTCTCTTTTTTTTTTAAATTTAATCAAGTGGATAAAATAAAAATAAACCTGTGGTACCGATTTCGGGCGTACGAAAATTAATCGTTTTTGTACGTAATTGACTAACGGACCTTTGAGTGTCTCGTAGACCGTTTTAGGTTTCCAATCGGCCTATCCCAAAAAGATTGGTGGCGACTCCGTCGAAATCCCCGTCGCTACAGATTCTAAATCGCCATAACCCTTATAACAAATCGGAACGACAGCCTCCCACTAAGGGAGTCAGAAGCCGAAGCTAAAACAGAAGCATGGTGCACCAGCTGGGGTAGCGAACCCACAATTGTCGTAGGGTTAACAGACAGAGTATGCCATAAGGCATACTCCTACAGACTACAGAATATGCCCTAAGGCATAAAATTCCGAAATACTAGCAGAACAGAAAATGAAACCAAAACATATATTTATCTTACCAAAATAATAGAAC
Organism: Stellera chamaejasme; assembly: GCA_024586325.1. NCBI lineage: Eukaryota > Viridiplantae > Streptophyta > Magnoliopsida > Malvales > Thymelaeaceae > Stellera > Stellera chamaejasme. The sequence continues at coordinate 31,709,242 of CM044981.1, forward strand.
CAAACCCTTACCTCACAAATCCAGAGTATTAGACCGATTCTGGACAACTTCCACACCGTGACCCGAAACTCAGAAACTTCTCTTTTCCTAACCTACGAACCTCAGAATCTGTCAAACCAAGTTGAATTAGCACCCTTATCGACCACACTACCAAACTACACCCCCGTCCCCAAATCCGAAAATCCTGAATTTAGTAAAATTCCAAATTTCCACGAAACTTCAGAATTCAGAACCAACTTAGGCAATGCAAGGTTATACATTGACAAACATCATCCAACAAGCAGAACCGACCAAAACCAACCTTAAAACCCTTCATTACCCGACATTTTCCGATAAACCCGCATAATTGCAACTTTTTCATTTCTTATCCGAATTCAACGTTTCAAACTTCAAACCACACCTAAATTCAACCCCAACACCATATTAACATCCAATTCAACCAAAATGAAACTCCAACATGGAAAAAGAATCATTCCAATAATTCGGTTCTTAACCAACATTTTACCCAACTTCCAATTCAATCCATTCAAGCTACCAAACAACCATTCTAACCACCAATTGCATCCAAAACAACAAAATTCACAATGAACAACAACCTAAAAATTCGGCCATTTGGGGGTTTTTGACTCAACTTGTTTTCCATCAAATTGAATCCATACATAAGCTTAGAATCATGCTAGGATTAACATACTTGAAGCATGAACCAAGATAACAAACACACATCAACTTTGAATTTTCTTCAAAAATTCGGCCAAATAGGGATTTTCATCCAAGGTGTGTTTTCCAAAATCCAACACTTGATTAACACTCCCCTACTACCCAAGAACAACATACTAAAAGATGGGAGGAAGAAAATCATCCTAGCTTATAGCTAAGAACAAACCCATCATTTGCAAAAACTCCTCTTTTCTTCACTAATCCTTAATTCCAACAAGTAAAGAGAAGGAAGGATGCTTACCACATAAAGCACCCAATTCCTCTTTGATTTCATGCAAGGAGAAGAACTTCAAGCTTGGAGGAAGCTTCAATGGCGTCGGCAGCAAGAGGAAGAAGAAGAAGAGAAAAGGAAATGAAATGAGAAATTATCTCATTTTAGAAATAATAAGTCAACATATATTTCCCTTCACTTTTAACCCATACTTCACCACTTAAATTAAAACAAGACAAGTGTCCCTTCCTCCTTCCCATTTCTGCCGAAAAACCTGCTGCCCATACCCCAATATTTTTATTTTGTAACCAAATACCAATTAATTTCCCAACTTTTCCGAAAGTTCCAATTTTTTTTGTCCAAAAATAACTACCGAACTCCAAAACAAATGAAACTTGGACACAGCCCTCAGAATATTATAACACTCATAAAACATATTTCAAAAGTTCATTTACCATTCCGGAGTGTCCTACCGAGCTAGCTGAACCCGAACCAAAACCCGACGTGCGAGCGTGTCAACCTGAACCGAAATTCCGTCACTCCAAAATTCTACAAAAATACCCATAAATTCCATCTTAAATTATAACACAACTTAGCCCAAAGCCGTCATAAAATTTCCATCCCGAGCCCCGGGAGTCGCCCGGAACCGAACGTCCCGCCCCAAATATTACTCTCCATAAAAACCTCTGGGACGTTTCCACAACTCCAAAACTGCAAACGGCTTCCCAAACTGAGGTCTCGAGAGTGCTACCGAGCCCGCTGTACGTCCCGAGACGACCCCGACAACCCCCCGGCGCCAGAAAAATATTTTCGGCGAAACGTCCGGGGGACCCACACGACCTCAAATACGGAAGGGTTCGCCAAAATGATACTCGGATAGGGCTCGGGAGCCGCCTGAACGCCGAAAAAACGTGACCCGCAGGCCAAAACCGGAGCCCCGGGTCACCCGGTCGCAACCCGCTCGGGGTGACCGTAACATCCTCCCCCTTAGGACTCTTGGTCCTCCAAGAGTTGTATCAACCCCTGATACTGCTCGGGGTATCGGTCCTGAATGTCCTTCTCTGTCTCCCACGTTGCTTCCCGGTCGGTATGATGTGACCATTGGACCTTAACCATGGGAATCAACTTATTACGGAGTTTCCTGACATCCCTATCCAGAAAGGCTACCGGTACCTCCTGATAAGAAAGATCGGGCTCCAGCTGTACTTCCTCCACTGGAATCGTCTGAGTCGGATCCAGAATGCACTTCTTCAACATGCTAACATGGAAGACATTGTGCACAGCAGACAAACTAGGAGGCAAAGCTAACCGGTATGCCAACCTACCGACCCGCTCCAAAATCTCATATGGGCCGATATACCGTGGGGCCAACTTGCCCTTCTTCCCAAACCTGACCGTCCCTCGGATAGGTGCTACCTTGTGGCAAACCCTATCCCCTTCCTAAAACTCCAGAGCCCTACGGCGGCGGTTCGCATAAGCAGTGGTGCGGTCGTTCGCGGTTTTGATCCGCGCCTGAATCAATCTGATCTTCGCCGTAGTCTCCTCAATAAGCTCGGGTCCTAACTCAACCCTATCCGACGCATCGGTCCAGCAGTGTGGTGTCATACATCTCCTCCCGCATAACGCCTCATATGGTGCCATACCAATCGTAGTATGGAAGCTGTTGTTGTACGAGAACTCTATCAAAGGCAACTGCTGGTCCCAATCTCCTCCAAAATCCAAAGTACAGCTTCGCAGCATATCCTCCAATATCTGAATCACCCGCTCCGACTGCCCATCCGTCTGTGGGTGATAAGTTGTACTCAGATGGAGTCGCGTGCCCGATGCTTCATGAATCTCTCACGATGTAAAGCCGGACAAGCTTCTCCGTAGGGTCTGATCTCCCGAATAGGCGAAACCCGAATAGTGTGCGCACTTTGTCACCGATCCACAATAACCTGATGGCATCATGGCGAGACCGTGTCGGGCGGTGCGATCGAAAGTCCATAGTAACATTGCCCCACTTCCAGACTGGAATGGGCAAAGTCTGCAGTGTCCCTGCTGGTTTCTGGTGCTCAATCTTCACCTGCTGACAAACGGCACACCTAGACACATGTGTGGCAATGTGTCTCCTCATACTTGGCCACCGAGTGAGTACGCAGATCCTGATACATCTTCTCACGCCCGGGATGAATACTCAATCTGCTCGAGTGCGCCTCCTCTAAAATCTCAATCCGGAGCTCTTGATCCTCCGGTACATAAAGGCGGTCTCGGAAGAATAGCAATCCCTGCCTATACTGAAATGCCGGTAACATAGACCCCTTGTCTTCCCCAGACAACTTCTTCAACCCCGGATCTCTACCTTGCGCCTCGCGCACCCTGTCAAGCCACTCAGAATGTATGGTAAGCTTGTACGCCTGAGCACGCTCCCAGAGCTGCCACCTGTGCCAAAGGCATGATAAATCACTCTCCTCGGATCGGTCACCAACCTCTCCTCCCTTGACCAACCCGGTATACTTCCTACTCAGTGCATCGGCAACCGTGTTGCCCTTGCCAGAGATGTACTCGATACTACAATCATAGTCCTTAATGTACTCGAGCCATCTGCGCTGCCTCATGTTAAGCTCCTTCTGCGTAAACAGATACCAAGCAGATAATGCCTCCATTGTTTCAGCGCATACAGCCAACTCCAGATCGTGTGTCGGATAGTTCAGCTCATGCGGTCGCAGCTGTCTCGACCCATAAGCTATCACATTACGATCCTGCATCAACACACACCCCAAACCAGACGTGGAAGCATTCGTATAAATCACATACAGTAAGCTCGGATCTGGAAGAGTCAGAATCGGAGCGTTAGTCAACTGCCGCTTCAACTCCTGAAAATTTTGCTCACACCTATCAGACCAGATAAACGGTTGACCCTTCTTGGTCAACTGCGTGAGCGGAGATGCCAGAATAGAAAATCCCGGTACGAACCTTCGATAATATCCTGCCAACCCCAGGAAGCTCCTGATCTCCCGTACCGTGGTAGGTTGTTTCCAGACCCGAACTGCCCTCACCTTCTCTGGGTCCACAGACAGACCATGCTCAGAAATAACGTGTCCCAGAAAGGTGACCTCCCGGATCCATAACTCACACTTTGAGAACTTAGCGTAAAGCTGATGTTCCCAAAGTGTCTGCAGAACTACCCTCAGATGCTCCCGATGCGAGTCCTCATCCCGAGAATATATCAGAATATCATCAATAAAGACCACCACAAATGAGTCCAAGTACGGCCGGAACACCCGATGCATCAGAAACATGAAATCCGCTGTAGCATTGGTCATCCCGAATGGCATGACCGTAAACTCAAAGTGTCCATATCGGGTGCGGAAAGCAGTCTTAGGTATGTCCTCCTCCTTCACCCTAAGCTGAAAGTACCCAGATCGTAGATCAATCTTCGAGAAAACTCTCGAATCCCGAAGCTGATCAAAAAGATCGTCAATCCTCGGCAACGGATACTTATTCTTCACAGTAAGGGCATTCAACCGTCATAATCTATACAAAGTCGGAGCGTCCCATCTTTCTTCTTTACAAACAGCAACCGGAGCACCCCACGGTGAAGTGCTCGGTCGGATGAAGCCCTTCGCTGTAATTCCTCCAATCGCTTCTTTAACTCCCGCATCTCGAAATGGACATCCGATAAGGAGGAATAGATATCGGAGCGAAGGCTCCGATTGCAGGTAGATCTCAAACACAATTTCCCGCTCTGGTGGTAATCCGGGTAACTCCTCCGGAAATACCTGCGGAAATTCTCGAACCACTGGTATACTATCTAGCTTCACCCTAGTATCAGCCTCATTCAGATCAAAACATTCCCCTACACCAACTATCGACAGCTGGTCCAGAATCTGCAACTCTGTACTATGCTGTACGATAGTCAACCCAGTCGGAGCCATGAGAGGTAGTACCTCTCCAGAAACCATAATGGTATGGGCTGCACAATCAATGTGCACAGAATTCTTGGATAGCCAGTCCATCCCAAGAATAACATCATAGTTCGGCGTGTCTAAAACCAACAAATCCGATACTATCTGATGCCCGCCTACAGATATCGTACAACCCCGAACCATCCCATTAGAAAACAGAAACTGACTCCCAGCAGTTTTTACTAAGTACATCTGGGGCAAGGTACTAACAGACAGATGCAGAGATGTAACACATTTCTGTGCTACAATAGAAATAGATGCTCCCGTATCAAATAACGCATGAACAGGTGTATCATTCGAAATACGGTACCTTGCGTAACTCCTGCCGAGTCGAGCCTCCCTGTTGGCCGGTGCACACTCTGACTAGGTCCTCCACGATGACTAGGGCCTCCTCGCCGACTAGGACCTCCTGCTCTATCTGAAAAACTCGTCACTGCCCTAGGCTGCTGCGGTGGAGGGTGGCTGAAGGCTGCTGTAGCTGCTGAGGTCTCGGGCCACCCGCTGAAACCCACGCCTCGCGGCGCATTGGCTGATATGATCACACTAGGGTTGAATGATCATGAGCTTTGATCTAGCTTGAGTGAGGAAGAACTCCAAAGAAATGGAGCTTCAAATTCGGCAAAGGGAGGGATGGAATGGAACCTAGAACCTTTTGACTACTTGATCAAACAATGCTAGGTATTTAATTGGACCCTCTTGCATGGATCACTAATGGATTGATGAAGCAAGATTTGAGAACAAATGAAGAACAATGGCCTTGTATTTTCAGCAACAAGAGTTCTTACAAAATGTGTTCTAAGTTGCAAATGGTCTCCAAGCCTAACTAAAATGGTGAGAGAAGGGAGGAGAGAGAGGAGGCTTAGGGACAAGCTTCCTAGGATTAAGGTGGGTGAGGTTCTAGGTAATGAGATGGATGGGAAGGGTTGAAAACCCTTTTCTCTCTTTCCATAAATCATATAAATCATGTTTATGAAGTTATATATTTATAGAAACCATGGAAATTAAAAAGGGGCTTACAAATAGGAATTAATATTACAAATGTTGAAAGTCAACAAAAATGGCTAGGTTTCAAAAAGGTGGAGGGAAGCTGATTTCGGGAGCCAGTGCGATCGCCTGATTCAGGACTTTGGTCGCCTGGTTCTCGCCTGGTCGAGGGAAGGCATCTCGAGGAGCCAGGCGATCGCCTGATCCAGGGGTTGGGTCGCCTGGTTCTCGCCTGGTCACCTGCCCTTCACCGTTTGACAAGCCATCCTGGGCTGGGCGATCGCCTGATCCAAGTTTGGGTCGCCTGGCTCTGTCGCCTGGTTCTGGGATCTTCACTGTTTTCTGAATATCTTGAGCTCCGGAACTCCGATTGAGGTGATTCAAAAGCCATTTTTCTCCTCTTGAAAAGAGCTTCAATAGGAAGTCCATTGCTCCAGCTTTGGATGATTACAGATCCACATCATTTGGTTTGGTCTTGGCCATGCTCACACCTCCCACTTGAGAAGATTCGTCCTCGAATCTAAATGGGGTGAATCCTACAAAAACTAAGACACCGCCACATTGGAGGATATTAGAGGTTAGTTAAACATCAAAGTCCCAAAAATGGTTTGAAGGAATGAGATGGACAATCCGCCCTTTCTCTTCACTTCAACCTTACACATAGCTTTAAGTCAATCCCATATTGATACTCATGCTTCTCAAAAGTTGCATGCATATCCATATCATAGTAAGTACATATCATGTATCCCGGGGTCAAATGTGAACTTAGGCCATTCATTCTCATTGTCCAAATGCAAAGAGTCTAAATCATACATCAAAGAATGATCATGGCTAGGTGTGGGTGACATGGGATATAGGTCATGTTCATACATCTCATCATGATAATAGTTATGCTCATCATCCGAGGGATACAGCTCATAATGCTCGGACACTTCATATGATGAATGAGATGCACTTTCATTATTGTCATATTCAAGAGGTTCATCATTCAAGGAAGAGAAATCATATGCTATGGACTTAGATTCATTATTCTCTTCACATTCCAATTCATGCTCTTGAATAGCATACCAATCATCATCACAAGGGTGAATGCAAGTATCATCACATGGATATGGATAATGGTTGAAGTTATTGATGCACATTTCATGGTCAACCGAATCATCATGCTCCATGCATTCAAGAGGGAATTCAAATATGTCATATTCATCATGGTTGAGAGAATTAAGCAATGGGTGAGGAGCATATGCACTTTCGGTTTCTTCATCAATGTCATGTTTATGTTCATGTGGAGGTGAGAAAGCATCACAAGCATGTTCATTATCATCACTATGCACATGTTCATCATGTTCAACCAAATCATTATTCTCAATGCATTCAAGAGGGGATCCATATATGTAATCAAGCAATGGATGTGATGCATGCTCATTTTCGGATAAAGTGTCACATTCATGCTTATTCACATCATCACTAAAAGAAAAGGATGGGTTACCTCTCCCCAAGTTAGGGAAGGGAGGATCCTCCTCCAAAACCGAGACTCTTTCTTCTTCTTCAAGGCATTGCACATCCGTGTCCTTTTCTTCTTCAAATTCTTGCACAAACAAAGAAGAACAACAAGATTTAGAAGATGAAATGGTTAGTTCTTCTTGGATTTCGGTTGAAGGCACGGTATCAACATTATTTTCACTCAATTGGCTTTGAAGAGCTCTTTCCTTTCTTCTCTCTTTCTTTTTCTTTTTCTCTCTCTCATAGTCTTCAAACTCCTTCTTAAGCCTATCAATTATTTGAGAGAGATCTTCTTTTGGGTTTTGGTGAGGGCTTTGGTTTGGGTTGTGAGTTCGGGTTGCACAAGTGTTGGAAGGTGGAGTACTTGGCTCGGCCGAGAGTGTTGGTGGAGGTGTGGAGCTCGGTTTCCTCCACGGGCTAGGGCTCCGAATGTGGGTAGAGGATGTAGGTCGAGAGGGGACCTTCTTGTTTGGGAGTAGTATGGAGAGGGTGGCTCTTCTTGAGGTGAACCATATCTTTCCAATAGTAACCTCTTCAATTCACTCCAAGTTCGAATGGGGGCTTCATTGTATCGCTCTCTTTGAGCAAACTCTTGTCGACACCATCTTTTGGCTTCTCCCTTTAAGCACCTTATGGCAAGGTCTAACTTCTCTTCTATTTGAAATTGGTAATACCAAAAGTGGTACTCCAATTCCTCAATCCAATGCCATAAGTCATCTTCAAGTTTGAGCCTCCTTTCAATGGATGAAACCCAATGAAATGTAGGTTTTCTTCCTCCATTTGGTACACCTACACACTTAGACAATAAAATTAGTACCACTCATTTCCTCACGTGTTTGGTTGGCCTCTCGGTTTCACTCTTGCCTTCTTCTCCACACAAGGCTTTCACAAGATCTCTCACACTCCCTAAGTGTTTACACTCGACTCTCGTGTTTGGAGCTCAATGAACTTCACAAGTCTCAATTCTAGTCACCAATCTTTCAATAAGATCAAATGCAAACACACAAGGAGAGTGCAATGAAAGTCTAGCACAATCCGAAAATTAGCAATGCCAAAGTTCTAGTTACTTGAACTAGGGTTTTGAGAAATGAGGTTGGTTGGTGGTTGAAAGAAATTAGGTGTGATATAGAAAGGCTCTTTTACAATCACAAACACCTTTTGTGCAAGTTCATAAAAGATTTTTGGATCAAAGTTACTATTCACATGTGTTTAACATGAACTTCACTTGAACTTTGCAAGAACACCAAGAACACTCAAAAACACCAAGAACACTTTTGCATTTCTTTTCAATAAATACTCTTTTTTCTTCAAATCCGAAAATGCTTTTCTTTTTCACAACACTTCAACAATCACATTCAATCATAAACTTTGCCCTAATCACATGAACCAAACAAGCTTGTCCTAGGCACATGAACCACTCACAAATTTTCGGCCTCTCTCAAGAGATACCAACCGAAATTTTCTTCAAGTTTTGAAAAGGAATTCAAGAGGATAACTTGAAGAAAATCACACAAATCAACATTTACCTCATTCAAGCAAGTTGGCTCTGATACCACTTGATATGATCACACAAGGGTTGCATGATCATGAGCTTTGATCTAGCTTGAGTGAGGAAGAACTCCAAAGAAATGGAGCTTCAAATTCGGCAAAGGGAGGGATGGAATGGAACCTAGAACCTTTTGACTACTTGATCAAACAATGCTAGGTATTTAATTGGACCCTCTTGCATGGATCACTAATGGATTGATGAAGCAAGATTTGAGAACAAATGAAGAACAATGGCCTTGTATTTTCAGCAACAAGAGTTCTTACAAAATGAGTTCTAAGTTGCAAATGGTTTCTAAGCTTGCATAAAATGGTGAGGGAAGGGAGGAGAGAGGAGGCTTAGGGACAAGCTTCCTTGGATTAAGGTGGGTTTCTGAGGGTGTAAGAGATGGATGGGAAGGGTTGAAAACCCTTTTCTCTAATTTCCATAAATCATATAACTGATGTTATAAATATGGTTTATGTGGTTTAAAGAAATTACAAAAGGGGCTGAAAAATAGGAATTAATATTACAAGTGTTGAAAGTCAACAAAAATGGCTAGGTTTCAAAAAGGTGGAGGAAGCTGATTTCGGGGAGCCAGTGCGATCGCCCGATCCAGTTTTGGTCGCCCGGTTCTCGCCTGGTCGAGGAAGGCCAATCTCGAGGAGCCAGGCGATCTCCTGATCCAGGGTTTGGGTCGCCTGGTTCTCGCCTGGTCACCTGCCCTTCACCGTTTGACAAGCCATCCTGGGCTGGGCGATCGCCTGATCCAAGTTTGGGTCGCCTGGCTCTGTCGCCTGGTTCTGGGATCTTCACTGTTTTCTGAATATCTTGAGCTCCGGAACTCCGATTGAGGTGATTCAAAAGCCATTTTCTCCTCTTGAAAAGAGCTTCAATAGGAAGTCCATTGCTCCAGCTTTGGATGATTACAGATCCACATCATTTGGTTTGGTCTTGGCCATGCTCACATCATTCCCTCCCACTTAAGAAGATTCGTCCTCGAATCTAAATGGGATGAATCCTACAAAAACTAAGACACCGCAACAAACTTGGAGGATATTAGAGGTTAGTGAACTAAAGCTTAAACATCAAAGTCCCAAAAATGGTTTGAAGGAATGAGATGGACAATCCGCCCTTTCTCTTCACTTCAACCTTACACATAGCTTTAAGTCAATCCCATATAGATACTCATGTTTCTCAAAAGTTGCATGCATATCCATATTAAAGTAAGTACACTCAAGAAGTTCAATTCATGCACTTCACTCATGCGAAACATGGCACTATTTCTACAAACCATTTTCAACCTCAATGGTATATCCCATCAAATGTGAACTTAGGCCATTCATTCTCATTGTCCAAATGCAAAGAGTCTAAATCATACATCAAAGAATGATCATGGCTAGGTGTGGGTGACATGGGATATAGGTCATGTTCATACATCTCATCATGATAATAGTTATGCTCATCATCCGAGGGATATAGCTCATAATGCTCGGACACTTCATATGATGAATGAGATGCACTTTCATTATTGTCATATTCAAGAGGTTCATCATTCAAGGAAGAGAAATCATATGCTATGGACTTAGATTCATTATTCTCTTCACATTCCAATTCATGCTCTTGAATAGCATACCAATCATCATCACAAGGGTGAATGCAAGTATCATCACATGGATATGGATAATGGTTGAAGTTATTGATGCACATTTCATGGTCAACCGAATCATCATGCTCCATGCATTCAAGAGGGAATTCAAATATGTCATATTCATCATGGTTGAGAGAATTAAGCAATGGGTGAGGAGCATATGCACTTTCGGTTTCTTCATCAATGTCATGTTTATGTTCATGTGGAGGTGAGAAAGCATCACAAGCATGTTCATTAATCACTATGCACATGTTCACATTCATCATTATTCTCAATGCATTCAAGAGGGGATTAATCAAGCAATGGATGTGATGCATGCTCATTTTCTAAAGTGTCACATTCATGCTTATTCACATCATCAGAAAAGGATGGGTTACCTCTCCCCAAGTTAGGGAAGGGAGGATCCTCCTCCAAAACCGAGACTCTTTCTTCTTCTTCAAGGCATTGCACATCCGTGTCCTTTTCTTCTTCAAATTCTTGCACAAACAAAGTAGAACAACAAGATTTAGAAGATGAAATGGTTAGTTCTTCTTGGATTTCGGTTGAAGGCCCGGGTGCAACATTATTTTCACTCAATTGGCTTTGAAGAGCTCTTTCCTTTCTTCTCTCTTTCTTTTTCTTTTTCTCTCTCATAGTCTTCAAACTCCTTCTTAAGCCTATCAATTATTTGAGAGAGATCTTCTTTTGGGTTTTGGTGAGGGCTTTGGTTTGGGTTGTGAGTTCGGGTTGCACAAGTGTTGGAAGGTGGAGTACTTGGCTCGGCCGAGAGTGTTGGTGGAGGTGTGGAGCTCGGTTTCCTCCAAGGGCTAGGGCTCCGAATGTGGGTAGAGGATGTAGGTCGAGAGGGGGACCTTCTTGTTTGGGAGTAGTATGGAGAGGGTGGCTCTTCTTGAGGTGAACCATATCTTTCCAATAGTAACCTCTTCAATTCACTCCAAGTTCGAATGGGGGCTTCATTGTATCGCTCTCTTTGAGCAAACTCTTGTCGACACCATCTTTTGGCTTCTCCCTTTAAGCACCTTATGGCAAGGTCTAACTTCTCTTCTATTTGAAATTGGTAATACCAAAAGTGGTACTCCAATTCCTCAATCCAATGCCATAAGTCATCTTCAAGTTTGAGCCTCCCTTTCAATGGATGAAACCCAATGAAATGTAGGTTTTCATCCTCCATTTGGCACACCTACACACTTAGACAATAAAATTAGTACCACTCATTTCCTCACGTGTTTGGTTGGCCTCTCGGTTTCACTCTTGCCTTCTTCTCCACACAAGGCTTTCACAAGTTCTCTCACACTCCCTAAGTGTTTACACTCTTCTCTCGTGTTTGGAACACAATGATCTTCACAAGTCTCAATTCTAGTCACCAATCTTCTATTAAGATCAAATGCAAACACACAAGGAGAGTTCAATGAAAACTTAGCAAAATTCGAAAATTAGCAATGCAAAAGTTCTAGTTACTTGAACTAGGGTTTTGAGAAATGAGGTTGGTTGGTGGTTGAAAGAAATTAGGTGTGATATAGAAAGGCTCTTTTACAATCACAAACATCTTTTGTGCAAGTTCATAAAAGATTTTTGGATCAAAGTTACTATTCACATGTGTTTGACATGAACTTCACATGAACTTTGCATGAACACCAAGAACACTCAAGAACACCAAGAACACTTTTGCATTTCTTTTCAATAAATACTCTTTTTCAACACTTTCTCTCTCTTCAAATCCGAAATTCTTTTCTTTTTCACAACAACTTCAACAATCACATTCAATCATAAACTTTGCCCTAATCACATGAACCAAACAAGCTTGTCCTAGGCACATGAACCACTCACAAATTTTCGGCCTCTCTCAAGAGATACCAACCGAAATTTTCTTCAAGTTTTGAAAAGGAATTCAAGAGGATAACTTGAAGAAAATCATGCAAATCAACATTTACCTCATTCAAGCAAGTTGGCTCTGATACCACTTGATATGATCACACTAGGGTTGCATGATCATGAGCTTTGATCTAGCTTGAGTGAGGAAGAACTCCAAAGAAATGGAGCTTCAAATTCGGCAAAGGGAGGGATGGAATGGAACCTAGAACCTTTTGACTACTTGATCAAACAATGCTAGGTATTTAATTGGACCCTCTTGCATGGATCACTAATGGATTGATGAAGCAAGATTTGAGAACAAATGAAGAACAATGGCCTTGTATTTTCAGCAACAAGAGTTCTTACAAAATATGTTCTAAGTTGCAAATGGTTTCTAACTTGCATAAATGGTGAGGGGAATGGTGGGAGACAAGCCTAGGGAACAAAGACCCTTGAATTAGGGGGAGAGTTTCTAGGCAATGTGATGGATGGGAAGGGTTTAATTTCCCTTACCTTTTCTTTTCCATAAATCATATAAATGATTTATAAATATCATTTATGTGGTTTATGGAAATTAAAAAGGTATTTACAAAATAGGAATTAATATGCAAGTGTTTGGAAAGTCAACAATAATGGCTAGGTTTCAAAAAAGTGGAGGGAAGCTGAATTCGGGGAGCCAGGCGATCGCCTGATCCAGGGTCTGGGTCGCCTGGTCCTCGCCTGGTCACCTGCCAATCATTTCGGGGAGCCAGGCGATCTCCTGATCCAGGGTTTGGGTCGCCTGGTTCTCGCCTGGTCACCTGCCCTTCACCGTTTGACAAGCCATCCTGGGCTGGGCGATCGCCTGATCCAAGTTTGGGTCGCCTGGCTCTGTCGCTGGTTCTGGGATCTTCACTGTTTTCTGAATATCTTGAGCTCCGGAACTCCGATTGAGGTGATTCAAAAGCCATTTTTCTCCTCTTGAAAAGAGCTTCAATAGGAAGTCCATTGCTCCAGCTTTGGATGATTACAGATCCACATCATTTGGTTTGGTCTTGGCCATGCTCACATCATTCCCTCCCACTTAAGAAGATTCGTCCTCGAATCTAAATGGGATGAATCCTACAAAAACCAAGACACCGCAACAAACTTGGAGGACATTAGAGGTTAGTGATCTAAATCTTAAACATCAAAGTCCCAAAAATGGTTTGAAGGAATAAGATGGACAATCCGCCCTTTCTCTTCACTTCAACCTTACACATAGCTTTAAGTCAATCCCATATTGATACTCATGCTTCTCAAAAGTTGCATGCATATCCATATCATAGTAAGTACATATCATGTATCCTTCACTCATCAAATGTGAACCTAGGCCAATCATTCTCATCATCTAAAAATAGGAGTCATGATCATTCTCATTGTCCATTGAAGAGAATCCATGGCTAGGTGTGGGTGACATGGGATATAGGTCACATTCATACATCTCATCATGATAATAGTTATGCTCATCATCCGAGGGATACAGCTCATAATGCTCGGACACTTCATATGATGAATGAGATGCACTTTCATTATTGTCATATTCAAGAGGTTCATCATTCAAGGAAGAGAAATCATATGCTATGGACTTAGATTCATTATTCTCTTCACATTCCAATTCATGCTCTTGAATAGCATACCAATCATCATCACAAGGGTGAATGCAGGTATCATCACATGGATATGGATAATGGTTGAAGTTATTGATGCACATTTCATGGTCAACCGAATCATCATGCTCCATGCATTCAAGAGGGAATTCAAATATGTCATATTCATCATGGTTGAGAGAATTAAGCAATGGGTGAGGAGCATATGCACTTTCGGTTTCTTCATCAATGTCATGTTTATGTTCATGTGGAGGTGAGAAAGCATCACAAGCATGTTCATTATCATCACTATGCACATGTTCATCATGTTCAACCAAATCATTATTCTCAATGCATTCAAGAGGGGATCCATATATGTAATCAAGCAATGGATGTGATGCATGCTCATTTTCGGATAAAGTGTCACATTCATGCTTATTCACATCATCCCTAAAAGAAAAGGATGGGTTACCTCTCCCCAAGTTAGGGAAGGGAGGATCCTCCTCCAAAACCGAGACTCTTTCTTCTTCTTCAAGGCATTGCACATCCGTGTCCTTTTCTCCTTCAAATTCTTGCACAAACAAAGAAGAACAACAAGATTTAGAAGATGAAATGGTTAGTTCTTCTTGGATTTCGGTTGAAGGCTCGGGTGCAACATTATTTTCACTCAATTGGCTTTGAAGAGCCCTTTCCTTTCTTCTCTCTTTCTTTTTCTTTTTCTCTCTCTCATAGTCTTCAAACTCCTTCTTAAGCCTATCAATTATTTGAGAGAGATCTTCTTTTGGGTTTTGGTGAGGGCTTTGGTTTGGGTTGTGAGTTCGGGTTGCACAAGTGTTGGAAGGGGAGTACTTGGCTCGGCCGAGAGTGTTGGTGGAGGTGTGGAGCTCGGTTTCCTCCAAGGGCTAGGGCTCCGAATGTGGGTAGAGGATGTAGGTCGAGAGGGGGACCTTCTTATTTGGGAGTAGTATGGAGAGGGTGGTTCTTCTTGAGGTGAACCATATCTTTCCAATAGTAACCTCTTCAATTCACTCCAAGTTCG
This sequence comes from Stellera chamaejasme, assembly GCA_024586325.1. Lineage (NCBI taxonomy): Eukaryota > Viridiplantae > Streptophyta > Magnoliopsida > Malvales > Thymelaeaceae > Stellera > Stellera chamaejasme. The sequence goes on from CM044981.1 coordinate 31,724,277, forward strand.
AATGGGGGCTTCATTGTATCGCTCTCTTTGAGCAAACTCTTGTCGATACCATCTTTTGGCTTCTCCCTTTAAGCACCTTATGGCAAGGTCTAACTTCTCTTCTTTTTGAAATTGGTAATACCAAAAGTGGTACTCCAATTCCTCAATCCAATGCCATAAGTCATCTTCAAGTTTGAGCCTCCCTTTCAATGGATGAAACCCAATGAAATGTAGGTTTTCTTCCTCCATTTGGTACACCTACACACTTAGACAATAAAATTAGTACCACTCATTTCCTCACGTGTTTGGTTGGCCTCTCGGTTTCACTCTTGCCTTCTTCTCCACACAAGGCTTTCACAAGATCTCTCACACTCCTAAGTGTTTACACTCGACTCTCGTGTTTGGAGCTCAATGAACTTCACAAGTCTCAATTCTAGTCACCAATCTTTCAATAAGATCAAATGCAAACACACAAGGAGAGTCCAATGAAAGTCTAGCACAATCCGAAAATTAGCAATGCAAAAGTTCTAGTTACTTGAACTAGGGTTTTGAGAAATGAGGTTGGTTGGTGGTTGAAAGAAATTAGGTGTGATTTAGAAAGGCTCTTTTACATTCACAAACACCTTTTGTGCAAGTTCATAAAAGATTTTTGGATCAAAGTTACTATTCACATGTGTTTGACATGAACTTCACATGAACTTTGCATGAACACCAAGAACACTCAAGAACACCAAGAACACTTTTGCATTTCTTTTTTCACAAATATTCTTTTCAACACTTTCTCTTTCTTCTTCAAATCCGAAAATGCTTTTCTTTTTCACAACACTTCAACAATCACATTCAATCATTAACTTTGCCCTAATCACATGAACCAAACAAGCTTGTCCTAGGCACATGAACCACTCACAAATTTTTGGCCTCTCTCAAGAGATACCAACCGAAATTTTCTTCAAGTTTTGAAAAGGAATTCAAGAGGATAACTTGAAGAAAATCACACAAAACATTTACCTCATTCAAGCAAGTTGGCTCTGATACCACTTGATATGATCACACAAGGGTTGCATGATCATGAGCTTTGATCTAGCTTGAGTGAGGAAGAACTCCAAAGAAATGGAGCTTCAAATTCGGCAAAGGGAGGGATGGAATGGAACCTAGAACCTTTTGACTACTTGATCAAACAATGCTAGGTATTTAATTGGACCCTCTTGCATGGATCACTAATGGATTGATGAAGCAAGAAATGAGAACAATGAAGAACAATCAAGCCTTGATATTTTCGGCAATGAAGGGTTCTTACAATATGAGTTCTACCTTTCAAATGGTCTCCAAGCCTAACTAAAATGGTGAGGGAAGGGAGGAGAGAGGAGGCTTAGGGACAAGCTTCCTAGGATTAAGGTGGGTGAGGTGAGGGGTGTAAGAGATGGATGGGAAGGGTTGAAAACCCTTTTCTCTAATTTCCATAAATCATATAACTCATGTTTATGAAGTTATATGGTTTATAGAAACCAAAGAAATTACAAAAGGGGCTGAAAATAGGAATTAATATTACAAATAGTGATAGTCAACAAAAATGGCTAGGTTTCAAAATGGTGGAGGGAAGCTGATTTCGGGGATCCAGGCGATCGCCTGATTCAGGACTTTGGTCGCCTGGTTCTCGCCTGGTCGAGGGAAGGCATCTCGAGGAGCCAGGCGATCGCCTGATCCAGGGGTTGGGTCGCCTGGTTCTCGCCTGGTCACCTGCCCTTCACCGTTTGACAAGCCATCCTGGGCTGGGCGATCGCCTGATCCAAGTTTGGGTCGCCTGGCTTTGTCGCCTGGTTCTGGGATCTTCACTGTTTTCTGAATATCTTGAGCTCTGGAACTCCGATTGAGGTGATTCAAAAGCCATTTTTCTCCTCTTGAAAAGAGCCTCAATAAGAAGTCCATTGCTCCAGCTTTGGATGATTACAGATCCACATCATTTGGTTTGGTCTTGGCCATGCTCACATCAGAGCCCATCTGTACTCGGGGCGCAGTCGACGAATAAATCTCTTTGCCTTCTCCTCCTCCATACCATGATACTGCGGTACATAGTGGATAAGCCTGTCAAACTCGCGCTCATACTCTGCGACAGTCCTATCTCCCTGATGAAGCTCATCAAACTGTGCCTGACGCAGATCTCTAGCCACAGCCCCGATAAACCTCCGATGGAACAGTTGTGTAAACTGCTCCCAGGTAACGTCCACCTCCTGATCGGGTGCTAGCCCCGCATTTGCCCTCAGATTACCCTGAAGGCTCCTCCACCAATGATCTGCTCCCTCCTGCAGATTAAACGTGGCAAGGGATACCATCACTGTAGAAGGTAGGTGTAACCTCCCAAGGAGCTTGTCAATCTCCATAAACCAGGTCTCCGCTGCCTCGGGACCTCCCCTGCCATCAAACTTCCTAGGGTTCAAACGCTGGAACCTCTCCAACAATCGGACATCATCGAGTCGAGTGATGCCCCGAACCTCCCGTCGTCGGTGGGTCCGACGGGTGGTATCGAATCCAGCTCAATAATCCTTCGTCGCTGTCGAGGGGGCTGATGTGCCTCCTGGTCAGAACGATCAGAGCGAGCTGCGGAGCTGCGCTCCGGTCGTATCCTCCGTGATCGCGGATTCCTGCGCTCCTCGTCCTCCTCAGACTCACTCTCAGATCGTGCCCGTGCACGAGTGTGGGTGGTAGTCCAGGTGTGGCTACTCACCCTTCCATCGAATGCACGAGACGGTGCCACGACTAAATCCTCCATGCACTGTGGATCGTATCGGAACTGTTAGGACTAGTGTCTCAACAAGCTACTGGACTGCTCCAAGACATGAACCAAAGCAGTGGTAGACCCCTGACCCTGCTGTACAACCGGTGGCGGGGTATGTATCTGCTCTGCCCCAGAATCCCTCTGCCTCTCATCCCTATCTCTCGGAGGCGTGGGATTACGGTCCCCTCCCTCCGGTCGCAAATCACGCTGTCTACGCGTGTTAACCATTCCTGAAACATTTCGGACCAAACAGAGTCCAGACCAATCAGTTACCTCTAATCCCTACAGAAACTAGCAGCAGCTTTCTAGGGCTCTGTAGTGCAATGCAGTACTTGACTCAGAAGTTATTTCGCAAAATGATAAAATCATGCATTTCACAGAATCACAGAAGCAGTTCATGCTTATTTCACCAAATCTTTTCTAACACACAATTTTACATACCTGAAACTTTTCCACAATCCTTTACTTGTAATACTTTTACCAAAATCCAGAAATTCTGGATTTCGTACTCTGCAACTACCAGGATAACTTGAAGGATCAAACTTTGCTCCACAATTTTATTTTAAAGTGGTTCGAGTAAGGAGGTGGCCAATCTCCGTACCAAACCATTCTAAAATAAAATGTACAACAATAGTTGTCACTACAAGTCACCACTGACGACCAATATGGTCACTTACCTGCTCTGATACCAACTTGTCACCGTACGCCACCCGAGCCCGGTTGCGGAGGCGGGGGCGCCGGGACGCCGGAAGCGGAAGCCGGAAAGAATACGGAATGGCAGGTCCATCGAGACCCGCCGCGCGTAGCGGACCTAAAGAGCGAAACGATTGTGGAAGCAACCTAACAAAAATTTCGTACATATAACCAAAAAATAAAATCCAAACATACAATTCATGCATTAGCAATAGAGTAAGCCCCGCCCTCCGTGGACGAGTGTTTACGCACCAAAACATAGATACATACAGAGTTCACAGAACCTAAGGTGTCTAGCAAGCGCCAAGCGCTCGTAACATGCACGAGCAGTATATAAATATATACAAATATACAATCATCACAAAGAATACGAAAGTGTGCATATGCAACTACAGAGCCAGCCCTAGATCTAAGTGTCAAAATACCTCGCGCGAGATTCAGATCGAATAGACAAATCCCGGACCGCAAGGTGCAGCTGCTGCAAAACACAACCAAGGTAGAAACCTCACGGAAACCTACTCCGCAGGCCGCTTATCAGGTCTACACAAACCCAAAAACAGTAACCCGAAAAGGGTGAGTCCTAAAAGGACCCGTAAGGGATTTGGGGTAAGGTAAGTATATGTAACCCTGCAAAACAGAAAAATAGCAATATATGCAACGGAATACGAATATCATGCATGTACAGAAATAGATCGAAATCCCGAAGGACGTGCGATTCTAAATCGCCATAACCCTTATAACAAATCGGGCGACAGCCTCCCACTAAGGGAGTCGAAGCCAAGCTAAAATAGAAGCATGGTGCACCACTGGGTAGCGAACCCACAACTGTCGTAGGGTTATATGCAGAGTATGCCATAAGGCATACTCCTACAGACTACGAGAATATGCCCTAAGGCATAAAATTCTGAAATACTAGCGAGCAGAAAATGAAACCAAAACATATACTTATCTTACCAAAATAATGAACCAAACCCTTACCTCACAAAACCCGAGTATTAGACCGATTCTGGACAACTTCCACACCGTGACCCGAAACTCAGAAACTTCTCTTTTCCTAACCTCCGAACCTCAGAATCTGTCAAACCAAGTTGAATTAGCACCCTTATCGACCACACTACCAAACTACACCCCCGTCCCCAAATCCGAAAATCCGGCAGAATTTCCGTAAAATTCCAAATTTCCACAGAAACTTCAGAATTCAGAACCAACTTAGGCAATGCAGCAAGGGTATACATTGACAAACATCATCCAACAAGCAGAACCGACCAAAACCAACCTTAAAACCCTTCATTACCCGACATTTTCCGATAAACCCGCATAATTGCAACTTTTTCATTTCTTATCCGAATTCAACGTTTCAAACTTCAAACCACACCTAAATTCAACCCCAACACCATATTAACATCCAATTCAACCAAAATGAAACTCCAACATGGAAAAAGAATCATTCCAATAATTCGGTTCTTAACCAACATTTTACCCAACTTCCAATTCAATCCATTCAAGCTACCAAACAACCATTCTAACCACCAATTTCACTTCTAAACCAAGAATGCTATCCAATTGCATCCAAAACAACAAAATTCACAATGAACAACAACCTAAAAATTCGGCCATTTGGGGTTTTGACTCAACTTGTTTTCCATCAAATTGAATCCATACATAAGCTTAGAATCATGCTAGGATTAACATACTTGAAGCATGAACCAAGATAACAAACACACATCAACTTTGAATTTTCTTCAAAAATTCGGCCAAATAGGGATTTTCATCCAAGGTGTGTTTTCCAAAATCCAACACTTGATTAACACTCCCCTACTACCCAAGAACAACATACTAAAAGATGGGAGGAAGAAAATCATCCTAGCTTATAGCTAAGAACAAACCCATCATTTGCAAAAACTCCTCTTTTCTTCACTAATCCTTAATTCCAACAAGTAAAGAGAAGAAGGAAGGATGCTTACCACATAAAGCACCCAATTCCTCTTTGATTTCATGCAAGGAGAAGAACTTCAAGCTTGGAGGAAGCTTCAATGGCGTCGGCAGCAAGAGGAAGAAGAAGAAGAGAAAAGGAAATGAAATGAGAAATTATCTCATTTTAGAAATAATAAGTCAACATATATTTCCCTTCACTTTTAACCCATACTTCACCACTTAAATTAAAACAAGACAAGTGTCCCTTCCTCCTTCCCATTTCTGCCGAAAAACCTGCTGCCCATACCCCAATATTTTTATTTTGTAACCAAATACCAATTAATCTCCCAACGTTTCCGAAAGTTCCAATTTTTTTTGCCAAAAAATAACTACCGAACTCCAAAATAAATGAAACTTGGACACAACCCTCAGAATATTATAACACTCATAAAACATGTTTCAAAAGTTCATTTACCATTCCGGAGTGTCCTACCGAGCTCGCTGAACCCGAACCAAAACCCGACGTGCGAGCGTGTCAACCTGAACCGAAATTCCGTCACTCCAAAATTCTACAAAAATACCCATAAATTCCATCTTAAATTATAACACAACTTACCCCAAAGCCGTCAGAAAATTTCCATCCAGAGCCCCGGGATTCCCGTCCCGAGCCCCGGGCGTCGCCCGGAACCGAACGTCCCGCCCCAAATATTACTCTCCATAAAAACCTCCGGGACGTTTCCACGACTCCAAAACTTTAAACAGCTTCCCAAACTGAGGTCTCGAGAGTGCTACCGAGCCCGCTGTACGTCCCGAGACGACCCCGACAACCCCCCGGCGCTAGAAAAATATTTTCGGCGGAAACGTCCGGGGGACCCACACGACCTCAAATACGGAAGGGTTCGCCAAAATGATACTCGGATAGGGCTCGGGAGCCGCCTGAACGCCGAAAAAACGTGACCCGCAGGCCAAAACCGGAGCCCCGGGTCAACCGGTCGCAACCCGCTCGGGGTGACCGTAACACTTGTGATGTGGTGCGAATGCAGGCCACCCACATCTTCTTGGGTAGGCCTTGGCAGTACGACAAGGAGGCCATACACTATGGCAAAACTAACAAATATGCCTTCACCCATCTCAGTAAACCCTACACCCTACTTCCCCTCACACCCACCCAAGCTCGCCAAGATCAGATTCATCTAGCTAGTAAGGCCGAGAGAAAAAGAAAGAGTGAGGGCAGAGAGCGAAGAGAAAATGGTGAGAAGGTTCAAGGAACCTTGAGTGAAAAAAAGAGTGTGCATTGATGGGAAACACCCCGAGAGAGCCCACGAGAAAACAAGAGTGCCTTCCTCCCATGGCCAAAGAGAGGGATTTTAAAAGAGCGTTCCTTGGAAACAGGACCTGCTTTCTCCTGATTCCCACTCATTGCATGCTAACACTTGACAATGTGTCTTCTCTTCCTTTCTATGTGCAGGAAGTCCTGAAAGAATTCGACGAAGTATTCGATGAGCCGCGAACCGTTCCCCCCTATCGCAGCATAGAGCATCAAATCGACTTGCTTCCGGGAGCGCCTTTACCCAACAAGGCCGCCTACCGGACCAACCCTCAAGAATCCAAAGAGATCCAATCGCAAGTGCAAGAGCTGCTGGACAAGGGGTCCATCCGCGAAAGCCTTTCGCCATGCGCGGTACCGGTTATACTCGTGCTAAGAGCGATGGCACTTGGCGCATGTGCATGGACTGCCGCCCCATCAACTCTATCATATCGCCACCCTATACCTAGTAAAGTATCGCCACCCTATACCTAGACTTGATGACATGTTAGACGAATTGAGTGGTGCATGTGTGTTTTCAAAAATTGACCTTAGAAGTGGCTATCACCAAATTCGGATGAAGGAAGGTGATGAATGGAAAACTGCTTTCAAAACCAAAATTGGTTTGTATGAGTGGAATGTTATGCCCTTCGGGTTATCTAACGCACCAAGTACTTTCATGCGTCTAATGAATCATGTTTTGAGGCGTTTAATTGGGAAATTTGTGGTGGTATACTTTGATGACATACTAGTTTATTCTAAGAACCATGAGGAGCATGTCGAGCACTTGAGGCAGGTCCTCGACACGCTTAAGTTAGAAAAACTGTATGCCAAGTTTGAAAAGTGTGTCTTCGCATCCCAGGAAGTTAACTTTCTTGGAAATGTGGTGGGTGCGAAGGGAGTCAAGGTAGACGAGAGTAAGATCAGTGCCATTCGGGACTGGCCTACTCCTAACTCCTTAACTGAGGTAAGATCCTTCCTAGGACTTGCTAGTTTTTACAGGAGGTTTGTTAAAGACTTCCTTCCATTGCTGCCCCTTTGCATGAGCTGGCTAAGAAGAATGTCGTCTTCGAATGGGGTCAGTCGCAAGAGAAATCTTTTAACGAATTAAAATCTCGTCTGACAAATGCCCCTCTACTCACTTTGCCAAACTTCGACAAAGTGTTCGAGGTAGAGTGCGATGCCAGTGGTATAGGCATCGGCGCTGTCTTGCACCAAGAAGGCCGTCCCATCGCCTTCTTTAGCGAAAGGTTGAGTGGAGCCACCCTGAATTACTCCACATATGATAAAGAGCTATACGCTCTTGTGCGATCCTTACAAACGTGGAGTCATTATCTTCTGCCTAGAGAATTCGTAATCCATACGGATCACCTGTCTTTGAAGTATCTTCAAGGATAAGGAAATTTGAGCAAAAGGCATGTTAGGTGGGTAGAGTTCATTGAGTCTTTCTCCTATGTTATTAAATATAAGAAAGGAAAAGAAAATGTTGTTGCTGATGCGCTTTCTAGGAGGTATACATTACTCATGACTCTCGATACAAAGGTTGTTGGTTTCGAATGTTTGGAAAGCATGTATGAGCATGATGCGGATTTTGGTGAAATATTTGTCAACTGTGCTAAAGGTAGCCAGAATGGCTACTATGTGTTTGATGGCTTCCTGTTTAAGTTAAAAAGGTTGTGCATTCCAAGAGGATCAATGCGCGAAGTCATCATCAAAGAGGCACATGGTGGCGGCCTCATGGGGCACTTCGGTGTTCAGAAGACACTTGAAGCTGTGAAGGAAAATTTCTTTTGGCCCGGCATGAAGAGGGACATCACCAAGTTCTGCGCTAGATGTGTCACATGCCACCAAGCCAAGTCTACGCTACAACCAAAAGGGAAGTACACTCCTCTCCCTACACCTTCTCTTCCTTGGGTTGATATAAGCATGGATTTTATAAGTGGTCTACCTAGGACGTCGCATGGTCATGATGCTATTTTTGTGGTAGTGGATAGATTTTCAAAAATGGCACACTTCAATCCTGTCATAAAAGCGAAGATGCCTCGCATGTGGCTGACTTATTCTTTAGGGACATTGTGAAATACCATGGCCTTCCGCGATCCATTGTCAGTGATAGGGATTCGCGGTTCCTAAGTCATTTTTGGCGAACCCTTTGGTCTAGATTAGGCACTAGTTTGATGTACTCAACATCGAGTCATCCTCAAACAGATGGCCAAACTGAAGTGACCAATAGGACCCTCACCACTATCTTGCGAACCCTCCTTCGGAAGAATCTGAAAGAGTGGGAAACATGCTTACCACATGTAGAATTTGCTTACAACCGAGCCTATCACTCCTCTACATCCCACAGCCCCTTTGAAGTCGTGTATGGTTTCAACCCTTTGATCCCTTTGGACTTAGTAGCCTTAGACTTTGCCGAGCAAGTGGATATAGAAGGGAAAGAGAAAGCCCAACACATGAAAGACTTGCATACCAGGGTTCACAAGCAACTTGAGAAAGTTAATGAGTCCTATGCAAGAAGGGTTAATAAGGGTAGAAAATTTAGGAGTTTTCAAGTTGGGCATTGGGTATGGTTACATTTAAGAAAGGACTGATTTTCCCAGGCTAGGAAAAACAAACTTGCACCAAGAGGCGATGGCCCTTTCCAAATCACTAAGAAAATTGGAGAAAATGCTTATGTACTTGACTTACCTTGCGATGGCTCTTATAATGTACATGCAACGTTTAACGTTTGTGATTTGGCTCCCTTTGAAGGACAAGCAGATTTTGAGAATCCGCGGATGGATTCTTTCGAAGAGGGAGAGTATGATGAGGACATCGCCCCAAAAGACCCTCAGGTTTCAGATGAACCACAACCTCAAGCGCGCGCGACCCCTGATCCACTCCAAGGCCTTGGCGGACCCATGACCAGGTCCCGATTGAAACGAGTCCAAGCGAACCTTAACACTTTCATGAGGCTCATGGCACAGGACGACCAAGAGGAATCTCGAGCGAAGTCCTTACAGCTTCGTCAGCTCGGCCTCGCGTTGGATGAAGAAAACGTGAAGCCCTTTGGAGTCTTGAGCATAAGTATCCTTGAAGAAGGGAGCAGCCAAACCTTGGTGCGCGAACGCTTGAACCCTAAGTAGACCTCAAGTAAAAACCTACTCGCAGAGGCTCCTGGCGAAGGCATTCCGCGAAGGCACTTGGTGAATACATCCCGCGAAGCCTCCATACTTAACCAGATAGCGGACCAAGTCCGACAGCAGGGCGTCCTTTCTCTGCAGCTACTCGGGAATGTAGGCATCCCTTTTCAAGGAAAAGACACCCGGACACTTTTTAGGCTAGCTTTTCCTTTTCACCTTTTTGGAAACTTTTACTCTGCACGCATGTCAAAAGCACTGTTAGCTTTATGACCGCACGTACGGCTGTACTAAGCCAACTTACTTCTCACTGCCCTCCACTATATAAGTTAGAAACAACACCATTGTAACCTAGAACATATGTAAAGCTTAAGAAGGAAAATTCCTTAAGCCCGGTTCTCACCCCCTTGCTATATTCCGCCATCCCCCTTGATTGATTGTTTATCATCAAGTTTAATATCTAGTATTGCTTAATCTCATAGTTAAGAGGTGCTAGATCTTCCATACTCCCCAGGCTTCTCGCAGATATTGCCCAACCTTGTAGTTGGGAGGTGTCTGTGGCCGAATCTATCCTTCTTTGTTCATCGACTCCTTCGAGCTAGATCTGCGCTTCCGTATGATCTCGTTGCTTCGCGTAAAGTGTACCCGTGATCGTATCATGCATGGTATGCCATGCTGGACTAGGGCAGAGGCTCCAATTTGTGGATGACCCCCCCTCTTTTGTGTACAAAGGACACCTACACTTATGCATAATTTTGATAGTAGTAAATGAAGTAAAATTTCATTTTACTTTCATTGTTTTGTAGCCTCGCTTTTATCTTGCGATAGCAGCGTAGGGTACGCTAGCTAGGTTATCAACCGTAGGCTAAGTCCCGTTTCTGGCGAGGGGTCTGCTGGGGTTTGCAACAGCGAAGCCACAGAAGAGAACTTGTCGAGAAGCTGGAGTTTCAGCTTGAGTTCGTAGTGGCGATGCACTTGAGATCCGCAATGGCGGAGCCACAAATATCTTTCCAGACAATCTATGGGTTCACTTGTTGAGACAAGTTGAGGCAGAGACCACTTGTTGAGACAAGTTGAGGACCTGTTTAGGGTTCGCAGAGGCGATGCCTTTGAAGACCATGGGTGAGATTTTTCCATGTGGAAGGTCTGCTGGGGCTCGCGAAGGCAACTCACACAGAGACCTTCCTGGCGATTTTTCAGGGAGTAAGCCCTTGGGTTGTGTACAGTGTACCAAGTAGAAGATACCTGCAGAGTTCTTATCAATTATGTGATAAGAGTGAAGTAAAGCTAAGTTTACCTTGAGCCTGGAGTCGTGCGATGGCGAAGGTAGTGGAGTACTTGTTGAGACAAGTGAAGAGCCAGTTGGAGTTCTGGGGAATGAGACCCGTAGCTGTGTTGAGGAGCTCGTGCGGAAGGTCCGGTGAAGCGCGCGAGGGCGACTTACACAGGGACCTCCCTGAAGGAGCCAAAAGGGGGTTACCCTTCCGCATCACAAGATGATTACCCTTAGAGCAGGGCGAGTTGAAGGTCAGTTGGGGATGAGACCCGCAACTACCTATGTGCAGGAATCCGCGCTGAAGGTCCGGTGATGCGTGCGAGGGCGACTTACATAGGGACCTCCCTGAAAGAGCCAAAAGGGGATTACCCTTCCGTGTCGCAAGAGGATTACCCTTGGAGCGGGGCGAGTTGAAGGTCAGTTGGGGATGAGACCCGCAACTACCAGTGTGGAGGAGTCCGTGCGGAAGGTCTGGTGATGCGCGCGAGGGTCGACTTACACAGGGACCTCCCTGAAGGAGCCAAAAGGGGATTACCCTTCCGCATCGCAAGAGGATTACCCTTGGAGCGGGGCGAGTTAAAGGTCAATTAAGGATGAGACCCGCAACTACCATTGGCGCGACCGCAGGAAGCTTCCCCTTGTGTGGGTGCGCGAGTAGGACCTGACATGGTCGGATGCAGTGATTTGGACAAGTGGCCAGTCTGACCAGTTGGGTGCAGATGGCGATTTGAGAGGGGAATTGTGTTGCCGTGTAATGCTGTAAGAGGAGGAAATACACTTGTATTTTATTGAATTGAAAAAATAAGACTGAGGACTTACACATAATATGGGCGTAAGTCATCCGCATGAAAGTTGCGGGGAAGAAGACGACCATCATGGTCTTGCAGTTCATAGACTCACAGGCGGACTTGTTTATGAACAATATAAGGTCCGTCCCAGTTGGGTCGCAAGACACCCTGTTTGGGGTCGCGAGCAGTAAGGGCAGACTTGAGCAAGGCAAGGCCCCCTTGTTGTAGCGCCTTGGGTCTCACCCTGGCATTATGATGAAGACTGAGCCTTTGTTTGAGGGCAAACATGCAAAGGCAAGCGCCTTCCCGTAATTCTTCGAGTAAGTCGAGTTTGGCGCGAAGCCCTTGAGAGTTGGCTTCGTCGTTGAAGTTGATCATGCGGATTGTTGGGAGTTCTGCCTCAATAGGCAGAAGCGCGTTTGCGCCATACACCAGGGAGAAAGGCGTCTCGCCTGTTGGGGTGCGCGTTGTGGTGCGGTAGTCCCACAAGACACTTGGGAGTTCATCTACCCAGCGGCCTTTGGCCCCCTCAAGGCGCTTCTTGAGGCCTTCCTTGAGGGTGCGGTTAGTGACCTCAACTTGGCCATTAGACTGGGGGTGCGCCACCGGGGCGAAATGCATGCGGACATTGTTGTCCTGGGCCCATTGTTGAACGCTGTGGTTGGCAAACTGAGTGCCATTATCTGTAATAATAGCGCGGGGGCTGCCATTCCGGCAGACAAGATTCTTCCAGAGAAACTTGATGATCTTGGCAGAGGTGATGGACACCAGGGGTTCTACTTCGACCCATTTAGAAAAATAATCAACTGCAACCACACAGAAGCGGTACTGACCTGGAGCGGTCGACATTGAACCAATGAGATCAAGGCCCCACAGGGTGAAGGGCACTGGGTTTGTCAGTGCTGGAGATTCCGTAGATGGCAGTCGCTGGATGCGAGAGTTGATCTGGCACTGGTGGCATGTTTTGACCAGTGCGGCGGCGTCCCTTTTCAGGGTGGGCCAGTAGTACCCTTGGCGAAGGGCTTTGTGGGCAAGTGCTTCCGCAGCTATGTGTGCGCCACAGTTGCCTTGGTGGAGAGTGTCCCTCAAGGGTGCTGAGGCATCGTTGGAGGGGTGCTGAGAATCCGCGATGCCACAATTGTTCATCAATGAGAACAAAGCGGATGGCCCGCTTGCGAGCTTTGGGGTCCGCGGTGCTGGCCTTTAGCAAAGCGACAATGGGGTCTCTCCAGTCTGCAACCGGATCTTGCGTTTCCAGTGAGGCAATATCGATAGCTTCCGCAATGGAAGGGTTGGCGAGGGTAGCCAAGGTGGAGGGAGTCTTTCTGTTACGGTCACCCCGAGCGGGTTGCGACCGGGTGACCGGGCTCCGGTTTTGGCCTGCGGGTCACGTTTTTCGGCGTTCAGGCGGCTCCCGAGCCCTATCCGAGTATCATTTTGGCGAACCCTTCCGTATTTGAGGTCGTGTGGGTCCCCCGGACGTTTCCGCCGAAAATATTTTTCTGGCGCCGGGGGGTTGTCGGGGTCGCCTCGGGACGTACAGTGGGCTCGGTAGCACTCTCGAGATCTCAGTTTGGGAAGCCATTTGCAGTTTTGGAGTCGTGGAAACGTCCCGGGGGTGGTTGTGGAGTTTAATATTTGGGGCGGGACGTTCGGTTCTGGGCGACTCCCGGGGCTCGGGACGGGACTCCCGGGGCTCGGGATGGAAATTTTCTGACGGCTTTGGGGTAAGTTGTGTTATAATTTAAGATGGAATTTATGGGTATTTTTATAGAATTTTGGAGTGACGGAATTTGGTTCGAGTTGACACGCTCACGCGTCGGGTTTTGGTTCGGGTTCAATGAGCTCGGTAGGACACTCCGGAATGGTAAATGAACTTTTGAAATATGTTCTGTGAATGTTATAATATTCTGAGGATTGTGTCCAAGTTTCGTTAATTTTGGAATCCGGTAATTATTTTTGGGCAAAAAGAATTGAAATTTTCGGAAAAGTTGGGAGGTTAATGGAATTTTGGTTGCAAAATTAATAAAATGGGTATGGGCAGCAATTTGTTTTTTCGGCAGCACTTGGGAAATGAAATAGGACACTTGTCCTATTTTCATTTAAGATGTAAGGGTATGGGTTAAAAGTGAAGATATATATTTGGCTAATTATTTCATAAAAGGGAGACTTATTTCATTTCACTTCTTTTCTTCTTCATCTCCTTCTTCTTGCTGCTGCTGCTGCTGCCGACTCCATTAGTGAGCTCCACCCAAGCTTGAAGTTCTTCTTCTTGGTAGAAATCAAAGAGGAATTGGGTGCTTCAAGTGGTAAGCATCCTTCCTTCTTCTCTTTTCTTGTTGGAATTGAAGATTAGTGAAGAAATATGGATTTTTGGAGAATGATGGGTTTGTTCTTAGCTATAAGTGATATGATCACGGGGGGGTAAGTGATCACGCGCTCGGATCTAGCTTGAAGGAAGCAGTTTCCAGCAGGAATGGAAACGAAACAGGGGAAGAACTCAAAGGAAACAAAGTCGGCCAAGGGAACCTCCGCACTACGAGGTGAGGCAATGCCCTTGAAAATGCCTGGGAAAGGAAAATGGAACCTAGAACCTTCTGATTACTAGATCAGACAATGCTAGGTATTATATTGGATCCTCTCGCATGGATCACTAAAGGATTGATGGAGCAAGATTTGAGACCCCAAGAAGAACAAACCGTGTTCTTACAATATATGAATTCTCTCAATATATGGGTTCTACCTAATACTTAGGTTCCGACTTCCTTTTATAGAAGGGAAAAGAAAGAAGGAAATAATAAAGAATGTCTTGACAAGGGAACAGCTTCCTGGATCTATGGTAGGCGAAATGAGAGGTGGCAGCTGATGTGACATTGTAGGCTACCTGCTTTTGCGGCTCCCAATTCCCAAGGAATTGCATTTGGCGGGAAAAGGGGAAGAAGAGGGCCTCTGCACAAGTTGAAGGGTTCGCCTGACTTGTGTATGGAAGCCTCTTCTGCTTGGCGAACACCTGGGCTTCGCTTGTTTCTGGGAATGAGGCACAAGGTCTTCGCCAGCGACCATGGGGGGGTCGCAAAGAGCCATTGCTTCGTAAATGGCCTTGAGTTCGCCCAAAAGGACCATGGGTTCGCCAGGGTCAATGGGCTCGCCAATAGCCACGGGTTCGCCATTGAGGCTTGGCCTCGCCAAAGGCCAAGGGTTCGCCAATGGGGCATGGGTTGGCCAAGATCCTTGCGATCGCGGCTCGGCCTCGGGGCTTCGCCGGTGCCTAGAATGCCACTTCTTCTTCATCCGTGTCTTCGCCAAGGGCCTTCTAGACCCTCTGGATGAATGGTCGCGCCTTGTCACAAAAATGGGGCTGATGTCCACATCATACCCTCCCTCTTCAGAAGAATCCGTCCTCGGATTCATAAGGAAATTGTCCCTACAAATCTTAAGACACCACAACAAACTTGAAGAAGCATCAAGGGTTAGTGAACTAAAATCAAGTGGATGTGCCCATATCAAAAATGGGATTGTAAAGATCCTAATATGTATTATGTGCAGCGACAAAAGTCTAAATGAATTTATGATATACTTCCAATCATTTAGACAAAGGGGCATAATGTGGAGATGCCCTCGACTTACTATATACATGGCTAGGTGATGGGCATTCTTATACTCAAACATATGGTACCTAGCTCATGGGTAGCAAACAAGGAAGCACCAAGTTGGGGCAAGATGAACAATCCGTTCTTTCTTGCTCCCGTGCCTTGAAAGCACATAAGGGCCTTATGTCCAAAGTCTTCCTTATGGCCGAAAATAAATTTAACAAAATAGCATGCAATTTCAACATGATTTTCAAAACTAGGATTCATGGCATGCTCATTTCCAAACAAATTATTTTTACATGTGCCGGGGTCATGTATGAACCTTACCCTAGCAAGTTTCCCTATCATTCGCAACATGCATAACCCATCCATTTGCACCGCATAGACTCGGGTGGGTTCATCCATTTTAGCGCAGCGCATGACCATGGTTCCATCAATATTCACATCAAAAATGTATGAGTGCTTCCTAGCTAAAGTAGGCATGCACACGACAGTTTTAGCACGAATCATTTCATGGTCACAAAATTGCAAAGTTTCATCACTAAGATGAAATGATATGTTACCTCTCCCCAAGTTAGGGAGGCGGACTCTGCTCAAACCGGGACTTCTTCTTCCTCTTGCAAACAACCCAAAGTTTCTTTATTATCGATTCCTGGCATATTCAAAGAAGAACTACAATCATTAGAAGATTCAAGCGTTAGTACTTCATTGATTTCGGTTGAAAGTTTGGGTGCTTCACTCTCTGGGTTTTGAAGAGCCTTTTTCTTTCTTTTCTCTTTCTCTCTTTTCCTCTCACTCTCACACCATTCCTTCATAAGATCTCCCACTTGTGAGACTTCCTTTCTTATCTCCTTTAAATCTTTTTCCATCTCCTCGAAATCTGCTCTAATTTCTTGAGTGAGATTTCTCAAAGGGATTGGTTCACAAGGAGGGTTCGGAGTGCGCTTTTGGAGAAGGGGGTGAGCAGGCTCTTGAAGGTGTGGTAGTCCCTTCGGGTGTGATAGTGGGGTCGGATGTGGGACACCGAAATGAGCTATGAGTGGTGGGGGGTCGCGATCTGTGGGTAGGGGCTGGGGCCAAGTGGGCGATGGGGTTTGGGTGCCATACCGCCGCCTCATCACGCTTTTCAAGCGGTCCCAAGAGGGTATGAACTCTAACCTCGATCACTTCTCTTTGTGGCGTATTCACACCACCAATACCAGCTTCGCCTCTTAGCGGCTCGAGCGCTATGTCAAGCTTTTCAAGTTCGTGAACACCTCTTTTAGCAAAGAATGCCTCAAGATGGTGTTCCCATGATTCAAACCCGAAAAGGTCATCATCCCTCGAAACTTAAGGGTTCGCGCCATTGTATACCTACACACTTAGACAATAATGTCGGTACCACTCATTTCCTCACGTGTATGGTTGGCCTCTCGTTTGTGTTTAGGGACACACTCGGTACCACTTCTCTCTCGTGTTTAGAACACAACGGTTCTTTCAAGCCTCAAAACTTACCACCAATCTCGATTAAGATCAAATGCGAACATGCAAAGAATATCCAATGAAATCTTAGCAATATCCGAAACAAGTAAAGCACAAAGTTCTAGTTACTTGAAACTAGCTTTGAGAGTTTAGGGTGAGATGGGGGTTGAAAGAAGTAAGGTATGTATGAGAGAAGGCTCTTTTATCCACACAAACACTTTTGTTCAAGTTCCTCAAATATTTTCGGATCAAATCACTGTTCGGATGTGTTTTGATATGAACACTCAAGAACACTCAAGAACACTCAAACTTTTTCTTTCTTCAAATGTTCTTTTTGTGCACAACCACAACAACTTTTCTTCTCTTTTCAACTTCCAATCCAAAAATGTTTCTTTCGTACTCAACTTCAATAAACAACATCCAAATATGAGCTTTGCTCGAATCACATGAACCACGCACAAATATTTTCGGTTTCTCTTCAACAACAAAACGTTTTCTTCAAGTGTAAGAAAGAATGCAATGGTTTTACTTGAAGAAAACAAACAACTGATACGGTATGATACTTCCGACAAGCGCTTTGGCTCTGATACCAACTGATATGATCACGGGGGGGGGGGGTAAGTGATCACGCGCTCGGATCTAGCTTGAAGGAAGCAGATTCCAGCAGGAAAGGACACGAAACAGGGGAAGAACTCAAAGGAAACAAAGACGGCCAAGGGAACCTCCGCACTACGAGGTGAGGCAATGCCCTTGAAAATGCAGGAAAGGAAAATGGAACCTAGAACCTTCGATTACTAGATCGAGACAATGCTAGGTATTATATTGGATCCTCTCGCATGGATCACTAAAGGATTGATGGAGCAAGATTTGAGACCCCAAGAAGAACAAACCGTGTTCTTACAATATATGAATTCTCTCAATATATGGGTTCTACCTAATACTTAGGTTACAGCTTCCTTTTATAGAAGGGAAAAGAAAGAAGAAAATAATAAAGAATGTCTTGACAAGGGAACAACTTCCTGTATCTATGGTAGGCGAAATGAGAGGTGGCAGCTGATGTGACATTGTAGGCTACACCTTTGCGGCTCCCAATTCCCCAGGAATTGCATTTGGCGGGAAAAGGGGAAGAAGAGGGCCTCTGCACAAGTTGAAGGGTTCGCCTGACATGTGTATGGAAGCCTCTTCTGCTTGGCGAACACCTGGGCTTCGCTTGTTTCTGGGAATGAGGCACAAGGTCTTCGCCAACGACCATGGGGGGGTCGCAAAGAGCCATTGCTTCGCAAATGGCCTTGAGTTCGCCCAAAAGGACCATGGGTTCGCCAGGGTCAATGGGCTCGCCAATAGCCAGGGTCAATGGTCGCGCCTTGTCACAAAAATGGGGCTGATGTCCACATTAATAAGCTAGGATGATTTTCTTCCTCCCATCTTTTAGTATGTTGTTCTTGGGTTGTAGGAGAGTGTTAATCAAGTGTTGGATTTTGGAAAACACATCTTGGATGGAAAACCTATGTTGGCCGAATTTCTTGGATAATTTCCAAAATGATGTGTGTTTGTTATCTTGGTTCATGCTTCAAGTATGTTAATCCTAGCATGATTCTA
Organism: Stellera chamaejasme; assembly: GCA_024586325.1. Classification (NCBI taxonomy): domain Eukaryota; kingdom Viridiplantae; phylum Streptophyta; class Magnoliopsida; order Malvales; family Thymelaeaceae; genus Stellera; species Stellera chamaejasme. The sequence continues at coordinate 31,742,778 of CM044981.1, forward strand.
AGCTTGTGTATGGATTCAATTTGATGGAAAACAAGTTGAGGTAAAAACCCCCTTTTGGCCGAATTTATGGGTTGATTTTCAATATTGGATTTTGTTGTTTTGGATGCAATTGGATAGCATGCTTGGTTTAGAAGTGAAATTGGTGATTGGAATGGTTGTTTGGTAGCTTGTTTGGATTGAATTGGATGTTGGGTGAAATGTTGGTTAGTAACCGAAATGTTGGAATGAAACTTTATCTAGGTTGGAGTTTCATTTTGGTTAAATTGGATGTTAATATGGTGTTGGGGTTGAATTTAGAAGTGGATGGAAGTTTGAAACGTTGAATTCGGTTAAGAAATGGAAAAGTTACAATTAAGCGGGATTATCGGAAAATGGCGGGTAATGAAGGGGTTAAGGTTGGATTTGATCAGTTACGCTTGTTGTATTATGTTTGTCAATGTATAATCTTGCATTGCCTAAGTTGGTTCTGAATTCAAGTTTACGTGGAAATCTGGAATTTTACGGAAATTCTGCGGATTTTCGATTTTGGGGTCGGGGTGTAGTTTGGTAGTGTGGTCGATAAGGATGCTAATTCAACTTGGTTTGACAGATTCGAGGTTCGGAGGTTAGGAAAAGAGAAGTTTCTAAGTTTCGGGTCACGGTGTGGAGGTTGTCCAGAATCGGTCTAATACTCTGGACTTGAGAGGTAAGGGTTTGGTTCTGTTATTTTGGTAAGATAAGTATATGTTTTGGTTTCATTTTCTGTTATGTTAGTGTTTCGAAATTTTATGCCTTTGGGCATATTCTGTAGTTTGTAAGAGTATGCCTTATAGCATACTCTGTCTGTTAACCTTACGACAGTTGTGGGTTCGCTACCCCAGCTGGTGCACCATGCTTCTGTATTAGCTTCGGCTTCCGACTCCCTTAGTGGAGGCTGTCGTTCCGATTCGTTATAAGGGTTATGGCGATTTAGAATCGCACGTCCTTCGGGATTCCGATCTATTTTCTGTACGTGCATGATATTCTGTATTATGTTGCATATATTGCTATCTTTCTGTTTTGCAGGGTTACATATACTTACCTTACCCCATATCCCTTACGGGTCCTTTTAGGACTCACCCTTCTTTGGGTTTTGTTTTTGGGTTTCAGGTAGACCTGATAAGCGGCCTGCGGAGTAGGTTTCCGTAGGGTTTCTACCTTGGTTGGGTTTTGCAGCAGCTACACCTTGCGGTCTGGGATTTGTCTTTTGGATCTGAATCCCGCGCGAGGTATTTTGAGACTTAGATCTAGGGCTGGCTCTGTAGTTGCATATGCACACTTTCTGTATTGCTCTGATGATTGTATGTCTGTATATATTTATATATTTTGTTCTGTACATGTTCTGAGCGCTTGGCGCTTGCTAGACACTTTAGGTTCTGTGAACTCTGTATGTATTTATGTTTTGGTGCGTAAGCACTCGTCCACGGAGGGCGGGGCTTACTCGATTGTTAATGCATGAATTGTATGTTTGGATTTTATTTTTGGTTGTATGTGCGAAATTTTTGTTAGGTTGCTTCCACAATCCTTTCGCTCCTTGGGTCCGCTACGCGCGGCGGGTCTCGATGGACCTGCCATTCCTATTCATTCCGGCTTCCGCTTCCGGCGTCCCGGCGCCGCCGCCTCCGCAACCGGGATCGGGTGGCGTGCGGTGACAAGTTGGTATCGAGCGAGTAAGTGACCATATTGGTCGTCAGTGGTGACTTGAAGTGACAACTATTGTTCTACATTTTATTTTAGAATGGTTTGGTACGGAGATTGGCCACCTCCTTACTCGAACCACTTCAAAATAAAATTGTGGAGCAAAGTTTGGTCCTTCAAGTTATCCTGGTAGTTACGGAGTGTGGAATCCAGAATTTCTGAATTTTGGTAAAAGTGTTACAAGTAAAGGATTGTGGAAAAGCTTCAGGTACGTAAAATTGTGTGTTAGGAAAAGATTTGGTGAAATAAGCATGAATTGCTTCTGTGATTCTGTGAAATGCATGATTTTATCATTTTGCGAAATAACTTCTGAGTCAAGTACTGCATTGCACTACAGAGCCTTAGAAAGCTGCTGCTAGTTTCTGTAGGGATTAGAGGTAACTGATTGGTCTGGACTCTGTTTTGTCTGGAATGTTTCATGAATGGTTAACACGCGCCGCCAGCGTGTTTTGCGACCGGTGGGGGGGGGGCCGTAATCCCACGCCTCCGAGAGGTAGAGAGCAGAGGCGAGGGATTCTGGGGCGAGCAGATGCATACCCCACCACCGGTTGTACAGCAGGTCGTGGGTCTACCACCGCTTTGGTTCATGTCTTTGGAGCAGTCCAACAGATTCTTGAGGACACTAGTACCGAACAGGTTCCGCACGATCCACAGTGCGAGAGGATTCATCGTGTCACCATCTGTGCATTCTGATGGGAGGGTGAGTATCCACACCAGGACTACCACCCGCACTCATGTACGGGCCCGATATGAGAGTGAGTCTGAGGAGGACGCGGAGCGCAGGAATCGCGATCACGGAGGATACGACGAGCGTAGCTCCGCAGCTCGCTTGATCGTTCGACCAGAGACTTATCAGCCCCTCGACGGCGACGGAGGGTTATTGAGCTGGATTCGATACCACCCGTCGGACCCACCGACGACGGGAGGTTCGGGGCATCACTCTGATTCTGATGATGTCCCGTTGTTGGAGAGGTTCCAGCGGTTGAACCCTAGGAAGTTTGATGGCAAGGGAGGTCCCGAGGCAGCGGAGACCTGGTTTATGGAGATTGACAAGCTCCTTGGGAGGTTACACCTACCTTCTACAGTGATGGTATCCCTTGCCACGTTCAATCTGCAGGAGGGAGCGGATCATTGGTGGAGGAGCCTTCAGGGTAACCTGAGGGCGAATGCGGGACTAGCACCCGATCAGGAGGTGGATGTTACCTGGGAGTAGTTTACACAACTGTTCCATCGGAGATTCATCGGGGCTGCAGCTAGAGATCTGCGACAGGCACAGTTTGATGAGCTTCAGCAGGGAGACAGGACTGTCGCAGTATGATGAGAGGGAGTTTGTGAGCTTATCCACTATGTACCGCAGTACCACGGTATGGAGGAGGAGAAGGCAAAGAGGTTTATTCGCCGATCGCGCCCGAGTACAGATGGGCTCGAGGCCGTTGGACATTACTACTTACGGGAGGCAGGTTCACAAGGCTCAACTCCTCGAGCAGGAGGACGTTGAGAGTCGCCTCACCTCGCAGAGGTCGGGGGACTTCGAGGGGTTCCACACGCGAGGACCCCGGCAGAGTTACAGGACGGCAATGCACTGGCGATCTAGCGGAGGCGGGGAGCACCACCTCACGACCTTGTCCGACTTGTGGTGGGTATCACCCGGTCGACCTTGTTACCGGCACGAGGGCCGGTGTTTGCGATGCGGGTCGGATACTCACTGGTAATGGACTGCCCCAGACGGTGGGGCGGGGCTCGTAGTCTTCAGCGTCCGCGATCTCGGCACCGCCCAACGCGCCGCGAGGGCGTGGGTTTCAGCGGGTGGCCCGAGACCTCGCAGCGCAGCTTCAGCCACCCTCCACCGCAGCAGCCTAGGGCGGGACGAGTTTTCGAGATAGAGCAGGAGGTCCTAGTCGGCGAGGAGGCCCTAGTCATCGTGGAGGATCCGGTCGGCGGCGGGGCCCCGGCCAGCGGGGAGGCTCGACTCACAGAGGAGTTTTGCAAGGTACTTGTATTTCGAATGATACATCTGTTCATGCGTTATTTGATACAGGTGCATCCATTTCTATTGTAGCACAGAAATGTGTTACATCTCTGCACCTGTCTGTTAGTACTTTGCCGCAGATGTATTTAGTAAAAACTGCTGGGAGTCAGTTTCTGTTTTCCAATGGGATGGTTCGGGGTTGTACGATATCCGTAGGCGGGCATCAGATAGTATCAGACTTGTTGGTTCTGGACACGCTGAACTATGATGTTATTCTTGGGATGGATTGGCTATCCAAGAATTCTGTGCACATTGATTGTGCAGCCCGTACCATTATGGTTTCTGGAGAGGTACTACCTCTCACGACTCGGCTCGGTTTGACTATCGCACAACATAGTACGAGTTGCATTCTGGACCAGTGTCGATAGTTGGTGTAGGGAATGTTGTGATCTGAATGAGGCCGATACTAGGTTGAAGCTAGCTAGTATACCGGTGGTTCGAGATTTTCCACAGTATTTCCGGAGGAGTTGCCCGGATTACCACCAGAGCGGGAAATTGTGTTTGAGATCTACCTGCAGTCGGGCACTACTCCGATATCTATTCCTCCTTATCGGATGCCCATTTCTGAGATGCAGGAGTTAAAGAAGCAGTTGGAGGAATTACAGCAGAAGGGCTTCATCCGACCGAGCACTTCGCCGTGGGGTGCTCCGGTTCTGTTTGTAAAGAAGAAAGATGGGACACTCCGACTTTGTATAGACTACAGACGGTTGAATGCCCTTACTGTGAAGAATAAGTATCCGTTGCCGAGGATTGATGATCTTTTTGATCAACTTCGGGATTCGAGAGTTTTCTCGAAGATTGATCTACGATCTGGATACTTTCAGCTTAGGGTAAAGGAGGAGGATATACCTAAGACTGCTTTTCGCACCCGATATGGACACTGAGTTTACGGTCATGCCATTCGGGCTGACCAATGCTCCGGCAGCATTCATGGATCTGATGCATCGGGTGTTCCGGCCGTACTTGGACTCATTTGTGGTGGTTTTTATTGATGATATTCGATATATTCTCGGGATGCGGACTCGCATCGGGAGCATCGAGGGTAGTTACAGACACTTTGGGAACATCAGCTTTATGCTAAGTTCTCAAAGTGTGAGTTCTGAATCCGGAGGTCACCTTTCCGGGACACGTTATTTCGAGCATGGTCTGCTGTGGACCCGAGAGAAGGTGAGGGCGATTCAGATCTGAAACAACCTACCACGGATGCGGGAGATCGGGAGCTTCACGGGATTGGCGAGGATATTATCGGAGGTTCGTGCAGGGTTTTCTATTCTGGCATCTCCGCTCACGCAGTTGACCAAGAAGGGTCAGCCGTTTATCTGGTCTGATAAGTGTGAGCAGAATTTTCAGGAGTTGAAGCGGCAGTTGACTAACGCTCCGATTCTGACTCTTCCAGATCCGAACTTACCGTATGTGATTTATACGGATGCTTCCACATCCGGTTTGGGGTGTGTGCTGATGCAGGATCGTAATGTGATAGCTTATGGGTCGAGGCAGCTACGACCGCATGAGCTGAACTATCCGACACACGATCTGGAGTTGGCTGCAGTGATCTATCTTATGAAACAATGGAGGCATTATCTGCTTGGTAACAAATTTCAGATTCATACCGACCATAAGAGTCTGAAATATCTGTTTACGCAGAAGGAGCTTAACATGAGGCAGCGCAGATGGCTCGAATACATTAAGGACTACGATTGTAGTATCGAGTACATCTCTGGCAAGGGCAACACGGTTGCCGATGCACTGAGCAGGAAGTATACCGGGTTGGTCAAGGGAGGACATGTTGGTGACCGATCCGAGGAGAGTGATTTGTCATGCCTTTGGCACAGGTGGCAGCTCTGGGAGCGTGCTCAGGTGTACACACTTTCCATACATTCTGAGTGGCTTGACAGGGTGCGCGAGGCGCAAGGTAGAGATCCAGGGTTGAAGAAGTTGTCTGGGGAAGACAAGGGGTCTTTGTTACCAACGTTTCAGTATAGGCAGGGATTTCTATACTTGAGACCGCCTTTATGTACCGGAGGATCAGGAGCTCTGGAATGAGATTTTAGAGGAGGCGCACTCGAGCAGATTGAGTATTCATCCCGGAAGTGAGAAGATGTATCAGGATCTGCGTACTCACTTCTGGTGGCCTGGTATGAGGAGACACATTGCCACACATGTGTCTAGGTGTGCCGTTTGTCAGCAGGTGAAGATTGAGCACCAGAAACCGGCAGGGACACTGCAGACTTTGCCCATTCCAGTGCGGAAGTGGGGCAACGTTACTATGGATTTTCTGACTGCACTGCCCCTGACACGGTCTCGCCATGATGCTATCTAGGTTATTGTGGATCGGCTGACAAAGTGCGCACACTTTCTGCCTATTCGGTCACGGACCCTCTGGAGAAGCTTGCCCGGCTTTACATCGGGGGAGATTATGCGATTACATGGAGTACCAGACTCCATTATATCGACCGTGATCCGCGTTTTACGGCACGCAGTTACGGAGGGCTTTTCATGAAGCGCTGGGCACGCGACTCCATCGAGTACAGCTTATCACCCATGCAGACGGGCGGTCGGAGCGGGTGATTCGATATTGGAGGATATCTTTGCGAAGCTGTACTTTGGATTTTGGAGGAGATTGGGACCAGCGATTTGCCTTTGATTGAGTTCTCGTACAACAACGGCTTCAGACTACGATTGGTATGGCACCATATGAGGCGTTATGCGGGAGGAGGTGTATGACACCACACCGCTGGACCGATGCGTCGATAGGGTTGAGTTGGGACCCGAGCTTATTGAGGAGACTACGGCGAAGATCAGATTGATTCAGGCGCGGATCAAAGCCGCGAACGACCGCACCACTACTTATGCGAACCGTCGCCGTAGGGCTCTGGAGTTTGAGGTTGGGGATAGGGTTTGGCTCAAGGTAGCACCTGTCACCGCACGCCACCCGAACCCGGTTGCGGAGACGGGGGTGCCGGGACGTCGGATGCGGAAGCCGGAAAATACAAGATGGCAGGTCCACCGAGACCCGCCGCGCGTAGCGGACCCAGAAAAACGAAGCGATTGCGGAAGCGACTTGAACATTTTCATACATATAACTAAAATAAAATCAAAACATGCAATTCATGCATTAGCAACAGAGTAAGCCCCGCCCTCCGTGGACGAGTGCTTACGCACCAAAACATAGATGCATACAGAGTTCACAGAACCTAAAGTATCTAGCAAGCGCCAAGCGCTCAGAACATGCAACAGAACAGAATATATATATATATAAACACATACAATCATCATAACAATAAAACAGAGAGTATGCACATGCAGCTACAGAGCCGACCCTAGGCCTAAACGTCAAAATACCTCGCGCGGGATTCAGACCAAGTAGACAAAATCCCAGCCCGCAAGGTACTGCTGCTGCTCAACCCAACCAAGGCAGAAATCTCACGGAAACCAACTCCGCTGGTTGTTTACCAAGTCTACCTGAAACCCAGCAGAACCCAAAGAAGGGTGAGTCCTAAAAGGACCCGTAAGGGATTTGGGGTAAGATAAGCATATGTAACCTGCAAAAGCAGAAAGATAGCAATATACAGAATATATGCAACAGAATACAGAACATCGTGCATGTAATAAAAACAGATCAGAATACCGAAGGATGTGCGATACTAAATCGCCATAAACCCTTATAACCAATCAGAACGACAGCCTCCCTCTAAGGGAGTCAGAAGCCGAAGCTATTACGGAAGCATGGTGCACCAGCTGGGGTAGCGAACCCACAACTGTCGTAGGGTTAACAGACTGCTTCTTCTACTCCTGCATCTCAGAAATAGGCATCCGATAAGGAGGAATAGATATCGGAGCAGTACCCGACTGCAGGTGGATCTCAAACACAATTTCCCCCCTCTTGTGGTAATCCGGGCAACTCCTCCGGAAATACCTGCGGAAAATCTCGAACCACTGATAAACCATCAAACTTCACTATAGTACTAGCCTCATTCAGATCATAGCATTCCCCTACACCAACTATCGACAGCTGATCCAGAATCTGTAACTCCTTACTATACGATAGTCAAACCAGTCGAAGCCGTGAGAGGTAGTACCTCTCCAGAAACCATAATGGTACGAGTTGCACAATCAATGTGCACAGAATTCTTGAATAGCCAGTCCATCTCAAGTATAATATCATAGTTCGGCGTGTCTAAAACCAACAAATCCAATACCATCAGATGTCCGCCTACAGATATCGTACAACCCCGAACCATCTCATTGGAAAACAAACTGACTTCTGCGGTTTTTACTAAATGCGTTTGAGGCAAGGTACTATGACAGAGATACGAAATGTAACACATTTCGGTGTTACAATGGAAACAAATGCTCTGTATCAAATAACGCATGAACCGGTATCTCATTCGGAAATATAGTACCTTACAGAACTTCCTGCTGACTCAAGCCTCCCTGCTGGCTAGTGCCTGCATGCTAACTAGGTTCTCCCTGATGACTAGGGCCTCCCCTCAGAAAATGGAAAACTTGTCCTGCTCGAGCTGCTTTGTGGTGGAGGGTGGCTGAAGGCTGCTTTATTCTTCTGAGGTCTCGGGCCACTCTGCTGAAACCCACGCCCTCGCGGCGCGTTGGGCTGTGTCCGAGACTGTGGACGCTGAAGACTGCCAAAACCCTACTGCAAATCGGATAAGATCGTGCCGGTGGTGCTCCCACTCTGCCTCTACTAGACTACCCAGGCCTGTTCGGCCGTCCAGAAATCTGCCGGGGTCCCAGCTGTGTGGAGCCCCTCGTACTTCCCTGACCTCGCTACGAGGTGAGGTGACTCTCAACCTCCTCTTGCTCGAGGAGAACCGCCTCCCGATACAAAGTAATGTCTAAAGGTCTCAAAGCCCACCAGTATTCGGGGCGCAGTCGACGAATAAACCTCTTGGTCCTTTCCTCTTCCATACCTTGATACTACGGTACATAGTAAACCAGCCGATCAAACTCTCACTCAAACTTTCCGACAATCTTGTCTCCCTGATGAAGCTCATCGAACTGTGCCTAGCGCAGATCCCTGGCTACATCCCCGCTGCACTGCTAGTGGAAAATGTAGCCTCTCCCAGGAGTTTGTCAACTCCTGCAACCCAAATCTCTACTACCACTGGTCCTCCTCGGTCATTGAACCTCGGGGGGGATTCAAACTCTGAAACCTCTCCAGAAGTCTAACCTCGTCAGACTGGTGTCTCAGATCTCCCCGTCGTTGATAGGACCGACGAGAAGTCTAGGTGTCGTAGTGACCACGCTCCTCGGAGTCACTCACTTACCAATTCCAAAGCTGTAGCGAGCAGTGGCTAAAGTCTCGCTATCACCACCTGATCAAAATGCCCCTACTGTGGCATAATCAGATCTTCCCCTGCCTACTGCCGCCTCTGAACCAGCTAGGCTGGCGGTAATACCAATTCAGAGAGGGGTCCTTACGACCACTAAACCTCGGGGCGGTGAGTGTGGTTGTTCAGACCCTGGGTTACACTGAACCCGTATCCTATTCCACGGAGGTGTGGGATCCCAGTCCCACCCCTCCGGTATCAAAACACGTTGTCAACGCGTGTTAACCATATCTCAAAAATTTCAGACCAAACGAGTCCAGGACAAAAATCGGTCACTCCTAATCTCTACGAAGCTAGCAGCAGTTTTCTAAGGCTCTGTAGTGCAATGCAGTATTTGACACAGAAATTACTTCTCAGAATGATAAAATCATGCATTTCACAGAATCACAGAAGCAGTTCATGCTTATTTCACCAAATCTTTTTCCTAACACACAATTGTACGTACCCGGACCTTTTCCACAATCCCACGATCGTAATAATCTTACCAGAATCCAGAAATCCCGAGTGCCGAAATCTGCAACTATCAGGGTAACTTGAAGGATCAACTTTGTTCCACAATTTATTTTGAAGTGGTTCAAGTAAGGAGGTGGCCAATCTCCGTACCAAACCATTCTAAAATAAAATGTACAACAATAGTCGTCACTACAAGTCACCACTGACGACCAATATGGTCACTAACCTGGCTCTGATACCAACTTGTCACCGCACGCCACCCGAACCCGGTTGCGGAGACGGGGGCGCCGGGACGTCGGAAGCGGAAGCCGGAAAATACAAGATGGCAGGTCCACCGAGACCCGCCGCGCGTAGCGGACCCAGAAAAACGAAGCGATTGCGGAAGCGACTTGAACATTTTCATACATATAACTAAAATAAAATCAAAACATGCAATTCATGCATTAGCAACAGAGTAAGCCCCGCCCTCCGTGGACGAGTGCTTACGCACCAAAAAATAGATGCATACGAGTTCACGTAACCTAAAGTATCTAGCAAGCGCCAAGCGCTCAGAACATGCAATGCAAATGCAGAATATATATAAACACATACAATCATCATAACAATAAAGCAGAGAGTATGCACATGCGGCTACAGAGCCGACCCTAGGCCTAAACGTCAAAATACCTCGCGGGATTCAGACCAAGTAGACAAAATCCCAGCCCGCAAGGTGCTGCTGCTCAACCCAACCAAGGCAGAAATCTCACGGAAACCAACTCCGCTGGTTGTTTACCAAGTCTACAGAAACCCAAAAACAGAACCCAAAGAAGGGTGAGTCCTAAAAGGACCCGTAAGGGATTTGGGGTAAGATAAGCATATGTAACCTGCAAAATGAAAGATAGCAATATACGGAATATATGCAACGAATACGAGAACATCGTGCATGTAATAAAAACAGATCGAATACCGAAGGATGTGCGATACTAAATCGCCATAAACCCTTATAACCAATCGAGCAGCGGCCTCCCTCTAAGGGAGTCGAAGCCGAAGCTATTACGGAAGCATGGTGCACCAGTGGGTAGCGAACCCACAACCTGTCGTAGGGTTACTGACAAAGTATGCCATAAGGCATACACCTACAAACGTAGGGTTAATGCATGACGGGTATGCTACAAGGCATACACCTACGAATCACGAACGTACCTTAAAGCGAAATTTCCGAAATACCCGCAAAATGAAGTGCTACAATACATACACCTACAGACTACATGTAATATGCTCTAGGCATATAATACTTGAAATACTGCAGTAGAAAATGGCCCGAACATACACCTATCTTACCAAAAATAGCGTAACCAAACCCTTACCTCACAATTCCAGTATTTGACCGGTTCGGGCGATTTCCAAACCACGACCCGAAACCCGAAAACCTCTCTTTTTCTAACTTCCGGACCTCGAGAATCTGTCAATTCAAGCTAAATTAGCAACCTTACCAACCACACTACCAAACTACACCCCGACCCCAAAACCGAAAATCCGTGAAATTTCCATAAAATTCCAGATTTCCACAGAAACTTCAGAATTCAGAATCAACCTAGACAATGCAAGATTATACATTGACAAACACAATTCAACAAGCAGAACTGATCAAACCAACCTTAAACCCTTCATTACCCGCCATTTTCCGATAATCCCGCTTAATAGTAACCTTTCCATTTCTTATCCGAATTCAACGTTTCAAACTTCAAACCACTCCTAAATTCAACCCCAATACCATCTTAACATCCAATCCAACCAAAATCAAACCCCAACATGGAAAAAGAATTATCCAAAAATTCGGCTTCTTTGCCAATTTTTATCTAACTTCCAAACCAATCCATTCAAACTTCCAATTAATCATACTAATCACCAATTTCACTTCTAAACCAAGAATGCTTTCCAATTGCATCCAAAACAACAAAATCCACAATGATCATCAACCTACATAATCGGCCATTTGGGGGTTTTTGACTCAACTTGTTTTCCATCAAATTGAATCCATACATAAGCTTAGAATCATGCTAGGATTAACATACTTGAAGCATGAATCAAGGAGACAAACACACATCAACATAGAATTTCCAAGAAATTCGGCCAAAATGGGGCTTTTTCATCCAATGAGTTTCTCCAAAATCTAACACTTGATTATCACTCCCATACAACCCAAGAACATCATACTAAAAGATGGGAGGAAGAGAATTATCCTAACATGTAGCTAAGAACAAACTCATAATTATCAAAATCTCCTCTTTTCTTCACTAATTCTTGTTTCCAACAAGAAAAGAGAACCTAGGAAGGTACTTACCACATGAAGGACCCAATTCCTCTTTGATTTGAGCCAAGATGAAGAACTTCAAGCTTGAGGTTGAGCTTCATCAATGGTGGCGCAGATGCAGCAAGAGGGAGAAGAAGAAGAAGAAAAGAAAAGAAATGAAAGTGAATTTAATTCACTTAAGTAAATATAACTATATATATATATATATATCCTTCCTTTATCCCATCCATTCTCTTCTTAAATAGAATATAGACAAGTGTCCTCAACTTGTCCCCAAATCTGCCGAATTCAGCTGCACCCATGCTGAAATAATTTTCTTTTGTCACCAAATACAAATTAACTCCCAATTTTTCCGAAAGTTCCAATATTTTTAGCCCAAAAATATTTACCGAAATTCTAAATTAACGAAACTTGGACACAACCCTCAGAATATTATAACATTCACAGAACATTTTTCAGAAATTCATTTACCTTTCCGGAGTGTCCTACCGAGCTCGCTGAACCCGAACCAAAACCCGACGTGCGAGCGTGTCAACCTGAACCGAAATTCCGTCACTCAAAAATTCTATAAAAATACCCATAAATTTCATCTTAAATTATAACACAACTTACCCAAAAGCCGTCAGAAAATTTCCATCCCGAGCCCCGGGATTCCCGTCCCGAGCCCCGGGAGTCGCCCGGAACCGAACGTCCCGCCCCAAATATTAAACTCCACAAACACCTCCGGGACGTTCTCACGACTCCAAAACTGCAAACGGCTTCCCAAACTGAGGTCTCGAGAGCGCTACCGAGCCCGCTGTACGTCCCGAGGCGACCCCGACAACCCCCCGGCGCCAGAAAAATATTTTCGGCGGAAACGTCCGGGGGACCCACACGACCTCAAATACGGAAGGGTTCGCCAAAATGATACTCGGATAGGGCTCGGGAGCCTCCTGAACGCCGAAAAACGTGACCCGCAGGCCAAAACCGGAGCCCCGGGTCACCCGGTTGCAACCCGCTCGGGGTGACCGTAACACGAGGGACAGTCAGGTTTGGGAAGAAGGGCAAGTTGGCCCCACGGTATATCGGCCCATATGAGATTCTGGAACGGGTCGGTAAGGTGGCATACCGGTTGGCATTACCTCCTAGCCTGTCTGCTGTGCACAATGTCTTCCATGTTAGCATGCTGAAGAAGTGCATTCTGGATCCGACTCGCACGATTCCGAAGGAGGAGGTACACTGAACCCGATCTTTCTTATCAGGAGGTACCGGTAGCCTTTCTGGATAGAGATGTCAGGAGACTCCGTAGCAAGTTGATTCCCATGGTCAAGGTTCAGTGGTCACATCATACTGACCGGGAAGCGACTTGGGAGACAGAGAAGGACATTCAGGACCGATACCCCGAGCAGTATCAGCGTTTGATACAACTCTTGGAGGACCAAGAGTCCTAAGGGGGGGGAGATGTTACGGTCACCCCGAGCGGGTTGCGACCGGGTGACCCGGGGCTCCGGTTTTGGCCTGCGGGTCACGTTTTTCGGCGTTCAGGCGGCTCCCGAGCCCTATTCGAGTATCATTTTGGCGAACCCTTCCGTATTTGAGGTCGTGTGGGTCCCCCGGACGTTTCCGCCGAAAATATTTTTCTGGCGCCGGGGGGTTGTCGGGGTCGCCTCGGGACGTACAGCGGGCTCGGTAGCACTCTCGAGATCTCAGTTTGGGAAGCGGTTTGCGGTTTTGGAGTCGTGGAAACGTCCCGGTGGTGGTTGTGGAGTTTAATATTTGGGGCGGGACGTTCGGTTCCGGGCGACTCCCGGGGCTCGGGATGGAAATTTTCTGACGGCTTTGGGGTAAGTTGTGTTATAATTTAAGATGGAATTTATGGGTATTTTTATAGAATTTTGGAGTGACGGAATTTCGGTTCAGGTTGACACGCTCGCACGTCGTGTTTTGGTTCGGGTTCAGCGAGCTCGGTAGGACACTCCGGAATGGCAAATGAACTTTTGAAATATGTTCTGTGAATGTTATAATATTCTGAGGGTTGTGTCCAAGTTTCGTTAATTTTGGAATCCGGTAATTATTTTTGGGCAAAAAGAATTGGAACTTTCGGAAAAGTTGGGAGGTTAATGGAATTTTGGTTGCAAAATTAATAAAATGGGTATGGGCAGCAATTTGTTTTTTCGGCAGCACTTGGGAAATGAAATAGGACACTTGTCCTATTTTCATTTAAGATGTAAGGGTATGGGTTAAAAGTGAAGATATATATTTGGCTAATTATTTCATAAAAGGGAGACTTATTTCATTTCACTTATTTTCTTCTTCATCTCCTTCTTCTTGCTGCTGCTGCTGCTGCCGACTCCATTAGTGAGCTCCACCCAAGCTTGAAGTTCTTCTTCTTGGTAGAAATCAAAGAGGAATTGGGTGCTTCAAGTGGTAAGCATCCTTCCTTCTTCTCTTTTCTTGTTGGAATTGAAGATTAGTGAAGAAATATGGATTTTTGGAGAATGATGGGTTTGTTCTTAGCTATAAGCTAGGATGATTTTCTTCCTCCCATCTTTTAGTATGTTGTTCTTGGGTTGTAGGAGAGTGTTAATCAAGTGTTGGATTTTGGAAAACACATCTTGGATGGAAAACCTATGTTGGCCGAATTTCTTGGATAATTTCCAAAATGATGTGTGTTTGTTATCTTGGTTCATGCTTCAAGTATGTTAATCCTAGCATGATTCTAAGCTTGTGTATGGATTCAATTTGATGGAAAACAAGTTGAGGTAAAAACCCCCTTTTGGCCGAATTTATGGGTTGATTTTCAATATTGGATTTTGTTGTTTTGGATGCAATTGGATAGCATGCTTGGTTTAGAAGTGAAATTGGTGATTGGAATGGTTGTTTGGTAGCTTGTTTGGATTGAATTGGATGTTGGGTGAAATGTTGGTTAGTAACCGAAATGTTGGAATGAAACTTTATCTAGGTTGGAGTTTCATTTTGGTTAAATTGGATGTTAATATGGTGTTGGGGTTGAATTTAGAAGTGGATGGAAGTTTGAAACGTTGAATTCGATTAAGAAATGGAAAAGTTACAATTAAGCGGGATTATCGGAAAATGGCGGGTAATGAAGGGGTTAAGGTTGGATTTGATCAGTTCTGCTTGTTGTATTATGTTTGTCAATGTATAATCTTGCATTGCCTAAGTTGGTTCTGAATTCTGAAGTTTCTGTGGAAATCTGGAATTTTACGGAAATTCCGGATTTTCGGCTTTTGGGGTCGGGGTGTAGTTTGGTAGTGTGGTTGATAAGGATGCTAATTCAACTTGGTTTGACAGATTCTGAGGTTCGGAGGTTAGGAAAAGAGAAGTTTCTAAGTTTCGGGTCACGGTGTGGAGGTTGTCCAGAATCGGTCTAATACTCTGGACTTGAGAGGTAAGGGTTTGGTTCTGTTATTTTGGTAAGATAAGTATATGTTTTGGTTTCATTTTCTGTTCTGCTAGTATTTCGGAATTTTATGCCTTTGGGCATATTCTGTAGTTTGTAAGAGTATGCCTTATAGCATACTCTGTCTGTTAACCTTACGACAGTTGTGGGTTCGCTACCCCAGCTGGTGCACCATGCTTCTGTATTAGCTTCGGCTTCCGACTCCCTTAGTGGAGGCTGTCGTTCCGATTCGTTATAAGGGTTATGGAGATTTAGAATCGCACGTCCTTCGGGATTCCGATCTATTTTCTGTACGTGCATGATATTCTGTATTCTGTTGCATATATTGCTATCTTTCTGTTTTGCAGGGTTACATATACTTACCTTACCCCATATCCCTTACGGGTCCTTTTAGGACTCACCCTTCTTTGGGTTTTGTTTTTGGGTTTCTCGTAGGGTTTTTACCTTGGTTGGGTTTTGCAGCTACACCTTGCGGTCTGGGATTTGTCTTTGGATCTGAATCCCGCACGAGGTATTTTGAGACTTAGATCTAGTGCTGGCTCTTTAGTTGCATATGCACACTTTCTGTATTGCTCTGATGATTGTATGTCTGTATATATTTATATATTTTGTTCTGTACATGTTCTGAGCGCTTGGCGCTTGCTAGACACTTTAGGTTCTGTGAACTCTGTATGTATTTATGTTTTGGTGCGTAAGCACTCGTCCACGGAGGGCGGGGCTTACTCGATTGTTAATGCATGAATTGTATGTTTGGATTTTATTTTTGGTTGTATGTGCGAAATTTTTGTTAGGTTGCTTCCACAATCCTTTCGCTCCTTGGGTCCGCTACGCGCGGCGGGTCTCGATGGACCTGCCATTCCTATTCATTCCGGCTTCCGCTTCCGGCGTCCCGGCGCCCCCGCCTCCGCAACCGGGCTCGAGTGTCGTGCGGTGACACTTTCCCTTGGACAGCTTGTCTGCTGTAGTATTCTCAAGTCGAGGAACATGGATGAAGACGGCCTCTTCAAAGTTGGTCCGCAAGGCGTTTACCAACTTAAGGTACTTTACCAGGGTGGCGTCTTTGCATTCGGCACACCCTTGGACCTGGTGGATCACCAGTTGCGAGTCGCTATGGACATGGAGGCGGTGAAGGCCTGCCTTTATGGCAAGCTTGAGCCCCGTGATGAGGGCCTCATACTCTGCAACATTATTAGTTACTTGAAATTGGAAAGAGACGTGAAGGGAAGCTTCCATACCTAATGGAACTCGCAGATATACGCCCCCTGCGGGGGATCCAAGCTTGGATGAGCCATCCACAAACATGTCCCACTCTGGGGGAATGGGTTGTGGCGCGAGGCCCTGCTCAGGGGCTGGAATGGTGTCGACATCTGAGAACTCCGCAATGAAGTCGGCGAGGGCCTGGCCCTTAATTGCCTTTCTGGGCTCATAGTTGATGTTAAAGCCACCAAGCTCGATACACCATTTGGTGAGGTGCCCTGAGTGTTCGGGTCGCCTGAGGATCTCCTGGATTGGTAAGTCCATCCGGACTATAATTGTGTGCCCTTGAAAGTAGGGCTTGAGCTTCCTAGCTGCATATACCAGAGATAAGATAACCTTTTGGAGAGGAGGATACCTTGTTTCTGTATCCTGGAGAGTGTGGCTGGTGTAATAGACTGGCCATTGCTTGGCAGCCTCTTCCTTAATAACGACAGAGGCGACGCTCTTGTCTGAGGTGGCGAGATAAAGGACCAGGTCATCGCCTGGTCTTGGACACTTGAGTGCGGGGAGATCTTGCAAGTGTTGCTTGATTGAGTCATATGCATCCTGGCATTCCTCTGTCCATCTGCAAGCCTTCTTATTGCGGATTTGATCGAAGAAAGGTCTGCAGCGGTCGTTGAGTTTAGAGACGAATCGCCCCAAGGCAACCAGCTTTCCTGCCAGCTGTTGTACTTCCTTGAGCCCCCTAGGGGTGCGAAGATTGGTGATGGCTTCAATCTTTTTGGGATTCGCATGAATCCCTCCTTTGGAAATCTGGTAACCCAGAAACTTGCCTTCGCCAACGCCAAAGATGCATTTCTTTGGGTTCAACCGCATGTTATACTTGCGGAAGTTGGAGAATGTTTCCTCCAAGTCTGCGAGGTGGGTAGAGGTGGCCTTGCTTTTAACCACTATGTCATCCACATAGGCCTCGAGATTTCGGCCTATTTGATTGGCGAAGACCTGATTCACAAGCCTTTGGAAAGTAGCCCCCGCGTTCTTTAAGCCAAAAGGCATCCTGATGTAGTGGTAGACGACTTCGCATCAAGGAACGAGAAGACTGAATGGTGGACGGTTGAGTCCACTAGCTGATCAATAGAGGGTAGGGTATAGGGATCCCTTGGGCAGGCCCTATTGACCCCTTTGTAGTCTACGTAGAGTCGCCACTGACCACCTTCCTTATCCACGAGGACTACATTGGCGACCCACTCAGAGTAGTGAACTTCCTTGATTATATTTGCCTTAAGCAATTTCTGCACTTAAGTGCGTACAAAGTCCTTATGGTCGGGGGCCATGCCCCTTGTTTTTTGTCTAACCGGGCTAAAGCCGGGGAGTACACTCAACTTCTGAGAAATAATAGCAGGATCCACACCTGGTAAGTCCTCAGGACCCGATGCGAAGACATCACTGTTGGCATGGAGGAGGTGGATGAGTGCTTGTTGATCTTGCTCTTCAAGGTCTTTTCCCACCCGGAACTTCTTGCCAGGAGAAATTTCAATTTTGTCAAAGGCCCCAGAAAAATCAGGAGCGGCCTCGCCTGCGGGCCCAGTTTCCTCCATGGGTGCCTTTCTCTTAGGCTCTGATGGTTTGGGAGCTGAGGGGGTCCTACGAGGGCAGATAAGTAATTGCCTCTGGCCACGTTTTGATTGACAATAATGTAGGCATCCCCTGCCGCGGTGTGGAAAACCAAAGTCAGGGCCCGCACATCATAGCGGATGTGGAACTCAGTTTACGTGTGACGCCTAATGATGGCGTTGTACGGCGTGGGGAGATCAAGGACAATGAAGTCCACAAAGCTGGAGTGGCAGATTTGCTTCTTCTCTTTGGTAGCCCCCATCATCATGAAGGGGAGGGTGATTGTCCCTAAAGTTGGGAATTCATCCCGTCCCAGTCCAAAGGTCCCTTCACTGGCTGGATTTGCGATAGGGGCACCATGGCTTCAACCAGAGTGTGCTTGTAGATCACATTGGCATTCGCCCCAGCGTCCATATAGACTCTGTCAATGTCCCATTCCACGATGCGGGCGGTGATAACCAAAGTGTCCGCATGAGGTACTGCAACAGAGGTGTCATCACGGCGATGCAGTAAGTGAGTTGAGGAGTGATCTATCTGGTAGATCTGCCTCATGTGACGGTGTCTTGCCGCTGCGCCTTCGCACTGCGTGATTACGCTGATATGCCCCCTTGCTAGGAGAATTTGGACTAGATCTTCCCGCTCTGGGTTTTGCTGGGAGCAGCCCCGCCTGCGGTCCCCCTGCCGGCGATCTTCCTGATTATTTTCTCGCCTGCGACCCCCATCGTCATGGAGCAAGAACTCCCTAAGTTTGCCCTGAGCCAGCATTTCTCCAATCATGCGCTTGAGCTCAAAACAGTCCTCAGTGTCGTGACCCTTGTCACGATGATAGCGGCAGTACTTACTGCTCTGCCTAGTTACTTCTTGGGAGAGTGGGCGAGGCCGTTTGGGGACCTCTCTCTTTTGTTCTAGAGCATGGAGAATGTTGGTGCGAGATTCCCTTAATGGGGGGAGAGTAAAATATGTCCCCTCCCTGTTGGATGGCGTAGGGTACTGCCTCTGGGACCTGGAGTCCGTTCGCGAGGGCTGTCTCATGAACCGCGACGCCGTGCTCAAGAACTGTTCCATGTTGGTGGGGGGGTTGGTGTGCACATCCACAAAGAAGAGGGACTCCCAGCGAAGACACTGAATGGCCGCGAGCAGGCGGGCTTCCTCTCCCAAATTAGGGACTTGGATAGATTCCGCCTGAAAACGCTGGATATACTCCCTGAGGGGCTCATCTTTCTTTTGACGTATCTTGAGGAGATGTCCCGCCGTCTTGGGGGGAGGTTTGGACACCACAGAGTGGTTGGAGAAGTTGTAAGAGAGCTCCTCAAAAGAGTCAAAACGCTTATCGCGGAGGGTAGTATACCAGTTTGCCGCGGCCCCTGTGAGCGTGGAGCTGAAAGCTCTACAGAGCGTATTGTCGTCCGCCCTCGCGATGGCCATCGCGGAAATGTAACGCTGGATATGAATATCCGGGTCTGAGAGACCGTCATATGCATCCAGCTTAGGTTGGTGAAACTGATCTGGAAGAGGGGTCTCCAAAACCCACTGAGTGAAAGGTTGGGTCCAGAGGTGGTCCAAACCCATCCTGGTGATACTATGAACACTGGCCCTTTCCTCCCTCTTTTCTACTTCCTCTAACCATCTAGTAAGCGCGATAAGTATAAACGAAGGAGGGTTAGGGTGACTTACTTGTTGAGGAGGAGTAGTAGGGCGTTCAGGCTGACTAGTCCGTAGCGTTCCAACACTATCCAGAACGCCCCTGAGAGTGGTGGCGAGTGTTTCACGTAAGTTGTGAGCAACTGCCTCAGTGATTGTTTGCAGAACGGCCGGATCAAGGCCCGTTGGTGGAGTGGTTGGTGGTGGAGTGTTGCGCTCCTGGGGCACGTTACGGTTAACGTGGGAGGAGCTTTCCTCCGTTGAATGAACAGAGAGTTCTCCCCGTTGTGGGGGAACGTTGTTTGGAGATGGTTCTGATCGTGGATCATTGTTTGTATTCGTCGCGGGAGGATTCCTCCTTCCCTGACGGCTGTGCCTACTTGCACTCCGGGTAGTTGGCATGACTTGCTACTTGTGGTTTGTGATATGGGTTTACGATAAGAACTTTTCATTTCTTTCGTTCCCACAGACGGCGCCAAACTGATATTCTCGCTCCTGAAGCAAGTGCGGAATCCCAGTTGAATGGTTGATGATGGTGTGTTCTTGAGAGCTCCAAGCTTGCTGTTCAGAGTAATCTGTGGAAAGATAAAGAGAATACTCAGAAGTAGCAAGAGAGGAGTGGGGGGCGTGTAGTAGCTTACCCAGTTTAAGGTGGACATCCCCTATTTATAGGGAGATGCCAGGAGGAGCCTCCCCCAGTTGAAGCGTTGGACAGCCTATTTATAGGGAGATGCCAGGAAGATCTCAGCAAACCGCCTTAGAAGATTCATTTGTCAGGGAATGTTTGGCATATAAATCTAGTGAAGATCACTCAGGCTCGTGCTGGCCTCCTCATTGGCTGCTTAATGTCAGATGACCAAGTGGCCTATCTCCAAGTGGAGCAAGTGGCAGGCGAAGGCCTGCGAAGGGCGAAGGCCCAGATAAAGCAAAGCCAATAAAGGTGTAAGGGTCGCACAAACCTGAGTGCAAGGGCCTTATCTGAGCGTGGCCAGTATAGGCATGAGAGTCCTCGCGAAGGCGAGTTGAGACCGCGGGAGTGAGACACGTGAAGGTGAGTGAGATCGCAAGGGCGAGACCTGAGACCGCGAGGGTGATCCGCGAAGGCCTAAGAAGCTTGCGAAGGCGAGACTTGTGACCTGAGAGGGCGAGACCTTGCGCAGATGAGATCTGAGACCGTGAGGGTAAGACCTCGCGCAGGCGAGACTGGAGACCTCGCGAAGGCGATACTGGAGACCGCAAGGGTGAGACCTTGCGAAGGCCTTGTGTGATTCTGATGCGACGTGAGGACGCGTTTGCTTGGGTAGTCTACCACCGCATCACTGGCAGGGCCAAGAGGTACGTTTGTATATATAAGTGCATTGCATAAATGTAAGATGCTTAGCAGAACCTGGTTTGAAGCTTTTTTCTTCTGTTTGTAGATGCCTCCAATGAGTCTGGCGAAGGCAAGGGCAAGAGAACGTCCATGCGCGTTGCCCAGCAGGTGCACCTGGCCTGTGCGTTTGGGAGGGATGCCCCTGCTGGGGCTGTCAAGGCGTTGGGACGCATTGTCCCTTTGCAGAAGAAGAGGGCCGGCACCAAGTCATTGGTGTCCCCTCAAAGAGAGAAGAAGAGGAGAGTGGCTGCTGGCGATGTGCAGCCTGGAGAGGGGAGTGCCTCCGCCGTTGTTGAAGAGGCCAAGGGAGAGGGATGTGCAGCAGTCCCTTCTACTGAAGAGGCAGCGAGGTCTGTTATGGAAGAGGTCCCCGCCACCGTAGACGCCGCAGATACTGCGGAGGAGGCGAGGGGGCTGGAAGTGGAGGTCCCTTCTGCTACTGACGAGGCCATGCCCATTGTAGAGGACTCAGAGGGGGTGCGGGCGGACACCGCTGC
The DNA here is from genome assembly GCA_024586325.1 of Stellera chamaejasme. Classification (NCBI taxonomy): domain Eukaryota; kingdom Viridiplantae; phylum Streptophyta; class Magnoliopsida; order Malvales; family Thymelaeaceae; genus Stellera; species Stellera chamaejasme. The sequence goes on from CM044981.1 coordinate 31,764,338, forward strand.
TCCCATAGAGGCTGTGCCCATATCAGTGGTGGAGCCAGTTCCCCCTGAGGATGCCACCGTCCTGGAGGCCTTTGTGTATGGGCTCTTTGCGAGCCCTTCTCCAGCTCAAGGTGAAGACTTCCCTGGGCACGTGGTCGCGGCAGAAATTGCTGCCAAGGGAAATGCGCCCCCTAAAAAAGGCAAGATGTCTGCAGGGGAAGTCCTGCTGTCCATGAGAAGGAGGGGCCAACAGGCTGCTAAGGCCATCAGCAGTTCTGGCCAGAAGGAGGCAGTGGTCACTCCTGTGGAGGAGGAGGTGGTGATTACCCCTGCAGGGGAGGAGATGGAGGCCACTACTGCAGGGGAGGAGGTCCCTGTGGCGGTCCCTTCAGGGGAGGAGGCCCCTGCGGTGACTCCTTCAAGGGAGGAGGCCCTTGCGGCGAAGGGGAAGGGGGTCTTGAGAATTCAGGAGACTTCCTCCTCTTCTAATAGCGAGGCCCTGCAGGAGGGGGCACTGGTGGCGCGGTCCTCTGTGAGGATAAGTGGTTGGGAAGCAGCCCAACCTTCCAAAGCTTAGTGGATGGCTGCAACCCTCTACTGGTAAGTCATTTGACTTGAGAGTGTGTTTCACTTAACTTGAGATTGTGTTTCAACTTTCCCAGTTGTACTACCCTTAACAGCTGCAGGTGCGGGGCCTTCTGGGCAAGGGAGCGGTCCTCGCGAAGTCCCAGCGGACCTGGGGACCATGACCGAGGTCCTGGAGGAGACCGGAGTGTGGTCCCATTACTTGGAGCGAAGGCGAGTTGCTGCCAAGACAGCCCCCAAGTGGTCTGAAGAGCCGGTTACACTGAGGGTCACGAGGCAAGACCTCAGGGCCAAGGTGTACAAGGAAGAGGGGAAGCTACTGCGCGATGCGTGGGACCCAGTCTTCCTTCTCAACAATGGCAATTCATTGTTGTTGGGAGGGGAGAAGACCCTCTTATCGTGCCTGGAGGGGCTGCGCACCCCCTATGACAGGGAGGTGATAGGGCGAAGCCTAGACTCCCCCGCTGAGTTTATGAAGGAGGCAGCCCAATAGAGTCTGCAGGTAAGACCACCTTTGGTCTTTGTTTCATAAGTTTTGTTCTTCTTTCTGTCTTGCTGAATGGATTTGGATGCAGGCCGCCGTTCAAGGGTACGCTGCCATGGAGCAATGGCATGACTTTCTGAAGTATGCCAACAGGCGGGACGAGGCCCAAATAGCAGAGATTGCGTCCCTCAGGAGGGAGCTGGAAGCCACCCAGAGAAGGGAAGAGGAGCGCCAAGAGGAGCAGGCCAAGCGAGTGGCTCAGCTGGAGACTTGGTGCGACTTCCTTAACAAGGAGCGGACCACTTGCAGGCTGCTTCGAGGGGAGCAACGGTGTCTGATTGATGCATTCCAGCATCGTTTCCTTCAACAGGGAGCGCAGCTGGAAGCCCAGAAGATGGAAGCCGCTGTCCTGAAGGAGTCACTCCTTTCTTTGGAGGCTAACACGAAGGCTGCCCTCGCAGCGGCGAAGGCTGAAGTTGAGCATGCGAGGGCTGCAACTGAGGAAGTGGAGCGCCAGGCGACTGCCCAGGCCCAGCTGGCCAAGGAGAAAGCCGAAGAGAACAGGCTTGCTGCTGAGGATGCCGCGAAGGCGCAAGTTGAGGTTTCCACTGCTTTCCAGAATGCGGTGGCCTCAGTGCGGGAGATGGAGAAGGCTTTGGGCCTTCCTCCTTTTGCAGATGAGGACCCTGAGTCCTCTTCCATCAAGGTGTCCATCCCACAGAGGATGCCTCGATTGATGGAGAAGCTTGGTGAAATCCAAGCTCAAGGTGAAGCAGGGGCGCAGGCCTATGAGGAGGGCTGGCTGCGATGCCGCTTCCAAGTGGAGCAAGCGTTCCCAGAGCTAAGTCTTGGGATTCTGGATGCTGCGAACACCAGCGATCCAGCAGTAGAGGCCCTGCTCAACTGGGGGGAGCAGGGGAAGAAGATGGGAGATGCATGGTATGCCATGCTGGATTAGGGCGGAGGCTCCAATATGTGGATGGCCCCCCTCTTTTGTGTACAAATGGGATCTGCAATTTTTGCATACTTTTGACAGTAGAAATGAAGTAAAATTTTGATTTACCTTCATTGTTTGTAGTCTCGCTTTTGTCTTGCGATTGCATTGTAGGGCACGTTAGCTAGGTCCACGACCGTAGGCTAAGTCCCATTCATGGCGAGGGGTCTGCTGGGGTTCGCAACGGCGAAGCCACAGAGAGCACTTGTCGAGACAAGTTGAGACAGATCACTTGTTGAGACAAGGTGAGGACCCGTTTAGGGTTCGCGGCGGCGATGCCTTTTAAGACCATGGATGAGATTTCCCCTCGTGGAAGGTCTGCTGGGGCTCACAAAGGCGGCTCACACAGAGACCTTCCTGGCGATATTCCAGGGAGTAAGCCCTTGGGTAGTGTACGAGTGTACCAAGTAGAGGATACCTGCAGAGTGCTCATCGATTATATGATAAGGATGGAGTGAAGCTCAGTTTACCTTGAGCCTGAGGTCGCGCGATGGCGAAGGCAGTGGAGTACTTGTTGAGACAAGTGAAGAGCCAGCTGGAGTTCTGGGGAGCCCGTGCGGAAGGTCCGGTAAGGCGCGCGAGGGTGACTTACACAGGGACCTCCCTGAAGGAGCCAAAAGGGGATTACCCTTCCGCATCGCAAGAGGATTACCCTTGGAGCGGGGCGAGTTGAAGGTCAGTTGGGGATGAGACCCGCAACTACCTGTGTGGAGGAGTTCGCGCGGGAGATCCGGTGAGGCGCGCGAGGGCGACTTACACAGGGACCTCCCTGAAGGAGCCAAAAGGGGATTACCCTTCCGCATCGCAAGAGGATTACCCTTGGAGCGGGGCGAGTTGAAGGTCAGTTGGGGATGAGACCCGCAACTACCTGTGTGGAGGAGTTCGCGCGGGAGATCCGTTGAGGCGCGCGAGGGTGACTTACACAGGGACCTCCCTGAAGGAGCCAAAAGGGGATTACCCTTTTGCATCGCAAGAGGATTACCCTTGGAGCGGGGCGAGTTGAAGGTCAGTTGGGGATGAGATCCGTAACTAACATTGGTGCGACCGCAGGGGGCTTCCCATTATGTGGGTGCGCGAGTAGGACCTGACAAGGTCGGATGCCGCGATTTGGGCAAGTGGCTAGTCTGACCGGTTGGGTGCAGATGGCGATTTGAGAGGGCAGTTGTGTTGCCGTGTAATGCTGTAAGAGAGGAGGAAATACACTTGTATTTTATTGAATTGAAAAAATAAGACTGAGGACTTACACGTAATATGGGCGTAAGTCATCCGCATGAAAGTTGCGGGGAAGAAGACGACCATCATGGTCTTGTAGTTCATAGACTCCTGGGCAGACTTGTTTATGAACAATATAAGGTCCGTCCCAGTTGGGTCGCAAGACACCCTGTTTGGGGTCGCGAACAGTGAGGGCAGACTTGAGCAAGGCAAGGCCCCCTTGTTGTAGCGCCTTGGGTCTCACCCTGGCATTATGATGAAGACTGATCCTCTGTTTGAGGGCAAACATGCGAAGGCGAGCGCGTTCGCGTAATTCTTCGAGTAAGTCGAGCTTGGCGCGAAGCTCTTGAGAATTGACTTCGTCATTGAAGTTGATCATACGGATCGTGGGAAGATCTGCCTCAATAGTTAGAAGCACGTCTGCGCCATAAACCAGGGAGAAAGGTGTCTCGCCTGTTGGGCTACGCGTTGTGGTGCGGTAGTCCCACAAGACGCTTGGGAGTTCATCTACGTAGCGGCCTTTGGCCCCCTCAAGGCGCTTCTTGAGGCCCTCCTTGAGGGTGCGGTTAGTGACCTCAACTTGGCCATTAGACTGGGGGTGCGCCACTGGGGCGAAAAGCATGCAGACGTTGTTGTCCTGGGCTTATTGTTGGACGCTATGACTGGTGAACTGAGTGCCATTATCTGTGATGATAGCGCGGGGGCTACCATACCGGCAGACGAGATTCTTCCAAAGGAATTTGATGATCTTGGCGGAGGTGATAGAAACCAGGGGTTCTACTTCGACCCATTTAGAAAAATAATCAACTGCGACCACACAGAAGCGGTACTGACCTGGCGCGGTCGGCATTGGACCGATGAGATCAAGGCCCCACAGGGCGAAGGGCACTGGGTTTGTCAGTGCTGGAGACTCCGTAGATGGCAGTCACTGGATGCGAGAGTTGATCTGGCACTGGTGACATGTTTTGACCATTGCGGTGGCGTCCTTTTTCAGGGTGGGCCAGTAGTATCCTTGGCGAAGGGCCTTGTGGGGAAGTTGCCTTGGTGGAGAGTGTCCAAAACTGAGTGTCCCTCAAGGGTGCTGAGGCATCGTTGGAGGGGTGCTGCGAACCCGCGATGCCACAATTGGTCGTCAATGAGAACAAAGCGGATGGTACGCTTGTGCGTTTGGGGGTCCGCGACGCTGGCTTGCAGCGCAGCGATAATGGGGACTCTCCAGTCTACGACCGGATCTTCTGTTGCTAGTGAAGCAATATCAATGGCCTCCGCGATGGAAGGGCTGGCGAGGGTAGCCAAGGTGGAGGGAGTCTTTCCCTTGGACAGCATGTCCGCTGTAGTATTCTCAGAATGAGGAACATGGATGAAGATGACCTCTTCAAAGTTGGTCCGCAAGGTGTTTACCAACTTAAGGTACATTATCAGGGTGGCGTCTTTGCATTCGGCGCACCCTTGGACCTGGTGGATCAACAGTTGCGAGTCGCTATGGACATGGAGGCGGCGAATGCCTACCTTTATGGCGAGCTTGAGCCCCGCGATGAGGGCCTCATACTCTGCAATATTGTTAGTTACTTGAAATTGGAAAGAGACACGTAGGGAAGCTTCCATACCTAACGGTCCTCGCAGATATATGCCTCCCGCGGGGGATCCGAGTTTGGATGAGCCATTCACAAACATGTCCCATTCTGGGGGAATGGTTTGTGGCGCGGGGTCCTGCTCAGGGGCAGGGATGATGTTGACATCTGAGAACTCCGCAATGAAGTTGGCAAGGGCCTGGCCCTTAATTGCCTTCCTTGACTCGTAGTTGATATTGAAGCCACCTAGCTCAATACACCATTTGGCGAGGCGCCCTGAATGTTCAGGCAACCAGCTTTTCTGCCAGTTGCTGTACTTCTTTGAGCCCCCTAGGGGTGCGAAGATTGGTGATGGCTTCAATCTATTTGGGATTCGCATGAATCCCTCCTTTGGAAATCTGGTAACCCAGAAACTTGCCTTCTCCAATGCCAAAGATGCATTTCTTTGGGTTCAACCGCATGTTATACTTGCGGAAGTTGGAGAATGTTTCCTCCAAGTCAGCGAGGTGGGTAGAGGTGGCCTTGCTTTTAACCACTATGTCATGCACATAGGCCTCGAGATTTCGGCCAATTTGATTGGCGAAGACCTGATTCAAAAGCCTTTGGAAAGTAGCCCCCGCGTTCTTTAAGCCAAAGGGCATCCTAATGTAGTGGTAGACGGCTTCGCCAGTGGTGAAGGCAGTTTTTACTGCGTCCTCTGGGTCCATAAAGACTTGATTGTACCCACTATACGCATCAAGGAACTAGAAGACTGAATGGTGGACGGTTGAGTCCACTAGCTGATCAATAGAGGGTAGGGGATAGGGATCCCTTGGGCAGGCCCTATTGACCCCTTTGTAGTCTACGCAGAGTCGCCACTGACCACCTTCCTTATCCGCGAGGACTACATTGGCGACCCACTCAGAGTAGTGAAATTCCTTGATTATATTTGCCTTAAGAAAGTTTTGCACCTCTGTGCGTACAAAGTCCTTACGATCGGGGGCCATACCCCTAGTTTTTTGTCTAACCGGGCTAAAGCCGGGGAGTACACTCAATTTATGAGAAATAATAGCACGATCCACACCTGGTAAGTCGTCAGGACTCCATGCGAAGATGTCGCTGTTGGCATGGAGGAGATGTATGAGTGCTTGCTGCTCTTGTTCTTCAAGGTCTTTTCCAACTCGAAATTTCTTGCCAGGAGAAATTTCAACTTCGTCAAAGGCCCCAGACAAGTCAGGATCGGCCTCGCCTGAGGGCCTAGTCTCCTCCATGGGTGCCTTTCTTTTGGGCTCTGACGGCTTGGGGATCCGAGGAGGTCCTGCGAGGGCAGAGACGTAAATTCCTCTAGCCACATTCTGATTGACGTAAATATAGGCGTCTCCTGCTGCGGTATTGAATACCAGGGTTAGGGCCTGCACATCACAGCGGACGTGGAACTCAGTCTGCGTGTACCGCCCGATAATGGCGTTGTATGGCGTGGGGAGGTCAAGGACAATGAAGTCCATAAAGCTGGAGTGGCACACTTGCTTCTTTTCTTTGGTGGCCCCCATCATCATGAAGGGGAGCGTGATTGTCCCCAGGGTTGGGATTTCCTCCCTTCCGACTCCATAGGTGGCCCCCTTCGCAGGCTGGATTTGCGATAGGGGCACCTTTGCTTCAACCAGAGTATGCTTGTAGATAACATTGGCATTAGCTCCGGTGTCCAAGTAAACTCTGTCAGTGTCCCATCCCGCAATGCGGGCGGTGATGACCAATGGGTCTGCATGAGGTACTGCGACCGAGGTGCCATCGCGGCGATGCAGCAGGTGAGTAGAGGAGTGATCAATCTGGTAAATTTGCCTCATGTGACGGCGTCTTGCCGATGCGCCTTCACATTGCGTAATTACGCTGATGTGTCCCCTGGCTGGGGGAATTTTGATTAGATCCTCACGATCTGTGTCACCCCACCGCCTCGGAAATATGCGGAAGCATCGGTTGGAGGTTTCGGCGGCGGGTGAACTCGAAAATTTCTCTTAAAAGGTTGTGGACCCGAAACCCGTCCCTTAAAACATTTTTCTTTCAGTTTTAAGGTTGTTACGTGTTTGCAGATTTTAAGACGTCTTACTAGTCCTAAACCTGCACCCGAGACACGTTAGTGGTTTTTACAGGATATCGCGCGTAAAATTAAAGAAACAGGAAATAATAATACATGCCGAGGAAGTTCCGCCCTCTGCGTAGGGTCGGAGACTCCCATAAAAAAAAATACAAACCGAAAGTATGAAAATACTAGAGTGTCTACATGCACTACTTCTACAGAGCCGAGCCAACAGTGCGGAATTATATCTCGCTACTAGATGCTGCTGTTGCTAAACATACACAGAGAAGATCGTCAGACATATCATAAAGATAAAAACACCGAAGGGATCTTATCGAGAATTTCCACCAAAACAGATATACCTCTAATAAACAGAAGTGCAGAACGAGCACCGCGGAAATCTACTCCGCAGGTCGTTTGCCCGTATCCCCTGAAAATATTTCAAATATGGGGGGTGAGTTCTCGAAAGAACCCGTAAGGGGGTAGGTTCGAAACGGTCAAACCAAAACTTTTAAAACATTTTTGCCTGCACAAAAGGGTTAGCGTGCAATGTTCTAACAGATAACGCAACCCTAAATATCATGATGTGATATGCAGATGCATGTATACAGAATCCCATCGATCGAGGGCACAGCCATGGATAGATCTTCCCCGGCCCCGCCGGCATCTCCATGCGCTGTGAACAGATAACAGAAGGCACGACCATGGGTAGTTCTTCCCCGGCCCGGCCGACATCCCCATGCGTCGTTAACAGAAAGCAGAATGGGTCCGTCTTCGACCCTCGATAAACATACAAGTCCAAAACCATAAAACCCTGCAAACCACTACGTACCAGTAGCTAGCCCCGGCAGTCATCGGGCCCCGCCCTCGACCCGAGTACTAACCTAATACACATTTAATGCGCATTAAGGAAGTTAAACCCCTTACCTCAACAGAAATCGGATATCTACTGTGGCCTCCTGACGCACAAGCAGTATCCCAGAAATTGCAGATTTAATCTTGAAGAACTTCTCTCAACTCCTTGATGAAGCTGCTGTAGGAACAATAGTCACCCCAAAACACCATGCACTTGAAGACACCAGATTTGGAAGGTAGAAGAAGTGGTAGGATGGCTTGTTGAAGGTTCAAGGCCCGAAACTTCAGATTTGAAATTTCAGCACCAACATCACAGCAGACCCGTTTTCTGGCATCCCGGATTTGGAGGTCTTCCCTTCACTTTTGGCCCTTGGTCTCTTCAGAAAAGTTGAAGCCAAGAGGTTAAGGAAGATATCTTCTAACTACCACTAGAGCTAATTCGGACTGTAGAAGAGCAGAATTGACCAAGAACAGAGGTGCAACTTTGCTGGCAGCAAAGGGAGAGAGGTTTGCAAAGACTTTGTTTTTCTTTAAGTGTGGAGAGGTTATGAATCTGAAGTAAATGGCTGGAAGCTGGAGATAAGGCTGGTTAATAGAGGTCAAAAAGGGGAGGGGACAAGCTCTCTTATCAAAGCAAGCATTGGGTAGAGATATTGTAAGAAATGGTAAGCTTTTGTCTCCAAATATCTACCATCCTTATCTCTAACATTAACTCATGTAATTAACCAAAAATAACAAAATAACATCCCTTCCAACCAGCCAATTTCGCAGCCACACTAATTATCCAACAAATATCTTTTTCCAAAATTTTTCCCCATCGGTGACCATTTTGCCCTCCGAAACCAATTTTCCGCAAAATGTCCCGGAACTTAGAAATTGTTATCCAATACATAAAACACTAATAATTATCACCAAATACACTCCCAAACATTGAATTCCAATAATTAATCATACTCCGAAAAATTACAGAATTCACATTTCCGGCCGATATTCGCCGGAAGATTACAAAACGTCAGGGTGGGTGTAACAATCTCCCCCCCTAGGACTCTTGGTCCTCCAAGAGTGGTATCAACAGCTCAAACTCGCTCGGGTACCTACTCTTCATATCCTGCTCCACCTCCCAAGTCGCCTCCCGATCAGAATGATGTGAGCACTGCACCTTAATCATCGGAATCGACTTGTTGCGGAGCCTCCGAATATCCCTGGCCAGAAAAGCTATCGGTACCTCTCGGTAGGATAGATCCGGCTCTAACTCAATCTCCTCAGTCGGAATGATCTGACTGTCATCCAGTATGCACTTCTTAAGCATCCTGACATGAAAAATATTGTGCAACCTTCATGCTTGGAGGTAAGGCCAATCTGTATGCGACTCTGCCTATACGCTCCAAAATCTTGTAAGGACCAACATATCTTGGGGCTAACTTACCCCGCCTGCCAAAACGGATGGTCCCACAAGTCGGTGCAACCTTCAGCCAAACTCTGTCTCCCACCTCAAACTCCAGATCGCGTCGTCTCTTGTTAACATACGAGGTGGTCCTGTCATTTGCGGCCTTCATCCGCATCTGAATCAGACGGATCTTCTTCGTCGTCTCCTCCAACAACTCAGGGCCCATAATCATCCTGTCTGAGGCATCTGTCCAACAATGCGGTGTCATGCATCTCCGACCATACAGTGCCTCAAAAGGTGCCATGCCGATAGTAGTCTGATAACTGTTGTTGTAAGAGAATTCTACTAGCGGCAGGTGTCGATCCCACTGTCCCCCAAAATCTAGAACACAACTCCTGAGCATATCCTCGACAATCTGAATAACTCTCTCGGACTGTCCGTCTGTCTGAGGATGGTACGCCGTGCTCAGGTGAAATCGCGTGCCCAGAGCCTTATGGAAGGCAACCCAAAACCTCGCGGTGATCGTGGATCCCTGTCAGACACAATGGAGTCTGGTACTCCATGTAGTCGCACGATCTCCCGAATGTACAACTGGGCAAGCTTCTCCAGCGAGTCCGTCACTCGCATCGGCAGAAAATGTTCACACTTTGTCAGCCGATCAACTATAACCCAGATGGCGTCATTCGAACTCTAGTCGGAGGAAGACCAGTCAGAAATCCATTGTGATATTACCCCACTTCGACCGGAATAGGTAGAGTCTGCAGTGTACCAGCTGGCTTCTGATGCTCTACCTTAACACGCTGACAAGTCACACATCTCGAAACAAAAGTAGTTATGTGCCTCCGCATCCCTGGCCACCAGAAATGAGATCGAAGATCATGGTACATCTTCTCACCTCCGGGGTGGATGCTCAAACTGCTCGAGTGCGCCTCACCCAAAAGTCGATCCCGAATCGACGAGTCATCCGGTACATAGAGACGACTCCTGAAGTATAGCAATCCCTGCTTGTACTTGAAGAATGGTCGCAAAGCCCCTTTGTCCTCACCCGAGAGCTTCTTCAGTCCCGGGTCTCTGGTTTGTGCCTCTCGAATCTCGGTCAACCACTTAGACTGGATGGTCAAAGTGTTAACTTGAGCTTGCTCCCATTGCTCCCACTGATGCCACAGCAACATCAGATCTGATCCATCGGACTTGTTCCCAGCATCTCCACCATTAACCACACCTGTGTACCTCCTACTCAAAGCATCTGCTACTGAATTCCCCTTGCCGGCGGTGTACTCGATAGTGCAGTCATAGTCCTTCATGTACTCGAGCCATCATCGCTGCCTCATATTCAGATCCTTCTGTGTAAATAGATACTTCAAACTTTTGTGATCGGTGAAAATCTGGAACCTACTGCCGAGTAAGTAATGTCTCCACTGTTTGAGAGCATAAATGATAGCAGCCAATTCCAAGTCATGCGTAGGGTAATTCTGCTCGTGTGGTCGCATCTGTCTCGACCCATATGCAATGACGTGGTGCCCTGCATCAACACACATCCAAGTCCCATCCTTGACGCATCTGTGTAGATTACGTAAGGTATTGTCGGGTCCGGCTGGCTCAAAACCGGTGCGTGTGTCAACAACCTCTTAATCTCCCGAAAACTGTCCTCGCAGGCTGAGGACCAAACGAATGGTTGCTTCTTCTTGGTCAACTGAGTAAGCGGTGATGCAAGAATGGAGAATCCTGGTACGAATCTGCGGTAATAACCTGCTAACCCCAGGAAACTTCGTATTTCTTTCACTGTCCGTGGTTGTCTCCACTCCTCAACTGACTTAGTCTTCTCTAGATCCACAGAAATACCATGCTACCCAACAATGTGTCCCAGAAAAGCTACATCCCGTAACCAAAAGTCACATATGGAGAACTTAGCGTACAGCTGGTTATTCGCAAGTGTCTCCAAACAATCCTCAAATGTTCCTGATGTGATTCCTCATCGGGAGAATAGACAAGAATGTCATCGATGAAGACTATCACAAAGGAATCTAGATACGGGCGGAATACTCGGTGCATCATGTCCATAAATGCAGCTGGTGCATTCGTCAAACCAAATGGCATTACGGTACACTCGTAATGCCCATACCGAGTACGAAACGCTGTCTTGGGAATGTCTTCCTCCCTAATACGAAGCTGAAGTAACCCGACCGCAGATCGATCTTCGAGAAAACCTTAGCTCCCCTGAGTTGGTCAAACAGATCATCGATCCTCGGTATAGGATACTTGTTCTTGACGGTGATGGCATTCAACCGCCGATAATCGATACAAAGTCGGAGAGTCCCATCCTTCTTCTTAACAAACAGTAACCTGGGCTCCCAAGGTGAAGTGCTCGCGAATAAATCCCTTCTCCGAAGCTCCTCGACTGCTTTCTTCGCCTCAGCTAACTCCACGAACAGCATCCGGTGGGGAGGGATGGAGATCGGAGTTGATCCCGGCTGTAACTGAATCTCAAAAGTAATCTCCCGCTCCGGAGGCATCCCCGGAAACTCTTCCGCAAAAACATGAGGAAAGTAACGAACTACAGGTATCTTGTCTAACTCGGTGCGCGTACCTATAGCATTAAGGCCGAAGTACTCTTCCTCATCAACCACTGGAATCTGCTCCAGAACGCACAACTCCATACTCTGCTCCATCGGCCGGTGGATACTCGATCGATGCGACCTCTCCGAAAATCTGAATCTGCCGCCGCATACCAATCCTCACATCGTGTCGCGACAGCCAATCCATCCCCAGAATAATATTGTACTTGGATGTATCCAAGATCAGCAACTCGGACTCAATCTGATGACGCCCGATAGTCAACATGCATTCCCGAGCAATCTCATTCGAATACAATCGCGTTCCTCCAGCAGTGCGTACCATAACTACGCTCGCCGTGTAGGCGATAGGCCGAACTCGAGATGTCGCACATCTCGCAGAAATAGCAGAAATAGATGCGCCAGTATCAAAAAGTGCATTAACAGGTACATTATTTAAAAAGATGATACCTGCCAATGCTCCCTGCTGAGATGTACCAGCCTGCTCAATCAAACACCCGTGGCTTTGGTTGGGGTCCTCTCAACCGATGGTGCCGGAAGTGGCGGTCTCGTGGTGGAGCTCTCAAGCCCCCGAGCAATACCTCGGCCCCGGATGGCCCCGAATCGACCATGCTGTGGTCTCCCCAGCTGCAAACGAACACCCTGTGCCCGAGTCAGTGGGCAATCATTCATCCAATGATCTGTCGCTCCACATCACAGGCACTGGCCTGCAGCCTGAAATAGGTACGTCCCCCGTGGCGTCGGCCACACTCCTGGCAGACTAGAAACTCCGACATGGGGGCCTTGCCCCTATCGAACCTGCTCGGTCTACTCTGTCCTGGTCTGCTTGGTCCCGGCTGATGTCTTCGGCCCTGCGGGCCTGAAGGTCTCCCGCCACTCTGGGGTCGGGAAGATGTGGCTACCGTTCCAGCCGTCTCTGTCTCCAATAGTAGGACCCTCTGGATGGCCTCGTGATGGTCAGAGATGCTGAGTGCAATCAAATGTCCCCTGATCTGTGGGCGCAAGCCCCTGATAAATCTCCTAGTCTTCTCCCGCTCCGAGGAGTCAAACAGCGAGGAATAACGGATAAGCTGGCTAAACTCCACCTTGTACTCAGTCACAGTCCGGCTACCCTGGGTAAGTGTATCAAACTCGATCTGACGACGCTCCTGGATAGCGTACCCCAGCCACCGCTCGTGAAAAAGTCGGGAGAACTCCTCCCAAGGCATCCCTGGATCAACACGCCTCATCCCTGTGTACTGTATCGCTCTGCCTCTGGCTACTCCCTGCCACCAGTTATACGCCGCATCTCTCAGATAGAAAGTAGCCAGAGAAACCATCTCCTCGGATGGTAAGTGAAGTCGGTGCAGAAGACGCCCAATATCGGTCAGCCAAGTCTCGGCTGCATCAGGTCCAGATCTGCCCGAAAACCTGGGCGGGTTGAAACGCTGCAGGCGCTCCATCATCCTAACCTCATCAAAACCTACACTGCTCTCGGTACGCGGCCTCGGGATCTCTCTGATCTCCCCGGAATCGGAATCAGTGTCGTCTCTAGGTCGGCGACGACCGATCAATGAACGCTCTACCCGAGCCTGGCGGGTATCCTGTCTAGGGCGAGCGGGGCTGACCGCTGCCCTAGTCCTCCTGGTGTGGGGTCTACCCTGAAACACGGACTGAATGTCCTTCGAAAGGGGAGTACGACGGTAGCGTCGGGAAACGGTATAAGTGGTCTCCGTGTCGGGGGGTGTAGCAGTCGGCGTCGAAAAATCGCCATCACTCTCATGGTCGGATGCAATATCTGTCTGAGCAAACACACCGTTCAGAAGGGTGCGAATCTGACCCAGTGTGTCCACAAGGTTGACGCGCTCCTGGCGTCCAACTGATCGAGATCGGGGCTGTGGTGGAGGTCGTGATACAGGCTGTTGAACCTGATTGTGAACCCTCCTCTCCGGACCACTATCAGGAGAGGGGTCGGAAATGTGGGCTTCTCATGGAAGCTTTCGCTCGGAGGCTTCGCAGGAGTGGCTTCACCTCGAGCCTTCGCCAGAACTGGAAGACTTCGCATCGAAGGCTTCGCCCTTGCCTGGAGGCTTCGCAGAGACGGCTTCGCCTCGGGCCTTCGCCAGAACTGGAAGACTTCGCACTGAAGGCTTCGCCCTCGCCTGGAGGCTTCGTGGGGACGGCTTCGCCTAAAGGCTTTGCCTTCGCCTGGAAGCTTCGCATGGAGGCCTTGCCTTCGCTTTGAAGACTTCACGTTGGGGGTGCTTGCATGAGGGCTTCGCCTTGAGGCTTCGCAAGAATGGCTTCGCCTGAGGGCTTCATTAATTTTGGAATTCGGTAATTATTTTTGGGCAAAAGAATTGGAACTTTCGGAGAAATTGGGAGCTAATTAGTAATTGGACACAAAAATCAAAAGTGAATCAGCATGGGCACAGCAGCTTATTTCGGCAGCATTGGGAGGCTTTGGGACACTTGGTCAATTTTGATTTAAGGGAGAGGAGTATGGGCAAAAAAAAAGTGGGAAAATATATATATAGTTAACTAATTACACAAAATGAAATTATTTCATTTCTTCTTCTTTCTTCCTTCTCCTCTCTCTGCCGAAACCATGAGCAGCCATGGGAGCTGTTCACCAAGCTTCTCCTTCTTCATATTTGGCAAGGAATCAACAAGGTTTTTGGTGCAAATCATAGGTAAGGTTCTTCTCTTCTTCTCTTTGCTAGTTAGAAGCATGGATTTTGGTGGAAAAGGGAGTTTAGAACCAAAAGAGGTTTGTTCTTTGCTATGAGTTTTGATGATCCTCTTGCTTCCAAATTTTAGTATGTTATTCTTGGGCTTGAGAGGAGTAAGAATCTATGGTTGGATTTTGGAAAAACTCCTTAGTTTGAAGAAACCCTAAATGCCGAATTATTGATGTGTAAATTGAGCTCTGCATGCAGTGCGGCAGCACGAAATATGTGCGTATTCCGCCTTAGAGAACTTGCGCGCAGGTGTTGTGCAGCCTTGCCTTGTGCGCAGCGCACAGCCTTGCGCACGAGGTTGTGCAGCGCAGCCTTGTGCGCAGCGCAGCCTTTGCGCATGTTGTGTGCGCTCAGCCTTGTGCACACCTTGCGCGCCTGATTGTGTACACAGCACCTTGCGCACCTTTGACTTGCGCAGATTGTGCACAGCCTTGTGCATGACGCACAACCTTGCGCACAGATTGTGCACAGGTTGTGCACAGAAGCTTGTGCACAGCGCACACAGCTTGCGCACGAGGTTGTGCACATGCCCAAAACTCACCCAAGAAGAACTTAGATATGAAGAGAAGTAAGTTTCGATGAAGGGAAAGTGCGGGTTTGTGCGAGAATTTCTTTCCGGGATTATTTGGATGTGTTCGACTCAACTATGGTTATCCAGCTTGATTGTATTGGTGGAGTAGCGTGGAACCTTAGGAGCCAAGTTGGGCATTACGGGTCGGAAGTCGGGATTTTCCGAGTTACGGGCTGCGGGCGCGTTTCGCAGGTAAGGGCTTAATTCGGTAAAATGTATGTTTGTTCTGTTTCAAGGCCCGGATGACCTTAGAGGCCCGGGTTCCTATTCTGTTCTGTGTATGGTTACCAGGTAATGTTACTTCTGTTTATGTTTATGTATTTTTGTTATTACTATATGTTCTGTTATGTGTCCGCACTGAAGGGGAGCCGACATTCTGCGTATCCGCACCAGGAGTGCCGATACTTCTGTTCTGTGTCCGCACTGAAGGGGTGCCGACATTCTGCGTATCCGCATCAGGAGTGCCGATACTTCTGTTCTGTGACCCTACGACAGTTTGGGGCTCGCGACCCCAGCCGGTACCGTGCTTCGCTCTGCCTCGACCAGATATTCGACCTCTGCTGAGGGCTGTCAGCATGGTCGCTCGCGGTTGGACCGCATATGTTGGTTTCTGATTTTCGTTATACTTTATGTTTATATGTACATGCATATGTTGTGATATTCTGTTTTGCAGGTTCAGATTGTTGCCCTGTGGGCAAACTGCACTTTTACCTTAAGCCCTTACTGAGTCCTTTCGAGGACTCACCCTTTTATTTGTTTACCATCTTTCAGGCAGTCTGACAGGCAACCAGCGGAATAGGGATCCGCGGTGCTTCCGGACATTCTGGGTTCTGTAGCAGCAGCAGTACCACGTGCGGGAATTCTTGAGCGAGAGGCTTCTGATTCCGCACTTAGGTATATATATATATATAGGTTTTGGTTTAATGGCTCTGTAGCTGTAGTTGCATGCATGTAGATCGATCATGAATTTGTGTATGTCATATGTATGGAAATATATTCGCCTACGATGCCTTCTCGAGTCGAGGCGGAGCCCGACTTGCCTATATTGGATTTGTTATGATATGAATTCGGTGTTTCGTGGTTGTCGCGATGAGCAATGTTTGGTATACCATGAACCGCTTGGTTGGTATTTTGTCGAGTTATCATGTATACTTGCCATGTATGGGTTCTCGCAGTTGCTAGTCGATACTTGTTTGTTCTGTATTTGAGCTCGATGCTCCGCTGCCGCGTTTTCCGCCGTAGTTCCTGTTTCCGACGTCGCGGCCGGCTCCGCCTCCGCAACCGGGCGGGGTGGCTGTGACAAGTTGGTATCAGAGCAGGTCGGGTCGGAATGACCCAAAAGGTAAAGTATGTTGGTTTTGGGTATGGAATGTGGAAGGCAAGTATACAAGTCCGAGGGTGGACTTTTGGAGTAAGTTAAGTCTGTTCATGGGTAAGTAACTATGGAAGTGACTTCGAGGTACAAGCCACCGTTCTACATTTCATTCTCGGGGCGGTTCTCAGACGGAGACTGGCCACCTCCTTATTTGAACCGTTTCGGAATGGATGTGGAGCGTGGGCGGTTCTTTGGAGCACTTGGGAAAATTTGAGGTACTCGATGAATCTTGGGTGATTTGTGTGGTGTTTACGTGTTATGAGCATGGTTTGGTTTTTTGGTTTAAAGTTGAATATTTGGTTGTGAGATTCTGAAAAAGAATCTCTGCATCATGCATTGCATTACACTACAGAGCCTTAGATAACTGCTGCTAGCTTCTGTAGAGATTAGGAGTGACCGAGTTGTCTGGATTCTGTTTGGTCTGGAATGTCTCAGGTTGGATTCACACGCATAGGCAGTGTGTTTTATGACCGGAGGGAGGGGATTGTAATCCCATGCCTCCGAGAGATAGGGCTTGAACTGTTGGTTATGGGTTGAGTTGGTATATGGTTTGGGAATTTGGTTTGGGATAAGTTGTTTTTCTGGTTGGACTTGGTTTGAGGAATTGTGTACTACACGCGAATAGCGTGATTTGGTACCGGAGGGGCGGGACTGAGATCCCACACCTCCGTGGAATAGGATACGGGTTCAGCGTAACCCAGGGTCTGAACAACCACACTCACCACCCCCGAGGCTTAGCCGCCGTAGGGACCCTCTCTCGATTTGGTATTACCGCCACCCTAGCCGGGTTCAGGGCGGCAGAGGCGGGGAAAATCTGTTTATGCCACGGTAAGGGCATTTTGATCAGTGTGGTGATAGCGAGACTATAGCCACTACTCGCTACAGCTTTGGAGTTGGTAAGTGAGTGACTCGAGGAGCGTGGTCACTACGACACCTAGACTTCTCGTCGGTCCTATCAACGAAGGGTAGATCTGAGACATCAATCTGACGAGTTTGGACTTTTGGAGAGGTTTTAGAGTTTGGATCCCCCCCGAGGTTCAGCGGCCGAGGAGGGCCGGAGGTATTAGAGACTTGGTTTGCAGGAATTGACAAACTCCTGGAGGGAGGCTATTCTGAGCCGGTTGGCCGGGGAACGGCTACTCCGGCCGATTGCTTCCAGATTCGAACCGGAGTTCGGATTGACCCGATATCTGATTTCCGTGTCTGGCAGTTGTACCGGACATTTCCGCTGAAAATATTTTTCGGGCCGGGGTTGCCGTCGGACGATTTTCGGGATTACGGGCGGAGAAACGGCTCGGGAGTGACCCGAGACTCGATTTGCGCTTTGAGAAAGATCTGAGTCGGGGATATAATTTACATTTTTCTCGTGAAGAAAAATGTTCGGGTCGGAAATTACGGTTTTGGGCGCTTTAGTAGTGGTAGAGAGGGAGCACCACCGCACGATCTTATCCGATTTGTAGTAGGTATCATTCTGGTTGAATTTGTTACCGGCAGGAGGGCCGATGTTTATGTTGCAGGTCTGACACTCACTGGGTACGGGATTGCCCTCTGAGTGTAAGGCAGGGTACTTTATTTCTGAATGAGGTGTCGATTCATGCATTATTTAGTACGGAGCATCTGTTTCCATTGTAACACGTAAAGGTGTTACATCTCTCGCATCTGTCTGTTAGTACTTTGCCTCAAACGCATTTAGTAAAAACTGCAGGAAGTCAGTTTCGCTTTCCAATGGGATGGTTCGGGGTTGTACTATATCCGTAGGCGGGCATCGATAGTATCGGACTTGTTGGTTCCGACACGCCGAACTATGATGTTATTCTTGGGATGGATTGGCTATCCAAGAATTCTGTGCACATTGATTGTGCAGCCCGTACCATTATGGTTTACGGAGAGGTACTACCTCTCACGACTCCGATCGGTTTGACTATCGCACGACCAGAAGGAGCTACATTCGGATCACCGCCGATAGTTGGTGTAGGGAATGCTATGATCTGAATGAAGTCGGCATTAGGTTGAAGTTGGATGGTTTACCGTTGGTTCGAGATTTTCCGCAGTATTTCCGGAGGAGTTGCCCGGATTACCATAAGAGCGGGAATTGTGTTTGACACCCACCGCAATGGCATCGCTCCGATATTTATTCCTCCTTATCGGATGCCTATTTCTGAGATGCAGGAGTAGAAGAAGCAACTGGAGGAATTACGGCAAAAGAGTTTCGTCCGACCGAGCACTTCAGCGTGGGGTGCTCTGGTTTTGTTTGTTAAGAAGAATGATGGGACACTCTGACTTTGTGTTGATTACGAGACGGTTGAATGCTCTTATTGGGAAGAATAAGTATTCGTTACTGAGGATTGACTATCTTTTTGATCAACTTCGGTGTTCGAGAGTTTCTCGAAGATTGATCTCCGATCTGGATACTTTCAGCTTAGGGTGAAGGAGGAGGATATACCTAAGACTGCTTTCCGCAACCGATTTGGACACTTAGAGATTACGGTCATGCCATTTGGGCTGACCTATGCTCCGGTAGCATTCTTGGATCTGATGCATCGGGTGTTCCGACCATACCTGGATTCATTTGTAGTGGTCTTTATTGATGATATTCTGATATATTCTCGGGATGCGAACTCGCATCGGGATCATCTGAGGGTGGTTCTGCGGACACTTTGGGAGCATCAGCTTTATGCTAAATTCTCAAAGTGTGAGTTCTGGATTCGGGAAGTCACTTTTCTCGGACACATTATTTCGAGCATGGTCCGTCTGTGGACCCAGAGAAGGTGAGGGCGATTCAGATCTGGAAACAACCTACCACGGCACGGAGATCAAGAGCTCCTCAAGTTAGTAGGATATTATCGGAGATTCGTGCTGGGTTTTCTATTCTCGCATCTCCGCTCACGCAGCTTGACCAAGAAGGGTCAACCGCTTATCCGGGTCCGATAGGTGTGAGCAGAATTTTCAGGAGTTGAAGCGGCAGCTTGACTAACGCTCCGATTCTCGACTCTTCAAGATCCGAACTTACAGTATGTGATTTATTCGGATGCTTCCACATCCAGTTGGGGGTGTGTTGGCGCAGGAGCGTTTTGTGGTAGCTTATGGGTCGAGGCAGCTGCGACCGCATGAGCTGAACTGACTGACACATGATCTGGAGTTGGCTATAGTAATTTACGCGCTGAAACATTGGAAGCAATATCTGTTTGGTAGTAAATTTCAGATTCTTACCGACCATAAGAGTCTGAAATATCTGTTTACGCAAAAGGAGCTTAATTTGAGGCAGCATAGATGGCTCGAATACATTAAGGACTACGGTTGCTGTATCGAGTACATCTCTGGCATGGGCAACACGGTTGCCGATGCACTGAGCAGGAAGTATACCGGATTAGTTAAGGGAGGAAATGTTGGGGACTGATCTGAGGAGAGTGATCTGACATGCCTTTGGCACAGGTGGCAGCTCTGGGAGCGTGCCCAGGTTATTACACTTATTATACATTCTGAGTGGCTTGATAGGATGCGCGAAGCGCAAGGTAGAGATTTGGTGTTGAAGAAGTTATCTAGGGAAGATAAGAGAATAGTTTATCTGTTACCGACATTTCAGTATAGGCAGGGATTGCTATACTTCTAAGATCGCCTTTATGTACCTGAGGATCAGGAGTTCTGGAATGAGATTTTCGAGGAGGCACACTCGAGCAGTTTGAGCATCTGGAATCGGCAGGGACACTGCAGACTTTGCCCATTCCACTGGGAAGTGGGGTAATGTTACTATGGACTTTCTGACTGCACTGCCCCTGACACGGTCTCCCCATGATGTTATCTGGGTTATTGTGGATCAGCTGATAAAGTGCGCACACTTTCCGCTTATTCGGGTCACAGACCCTTTGGAGAAGCTTGCCCGGCTTTACATCGTGAAGATTGTACGCTTTGCATGGAGTACCGACTCCATTGAATCGACCGTGATCTGCGTTTTACAAGCACGGTTCGATTGCTTTTCATGAAGCATTGGACACGCAACTCCATCTCGAATACGCCTTATCACCCCAGACGGACGGGCAATCGGAGCGGGTGATTCGATATTGGAGGATATGTTGCGAATGTACTTTGGATTTTGGAGGAGTTTGGGGCTAGCGATTTGCGTTGATAGGGTTCTCGTACAACAATTGCTTTGGACTACGTTTGACGTGGCACCCTATGAGGTGTTGTACGGAGGTGTATGACACCATCTTGTTGGACAGATGCGTCGATCGGGTTAAGTTGGGACCCAAGCTTTTGAGGAGTCTACGGCAAAGATCAGATTGTTAAAGGCGCGGATTAAAACCGCGAATGATTACACCACAGTGTGTACGAACCGTCGCCGTAGGGCTCTGGAATCTGAGTTTGGTAATAGAATTTGATTGGAGATAGCACCGTTCAGAGGGACAGTAAGATGTGATAGGCGGGGCGAGTTACCCCGAGTTGTATCGGTTATTATGAGTTTCCAGAGTAAGTTGTTAGGTTGGCTTTACCCCCCCAACTGTTTCTGTTTTATGTGGTACCTTCCAGGATAGCCTGTTGTGGATCGGTTAGATTTAGGTTCGGTACTGTCTGGGGTTGTCTGGTAGAAATACCGGCAACTGTCTCGGGGTGCAATAAGATGCACCCGGAGGGTGGGACGCCGTGAGGCTCAGTATGGTAGTCTAAACTACCACTCCCGCCGCACCAGTACGGTGGCCCGATTGTTCTGGGTTAGAGGAATGGTTGTATATTCAGTTGGTAGTGTCACACTGTCTGGTTGGTTCGAGCTACTCTTGGAGGACCAAGAGTTCTAAGGGGGAGAATGTTACGGTCACCCCGAGCGGGTTGCGGCCGGGTGACCCGGGCTCCGCTTTTAGCCTTCGGGTCACGTTTTTCGGCGTTCAGACGGCTCCCGAGCCCTATCCGAGTATCATTTTGGCGAACCCTTCCGTATTTGAGGTCGTGTGGGTCCCCCGGACGTTTCCGCCGAAAATATTTTTCTGGCGCCGGGGGGTTGTCGGGGTCGCCTCGGGACGTACAGCGGGCTCGGTAGCGCTTTTGAGACCTCAGTTTGGGAAGCCGTTTGCAGTTTTGGAGTCGTGAGAATGTCCCGGAGGTGTTTGTGGAGTTTAATATTTGGGACGGGACGTTCGGTTCCGGGCGACTTCCGGGGCTCGGGACGGGAATCCCGGGGCTCGGGATGGAAATTTTCTGTCGGCTTTGGGGTAAGTTGTGTTTGAATTTAAGATGGAATTTATGGTTATTTTTGTAGAATTTTGGAGTGACGGAATTTCGGTTCGAGTTGTCACGCCGCACGTCGGGTTTCGGTTCGGGTTCAATGAGCTCGGAAGGACACTCTGGAAAGGCAAATGAACTTTTGAAAAATGTTCTGTGCATGTTATAATATTCTGAGGGTTGTGTCCAAGTTTCGTTAATTTTGGAATTCGGTAATTATTTTTGGGCAAAAAGAATTGGAACTTTCGGAGAAATTGGGAGCTAATTAGTAATTGGACACAAAAATCAAAAGTGAATCAGCATGGGCACAGCAGCTTATTTCGGCAGCATTGGGAGGCTTTGGGACACTTGGTCAATTTTGATTTAAGGGAGAGGAGTATGGGCAAAAAAAAAGTGGGAAAATATATATATAGTTAACTAATTACACAAAATGAAATTATTTCATTTCTTCTTCTTTCTTCCTTCTCCTCTCTCTGCCGAAACCATGAGCAGCCATGGGAGCTGTTCACCAAGCTTCTCCTTCTTCATATTTGGCAAGGAATCAACAAGGTTTTTGGTGCAAATCATAGGTAAGGTTCTTCTCTTCTTCTCTTTGCTAGTTAGAAGCATGGATTTTGGTGGAAAAGGGAGTTTAGAACCAAAAAAGGTTTGTTCTTTGCTATGAGTTTTGATGATCCTCTTGCTTCCAAATTTTAGTATGTTATTCTTGGGCTTGAGAGGAGTAAGAATCTATGGTTGGATTTTGGAAAAACTCCTTAGTTTGAAGAAACCCTAAATGCCGAATTATTGATGTGTAAATTCGAGCTCTGCTTCTGGTGCAGCACGAAATATGTGCGCAGCGCACAGGCTTGCGCACAGGTTGTGCACAGCCTTGTGCGCAGCGCACAGCCTTGCGCACAGGTTGTGCACAGCCTTGTGCGCAGCGCACAGCCTTGCGCACAGATTGTGCACAGCCTTGTGCGCAGCGCACAGCCTTGCGCACAGATTGTGCACAGCCTTGTGCGCAGCGCACAACCTTGCGCACAGATTGTGCACAGGTTGTGCACAGGCTTGTGCACAGCGCACAGGCTTGCGCACAGGTTGTGCACATGCCAAAACTCACCCAAGAAGAACTTAGATATGAAGAGAAGTAAGTTTCGATGAAGGGAAAGTGCGGGTTTGTGCGAGAATTTCTTTCTGGGATTATTTGGATGTGTTCTGACTCAACTATGGTTATCCAGCTTGATTCTGTATTGGTGGAGTAGCGTGGAACCTTAGGAGCCAAGTTGGGCATTACGGGTCGGAAGTCGGGATTTTCCGAGTTTTGGGCTGCTGGGCAGCGTTTCAGAGGTAAGGGCTTAATTCGGTAAAATGTACGTGTGTTCTGTTTCAAGGCCCGGATGACCTTAGAGGCCCGGGTTCCTATTCATTACGTGTATGGTTACCGGGTAATGTTACTTCGCTTATGTTTATGTATTTTTGTTATTACTATATGTTCTGCTCGTGTCCGCACCGAAGGTGCCGACATTCTGCGTATCCGCACCGTGAGTGCCGATACTTCTGTTCTGTGTCCGCACTGAAAGGGTGCCGACATTCTGCGTATCCGCATCGGGAGTGCCGATACTTCTGTTCTGTGACCCTACGACAGTTTGGGGCTCGCGACCCCACCCCGCACCGTGCTTCGCTCGCATCGACCAGATATTATTCGACCTCTGCTGAGGGCTGCCGTTACATGGTCGCTCGCGGTTGGACCGCATATGTTGGTTTCTGATTTTCGTTATACTTTATGTTTATATGTACATGCATATGTTGTGATATTCTGCTTTGCAGTTCAGATTGTTGCCACAGGGCAAACCGCACTTTTACCTTAAGCCCTTACCGAGTCCTTTCGAGGACTCACCCTTTTATTTGTTTACCATCTTTCAGTGATCGGCAGGCAACCAGCGGAATAGAGATCCGCGGTGCTTCCGGACATTCTGGGTTCTGTAGCAGCAGCAGTACCACGTGCGGGAATTCTTGAGCGAGAGGCTTCTGATTCCGCACTTAGGTATATATATATATATATAGGTTTTGGTTTAATGGCTCTGTAGCTGTAGTTGCATGCATGTAGATCAGATCATGAATTTGTGTATGTCATATGTATGGAAATATATTCTGCCTACGATGCCTTCTGAGTCGAGGCGGAGCCCGACTTGCCTATATTGGATTTGTTATGATATGAATTCAGTGTTTCTGTGGTTGTCGCGATGAGCAATGTTTGGTATACCATGAACTGCTTGGTTGGTATTTTGTCGAGTTATCATGTATACTTGCCATGTATGGGTTCTGCAGGTTGCTAGTCGATACTTGTTTGTTCTGTATTTGAGCTCGATGCTCCGCTGCCGCGTTTTCCGCCGTAGTTCTGTTTCGACGTCGCGGCCGGCTCCGCCTCCGCAACCGGGCGGGGTGGCTGTGACATTCACCATCGCCTGAATGCTTCGCATGAGGGAAGCCTAGCCTTCGCCTAGAGGCTTCACAGGGGCGGCTTCGCCTAAGGTCTTCTCATGGAAGCCTTCGCCTAGAGGCTTCGCAGCGGGGCTTCACCTGAGGGCTTCACCCTCGCGCTGGAGGCCTCGCCTTCTATTTCAAGGGCCATTTCCTTGTCAGAAATGGGGACTTCGAGCTTCATTCATCCTCCCCTTCGTGCTTTGATACTTTGTTGTCGTTTGGGGATCCTATGATCACATCAAGAGATGCCCCCATGTATGTGTTTGATGGCATTTTGGTAGTTATGTTAGGTGAGTGCACTTCTTTGATTACATGATGACTTGAGAGGATTCATGCCCCCTGCTTCTCTCGGCTTATGAATATGTTGACTCGGAGTCAATATGGCTTGCTTGCTTTGCCTCTGGAAGGCTTGAGGTGAAATCACAGAGTTTTGAGGAAAGGCTTCTCATCAATAGTCTGGACATGCTTTTCGAGGGGGCTTTATTTCGATGGACTTATGGTGAGGAAAGAAATGAATGTGATTCTGACGGGTTTTTTAAACATCTCTACACTATAAGATTTTGAAAACCTAAAGCATAGTTGCTAATGAACCATGGAAGAAATGCGTTTTGACCAAACGCAACTAGAAAACAATCAAGTGACCAATGCCTCTCTCAACATCAACGATCCACATAAAAATGAGTCGACAGTATGGACTTTCAGTAAGGTTGTAATGTGGCCTAGGTTAAGGTTCGAAGAAAGAAATGATATATAGGCTCAAATAACCAAATGATGCCCCCAGGATATGCTTCTCGCGAAATGCAAAGCCTATCAACCTCCAATGGGTCCGATTCTCTTGATGAATGTTTGATACTTCTTGAAAATCTGTTTACTTCTTGAAGACTTTGTGATCTGCTTTTGAAGCGCAGAGAAGTTAAAGCGCAACAATGACAACTTTGTTTTTACCTCCACTTTTGCCTAAGCTGCCCTTACAGGTGATATTCGCGTTCCCATGATAGAAGCGGAATCCCAGTTGAGTGGTTGATGATGATGGTGTTTTTGAGAGCTCCAAGCTTGCGGTACAGAGTAATATGTGGAAAGATAAAGAGAATACTCAGGAGTAGCAAGAGAGGAGTGGGAGGGCGTGTAGTAGCTTACCCGATTTAGGGTGGACATCACCCTATTTATAGAGTGATGCCAGGAGAAGAGCCTCCCCCAGTAGAAGCCTTTGGACAGGCTGTTTGAGATAAGTCTGTGTCAGACTGATTGGAGATAAGGCGGCTGTGATGATGAAGATCTCAGCAAACCGCCTTAAGTGATTCGTTTGTCAGAGAATGTCTGGCGTATGAATCTGGTGAAGATCTCCCAGGCTCGTGCTGACCTCCTTATTGGCTGCTTGATGTCAGATGACCAGGTGGTCTGTCTCCCAGTGGAGCAACTGGCAGGCGAAGGCCTGCAAGCGGCGAAGGCCCAAATAGAATATAACCAAATAAGGAGTGAGGGTCTGATATGATCACGGGGGGAGTTGCATGATCACGAGCTCGGATCTAGCTCGATGGAGGCGGTTTCCAGCAAAGGGGAAACGAAAACAGAAGGGGAAAACGAAGAACACAAAGTCGGCCAAGGGAACCTCCTCACTACGAGGTGAGGCAATGCCCTTGAAAATGCCTGGGAAAGGAAAATGGGACCTAGAACCTTTTGACTACAAGATCAAACAATGCTAGGTATTATATTGGATCCTCTTGCAATGGATCACTAATGGATTGGTGGAGCAAGATTTGAGACCCAAGAAGAACAATAAGGCCGATTCGCGGCGGATATGTGTTCTTACAATATATGAGTTATGGGTTTACAATGGTTACAAGCTTCCTTATATAGAAGGAAAATGGTAAAGGGAAATAGAGAGTGACTTGTCAAGGGAACCATCTCCCTTGATTTAGGGTGGGCGAAAGGAGAGGTGGCAGATGATGTGACATTGTAGGCTACCTGCTCTGGTGGCGTTCATTTCCCCAGAATTGGAGTTGGCGGGAAATGGGAGGAAGGGCCTCTGCATAAATTGAATGATTCACCTGACTTGCGTATGGAGGCCTCTTTTGCTTGGCGAACACCGAGGGCTTCGCTGGTTTCTGGAAGTGTGGCACAGGGTCTTCGCCAATGACCATGGGGTGGCCATGAGTTCGCCATAAGAACCATGGGTTCGCCAAGGGCCATGGCCTCGCCAAGGGGTCTTCGCAAGCACGACCTCGTCTTGGAACTGGGCCTTAGCTTGGATGGGGCGTTCAAGATCCTCTCCTGGAGACCCGCAAAGTGTGGCTTCGCTTAGGGGCCTGGCTGGCACTTAGAGGGTCACTTCTTCTTCATCTGAGCCTTCGCCAACAGTCCTTTAGACCCTCTGGAGGATTGGTTTCCCTTTATCACAAAAATGGGGCTGATGTCCACATCATACACTCCCTCTTCAAAAGAATCCGTCCTCGGATTCATAAGGAAGTCATCCCTACAAATCTTAAAACACCACAACAAACTTGAAGAGGTATTAAGGGTTAGTGGACCAAAACCACGCAGATGTGCCTGAACCAAATGTTGGAATATAAGGGTTCGAATATGCATGATGATAAAGAACAAAAGTTTAAATGAATTCATGACATACTCCCTTGAAAAACAGATGTGTTCATTGAGAATCTTATACTGAAGGGTGTCATGAAAGGTATTAAGTCCCAAACTGGGTCCTCCAAAGGTCAAAGGGACATGGGGGCTATCATCAAGATGAGGCATGCATCCAAATGTTTTCCAAATCACCATAAAATACACTAAACTAGTTAAACACAAAGAATCATGGCATGACGATGCGAGACGAGCATTAGCGAAGCCACAAGGTGGTGAGATGGACAAACCGCCCTTTCTCTTCACCTTTTCATGCATGCTTTCGGAAAACATAAGGTAAACATTTCTAGAATTTCCATGAGCCATAATGTGGGAGTGTCCTTGTCTTATCATATACATGGCTAGGTGATGGGCATTCTTATACTCAAATTTCACGGTACCTAGCTCATGGATAGTAAACAAAGAATCACCGAGTGGGGGCAAGATGAACAATCCGCTCTTTCTTGCCGTATCACCATTAAAGCACACGAGAGTTCTATGTCTAAAGCCACTCATAGGGCCGAATGAACGCATGCTCATATATTTTGTAAGAGTGTTAACATGCGTATGCCTATGTTTACCCAATTCAGATTCAATGTTAAGAGTTGAGAGAATAGAAGCACAGTTACCCATGTTTGCTCCTTCCCTCTTGCATTCTTCTTTTTGTGCGAGGGCGTGTGGCACTTGCTTCTGAAGTCCATCAAGACAGTCTTCAGCTCCTCTTTCCATAGTGACCTGCACACTCAAAGGGGAAAAAGATGGTTGATCCGAAACAGGAGTTAGTGAATTGATCTCACTTTCACTATGTTTGGTCGTGGAGTTTCCCTCTTGTTTTCTCTCCACTTTCCTCTCAGACTTTCCTCTCGGATCACTGTTCTCTATAACCTTTTCTAAGGTTTTTTCATCCTTTTCCTCTGGGTTCATGACTTTCTCATTTTCCCTTACGCTCATACTTTCTTTTTGCCTCTCGGTCGTCTTTCTCTCAACCTTACCATCAGTTGCAGCTTCCTCAATGTGTCCTTGTAAAATTTGGGCCTGGATCCCAAGCACAAGCTGTTTTATTTCACCAATGATGGTTGATGTAGGAGTGGGAGGATGGCTGTGGGATGTAGGGGAAGGGCAATGAGGCCTTTTTGGTGCTACCTCACTCTACTGGTCAAAATAAGAATGGTGCGGAGACGAAGTTTTGTAGGCGGAGACCCTCTTTGGCTTGCGGTTGGAGGGTTGAGGCCTGCGAACGGACGATGGCTCAAAGCTGGGTGTTGAACGGCTAGGAAGCAATGGAGTAGGGTAGTAATGCGAGTGTGGGGAGTAAGTTCTCCGGGGCTTGGGGTCTTGGTAGGGAGACATATACAAAGGCTTCATGTTTTGGGTTTGGGGGTAGCGACGAGGGGGGGTATCTTTGCGATAGCAGGGGTTCGCCACCAACTATTCAGGATATGAACGATAGCAGGGTTCGCCACCAACTATTCGTATCATTTTGATATGAACTGAGTAATATCCATGGACAGCGTGGAGGGTAGAAAGGGGCGGGACGTTCGTGCGGCTGTAGGGTCTTAAGCAGTGTAGTAAGGGTTATGAGCAACAGTGTAGGGATGTTCAAACTCGGAGTATGGGGCCGGTTTCGGCCAGGTTTCTTGGTCGTTGTGTACTCTGAATAGTCTTCTTGGTATGTATGGTCAAGGGTTCCTTCCACCCAGAAGTCAGACTCCGGGGAGCATTCCTCTTCCAAATATTCCATGAGACTCAAGTTCTGCACACGTAGACAGTATTGTGAAGCCTTACCACACTCCCTTAGTGTTTACACTCTTCTCTCGTGTTTAGAACACAATGGTTCTCACAACTCTCAAAACTTGCCACCAATCTACGATTAAGATCAAATGCAAACACGCAAAGAATATCCAATGAAATCTTAGCAATATCCGAAACAAGTAACGCACAAAGTTCTAGTTACTTGAAACTAGCTTTTGAATGATTTTAGGTGGATGGTACTTGAAACTAGCTTTTCCAAGAACATTTATGAACTTTTCCCAGAATCTATGAACTGGTTTGAATCTTTCTTTTCAACAAACTCTTGTTCTTTTGCACACATGGAAACTCTTTTCCTTTTTAAATCTGAAATCACTCACAGTTTCATAAACCTTTCAAAAACTTCAAACAAGGATAACAACTACTCGGTTTCTCTCAAGAGATCATTAACCGAAAACTTTTCTTCAAGTTTCGAAAGAAAACAAAGGTTTTAACTTGAAGAAAATCAAACAAACAACATGGTACCTCCAACAAGCGCTTTGGCTCTGATACCAACTGATATGATCACGGGGGGAGTTGTATGATCACGAGCTCGAATCTAGCTCAATGGAGGCAGTTTCCAGCAAAGGGGAAACGAAAACAGAGGGGGAAAATAAAGAACACAAAGTCGGCCAAGGGAACCTCCTCACTACGAGGTGGGGCAATGCCCTTGAAAATGCCTGGGAAAGGAAAATGGGACCTAGAACCTTTTGACTACGAGATCAAACAATGCTAGGTATTATATTGGATTCTCTTGCAATGGATCACTAATGGATTGGTGGAGCAAGATTTGAGACCCAAGAAGAACAATATGGCCAATTCGCGGCGGATATGTGTTCTTACAATATATGAGTTCTGGGTTTACAATGGTTACAAGCTTCCTTATATAGAAGGAAAATGGTAAATGGAAATAAAGAGTGACTTGTCAAGGGAACCATCTCCCTTGATTTAGGGTGGGTGAAATGAGAGGTGGCAGATGATGTGACATTGTAGGCTACCTGCTCTGGTGGTGTCCATTTCCCCAGAATTGGATTTGGCGGGAAATGGGAGGAAGGGCCTCTGCATAAACTGAATGATTCGCCTGACTTGCGTATGGAGGCCTCTTTTGCTTGGCGAACACCGAGGGCTTCGCTGGTTTCTGGAAGTGTGGCACAGGGTCTTCGCCGATGACCATGGGGTGGCCATGAGTTCGCCATAAGAACCATGTGTTCGCCAAGGGCCATGGCCTCACCAAGGGGTCTTCGCAAGCACGACCTCGTCTTGGAACTGGGCCTTAGCTTGGAGGGGGAGTTCAAGATCCTCTCCTGGAGACCCGCCAAGTGTGGCTTCGCTTTGTGGCCTCGCCGGCACTTAGAGGGTCGCTTCTTCTTCATCTGAGCCTTCGCCAAGAGTCCTTTAGACCCTCTGGAGGATTGGTTTCCCTTTATCACAAAAATGGGGCTGATGTCCACATCAGGGTCGCACGAACCTGAGTGTAAGGGCCTTATCTGGGCGGGACCAGTATAGGCAAGAGAGTCCTCGTGAAGGTGAGTTGAGATTGCGGGAGTAAGACCCGCGAAGGCGAGTGTGACCACAAGGGCGAGACCTTAGACCGCGAAGGTAACCCGCGAAGGCCTAAGATACGCAAAGGCGAGTGTGAGGCATCGCCAAGGCGAGACTTAAGGCCTGTGAGGGCAAGACCTCGCGCAAGTGAGACTGGAAACCTCGCGAAGCCGATACTAGAGACCTCGCGAAGGCGAGACTTGATACCACAAGGGTGAGACCTCGCGAAGGCGATACTGGAGACCGTGGGAGCGAGACCTACGGGGCCTTCTGATGTGACGCGAAGACGCGTTTGCTTGCGTAGTGTACCAAGATGCCTCCTCCTGAGAGCGGAGTATGGGCAGGGTCCTGTACTCCGTTTTGAAAGTACTGTGTTGAGGACAGTAGTAGTCGCAAGACTGGGCTCGTGTGGAGTGCGAAGATCTTTTACGATCTGATTTCAAATGTCAAATTCTTCACAATCCTTGTGGCTTTTGAGGGGGCATTTGCTTGGGTAGTGTACCAAGATGCCTCCTCCTGAAGGCAGAGTATGGGCAGGGTCCCGTACTCTGTTAAAATCCCAAGTCTTGGGGCTGGCGAAGGCGCTATGCTGCTTGTGGACCGTTTGGAGTGCAACGGCAGTGAAGGGTCCCTTCAGTATTTAAAGCAGGAGAGATAACAGGAGGTGAAAGGTTTACTAACCGTTATGGGGCGTGGCACGTTGTCACCGCACGCCGCCCGAGCCCGGTTGCGGAGGCGGGGGCGCCGGGACGCCGGAAGCGGAAGCCGGAATGGAAAGGAGTGGCAGGTCCATCGAGACCCGCCGCGCGTAGCGGACCCAAAAACGGAAAGATTGTGGAAGCGAACTAACGGAAATTTCATGAGTATAACCAAAATAAAATGCAACCATACAATTCATGCATCAGCAACAGAGTAAGCCTCGCCCTCCCTGGACGAGTGCTTACGCACCAAACATAGATACATATAGAGTTCACAGAACCTAGGGTATCTAGCAAGCGCCAAGCGCTCAGAACATGCAACAGAACAGAATATACACATACTTATACGATCATCGCAATCATCCAGAAAATATGCACATGCAACTACAGAGCCGACCCTAGGCCTAAACGTCAAAATACCTCGCGCGGGATTCAGACCAAGTAGACAAAATCCCAGCCCGCAAGGTACTGCTGCTGCTCAACCCAACCAAGGCAGAAGCCTCACGGAAACCAACTCCGCTAGTTGTTTACCAAGTCTACCTGAAATCCAAAAACAGAACCCAAAAAGGGTGAGTCCTAAAAGGACCCCGTAAGGGATTTGGGGTAAGATAAGCATATGTAACCCTGCAAAACAGAAAGATAGCAATATACGCAACAGAATACAGAATAACATACATGTACCAGAAACAAATCGGAATCCCGAAGGATGTGCGATTCCAAATCGCCATAAACCTTATAACAAATCGGAACGACAGCCTCCCACTAAGGGGAGTCGAAGCCGGCTATTACGAAGCATGGTGCACCAGTGGGTAGCGAACCCACAACTGTCGTAGTGTTAGCATGCAGTATGCCATAAGGCATACTCCTACAAACGTAGGATTACTGCATGCAGTATGCTACAAGGCATACACCCACAGATCACAGAACGTACCTTAAAGCACAGATTTCCGAAATATCTGCAAAACAGAAATGCAACAACACATACACCTACAGACTACAGAATATGCCCTAGGCATATAATACCGAAATACTTGCAGAACAGAAAATGAAACTAAACATACACCTATCTTACCAAAAATAGCAGAACCAAACCCTTACCTTACAAATCCAGAGTATTTGACCGATTCTGGATAACACCTACACCGTGCCCCAAACTTAGAACTCCTCTTTTCCTAACCACCGAAACTCGAATCCGCCAAACCAAGTTGAATTAGCATCCTCATCAACCACACTACCAAACTACAACCCCGACCCCAAAACCGAAAATCCGGCTGCAATTTCCGTAAAATTCCAGATTTTCACGAAACGTCGAATTGAGCCAACCTAGACAATGCGAGATTATACATTGACAAACATCATACAATAAGCGAATCGATCAAATCCAACCTTAACCCTTCATTACCCACCATTTTCCGACAATCCCGATTAATTGTAACTTTTTCATTCCTTAACCGAATTCAACATTTCAAACTTCCATCCACTCCTAAATTCAAGCCCAACACCATATTAACCTCCAATTTAACCAAAATGAACCTCCAACATTGAAAAAGAATCATTCCAAGATTTCGGTTCTTAATCAACTTTTCATCCAACTTTCAATTCAATCCATTCAAGCTTCCACATAATCATATTAATCACCAATTCCACTTCCTAAGCATGCTTACTAACCAATTACACCAAAATCAATAAAACCCCTTCACTTATCAATTCGGCCAAAGAGGGGTTTTCTCACCCAACCTCCATTTCAATCCAAACAAAGTTCCATTTGCACTCTTTAATCACCAATTACATTTCTAAACCATGAATGCTATCCAATTGCACCCAAACAACAAAATCCAACATTGAACAACAACTCATAATTTCGGCCAAAAGGGGTTTTTACCTCAACTTGTTTTCCATCAAATTGAATCCATACATAAGCTTAGAATCATGCTAGAACTAACATACTTGAAGCATGAAACAAGATAACAACCACACACAATTTTGGAATTTCTTCCATAATTTCGGCCAAACCTAAGTTTCCACCCAAGTTGTGTTTTCCAAAATCCAACACTTGATTAACACTCTCCTACAACCCAAGAACAACATACTAAAACATGGGAGGAAGAGAATCATCCTAGCTTATAGCTAAGAACAAACCCAACATTTACCAAAACTCTTCTTTTCTTCACTAATCTACCAAACTAATGAGAAAAGAGGAGTTAGGGAGGTACTTACCACTCAAAGCACCCAAAACCTCTTTGATTTGAGCCAAGATGAAGAACTTCAAGCTTGGAGCAAGCTTCCATGGAGGTTTCGGCAGCAGCAAAGCAAGAGGAAGAAGAAGAGAAATGAAAATGAGTTTTAACTCATTTTATGAAATATTATGTCATAATATATATTTCTCCTCTTTAACCCATACCTCTCTACTTAAATAGAAAGAAGCCATGTGTCCCTCATCACACACACACACACACATGCTGCCGAAAATACTGATTGCTGCCCATACCCCTTTTATTAATTTTGCAACCAATTGCAAATTAACTCCCGATTTTTCCGAAAGTTCCAATTCTTTTTGCCCAAAAATAATTACCGAATTCCAAAATTAACGAAACTTGGACACAACCTTCAGAATATTATAACATTCACAAAACATTTTTCAGAAATTCATTTACCATTCCGGAGTGTCCTACCGAGCTCGCTGAACCCGAACCAAAACCCGACGTGCGAGCGTGTCCAACAGAACCAAAATCCCATCACACCAAAAATTCCTCAAAAATACCAATAAATTCCAACTTAAATTATAACACAACTTACCCCAAAGCCGTCAGAAAATTTCCATCCCGAGCCCCGGGATTCCCGTCCCGAGCCCCGGGAGTCGCCCGGAACCGAACGTCCCGCCCCAAATATTAAACTCCACAACCATCACCGGGACGTCTCCACGACTCCAAAACTGCAAACGGCTTCCCAAACTGAGATCTCGAGAGTGCTACCGAGCCCGCTGTACGTCCCGAGACGACCCCGACAACCCCCCGGCGCCAGAAAAATATTTTCGGCGGAAACGTCCGGGGGACCCACACGACCTCAAATACGGAGGGGTTCGCCAAAATGATACTCGGATAGGGCTCGGGAGCCGCCTGAACGCCGAAAAACGTGACCCGCAGGCTAAAACCGGAGCCCCGGGTCACCCGGTCGCAACCCGCTCGGGGTGACCGTAACACACGTGGCGCCTCAGGAGTCGATTACGCTTTTAAAAAGCGCTTTTCTATTTTTGCACGGAAGGCAAAAGGTTTACTAACCGCTGGATGTTAGCACGTGGCGCCTCAGGAGCCGTTTTCGCTTAAAAGCGCTTTTTCATTTTGGCGGGCTTATAAAAGCGTATTTGAGAAGATTGAAGCTTTTCATCTTCACTTTCGCATTTCTTCGTTCTTGCACTGAGTAGTCTTTTCGCATTTCTTGCATTTTCGAACCGTTCATCGACTGTTGCAAGATTTCTTGTGGTGATCGTCTACTTTTCATTCAAGATTTTACCGTTCGTCCGTCCGCTTGTCGTCTGTTCTTCCGCGTTTTTTCACTGGTAAGGAATCAGGTAAGATCTCATTTTCCAGCACAGTTAGTGCTTTGATTTTTCTGAGCACACTGAGTGTTTGACGAAATGCCTCTGTTAGGCTCTCTCGATTTATATGCTTGTTGCTCCACTTTTTGTAGAAATGGAGTCCAAAGAAGCTGTACGTCCAGTGATTGCCACCGTGGAGAAGACCACGGTGAAATTTTACAAAATCCATCAGGATATGGTGGAGGCCTTCTGGCCTGTGGAGAAAGTGTCGGTGTACAAGTCTCGCTCGGGCGTCAGCCGGGCGTTGGGCTGGCCCGCGACTACAGAGAACATGGAGAATCGGGTGCTGTGTCTGTACACGGCACAGCTTGCGGCAGGGCTGCGGTTTCCCCTTCCGCAGTTGGTGCAAGACTTGTGTACTGGGTGGGGGCTGCCACCAACCCAGTTGGCGCCCAACAAATTCTTGACCATAGCAGGCTTCATTGTTGCTTGCCGCATGGCCGGCGTGAGGCCCTTTGCCGATGTCTTCCACCGGTTCTACCGGCTGGAGCTGAGGAGTGGGAGTGCATTTTTCTACGTCACTCTCATAAACGTTGGGGGAAATAACTCCATCTCCTTCACTACTGCGCCCAAATCCTACCACAACTAGCACGGGTCTTTCTTCTTCTTGCCCCGCGACGATTCATGGGACTTCCCCGTGGCGAGGATGCAGCGACCCGTGCAAAGCATTGCGCGGAGGCCTGAACTAACTTCTGAAGGATTGCGGTGGCGGGCATACGTCCAACTACTGGGATGGTTGGACGATGTCTTTTCAAGGAGCGCTTGTGATGAGCTCTTCCCCTTCTCAGCCGCCCAACTAGATGAGACAACTTTGAGGTGGGCTGTGATTAGCACGGGCTTCGTGCTGGACACTGAGGTGCCCTCGCCATACAAGGGATGGGCCCCCGCCCATCGTGGGATGGTGGTAGACTCTCTTTACGCAGCGCTGGCAGGGCCCAAAGGTATGTTTGTACATATACGTAAGTGTATTGCATAAGTGTAAGAGGTTTAGTAAAACCTGGTCTGAAGTTTTCCTTCTGTTTGTAGATGCCTCCCTGGAGTCTGGCGAAGGCCGGGGCAAGAGAGCATCTATGCGCATTGCCCAGCAGGTGCACCTGGCCTGTGCATTTGGGAGGGATGCCCCTGCTGAGGCTGTCAAGGCGTTGGGACGCATTGTCCCTAAGTAGCATAAAAGGGCTGGCACCAAGTCACTGGTGTCCCCCCAAAAAGAGAAGAAGAGGAGAGTGGCTGCTGGCGCAGTGCAGCCTGGAAAGGGGAGCGTCTCTGCTGCTGTTGAAGAGGCTAGGGAGACTGTAGAGGCAGGGGGACCTGCAGCGGTCCCTTCTACTGAAGTGGCTGCGAGGCCAGTTGAAGAGTCCAAGGGGTCTGTTGAGGCAGAGGGATCTGCAGCAGTCCCTTCTACTGAAGAGGCTGAAGAGCCTATTGGGGAGGAGGTCCCCAGTGTTGTGGAAGAGGCCGAAGAGCCTGCTGAGGAGGCCAGGGGAGTGGAAGTGGAGGTCCCTTCCACCGTTGAAGAGGCCATGCCCACTACAGAGCGCTCAGAGGGATTGCGAGCGGACACCGCTGCTCCCATAGAGGCTGTGCCTATATCGGTGGTGCAGCCCGTCCCCCTTGAGGATGCTACCGTCCAACTTGAGGACTTCGTGTCTGGGCTCTTTGCGAGCCCTTCTCCAGCTCAGGGGGAAGACTTGCCCGGGCACGTGGTCGAGGCAGAAATCATCGTGAAGGGGAGTGCTCTTCCTAAAAAGGGGAGGATGTCAGCAGGGGAAGTCCTGTTGTTCATGAGGAGGAAGGGCCAACAGGCTGCTAAGGCCATAAGCAGTCCTGGCCAGCAGGAGGTAGTGGTCACTCCTATGGAAGAGGAGGTGGTGATCACACCTGTGGGGATAGGGAGGCCACCACTGCCAAGGAGGAGACCCCTGTGGCGATCCCTTCAAGGAAGGAGGCTCGTGCAGTGACCCCTTCAAGAGAGGAGGCCCTTACGGCGAAAGGGAAGGGGATCTTGAGGATTGAGGAAACTTCTTCCTCTTCTGATAGCGAGGCCCCTGAGGAGGGGGCACTGGTGGCGCGGTCCTCTGTGAGGGCAAGTGGTTGGGAAGTAGCCCAACCTTCCAGTAGTCAGCCAGGGGCTATTGGATGGACACAACCCGCTGCTGGTAAGTCTCTTGACATTGAAAGTTTGTTTCTCTTGTTTTGAGATTATGTTTCAGTTTTCTCAGTTGTACTGCCCTTAACTGCTGTAGGTGCGGGGCCTTCTGGGCAAGAGCTCGACCCCCGCGAGGTCCCAGTGGACCAAGGGGTCATGACCGAGGTCCCAGCGGACCTAGGGACCAGGACCGAAGTCCTTGAGGAGGCCGGGGTGTGGTCCCATTACTTGGAGCGAAGGCAAATCGCTGCCAAGTCAGTCCCTAAGTGGTCTGAAGAGCCAGCCACCCTGAGGGTCATGAGGCAAGACGTCAAGGCCAAAGTGTACAAGGAAAAAGGGAAGCTCCTGCGCGATGCATGGGTGATGTGACCACGAGCTCGGATCTAGCTCGTTGGAGGCGGTTTCCAGCGAAAGGGAAACGAATAGAGAGGGAGGAAATGAAGAACACAGAGTCGGCCAAGGGAACCTCCTCACTACGAGGTGAGGCAATGCCCTTGATAATGCCTGGGGAAGGAAGCGGGATCTAGAACCTTTTGAATACAAGTTCAAACAATACTAGATATTATGTTGGATCCTCTTGTGCGGATCACTTAAGAAGATGGAATGCAAGAAATGAGAACAAGAAAGCCAAAACCTCACTTGAAGAATTTCTGATTTCTTATAAATATGTTATAAGTATTACAATGGTTACATGCTTCCTTATATAGAAGGAAAATGGTGAAGGGAATTGATGAGTGACTTGACAAGGGACAAAGACCCTTGAATTATGGTGGGTGAGGTGAGAGATGGAAGGGATGGATGGAAGACAATTGTAGGCTACTGACTATTCCTCCCATTCCTTCATAAATGGGACTTATGAAGAAATGGAGGGAATATTCAAATCACAAAACATGACTGGGACACATGACCAGGGGGGTTCTCCAAGGCCATGGGTTCTCCGGTGGGGCCATGGTTTCACGGAAGAGGCCATGGGTTCTCCCGAGAGGCCATGGGTTCGCCAAAGGGGCCATGGGTTCACCAAATGGGTCATGGGTTCTCCCGAGAGGCCATGGGTTCGCAGAAGAGGCCATGGGTTTGCGGAAGAGGCCATGGGTTCGCCAAAGGGGCCATGGGTTCTTCCTTCTCGAAATCCGAGCAGTTCAAAAGAGCTTCAATATGAAGTTCATTGCTCCAGCTTTTGATGAGTACAGATCCACTTCTCTTCTCCAATTGAATGCCCAAGTCTTGAAGTTTGTTGGCGCGTTCGTGGTGATGTCCGCATCAATGGGACCCAGTCTTCCTTCTCAGAAATAGCAGTTCACTGCTGATGGGAGGGGAGGGAACCCTCTTGTCGTGCCTGGAGGGGCTGCGCACCCCCTATGACAGGGAGGTGACAGAGCGGAGCCTAGACTCCCCTGCCGAGTTTATGAGGGAGGCAGCCCAACAGTGTCTGCAGGTAAGACAACTTCTGGTGTTTATGTACAAGCCTGGCTTGCTTTCTATCTGCCTTTGTTTAAATAAACTTGGATGCAGGCCGCCGTTAAAGGATATGCTGCCATGGAGCAATGGCATGACTTTCTGAAGTATGCCAACAGGCGGGACGAGGCCCAGGTAGCAGAGGTCGCTTCCCTCAGGAAGGAGCTGGAAGCTTCCAAGAAAAGGGAAGAGGAGCGCCAAGAGGAGCAGGCCAAACGTGTGGCCCAACTGGAGACTTGGTGTGACTTCCTTAACAAGGAGCGGACTGCTTGCAGGATGCGCCGGTGGGAGCAGGCCCGTCTGATTGATGCCTTTCAGCATCGCTTCTTTCAACAAGAAGCAGAGTTGAAAGCCCAACAGATTGAGACTGCTGTCATGAAGGAGTCGTTCCTCTCTTTGGAGGCTGACACAAAAGCTGCCCTCGCAGAGGCGAAGGCCAAAGTCGAGCTGGCAGAGGCTGCAGCTGAGGAGGTGAGGCGCCAGGCCATCGCCCAGGCCCAGTTGGCGGAGAAGAAAGCAGAGGAGGGCAGGCTTGCTGCTGAGGCCGCCATGAAGGCACGCCTGGAGGTCGCCACTGACCTTGAGAAAGCGGTGGCCTCAGTATGGGAGATGGAGAAGGCTTTGGGCCTCCCTCCCTTCGCAGATGAGGATCATGAGTCCTCTTCCTCCATCAAGGTGCCCATCCCTAGGCGGATGCCTCGACTGATGGAGAAGCTTGGTGAGATCCAAGCTCAAGGTGAAGCAGGGGCGCAAGCCTACGAGGAGGGCTGGCTGCGATGCCGCTTCCAAGTGGAGAAGGCGTTCCCAGAGCTGAGTCTTGGGATTCTGGATGCTGCTAACACCAGCGATCCAGAAGTAGAGGCCCTGCTCAACTGGGGGGAGCAGGGGAGGAAAATGGGAGAAGCCTGGCATTCCATGTTGGACTAGGGTGGAGGCTCCAGCTTGTGGATGACCCCCCCTCTTTTGTGTGCAAAGGACACCTGCACTTATGCATAATTTTGATAGTAGTAGATGAAGTAAAATTTCATTTTACCTTCATTGTTTTGTAGCCTCGCTTTTGTCTTGCGATAGCAGTGTAGGGTACGCTAGCTAGGTTATCAACCGTAGGCTAAGTCCCGTTTGTGGCGAGGGGTCTGCTGGGGTTTCGCAACGGCGAAGCCACAGAGATCAGTTGTCAAGAAGCTGGAGTTTTAGCTTGAGTTCGTAGTGACGATGCACTTGAAATCCGCAACGGCGGAGCCACAAATATCTTTCCAGACAATCTGTGGATTCACTTGTTGGAGACAAGTTGAGGCAGAGATCACTTGTTGAGACAAGTTGAGGACCCGTTTTAGGGTTCGCAGAGGCGATGCCTTTGAAGATCATGGATGAGATTTCTCCATGTGGAAGGTCTGCTGGGGCTCGCGAAGGCGGCTCACGCAGAGACCTTCCTAACGATATTTCAGGGAGTAAGCCCTTGGGTAGTGTACAGTGTACCAAGTAGAGGATACCTGCAGAGTTCTCATCAATTATATGATAAGAGTGAAGTAAAGCTCAGTTTACCTTGAGCCCGAGGTCGCGCGACGGCGAAGGCAGTGGAGTACTTGTAGGGACAAGTGAAGAGCCAGCTGGAGTTCTGGGGAGTGAGACCCGCAACTGTGTTTGGGAGTCCGTGCGGAAGGTCCGGTGAGGCGCGCGAGGGCGACTTACACAGGGACCTCCCTGAAGGAGCCAAAAGGGGATTACCCTTCCGCATCGCAAGGGGGTTACCCTTGGGGCGGGGCGAGTTGAAGGTCAGTTGGGGATGAGACCCGCAACTACCTGTGTGGAGGAGTCCACGCGGAAGGTCTGCTGCAGAGCGCGGGGGACTTACACATAGACCTCCCTGAAGGAGCCAAAAGGGGGTTACCCTTCCGCAGCGCAAGGGGGTTACCCTTGGGGCGGGGCGAGTTGAAGGTCAGTTGGGGATGAGACCCGCAACTACCTGTGTGGAGGAGTCCGCGCGGAAGGTCTGCTGCAGCGCGCGAGGGCGACTTACACATAGACCTCCCTGAAGGAGCCAAAAGGGGGTTACCCTTCCGCAGCGCAAGGGGGTTACCCTTGGGGCGGGGCGAGTTGAAGGTCAGTTGGGGATGAGACCCGCAACTACCTGTGTGGAGGAGTCCGTGCGGAAGGTCTGCTGTGGCGCGTGAGGGTGACTTACACATAGACCTCCCTGAAGGAGCCAAAAGGGGGTTACCCTTCCGCAGCGCAAGGGGGTTACCCTTGGGGCGGGGCGAGTTGAAGGTCAGTTGGGGATGAGACCCGCAACTACCTGGCGCGACCGCAGGGGGCTTCCCTTTTAGTGGGTGCGCAAGTGAGACCTGACCAGGTCTGGTGCCATGATTTAGGCGAGTGGCCAGTCTGACCGGTTGGGTGCAGAGGGCGATTGAGAGGGCATTTGTAATGCCATGTAATGCTGCAAGAGAGGGAGAAATACACATGTACTTTATTGAATTGAAGACGTAAGACTAAGGACTTACACGTAATATGGGCGTAAGTCATCCGCGTGAAAGTTGCGGGGAAGAAGACGACCATCATGGTCTTGTAGCTCATAGACTCCTGGGCGGACCTGTTTATGAACAATGTAGGGTCCGTCCCAGTTGGGTCGCAAGACACCCTGTTTGGGGTCGCGAGCAGTGAGGGCAGACTTGAGCAAGGCAAGGCCCCCTTGTTGTAGTGCCTTGGGTTTCACCCTGGCATTGTGGTGAAGACTGAGCCTCTGTTTGAGGGCAAACATGCGAAGGCGGGCGCCCTCGCGTAATTCCTCAAGTAAGTCGAGTTTTGCGCGAAGCCCTTGAGCATTGGCTTCGTTAGTGAAGTTGATCATGCGGATCGTTGGGAGGTCTGCCTCAATAGGCAGGAGCGCATCTGCGCCATATACCAGAGAAAAAGGCGTTTCGCCTGTTGGGGTTCGCGTTGTGGTGCGGTAGTCCCACAGGACACTTGGGAGTTCATCTACCCAGCGGCCTTTGGCCCCCTCAAGGCGCTTTTTGAGGCCCTCCTTGAGGGTGCGGTTGGTGACCTCAACCTGCCCATTAGACTGGGGGTGCGCCACTGGGGCGAAAAGCATGCGGACATTGTTGTCCTGGGCCCATTGTTGGACGCTGTGACTGGCAAACTGAGTGCCATTATCTGTAATAATAGCACGAGGGCTGCCGTACCGGCAGACAAGATTTTTCCATAGGAATTTGATGATCTTGGCGGAAGTGATGGAGACCAGGGGTTCTACTTCGACCCACTTAGAAAAATAATCAACTGCCACTACACAGAAGCGGTACTGACCTGGAGCGGTCGGCATCGGACCAATGAGATCAAGGCCCCACAGGGCGAAGGGCACTGGGTTTGTCAGTGCCGGAGATTCCGTAGATGGCAATCGCTGGATGCGAGAGTTGATCTGGCACTGGTGGCATGTTTTGACCAGTGCAGTGGCGTCCTTTTTCAGGGTAGGCCAGTAGTACCCTTGACGAAGGGCTTTGTGGGCAAGTGCTTCTGCAGCAATGTGTGCGCCACAGTTGCCTTGGTGGAGAGTATCCAAGACAGAGTGTCCCTCAAGGGTGCTGAGGCATCGTTGGAGGGGTGTTGCAAACCCGCGATGCCATAATTGGTCATCAATGAGAACAAAACGGATGGCCCGTTTGCGAGCTTGGGGGTCCGCGGCGCTGGCTTTCAGCTCAGCGATAATAGGGTCTCTCCAGTCTGCAACCGGATCTTGTGTTGTCAGTGAGGCAATATCAATAGCCTCCGCAATGGAAGGGCTGGCCAGGGTGGCCATGGTGGAGGGAGTCTTTCCCTTGGACAGCATGTCTGCTGTGGTGTTCTCAGAACGAGGAACATGGATAAAGATGGCCTCCTCAAAGTTGGTCCGCAAGGCGTTCACCAATTTGAGGTATTTGATCAGGGTGGCGTCTTTGCATTCAGCGCACCCTTGGACCTGGTGAATCACCAGTTGCGAGTCACTGTGGACATGGAGGCGGCGAATGCCTGCCCTTATGGCGAGCTTGAGCCCCGCGATGAGGGCCTCATATTCTGCAACATTATTAGTTACTTGAAATTGGAAAGAGACACGAAGGGATACTTCCATACCTAGGGGTCCGCGCAGATATACGCCCCCTGCGGGGGATCCGAGTTTGGATGAGCCATCCACGAACATGTCCCACTCTGGGGGAATGGGTTGTGGTGCGTGGACCTACTCAGGGGCCGGGATGATGTCAACATCCGAGAATTCCGCAATGAAGTCGGCGAGGGCCTGGCCCTTAATTGCCTTTCTGGGCTCATAGTTGATGTTAAAGCCACCAAGCTCGATACACCATTTGGCGAGGCGCCCTGAATGTTCGGGCCGCCTCAGGATATCCTGAATTGGCAAGTCCGTTCGGACTATAATTGTGTGCCCTTGGAAGTAGGGCTTGAGCTTCCTTGCTGCATATACAAGAGATAAGATAGCCTTTTGGAGAGGAGGATACCTTGTTTCCGTATCCTGGAGAGTGTGACTGGTGTAGTAGACTGGCCATTGCTTGGCAGCCTCTTCCTTGATAAGGACAGAGGCGACGCTCTTGTCAGAGGTGGCGAGGTAGAGGACCAGGTCATCGCCTGGCCTAGGGCACTTGAGTGCAGGCAACTCTTGTAAGTGTTGCTTGATTGAGTCGTATGCCTCCTGGCATTCCTCTGTCCACTTGCAAGCTTTTTTCTTGCGGATTTGGTTGAAGAAAGGTCTGCAGCGATCGCTGAGTTTAGAGACAAATCGCCCCAAGGCAACTAGCTTTCCTGCCA
The DNA here is from genome assembly GCA_024586325.1 of Stellera chamaejasme. Taxonomy (NCBI): domain Eukaryota; kingdom Viridiplantae; phylum Streptophyta; class Magnoliopsida; order Malvales; family Thymelaeaceae; genus Stellera; species Stellera chamaejasme. The sequence goes on from CM044981.1 coordinate 31,807,005, forward strand.
GCTGTTGAACGTCTTTGAGCCCTCTAGGGGTGCGCAAAGTGGTGATAGCTTCAATCTTTTTGGGATTCGCATGAATCCCTCCCTTGGAGATCTGGTAACCCAGAAACTTGCCCTCACCCACGCCAAAGATGCATTTCTTTGGGTTCAACCGCATGTTATACCTGCGGAAGTTGGCGAACGTTTCCTCCAAGTCTGAGAGGTGTGTTTTGGTGGCCTTGCTTTTGACCACAATGTCATCGACATAAGCTTCAAGATTTCGACCAATTTGGTCCGCGAAGACTTGATTCACAAGCCTTTGGAAAGTAGCCCCCGCATTCTTTAAGCCAAAGGGCATTCTGATATAGTGATAGACGGCTTCGCCAGTGGTGAAGGCGGTTTTTACCGCGTCTTCTGGGTCCATAAAGACTTGATGGTACCCACTATAAGCGTCGAGAAATGAGAAGACGGAGTGATGAACGGTTGAGTCAACCAGTTGATCAATAGAGGGTAGGGGATAGGGATCCCTTGGGCAGGCCCTATTAACCCCTTTGTAGTCCACGCAAAGTCGCCACTGACCGCCCTCCTTATCAGCGAGGACTATGTTAGCAACCCACTCAGAGTAGTGAACCTCCTTGATTATATTTGCCTTAAGCAATTTCTGCACTTCAGTGCGTACAAAGTCCTTACGGTCAGGGGCCATGCCCCTTGTTTTCTGCCTAACCGGGCTAAAGCCGGGGAGTACACTCAACTTGTGAGAAATGATGGCAGGATCCACACCTGGTAAGTCCTCAGGGCTCCATGCGAAGACATCGCTGTTGGCATGGAGGAGGTGGATGAGCGCTTGCTGATCTTCTTCCTCAAGGTCTTTTCCAACCCGGAACTTCTTGCCAGGGGAGATTTCGACCTCTTCCAAGGCCCCAGACAAGTATGGGGTGACCTGGCCCGCAGGCCCAGCCTCTTCCATGGGTGCCTTTCTCTTAGGCTCCGAAGGCTTGGGGGGCTGAGGAGGTCCCGCAAGGGCAGAGACATAATTGCCTCTAGCCATGTTTTGATTAACAAAGATGTAAGCATCACCAGCCGCAGTGTGGAAAACCAAGGTCAAAGCCCGCACATCACAGCGGATGTGGAACTCAGTTTGAGTGTGACGCCCAATGATGGCGTTGTAAGGGGTGGGGAGATCCAGGACAATAAAGTCCACAAAGCTGGAGTGGCATACTTGCTTCTTTTCTTTGGTGGTCCCCATCATCATGTAGGGGAGCGTGATTGACCCCAAAGTTGGGATTTCATCCCGTCCCACTCCAAAGGTGGCCCCCTTCGCGGGTTGGATTTGCGACAAAGGCACCTTGGCCTCAACAAGAGTATGCTTGTAGATCACATTGGCATTTGCCCCAGTGTCCATGTAGACTCTGTCAATGTCCCACCCCGCAATACGGGCAGTGATAACCAAAGGGTCCGCGTGAGGTAGTGCCACAGAGGTGCCATCGCGGCGATGCAGTAAGTGAGTAGAGGAGTGGTCGATCTGGTAGATCTGTCTCATATGACGGCGTCTCGCCGCTGCACCCTCACACTGTGTGATTACACTAATGTACCCCCTTGGTGGGGGATTTTAGACCAGACCTTCTCGATCTGGGTTCTGCTGAGAGCGTCCCCGTCTGCGGTCCCCCTGACGGCGATCCTCCTGATTATTTTCCCGTCTGTGACCCCCATCATCGTGAAGTAAGAATTCTCGGAGTTTGCCTTGAGCAAGCATATCCCCAATCATGCGCTTGAGCTCAAAACAGTCCTCAGTGTCGTGGCCCTTGTCACGATGATAATGACAATATTTGGTACTAGACCTGACGACCTCCTGGGAGAGGCGGCGAGGCCACTTGGGGACCTCCCTCTTCTGTTCCAGGGCATGAAGGATGTTGTGCGAGATTCCCTTAGTGGGGGAAGAGTGAAATACGCCCCCTCCCTGTTAGACGGCGTGCGGTACTGCCTCTGGGACCTGGGGTCCGCTCACGAGGGATGTCCCTTCGCATCTGCCGTGGCGGCCCTGGCGAGTGGTCGAGTGACCTCCTCTGTGTTCATAAACCGCGATGTCGTGCTCAAGAATTGATGGCCGCCGTCGCCCAAATACGCATAAAAGGCCTATCAAAAGGCCCACACATAAGCCCGAAATAAGGGCCCCATTAAAAAACTAGCATATAACCCGAATAAAGCTTGAGGACTTTCCCGAACCATACTTCCCGAAGGGTATATATGACCTAAAATACATAATCACCGTATATTGAGATATTACAATAATGCCACTAAAACATAGGACTATAAATACATTCACTATTCATACCTAAAGGGGTAACGTTTAACAACTACTCAACGCGACTCGTCAAATCACCATCTCAGAGGATCTCTCTATTTCTCGACAATCGCGCTCTAGCACGCAAAGTCGACCTAATGGCATCTGTCAACATCGTGACACGCAAGTCAAATCGGAACGTGGCGATCACGCGCACAGATCAGCCACCAAATGGCGCCGTCTGTGGGAAAGGCGGTGGTCCCCAAAATCAGATTGAACGTGGGGGCCATTCCCGTTCCCGATCAACTAGACCGGAGGGAGAAGGCTCCACCAACGGCCGTTCGGCCGATCCCAGTTACAAGGGCTCCCCAGAGGAATCGTCCAATGGAGCAACCTCCCTACGGCCTACATCCAGCTTCCGTCGAAGCGACATTCGACACTTGGACCCTGATCTTGTCCAAGCAGTTCGGATGGTTCTTCAGGAAGAGCGAAGAAACCAAGACGACCAGGCCAGTCAATCTTATACTCCTCGGGACAGCTCGTTGCCCCGGCAGAAACGGCCGGACCATGGTAGACAGCAGGCAGCTTCACAGCAAGCTGGCTCCCCGGACCGTCAAAGCCGACAGCGGTCAAGATCCCCGAGGAGTACAAGAGAGACCGATCCCCAGGACCGGAGAGACTGTACGTGGAGATCCTCGGGACGATGTGATCGAGCAAATGTTGCATCGTCTGGAACAAGTCGAGAGAAATTCGGGCGTTCCCGAACCCAAGTGCGAAGTCATCCCTCGATGACGGGCCATTCACCAGCCAGGATTCGGGACGCCCGGATGCCCCGAGTGTTTAACTTACCGCACCCATTGGAGGTATACCAAGGTTCAGGAGACCCGGACACTTTTGTCCGCAAGTACAAAAGAGCGATGGAGTTGAAAGGAGCCAACGAGGCGGCCTTGTGCAAGTGTTTCGAAGTAGCTCTCGGAGGTCCGGCCTCAGCCTGGTATAACTCACTCCTCCCGAACTCGGTATCATCGTTCGGGACACTGCCACCAAATTCACAACACACTTCATCGGATGTAAGCGGTCAGCGAAAAGGGCCATCCAAATGTTTGACATCAAACAACGACCGAACGAGAGTATTCGAGAGTTCGTCGAAAGATTCAACCGAGAAGCCGTACACGCGTCTGATCTGACGGACAACATTCGGATCATGGCATTCACAAAGGCGCTCATCCCCAATTCGCGCCTGGCTTATGAATTATCTCGGAAGAATTTCACCAGCGTCGAGGAAATGTACGCTGTCACACAGGAGCATATGATCGCTCAGGAGATGTTGTCCCAACGTGAAGGGAAGCAGGACAGCAGAGATAACCGAGAGCCAAGGAGGGAGAACGTCAGAACTCCGCAGGTCAAACAGCCAGGGAATTGGGGAGGACAGAAGAGAACTTTCGAGAGAAGCCCGAGTTTCACCCCCCTCAATACAACTCGAGCTAGCATCCTCGCAGCCCTCCAGAGACAAGGTGCGGGAAACATTAACTGGCCCAGAGCCATGCCGGAGGGAGCAAAGCGCGATTCGTCCAAGTACTGCCAGTTTCATAGGGACACCGGGCATGAGACCGAGCAGTGCCATCAGTTGAAGAGATACATCGAACATCTCATCAAGAGGGGCTCTCTGGGCGAGTATCTGAAGATGCCTCGGAACGAGGAAGTTTCCCGGGGCAAGGGGAAGGCTGAAGAAGACAATTCGGGACCGAACAAGAAGGGCAAAGAGAAGAGATCCCCACCTCAACCAACCGGAGTGCTGAATACGATAACGACCACCCTGGGTTCAAACGCAAGGAAAAGAAAAGCGAGGGAGGTGGCCTCATTGAGCTACGGGGATCCGTCTTCGAGGGTGAAACGGGCGGACAGGTCCAAAGTGCGTTTTCCGCATTACGACCCGCTCATCATCACCCTCCGAATTGGAACCATAGATGTCAAGAGGGTTCTCTGCGACGATGGTTCAAACGCAGATGTTCTATTCGGGAAGGCCTATGAAGGCCTCAAGCTTAAGTCAAGCCGACTGAACCCTGTCAAGACAGTGACTTACGGCGTAGGCCCGGATGAGCTGCCAGTGCTCGGTTCTATCGAGCTACCTACGATGTTCCTTGGAGTCGGTCCCGAAGGTCAATCCCGATACACGACATTGATGGTCAAATGGCTTGTCATCGATGTCCCCTCTGCGTACAACGCTATCATCGGGAGAGAAACCCAGGTGGCTATCCACATGAGAACCGACGTGAAGTACTTGACCATCACTTTCGCTACAGATGAGGGCGACGCCTCGATATACGTAAGCCAAAGAGAGGCCAAGGACGTCATGGCTATAGCTCAGAAGGATCCTACTCCAAGCTGCTCGAAGGATGACAAGGGAAAAGAGGATACCGAAGAAGTCGTTTTAGAAGGAGATAGAACAACAAGAATTGCGAAAGACTTGCCCGAGGGCAGTAAGGAAAATCTTGTAAACTTGCTTCAAATGAATAAAGACTTGTTCGCCTACTCTCCGAGTGATATGCCCGGATCGACTCGAAAGTCATCCAACACAGCCTGCACATTGACCCGAATTCAAGACCTATAAGACAGAAGAAAAGAAATAACGCCCCCTTCAAGAGGGCCTTCATCAAAGAGCAAATCTCGAAGCTTCTCGATGCTGGGGTCATAAGAGAAGTATCGTATCCCGAATGGTTAAGCAATCCCGTGGTTGCAACCCGAGAAGACAGCGATAAGTTGCGCATGTGCATCGACTTTACTAACGTGAACGACGCTTGCCCGAAGGATTCGTACCCGACTCCTCCGATCGACAGGCTTGTGGATTCCACGGCCGGACACGCAAGGCTCTCTTTCCTCGATGCTTACAGTGGTTATCATCAGATCAGGATGAACCCGGCAGATGAAGAAAAGACGTCATTCATAAGCGACGCCGGGACACACTGTTATACCAGGATGCCCTTCGGACTTAAGAACACCGGGCGACTTACCAAAGGTTGATGGATAAGGTATTCTCCGGACAGATAGGAAGAATTCTTGAAGTTTACGTTGATGATATCATCATCAAGAGCAAGGAGGAAGTGGACCTCGTCCGCGATATTGAAGAGGTGTTCGGGCAGATCCGAAAGTATGGACTACGATTGAATCCGGACAAGTGTGTTTTCGGAGTAACATCCGGGAAATTTCTCGGGTTTATGGTGTCCGAGCGCGACATCGATGCGAACCCAGCAAAGATCGAAGCTCTTCTAAACGTGAGGACACCCTCATCGATAAAGGACGTGCAGAGACTTCTCGGGAAAATTACGGCCCTAAGTCGTTTTATATCTCGATATGGAGACAAGTGCCGCCCTTTCTTCAAACTCCTGATCAAAGAAGGTGCGGAGCCCGGTAGAATCGGAGAACGAAAAGGAGAAAAGAAATCTAAGGACGAGAACGCAAGGGAACGAGCTAGGTTCAGTTGGAATCCCGAATGTCAGAAGGCCTGGGAGGAAATCAGGACCTACCTCTTGGAAATGCCTACGCTTCGGCAACCAACCGAGGATAGACCCCTCATTGTATACTTGGCGGTAGGAGAAAAGGCCGTAAGTTCGGTACTTGTCCAAGAAGACGACCAAGGAAAACAGTGGCCGGTCTATTACGTAAGCAAGTCGTTGCACGGAGCCGAGCTCAATTACCCGATGATCCAGAAAGCGGTGTACTCTCTAGTCCTATCAGCCAGAAGATTGAAACCATACTTCCTCGGATTTTCCATCATTGTCCGAAGTAATGTCCCTATCAAGGACATCTTAAAACGGGTAGACCACTCCGGGAGACTGTCAAAATGGTGCATAGAACTGAGCGAGTATGAGATCAAATACGAACCTCGAAGAGCGATCAAGGCACAGGCGTTAGCAGATTTTATCGCAGAATTGCCCAAGGAATCCGAAAGCGAGGACTCTTGAACGAGGATAGCCCGGTCTGGACCCTACATGTGGATGGAGCTTCGGGATCGGACAAGCAAGGTGCCGGACTAGTTCTCGAAGGCCCAGAAGGAATGAAAGCAAGAAAATCTATCAAGTTCACTTTCCCGGTAACAAACAACGCGGCCGAGTATGAAGCCCTTATCGCTGGTCTAGAATCGCCAAGAAAGCGGGAATCCGATCGCTAAAAGCATGTAGCGACTCAAACCTCCTCGTCCAGCAGATGAATGGGGAGTACGAGATCAAGGATCCAAGTCTCAAGAAATACGCCGAGGTAGCTAGAAAATTGGCCGCGGATTTCGAGAAGCTGTGTATCGAGAAGATCCCGCGGTCGCTCAATTCGGAAGCTGACCAGCTTTCAAGTCAGCTTCTTACGACGAAGTAAGAAGTGAACCTTGCATTGACTACTCCCGAATATGCTGCATTACCTCGGGATGGAGGGTCCCTTATTGGAAGTACCTCGATGAAGGGATACTCCCGGACAACCCGGTCGAAGCTGCGAACATCAGGAGGAAGGCAAGCAAGTTCGTTATCATTGGAGATAATCTGTACTGAAAGGGATTCTCTTCCCCGATGCAAAAATGCGTCGAAGAAGGAGACATCGAGGACATTCTGAGGGAGACCCATGAAGGCACCTGCGGGTCGCACATTAAATCGGATGCGTTGGCCGCGGTCATACTGAGACAAGGGTTCTTTTGGCCTACCCTCAAGGAAGACGCAAGGAAGCTAGTTAACAAGTGCAGGAAGTGTCAAGAACACGCCCGAATACAGAGAATTCCCTCGGAGTACGTATCGTCTTCGGACTACCCCATACCATTTGCTGTATGGGGAATCGATCTGATCGGGGCCTTGCCTACCGCCCCCGGAGGACTGAAGTATTGCGTAGTCGCCGTGGACTACTTTACCAAGTGGATAGAAGCCGAACCACTGGCCACAATTACGGCTGAAAACATCCGAAAGTTCGTGTGGAAGAACATCATTTGCAGGTTCGGATGCCCGAAGGTTCTAGTCGCCGATAACGGAACTCGGTTCACTGATAGTGGATTCCAGGACTTCGCCGAGGAATTCGGGATCAAAATTCATTTTGCTCCGGTTGCCCACCCGCAGAGCAATGGCCAAGTCGAAGTGTCCAACCGGACTTTGAAAGATGGATTAAAAACGAGACTTGGAAAAGCGAAGGGAAATGGCCCGGAGAACTCCCTCATGTTTTATGGAGCTACCGGACCACGCCCCGAAGGTCTACTGGAGAAACCCCGTTCTCTCTTGCGTACGGGACCGAGGCGCTCATCCCGATCGAAGTAGCGAACTCTTCCCTCCGAGCCGAGGTGTTCGAAGAAACGGCGAATGAGCAAGGTTTGCGGGCAAATTTGGACCTACTCGAAGGAAGAAGAGATGAAGCAGAGTTACGAAGGAAAGCTTTCCAACAACGAACCGCATCAACAACAAATTCCAAAGTGAAGGCAAAGAATATCAAAGTGGGTGATTTGGTTCTACGGCAAACCAAACTAGGATCCCGAAGACCAAAAGGGGGTGCCTTCGCCCCGAACTGGGAAGGACCATTCGAGGTTATCGCTGAAGAAAGGAAAGGAGTTTACAAGTTGTTGGATCCCGAAGGAAGGGAATTAGCAAATTCTTATCATTCCGAGGCATTGAAGAAATATTTTGTATGACCGAAGAGTAATAAAGCGCGACTGAATTTGGAGACAAGTGTTGAACCAATCCTTGAATATTTTCATTAATAAGCGCCCGAGGCTGGATTACAAAAAATGGACTCGAAAAGAAAGTTACATCATTGGGGGTCAGTGAAGTCGTCCACTGTGACTGGCTCGGGCGGCTGCATAAACTCCTCGCCATACCAACTAGGATCTTCTTCGGGCTCGTCATTCCCGTCAAGCCCGGTCAGGTCAACATGAGGATTGCGCTCAACAATTTGCTTCCTGGCCAGACAGAACCCGAAGGTGTATTTGTCGACGGCCAGATTTATGGAGTCTTTCAGCGCCTTCTGATACTTCGGGATTCTATCCTCAGCTTTGGCAAGTGCATCCCGAAGTCTCGAATTTCCTCATCTTTGGCCTTCGATCCTGCTCCTCCCGAAGCTTGCGGATCTCCTCATCCTTGGCCCGATGCTCGTGCTCATAATGCTCTTTAAGGTTGGCGAAGTCAACCTGAAATTTGTCTTTCTCGGCTTGAGCTTCCGAACTTCTTCCCGAAGAGCATCTTCAGAATGGCGGTTTTCTTTCACCGCGCTCAGGAATGCAAACTCAGCCAAGGCAAAATCATCAGCTTCGGCAGGGCTGAGGTTCTCCCGAATGTGAGAACCCTCGGGAAGCTCGAGTACGGGGGAAGTACGGGAGAGCCGCAGCTGTTCATAATGGTGGACTCGCTGGATCAGCTTAGCCACCACAGCTATGGCCTTGGTCGCCCGCTGCTCGGCTTCGGTCCGTATCCGGCTTGACGCTCGGATGACTCGGGAAACCCACCCGCCCATTGTTGCCATCTGTTCACCAAAAAAATAGAGGAAGGATTACCTTCCCGCGGTCGTACCACAAAAGCTCAGACTTAGGAAATAAAAAACCGTTTTCTAACCTGATACCCAAGGACGGCCATTTTTGAAGCGGCGACGTCCAAGTCAGGGTAGAAGTGTTCTAAGCACTCCATAGTTCGGGCAGTGGCGGTCCCTTCAAATAGCTCGGGAGCCATGTCTTTGGCGTCTTCGTCATCCAGGATGTTCTGATCCTCATGGATCAGCCAATGAGATTGTTCCCGAAGTGCGAGAGCTTCTCGTCCCGCAACCGCCTCCTCTCTTCCTGGGACTCTTTCCAGTCCGGACCTAGCGTACAAAAATGAGATCGAACCACGTCATGCAGCGGGTCTTCACCAAACATTCGGGAAAGATTTCCAAACAAGTTCCAAAAGCAGAGATTACGCAACTTCACAAACTGGTTACCTAATTGGAACTCGATTGGTGGGACCTCTGGGCTCTTTGCTCGGTCACCCTCGAGGCCGTGAACTTCCCCCTAGCCCTTCTGACTCGTTCGGGGGAGTTCTGGAGCATCTCGTAAACGTCATCCCGAGTGGGCTGACCTTCAACATGAACCGGAGATGGAACTTCCCCGGCCGACTTCTCAGCAGGCTGGCCCGCAGCCTCAACATCAACCGAAGCAGCCCTCTTTCGTTTCTTCTCAGCTGCTGCGGGCTTCGAACCTCCGGCTTTAGAGCCCGGTTTCTTCTCCCTCGCGTCCCGGAAGATGGCGCTGAGATCAAACTCGGGCTCCATTTCTGCAAAAAGGGGAAGAATTAGTTAATATCAAACGAATGCATCAATAAACAGAAGAACAATATAAACCTTTCTTGAAGTCCTCGAAGGACGTCTCGCCCCGAAGACGGTGCACCAAGGCCAAGTCTCGGGTCGAAGGGGGAGATTCCCGGATGCCCAACTCCCCCAAGTCCCCCTGGATAATACCCAAGTGAGAAAGGACCCCTTGAGTAATCAACCTCCAGTACAAAGGAAAGGGGAGGACTTCCTTCGGTCCATCCCCGCACCAAGGAGCAATGGTCCGGATTTTACTATCGAACCGGTCATAATTCTCCTTGGCAGCAGCCCCCTTCAGCAATCGCCGAGGATTCTGCACGTCCGGTAGTCCTCCTACCTTCTGCGCAGTTTGCAAGCCCCACGACGCATCAGGCTTCATGAAGAAAAATTCCCGATGCCATCCCTTGCGGCTGGTTGGCAAGTTCCAAACGAAGCTGAATTTCACAGTAGGAGGACCCCGGGCACTGAAGAAGTAGAAACAGTTCCTCGGGATCACGTTAACTTTATAGTACTGGAGGAAGGTGGATACGGTTGGCTCTGTCTCGAACAGAGCACAAAGAATGAGATAGGCGTTTATGTGGCAGTAGGTATTCGGGCTGAATTGGTTAACCGCTAGCCCGTGGGATTCCGCCAGCTGCCGAACGAATGGGTGCGGGGGGAAGCGGAGCCCGCACAGCAGTTGATCCTTAAAGATCACCAACCAGCCTTTCCCAGGCTCATACGCCCGGCATTCCGGAGAAGGAACCCGAGTACGAACCGTCATCGGGACAAAATGAGTGGATTGCCACTCTTTTATTAGCTCCGGAGTTGCCTTGCTTCGGTAGTTCTCTATCTCGAACCACCAACCTTCGGGAATCTCGCCCTTGGTCTCTAAAAGGCAACCTGAAGGACGAACAGTAGAAGGGGTGGGAAAAGTAGGAGCCATTCTCATGTACCTCGGGTAAATGGCCGGAGGAGACAAGGACGGCTCGCTGGAAGAAGGCTAAAAGACGGGCTGACAGCAGCGGCGTCGACAACCCGACGGTGGAGTCGGTAGAACTGATGGACGGCGGACGAACCTCTATAACCTTCCGGTACGGTGGCTTCACCGAGGAAAGGGGGGAAGAAGTCTTCTGGATTAGATTCTTCAACAGTTCTCCACCTCTTGAAGATATTAACCGCCTCCTGGAGCGTAGGATTATCCGTCGTGATTTTATTGTGAAAGGAGAGAAGAGAGCTTGAGGTGCAAATGAAAGTGACGCTCAACCCACATTTATAGAAAAGATCGGGCAGATGAAACGTCAAAAGTCACTCAATCCCTGCCGTCGATTCAAAAGGTGGCAGTTAAGGAGATGAACCGTCACAGATCCCGAGTAGATAATCCCAGATCCGACTTCAGTTTCCCGGACATTACAGTACGGGAAACGTCTCTAAAGCCCGAACATTGTTCGGGACAAAAGGAGGAGTTCACTTCCTCAGTTTCCCGGACATTATAGTACGGGAAACGTTTCTAAAGCCCGAACATTGTTCGAGACAAAAGGAGGAATTCACTTCCTCAGTTTCCCGGACAGTATAGTACGGTAAACGTTTCTAAAGCCCGAACATTGTTCGAGACAAAAGGAGGAATTCACTTCCTCAGTTTCCCGAACATTATAGTACGGAAACGTTCCTAAAGCCCGAACATTGTTCGAGACAAAAGGAGGAATTCACTTCCTCAGTTTCCCGGACATTATAGTACAGGAAACGTTTCTAAAGCCCGAACATTGTTCGAGACAAAAGGAGGAATTCACTTCCTCAGTTTCCCGGACATTATAATACGGAAGCGTTTCTTACGGTATATATGACACCCCGAGCGGGTTGCGACCGGGTGACCCGGGGCTCCGGTTTTGGCCTGCGGGTCACGTTTTTCGGCGTTCAGGCGGCTCCCGAGCCTTATCCGAGTATCATTTTGGCGAACCCTTTCGTATTTGAGGTCGTGTGGGTCCCCCGGACGTTTCCGCCGAAAATATTTTTCTGGCGCCGGGGGGTTGTCGGGGTTGTCTCGGGACGTACAGCGGGCTCGGTAGCGCTCCCGAGACCTCGGAATGAGATGCCGTTTGCAGTTTTGGAGTCGTGGGAATGTCCCGGAGGTTTCTATGGAGAATAATATTTGGGGTGGGACGTTTGGTCCCGGGCGACTCCCGGGGCTCGGGATGGAAATTTTCTGACGGCTTTGGGGTAAGTTATGTTATAATTTAAGATGGAATTTATGGGTATTTTTGTAGAATTTTGGAGTGACGGGATTTTGGTTCAGGTTGACATGCTCGCACGTCGGGATTTGTTCGGGTTCAGCGAGCTCGGTAGGACACTCTGGAATTGTAAATAAACTTTTGGAACATGTTTTACGAATGTTGTAATATTCTGAGGATTGTGTCCAAGTTTCGTTTAATTTGGAGTTCGGTAGTTGTGTTTGGGCCAAAATTGGAACTTTTGGAAAAGTTAGGAGATTAATTTGTATTTGGTCACAAAACAACAATTATGGAGCATGGGCAGCAGCTTGTTTCGGCAGCAAGTGGGGAAGGAATAAGGACACTTGGCTTATTTTCATTTAAGATGAAAAAGGAATGGGAAAAAGTGAAGATTATATTTATTTGGCATATTTTCATAAATGAGATATTATCTCATTTTCTTCTTCTTCTTCCTCCTACAATCCGCCACCATGGAAGCTCACCTCCAAGCTTGAAGTTCTTCATCTTGGCTGAAATTATCAAGGCTTTGGCATCAATCTTTGGTAAGCTTCCTTCCTTCTTCTCTTTACTTGTTGGAATCAAGGTTTAGTGAAGAAAAGAGGAGATTTTGCAAATGATGGGTTTGTTCTTAGCTACTAGCTAGGATGATTCTCTTGCTCCCATCTTTTAGTATGATGTTCTTGGGTTGTAGGAGAGTGATAATCAAGTGTTAGATTTTGGAAAAACTCCTTGGATGCTAGAAACCTAAAATGGCGAAATTTTGGGAATTTTTCTAAAATGGTGTATGTTTGTCTTCTTGGATCATGCTTCAAGTATGTTAATCCTAGCATGATTCTAAGCTTATGTATGGATTCAATTTGATGGAAAACAAGTTGGATTAAAAACCCCAAATGGCCGAAAGTTTGGGTTGATGTTCAATGTTGGATTTTGTTGTTTTGGATGCAATTGGATAGCATTCTTGGTTTAGAAGTGAAATTGGTGGTTAGTATGATTAATTGGAAGCTTGATTGGATTGAATTGGAAGTTGGGAAAAATGTTGGTTAAGAACCGAATTGTTGGAATGAAACTTTTTCTATGTTAGGGGTTGTTTTTGGTTGAATTGGATGTTAAAGTGGTATGGGGGTTGAATTTAGGAGTGGTTGGAAGTTCGAAACGTTGAATACGAGTAAGAATTGGAAAAGTTGCAATTAAGCGGGTTTATCGGAAAATGTCGGGTAATGAAGGGTTTTAAGGTTGGATTTGATCAGTTCTGCTTGTTGGATTGTGTTTGACAATGTATAATTTTGCATTGTCTAAGTTGGTTCTGAATTCTGATGTTTCTGTGGGAATCTGGAATTTTACGGATATTCTGCCGGATTTTCGGTTTTGGGGTCGGGGGTGTAGTTTGGTAGAGTGGTCGATAAGGACGCTAATTCAACTTGGTTTGACAGATTCTGAGGTTCGGAGGGTAGAAAAAGAGAGGTTTCTGAGTTTCGGGTCGTGGTGTGGAAGTCGTCCAGAATCAGTCCAATACTCTGGATTTGTGAGGTAAGGGTTTGGTTCTGCTATTTTTGGTAAGATAGGTGTATGTTTAGTTTCACTTTCTGTTCTGCAAGCATTTCGGTATTATATGCCTAGGGCAAATTCTGTAGTCTGCAGGTGTTTGTGTTGTTGCACTTCTGTTTTACAGGTATTTCGGAAATTTCTGCTTTAAGGTACGTTCTGTAATCTATAGGAGTATGCCTTGTGGCATACTTGGTCTGTTAACCCTACGGCAGTTGTGGGTTCGCTACCCCAGCTGGTGCACCATGCTTCTGTAATAGCTTCGGCTTCTGACTCCCTTAGAGGGAGGCTGTCGTTCTGATTTGTTATAAGGGTTTATGGCAATTTAGTATCGCACATCCTTCGGGATTCTGATCTGTTTTTATTACATGCACGATATTCTGTATTCTGTTGCATATATTCTGTATATTGCTATCTTTCTGTTTTGCAGGGTTACATATGCTTATCTTACCCCAAATCCCTTACGGGTCCTTTTTAGGACTCACCCTTTTTGGGTTCTGTTTTTGGATTTCAGGTAGGTCTGGTAAGCAGCCAGCGAAGTAGGTTTCCGTGAGGCTTCTGCCTTGGTTGTGTTGAGCAGCAGCAGTACCTTGCGGGCTGGGATTTTGTCTACTTGGCCTGAATCCCGCGCGAGGTATTTTGATGTTTAGGCCTAGGGTCGGCTCTGTAGCTGCATGTGCATACTTTTTGTTTTATTGTTGTGATGATTGTATATATACATATATATATATATATGTTCTGTTGCATATTCTGAGCGCTTGGCGCTTGCTAGATATCCTAGGTGCGGAGAACTCTGTATGTTCTATGTTATTTGCGTAAGTACTCGTCCTCGGAGGGCGGTACTTACTTTGTTGTTATTACATGAACTGTTTGTATGGTGATGGTGATGTGCTCGCCCGTTTTCGAGGGACGAGACTCACCATAGATTTCATTTTTGTTCTATGTATGAAAATTTTCAGGTTGTTTCCACAATCGCCTTTCGGGTCTGCTACGCGTGGCAGGTCTCGATGGACCTGCCTTTCTGTATCATTCCGGCTTCCGCTTCCGACGTCCCGGCGTCCCCGCCTCCGCAACCGGGCTCGGGTGGCGTGCGGTGACAAGTTGGTATCAGAGCAGGTAAGTGACCGTATTGGTCGTCAGTGGTGACTTGTAGTGACAACTGTTGTTGTACATTTTATTTTAGTATGGTTTGGTACGGAGATTGGCCACCTCCTTACTTGAACCACTTTAAAATAAAATTGTGGAACAAAGTTGATCCTTCAAGTTATCCTGATAGTTGCAGATTTCGGAACTCGGGATTTCTGGATTCTGGTAAGATTATTACGATCGAGGGATTGTGGAAAAGATCCGGTACGTAAACTTGTGTGTTAGGAAAAGATTTGGTGAGATAAGCATGAATCGCTTCGTGATTCTCGTGAAATACATGATTTCATCATTCGGGTAATAATTTCGTGTCAAGTATTGCATTGCACTACCTTAGAGCCTTAGGAAACCGCTAGTTTCTGTAGGGATTAGAAATGACTGATTGGTCTGGACTCTATTTGGTCCGAAATGTTTCAGGAATGGTTAACACGCGTAGATAGCGTGATTTGGTACCGGAGGGGTGGGACTGAGATCCCACACCTCCGTGGAATAGGATACGGGTTCAGTGTAACCCAGGGTCTGAACAACCACACTCACCGCCCCGAGGTTTAGTGGTCGTAGGGACCCCTCTCTGATTTGGTATTACCCGCCAGCCTAGCTGGTTCGGGGGGCAATAGGCGGGGAAGATCTGATTATGCCACAGTAGGGGCATTTTGATTAGGTGGTGATAGCGAGATTTAAGCCACTGCTCGCCATAGTTTTGGGATTGGTAAGTGAGTGACTCTGACGAGGATGGTCACTACGACACCTAGACTTCTCGTCGGTCCTATTAACGACGGGGAGATCTGGGCACCAGTCTGACGAGGTCAGACTTCTGGAGAGGTTTCAGGGTTTGAAACCCCGAGGTTCAATGACCGAGAAGGGCCGAGGTAGTAGAGATTTGGTTTGCAGGAGTTGACAAACTCCTGGGAGGCTACATTTTCCACCAAAGAAGGCAGCGGGGATGTAGCCAGGATCTGCGTCGCATAGTTCGATGAGCTTCATCGTGAGACAGGATTGTCGGAGAGTTTGAGTGAGAGTTTGATCGGCTTGTTTTCTATTTACCGTAGTATCAAGGTATGGAAGAGTAGTAGACCTAGAGGTTTATTCGCCGATCGCGCCCGAGTACAGGTGGGCTTTGAGACCTTTAGACATTACTTTGTTTCGGGAAGCGGTTATTAGGGCTCAACTCCTCGAGCAAGAGGAGGTTGAGAGTCGTTTCACCTTGCAACGAGGTCAGGGGAGTACGAGGGGTTCCATACAGCAGGGACCCCGACAGATTTCTGGACGGCCGAACAGGTCTGGGCAGTTTAGTAGAGGTGGAGAGGGAGCACCACAGGCACGATCTTGTCCGATTTGCAGTAGGTATCACCCCGGTTGACTTAGTTACCGGCTGGAGGGCCGATGTTTACGTTGCGGTTCTGACACTCACCGGATACGGGATTGCCCTCTCGGTTGAAGGGCGGGGTTTTGGCGCCTTCGGCGTCCACGCCTCGGGCACAGCCCAACGCGCCGTGAGGGCGTGGGTTTCAGCAGGGTGGCCCGAGACCTCAGTAGCGACAGCACCTTCAGCCATCCCCTCTACCACAGCAGCTCAGAGCAGGACAAGTTTTTCATAGCGAGGGGGGAGGCCCTAGTTATCAGGGAGGACCTAGTCAGTGGTCAGGTACCAGCCAGCAGGGAGGCTCGAGTCAGCAGGGAGTTCTGCAGGGTACTTTATTTCTGAATGAGGTGTCGGTTCATGCATATTTGATACAGAGGCATATGTTTCCATTGTAACACAGAAATGTGTTACATCTCTGTATCTGTCTGTTAGTACCTTGCCTCAAATGTACTTAGTAAAAACTGCTGGGAGTCAGTTTCTTCTAATGAGATGGTTCGGGGTTGTACGACATCTGTAGGCGGACATCTGATAGTATCGGATTTGTTGGTTTTTGACACGCCGAACTATGATATTATTCTTGGGATGGATTGGCTATCCAAGAATTCTTTGCACATTGATTGTGCAAACCGTACCATTATGGTTTCTGGAAAGGTACTACCTCTCACGGCTCCGACTGGTTTAACTATAGCACAGCGCAGTAAAGGGTTACAGATTCTGGATCAGCTGTCGATAGTTGGTGTAGGGGAATGCTATGATCTGAATGAAGCTGGTATTAGGTTGAAGTTGGATGGTTTACCATTGGTTCGGGATTTTCCGCAGGTATTTCCGGAGGAGTTGCCCGGATTACCACCAGAGCGGAAAATTGTGTTTGAGATCCACTGCAATGGCATCGCTCCGATATCTATTACTCCTTATCGGATGCTTATTTCTGAGAGGCAGGAGTAGAAGAAACAGTTGGAGGAATTATAGCAGAAGGGCTTCATCCGACCGAGCACTTCACCATGGGGTACTCCGGTTCTGTTTGCTAAGAAGAAAGATGGGACGCTCCGACTTTGCATTGATTACAGACGGTTGAATGCACTTACTGTGAAGAATAAGTATCCGTTGCTAAGGATTGACGATCTTTTTGATCAACTTCGGGATTCGAGAGTTTTCTCGAAGATTGATCTACGATCTGGGTACTTTCAGCTTAGGGTGAAGGAGGAGGACATACCTAAGACTGCTTTCCGCACCCGATTTGGACACTTTGAGTTTACGGTCATGCCATTCGGGCTGACCAATGCTCCAGCGGCATTCATGGATCTGATGCATCGGGTGTTCCGACCGTACTTGGACTCATTTGTGGTGGTCTTTATTGATGATATTCTGATATATTCTCGGGATGAGGACTCGCATCGGGAGCATCTGAGGGTAGTTCTGTAGACACTTTGGGAACATCAGCTTTATGCTAAGTTCTCAAAGTGTGAGTTCTGGATCCGGGAGGTCACCTTTCTGGGACACGTTATTTCTGAGCATGGTCTGTCTGTGGACCCAGAGAAGGTGAGGGCAGTTCGGAACTGGAAACAACCTACCTCGGTACGGGAGATCAGGAGCTTCCTGGGGTTAGCAGGATATTATCGGAGGTTCGTACTGGGATTTTCTATTCTGGCATCTCCGCTTACGCAGTTGACCAGGAAGGGTCAACAGTTTATCTGGTCTGATAGGTGTGAGCAGAATTTTCTGGAGTTGAAACGGCAGTTGACTAACGCTCCGATTCTGACTCTTCCAGATCCGAGCTTACCGTACGTGATATATACGGATGCTTCCACATCCAGTTTGGGGTGTGTGTTGGTGCAGGAGCGTTTTGTGGTAGCTTATGGGTCGAGGCAGCTGCGACCGCATGAGCTGAACTGACTGACACATGATCTGGAGTTGGCTATAGTAATTTTTGCACTGAAACATTGGAAGCAATATCTGTTTGGTAATAAATTTCAGATTCTTACCGACCATGAGAGTCTGAAATATCTGTTTACACAGAAGGAGCTTAACATGAGGCAGCGCAGATGGCTCGAATACATTAAGGACTATGGTTGTTGTATCGAGTACATCTTCGCACGGCAACACGGTTGCCGATGTACTAAGGTGAAGTATACCGGGTTGGTTAAGGGAGGAGGTGTTGGGGACCGATCCGAGGAGAGAGATTCGACTTGCCTTTGGCAATGGTGGCAGCTCTGGGAGCGTGCTCAGGGGTATACACTTACCATACATTCTGAGTGGCTTGACAGGATGCGCGAAGCGCAAGGTAGAGATCTGGTGTTGAAGAAGTTATCTGGGGAAGATAAGGGTTTATTTGTTACCGACGTTTCAGTATAGGCAGGGATTGCTATACTTCCGAGATCGCCTTTATGTACCTGAGGATCAGGAGTTCTGAAATGAGATTTTAGAGGAGGCACACTCAAGCAGTTTGAGCATCAGAAACCGGCAGGGACACTGCAGACTTTGCCCATTCCAGTTCGGGAGTGGGGCAATATTACTATGGACTTTCTGACTGCACTGCCCCTGACACGGTCTCGCCATGATGTTATCTGGGTTATTGTGGATCGGCTGATAAAGTGCGCACACTTTCTGCTTATTCGGGTCATAGACCCTCCGGAGAAGCTTGCCGGCTTTACATCAGGGAGATTGTACGTTTACATGGAGTACCAGACTCCATTGTATCTGACCGTGATCTGCGTTTTACAGCACGGTTCTGGAGAGCTTTCACGAAGCACCGGGCACGCGACTCCATCTGAATACAGCTTATCACCCACAGTCGGAGCGGGTGATTCTGATATTGGAGGATATGTTGTGAATCTGTATTTTGGATTTTGGAGGAGTTTGGGACTAACAGTTGCTTTGATAGAGTTCTCGTACAACAACAGCTTCCAGACTACGATTGGCATGACACCATTTGAGGCGTTGTACGGGAGGAGGTGTATGACACCATACTGTTGGACAGATGCGTCTGATGGGGTTGAGCTGGGACCCGAGCTTTTTGAGGAGACTACGGCGAAGATCAGATTGTTACAGGCGCGGATTAAAACCGCGAACGACTGCACCACTGCTTATACGAACCGCCGCCGTAGGGCTCTGGAATCTGAGTTTGGTGGCAGAATTTGACTGGAGGTAGCACCGATCAGAGGGACAACAAGATTTGGTAGGCGGGGCAAGTTACCCCGAATTTTATCGGTTCTCATGAGTTTCTAGAGTAAGTTGTTAGGTTGATCTTTTTCCCCCCCAACTATTTCTGTTTTACGTGATGTCTTCCGTGATAGCCTGTTGTGGATCGGTTAGACTTAGGTTCGCATGTCTCGGGGTTGTCTGGTAGAAATACCGCAATCGACTCGGGTGCAATAAGATGCACCCGGAGGGAGGGACGCCGTGAGGCTCTGTATGGTAGTCTAAACTACAACTCCCGCCGCACCAGTACGGTGGTCCGATTGTTCTTAGTAATGAGAATATTTGTACATTCTGGTTGGTAGCGACACCTGTATGGTTGGTTCAGGCTACTCTTGGAGGACCAAGAGTTCTAAGGGGGGGAGGATGTTACGGTCACCCCGAGCGGGTTGCGACCGGGTGACCCGGGGCTCCGGTTTTGGCCTCGCGGTCACGCTTTCGGCGTTCATGCGGCTCCCGAGCCTTATCCGAGTATCATTTTGGCGAACCCTTTCGTATTTGAGGTCGTGTGGGTCCCCCGGACGTTTCCGCCGAAAATATTTTTTCGGCGCCGGGGGGTTGTCGGGGTTGTCTCGGGACGTACAGCGGGCTCGGTAGCGCTCCCGAGACCTCGGATTGAGATGCCGTTTGCAGTTTTGGAGTCGTGGGAATGTCCCAGAGGTTTCTATGGAGAATAATATTTGGGGCGGGACGTTTGGTCCCGGGCGACTCCCGGGGCTCGGGACGGAATCCCGGGGCTCGGGATGGAAATTTTCTGACGGCTTTGGGGTAAGTTATGTTATAATTTAAGATGGAATTTATGGGTATTTTTGTAGAATTTTGGAGTGACGGGATTTTGGTTCAGGTTGACATGCTCGCACGTCGGGATTTGTTCGGGTTCAGCGAGCTCGGTAGGACACTCTGGAATTGTAAATAAACTTTTGGAACATGTTTTACGAATGTTGTAATATTCTGAGGATTGTGTCCAAGTTTCGTTTAATTTGGAGTTCGGTAGTTGTGTTTGGGCCAAAATTGGAACTTTTGGAAAAGTTAGGAGATTAATTTGTATTTGGTCACAAAACAGCAATTATGGAGCATGGGCAGCAGCTTGTTTCGGCAGCAAGTGGGGAAGGAATAAGGACACTTGGCTTATTTTCATTTAAGATGAAAAAGGAATGGGAAAAAGTGAAGATTATATTTATTTGGCATATTTTCATAAATGAGATATTATCTCATTTTCTTCTTCTTCTTCCTCCTACAATCCGCCACCATGGAAGCTCACCTCCAAGCTTGAAGTTCTTCATCTTGGCTGAAATTATCAAGGCTTTGGCATCAATCTTTGGTAAGCTTCCTTCCTTCTTCTCTTTACTTGTTGGAATCAAGGTTTAGTGAAGAAAAGAGGAGATTTTGCAAATGATGGGTTTGTTCTTAGCTACTAGCTAGGATGATTCTCTTGCTCCCATCTTTTAGTATGATGTTCTTGGGTTGTAGGAGAGTGATAATCAAGTGTTAGATTTTGGAAAAACTCCTTGGATGCTAGAAACCTAAAATGGCGAAATTTTGGGAATTTTTCTAAAATGGTGTATGTTTGTCTTCTTGGATCATGCTTCAAGTATGTTAATCCTAGCATGATTCTAAGCTTATGTATGGATTCAATTTGATGGAAAACAAGTTGGATTAAAAACCCCAAATGGCCGAAAGTTTGGGTTGATGTTCAATGTTGGATTTTGTTGTTTTGGATGCAATTGGATAGCATTCTTGGTTTAGAAGTGAAATTGGTGGTTAGTATGATTAATTGGAAGCTTGATTGGATTGAATTGGAAGTTGGGAAAAATGTTGGTTAAGAACCGAATTGTTGGAATGAAACTTTTTCTATGTTAGGGGTTGTTTTTGGTTGAATTGGATGTTAAAGTGGTATGGGGGTTGAATTTAGGAGTGGTTGGAAGTTCGAAACGTTGAATACGAGTAAGAATTGGAAAAGTTGCAATTAAGCGGGTTTATCGGAAAATGTCGGGTAATGAAGGGTTTTAAGGTTGGATTTGATCAGTTCTGCTTGTTGGATTGTGTTTGACAATGTATAATTTTGCATTGTCTAAGTTGGTTCTGAATTCTGATGTTTCTGTGGGAATCTGGAATTTTACGGATATTCTGCCGGATTTTCGGTTTTGGGGTCGGGGGTGTAGTTTGGTAGAGTGGTCGATAAGGACGCTAATTCAACTTGGTTTGACAGATTCTGAGGTTCGGAGGGTAGAAAAAGAGAGGTTTCTGAGTTTCGGGTCGTGGTGTGGAAGTCGTCCAGAATCAGTCCAATACTCTGGATTTGTGAGGTAAGGGTTGATGATTTTAGGATCGTCTTTAACATACTGGATTTGTGAGGTAAGGGTTCTTGCTCCTTGTTGATGTAGAAGACTCGGCTCGGGGAACACCTTAAGGGCGGATTGGAGAGGATTTGTCTCCAAAGTGAGTTCCACTCACAATGCTCCTAGAATGCCTTCTAGCTTGGAAGAGGAAGTATGAGGAGAGAAGAGAGAACCAATGCTGGTTGTGGGATGAGAAGAAATGGCGCATCCTCCCTCTATTTATAGAGGAGGATGGGCTGCCAATGAGAGGGCACAATGCCCTTTCATTTGCGAAATAACATGTCCCTAGGACCAAGGGCTGCAACTAATGCCCTTGGTCCATGAGACATGTCTCATGCCTTTGCCTTTTCAATTAACTAATTAATTAGAAAAGGAATAAATAAATAATTGTGTCTAATAGGAAATTAATTAACTAATTAATTAATTATCCAAAATATGGTGAAGAGGCAAGGAGGTGACCCATGCCCTTGCCCATTCGGCCATGGGACATGAGACATGTCCCTTTGGCCGAATGGTGCAAGGCATGGGGTGCACCCCTTGCCTAGAGGCACCTAGGGCGAAGGGGCACTCACACCCTTGCCTATGGCCGAATGGGTGTGAGGCCCCCCTTAGGGTGCCCTTTCGGCACCCAAGGGTGCTACGCACCCTTCGGCCTAAGCCGAAGGTGTGCTTGGCCCTCTCCGACACCTTTTCACCAATTTACGCACCTTTCCGCCAAGAGACACGTCTCTTCGCCAAAAGGTGCCTAGACACATTTGTACCGAGCTCACATAGAGCTAGTCCAAGACATATTAAATCATCCATTGAGCTCCTTGAGCTCATATCAGCTCACTAAGAGCAGATACACATCTCTCTAGCTCAAACACTCAGATTGAGCTGAGTTGAGCTGTGCTTAGCTACCTTTAGCTAGCCCAGGTCATCTTGGTGCGCAAGAATTCCAACAAGGGTTTGGTTCTGCTATTTTTGGTAAGATAGGTGTATGTTTAGTTTCACTTTCTGTTCTGCAAGCATTTCAGTATTATATGCCTAGGGCAAATTCTGTAGTCTGCAGGTGTTTGTGTTGTTGCACTTCTGTTTTACAGGTATTTCAGAAATTTCTGCTTTAAGGTACGTTCTGTAATCTATAGGAGTATGCCTTGTGGCATACTTGGTCTGTTAACCCTACGGCAGTTGTGGGTTCGCTACCCCAGCTGGTGCACCATGCTTCTGTAATAGCTTCGGCTTTTGACTCCCTTAGAGGGAGGCTGTCGTTCTGATTTGTTATAAGGGTTTATGGCAATTTAGTATCGCACATCCTTCGTGTCACCGCACGCCACCCGAGCCCGGTTGCGGAGGCGGGGGCGCCGGGACGCCGGAAGCGGAAGCCGGAATGAATAGGAATGGCAGGTCCATCGGGACCCGCCGCGCGTAGCGGACCCAAAGAGCGAAACGATTGTGGAAGCAACCTAACAAAAATTTCGTGCATATAACTGAAAATAAAATCCAAACATACAATTCATGCATTAGCAACAGAGTTCACAGAACCTAAGGTGTCTAGCAAGCGCCAAGCGCTCAGAACATGTATAGAACAGAATATATAAATATATACAAACATACAATCATCACAGCATTACAGAAAGTGTGCAAATGCAACTACAGAGCCAGCCTTAGATCTAAGTGTCAAAATACCTCGCGCGGGATTCAGATCCAAAAGACAAATCCCGGACCACAAGGTGCAGCTGCTGCAAAAATACACCCAAGGTAGAAACCTCACGGACACCTACTCCGCAGTCGCTTATCGTCTACCAAAACCCAAAAACAAAACCCGAAAAAGGGTGAGTCCTAAAAGGACCCGTAAGGGATATGGGGTAAGGTAAGTATATGTAACCCTGCAAACAGAAAGATAGCAATATATGCAAAAGAATACAGAATATCATGCATATACCGGAAATAGATCGGAATCCCGAAGGACGTGCGATTCTAAATCGCCATAACCCTTATAACAAATCGGAACGACAGCCTCCCACTAAGGGAGTCGGAAGCCGAAGCTAATACAGAAGCATGGTGCACCAGCTGGGGTAGCGAACCCACAACTGTCGTAGGATTAACAGACAGAGTATGCCATAAGGCATACTCCTACAGACTACAAAATATGCCCTAAGGCATAAAATTCCGAAATACTAGCAGAACAGAAAATGAAACCAAAACATATATTTATCTTACCAAAATAACAGAACCAAACCCTTACCTCTCAAGTCCAGAGTATTAGACCGCTTCTGGACAACTTCCGCACTACGACCCGAAACTCAGAAACCCCTCTTTTTCACACCTCCGAACCTCAGAATCTGTCAAACCAAGTTGAATTAGAATCCTTATCGACCACACTACCAAACTACACCTAAATTCAACCTCAACACCATATTAACATCCAACTCAACCAAAATGAAGCTCCAACATTGAAAAAGAATCATTCCAATAATTTGGTTCTTAACCAACATTTTATCCAACATCCAATTCAACCCATTGAAGCTACCAAACAACCAATCTAATCACCAATTTCACTTCTAAACCAAGAATGCTATCCAATTGCATCCAAAACAACAAAATCCAACATTGAACACCAACCTAAACTTTCGGCCATTTGGGGGTTTTTGACTCAACTTGTTTTCCATCAAATTGAATCCATACATAAGCTTAGAATCATGCTAGGATTAACATACTTGAAGCATGAACCAAGATAACAAACACACATCATTTTGGAATTTTTCCCAAAAATTCGGCCAACATAGGGTTCCTTATCCAAGATGTGTTTTCCAAAATCCAACACTTGATTAACACTCTCCTACAACCCAAGAACAACATACTAAAAGATGGGAGGAAGAGAATCATCCTAGCTTATAGCTAAGAACAAACCCATCATTCTCAAAAACTCAACTTTTCTTCACTAAACCTTGATTCTAATGAATAAAGAGAAGAAGGAAGGATGCTTACCACTTGAAGCACCCAATTCCTCTTTGATTTCTTCCAAGAAGAAGAACTTCAAGCTTGGAGGTTGATCTTCAATGGTGGCGTCGGCAGAAGCAGCAAGAGGAAGAAGAAGAAGAAGAAGAAAAGAAAATGAAATGAGATAACTCATTTTATGAAGTAATATGTCTTATATATTTTTCCTTCCTTTAACCCATACCTCCCAACTTTAAATTAAAACAAGCCATGTGTCCTTTAATTCTTCCCAATTGCTGCCGAAAAGATCAGCTGCTGCCCATGCTGATTTTTATTTATTTTGCAACCAATTCCCAATTAATCTCCCGACTTTTCCGAAAGTTCCAATATTTTTGGCCCAACAATAATTACCGAATTCCAAAATTAACGAAACTTGGACACAACCCTCAGAATATTATAACATTCACAAAACATATTTCAAAAGTTCATTTACCATTCCGGAGTGTCCTACCGAGCTCGCTGAACCCGAACCAAAACCCGACGTGCGAGCGTGTCAACCTGAACCGAAATTCCGTCACTCCAAAATTCTATCAAATATACCCATAAATTCCATCTTAAATTATAACACAACTTACCCCAAAGCCGTCAGAAAATTTCCATTCCGAGCCCCGGGATTCCCGTCCCGAGCCCCGGGAGTCGCTCGGAACCGAACGTCCCGCCCCAAATATTAAACTCCACAACCACCCCCGGGACGTTTCCACGACTCCAAAACTGCAAACGGCTTCCCAAACTGAGATCTCGAGAGTGCTACCGAGCCCGCTGTACATCCCGAGACGACCCCGACAACCCCCCGTTGCCAGAAAAATATTTTCGGCGGAAACGTCCGGGGGACCCACACGACCTCAAATACGGAAGGGTTCGCCAAAATGATACTCGGATAGGGCTCGGGAGCCGCCTGAACGCCGAAAAACGTGACCCGCAGGCCAAAACCGGAGCCCCGGGTCACCCGGTCGCAACCCGCTCGGGGTGACCGTAACACTTCGGGATTCTGATATGTTTTTATTACATGCACGATATTCCGTATTCTGTTGCATATATTCTGTATATTGCTATCTTTCTGTTTTGCAGGGTTACATATGCTTATCTTACCCCAAATCCCTTACGGGTCCTTTTTAGGACTCACCCTTTTTGGGTTCTGTTTTGGATTTCGTAGGTTTGGTAAGCACCAGTAAGTAGGTTTCCGTGAGGCTTCGCCTTGGTTGTGTTGAGCAGCAGCACCTTGCGGGCTGGGATTTTGTCTACTTGGCCTGAATCCCGCGAGGTATTTTGATGTTTAGGCCTAGGGTCGGCTCAGTAGCTGCATGTGCATACTTTCTGTTTTATTGTTGTGATGATTGTATATATACATATATATATTCTGTTCTGTTGCATATTCTGAGCGCTTGGCGCTTGCTAGATATCCTAGGTGCGGAGAACTCTGTGTGTTCTATGTTATTTGTGTAAGTACTCGTCCTCGGAGGGCGGTACTTACTTTGTTGTTATTACATGAACTGTTTGTATGGTGATGGTGATGTGCTCGCCCGTTTTCGAGGGACGAGACTCACCATAGATTTCATTTTTGTTCTATGTATGAAAAATTTTCAGGTTGTTTCCACAATCGCCTTTCGGGTCCGCTACGCGCGGCAGGTCTCGATGGACCTGCCTTTCTGTATCATTCTGGCTTCCGCTTCCGACGTCCCGGCGCCCCCGCCTCCGCAACCGGGCTCGGGTGGCGTGCGGTGACAACCGTATATTGAGATATTACAATAATGCCACTAAAACATAGGACTATAAATACATTCACTATTCATACCTAAAGGGGTAACGTTTTAACTAAAACTCAACGCGACTCGTCAAATGACCACCTCAGAGGATCTCTCTATTTCTCGACAATCGCGCTCTAGCACGCAAAGTCGACCTAATGGCATCTGTCAACATCGTGACACGCAAATCAAATCGGAACGTGGCGATCACGCGCACAGATCAGCCACCAGGCCCTTTCCTCCCTCTTTTCTACTTCCTCTAATCGTCTAGTAAGTGCGATAAGTATAGACGAAGGAGGGTCAGGGTGACTTACTTGTTGAGGGGGAGTAGCAGGGCGTTCAGGTTGACTAGTCCGTAGCGTTCCAACGCTATTCAGAACGCCCCTAAGAGTGGTGGCGAGTGTTTCACGTAGATTGTGAGCAACCGCCTCAGTGATTGTTTGCAGAATGGCCGGATCAAGGCCCGTTGGTGGAGTATTTGGTGGTGGAGTGTTACGATCCTAGGGTATGTTACGGTTAACGTGGGAGGAGCTCTCCTCCGTTGAATGAACAGAGAGTTCTCCCCGTTATGGGGGAACATTGTTCGGAGATGGTTCCGATCGTGGATCATTGTTTGCGTTCGTCGTGGGAGGATTCCTCCTTCCCTGACGGCTGTGCTCACTCGCGCTCCGGGTAGTTGGCATGACTTGCTACTTGTGGTTTGTGATATGGGTTTACGATAAGAACTCTAGTTTCTTTCATTCCCACAGACGGCGCCAAACTGATATTCGCGTTCCCAGGATAGGAGCGGAATCCCAGTTGAGTGGTTGATGATGATTTTGTTCTTGAGAGCTCCAAGCTTGCTGTTCAGAGTAATCTGTGGAAAGATAAAGAGAATACTCAGAAGTAGCAAGAGAGGAGTGGGGGGCGTGTAGTAGCTTACCCGATTTAGGGTGGACATCACCCTATTTATAGAGTGATGCCAGGAGAAGAGCCTCCCCTAGTTGAAGCCCTTGGACAGGCTTTTTGAGATAAGTCTGTGTCGATGATTGGAGATAAGGCGGTGTGATGATGAAGATCTCAGCAAACCACCTTAAGTGATTCGTTTGTCAGAGAATGTCTGGCGTATGAATCTGGTGAAGATCTCCCAGGCTCGTGCTGACCTCCTTATTGGCTGCTTGATGTCAAATGACCAGGTGGTCTGTCTCCCAGTGGAGCAAGTGGCAGGCGAAGGCCTGCAAGTGGCGAAGGCCCAAATAGAATATAACCAAATAAGGAGTGAGGGTCACACGAACCTGAGTGTAAGGGCCTTATCAGGGCGGGACCAGTATAGGAAAGAGAGTCCTCGCGAAGGCGAGTTGAGACTGCGGAAGTAAGACCCGCGAAGGCGAGTGAGACAAGAAGGGCGAGACCTGAGACCGCGAAGGCCTAAGATACGCAAAGGCGAGTGTGAGACATCGCCAAGGCGAGACTTAAGGCCTGCGAGGGCAAGACCTCGCGCAGGTGAGACTGGAGACCTCGCGAAGGCGAGACTGGAGACCTCGCGAAGGCGAGACTTGATACCACAAGGGTGAGACTTCGTGAAGGCGATACTGGAGACCGTGGGAGCGAGACCTACGGGGCCTTCTGATGTGACGCGAAGACGCGTTTGCCTGGGTAGTGTACCAACAGGTTTTCGACATAGCGAGGCTTCCTTTTCAGCTTCAAGGCTAGATTGAATTTCCACATAAAACTTTCTTTCTTTCTACTTTATTTTCTTTTTCTTTTCTTTCTCAAAACAACTCAACAATACAAAGTGTTACCCACACCCGGTACGTAATTAAATTAATTACGCGTTCAAGTTTAATTACCGGGTTTTAGATAAACTTGTTTTGGGACTCGCTTTGTATGTTTGGTAATTGTGGAGTTAATTTGGTGATTTTTGGGGCAACCCGGGACGGATTTAGAATTTATTACGCGGCTGCGCGTAATTCCCGGGAGTTGCAATTCTGAGTGACTCGGGACTTATAATTGGATAAGAAAAATATGTTTTATGGGTTTTATGATGTTCTAAGTATGTGGTTAAAGTTTGGTTCCAATCAGAATAAGTTTTGTAAAAAGTTGCATTTTCGGGCTGAACGAAATTACAATTTTGTGTTGTGTGTGAGAAAAAGGAAATTGTACATTTTTGGTTAAAAAGAAAGGAATGGGGCGGATGGGAGAGGTTGGAGAAGGGACACTTGTCCCTTCTCAATTGAAGAAGAGAAGAGAAGAAAGGATTTATGGAAGATATGTATATGTATTTATGAAATGATACATATATATATGTATTTAAGTAAAGAAAAGGGATTATTTGGTCAACTCTCTCTTTTCTTCTTCTTTCTCCATCCATACCTCTCTCCCTCTCTTCTCTGATGCGCCATTGTTGAGAGATTGAACCTCACAACTGATTTCCGTCTTTTTGCGAGTAAACTTTGAGGTAAGGTACTCAAATCATTCATTGGGTTGTGTAGATCAATAATCTGAAGTCTGTTTTGAAAGAGTCAGTATAGTTTGCAAGTTATGAGCATTTGAATTTTGGATTGAATAGTGTAATGTGCTCCTTTATGTGATTCTTTGGTTCCTAAGTGTTCCCGACACTTCCTTGTGCGTGTTTGATAACAGGAACGTGGGAAGAAACACACCCGAGGTAGTTCCGATTCATGTCTGAAAATCGGGTGTAAAAATCCAACGGAGGATTTAGCGAAAGGTAAGGGTATTTTTGTGTTCAGAGTGGGATTTTGATTCTGTTAGTGTAATTGGTTCAGTTAGAAAAGGCTCGGTGTGAAAGCCATTTTTCCCGGCCCGAGCCTTGGTTTTGGCGCCATTGTTAATGGCTATTCTGTGAATTCTGAATGTGTTTTCTGTATATGGGATTGTTTCTGAACTAGGAGTTGTTTGGAATTTGGGCTGAAACTCTGCCGAAATTTCTACCGGGACCGTCGATCGAGAATTCGGATTCAGACTACAACCTGAGGTAAGGGTTCAGTGTGTGTTAGGAGTATTGCGTTGCGTAGCAAGCATACTCGGATATAGACTGAGGCTAGGTTTGGAAAAGGGGAGTGCCCCGATGATGCCAACCTAGTTCCGTGGTATAGACATTGTTTGTGCAGAACTTATTGGGATTCCGATATACCTACGATGGTTATCGATGATTCGTATTGATTGATCGATGGGGGTCGCTCCCCCGAGCTGGTACCATGCTCTACCGACCGTTTGTGACCGATATGCCTTGGTTGGGCCAAGGGCATTACCGTTTCGATTGTGTATTGATCGTGATTGTGATTGACCGATTGCATTGCATATGATTGGTTGTGTTGCATTGATTGAGCATATGATTGGTTGGTTGCTTTGTGTATATTGTGTTCTTTCTGTTTCCGATTGCAGGTACATTGTATCGAATGACATTGTTACTGCACCATGTCTATACCTGTACTCTTACTAAGTTCTTGCGAGAACTTACCCTTACTTCTACCATTTCAGGAAAAGGAAAGGAAAATCAAGCCGTCGAGTAGAGGCGAGGTTGCTAATTTGAGGGTTTTGGATTAGAGGCAACAAGCAGCAACAGTAACTTCAAGTAGCGCGGTTGGATTCCGCGAGACCGTCACTTGTTTGGTTTCTTTTGTATTCCGAATTTGGTTTATGGCTCAGTATAATGTTCATAACATGCATGTTTCATGTTTGTAAGGTTTGAGTTATGTGTATATGGTAAGGATTGCATAAGTGTTAAGTTCAGGTTCGGAACCGTTTGTTATCGCCTTGAAATTTCAGGTTTTGGGTTCAGTCGGAGGGTCAGGCGACCCCTTTCTTGGAGCGGGTGGTCGCCTGGACCACTTTCGTAGAACACAGGGGATCAGGCGAGGGTCAGTGATATGATCACGGGGATTGGAATCACAATCAAGCTCTTGCAGACCTAGCTTGGCGGAGGGGGTCTGAAACAGACGATACAAATTACGGCCAAGTGAACCTCCTCACTACGAGGTGAGGCAATGCACTTGATATTGCCTGGGAAAGGAGATGGGATCTAGCACCTCTTGATTACAAGATCAAGCAATACTAGATATTATATTCGAATCCTCTTGCATGGATCACAAAGGAAATGGAATTGCAAGAAATGAGAACATGAAAACCAAATCTCTCTTGATGAGTTTCTGATTTCTTAAAATATGTTCTACCCTTCAAATTTTACAAGTTTCCTTTATATAGGATGAAAATGGTGAAGGGAAAAGCTTGACTTTGACCAGGGAACCATTTTCCTGGAATTATGGTGGGTGAAGTGAGAGGAGGCAGATGATGGATGACATTGTAGGCTACCTGCTCCTGTCTCTTCCATTTTCCCAGAAATTATGTCTGGCGGGAGATGGGAGGGAAAGCCACTTCATAATTCAAATGGTTCGCCTGACGGTGGCGTATGGCGGTTTCTCCAGGTTGGCGATACCCTGGGGTTTCGCTTGTCTGGAAGTCTTGCGTAGGGTCTTCGCCGTATGGCCTCGCGCGAATGGCATCGCCTTGGGGCTTCGCCTTTGTCTGGAAGTCTGGTGCAGGGTCTTCACCGTATGGCCTCGCGCGAAAGGCATCGCCTTGGGGCTTCGCGGGGGTGCCTGCGCTGGGGGCCTTCGCGGGGGCCTTCGCGGGGGTGCCTTCGCCTGGGGCCTTTGCCTGTGTCAAGGGTCCGCACACTAGAGCTTCGCCGCTTCCTTCCTCAAGTGTGCTTATGTTCAAGGCTCCAAAGGGCTTAGCATACTCTTCATCCATTGCAATGCCGAGGTGACGAAGCTGTAAGGCCTTTTCTCGAGCTTCCTCTTGGTCGTCTGCTTGCGCCATAAGTTTCATGTAGGCATTGAGGCCTGCTTGGACTTGTCTGAGGTGGGACCTTGTCATTGGCCTTCCTATATTTTGGAGAGGATTTGGGGCCTCGCGCGCTTGGGGTTGAGTTCCACTTCGAGTCGGCGAAGTTCTTGCAGGGATGTCCTCATCATACTCTTCTTCTTCAAAAGAATCCGTCCGCGGATTCTCATATTCTTCATTACCTTCAAAAGGGGCCAAATCACACACATTAAATGTCGCATGTACGTTATAGGATCCATCACAGGGTAAATCCAGTACATAAGCGTTATCACCAATTTTCTTAGTGATTTGAAAAGGGCCATCGCCTCTTGGCGCAAGTTTATTTTTTCTAGCTTGGGGAAACCGTTCCTTCCTTAGATGCTGCCGTACCCAATCCTCAACTTGAAAACTTCTAAACTTCCTACCCTTATTGACCCTTCTTGCATAAGATTCATTGATTTTCTCAAGATGTTTTTGAACCTTAGCATGCAAATCTGTCATATGTTTCGCCTTCTTGTTACCATCTACATCTATTTGATCAACATGGTTTAATGCAATCAAGTCCAAAGGAGCTAAAGGATTGAATCCATATACAACTTCAAGGGACTATGAGATGTAGATGAATGATAGGCTCTATTATAGGCAAACTCAACATGTGGTAGACACTTCTCCCAGTCCTTTAAATTCTTCCTAAGAAGGGTTCTTAAGATAGTGGTCAAGGTTCTATTGGTCACTTCTGTTTGGCCATCTGTTTGGGGGTGGATTGATGTAGAATACATCAAGTTCGTGCCCAACCGCGACCAAAGGGTTCGCCAAAAGCGACTTAAGAACCTTGAGTCCCTGTCACTCACAATGGACCGAGGAAGAACAAGTTAGCTACATGCGATGCATCATCAGTTTTATGGCATGGAATGAAATGTGCCATTTTTTAAAACCTATCTACTACAAAAAATATAGCATCATGACCATGCGATGTCTTAGGCAAACCACTTATGAAATCCATGCTTATATCTACCCAAGGAAGCGAAGGCGTAGGGAGAGGGGTGTACTTCCCTTTTGGTTGAAGAGTGGACTTGGCTTGGTGGCATGTGACACATCTTGCGCACACCTTGGTGACGTCTTTCTTCATGCCTGGCCAAAAGAAGTTCTCCTTCACGGTCTCGAGTGTCTTTTGGACACCAAAATGTCCCATAAGGCCACCGCCATGCGCTTCTTTGATGATGACTTCTCTTATTGAGCTCCTTGGAATGCACAACCTTTTATACTTAAACAAAAAGCCAAAAACACATAGTAGCCATTTTGGCCCTCTTTGGCACAGTTAGCATAAATTTTACCAAAGTCCACATCATTCTCATACATGTCTTTTAAGCACTCAAAGCCAATGATTCGAGCATCAAGAGACATGAGTAAAGCATATCTCCTGGAAAGTGCATCAGCAACAACATTCTCTTTACCTTTCTTGTATTTAATCACATAGGAGAAAGACTCAATAAATTCTACCCACCTAACGTGTCTCTTGTTCAGGTTCCCTTGCCCTTGAAGGTACTTCAAAGACAAGTGATCTGTGTGGATGAGAAACTCTCTAGGCAATAAGTAATGACTCCATGTTTGCAGTGATTTCACAAGAGCGTATAGGTCTTTGTCATATGTGGTGTCACGACCACCCCAGACGGTTGCGGAGGCGGGGCCGGCCACGACGTCGGGACCGGAATCTACGGCGGAAAGCGCGGTAACGGAGCGTTTTGCTCAAAAGACGGAATAGTCGAGTAGCGACTAGCAACCTACAAAACTCTTATCTGGCAAGTATACAAGGTAACTCAACATTTTACCAAACATGCAGTTCATGGCAACAAACATAGAAACATTGAATTCATTTCATATCATAACCAATATAGGCAAGTCGGGGCACCGCCCTCGACTCAGAAAACAACAAAGGCAGAATAAATCTCCGATCATATAACATATACAAACCCATGATCTTAAATACATGCATGCAGCTACAGCTACAGAGCCACCAAACAAAATCCTATGAATACCTAAGTGCGGAATCAGAAGCCTCTCGCTCAAGGATTCCCGCACGTGGTACTGCTGCTGCTACAGAACCCAAAATGTCAGGAAGCACCACGGATCTCTACTCCGCTGGTTGCTTGCCAGGACGGCCTGAAAGATGGTAAACAAATAAAAGGGTGAGTCCTTGGGTGGACCCAGTAAGGGCTGAGGTAAGATACCGCTTGCTTAAGCGGTAGCAAGCAGAACCTGCAAAACAGAATAGCACAAGCATATATATATGTACGTACACAAACATAAATAACAAGGTGAGCCGAAATCCCAGCACATGCGGTCCAACCGTTGACCCTTATAATATCACAGAACGACAGCCCTCTCCAAGAGGTTAGAAATATACAGAAGCACGGTACCGTCTGGGGTCGCGATCCCCAAACTGTCGTAGGGTCTCAGAAGTATATCGGCACCCCCAGTGTGGATATACACAGAATGTCGGCACCCTCCAGTGCGGACATAACCAAATAAACCATGGAGCACTTGTGGTCTTAAAGACCATCCCGGGTCACAGAACAGAACGTATATATGTAAATATAAACAAAAATATCGGCACCTAGTGCGGATATATAGAATAGAATATGAACTCGGGGCCTCCAAGACCATCCGGGCCTTGAGACAAAACAAACATGCATCTTACCCTATGACGGGTCTCGGGGTCACGAACCACCGCCCTCACCCGGAACCCGCCTCAACTAAACCCGATATACATCCAAATACTCTCAGAATGCATAACGAGAGAAGTTGAGCCCTTACCTCAAAAAAGCTGCTCCGCAGTACAAATCCCGGGAAATCTCGGCTCCCGGCCCGAAAAGTAAAACTTGACCTTTATGGTCCCACACCACTCTACCAAAGCTTAAACAAGCTGAACAACCATAAACTAATCAGAACTCATCAAATTAGACCTCCAGAACCAATCCCGCACATTCCCGCACGTTCCCGCAAAAATCCACAGAAAGCTCGGTTTTACGAACCGAGCTAGAACATTGTTATTCATACACCC
The DNA here is from genome assembly GCA_024586325.1 of Stellera chamaejasme. Lineage (NCBI taxonomy): Eukaryota > Viridiplantae > Streptophyta > Magnoliopsida > Malvales > Thymelaeaceae > Stellera > Stellera chamaejasme. The sequence continues at coordinate 31,840,950 of CM044981.1, forward strand.
ACAAACATATTCCAACCTTTAAACCCCACTTTCCAGACATTTTTTCCAAAATCCCGCATAAAGGTAACTTTTGCACCCAACCCCCAAAAATGACGTTTCAAATACCATTTCTCACCTAATTCCATCCACGATACCAAATTACCATCCAATTCAACCAAAACACAACACCAACATAGATAAAGATTCGCTTCAAGTTTAGGCCCTTTACCAACTTTTCACCCAACTTCCAATTCAATCCATTCAAGGTTCCAAACATTCACTTTAACCGCCAATTACACTTCCTAAGCAAGAATGCTAACCAATTTAACCTTTAAGAACCAAGAACATTCACAAATCCTAACCCACATTTTCGGCCAAAAGGGGGTTTCTTCCCTAGCATGATTTCTATCAAATTGAATCCATAGATAGTCTTAGAATCATGCAAGGGACAACATATCCCAAGCATGATTCAAGAACACAAGTCTACATCATTTTAGAAAATCAAGCATAAAATCGGCCTCCCTTGGGTTTTCCATCCATGGATTTTTTCCAAAGTTTAACACTTGAGCAAACGGTTTCTCAATCTGAGGTCTCGGGAGCGTTACCGAGCCCACTGTACGTCCCGAGACAAACCCCACAACCCCCCGGCGCTGGAAAAATATTTTCGGCGGAAACGTCCGGGGGACCCACACGACCTCAAATATGAAAGGGTTCGCCAAAATGATACTCGGATAAGGCTCGGGAGCTGCCTGAACGCCCAAAACCGTGACCCGCAGGCCAAAACCGGAGCCCCGGGTCACCCAGTCGCAACCCGCTCGGGGTGACCGTAACACGATCTAGAGTTGGCTGCAGTGATTTATGCGCTGAAGCAGTGGAGGCACTACCTACTCGGCAACAAATTCCAGATTTTCACAAATCATAAGAGTCTGAAGTATCTGTTCACTCAGAAGGAGTTGAACATGAGGCAGCGCAGGTGGCTCGAGTACATCAAGGACTATGATTGCAGTATCGAGTACACCGAGGGCAAAGGCAATACAGTTGCCGATGCTCTGAGTAGGAAGTATACTGGTGTGGTCAAGGGAGGCAGCACTGAGGATCGGACTGAGGGGAGTGACTAGACGTGTCTTTGGCACAAGTGGGAGCGCTGGGAACATGCTCAGGTATACACCTTGACCATTCACTCGGAATGGTTGGATAGAGTGCGTGAGGAACAGGGGAATGATCCGAGGTTGAAGAAGTTGTTCGGAGAGGACAAAGGAGCCCTACTACCGGCATTTCAGTACAGGCAGGGATTGTTGTACTTTGGGGATCGGTTATATGTGCCAGAGGATCAGACACTGCGGGATGAGATTTTGGCAGAGGCACACTCGAGCCGGTTGAATATACACCCCGGTAGTGAGAAGATGTATCAGGATCTGCGCACCCACTTTTGGTGGCTAGGTATGCGGAGACACATTGCCTCACATGTGTCTAAGTGTGCCACTTGTCAGCGGGTGAAGGTGGAGCATTAGAAACCGGCGGGGACGTTGCAGGCTTTGCCTATTCCAGTTAGGAAGTGGTGCAACATCACGATGGACTTTCTGACTGCACTACCCCTGACCCGGTCTCACCACGATGCCATCTGGGTTATCGTGGACCGCTTGACGAAGTGCGCTCACTTTCAGCTGATACGGATGACAGACTCCCTGGAGAAGCTTGCCCATCCGTATATCGAGAAATTGTGCGGTTACATGGAGTACCAGCACTCCACCGTGTCGATCGAGATCCGCGCTTTACCGCACGATTCTAGGGAGCCTTTCATAAGGCTCTGGGCACGCGACTCCATCTGAGTACGGCTTATCATCCCCAAACCGATGGACAATCGGAGCGGGTGATTCAGATTCTGGAGGATATGTTGTGAAGCTGTACTTTGGATTTTGGAGGAGATTGGGATAAGCAGTTGCCGTTGGTAAAGTTTTCGTATAACAACAGCTATCAGAGTACCATCGGCATGGCACCATTTGAGGCGCTGTATGGGCGACGGTGCATGACACCGCACTGTTGGACGGAGGCATCTGACAGGATTGAGCTGGGTCCCGAGTTCATTGAGGAGATAACCGCAAAGATCAAGATGATTCAGGTGCGGTTAAAGACCGCGAACGACCGCACCACCTCGTATGCGAACAGGCGACGCAGGGACTTATAGTTTGAGGTGGGCGACAGAGTTTGGCTGAAGGTAGCGCCGATCCGAGGGACAATGATTTGGCGGCGGGGTAAGTTGGCCCCAAGGTATATCGGACCTTATGAGATTACGAGCGGGTAGGCGGGTTAGCCTACCGATTAGCTTTACCTCCGAGTATGTCGGCAAGGCACAACGCCTTCCATGTTAGCATGTTGAAGAAGTGCATCCTCGGATCCGGTGCGATTTATTCGGTGGAGGAGGTTCACTGAACCTGATTTGTCATATCGAGGTACCGATAGCCTTGTTGGCGCGCGATACTCGGAAACTCCGCAGCAAGTTAATTCCTATGATCAAGGTTCGGTGGTCACATCATACCGACTGAAGCGACTTGGGAGACCGAGCAGGATATCAGAGAGCATTACCCTGAGCAGTACCAGCGGCTGTTACCCCTTTTGGAGGACCAAGAGTCCTAAGGGGGGAGGATGTTACGGTCACCCCGAGCGGGTTGCGACCGGCTGACCCGGGTCTTTCGGTTTCGGCCTGCGGGTCACGGTTTTGGGCAGATAATTGGCTCCCGAGACTTATCTGATCATTATTTCTGGAAATCCTTCGGGATTTGAGATCGTGTGGGTTCCCCGGACATTTTCGCCGAAAATATTTTTCGGGGCCGGGGGGTTGTCTCGGGACGTATAGCGGGCTCGGTAGCGCACCCGGGACCTCAGATTGGGAAACCGTTCGCATATTTGGGATCGTGAGAACGTCTTGCATCTTTCTACGGAATATATTTTCTGGAGCGGGACGTGCGGTCCCGGGCGACTGCCGGGGTTCTGGACGGGAATCCCGGGGCTCGGGATGGATTTTTCCAGACGGCTTCGGTATAAGGTATGTTATATTTTAAGACGGATTTTATGGTAATATTTATGGATTTTTGGTTGTGGTGTGGTTTTTGGTTCGGGTTAGTACACGTGCACGTCGAGACTTACTCGGGTTCAGCGGGCCTGGTATGACACTCTGATTTTCCAAATGGACTTTGGAAACAAGATTTGGGTATTTTATGATATTCTGGGGGTTGTGGCCAGTTTTGGTTCCATTTGGAGTTTGTTACTTGCGTTTGGGGTTAAATTGCAAAGATTTGGAGAGTTGGAGGGCTAAGTTGTTTTTAACCCTAAAGTTAATAATTGTTTGGTCAGATTTTGGGAGAAGGTCGGCTGCAGCTTTAAAGGTGGACACTTGTCCAATTATTATTTAAGTTGGAAAAGACAGAAGTATTACAGGGAAGCTTATTTCATAAAATGAATTAGTATTTCATTTTCTTCTTCTTCTTCTTCTTCCTTCTCTTCTCATCCGCCATAGCTCTCTCCTTCAAGCTCCATATTCTTCATTTTTCTTGGCTGATTTCTTCAAGGATTTGGGCTCAAGAAATTGGTAAGCTTCTCCTCTCCTTGGTTTTTCAAGTTGGAAGTTTAGTTTGGGTGGAAAAAGAGAGGGTTTTCAAGCTAAGGGTTTACTCTTGTCTACATGTTTGAGTGATCCTCTTCCTCCCATCTTCTAGTATGTTGTTCTTGGGTTGGAGGGGAGTAGGAATCTAGGGTTGGATGTTGGAAAACTCCATGTATGGCCAAACCCTAGGGGTGCCGAAATTGTGAGTGATTTTCCAAAATTGTGTGTGTTTGTGTTCTTGGATCATGCTTTGAGTATGTTGTTCCTAGCATGATTCTAAGACTATCTATGGTTTCAATTTGATGGAAAGCATGTTAGGTAGAAAACCCCTCTTTGGCCGAATTTAAGGGTTGGGATTTTTGAATGGTTTTGGTTGCTAAATGTGAAATTGGTTAGTAATCTTGCTTAAGTTATGTAATTGGTGATTAAAGAGTGTAAATGGAACCTTGAATGGTTTCGTTTGGGAGCTTGGTGGAAAATGGGTGAAGAACCGAAACTTTGAATGAATCTTTTTCCATGTTAGGGTTGTGTTTTGGTTGTGTTGGTTGGTAATTCGGTATTGTGGATGGAGGTAGGTTCGTATTGATGTTTGAAACGTTGTTTTCGGGCAATGGGAGCAAAGTTCACTTTATTGCGGGATTAAGGGTGAAAGTTTCTGGAATGTTAGTTTAAAGGTTGGAATGCGTTTGTGGGTGTATGAATAGCAATGTTCTAGCTCGTTTCGTGAAACCGAGCTTTCTGTGGAATTTTGTGGGAAAGTGCGGGATTATGCGGGATTGGTTTCCGGGGTTTGTTTGGATGTGTTCTGACTTAATTATGGTTGTTCAGCTTGATTCTGCGTGGGTGGAGTAGCGTGGGACCGTAAAAGACAAGTTGCAACTTTTCGGGCCTGGAGTCGGATTTCCGGGTTTTGTCTTTGCGGGTAGTGTTTCGAGGTAAGGGCTCAACTTCTCTCGTTATGCATTCTGGGAGTAATTGCATGTATATCGGGGTTAGTTGAGGCGGGTCCCGGGCGAGGACGGTGGTTCGGTAACCTCGAGACCCGTCACATGGTAAGACGTATGTTTGTTCTGTCTCAAGGCCCGGACGGCCTTGGAGGCCCCGGGTTCCTATTCTGTTCTGTATATCTGTATCAGGTGATGATACTTCTGTTTATATTTACATGTATATGTGTTCTGTTCCGTGACGAGACCCGGCTGGTCTTAAGACCATGGGTGCTCCATGGTTTGGTTTGGTTATGTCCGCACTGGAGGGTGCTGACATTCTCTGTATATCCGCACTTGGGGTGCCGATATACTTCTGTGGCCCTACGACAGTTTGGGGATCGCGACCCCAGCCGGTACCGTGCTTTCTGTTCTGTATGTTCTGACCTCTTGGAGAGGGCTGTCGTTCCGTGGGTTAGCGGTTGGACCGCATGTGTTGGGATTCTGATTCACTTTACGCTTTATGTTTATATATGTACATGTATACTCTTGTGTTATTCTGTTTTGCAGGTTCAGCTTGTTGCCACTTGGGCAAACTACGTTTTACCTCAGCCCTTACTGGGTCCTTCCGAGGACTCACCCTTTTATTTGTTTACCACCTTTCAGGCCGTCCTGACAAGCAACCGGCGGAGTAGAGATCCGCGGTGCTTCCATCATTTTTGGGGTTTCGGTTGCAGCAGCAGTACCACGTGTGGAAATCCTCGAGTGAGAGGCTTCTGATTCCGTGCTTAGGTATTTATAGGATTTTGTTTAATGGCTCTGTAGCTGTAGCTGCATTCATGTAGATCAGATCATGAGTTTGTATATGATGTATATCCGCGATATATCCTGCCCTTGTTTGTCTTCTGAGTCGTGGGCGGAGCCCCGACTTGCCTATGTTGGAATTGTTATATTATGGATTCGGTGTTTCTGTGTTTGTGGCGATGATCGATGTTTGACACACCATGAACTGTATGTTTGGTAGAAGTCGGATTGTTATGTATGCTTGCCTTGTATAAGTTCGTAGGTTGCTAGTCGTTACTCGACTATTGTGTTGTTTGAGCTCGATGCTCCGTTGCCGCGCTTCCCACCATAATTCCGTTCCGACGTCGCGGCCGGCTCCGCCTCCGCAACCGGGCGGGGTGGCTGTGACATCTGATCTCGGAGTTTCAGCTAGATCCCGCACTTGGGTATTCTAAGGTTTTTCTTGGTTGGCTCTGTAGGTTTATATGCATGCATGTCATCTGTCTGATCAGGCTATGTATCCTGGATACATTCTGTTTCTGTATATATGTTCTGGATACAATGTAGGACTGGGGACTCGCCTATGACAGTGGAAGGCGCGACCCGGAATGTGATCATACTCTGATGTGCCAGACACATTCTGTATCTACGTGTTTCTGAGAAGTTATGTATGAATTATCCATGAACTGTATGTTTGGTGATGGTTGAGTGCTCCCCTATTTCAGTGGGACGGGGCTCGCCATGGATAGTTATGGTTATAAGCGCATAACTCTGTCTGCATACTCCGTGAGCAAAGCGTTCTCAGACACCGGGCCTTTAAGAAAGAGACTTTGCGGGCCGGGTCATGGGACCACCACACTCAGCGGGTTTCGGTTGGACCGACTGCTTCCGTTTCCGCCGTAGCTTCCGCTTCGTTGTCGCTAGACTGCCCCACTTCTGCAACTGGGCGCGGGCGCACCCGTGACACATAATCTACTGCCACAATAATATACAAGGTGGAAAGGGTCCCATAAAATAAATACCCCAACAATCAAATACCTCAATCACTAAAATTAGGTTTAAAGGCATCATATGATGGCGAGAGATAGCTCCTAACCTTTGACACCTTTCACATGAACGACAGAAGATATTTGCATCCCTAAATAATGTTGGCCAATAAAATCCATATTGTAAAATTTTTGCAGCACTTTTCTTCATTGAAAAATGGCCTCCACAAGCTTCAGAGTGACAAAATTTTAGGACACTAGCAATCTCATCATTAGGGATACAACGCCTTAAAATCTGATCAGGAAAATATTTAAAAAGAAAATGGTCATCCCAATAGAAATTGCGTACCTCATTTATGAACTTCCTCCTATCTTGTGCTCCCCAATATTCTGGAATTTCTCCTGCAACCAAATAATTTACAATATGAGCAAATCATAGTAGAGAATCAATAGAAAGTAAATGCTCATCCAAAAAATCATCTCGAATTGGTAAATCAGTGGAGTTATCCTAAAAAGTGAGCCTTGAGAGATGATGAGCTACTACATTCTCCACCCCTTTCTTATCCTTAATGGTAATGTCAAATTCTTGTAAAAGTAGAATCCAAAGTATAAGTCGCGCCTTAGCATCTTTCTTTCCAAAATGATATTTAAGGGTAGCATGATCTGTGAAAATAACAATAGGTGAACCAATCAAGTATGCACGAAACTTATCCAAAGCAAAGACCACAGCTAGTAACTCTTTCTCAGTGGTAGAGTAATTCATTTGAGCACTATTTAGAGTTCTACTAGCAAAATAAATCACAAAGGGTTTACCATCCCTTCGTTGTCCAAGAACAATGCCTACAGCAAAATCACTAGCATCACACATCAGTTCAAATGGTAAATTCCAATCAGGTCGTTGCATTGTAGGTGCTGAAGTGAGCTTGCTAGTCAAAGTTTTAAAAGCCTCTTGACAAGGTTCCGTCCATTCAAATGGGGCATCTTTAGCTAAAAGATCACATAATGGTCTGGATATAGTGGAAAAATTTCTTATGAACCTTCTATAAAAACCAGCATGACCAATAAGAGATCTCACATCCTTTAATGTCTTAGGTATAGGCAATTTAGAAAATAATTCAATTTTAGATTTATCAACCTCTATTCCTCTGGAAGAAATAATGTGTCCTAAGACAATACCTGATGACACCATAAAATGACATTTTTCCCAGTTCAAAACCAAACCTTTTTCTTCACAACGTATTAATACTCTCTAAAGATTTGATAAAGTGACATCAAAAGAAGATCCATAAACAGTCAAGTCATCCATAAAAACTTCCATACAATTTTCAATCATATCACAAAAGATGCTCATCACGCAGCGTTGAAAAGTGGCAGGTCCATTACATAATCCAAAAGGCATTCTACGAAAGGCAAAAGTACCAAAAGGACAATTGAAAGTGGTTTTATCCATTCTAATGCAATTTCAATCTGATAATAGCCAGAATAACCATCCAAGAAACAATAAAAAGAATGACCAGCCACACGCTCAAGAATTCGGTCAATGAAAGGGAGGGGAAAATGATCTTTTCTAGTGGTGGCATTTAATTTCCTAAAATCAATGCACATCCGCCACCCTGTCACAAGTTTTGTAGGAACTAATTCTCCTGTGTCATTTTCAACCACAGTGACACCTGACTTTTTAGGAACTACTTGTGTAGGACTTACCCATTTACTATCTCGCAATGGTGTCACCGCACGCCGCCCGAGCCCGGTTGCGGAGGCGGGGCGCCGGGGCGCCGAAGCGGAAGCCGGAATGGAAAGGAGTGGCAGTCCATCGAGACCCGCCGCGCGTAGCGGACCCAGCGGAAAGATTGTGGAAGCAAACTAACGGAAATTTCATGCGTATAACCAAAATAAAATGCAACCATACAATTCATGCACTAATAACAGAGTAAGCCCCGCCCTCCGTGGACGAGTGCTTACGCACCAAAACATATATACATACAGAATTCACAGAACCTAAAGTGTCTAGCAAGCGCCATGCGCTCTGAACATATACAGAACAGAATATACAAATATATATACAGACATACAATCACCATAACAACACAGAAAGTGTGCATATGCAACTACAGAGCCAACCTTAGAATCTATGTAACAAAATACCTTGCGCGGGATTCACACCAAGTACACAATCCCGGACCGCAAGGTGCAACTGCTGCTAAACACACCCAAGTTAGAACCCTCACGGAATCCTTCTCCGCAGGCATCTTATCAGGTCTACCTGAAACCCAATAACAGATCCCTAAGAAGGGTGAGTCCTAAAAGGACCCGTAAGGGATATGGGGTAAGGTAAGTATATGTAACCCTGCAAAAGCAGAAAGATAGCAATATATGCAATGAATACGGAATAACGTGTATGTACAGAAAGTAGATCGAGTCTCGAAGGATTTGCGATTCTAAATCGCCATAAACCTTATAATAAATCGGAGCAGCGGCCTCCACTAAGGAGTCGGAAGCCGAAGCTAATACAGAAGCATGGTGCACCAGCTGGGGTAGCGAACCCACAACTGTCGTAATATTAACAGACAGAGTATGCCATAAGGTATACTCCCACAAACTACAGAATATGCCCAAGGGCATAATATTCCGAAATACTAACAGAACAGAAACTGAAACCAAAACATATACTTAGCTTACCAAAACAACAGAACCAAACCCTTACCTCAAAATCCAGAGTATTGGACCGATTCTGGACAACACCTACACCGTGCCCCGAAACTTAGAACTCCTCTTTTCCTAACCACCGAAACTCAGAATCTGCCAAACCAAGTTGAATTAGCATCCTTATCAACCACACTACCAAATTACAACCCCCGACCCCAAAACCGAAAATCCGGCAAATTTCCGTAAAATTCCAGATTTTCACGAAGCGTCGAATTCAGAACCAACCTAGACAATGCAAGATTATACATTGACAAACATCATACAATAAGCGAACTGATCAAATCCAACCTTAAACCCTTCATTACCCGCCATTTTCCGATAATCCCGCTTAATTGTAACTTTTCCATTTCTTAACCGAATTCAACATTTCAAACTTCCATCCACTCCTAAATTCAACCCCAACACCATATTAACATCCAATTTAACCAAAATGAACCTCCAACATTGAAAAAGAATCATTCCAAGATTTCGGTTCTTAACCAACATTTCATCCAACTTCCAATTCAATCCAGTCAAGCTACCAAACAACCATTCTCACCACCAATGACATTTCTAAACCATGACTGCTATCCAAGTGCACCCAAACAACAAAATCCAAGCTTGAACATACACCCATATATTCGGCCAGTTGGGGTTTTTCCCTCAACTTGTTTTCCATCAAATTGAATCCATACACAAGCTTAGAATCATGCTAGGACTAACATACTTGAAGCATGAAACAAGATAACAACCACACACCATTTTGGAAAATCTTCCAAAAATTCGGCCAACACTAGGTTTCCATCCAAGATGTGTTTTCCAAAATCCAACACTTGATTAACACTCTCCTACCACCCAAGAACAACATACTAAAAGATGGGAGGAAGAAAATCATCCTAGCTTATAGCTAAGAACAAACCCATCAATTGCCAAAACTTCTCTTTTCACCACTAAACTTCAAAACTAACAAGAAAAGAGGAGTTAGGAAGGATGCTTACCACAAGTAGCATCCAATTTCTCTTTGATTTCTCCCAAGAATAAGAAGTTCAAGCTTGAAGGTTGGCATCCATGGAGGTTTCGGCAGAGGCAGCAAGAAGAAGAAGATGAAGAAGAAAAGAAATGAAATAAGTCTCTTTTATGAAATATTAAGCCATTTATATATTTTCCTCACTTTAAGCCCATCCCTCTCTTCCTAAATTAAAAGAAGCCAAGTGTCCAATAAATCACACACTCACACACTTGCTGCCGAAAAAGAGAGGGCTGCTGCTGCTGCCCATGCTGATTTCTTTTTAATTTGCACCCAATTGCAAATTAACTCCCAATTTTTCCGAAAGTTCCAATTCTTTTTGCCCAAAAATAATTACCGAATTCCAAAATTAACGAAACTTGGACACAACCTTCAGAATATTATAACATTCACAGAACATTTTTCAGAAATTCATTTACCTTTCCGGAGTGTCCTACCGAGCTCGCTGAACCCGAACCAAAACCCGACGTGCGAGCGTGTCAACCTTAACCGAAATTCCGTCACTCCAAAATTCTATAAAAATACCCATAAATTCCATCTTAAATTATAACACAACTTACCCCAAAGCCGTCAGAAAATTTCCATCCCGAGCCCCGGGAGTCGCCCGTAACCTAACGTCCAGCCCCAAATATTAAACTCCACAACCCCCTCCGGGACGTTCTCACGACTCAAAAACTGCAAACTGCTTCCCAAACTGAGATCTCGAGAGTGCTACCGAGCCCGCTGTACGTCCCGAGGCGACCCCGACAACCCCCCGGCGCCAGAAAAATATTTTCGGCGGAAACATCTGGGGGACCCACACGACCTCAAATACGGAAGGGTTCGCCAAAATGATACTCGGATAGGGCTCGGGAGCCGTCTGAACGCCAGCGTGACCGCGAGGCCAAAACCGGAGCCGGGTCACCCGTCGCAACCCGCTCGGGGTGGCCGTAACATTCTCCCCCTTAGAACTCTTGGTCCTCCAAGAGTAGCTGAACCAACCAGACAGTGTCGCTACCAACCAGAAAATATAAACATTCCTCTAACCTGAACAATCGGACCACCGTACTGGTGCGGCGGGAGTGGTAGTTTAGACTACCATACTGAGCCTCACGGCGTCCCACCCTCCGGGTGCATCTTATTGCACCCCGAGACAGTTGCCGGTATTTCTACTAGACAACCCCAGACGATGCGAACCTAAATCTAACCGATCCACAACAGGCTATCACGGAAGATACCTCATAAAAGCGAAGCTTGATTGGGGGTCAGGCCAACCTAACAACTTACTCTGGAAACTCATGATAACCGCTATAACTCGGGGTAACTCGCCCCGCCTATCCAAGCTTACTGTTCCTCTGAACGGTGCTACCTCCAGTCAAATTCTATTACCAAACTCGGATTCCAGAGCCCTACGGTGGCGGTTCGTATAAGCAGTGGTGCAGTCGTTCGCGGTTTTGATCCGCGCCTGTAACAATCTGATCTTCGCCGTAGTCTCCTCAAAAAGCTCGGGTCCCAGCTCAACCCCATCCGACGCATCTGTCCAACAGTATGGTGTCATACACCTCCTCCCGTACAACGCCTCATATGGTGCCATGCCAAACGTAATCTGGAAGCTGTTGTTGTACGAAAACTCTATCAAAGCAACTGTTAGTCCCAAACTCCTCCAAAATCCAAAATACAGATTCACAACATATCCTCCAATATCAGAATCACCCGCTCCGACTGCCCGTCCGTCTGTGGGTGATAAGCTGTATTCAGATGGAGTCGCGTGCCCCGCGCTTCATGAAAAGCCCTCCAGAACCGTGCCGTGAAACGCGGATCACGGTCAGATACAATGGAGTCTGGTACTCCATGTAATCGTACAATCTCACTGATGTAAAGCCGGGCAAGCTTCTCCAGAGGGTCCGTGATCCGAATAAGCAGAAATTGTGCGCACTTTGTCAGCCGATTCACAATAACCCAGATCGCATCATGGCGAGACCGTGTCAGGGCAGTGCAGTCAGAAAGTCCATAGTAACATTGCCCCACTCCCGAACTGGAATGGCAAAGTCTGCAGTGTCCCTGCCGGTTTCTGATGCTCAAACTGCTCGAGTGTACCTCCTCTAAAATCTCATTCCAGAACTCCTGATCTTCAGGTACATAAAGACGATCTCGGAAGTATAGCAATCCCTGCCTATACTGAAACGTCGGTAACAAATAAATCCTTATCTTCCCCAGATAACTTCTTCAACACCAGATCTCCACTTTGCGCTTCGCGCATCCTGTCAAGCCACTCAGAATGTATAGTAAGTGTATACCCCGGAGTACGCTCCCGGGCTGCCACTGTACCAAAGGCAAGTTGAATCTCTCTCCTAGGATCGATCCCCAACATTTCATCCCTTAACCAACCCGGTATACTGCCTGCTCAGTGCATCGGCAATCGTGTTGCCCTTGCCAGAGATGTACTCGACACAACAATCATAGTCCTTAATGTATTCGAGCCATCTATGCTGCCTCAAATTAATTCCTTTTTCGTAAACAGATATTTCAGACTCTTATGGTCGGTAAGAATCTGAAATTTATTACCAAACAGATATTACTTCCAATGTTTCAGCACATAAATTATTATAGTCAACTCCAGATCATGTGTCAGTTAGTTCAGCTCATGCGGTCGCAGTGCCTCGACCCATAAGCTACCACAAAACGCTCCTGCACCAACACACATCCCAAACCAGACGTGGAAGCATCCGTATAATTCACATACGGTAAGATCGGATCTGAAAGAGTCAGAATCGGAGCGTTAATCAACTGCCGCTTCAACTCCTGAAAATTTCTGCTCACACCTATCAAACCAGAAATACGGTTGACCCTTCTTGGTCAACTGCGTAAGCGGAGATGCTAGGATAGAACACCCTGGTACAAACCTCTGATAAAATCCTGCTAACCCCAGGAAGCTCCTGAACTCCCGTACCGTGGTAGGTTGTTTCCAATCCCGAACTGCCCTCACCTACTCTGAATCCACAGACAGACCATGCTCAGATATAATGTGTCCCAGAAAAGTGACTTCCCGAATCCAGAACTCACACTTTGAGAATTTAGCATAAAGCTGATGTTCCCAAAGTGTCTGCAGAACTACCCTCAGATGATCCCGATGCGAATCCTCATCCCGAGAATATATCAGAATATCATCAATAAAGACCACCAGAGATGAGTCCAAGTACGGTCGGACCACCCGATCATCAGATCCATGAATGCCGCTGTAGCATTGGTCAGCCCGAATGGCATGACCGTAAACTCAAAGTGTCCAAATCGGGTGCGGAAAGCAGTCTTAGGTATGTCCTCTTCCTTCACTCTAAGCTGAAAATACCCGGATCAGAGATCAATCTTTGAGAAAACCCTCAAACCCCGAAGTTGATCAAAAAGATCGTTAATCCTCGGTAACGGATACTTATTCTTCCCAATAAGAGCATTCAACCGTCTGTAATCAATACAAAGTCAGAGTGTCCCATCATTCTTCTTAACAAACAAAACCAGAGCACCCCACGCTGAAGTGCTCGGTCGGACGAAACTCTTTTGTTGTAATTCCTCCAGTTGCTTCTTCTACTCCTGCATCTCAGAAATAGGCATCCGATAAGGAGGAATAGATATCGGAGCAGTACCCGACTGCAGGTGGATGTCAAACACAATTCCCCGCTCTTATGGTAATCCGGGCAACTCCTCCGGAAATACTGCGGAAAATCTCGAACCAACGGTAAACCATCCAACTTCAACCTAATACCAGCTTCATTCAGATCATAGCATTCCCTACACCAACTATCGGCGGTGATCCGAATCTGTAGCTCCTTCTTGTCTTTGTGCGATAGTCAAACCAGTCGGAGTCGTGAGAGGTAGTACCTCTCCAGAAACCATAATGGTTCGGGTTGCACAATCAATGTGCACAGAATTCTTGGATAGCCAGTCCATCCCAAGAATAATATCATAGTTCGGCGTGTCTAAAACCAACAAATCCGATACTATCAGATGTCCGCCTACGAGATATCGCACAACTCCGAACCATCTCCTTAGAAAACGCAACTGACTCCTGCGGTTTTTACTAAATACGTTTGAGGCAAGGTACTATGACAGACAGATACAGAGATGTAACACATTTCTGTGTTACAATGGAAACAGATGTTCCTGTATCCAATAATGCATGAACCGGTATCTCATTCAGAAATAAAGTACCCTGCAGAACTCCCTACTGACTCGAGTCTCCCTACTGGCTGGTACCTGACTGCTGACTAGGTCCTCCTTGATAACTAGGGCCTCCCCCCTCAAAATGGAAAACTCGGCCCACTCTGGGCTGCTGTGGTGGAGGGGGTGGCTGAAGCTGCTGTCGTTGCTGAGGTCTCGGGCCACCCCGCTGAAACCCACGCCGTCGCGGCGCGTTGGGTTGTGCCCGAGACTGTGGACGCTGGAGACTGCCAAAACCCTGCCTTACAGTCAGAGGGCAATCCCGTACCCAAAGAGTGTCAGACCTGCAACGTAAACATCGGCCCTCTTGCCGGTAACAAAATCGACCGGGGTGATACCTACTGCAAATCGGATAAAATCGTGCCGGTGGTGCTCCCTCTCTATCTCTACTAAACTGCCCAGACCTGTTCGGCCGTCCAGAAATCTGCCGGGGTCCCTACTGTGTGGAGCCCCTCGTACTCCCCTGACCTCATTGCAAGGTGAGACGACTCTCAACCTCCTCTTGCTCGAGGAGTTGAGCCCTAATGACCGCTTCCCGAAACAAAGTAATGTCTAAAAGTCTCAAGCCCACCTGAACTCGGGCGCAGTCAACGAATAAACCTCTTAGCCTTCTATTCTTCCATTCCATAGTACTACGGTACGTAGCAAACCAACCGATCAAACTCTCACTCATACTCTCCGACAATCTGTCTCACAGATGAAACTCATCAACCGTGCACGACACAGATTCACGGCTACATCCCCACCGCCTTTGCTAGTGGAAAATGTAGCCTCCCCCAGGAGTTTATCAACTCCTGCAGACCAAATCTCTACTACCCCCGACCCTTCTCGGTCATTGAACCTCGGGGGGGTTCAAACTCTAAAACCTCCCCAAGAGTCTGACCTCGCCAGACTGGTGCCCCAGATCTCCTCGTCGTTAATAGGACCGATGAGAAGTCTAGGTGTCGTAGTGACCACCCTTGTCAGAGTCACTCACTTACCGATCCCAAACTATGGCGAGCAGTGGCTTAAGTCTCGCTATCACCACCTAATCAAAATGCCCTTACCGTGGCATAAACAGATCTTCCCACGCCTCTGCCGCCTCACGAACCGGCTAGGCTGGCGGTAATACCACATCAGAGAGGGGTCCCTCCGACCACTAAACCTCGGGACGGTGAGTGTGGTTGTTCAGACCCTGGGTTACACTGAACCCGTATCCTATTCCACGGAGGTGTGGGATCCCCGTCCCGCCCCTCCGGTACCAAATCACGCTATCTACGCGTGTTAACCATACCTCAAAAATTTCAGACCAAACGAGTCCAGGACAAAAATCGGTCACTCCTAATCCCTACGAAGCTAGCGGCGGTTTTCTAAGGCTCTGTAGTGCAATGCGATGCCACGAAGTTACTTCTCGAATGATAAAATCATGCATTTAACAGAATCACAGAAGCAGTTCATGCTTATTTCACCAAATCTTTTCCTAACACACAATTTTACGTACCTGAAACTTTTCCACAATCCCCTTACTCGTAATAATATAACAAGAATACCAGAAATCCCAAGTGCCAAATCTGCAACTATCAGGATAACTTGAAGGATCAACTTTGCTCCACAATTTTATTTTGAAGTGGTTCGAGTAAGGAGGTGGCCAATCTCCGTACCAAACCATTCTAAAATAAAATGTAAAACAATAGTTGTCACTACAAGTCACCACTGACGACCAATATGGTCACTTACCTGCTCTGATACCAACTTGTCACCGCACGCCGCCCGAGCCCGGTTGCGGAGGCGGGGGCGCCGGGACGCCGGAAGCGGAAGCCGGAATGGAAAGGAGTGGCAGGTCCATCGAGACCCGCCGCGCGTAGCGGACCCGAAAGCGGAAAGATTGTGGAAGCAAACTAACGGAAATTTCATGCGTATAACCAAAATAAAATGCAACCATACAATTCATGCACTAATAACAGAGTAAGCCCCGCCCTCCGTGGACGAGTGCTTACGCACCAAAACATATATACATACAGAATTCACAGAACCTAAAGTGTCTAGCAAGCGCCAAGCGCTCAGAACATATACAGAACAGAATATACAAATATATATACAGACATACAATCACCATAGCAATACAGAAAGTGTGCATATGCAACTACAGAGCCAACCTTAGAATCTATGTAACAAAATACCTTGCGCGGGATTCACACCAAGTACACAATCCCGGACCGCAAGGTGCAACTGCAAAACACACCCAAGGTAGAACCCTCACGGAATCCTACTCCGCAGCCGCTTATCAGTCTACAGAAACCCAAAAGAACCCAAAGAAGGGTGAGTCCTAAAAGGACCCCGTAAGGGATATGGGGTAAGGTAAGTATATGTAACCCTGCAAAACAGAAAGATAGCAATATATGCAACAGAATACGGAATAACGTGTATGTACAGAAAGTAGATCAGAGTCTCGAAAGACGTGCGATTCTAAATCGCCATAAACCTTGTAATAAATTGGAGCAGCGACCTCCACTAAGGAGTCGGAAGCCGAAGCTAATACTGAAGCATGGTGCACCAGTGGGGTAGCGAACCCACAAGCTGTCGTAATATTAACAGACAGAGTATGCAATTTGGCATACTCCTAAAAACTACAGAATATGCCCAAAGGCATAATATTCCGAAATACTAGCAGAACAGAAACTGAAACCAAAACATATACTTAGCTTACCAAAACACAGAACCAAACCCTTACCTCAAAATCCAGAGTATTGGACCGATTCTGGACAACACCCACACCGTGCCCGAAACTTAGAACTCCTCTTTTTCTAACCTCCGAACCTCGGAATCTGCCAAACTAAGTTGAATTAGAATCCTTATCAACCACACTACCAAATTACAACCCCCGACCCCAAAACCGAAAATCCGACAGAATTTCCGTAAAATTCCAGATTTTCACAGAAACGTCAGAATTCAGAACCAACCTAGACAATGCAAGATTATACATTGACAAACATCATACAATAAGCAGAACTGATCAAATCCAACCTTAAACCCTTCATTACCCGCCATTTTCCGATAATCCCGCTTAATTGTAACTTTTCCATTTCTTAACCGAATTCAACATTTCAAACTTCCATCCACTCCTAAATTCAACCCCAACACCATATTAACATCCAATTTAACCAAAATGAACCTCCAACATTGAAAAAGAATCATTCCAAGATTTCGGTTCTTAACCAACTTTTTATCCAACTTCCAATTCAATCCGTTCAAGCTACCAAACAATCATTCTAACCACCAATTTCATTTCTAAACCATGAATGCTATCCAATTGCACCCAAACAACAAAATCCATTTTTGAACATACACCCATAATTCGGCCAATTGGGGTTTTCACCTCACCTTGTTTTCCATCAACTTAAATCCCTACACAAGCTTAGAATCATGCTAGGACTAACATACTTGAAGCATGAAACACGATAACAAACACACCCCATTGTGGAAAATCTTCCATAAATTCGGCCAACACTAGGTTTCCATCCAAGATGTGTTTTCCAAAATCCAACACTTGATTAACACTCTCCTACCACCCAAGAACAACATACTAAAAGATGGGAGGAAGAAAATCATCCTAGCTTATAGCTAAGAACAAACCCATCATTTACCAAAACTTCTCTTTTCACCACTAAACTTCAAAACTAACAAGAAAAGAGGAGTTAGGAAGGTACTTACCACAAGTAGCAACCAATTCCTCTTTGATTTCTCCCAAGAAGAAGAAACTCAAGCTTGGAGGTTGGCATCCATGGAGGTTTCGGCAGAGCTTGGAAGAAGAAGAAGAAGAAGAAGAAATGAAATAAGTCTCTCTTTTATGAAATAATAAGCCTTATATATTTTCCATCACTTTAGCCCATCCCTCTCTTCCATAAATTAAAAATAGGACATGTGTCCCATTAATCACACACACACACACTTGCTGCCGAAAAGAAAGGGCTGCTGCTGCCCATGCTGATTTCTTTTTAATTTGCACCCAATTGCAAATTAACTCCCAATTTTTCCGAAAGTTCCAATTCTTTTTGCCCAAAAATAATTACCGAATTCCAAAATTAACGAAACTTGGACACAACCTTCAGAATATTATAACATTCACAGAACATTTTTCAGAAATTCATTTACCTTTCCGGAGTGTCCTACCGAGCTCGCTGAACCCGAACCAAAACCCGACGTGCGAGCGTGTCATCCTTATCGGAAATTACGTCACTACAAATTTATATAATAATACCCATAAATTCCATCTTAAATTATAACTCCTCTTACCCCAAAGCCGTCAGAAAATTTCCATCCCGAGCCCCGGGATTCCCGTCGCCCGGAACCGAACGTCCCGCCCCAAATATTAAACTCCACAACCACCTCCGGGACGTCTCCACGACTCCAAAACTGCAAACGGCTTCCCAAACTGAGATCTCGAGAGTGCTACCGAGCCCGCTGTACGTCCCGAGGCGACCCTGACAACCCCCCGGCGCCAGAAAAATATTTTCGGCGGAAACGTCCGGGAGACCCACACGACCTCAAATACGGAAGGGTTCGCCAAAATGATACTCGGATAGGGCTCGGGAGCCGTCTGAACGCCGAAAACGTGACCCGAGGCCAAAACCGGAGCCGGGTCACCCGGTCGCAACCCGCTCGGGGTGACCGTAACAGTATTCTCTTTGTCTTCCACAGATTACTCTGAACAACAAGCTTAGAGCTCTCAAGAACATCATCACCATCCATCATTCAACTGAGAGTTTGCCTCCTATCTCAGGAACGCGTCTATCAGTTTGGCACCGTCTGTGGGAACAAAAGAAACGAAAAAGTTCTTATCGTAAACCCATATCATAAACCACAAGTAGTAAGTCATGCCAACTACCCGGAGTGCGAGTAGGCACAGCCGTCAGTGAAGGAGGAATCCTCCCGCGAGGAACACGAACAATGATCCACGATCAGAACCATCTCCAAACAACGTTCCCCCACAATGGGGAGAACTCTCTGTTCATTCAACGGAGGAAAGCTCCTCCCACGTTAACCGTAACGTACCCCGGGACCGAAACACTCCACCAACGGGCCTTGATCCGGCCGTTCTGCAAACAATCACTGAGGCGGTTGCTCACAACTTGCGCGAAACACTCACCACCACTCTCAGGGGCGTTCTGGATAACATTGGAACGCTACGGGCTAGTCAACCTGAACGCCCTGCTACTCCTCCTCAGCAGGTAAGTCATCTTGACCCTCCTCCTTCATCTATACTTATGGCACTTACTAGACGTTTAGAGGAAGTAGAAAAGAGGGAGGAAATGGCCAGTGTTCATAATATTGCCAGGATGGGTCTGAACCACCTCTGGACCCAACCTTTCACTCAGCGAGTCTTGGAGACCCCTCTTCCAGATCAGTTTCGCCAGCCTAAGCTGGATGCCTATGACGGTCTCTCAGACCCAGATGTTCACCTACAACGTTACGTTTCCGCGATGGCCATCGCGAGGGCGGACGATAACACTCTCTGTAGAGCTTTCAGCTCCACACTCACTGGGGCCGCAGCAAACTGGTATACCACTCTCCGCGATAAGCGTTTTGACTCCTTTGAGGAGCTCTCCCGTAACTTCTCCAACCACTTTGTGGTGTCAAAACCTCCCCCCAAAACGGCGGGACACCTCCTCAAGATACGGCAAAAGAAAGATGAGCCCCTCAGGGAATATATCCAACGTTTCCAGATGGAATCCATCCAGGTCCCTAATCTAGGGGAGGAAGCTCGCCTACTTGCGGCCATTCAGGGCCTCCGTTGGGAGTCCCTTTTCTTCGTGGATGTGCACACCAACCCCCCCTCCAACATGGAACAGTTCTTGAGCACAACTTCTCGGTTCATGAACACAGAGGAGGTTACGCGACCGCTTGCGCGGGCCACTACAGCAGAGGCGAAGGGGCAGTCCTCGCGAGGGGACTCCAGGTCCCAAAGGCAGTACCCTACGCCATCCAACAGGGAGAAGACGTATCCAACCATCCCGCCACTTAGAGAATCCCGCACCAACATTCTCCATGCTCTGGAACAAAAGAGGGAGGTTCCCGTTTGGCCTTGCCCCCTCTCCCAGGAGGTGGTCAGGTCAAGTAACAAGTATTGTCGTTATCACCGTGATAAAGGTCACGACACTGAGGATTGCTTTGAGCTCAAGGCAAGCTCAAGGAATTCTTGCTCCACGATGATGGGGGTCCCAGGCGAGAGAATAACCATGAGGATCGCAGACAGGGGGACCGCAGGCGGGGTCGCTCCCAACAAAACCCAGATCGAGAAGGTCTGGTCAAAATTCCCCCACCTAGGGGGCATATCAACGTAATCACGCAATGTGAAGGCGCAGCGGCGAGACGTCGCCACATGAGGCAGATCTACCAGATTGACCACTCCTCAACTCACTTACTGCATCACCACGATGGCACCTCGGTCGCAGTTCCTCATGCGGACCCTCTAGTCATTACCGCCCACATCGCGGGATGGGACACTTACAGAGTCTACATGGACACTGGGGCAAATGCCAATGTGATCTACAAGCACACTCTTGTTGAAGCCAAGGTGCCCCTATCACAAATCCAGCCGGCGAAGGAGGCCACCTTTGGAGTGGGGCGGGATGAAATCCCAACTTTGGGGTCAATCACGCTCCCCTTCATGATGATGGGAGACACCAAAGAAAAGAAGCAAGTCTGTCACTCCAGCTTTGTGGACTTCATCGTCCTTGATCTCCCCACGCCGTACAACACCATCATTGGGCGTCACACGTAGACTGAGTTCCACGTCCGCTGCGATGTGCGGGCCCTCACTCTGGTTTTCCACACCGCGGCGGGGGACGCCTACATTTACGTCAACCAAAACGTGGTAAGAGGAAATTAC
Source organism: Stellera chamaejasme (assembly GCA_024586325.1). NCBI lineage: Eukaryota > Viridiplantae > Streptophyta > Magnoliopsida > Malvales > Thymelaeaceae > Stellera > Stellera chamaejasme. Next base: position 31,861,993 of record CM044981.1, read on the forward strand.
GACTCTGCCCTCGCAGGACCTCCTCAGCTTCCCAAGCCGTCAGAGCCCAAGAGAAAGGCACCCATGGAGGAGACTGGGCCCTCAGGCGAGGCCGCTCCTGACTTATCTGGGCCTTTGACAAAGTTGAAATTTCTCCTGGCAAGAAATTTCGGGTTGGAAAAGACCTTGAAGAGCAAAACCAGCAAGCACTCATACATCTCCTCCATGCCAACAACGACATCTTCGCATGGAGCCCTGAAGACTTACCAGGTGTGGATCCTGCTATTATTTCTCATAAATTGAGTGTACTCCCTGGCTTCAACATGGTTAGAAAAAAAAACTAGGGGTATCCGCCTTCACCACTGGCGAAGCCATCTACCACTACGTCAGGATGCCCTTTGGCTTAAAAAACGTGGGGGCTACTTTCCAAAGGCTTGTGAATCAGGTCTTCGCCAATCAAATTGGCCGAAATCTCGAGGCCTATGTGGATGACATAGTGGTTAAAAGCAAGGCCACCTCTACACACCTCGCAGACTTAGAGGAAACATTCTCCAACTTCCGCAAGTATAACATGCGGTTGAAACCAAAGAAATGCATCTTTGGCGTTGGCGAAGGCAAGTTTCTGGGTCACCAGATTTCCAAGGGAGGGATTCATGTGAATCGTAAAAAAGATTGAAGCCATCACCTATCTCCGCACCCCTAGAGGGCTCAAAGAAGTTCAGCAACTGGCAGGAAAGCTGGTTGCCTTGGGACGATTCGTCTCTAAACTCAGCGACCGCTGCAGACCTTTCTTCGATCAAATCCGCAGGAAGAAGGCTTGCAGATGGACAGAGGAATGCCAGGATGCATATAACTCAATCAAACAACACTTGCAAGATCTTCCCGCACTCAAGTGTCCGAGACCAGGCGATGACCTGGTCCTCTACCTTGCCACCTCAGACAAGAGCGTCGCCTCTGTCCTTATCAAGGAAGAAGCTGCCAAACAATGGCCAGTCTACTACATCAGCCACACCCTCCAGGATACGGAAACAAGGTATCCTCCCCTTCAAAAGGCTATCTTATCTCTGATGTATGCAGCACGAAAGCTTAAGCCCTACTTCCAAGGGCACACAATTATCGTCCGGACGGACTTGCCGATCCAGGAGAACCTAAGGCGGCCCGAACATTCAGGGCACCTCGCCAAATGGTGTATTGAGCTGGGTGGCTTCAATATCAACTATGAATCCAGGAAGGCAATTAAGGGTCAAGCCCTCGCCGACTTCATTGCGGAATTCTCGGATGCAGACACCATCCCGGCCCCTGAGCAGGGTCTCGCACCACAGCCCATTCCCCCAGAATGGGACATGTTTGTGGATGGCTCATCCAAACTCGGATCCCCCGCGGGGGGCGTATATCTACGAGGACCATTAGGTATGGAAGCTTCCCTACGCGTCTCTTTTCAATTTCAAGTAACTAACAATGTTGCAGAATATGAGGCCCTCGTCGCGGGGCTCAAGCTCGCCATAAAGGTAGGCATTCATCGCCTCCATGTCCATAGCGACTCGCAACTGGTGATCCACCAGGTCCAAGGGTGCGCTGAATGCAAAGACGCCACCCTGGTAAAGTACCTTAAGTTGGTAAACACCTTGCGGACCAACTTTGAAGAGGCCATCTTCATCCATGTTCCTCGTTCTGAGAATACTACAGCAGACATGCTGTCCAAGGGAAAGACTCCCTCCACCTTGGCTACCCTCGCCAGCCCGTCCATCGCGGAGGCTATTGATATTGCTTCACTAGCAACAGCAGATCCGGTCGCAGACTGGAGAGTCCCCATTATCGCTGAGCTGTAAGCCAGCACCGCGGACCCCCTAACGCGTAAGCGTGCCATCCGCTTTGTTCTCATTGATGACCAATTGTGGCATCGCGGGTTCACAGCACCCCTCCAACGATGCCTCAGCACCCTTGAGGGGCGCTCAGTCTTGGACACTCTCCACCAAGGCAACTGTGGCGCACACATAGCTGCGGAGGCCCTTTCACACAAGGCCCTCCGCCAAGGATACTACTGGCCCACCCTGAAAAAGGATGCCGCCGCCACCAGTGCCAGATCAACTCTCGTATCCAATGACTGCCATCTACGGAGTCTCCAGCACTGACAAACCCAGTGCCCTTCGCCCTGTGGGGCCTTGATCTCATCGGTCCAATGCCGACCGTGCCAGGTCAGTACAGCTTCTGTGTGGTCGCAGTTGATTATTTTTCTAAATGGGTCGAGATAGAACCCCTGGTCTCCATCACTTCCACCAAAATTATCAAGTTTCTTTGGAAGAATCTTATCTGCCGGTACGGCAGCCCCCGCGCCATCATTACAGACAACGGCACTCAGTTCGCCAGTCATAGTGTCCAACAATGGGCCCAGGACAACAACGTCCGCATGCTTTTCTCCTCAGTGGCGCACCCACAGTCTAATGGCCAAGTTGAGGTCACTAACCGCACCCTCAAGGAGGGCCTCAAGAAGTGCCTTGAGGGGGCCAAAGGCCGCTAGGTAGATGAACTCCCAAGCGTCTTGTGGGACTACCGCACCACAACGCGTACCCCAACAGGCGAGACACCTTTCTCCCCGGTTTATGGCACAAACGCGCTTCTACCTATTGAGGCAGATCTTCCCACGATCCGTATGATCAACTTCAATGACGAAGCCAACTCTCAAGGGCTTCACGCCAAGCTCGTCTTACTCGAAGAATTACGCGAAGGCGCTCGCCTTCGCATGTTTGCCCTCAAATAGAGGCTCAGTCTTCGTCATAATGCCAGGGTGAGACCCAAGGCGCTACAACAAGGGGGCCTTGCCTTGCTCAAGTCTACCCTCACTGCTCGCCACCCCAAACAGGGCGTCCTGCGACCCAACTGGGACGGACCTTATATTGTTCATAAACAAGTCCGCCCAGGAGTCTACGAACTACAAGACCATGATGGTCGTCTTCTTCCCCGCAACTTTCATGCGGATGACTTACGCCCATATTACGTGTAAGTCCTTAGTCTTATTTTTTCAATTCAATAAAATACAAGTGTATTTCCTCCTCTCTTACAGCATTACGCGGAAACACAACTGCCCTCACGGTCAGACTGGCTACTTGCCTAAATCACGGTATCAGACCTTGTCAGGTCCTACTCGCGCACCCACACAAAGGGAGATCCCTTGCGGTCGCGCCAACGGTAGCTGCGGGTCTTGTCTCTACAAACCCCAGCTGACCCTTAACTCGCCCCACCCCAAGGGTAATCCCCTCGCGGTGCGGAAGGGTAATCCCCTTTTTGCTCCTTCAGGAAGGTCCCTGTATAAGTCGCCCTCGCGCGCCTCACCGGGCCTTCCGCGCAGACACCTCCAACAGGTAGTTGCGGGTCTCATCCCCAACTGACCTTCAACTCGCCCCGCTCCAAGGGTAATCCTCTTGCGATGCGGAAGGGTATTCCCCTTTTGGCTCCTTCTGGAATATCCCTGTGTAAGTCGCCCCCGCACGCCTCACCGGATCTTCTGCACGGGCATCTCCAAAACAGGTAGCTGGGGGTCTTGTCTCTGCAAACCCCAGCTGACATTCAACTCGCCCCGCCCCAAGGGAAATCCCCTTGTGATACGGAAGGGTAACCCCCTTTTTTTAGCTCATTCGGGAAGGTCCCTGTATAAGTCACCCTCGCGCGCCTCACGGGGCCTTCCGCACAAACACCTCAAACAAGGAGTTTTGTGTAAATCACCCTCGCGCGCTACAGCGGACCTTCCGCACGAACTCCCCAACACAGCTACGGATCTCATCTCCCAGAACTTCGGCTGACTCTTCACTTGTCTCAACAAGTACCCCACTGCCTTCGCTATCGCGCAACTTCAGACTCACGGTAAACTGAGCTTTACTCCATTCTTATCAAATAATTGATGAGCACTCTGCAGGTATCCTCTACTTGGTACACTGTACACTACCCAAGGGCTTACTCCCTGAAAAATCACCAGGAAGGTCTCTGTGTGAGCCGCCTTCCCGAGCCCCAGCAGACCTTCCACATGGAGAAATCTCATCCATGGTCTTCAAAGGCATCGTCGCCGCGAACCCTAAACAGGTCCTCAACTTGTCTCAACTTGTCTCGACAGGTGCTCTCTTTGGCTTCGCCGTTGCGAACCCCAGCAGACCCCTCACCACGAATGGGACTTAGCCTACAGTCGTTGACCCAGCTAACGTACCCTACAATGTTATTGCAAAACAAAAGCGAGACTACAAACAATGAAGGTAAATTGAAATTTTACTTCATTACTGTCAAAATTTTGCATGAATTGCAGATATCCTTTGTACACAAAAGAGGGCGGGTCATCCACAAATTGGAGCCTCCGCCCTAATCCAGCATGGCATACCATGCATCTCCCATCTTCTTCCCCTGCTCCCCCAGTTGAGCAGGGCCTCTACTGCTGGATTGCTGGTGTTCGTAGCATCCAGAATCCCAAGACTTAGCTCTGGGAACGCTTGCTCCACTTGGAAGCGGCATCGCAGCCAGCCCTCCTCATAGGCATGCGTCCCTGCTTCACCTTGAGCTTGGATCTCACCAAGCTTCTCCATCAATCGAGGCATCCTCTGTGGGATGGACACCTTAATGGAAGAGTGTTGCGAGCTCACCGCAAGTGTACGGTGGTCGCAAGTAATAAAATCCGGGAGTACCGGGTCGAACCACGGAGACTTGTATTGTACGAGAATTGTGTGCGAAATCCGAGTTCGAAACCGAAAGTGCAAATGATGGTTGATTGAATAGCTAAATTAATAACTAAACATGAACTAGATTACTTTGACTAACACAAGAGGAGCTAATTTACTTAAAAAAACAATGAGACTAGGTTATCTCTTAGGAATATTTGTCCCACCTAGACTATGGGCACAACAATGTAAACACTTCTAAATATTGCTTGCATTTATGTAGGAGAATTTATTAAGTCTAAACCCATCTTTCAAGGTACATTTAGAGATAAACTAGTAACAATCTCTCGTTCCCTTGTTTATTATGTAATTAATCTATTCTCCTCCTTGAATAATTATGAACTTTCATTCTATAATTCATCAAACATGGATATCCCAAAGGTCTAATATGATTCTCTCATCTCTAAGAACAAATCATATCACAAAAACCCTCTCTCAAGGTGTTTAATCAATAAACATTGAGTAATCCAAACATAAACATTCAAGCAATATTAATTGATCTATATAATCAAATACCCATAGTCTAGGGTTCACAAATTCCTAAGAGACAACAAAGATTTAGCTACTAAACATCATGAAAAGCATAAAGAGAGTAGGAATGATGGAACCCATGTTGTAGAACACTTGAAGATGGTGTTGGGTCACCAAGAAAATGAGATGATTTATCCAAAAGCTCCAAGTAAATCTAACACTTCAAGCTTGAACTATGTTGAAATGGCTGGCCATACTTTCCACTCTTTCTTGTTGAATCACCTTGCTCTGCTCTTGCTCTCCAATCACTTGCTTCCTGTTGCTGAAGAAAATGCGCCCCTCTGTCCTTCTTTTTGTTTTGTTTTGTGCTCTGCTGAAATGTGAAGTGTTCTTTTCTCCGTGGCTGCCAAAGGTTCTTTAAATAGGTTGCACTAAATTGCCCTCCATCCAACGGTCCAAATCAATTCCACGTTAAAATTGGAAATCTGATCACGGTGATCACCATGTACAATTTCAGAATGTCTACATGGTGATCACCATGTATCACCACGTACAAACTGATGCGAGACCTAGAAATACGGTGATCGCCATGCACAAATCTCTGGCGATCGCCGTGTCCAATTTTTCTGAGAACAAAACTTCAACTCTTCCTCAAGTTTCCTCCAATTGTCAATTTAGCTCTGATGTTTGCAAAATAATCAAATTCAAGATAATGTGAGGGAAACTTTGTCCAACTGCCTCCAAAATTAACCATAAAATATAAACAAAGTTTCCCATCAACAAATACCCCCACACTTGAACTCTTGCTTGTCCTCAAGCAAATCCTATCTACATGTGACTCTACCAATGCCCACTGAAGATGAGTTGTAGCTTAGAACCAACGATTAATAAATATGCAAATGATCTAATAGGTTTTAGAAATTTAGTCTCAATGCAAGAAATAGAGGATCACTCCCTCAGTGTTTCTCTCTGAATTTGAAGTGGGCGTGCATGTGTGTATAGTGATCTTGCCAAGTGTTTTCTATCCATAAGCTTGCAAGTGAACCAAAACTCCTCTATTCGACTCCCCGAAGGAAGGTTGCATGCCTTACGAGTCAGATGGTCTTTCATTAAGGTTGTAATGAGGCTTGGCTTGGTGAGAATGGATTTCGGTTGAAGGCTATTATTGGTGGAGCTTAAATGAAACATTCAAAGCTTACAAGCATTTGGGCAACTAAAATATAAAACATGCAATCATACCCATACTTGCATTTTTTTTAAAGCAACTCACCACCTTCAACATATGATTTCCTTCACCGACGACAACAAAATACATCCTGGCACAACAATAAATACAAGTGTCTTTTTCTTACTTTCATAAAATTTTCTTTTCTTATCTATTTTTTTTTCACAAAGACACAGAACTTTTCCAGGATGTATTCTCAGAGTTCCATCTCCTCTAATATAGCTCAACATATTTCCCCCAAATTCAAGATTTGAACAAATCACACTTTTTTTTAACTATGCCCAAAATAAAATGCTCAACATGTTTCATGGACGACAAGGTAATATCGAGAAAAGAAAGGTTCATGATGCGGGTGATCAAAGAATTCGGTCTTTAGGCTCAAAGGGGTTTTATCTAATGGCATTCAAGTAGAGGTTGGCTATTTTGGAAAGTAGGCTCATCCTAAAATTGCCATCTTCGTCCCGACTTAACATACAACGAATGTAGATTTGTAATGGTTCCCAACAAGCAAGTTCTAGCTCAAACACATGACAAGATACTCTCAAGAAGGATATTCACACACATTTCATGCATTGGAAAAATTTAGGCACAAAATCTCACATGGTCGGAATCTCTAATTGAAGCATTGAAATTAAAATTCTACCACCTATAAGATCAAAGGCACATGAATTAATACAGATTCCAATCCATAACTCAACTCATCGGAGCATCGCAATCCTACATGCAACCTAAGTCCTAATGCTCCTAATTCTAAAACAAAGTGCAATCAATGAAAAAAACGTGATTCTATATATAAATAAGGGGACATGCAAATCAGGAAGTTGAATGGTTCGAATTCCCCCACACTCATTGTCAAACACCCTTCACGATTCCAAAAATATTACTGCATGCTCAAGATAAAGTATTGAAAACTAAAGTACCGCCCTGATTTCGAGTGCACACTATTTTCCAGATTTGGAGCTTTCTTTGACTGTTGTCGCACCATTTCCCTACAAAAAACAACCATTCCCAAACATCCATAACATTTACTAAAATATAACATCCGAGAGTCAGTACTATCTAGAATAATACTCCTACTTATCCTAACTACTCCCCCACACTTACTCCATACATTGTCCCCAATGTATGAAGCAAAATGAGAAAGGCAGGGAAGGGAAAGGATCACTGAGGCTCAAGATGGCGGAGGTGCCCCAGTAGTAGAGCTCCTGCCGGAACCAGAGGGGGGCTGCTGCGGTGGCTGATGTGCCTGGCGTGACTGTTGCTGACAAAGAGGAGAGTACAGGCTGGTTGGGAGCCGAGGAAACGGGCGTGGAGGAGTCCCACCTATGTCCGACTGTCGATGTATCCATAAGAGGTTTCCATAGACAGCAAAAGGCATTTTCTTCAGTAACAATCTCCATTAAAGAACAAAATTCCTCAAGAGTACTTACAATTGTTCATGCATATTTGGGCGCGATTTAAGGCTGAAAACATGAGAGTAAGTTGAAATCACTCCAAGAAAAAGGGTAAGCAAATTACCTGGAGCCGCCGTGAAAGAAAGCTAAAGAGATTCGCGAGGAAGGGGGGGGGGACGAATCACGAAGAACTCGCGAAGAAAACGAAAGAACCAGAGGTCTGCACTTGAAAGGAGTAAAAAAAATTGGAAAGAGGGATGCACAAAGTGAAACGGCGCTGTTAAAATTGTTTTTCAAAAAGGGGCGGTAAATCCTTTTAACCTATTACCAACCCAATCAGACGGTGGACAACGAGCGCGTGGAATATATGCGCCTGGTGATCACCGTGAATTACTTCATGGCAATCACCATGTGCTAGGCAGGCATGGCGATCACCGTGTGTGAATTTGTGGCGATCACCATGTACAACAAGCTCCTCAGCCCTGGAAATATGGCGATCGCCGTCATGAATCACATGGCGATAACCATGTAGCCCTGCACCTTGCAAAATTTACTACGCTTTCTCACTTGCTCCTGCACATTCAATCAAGCAGATCATCCAACTCCATGGAGGCTCATTCCTACTGCACACAACATGGTTCAACATATCCTCACATCAATTCTCAAAAATAATCAATCCAACATCAATAGCCAAAATTACTTATCTAAATTACACTACTCATAAATTAAACTAAACTAAGTGAAAGGATACTATAAATAGCTTGGTCTATCGTTGCTAGCTAGACGTCTTGCAAGATGAACATCCTCATGGGTCGGGGTTGGCCAAAGAGATGTTGACCAACTGTCGAATCTCCTCGCCAAAGTAAGGTTTCACCCTCTGAATGTTGGCTTTGAATGTTGCACCATCCCTACCTTCCAATTCCACTGCCCCATATGGATGCACCTTAACAACCTTGAAAGGTCCGACCACCGTGACTTCAATTTTCCGGGAAAAGCCTCAAACGAGAGTTGAAAAGTAACACTTGTTGACCCTCAACAATCACCTTTCTCTGAATTTGCTTATCATGCCACTTCTTCATTTTCTCTTTGTAAATTCGTGAGTTCTCATATGATTCATTCCGGAACTCTTCCAACTCATCTAGTTGCAATAAATGATGCTTTGCAGAAGCATCCCAGTCCATGTTTAACTTTTTGACTGCCCAGAATGCCTTGTGCTCCAGCTCAACAGGTAAATGGCATGTTTTCCCAAATACCAGCCGATACGGAGACATTCCGTCGGTGTTTTGTAGGCAGTTCTGTACGCCCACAATGCATCATTGAGCTTGATGGCCCAATCCTTCCTTGACGGGTTTACCGTCTTCTCCAGAATTTGTTTGACCTCTCTATTGGAAATTTCGGCTTGACCATTAGCTTGTGGATGATACGGTAGTGCAACTCTGTGACGAACTCCATATTTTTCCAACAGATTAGAGAAAAGTTTGTTACAGAAGTGAGTCCCTTCATCACTGATTATGGCACGGGGTACTCCAAATCAAGAAAAGATGTTGGCTTTCATAAATTTTAGAACCACCTTGGCATCATTAGTTGGGGTGGCAACAACCTCTACCCACTTAGACACATAATCCACAGCCAACAAGATATACGACTGACCATATGAGCTAGGAAAAGGTCCCATGAAATCAATCCCCTCAAATAATTCAACTTCAAAAATATTGATCAAGGGTCCTTCATTCTTCCTAGAAATATTTCTGACTTTCTGACATTTTTCACATGTCTTCACAAAGGTGTAGGAATCCTTAAAATTAGATGGCAGAGAAACTGATTGTAGGACTTTAGCAGCAGTGCGAGATGGTCCAAAATGCCCTCCACATGGCTTTGAATGACAATGCTCTAGAATACTTTGTATCTCATCATCAGGAACACATCTCTAGAATACTTGATCTGCACAACGCCTGAATAATAGGGGCTCATCCCACATGTAGTATTTTGCTTCACTTAAGAACTTCTTCTTTTGTCCCGGTAGAGAATCCGGTGGAAGTAGTTCATTTACCAAGAAGTTCACCAAATCTGAAAACCACGGTAACTGAGCTTCAATTTTGAATAACTTCTCATCTGGAAACGTTTCCCTAATGGGCTCAACTACCGATGTTCCTTCCAATTCCAATCTTGAGAGGTGGTCCGCTACCACATTTTCACTCCCTTTCTTGTCTTTTATTTCAAGATCAAATTCTTGAAGAAGTAAAATCCACCGAATGAGTCGAGGCTTGGCATCCTTCTTGCTGAACAAATAGCGGATTGCAGCGTGATCTGTAAACACAGTCACTTTTGTTCCAATAATGTAGGACCGAAATTTGTCCAGTGCAAATACTACTGCCAACATTTCCTTCTCCGTAGTGGTGTAATTTTTTTGAGCTGTATCCAAAGTTCTGCTTGCATAATATATTATGTTAAAGATCTTGTTCCTCCTTTGGCCCAAAGCTGCTCCTACGGAAAAATCGCTCGCGTCACACATTATCTCAAAGGGTTGGGACCAATCTGGAGCTACTACCACCGGTGCCGTTACCAACTTTTCTTTCAAAACCTTGAAAGCTTCAAGACACTCTTGATCCAAGTTGAATGCCACATCTTTTTCCAAAAGGTTGCAAAGAGGTTTGCTAACCTTGGAAAAATCCTTTATGAACCTTCGGTAAAATCTGGCATGACCCAAGAAGCTTCTTACCCCTTTCACATTCAATGGTGGCGGTAGCTTCTCAATAGCGGCTGTTTTGGCCCTGTCTACCTCAATTCCCACACTTGACACTTTGTGTCCCAACACAATTCCTTCTTTAACCATGAAGTGACACTTCTCCCAGTTTAGCACCAAATTAGTTTCCTGACATCTTTGAAAAACAAGAGAGAGGTTGTGCAAGCAAATATCATATGAATCACCAAAGACGGAGAAATCATCCATAAACACTTCCATGAATTTTTCAATCATATCAGAGAATATGGTGAACATGCATCTTTGAAATGTAGCAGGGGCATTACATAATCCGAATGGCATTCTTCTAAATGCATATGTACCACAATGACTAGTGAAGGTGGTTTTCTCTTGGTCCTCGGGTGTAATGGAGATTTGATGGTAACCTGAATAACCATCGTGAAGTAATAAAATTCATGTCCCGCTATTCTATCTAGCACTTGATCAATGAAAGGTAAAGGGAAATGATCTTTTCGGGTTGCTTTGTTTACCTTACGGTAATCAATGCACACCCGCCATCCCGTGACGGTTCTTGTAGCAATGATCTCAAAGTTGTCACCAGTCACAATGGTCATTCCCCCTAACTTGGGAACAACTTGGGTTGGACTAACCCATGAACTATCCGAGATCGGATATATGATACCTGCCTTTAACCATTTTTTATTTCCTTTTCCACTACCTCTTTCATGGCCGGGTTCAATCTACGTTGGGGTTGGACAGATGGAGTATAAGATTCTTCCATCAAAATTTTGTGGGTCACAATCGAGGGACTAATACCCTTAATGTCCGAAATGGTCCACCCCAAAGCCAATTTATGTTTCCTTAACACATCAAGCAATTTTTCTTCTTCCAATTCACTCAAAGAGGATGACACAATTACCGGAAATTCAGAATTTTCACTAAGAAAAATATACTTCAAATGATCCGGCAAAGGTTTCAATTCTATCTTAGGCATGGGAGGTTCAATTTCATTCATCCAATTCACATCTAAAACATCAACAACTTCAACATTTGAGCTATTCTCCAAATTTTCTACGACATTCTCACATTGAATTTGTTCACATGACACGTTTAAAGAATCAACATGGGATGCATCATCATTCAAAACATTCAAATCAACATCTTCATCAAGACATTCAACTGAGTTATATTCATCCACCTTCATATCACAAGAAGTTTTTAAATCATGCAATTCATGCAAACCTACACATGATGAATAATCATTCGGTGGAAGAATAGAGGAGAGAAATTCTACCACACACGAATCCACAATGTCTATCCGGTGGCAAGTGGGCAAATCATCATGTTGCTTCAATGTCTTTACGATGTTGAAGACTACCTTTTCATCACCCATGGTCAAGGCAACTTCACCATCTTTAACATTGATGATTGCACCGCCGGTTGCAAGAAATGGTCTTCCGAGTATGATTGGGACTTCCGGTCTTCTTCCATATCTAACACAACAAAATCCACCGAGAAAACAAATTTGTCTACTTTAACAAGCACATCTTCAACTATGCCTTTAGAGTAGGTGATGGACCTATCCGCTAATTGCAAACAAATAGTTGATGGCTTCACCTCACCAATTCCTAACCGATTAAATATGGACAATGGCATCAAGTTTATGCTAGCACCTAAATCACAAAGCACTTTGTCAAAGCATGAATTTCCAATAATGCACGGGATTGTGAAACTACCCGGATCCGCCAACTTTTGAGGTAGTTTTCTTTGCAAATCAACACTACATTTTTCCAATAAATACACAGTTTCAAAATCCCCAAATTTCTTCTTCTTTGACAAAACATCCTTGAAAAATTTTGCATAATTAGGCACTTGGTCAATAGCATCAAGCAAAGGAATGTTAATTTCTAATTTCTTAAGAACATCTAAGAATTTAGAAAATTGCTCATTGACCTTTTTCTTTTGGAATTTTTGAGGATACGGGAGGGAGGATACAATATTGGTAAGTGGTGGTTGTTGTGTTGGAACCACCACTTTGGGTTGAAGCTCTTCCTCTTCCGGGATGCTTTCCATCTTCTCTTTTCCCTTGTCTTGAACCACCTTCTTGTTCACATTTTCAATCACATTTGGTTCTTCAACCACTATCTCTTCACTTCCTTTCCTTTCCAGAAGTTCTTTTCCACTCCTCAATTGGATTGCCTTGCAATGATCCTTGGGATTTACTTCTGTGTTGCTTGGAAATTCCCTCTTGGTCATTTGAGCCATTTGTGAGGTGAGTTGTGCTATTTGTCTCTTCATTTCCTCATTGTCCCTCTTCAATTGTTCATTATCCCTCTCAAGCCTTGCCACCCGATCACTAGATGATTGGCCTTCCTCACATTGATTCCGCCTCTCAAAAGGTGGTTTGTATGGTGGAGGTCTTGATGCACCCATGTTATCTTGGGCATGAAAATTACCTTGAGGTTGGACATTTCCATGATAGTTGCCTTGGTAATTTCCTTGAGTATTGTAATTTCTTGGATAATTACCTTGAGAAGGATAATTGCCTTGATAATTCCCTTGGGCATTGGGTCGATATTGACCACCTTGTTGTGGTTGACGATATCCAACATTGCATTGACCCATAAAGTGAACTTGAGTCGGTTCCGGTTCATGGTCATAATACTCAACATTCGCCACATGAGCATCTTGCCTTTGATTTGGCACCATCTTGGACATCATGTTAGCCGTGGCGGACATTTGAGCTTGCAACTGAGTCAATTGATCCACTTCAATAGTACCTCTTCTTCCACCGGCTCTCTCTGATGGCCATTGAGAGTTATTAGAGGCCATATCATCTAACATACTCCTTGCATCTTGAGCAGTTTTTCTCATCAAAGTACCACCGACTGCGGCATCAACTATGGTTCGGGTTTGTGCAGTCAAACCATTGTAGAACATTTCGACTTGAACCCAATCTTGAAAACCATGATGTGGGCACTTTCGGAGAAGTTCTTTGTACCTCTCCCATGCTTCATGTAAAGACTCAAATTCATTTTGGTGGAAGTTACTAATTTCAGACCGAAGTTTGGAGGCTTTCCCGGGTGGAAAGAATTTCACTAGAAACCGTTGTGCAACCTCATTCCATGTAGTCATCATGTCAGAAGTGGTAGAGAGCAACCACGCCTTAGCTTTATCTCTCAACGAAAAGCTGAACAATGTGAGCCTAATAGCATCTTGAGTAACTCCTTCGATCTTGATTGTATCGCATAATTCTTGAAAACTTACAAGATGGTGATTCGGATCTTCAGTCGGTAAGCCACTGAACTGATTGTTTTGCACTAGATTGATTAAGCCCGGTGAAATGTGGAAGTTCCGTGCTTGTACATTTGGACGAGCAATGCCATGGTAATTTTCAGCAATTACTGGTTGAAAGTGATCTCGAATTGGCATGTCGACTGGGGGGGCATTGTTATCATTGTTGGCCTGGTTGTTATTGTTGTTGTTGGCGTTGTTTTCAACATTTGCCAACCTTTGACGAATTTCAGCATTTTCTTTTTGGAGTCTCTCCAACTCTTGTCTTGCTTCTTCAGCCATTTGTCTTTGTTTACGGTAACCCCTTTCTGTTCTTGTGATTTCCGGATTGTACAGAAATTCAGAACCTCTTCGAGTCCTGGGCATACAATTAAGAGCAAGTACCTGGAAATACAAGAGAATAAAATCCCAAAATCAATAGAACTCAAACACAATTATCACACAATAAAAACAAGTCCCCGGCAACGGCGCCAAAAACTTGTTGCGAGCTCACCGCAAGTGTACGGTGGTCGCAAGTAATAAAATCCGGGAGTACCGGGTCGAACCACGGAGACTTGTATTGTACGAGAATTGTGTGCGAAATCCGAGTTCGAAACCGAAAGTGCAAATGATGGTTGATTGAATAGCTAAATTAATAACTAAACATGAACTAGATTACTTTGACTAACACAAGAGGAGCTAATTTACTTGAAAAGAACAATGAGACTAGGTTATCTCTTAGGAAAATTTGTTCCACCTAGACTATGGGCACAACAATGTCAACTCTTCTAAATATTGCTTGCATTTATGTAGGAGAATTTATTAAGTCTAAACCCCTCTCTCAAGGTGCATTTAGAGATAAACTAGCAACAATCTCTTGTTCCCTGGTTTATTATGCAATTAATCTAATCTCCTCCTTGAATAATCATGAATTTTCATCCTATAATTAATCAAGCATGGATATCTCAAGGTCTAATATGATTCTCTCATCTCTAAGAACAAATCATATCACAAAAACCCTCTCTCAAGGTGTTTAATCAATAAACATTGAGTAATCCAAACATAAACATTCAAGCAATATTAATTGATCTATATAATCAAATACCTATAGTCTAGGGTTCACAAATTCCTAAGAGACAACAAAGATTTAGCTACTAAACATCATTAAAAGCATAAAGAGAGTAGGAATGATGGAACCCATGTTGTAGAACACTTGAAGATGGTGTTGGGTCACCAAGAAAATGAGATGATTTATCCAAAAGCTCCAAGTAAATCTAACACTTCAAGCTTGAACTATGTTGAAATGGCTGGCCATACTTTCCACTCTTTCTTGTTGAATCACCTTGCTCTCCAATCACTTGCTTCCTGTTGCTGAAGAAAATGCGCCCCTCTGTCCTTCTTTTTGTTTTGTTTTCTGCTCTGCTGAAATGTGAAGAGTTTTTTTTCTCCGTGGCTGCCAAAGGTTCTTTAAATAGGTTGCACTAAATTGCCCTCCATCCAACGGTCCAAATCAATTCCACGTTAAAATTGGAAATCTGATCACGGTGATCACCATGTACAATTTCAGAATGTCTACATGGCGATCACCATGTATCACCACGTACAAACTGATGCGAGACCCTGGTTTTACGGTGATCGCCATGCACAAATCTCTGGCGATCGCCGTGTCCAATTTTTCTGAGAACAAAAATTCAACTCTTCCTCAAGTTTCCTACAATTGTCAATTTAGCCCTGATGTTTGCAAAATAATCAAATTCAAGATAATGTGAGGGAAACTTTGTCCAACTGCCTCCAAAATTAACCATAAAATATAAACAAAGTTTCCCATCAACAAAGAGGACTCAGGATCCTCATCTGCAAAAGGAGGAAGGCCTAAAGCCTTCTCCATCTCCCGCACCGAGGCCACCGCATTCTGGAAAGCATTGGAAACCTCAACTCGTGCCTTCGCGGCATCCTCAGCAGCGAGCCTGCTCTCTTCTGCTTTCTCCTCCGCCAACTGGGCCTGGGTGATGGCCTGGCGCTTCACCTCCTCAGCTGCAGCCTCTGCGAACTCAACTTTGGCCTTTGCCTCCGTGAGAGCAGCCTTCGAGTCAGCCTCCAGAGAGAGGTGTGACTCCTTCAGGACAGCAGCCTCAATCTTTTGGGCTTCCATCTCTGCTTCCTGTTTGAGGAAGCGACGCTGAAATGCATCAATCAGACGGGTTTGCTCCCACCGGCGCAGCCTGCAGGCGGTCCGCTCCTTATTAAGGAAGTCGCACCAAGTCTCCAATTGGGCCACACGCTTGGCCTGCTCCTCCTCCCTTCCTTGAGAAGCCTCCAGCAACTTTCTGAGAAATGCTATCTCAGCAATCTGGGCGTCGTCCCGCCTGTTGGCATACTTGAGAAAGTCATGCCACTGCTCCATGGCAGCGTACCCTTGAACGACAGCCTGTATCCAGTTTCACTCCGCAAGACAGAAAGAAAAACTACAGCTTATAAAACTGTAGGGGACTCCAGGCTTCGCCCCAGCACCTCCCTGTCATAAGGGGTGCGCAGCCCCTCCAGGCATGATAAGAGGGTCTTCTCCCCTCCCAACAACAGTGAGTTGTCATTATTAAGGAAGAAGACCGGGTCCCACGCATCGCACAACAGCTTCCCTTCTTCTTGGTACACTTTGGCCCTGAGGTCTTGCGTCGTGACCCTCAGTGTAACCGGGTTCTCAGGCCACTTGGGAGCCTCCGCAGCAGCAATATGCCTTCACTCCAAATAATGGGGCCACACCCCGGTCTCCTCCAGAATCTTGGTCATGGTCCCCAGGTCCGCGCAGACCTCGCGAGGGCCGCGCTCTTGCCCAGAAGGCCCCGCATCTGCAGTGGTTAAGAGTTTCAATACCACTGAAAAAGTTGGAACACAGTCTTTAAATAAGGAGACTTACCAGCAGGGGGTCGCACCCATCCACTAGCCTCTGGCTGGCTGCTGGAAGGTTGGGCTACTTCCCAGCCACTTGCCCTTACAAAGGACCGCGCTACCAGTGCCCCCTCCTCTGGGGCCTCGCTATCAGAAGAGGAGGAAGTCTCTTGAATTCTCAAGACCCCCTTCCCCTTCGCCGCAAGGGCCTCCTCCTTTGAAGGGATTACCACAGGGGCCTCCTCCCTAGTAGTAGTGGCCTCCATTTCCTCCCCCGCAGGGGTGATCACCACGTCCTCCTTCACAGGAGTGACCACTGCCTCCTGCTGCCCAGAACTGCTGATTGCTTGGGCAGCTTGTTGGCCCCTCCTCCTCATGAACAGCAGGACTTCCCCCGCTGACATCCTACCTCTTTTAGGGAGCGCGCTCCCTTTGGCAGCAATCTCTGCCACGACCACGTGCCCAGGCAAGTCTTCGCCTTGAGCTGGAGAAGGGCTCGCAAAGAGCCCAGACACGAAGGCCTCCAGGACGGCGGCATCCTCATAGGGAACTGGCTCCACCACTGATATGGGCACAGCCTCTATGGGAGCAGCGGTGTCCCCCCACACCCGCTCTGAGCCCTCTGTAATGGACATGGCCTCGTCAGTAGCGGAGGGGACCCCCACTTCCAGCCCCCTCGCCTCCTCCGCAGGATCTGCAACCTCTACGGTGGCGGGGACCTTTTCCCCAACAAACCCCACAGCCTCTTCAGGAGGGACTGCTGCAGATCCCTCTGCCTCTGTAGGCCCCTTGGCCTCCTCAGCAACGGCGGAGGCACTCCCTTCTCCAGGCTGCACATCGCCAGCAGCCACTCTCCTTTTCTTCTCTCTTTGAGGGGACACCAATGACTTGGTGCTGACCCTCTTCTTCTGGAAAGGGACAATGCGTCCCAACGCCTTGACAGCCCCAGCAGGGGCATCCCTCCCAAACGCACAGGCCAGGTGCACCTGCTAGGCAACGCGCATGGACGCTCTCTTACCCTTGCCTTCGCCAAACTCATTGGAGGCGTCTGCAAACAAAAGAAAAAAGCTTCAGATCAGGTTCTGCGAAGCATCTTACTTTTATGCAATGCACTTATATATACAAACGTACCTCTTGGCCTTGCCAGCGCTGCAGTAAGGGCATCTACCACTGCCCCGCGATGGGCTGGGGCCCATCCCTCGTATGGCGGAGGCACCTCAGGGTCCAGCAGGAAGCCCGTGCTGATCCTAGTCCACTTCAATGTTGTCTCATCAAGTTGGGTGGCAGAGAAAGGGAAAAGCCCGTCACAGGCGCTCCTCCCAAACACATCATCCAACCATCCCAAAAGTTGGACGTATGCCTGCCACCGCAGCCCGCTGGAAGTCAACTCAGGCCTCCGCGCGACGCTCTGCACTGGTTGCCGCGTCCTCGCCACGAGAAATTTCCATGAATTTTCGCGGGGCAGGAAAAAGAAGGATCCATGCCAAGAATGGTAGGATTTGGGCGCGGCGATAAACGAGATGGAATTGTTCCCCCCAACATTTATGGGGGTCACATGGAAGAATGCGCTTCCACTGCGCAGCTCCAGCCGATAAAACCGTCGGAAAACGTCGGCAAACGGCTTTGCACCAGCCATCCGGCAGGCGACAGTGAAGCCTGCGATGGTCAGAAACGTGTTGGGTGCCAATTGTGATGGTGGCAGCCCCCACTCGGCGCACAGATCTTGCATCAGCGACGGGAAGGGGAACCGCAGCCCCGCCGCGAGTTGTGCCGTGTACAGACATAGCACTTGGTTCTCCAAGTTTCCCTAGGTCGTCGGCAGACCCAACGCCCGGCATGCACCTGTACGGGCGGTAAATACCAAAGCCTTCTCCACTGGGAAAAAGGACTTCACCATGTCCTGGTGAATCTTGTCAAAGCTCACTGTGGTCTTCTCCACAGAGACAATCACCGGACACACGGCCTCCTTGGACTCCATTTCTGCAAAAAAAATCGAGCAACAGGCGTATAAATCGGAAGAGCCTAACAGAGGCATTTTGTCAAGCACTCATCGTGCTCAGAAAAGCACTCACTGTGCTCGGAAGAAATCTTACCTGCTTAAATCGCCGGTGAAAAGACTGGTAGGGCAGGTAGCAAACGCACGAACGGGCGGCGGAGTTGCGAACGGGAAGTAAAGAATCACCACAAAAGAAACTTGCAACGACCGATAAACGGTTCAAACACACAAGAATGCGAAAAGGCTACTCAGCGCAATAACGGGAAATGCAAAAGTGAAGATGAATAGTTTCAATCTTCTCGGACACGCTTTTATAAGCCCGCGGAAATGAAAAAGCGCTTTTTTAAGCGTAATTCGCTCCTGAGGCGCCACGTGCCGACATCTAATGGTTAGTAAACCTTTCTCCGTTATCTCTCTGTCGCCTTCGCAAGGTCTCCAGTCTCGCCTTCGCAAGGTCTCACCCTTGTGGTCTCAGGTCTCGCCTTCACAAGGTCCACTCACCGCCCGGTTGCGGAGGCGGAGCTCACCCTTGGGTCTCCGCGCGAGGTCGCCGAGAAGGTCGGAACCTACGGCGGAACAGCGCGGTTGCGGAGGCGGAGCATCGAGCGTCAAATAACCTAAATAGCCAAGTGGCAACTAGCCAAGTGGCAACTAGCAACCCAGATACTCATTCAAGGCAAGCATACTAGAAAAATCCAACTTCTACCAAACATGCAGTTCATGGTGTCAAACATCAAACATCGCCACAACACAGAAACACCAAAATCCATGATATAACCATAACTCCAATATAAGCAAGTCGGGCTCCGCCTCGACTCGAGAAGACAATAAAGGCAGAGTATGTCTCAGATTATACGTCTTATACAAATACATGATCTAAACTACATGCATGCAGCTACAGCTACAGAGCCATTAAATCAAAACCTATATATATACCTATTGTGCGGAATCGGAAACTTTCTCACTCAGGAGATTTCCGCCCGTGGTACTACTGCTGCTGCTGAAACCCAAGAAATCCGAAAGCACTGCGGATCTCTATTCCGCCAATTGCTTTTCGTAACAACTGAAAGGTGTAAACAAATGAAAGGGTGAGTCCTCGAAAGGACCCGATGAGGGCTTAAGGCAAAAGTGCAGTTTGCCCACAGGGCAACAATCTGAACCTGCAAAACAGAATAACACAGCATATACATATGCATACGAACATAAAGCATATAGTGAATCATAAACCATCGCATGCGGTCCAACCGCCAGAACGACCGTTACGGCAGCCCTCAACAGAGGTCGAATATACTGGTCGAGCGAGCAGATAGCACGGTACGGCTGGGTCGCGATCCCCAAACTGTCGTAGGGTCACAGAACAGAAGTATCGGCACTCCCGGTGCGGATACACAGAACAGAACCAAGGAGTACCCGTGGTCTCTCCAACCATACGGGTCTCGCCACAGAATCAGAACATATAAATGAAACATACAAATACACATATACGAGAGATATCATACCTGATAACATTCGTGGAGCAGAACAAACATACATTTTACCAATTAAGCCCTTACCTCAGAAACGCTGCCCCGCAGCCCAAAACTCGTGAAACCCCGGCACGAAAAGTCGCAACTTGCCTATCCCGGTTCCACGCTACTCCACCAACGCAGAAACAAGCTGAACAACTATAATTATGTCAGAACACATCCAACAACCCTTAGAAACCAATTCCCGCACAAACTCGCACTTTCCCGCAAAATTCCACGAAAGCTCGGTTTCACGAACCGAGCAAGATTTCACATTGTTATTCATACACCACCAAACCCATTCCAACCTTTAAACCCACATTCCAGACACTTTTCCTGGAAAACCCGCATAAAACTAACTTTCTCATTTCTAACCCGAAAATGACGTTTCAGATACCACACCGCACCTAAATCCAACCCCGATATCATTTTACCATCCAAATCAACCAAATTACAACACCAACCTAGAGAAAGTTTCATTTCTTCAATTCGGCCCTAACCCATCTTTTCACCGCACTTCCAAATCAAACCATACAAGCTTCTAATTAATCACACTAATCACCAATTCCATTTCTTAACCAACATTACTAACCAATTGCATCAAAATCAACAAAACCCCTTTCCTATACAATTCGGCCAAAAGAGGTATTCCTCACCCATCTTCCATTTCAACCCAAACAAAGTTCCATTTGTACTCTTTAATCACCAATTGCAATTATTAAGCAAGATCACTAACCAATTTCACCTAAACAACCAAAACCTCTTCACTTAACAATTCGGCCAAAGAGGGGTTTTTAACCCAACTTATTTTCCTTCAAATTGAATCCACACATAAGCTTAGAATCATGCTAGGATTAACATACTTGAAGCATGAAGCAAGATAACAAACACACATTATTTTGGAATTTTTCCAACAAATTCGGCCATAAATGGTTTCTTCATCCAAGATGTGTTTTCCAAAATCCAACACTTGATTAACACTCTCCTACCACCCAAGAACAACATACTAAAACTTGGAAGCAAGAAGATCATCACAACTCATAGCAAAGAACAAACCTTTTTTGGTTCTAAACTCCCTTTTCCACCAAAATCCATGCTTCTAACTTGCAAAGAGAAGAAGAGAAGAACCTTACCTATGATTTGCACCAAAAACCTTGTTGATTCCTTGCCAAATATGAAGAACACCATGGAGAGCTTGAGAGAGGATGACAATGGCGGCAAAGGGAGGAGATGAAGAAGAAGGAGAGAAGTGATAAAAATGACTTATCTTTCCTTTATATATTTTCCACCATTTCTTTTCTTTTTCTCATCTTTAATTACAAATAGGACAAGTGTCCCTTATAAGTCTCCCAAACTGCCGAACCTGCTGCTGCCCATGCCCCAATAATTTCCATTTTGTTACCAATACAATTTAACTCCCAATTTTCCGAAAGTTCCAATTCTTTTTGCCCAAAAATAATTACCGAATTCCAAAATTAACGAAACTTGGACACAATCTTCAGAATATTATAACATTCACAGAACATTTTTCAGAAGTTCATTTACCAGTCCAGAGTGTCCTACCGAGCTCGCTGAACCCGAACAAATCCCGACGTGCGAGCGTGTCCAACAGAACCAAAATCCCATCACACCAAAATTCCACAAAAATACACATAAATTCCATCTTAATTTATAACACATCTTACCCCAAAGCCGTCAGAAAATTTCCATCCCGAGCCCCGGGATTCCCGTCCCGAGCCCCGGGAGTCGCCCGGAACCGAACGTCCCGCCCCAAATATTAAACTCCACAACCACCACCGGGACGTTTCCACGACTCCAAAACTACAAACGGCTTCTCAAACTGAGATCTCGAGAGCGCTACCGAGCCCGCTGTACGTCCCGAGGCGACCCGACAACCCCGGCGCGGAAAAATATTTTCGGCGGAAACGTCCGGGGGACCCACACGACCTCAAATACGGAAGGGTTCGCCAAAATGATACTCGGATAGGGCTCGGGAGCCGTCTGAACGCCGAAAAACGTGACCCGCAGCCCAAAACCGGAGCCCCGGGTCACCGGCCGCAACCCGCTCGGGGTGACCGTAACATTCTCCCCCTTAGAACTCTTGGTCCTCCAAGAGTAGCTGAACCAACCAGACAGTGTCGCTACCAACCAGAAAATATAAACATTCCTCTAACCTGAACAATCGGACCACCGTCTTTGGTGCGGCGGGAGTGGTAGTTTAGACTACCATACTGAGCCTCACGGCGTCCCACCCTCCGGGTGCATCTTATTGCACCCGAGACGATTGCCGGTATTTCTACCAGACAACCCCGCATGCATCAACCTAAGTCTAACCGATCCACAACAGGCTATCCTGGAAGACATCACGTAAAAGCGAAGCTTGATTGGGGGGTAAGGCCAATCTAACAACTTACTCTGGAAACTCATGATAACCGATATAACTCGGGGTAACTCGCCTCGCCTATCAAATCTTACTGTTCCTCTGAACGGTGCTACCTCCAGTCAAATTCTATTACCAAACTCAGATTCAAGAGCCCTACGGCGGCGGTTCGTATAAGCAGTGGTGCAGTCGTTCGCGGTTTTAATCCGCGCCTATCACAATCTGATCTTTGCCGTAGACTCCTCAAAAAGCTCGGGTCCCAGCTCAACCCTATCAGACGCATCTGTCCAACAGTGTGGTGTCGTACACCTCCTCCCGTACAACACCTCATATGGTGCCATGTCAAACGTAGTCTGAAAGCAATTGTTGTATGAGAACTCTATCAAAGTAACTGCTGGTCTCAATCTCCTCCAAAATCCAAAGTACAGATTCGCAGCATATCTTCCAGTATCAGAATCACCGCTCCGACTGCCCGTCCGTCTGTGGGTGATAAACTGTATGCAGATGGAGTCGCGTGCCCAGTGCTTCATGAAAAGCTCTCCAGAACCGTGCTATAAAACGCGGATCACGGTCAGATACAATGGAGCCTGATACTCCATATAAACGTACAATCTCCCTGATGTAAAGCCGGGTAAGCTTCTCCAGAGGGTCTGTGACCCGAATAAGCAGAAAGTGTGCGCACTTTATCAGCCGATCCATAAAAACCCAGATAACATCATGATGAAACCGTGTCAGGGGCAGTGCAGTCAGAAAGTCCATAGTAACATTGCCCCACTCCCGAACTGGAATGGGCAAAGTCTGCAGTGTCCCTGCCGGTTTCCGATGCTCAAACCGCTCGAGTGTGCCTCCTCGAAAATCTCATTCCGTAACTCCCGATCCTCGGGTACATAAAGGCGATCTCGAAGTATAGCAATCCTGCCTATACTGAAACGTCGGTGACAAATAAACCCTTATCTTCCCCAGATAACTTCTTCAATACCAGATCTCTACCTTGCGCTTCGCGCATCCTATCAAGCCACTCAGAATGTATGGTAAGTGTAATAACCTGAGCACGCTCCCAGAGCTGCCCCCTGTGCCAAAGGCATATCAAATCACTCTCCTCAGATCAGTCCCCAACATTTCCTCCCTTAACTAACCCGGTATACTTCCTGCTCAGTGCATCGGCAACCGTGTTGCCCTTGCCAGAGATGTACTCGATACAGCAACCATAGTCCTTAATGTATTCGAGACATCTGCGCTGCCTCATGCTAAACTCTTTCTGTGTAAACAGATATTTCAGACTCTTATGGTCGGTAAGAATCTGAAATTTATTACCAAACAGATATTGATTCCAATGTTTCAGCGCATAAATTACTATAGCCAACTCCAGATCATGTGCCAACCAGTTCAGCTCATGCGGTCGCAGCTGCCTCGACCCATAAGCTACCACAAAACGCTCCTGCGCCAACACACCCCAAACCGGATGTGGAAGCATCCGTATAAATCACATACGGTAAGCTCGGATCTGGAAGAGTCAGAATCGGAGCGTTAGTCAACTGCCGTTTCAACTCCTGAAAATTCCGTTCACACCTATCAAACCTGAAATACGGTTGACCCTTCTTGGTCAACTGCGTAGCGGAGATGCTAGGATAGAACACCTGGTACAAACCTCTGATAAAATCCTGCTAACCCCAGGAAGCTCCTGAACTCCCGTACCGTGGTAGGTTGTTTCCAATCCCAAACTGCCCTCACCTACTCTGAATCCACAGACAGACCATGCTCAGATATAATGTGTCCCAGAAAAGTGACTTCCCGAATCCAGAACTCACACTTTGAGAATTTAGCATAAAGCTGATGTTCCCAAAGTGTCTGCAGAACTATCCTCAGATGCTCCCGATGCGAGTTCTCATCCCGAGAATATATCAGAATATAATCAATAAAACCACCAGAAATGAGTCCAAGTACGGTCGGAACACCCGATGCATCAGATCCAAGAATGCCACCGGAATATTGGTCAGCCCAAATGGCATGACCGTAATCTCTAAGTGTCCAAATCGGGTGCGGGAAGCAGTCTTAGGTATGTCCTCTTCCTTCAATCTAAGCTGAAAATACCCAGATCAGAGATCAATCTTTGAGAAAACCCTCAAACCCCGAAGTTGATCAAAAAGATCGTCAATCCTCGGCAACGGATACTTGTTCTTCACGATAAGAGCATTTAACCGTCTGTAATCAATACAAAGTCAGAGTGTCCCATCATTCTTCTTAACAAACAAAACCAGAGCACCCCACGCTGAAGTGCTCGGTTGGACGGAACTCTTCTGCTGTAATTCCTCCAATTGCTTCTTCTACTCCTGCATCTCAGAAATAGGCATCCGATAAGGAGGAATAGATATCGGAGCAGTACCTGACTGCAGGTGGATGTCAAACACAATTCCCCGCTCTTATGGTAATCCGGGCAACTCCTCCGGAAATGCCTGCGGAAAATCTCGAACCAACGGTAAACCATCCAACTTCAACCTAATGCCAGCTTAATTATTATCATAGCATTCCCCTATACCAACTATCGACAGCTGATCCTGAATCTGTAGCTCCTTACTGTGCTGTGCGATAGTCAAACCAATCGGAGTCGTGGGAGGTAGTACCTCTCCAGAAACCATAATAGTACGGGTTGCACAATCAACGTGCACAGAGTTCTTGGATAGCCAGTCCATTCCAAGAATAACATCATAGTCCGGCGTGTCTAAAACCAACAGATCTGATACTATCATGTCCGCCTACAGATATCGTACAACCCCGAACCATCCCATTGGAAAACAGAAACTGACTTCCTGCAGTTTTTACTAAATGCGTTTGAGGCAAGGTACTATGACAGATACGAAATGTAACACATTTCGGTGTTACAATGGGAACAAATGCTCCTGTATCAAATAACGCATGAACCGGTATCTCATTCGGAAATATAGTACCTTACAGAACTTCCTGCTGACCCCTGCCCTACAATAAGAGGGCAACCCCGTACCCAAAGAGTGTCAGACCTGCAACGTAACATCGGCCCTCCTGCCGATAACAAATTCAACCGGAATGATACCTACTGCAAATCAGATAAGATCATGCCGGTGGTGCTCCCCCTCTACCTCTACAAAACTGCCCAGGCCTGTTCGGCCATCCAGAAATCTGCCGGGGTCCCTGCTGTATGGAACCCCTCCGTACTCCCCTGACCTCATTGCAAGGTGAGACGACTCTCAACCTCCTCTTGCTCGAGGAGTTGAGCCCAATAACCGCTTCCCGAAACAAAGTAATGTCTAAAGGTCTCAAAACCCACTGTACTCGGGCGCGATCAACGAATAAACCTCTTAGCCTTCTATTCTTCCATTCCATAGTACTACGGTACGTAGCAAACCAACCGATCAAACTCTCACTCATACTCTCCGATCGTCTGTCTCACGATGAAACTCATCAAGCGTGCACGACACAGTTGCAGCTACATCCCCACCGCACCGCTAGAGGAAAATGTACCCTCCCCCACGAGTTTATCAACTCCTGCAGACCAAATCTCTACTACCCCAGACCCTTCTCGGTCATTGAACCTCGGGGGGGGGGGGTTAATACTATAAAACCTCTCAAAGAGTCTGCCCTCGCCAGACGGGTGCCCCAGGTCTCCTCGTCGTTAATAGGACCGATGAGAAGTCTAGGTGTCGCGGTGACCACCCTTGTCAGAGTCACTCACTTACCGATCCCAAACTATGGCGAGCAGTGGCTTAAGTCTCGCTATCACCACCTAATCAAAATGCCCTTACCGTGGCATAAACAGATCTTCCCCTGCCTACTGCCGCCTCCGAACCTGCTGTGCTGGCAGTAAAGTACCCAGCACAGCTGTACCTGGTCCAACACCAATACCAAACAGAAAGGGTCCCTGTGACTACTAGAACCCCGGGGGTGATGATTGTGATTGTTCAACCCCTGAGTTACGCTGAACCCGTATCCCATTCTTCGGAGGTGTGGGATTCCAGTCCCGCCCCTCCGATGCCAAAACACGCTGTTCGCGTGTAGTAAACATTCCCTTAAACCAAGTCCAACCAAAGCCAACTTATCCCATATCCAAAAGTCCAAATCAACTAACTCTTCCCCATCTATCCAAAAGCCAGCAGCTGTATTCTAAGGCTCTGTAGTGTAATGCAATGCATGATGCAGATATTCATTTTAGGATCGAGACAACCAAATATCAAATCCTCAAACACGAATCAGTTCATGTTCATATCACGAATCACACCATATACCAAACAATGAATTAAAGTACCGGATCATACCAAGTCCAACTTCTAAACCTTCAAAATGCTTCAAAGAACCGCCCGCTGCTCCACACCCATTCCAAGGTGGTTCAAATAAGGAGGTGGCCAGTCTCCGTCTGAACCGCCCCGAGAATGAAACGTAGAACCGGTGGCTCGCACTTCGAAGTCATCTTCCGCAGGTACTTAACCATGAACAGACTTAACTTACTCCAAAAGTCCACCCTCGGACTTGTATACTTGCCTTCCACATTTCATATCAAAACCAAACATACTTTACCTTTTGGGTCAATCCGACCCAACCTGCTCTGATACCAACTTGTCACAGCCACACCGCCCGGTTGCGGAGGCGGAGCCGGCCGCGACGTCGAGAACCGGAACCTACGGCGGAAAGCGCGGCAGCGGAGCATCGAGCTCAAATAACAAATAGCCAAGTGGCAACTAGCAACCCAGATACTCATTCAAGGCAAGCATACTAGAAAAATCCAACTTCTACCAAACATGCAGTTCATGGTGTCAAACATCAAACATCGCCACAACACAGAAACACCAAAATCCATGATATAACCATAACTCCAATATAAGCAAGTCGGGGCTCCGCCCTCGACTCAGAAGACAATAAAGGCAGATTATGTCTCTTATTATTCGTATTATACAAATACATGATCTAAAATACATGCATTCAGCTACAGCTACAGAGCCATAAAACCAAAACCTATATATATACCTATTGTGCGGAATCGGAAACTTTCTCACTCAGGAGATTTCCGCCCGTGGTACTACTGCTGCTGCTGAAACCCAAGAAATCCGAAAGCACTGCGGATCTCTATTCCGCCAATTGCTTTTCAGAACAACCTGAAAGGTGTAAACAAATGAAAGGGTGAGTCCTCGAAAGGACCCAGTAAGGGCTTAAGGCAAAAGTGCCGTTTGCCCACAGGGCAACAATCCGAACCTGCAAAACAGAATAACACAGCATATACATATGCATACGAACATAAAGCATATAGTGAATCATAAACCATCGCATGCGGTCCAACCGCCAGAACGACCGTTACGGCAGCCCTCAGCGAGAGGTCAGAATATCTGGTCGAGCGAGCAGATAGCACGGTACCGGTGGGGTCGCGATCCCCAAACTGCCGTAGGTCACGAATGTATCGGCACTCCGGTGCGGATACGTAAGCAGAACCAAGGAGTACCCGTGGTCTCTCCAACCATACGGGTCTCGCCACGTAATCGAACATATAAATGAAACATACAAATACAGCAGAGATATCATACCTGATAACATTCGTGGAGCAGAACAAACGTACATTTTACCAGATTAAGCCCTTACCTCAGAAGCGCTGCTCCGCAGCCCAAAACTCGTGAAACCCCGGCACGAAAAGTCGCAACTTGCCTATCCCGGTCCCACGCTACTCCACCAACGCAGAAACAAGCTGAACAACTATAATTATGTCAGAACACATCCAACAACCCTTAGAAACCAATTCCCGCACAAACTCGCACTTTCACGCAAAATTCCACAGAAAGCTCGGTTTCACGAACCGAGCCTGAACATTGTTATTCATACACCACCAAACCCATTCCAACCTTTAAACCCACATTCCAGACACTTTTCCTAGAAAACCCGCATAAAACTAACTTTCTCATTTCTAACCCGAAATGACGTTTGAGATACCACACCGCACCTAAATCCAACCCCGATATCATTTTACCATCCAAATCAACCAAATTACAACACCAACCTAGAGAAAGTTTCATTTCTTCAATTCGGCCCTAACCCATCTTTTCACCGCACTTCCAAATCAAACCATACAAGCTTCTAATTAATCACACTAATCACCAATTCCATTTCTTAACCAACATTACTAACCAATTGCATCAAAATCAACAAAACCCCTTTCCTATACAATTCGGCCAAAAGAGGTATTCCTCACCCATCTTCCATTTCAACCCAAACAAAGTTCCATTTGTACTCTTTAATCACCAATTGCAATTATTAAGCAAGATCACTAACCAATTTCACCTAAACAACCAAAACCTCTTCACTTAACAATTCGGCCAAAGAGGGGTTTTTAACCCAACTTATTTTCCTTCAAATTGAATCCACACATAAGCTTAGAATCATGCTAGGATTAACATACTTGAAGCATGAAGCAAGATAACAAACACACATTATTTTGGAATTTTTCCAACAAATTCGGCCATAAATGGTTTCTTCATCCAAGATGTGTTTTCCAAAATCCAACACTTGATTAACACTCTCCTACCACCCAAGAACAACATACTAAAACTTGGAAGCAAGAAGATCATCACAACTCATAGCAAAGAACAAACCTTTTTTGGTTCTAAACTCCCTTTTCCACCAAAATCCATGCTTCTAACTTGCAAAGAGAAGAAGAGAAGAACCTTACCTATGATTTGCACCAAAAACCTTGTTGATTCCTTGCCAAATATGAAGAACACCATGGAGAGCTTGAGAGAGGATGACAATGGCGGCAAAGGGAGGAGATGAAGAAGAAGGAGAGAAGTGATAAAAATGACTTATCTTTCCTTTATATATTTTCCACCATTTCTTTTCTTTTTCTCATCTTTAATTACAAATAGGACAAGTGTCCCTTATAAGTCTCCCAAACTGCCGAACCTGCTGCTGCCCATGCCCCAATAATTTCCATTTTGTTACCAATACAATTTAACTCCCAATTTTCCGAAAGTTCCAATTCTTTTTGCCCAAAAATATTTACCGAACTCCAAAATTAACGAAACTTGGACACAACCCTCAGAATATTATAACATTCATAAAACATTTTTCAGAAGTTCATTTACCAATCCAGAGTGTCCTACCGAGCTCGCTGAACCCGAACAAATCCCAACGTGCGAGCGTGTCCAATGAAACCAAAATCCCATCACACCAAAATTCCACAAAAATACACATAAATTCCATCTTAATTTATAACACATCTTACCCCAAAGCCGTCAGAAAATTTCCATCCCGAGCCCCGGGAGTCGCCCGGAACCGAACGTCCCGCCCCAAATATTAAACTCCACAACCACCACCGGGACGTTTCCACGACTCCAAAACTACAAACGGCTTCTCAAACTGAGATCTCGAGAGCGCTACCGAGCCCGCTATACGTCCCGAGGCGACCCCGACAACCCCCCGGCGCCAGAAAAATATTTTCGGCGGAAACGTCCGGGGGACCCACACGACCTCAAATACGGAAGGGTTCGCCAAAATGATACTCGGATAGGGCTCGGGAGCCGTCTGAACGCCGAAAAACGTGACCCGCAGGCCAAAACCGGAGCCCCGGGTCACCCGGTCGCAACCCGCTCGGGGTGACCGTAACACTCGGTCTCATATGAAATGGGACATTAAGCCCGGAGTCCCAGGTTCGAGACCGGGGAAGGCATGAAACTCCTAACCGAGTAGGAGAAGTTCGTGAGTTATGAGATGCAGGGGACGGCTGTAGGGGACCCCTGAGGGGATGCCAACCTGGGCTATGCCAACCTGGTCTCTAACAAAAAAGGCGCCAACTTGGAGATAGGCCACTTGGTCATCTGACATCGAGCAGCCAATGACGAGGCCATCACGAGCCTGAGTGATCTTCACCAGATTTGTACGCCAAACATTCCCTGACAAGTGAATCTTCTAAGGCTGTTTGCTGAGATCTTCATCATCACAGCCGCCTTATCTCCTCAAATCTGACAGACTTGTCAGACTTGTCTCAGAGCCTGTCCAAGGCTTCAACTGGGGGAGGCTCCTCCTGGCATCTCTCTAAAAATAGAGAGATGTCCATCTTGAACTGGGTAAGCTACTACACGCCCCCACTCCTCTCTTGCTACTTCTGAGTATTCTCTTTGTCTTCCACAGATTACTCTGAACAGCAAGCTTGGAGCTCTCAAGAACATCATCACCATCCATCATTCAACTGAGAGTTCGCCTCCTATCTCAGGAACGTGGCTATCAGAATCAGACAACTCAGAAGAGATAATAACAGAGAAAGTATCACTTGGACCAAGGAAAACATGCTTTAAGCCATTAGGGAGGGTCTTCAATTCAACTTTAGGTGCTTCCACACTTGAAGGAACATGCTTCTCACCTCTCTTTGGTAGCTCCTCAAACTTTGGTCGCCACCTTTGCGCTCTATAATCATGATTTTCAGAAAAGATAGCACAAATTTCAGCAGCATCATGTGGAGTATTGATCAGATTAAACTCAGAATTAACAAGAAAGTATTCAAGAGGATCGAAATCATGAGTCACAGGAACCTCCCTATCAATAAGAGAGTCAATCTGGCATGCTTGCTGACATTCATCATCATCTATTGGCTTTTTTTCTATATGGAAAATATTAACCTCAAGAGTCATATTGCTAAAAGACAATTTCATTAGTCCATTCCTGCAATTAATAAGGGCATTAGCAGTAGCAAGGAAGGGCCTACCCAAAATCAAAGGAGTTTTAGAAGTAGTATCAATAGTGGAACTGGTGTCAAGGATTAGGAAATCAACGGGATAATAAAATTTTTCAATTTGAATTAAAACATCCTCAACCACACCCCGTGGTACTTTTGTGGAACAATCAGCCAATTGTAGTACCACAGAGGTAGGTTTTATTTCACCTAACCCAAGCTACAAGTAGATAGAATAAGGCATTAAATTAACACTGGCTCCTAAATCTAGCAATGCTTGCCCAAATTCATGAGTACCAATACTACAAGCAACAGTTGGACAACCAGGATCCTTATACTTGGGAGGTATCCTATGCTCAATTAAAGCACTAACTTGCTTTGTCAGAAAAACAGTCTTTTTCACATGATATTTTCTCTTTACTATACACAAATCTTTTAAGAACTTTTGCATATGTAGGAACTTGTTTAATCACATGTAAGAGAGGAAGATTAATTTTTACGTGCCTTAAGTTCTCAAGAATTTCATTATTAAAATCAGAAGGTGTCTTACCTAATTTCAAAGCTTGGGGAAATGGTACCTTAATGTGGCTCCGAGTTACCTCTGGCTCCTTGGGTGATGTGCATATCACCTCGACGAATTCACAAGTTCAAGGAGATCCGCAACCTCAAGCGCGCGCACCCCCAGATCCACTCCAAGGCCTTGGCGGACCCATGACCAGGTCCCGGCTGAAACAAGTTCAAGCGAGTCTCAACGCTTTCATGAGGCTCATGGCGCAAGACAACCAAGAGGAATCGCGAGCGGGGGCCTTACAGCTTCGCCATCTCGGCATCACATTGGACGAAGAGTGTGTGAAGCCCTTTGGAGCCTTGAGCATAAGCATCCTTGAGAAAGGGAGCAGCGAAGCTTTGGTGCGCGGACACTTGATTCGGGCGAAGGCCCCAGGCGAAGGTGCCCCCGCAACTGTCCCAAGCGAAGGCACCCCGGCGAAGGCCCAGGCATTCCTACGAAGGCGCCAGGCGAAGTGGTACACTACCCAAGCAAACGCGTCCACGCGTCGCATCAGAATCATACAAGGTCTTCGCAAGGTCTCACCCTTGTGGTCTCCAGCATCGTCTTCGCAAGGTCTCACCCTTATGGTCTCCAGTATCGTTCAAGCAAGGTCTCACCCTTGCGATCTCCAGTCTTGTCACCGCACGCCACCCGAGCCCGGTTGCGGAGGCGGGGGCGCCGGGACGTCGGAAGCGGAAGCCGGAGTGATATGGAATGGCAGGTCCATCGAGACCCGCCGCGCGTAGCGGACCCAAAGAGCGAAACGACTGTGGAAGCAACCTAACAAAAATTTCGTACATATAACCAAAAATAAAATTCAAACATACAATTCATGCATTAGCAACAGAGTAAGCCCCGCCCTCCGTGGACGAGTGCTTACGCACCAAAACATAGATACATACAGAGTTCACGTAACCTAAAGTGTCTAGCAAGCGCCAAGCGCTCGTAATCTGCATGAACAGAATATATAAATATATACAGACATACAATCATCACAGCATTACAGAAAGTGTGCATATGCAACTACAGAGCCAGCCCTAGATCTAAGTGTCAAAATACCTCGCGCGGGATTCAGATCCAAAAGACAAATCCCGGACCGCAAGGTGCAGCTGCTGCAAAACACACCCAAGGTAGAAACCTCACGGAAACCTACTCCGCAGGTCGCTTATCAGGTCTACCTGAAACCCAAAAACAAAACCCGAAAAAGGGTGAGTCCTAAAAGGACCCGTAAGGGATATGGGGTAAGGTAAGTATATGTAACCCTGCAAAACAGAAAGATAGCAATATATGCAACAGAATACAGAATATCATGCATATACCGGAAATAGATCGGAATCCCGAAGGACGTGCGATTCTAAATCGCCATAACCCTTATAACAAATCGGAACGACAGCCTCCCACTAAGGGAGTCGGAAGCCGAAGCTAATACAGAAGCATGGTGCACCAGCTGGGGTAGCGAACCCACAACTGTCGTAGGGTTAACAGACAGAGTATGCCATAAGGCATACTCCTATAAACTACAGAATATGCCCTAAAGCATAAAATTCCGAAATATTAACAAAATAGAAAAAGAAACCAAAACATATACTTATCTTACCAAAAGAACAGAACCAAACCCTTACCTCTCAAGTCCAGAGTATTAGACCGCTTCTGGACAACTTTCACACCGCGACCCAAAACTCAGAAACCCCTCTTTTTCTCACCTCCGAACCTCAGAATCTGTCAAACCAAGTTGAATTAGAATCCTTATCGACCACACTACCAAACTACACCCCGACCCCAAAACCGAAAATCCGCACTTCCGTAAAATTCCAGATTTCCACAGAAGTGTTGGAATTCAGAACCAACCTAGACAATGCAAGATTATACATTGACAAACATCATCCAACAAGCAGAACCGACCAAAACCAACCTTAAAACCCTTCATTTCCCGACATTTTCCGATAAACCCGCATAATTGCAGCTTTCCCAATTCTTATCCGAATTCAACGTTTCAAACTTCAAACCACACCTAAATTCAACCCCAACACCATATTAACATCCAACTCAACCAAAAACAAACCCCAACATAGAAAAAGTTTCATTCCAACATTTCGGTTCCTAACCAACATTTCACCCAACATCCAATTCAACCCATTCAAGCTACCAAACAACCAATCTAATCACCAATTTCACTTCTAAACCAAGAATGCTATCCAATTGCATCCAAAACAACAAAATTCAATATTGAATATCAACCTAAACTTTCGGCCAAAAGGGGGTTTTTACCTCAACTTGTTTTCCATCAAATTGAATCCATACATAAGCTTAGAATCATGCTAGGATTAACATACTTGAAGCATGAACCAAGATAACAAACACACATCATTTTGGAATTTTTCCAAAAATTCGGCCAAACAAGGGTTCTTCATCCAAAGTGTGTTTTCCAAAATCCAACACTTGATTAACACTCCCCTACTACCCAAGAACAACATACTAAAAGATGGGAGGAAGAGAATCATCCTAGCTTATAGCTAAGAACAAACCCATCATTCTCCAAAAACCACACTTTTCTTCACTAAACCCTTAAACCAATAAGTAAAGAGAAGAAGGAAGGATGCTTACAACTTAAAGCACCCAATTCCTCTTTGATTTCTTGCAAGGAGAAGAACTTCAAGCTTGAGGGAAGAGCTCTAATGGCGTCGGCAGCAGCAGCAAGAGGAAGAAGAAGAAGAAGAAAAGAAGTGAAAATGAAATATATCTCCCTTTTATGAAATAATATACCATAATATATATTTCCCCTCACTTTTAACCCATACCATTTCATCTTAAATGAAATCAAGCCATGTGTCCCTTATCTCACACACATGCTGCCGAAAAGATCAGCTGCTGCCCATGCTGAAATAATTTTTATTTTGCAACCAAATTCCAATTAATCTCCCAATTTTTCTGAAAGTTCCCACTTTTTTGGCCCAAAAATATTTACCTAATTCCAAAATTAACGAAACTTGGACACAACCCTCAGAATATTATAACATTCATGAAACATATTTCAAAAGTTCATTTACCATTCCGGAGTGTCCTACCGAGCTCGCTGAACCCGAAACAAAACCCGACGTGCGAGCGTGTCAACCTGAACCGAAATTCCGTCACTCCAAAATTCTACAAAAATACCCATAAATTCCATCTTAAATTACAACACAACTTACCCCAAAGCCGTCAGATAATTTCCATCCCGAGCCCCGGGAGTCGCCCGGAACCGAACGTCCCGTCCCAAATATTAAACTCCACAACCACCTCCGGGACGTTTCCACGACTCCAAAACTGTAAACGGCTTCCCAAACTGAGATCTCGAGAGTGCTACCGAGCCCGCTGTACGTCCCGCGGTGACCCCGACAACCCCCCAGCGCCAGAAAAATATTTTCGGCGGAAACGTCCGGGGGACCCACACGACCTCAAATACGGAAGGGTTCGCCAAAATGATACTCGGATAGGGCTCGGGAGCCGTCTGAACGCCGAAAAACGTGACCCGCAGGCCAAAACCGAAGCCCCGGGTCACCCGGTCGCAACCCGCTCGGGGTGACCGTAACATCCTCCCCCCCTTAGGACTCTTGGTCCTCCAAGAGTTGTATCAACCGCTGATACTGCTCGGGGTATCGGTCCTGAATGTCCTTCTCTGTCTCCCAAGTCGCTTCCCGGTCAGTATGATGTGACCACTGAACCTTGACCATGGGAATCAACTTGCTACGGAGTCTCCTGACATCTCTATCCAGAAAGGCTACCGGTACCTCCTGATAAGAAAGATCGGGTTCCAGCTGTACCTCCTCCACTGGAATCGTCTGAGTCGGATCCAGAATGCACTTCTTCAACATGCTAACATGGAAGACATTGTGCACAGCAGACAGACTAGGAGGTAATGCCAACCGGTATGCCACCCTACCGACCCGCATATACCGTGGGGCCAACTTGCCCTTCTTCCCGAATCTGACTGTCCCTCGGATAGGTGCTACCTTGAGCCAAACCCTATCCCCAACCTCAAACTCCAGAGCCCTACGGCGGCGGTTCACATAAGCAGTGGTGCGGTCGTTCGCGGCTTTGATCCGCGCCTGAATCAATCTGATCTTCGCCGTAGTCTCATCAATAAGATCGGGTCCCAACTCAAACCTATAAGTCGCATCGTTCCAGCAATGTGGTGTCATAAACCTCCTCCCGCATAACGCCTCATATGGTGGGGGGTAAGTGATCACGAGCTCGGATCTAGCTCGTTGGAGGCGGTTTCCAGCAAGAAAGGAAACGAAACAGGGGAAGAAACAAGGAAATAACAGATTCGGCCAAGGGAACCTCCTCACTACGAGGTGAGGCAATGCCCTTGAAAATGCCTGGGGAAGGAGATGGGATCTAGCACCTTTTGAATACAAGTTCAAACAATACTAGATATTATGTTGGATCCTCTTGCACGGATCACTTAAGGAGATGGAATGCAAGAAATGAGAACAAGAAAGCCAAAACCTCACTTGGAGAATTTCTGATTTCTTATAAATATGTTCTGAGTATTACAATGGTTACATGCCTTCTATATAAAGAGGTGAGATGGTATGGGAAATGGTGAGTGACGTGACAAGGGACAAAGACCCTTGAATTATGGTGGGTGAGGTGAGAGATGGAAGGGATGGATGGAAGACAATTGTAGGCTACTGACTATTCCTCCCATTTCTTCATAAATGGGATTTATGAAGAAATGGAGGGAATATTCAAATCACCAAACATGCACATGGCCAGGGGGTTCTCCAAGGCCATGGGTTCTCCGGAGGGGCCATGGGTTCGCGGAAGAGGCCATGGGTTCGCCAAAAGGGCCTTCGCCAAAGTGCCTTCGCCAAAGGGCCTTCGCCAAAGGGCCTTCGCCAAAGTGCCTTCGCCAAAGTGCCTTCGCCAGAGTGCCTTCGCCAAAGTGCCTTGGGTATGCGGAACTTCACTGTTTTCTGAATAACTTGAGCTCTGGAACTCCGATTGAGGTGATTCAAAAGCCATTTTCTCCTCTTGAAAAGAGCTTCAATATGAAGTCCATTGCTCCATCTTTTGATGAGCACAGATCCGCATCACTTCTCCAATGGAATGCCCAAGTCTTGAAGTTTGTTGGCGCCTTCGTGGTGATGTCCACATCATACTCTCCCTCTTGAGAAGATTCGTCCTCGAATCTAAATGGGGCGAATCCTACAAAAACTAAAATACCGCAACAAACTTGGAGGACATTAGGGGGTTAGTGAACTAAAGCTTAAACATGAAAATCACAAAAATGGTTTGAAGGAGTGAGATGGACAATCCGCCCTTTCTCTTCACTTCAACCTTACACATAGCTCAAGGTCAATCCCATGGATAAACGTAAGCCTAGGCCATGCATTCTCATTATCTAAAAAGAAGGAGTCATGATCATGCATTGAAGAGAATTCATGGCTAGGGGTGAGTGATATGGGATATGCATCATGTACATACATCTCATGGTCAACCGAATCATCATGCTTCATGCTTTCAAGAGGGAATTCGAATATGTTACACTTATCATGGTTGAGAGAATTAAGCAATGGTTGAGATGCATGCTCATTTTCGAATAAGGTTTCACATTCATGCCTATTCACTTCATCACTAAAAGAAAAGAGTAGGTTACCTCTCCCCAAGTTAGGGGAGGGAGGGTCCTCCTCCAAAGCCGAAAATCTTTCTTCTCCTTCAAGGTATGGCGCATCCGTGCCCTTCTCTCCTTCAAACTCGTGCACAAATAAAGAAGAATAACAAGATTTAGAAGATGAAATGGTTAATTCTTCTTGGAGATGGGTTGAAGGTCCGGGTGCAATATTCTTTTCACTTGTTTGGCCAAGGAGAGCCCTCTCCTTTCTTCTCTCTTTCTTTTTCTTTTTCTCTCTCTCATATTCTTCAAACTCCTTCTTCAGACTTTCAATTAATTGAGAAAGATCTTCACTCGGATCTTGGCGAGGGCTTGGGTTTGGGGAAGGAGTTTGGGTGGTGCAAGTGTGGGGAGGTGGAGTACATGGCTCGGCCGATAGTGTTTGTGGAGGTGTGGGGCTCGGTTTCCTCCAAGAGTTATGGCTTCTAGCGTGGGTGGAGGATGTAGGCCGAGAGGGGGACCTTCTTGTTTGGGAGTAGTATGGAGAGGGTGGCTCTTCTTGAGGTGAACCATATCTTTCTAATAGTAACCTCTTCAATCCACTCCAAGCCCGAATGGGGGCTTCATTGTATTGCTCTCTTTGAGCGAAATCTTGTCGCCACCATCTTTTGGCTTCTCCCTTTAGACACCTTACGGCAAGGTCTAACTTTTCTTCTTTATGAAATTGGTAATACCAAAAGTGGTATTCCAATTCCTCGATCCATTGCCATAAGTCATCTTCAAGTTTGCGCCTCCCTTTCAAGGGATGAAACCCAATGAAATGTAGGTTCTCTTCCTCCATTTGGCACACCTACACACTTAGACAATAAAATCAGTACCACTCATTTCTCCTCACGTGTTTAGGTGAGCACTCCACACGGTTTCACTCTTGATTCTCCACACAAGGCTTTCACAAGTTCTCTTAACTTGATCACACTCAACTTTTAGATCAAATGCAAACACACAAGTAGGAACAAGCAATAATCTCTAGTGAAATCCGAAACTTGCAAATCACAAAGATAACTAGTCACTCGAAACTAGCTTTTGAGAGTTTAAGGTGAGATGGGGTTGAAAGAAGTTAGGAGTGAAGTAGAAAAGGCTCTTTATAAGCACAAACACCTTTGGTGCAAGTTCATAAAATATTTTTGGATCAAAAGTACTATTCATATGAGTTTGGTATGAACTTCATATGAACATCTCAAGAACACCAAGAACACTCAAGAACACATGAACTTGTTCATCATTTTCTTTTTCTTCAACAACCTTTTCTTTTGCACTTAATCAACACAAGATGATACTTTCTTTTCAACAAATCCGAAACCACTTCTCCTTTCACTCAACTTCAATAATCAATATTCAAATATGCACTTTCCTCTAGTCACATGAACCACGCACAAATATTTTCGGTTTCTCTTGAACAACAACAAAACGTTTTTCTTCAAGTGTAAGAAAGAAGGCAATGGTTTTACTTGAAGAAAACAAACAACTGATACGGTACCTCCAATGAGCGCTTTGGCTCTGATACCACTTGATGTGATCACAGGGGGGGTAAGTGATCACGAACTCGGATCTAGCTCGAAGGAGGCGGTTTCCAGAAAGAAAGGAAACGAAGAACAGAGGAAGAACAAGGAAACACAAGTCGGCCAAGGGAACCTCCTCACTACGAGGTGAGGCAATGCCCTTGAAAATGCCTAGGAATGAAGATGGGATCTAGCACCTTTTGAATACAAGTTCAAACAATACTAGATATTATGTTGGATCCTCTTGCACGGATCACTTAAGGAGATGGAATGCAAGAAATGAGAACAAGAAAGCCAAAACCTCACTTGGAGAATTTCTGATTTCTTATAAATATGTTCTGAGTATTACAATGGTTACATGCCTTCTATATAAAGAGGTGAGATGGTATGGGAAATGGTGAGTGACGTGACAAGGGACAAAGACCCTTGAATTATGGTGGGTGAGGTGAGAGATGGAAGGGATGGATGGAAGACAATTGTAGGCTACTGACTATTCCTCCCATTCCTTCATAAATGGGATTTATGGAGAAATGGAGGGAATATTCAAATCACCAAACATGCACATGGCCGGGGGTTCTCCAAGGCCATGGGTTCTCCGGAGGGGCCATGGGTTCGCGGAAGAGGCCATGGGTTCGCCAAAAGGGCCTTCGCCAAAGTGCCTTCGCCAAAGTGCCTTCGCCAAAGTGCCTTCGCCAAAGGGCCTTCGCCAAAGTGCCTTCGCCAAAGTGCCTTCGCCAAAGTGCCTTGGGTATGCGGAACTTCACTGTTTTCTGAATAACTTGAGCTCTGGAACTCCGATTGAGGTGATTCAAAAGACATTTTTATCATATTGAAAAGAGCTTCAATATGAAGTCCATTGCTCCATCTTTTGATGAGCACAGATCCGCATCACTTCTCCAATGGAATGCCCAAGTCTTGAAGTTTGTTGGCGCCTTCGTGGTGATGTCCACATCATACTCTCCCTCTTGAGAAGATTCGTCCTCGAATCTAAATGGGGCGAATCCTACAAAAACTAAAATACCGCAACAAACTTGGAGGACATTATGGGGTTAGTGAACTAAAGCTTAAACATGAAAATCACAAAAATGGTTTGAAGGAGTGAGATGGACAATCCGCCCTTTCTCTTCACTTCAACCTTACACATAGCTCAAGGTCAATCCCGGGGTCAAACGTAAGCCTAGGCCATGCATTCTCATTATCTAAAAAGAAGGAGTCATGATCATGCATTGAAGAGAATTCATGGCTAGGGGTGAGTGATATAGGATCATGACATACATCTCATGGTCAACCGAATCATCATGCTTCATGCTTTCAAGAGGGAATTCGAATATGTTACACTTATCATGGTTGAGAGAATTAAGCAATGGTTGAGATGCATGCTCATTTTCGAATAAGGTTTCACATTCATGCCTATTCACTTCATCACTAAAAGAAAAGAGTAGGTTACCTCTCCCCAAGTTAGGGGAGGGAGGGTCCTCCTCCAAAGCCGAAAATCTTTCTTCTCCTTCAAGGTATGGCGCATCCGTGCCCTTCTCTCCTTCAAACTCGTGCACAAATAAAGAAGAATAACAAGATTTAGAAGATGAAATGGTTAATTCTTCTTGGAGATGGGTTGAAGGTCCGGGTGCAATATTCTTTTCACTTGTTTGGCCAAGGAGAGCCCTCTCCTTTCTTCTCTCTTTCTTTTTCTTTTTCTCTCTCTCATATTCTTCAAACTCCTTCTTCAGACTTTCAATTAATTGAGAAAGATCTTCACTTGGATCTTGGCAAGGGCTTGGGTTTGGGGAAGGAGTTTGGGTGGTGCAAGTGTTTGGAGGTGGAGTACATGGCTCCGCCAATAGTGTTTGTGGAGGTGTGGGGCTCGTTCTCCTCCAAGGGTTATGGCTTCTAGCGTGGGTGGAGGATGTAGGCCGAGAGGGGGACCTTCTTGTTTGGGAGTAGTATGGAGAGGGTGGCTCTTCTTGAGGTGAACCATATCTTTCTAATAGTAACCTCTTCAATCCACTCCAAGCCCGAATGGGGGCTTCATTGTATTGCTCTCTTTGAGCGAAATCTTGTCGCCACCATCTTTTGGCTTCTCCCTTTAGACACCTTACGGCAAGGTCTAACTTTTCTTCTTTATGAAATTGGTAATACCAAAAGTGGTATTCCAATTCCTCGATCCATTGCCATAAGTCATCTTCAAGTTTGCGCCTCCCTTTCAAGGGATGAAACCCAATGAAATGTAGGTTCTCTTCCTCCATTTGGCACACCTACACACTTAGACAATAAAATCAGTACCACTCATTTCTCCTCACGTGTTTAGGTGAGCACTCCACACGGTTTCACTCTTGATTCTCCACACAAGGCTTTCACAAGTTCTCTTAACTTGATCACACTCAACTTTTAGATCAAATGCAAACACACAAGTAGGAACAAGCAATAATCTCTAGTGAAATCCGAAACTTGCAAATCACAAAGATAACTAGTCACTCGAAACTAGCTTTTGAGAGTTTAAGGTGGGATGGGGGTTGAAAGAAGTAAGGTATGTATGAGAGAAGGCTCTTTTACAATCACAAACACCTTTTGTGCAAGTTCATAAAATATTTTTGGATCAAAAGTACTATTCATATGAGTTTGGTATGAACTTCATATGAACATCTCAAGAACACCAAGAACACTCAAGAACACATGAACTTGTTCATCATTTTCTTTTTCTTCAACAACCTTTCTTTTGCACTTAATCACACAAGATGATACTTTCTTCTTCAAATCCGAATTTAAATCTCTTTTCACTGAACTTCAATAATCGGCATTCAAATATGAACTTTTACTCTAGTCACATGAACAACACAAACACAAATATTTTCGGTTTCTCTTGAACAACAACAAAACGTTTTTCTTCAAGTGTAAGAAAGAAGGCAATGGTTTTACTTGAAGAAAACAAACAACTGATACGGTACCTCCAATGAGCGCTTTGGCTCTGATACCAACTTGATGTGATCACAGGGGGGTAAGTGATCACGAGCTCGGATCTAGCTCGGAGGAGGCGGTTTCCAGTAAGAATGGAAACGAAGAACAGAGGAAGAAACACAAGGAAACAGAGTCGGCCAAGGGAACCTCCTCACTACGAGGTGAGGCAATGCCCTTGAAAATGCCTAGGAATGAAGATGGGATCTAGCACCTTTTGAATACAAGTTCAAACAATACTAGATATTATGTTGGATCCTCTTGCACGGATCACTTAAGGAGATGGAATGCAAGAAATGAGAACAAGAAAGCCAAAACCTCACTTGGAGTATTTCTGATTTCTTATAAATATGTTCTGAGTATTACAATGGTTACATGCCTTCTATATAAAGAGGTGAGATGGTATGGGAAATGGTGAGTGACGTGACAAGGGACAAAGACCCTTGAATTATGGTGGGTGAGGTGAGAGATGGAAGGGATGGATGGAAGACAATTGTAGGCTACTGACTATTCCTCCCATTTCTTCATAAATGGGATTTATGAAGAAATGGAGGGAATATTCAAATCACCAAACATGCACATGGCCAGGGGGGTTCTCCAAGGCCATGGGTTCTCCGGAGGGGCCATGGGTTCGCGGAAGAGGCTATGGGTTCGCCAAAGTGCCTTCGCCAAAGTGCCTTCGCCAAAGGGGCTTCGCCAAAGGGCCTTCACCAAAGGGCCTTCGCCAAAGTGCCTTCGCCAAAGTGCCTTCGCCAAAGTGCATAGGGGATGCGGAACTACACTGTTTGCTGAAGAACTTGAGATCTGGAACTCCGAGTGAGGTGATTCAAAAGCCATTTTCTCCTCTTGAAAAGAGCTTCAATATGAAGTCCATTGCTCCATCTTTTGATGAGCACAGATCCGCATCACTTCTCCAATGGAATGCCCAAGTCTTGAAGTTTGTTGGCGCCTTCGTGGTGATGTCCACATCATACTCTCCCTCTTGAGAAGATTCGTCCTCGAATCTAAATGGGGCGAATCCTACAAAAACTAAAATACCGCAACAAACTTGGAGGACATTAGGGGGGTTAGTGAACTAAAGCTTAAACATGAAAATCACAAAAATGGTTTGAAGGAGTGAGATGGACAATCCGCCCTTTCTCTTCACTTCAACCTTACACATAGCTCAAGGTCAATCCCAGGGTCAAACGTAAGCCTAGGCCATGCATTCTCATTATCTAAAAAGAAGGAGTCATGATCATGCATTGAAGAGAATTCATGGCTAGGGGTGAGTGATATGGGATATGCATCATGTACATACATCTCATGGTCAACCGAATCATCATGCTTCATGCTTTCAAGAGGGAATTCGAATATGTTACACTTATCATGGTTGAGAGAATTAAGCAATGGTTGAGATGCATGCTCATTTTCGAATAAGGTTTCACATTCATGCCTATTCACTTCATCACTAAAAGAAAAGAGTAGGTTACCTCTCCCCAAGTTAGGGGAGGGAGGGTCCTCCTTCAAAGCCGAAAATCTTTCTTCTCCTTCAAGGTATGGCGCATCCGTGCCCTTCTCTCCTTCAAACTCGTGCACAAATAAAGAAGAATAACAAGATTTAGAAGATGAAATGGTTAATTCTTCTTGGAGATGGGTTGAAGGTCCGGGTGCAATATTCTTTTCACTTGTTTGGCCAAGGAGAGCCCTCTCCTTTCTTCTCTCTTTCTTTTTCTTTTTCTCTCTCTCATATTCTTCAAACTCCTTCTTCAGACTTTCAATTAATTGAGAAAGATCTTCACTTGGATCTTGGCGAGGGCTTGGGTTTGGGGAAGGAGTTTGGGTGGTGCAAGTGTTGGGAGGTGGAGTACATGGCTCGGCCGATAG
Source organism: Stellera chamaejasme (assembly GCA_024586325.1). Classification (NCBI taxonomy): domain Eukaryota; kingdom Viridiplantae; phylum Streptophyta; class Magnoliopsida; order Malvales; family Thymelaeaceae; genus Stellera; species Stellera chamaejasme. The sequence continues at coordinate 31,905,694 of CM044981.1, forward strand.
TGTTTGGGGAGGTGTGGGGCTCGTTCTCCTCCAAGGGCTAGGGCTCCTAGCGTGGGTGATGGATGTAGGCCGAGAGGGGGACCTTCTTGTTTGGGAGTAGTATGGAGTGGCTCTTCTTGAGGTGAACCATATCTTTCCCATAGTAACCTCTTCAGTCCACTCCAAGTCCGAATGGGGGCTTCATGGTATTGCTCTCTTTGAGCGAATTCTTGTCGCCACCATCTTTTGGCTTCTCCCTTTAGACACCTTATGGCAAGGTCTAACTTCTCCTCCTTATGAAATTGGTAATACCAAAAGTGGTATTCCAATTCCTCGATCCATTGCCATAAGTCATCTTCGAGTTTGCGCCTCCCTTTCAAGGGATGAAAACCAATGAAATGCAGGTTTTCTTCCTCCATTTGGCACACCTACACACTTAGACAATAAAATTAGTACCACTCATTTCTCCTCACGTGTTTAGGTGAGCACTCCACACGGTTTCACTCTTGATTCTCCACACAAGGCTTTCACAAGTTCTCTTAACTTGATCACACTCAACTTTTAGATCAAATGCAAACACACAAGTAGGAACAAGCAATAATCTCTAGTGAAATCCGAAACTTGCAAATCACAAAGATAACTAGTTACTTGAAACTAGCTTTTGAGAGTTTAAGGTGAGATGGGGGTTGAAAGAAGTTAGGAGTGAAGTAGAAAAGGCTCTTAATAATCACAAACACCTTTGGTGCAAGTTCATAAAATATTTTTGGATCAAAAGTACTATTCATATGAGTTTGGTATGAACTTCATATGAACATCTCAAGAACACCAAGAACACTCAAGAACACATGAACTTGTTCATCATTTTCTTTTTCTTCAACAACCTTTCTTTTGCACTTAATCAACACAAGGTGATACTTTCTTTACAACAAATCCGAAACCACTTCTCTTTTCACACAACTTCAATAATCGGCATTCAAATATGCACTTTGCTCTAGTCACATGAACCACGCACAAACACAGATATTTTCGGTTTCTCTTGAACAACAACAAAACGTTTTTCTTCAAGTGTAAGAAAGAAGGCAATGGTTTTACTTGAAGAAAACAAACAACTGATACGGTACCTCCAATGAGCGCTTTGGCTCTGATACCACTTGATGTGATCACAGGGGGGGTAAGTGATCACGAGCTCGGATCTAGCTCGATGGAGGCGGTTTCCAGAAAGATAGGAAACGAAGAACAGAGGAAGAACAAGGAAACACAGATTCGGCCAAGGGAACCTCCTCACTACGAGGTGAGGCAATGCCCTTGAAAATGCCTAGGAAGGAAGATGGAATCTAGCACCTTTTGAATACAAGTTCAAACAATACTAGATATTATGTTGGATCCTCTTGCACGGATCACTTAAGGAGATGGAATGCAAGAAATGAGAACAAGAAAGCCAAAACCTCACTTGGAGAATTTCTGATTTCTTATAAATATGTTCTAAGTATTACAATGGTTACATGCCTTCTATATAAAGAGGTGAGATGGTATGGGAAATGGTGAGTGACGTGACAAGGGACAAAGACCCTTGAATTATGGTGGGTGAGGTGAGAGATGGAAGGGATGGATGGAAGACAATTGTAGGCTACTGACTATTCCTCCCATTTCTTCATAAATGGGATTTATGAAGAAATGGAGGGAATATTCAAATCACCAAACATGCACATGGCCAGGGGGTTCTCCAAGGCCATGGGTTCTCCGGAAAGTGCCTTCGCCAAAGTGCCTTCGCCAAAGTGCCTTCGCCAAAGTGCCTTCGCCAAAGTGCCTTCGCCAAAGTGCCTTCGCCTAAGTGCCTTCGCCAGAGTGCCTTCGCCAAAGTGCGGAACTTCACTGTTTTCTGAATAACTTGAGCTCTGGAACTCCGATTGAGGTGATTCAAAAGCCATTTTCTCCTCTTGAAAAGAGCTTCAATATGAAGTCCATTGCTCCATCTTTTGATGAGCACAGATCCGCATCACTTCTCCAATGGAATGCCCAAGTCTTGAAGTTTGTTGGCGCCTTCGTGGTGATGTCCACATCAAGATGCCAGAATAGAAAACCCGATGCGAACCTCCGATAATATCCTGCTAATCCCGTGAAGCTCACGATCTCCCGTACCGTGGTAGGTTGTTTCCAGTCCCGAACTGCCCTCACCTTCTCTCGGGTCCACAGCAGACCATGCTCAGAAATAACGTGTCCCAGAAAGGTGACCTCCCGGATCCAGAACTCACACTTTGAGAATTTAGCATAAAGCTGATGTTCCCAAAGTGTCTGCAGAACTACCCTCACATGCTCCCGAGAATATATCAGAATATCATCAATAAAGACCACCACAAATGAGTCCAAGTACGGCCGGAACACCCGATGCATCAGATCCATGAATGCTGCCGGAGCATTGGTCAGCCCGAATGGCATGACCGTAAACTCAAAGTGTCCATATCGGGTGCGGAAAGCAGTCTTAGGTATGTCCTCCTCCTTCACCCTAAGCTGAAAGTGCCGGATCGTAGATCAATCTTCGAGAAACTCTCGAATCCCGAAGTTGATCAAAGAGATCATCAATCCTCGGTAACGGATACTTATTCTTCACAGTAAGGGCATTCAACCGTCTGTAGTCTATGCAAAGTCGGAGCGTTCCATCTTTTTTCTTTACAAACAGAACCGGAGCACCCCACGGTGAAGTGCTCGGTCGGATGAAGCCCTTCTGCTGTAATTCTTCCAACTGCTTCTTTAGCTCCTGCATCTCAGAAATGGGCATCCGATAAGAAGGAATAGATATCAGAGCAGTGCCCGACTGCAGGTAGATCTCAAACACAATTTCCCGCTCTGGTGGTAATCCGGCAACTCCTCCGAAAATACCTGCGGAAAATCTCGAACCACCGGTATACTATCTAGCTTCAACCTAGTATCAGCCTCATTCAGATCAAAACATTCCCCTACACCAACTATCGACAGCTGGTCCAGAATCCGCAACTCTGTACTATGTCATGCGATAGTCAAACCGATCGGAGTCGTGAGAGGTAGTACCTCTCCGTAAACCATAATGGTACGGGCTGCACAATCAATGTGCATGAATTCTTGGATAGCCAATCCATCCCAAGAATAACATCATAGTTCGGCGTGTCCAAAACCAACAAGTCCGATACTATCGATGCCCGCCTACGATATGTCGTACAACCCCGAACCATCCCCTTGGAAAACAGAACCTGACTCCCAACAGTTTTTACTAAATACATCTGCGGCAAAGTACTAACAGACAGGTGCAGAGATGTAACACATTTCTGTGCTACAATAGAAATGGATGCTCCCGTATCAAATAACGCATGAACAGATGTATCATTCAGAAATACAGTACCTTGCAAAACTCCCTGCTGAGTCGAGCCTCCCTGCTGACTGGTGCCTGCCTGCTGACTAGGTCCTCCCTGATGACTAGGGCCTCCTCGCTGACTAGGACCTCCCTGCTCTATCTGAAAAACTCGTCCTGCTCTAGGCTGCTGCGGTGGAGGGGGTGGCTGAAGCTGCGGTCGCTGCTGAGGTCTCGGGCCACCCCGCTGAAACCCACGCCCTCGCGGCGCGTTGGGCGGTGCCCGAGACTGCGGACGCTGAAAACTACCAAAGCCCTGCCCTACCGTCTGGGGGCAGTCCCGTACCCAGTGAGTATCAGACCCGCATCGCAAACATCGGCCCTCCTGCCGGTAGCAAGGTCGACTGGGGTGATACCCACCACAAGTCGGACAAGGTCGTGAGGCTGGTGCTCCCCCTACCTCCGCTAGATTGCCCAGGTTTGTTCTGCCGTCCAGAAATCTGCCGGGGTCCCTGCCGGGGTCTCTGCGAGGTGAGGCGACTCTCAACGTCCTCCTGCTCGAGGAGTTGAGCCTTATGAACTGCCTCCCCGTAAGTAGTAATGTCCAACGGCCTCAGAGCCCATCTGTACTCGGGGCGCAGTCGACGGATAAACCTCTTTGCCTTCTCCTCCTCCATACCATGGTACTGCGGTACGTAGTGGATAAGCCTGTCAAACTCACGCTCATACTCTGCGACAGTCCTATCTCCCTGATGAAGTTCATCAAACTGTGCCTGTCGCAGATCTCTAGCTGCAGCCCCGATAAACCTCCGATGGAACAGTTGTGTAAACTGCTCCCAGGTAACATCCACCTCCTGATCGGGTGCTAGTCCCGCATTCGCCCTCAGGTTACCCTGAAGGCTCCTCCACCAATGATCTGCTCCCTCCTGCCCAGTTTAACGTGGCAAGGGATACCATCACAGTGGAAGGTAGGTGTAACCTCCCAAGGAGCTTGTCAATCTCCATAAACCAGGTCTCCGCTGCCTCGGGACCTCCCCTGCCATCAAACTTCTTAGGGTTCAACCGCTGGAACCTCTCCAACAAACGGACATCATCAGAGTCAGAGTGATGCCCCGAACCTCCCCGTCGTCGGTGGGTCCGACGGGTGGTATCAGAATCCAGCTCAATGACCCTCCGTCGCTGTCGAGGGGGCTGATAAGTCTCCTGGTCACAACGATCGGAGTGAGCTGCGGAGCTATGCTCTGGTCGTACCCTCCGAGATCGCGGATTCCTGCGCTCCTCATCCTCCTCAGACTCACTCTCAGATCGGGCCCGTACACGAGTGTGGGTGGTAGTCCGGGTGTGGCTACTCACCCTTCCATCAGAATGCACAGACGGTGCCACGATCAATCCTCTGCACTGTGGATCACGGAACTGTTCCGGTACTAGTGTCTCAACAAGCTACTGGACTGCTCCAACATGAACCAAAGCAGTGGTAGACCCCTGACCCTGCTGTACAACCGGTGGCGGGGTATGTATCTGCTCTGCCCCAGAATCCCCCTGCCTCTGCTCCCTATCTCTCGGAGGCGTGGGATTACGGTCCCCTCCCTCCGGTAGCAAATCACGCTGTCGGCACGTGTTAACTATTCCTGAAACATTCCAGACCAAACAGAGTCCAGACCAATCAGTTACCTCTAATCCCTATAGAAACTAGCAGCAGCTTTCTAAGGCTCAGTAGTGCAATGCGAAGACTTGACTCGAAGTTATCTCGCAAAATGATAAAATCATGCATTTCACGAGAATCACGAAGCTTCATGCTTATTTCACCAAATCTTTTCCTAACACACAATTTTACGTACCAAACTTTTCCACAATCCTTTACTTGTAATACTTTTACCAAAATCCAGAAATTCTGGATTCCGTACTCTATGACTACGGGATAACTTGAAGGACCAAACTTTGTTTCACAATTTTATTTTAAAGTGGTTCGAGTAAGGAGGTGGCCAATCTCCGTACCAAACCATTCTAAAATAAAATGTACAACAATAGTTGTCACTACAAGTCACCACTGACGACCAATATGGTCACTTACCTGCTCTGATACCAACTTGTCACCGCACGCCACCCGAGCCCGGTTGCGGAGGCGGGGGCGCCGGGACGTCGGAAGCGGAAGCCGGAGTGATATGGAATGGCAGGTCCATCGAGACCCGCCGCGCGTAGCGGACCCAAAGAGCGAAACGACTGTGGAAGCAACCTAACAAAAATTTCGTACATATAACCAAAAATAAAATTCAAACATACAATTCATGCATTAGCAACAGAGTAAGCCCCGCCCTCCGTGGACGAGTGCTTACGCACCAAAACATAGATACATACAGAGTTCACAGAACCTAAAGTGTCTAGCAAGCGCCAAGCGCTCAGAACATGTACAGAACAGAATATATAAATATATACAGACATACAATCATCACAGCATTACAGAAAGTGTGCATATGCAACTACAGAGCCAGCCCTAGGCCTAAGTGTCAAAATACCTCGCGCGGGATTCAGATCCAAAAGACAAATCCCGGACCGCAAGGTGCAGCTGCTGCAAAAACACACCCAAGGTAGAAACCTCACGGAAACCTACTCCGCAGGTCGCTTATCAGGTCTACCTGAAACCCAAAAACAAAACCCGAAAAAGGGTGAGTCCTAAAAGGACCCGTAAGGGATATGGGGTAAGGTAAGTATATGTAACCCTGCAAAACAGAAAGATAGCAATATATGCAATGAATACAGAATATCATGCATATACCGGAAATAGATCGGAATCCCGAAGGACGTGCGATTCTAAATCGCCATAACCCTTATAACAAATCGGAACGACAGCCTCCCACTAAGGGAGTCGGAAGCCGAAGCTAATACAGAAGCATGGTGCACCAGCTGGGGTAGCGAACCCATAACCTGCCGTAGGGTTATGCAGAGTATGCCATAAGGCATACTCCTATAAACTACAAAATATGCCCTAAAGCATAAAATTCCGAAATATTAACAAAACAGAAAAAGAAAACAAAACATATACTTATCTTACCAAAAGAACAGAACCAAACCCTTACCTCTCAAGTCCAGAGTATTAGACCGCTTCTGGACAACTTTCACACCGCGACCCAAAACTCAGAAACCCCTCTTTTTCTCACATCCGAACCTCAGAATCTGTCAAACCAAGTTGAATTAGAATCCTTATCAACCACACTACCAAACTACACCCCGACCCCAAAACCGAAAATCCGGCAGAATTTCCGTAAAATTCCAGATTTCCACAGAAATGTCAGAATTCAGAACCAACCTAGACAATGCAAGATTATACATCGATAAACATCATCCAACAAGCAGAACCGACCAAAACCAACCTTAAAACCCTTCATTTCCCGACATTTTCCGATAAACCCGCATAATTGCAACTTTTCCAATTCTTATCCGAATTCAACGTTTCAAACTTCAAACCACACCTAAATTCAACCCCAACACCATATTAACATCCAACTCAACCAAAAACAAACCCCAACATAGAAAAAGTTTCATTCCAACATTTCGGTTCCTAACCAACATTTCACCCAACATCCAATTCAATCCATTCAAGCTACCAAACAACCAATCTAATCACCAATTTCACTTCTAAACCAAGAATGCTATCCAATTGCATCCAAAACAACAAAATTCAATATTGAACATCAACCTAAACTTTCGGCCAAAAGGGGGTTTTTACCTCAACTTGTTTTCCATCAAATTGAATCCATACATAAGCTTAGAATCATGCTAGGATTAACATACTTGAAGCATGAACCAAGATAACAAACACACATCATTTTGGAATTTTTCCAAAAATTCGGCCAAAAATCCAACACTTGATTAACACTCCCCTACTACCCAAGAACAACATACTAAAAGATGGGAGGAAGAGAATCATCCTAGCTTATAGCTAAGAACAAACTCATCATTCTCCAAAAACCACACTTTTCTTCACTAAACCCTTAAACCAATAAGTAAAGAGAAGAAGGAAGGATGCTTACAACTTAAAGCACCCAATTCCTCTTTGATTTCTTGCAAGGAGAAGAACTTCAAGCTTGAGGTTGAGCTCTTCAATGGCGTCGGCAGCAGCAGCAAGAGGAAGAAGAAGAAGAAAAGAAGTGAAAATGAAATATATCTCCCTTTTATGAAATAATATACCATAATATATATTTCCCTCACTTTTAACCCATACCATTTCATCTTAAATGAAATCAAGCCATGTGTCCCTTATCTCACACACATGCTGCCGAAAAGATCAGCTGCTGCCCATGCTGAAATAATTTTTATTTTGCAACCAAATTACAATTAATCTCCCAACTTTTCCGAAAGTTCCCACTTTTTTGGCCCAAAAATATTTACCGAATTCCAAAATTAACGAAACTTGGACACAACCCTCAGAATATTATAACATTCATGAAACATATTTCAAAAGTTCATTTACCATTCCGGAGTGTCCTACCGAGCTCGCTGAACCCGAACCAAAACCCGACGTGCGAGCGTGTCAACCTGAACCGAAATTCCGTCACTCCAAAATTCTACAAAAATACCCATAAATTCCATCTTAAATTACAACACAACTTACCCCAAAGCCGTCAGAAAATTTCCATCCCGAGCCCCGGGATTCCCGTCCCGAGCCCCGGGAGTCGCCCGGAACCGAACGTCCCGCCCCAAATATTAAACTCCACAACCACCTCCGGGACGTTTCCACGACTCCAAAACTGCAAACGGCTTCCCAAACTGAGATCTCGAGAGTGCTACCGAGCCCGCTGTACGTCCCGAGGTGACCCCGACAACCCCCCGGCGCCAGAAAAATATTTTCGGCGGAAACGTCCGGGGGACCCACACGACCTCAAATACGGAAGGGTTCGCCAAAATGATACTCGGATAGGGCTCGGGAGCCGTCTGAACGCCGAAAAACGTGACCCGCAGGCCAAAACCGGAGCCCCGGGTCACCCGGTCTCAACCCGCTCGGGGTGACCGTAACAAGTCTCGCCTTCGCGAGGTCTCCAGGCTCACCTGCGCGAGGTCTTGCCTTCGCGGGTCTTAAGTCTCGCCTTGTCGATGTCTCACACTCGCCATTGCATCCCTTAGGCCTTCGCAGGTTACCCTCGCGGTCTCAGGTCTCGCCCTTGCGATCCCACTCACCCTTACGGGTCTTACTCCCGCGGTCTCAACTCGCCTTCGCGAGGACTCTCTTGCCTATACTGGCCCCGCACAGATAAGGCCCTTATAACTCAGGTTCGTGCGATCCTCACTCCTTTATTGGCTATATTCTATCTGGGCCTTCGCCCCATGTGCCTTCGCCTGCTGCTTGCTCCACTTGGAGATAGACCACTTGGTCACCTGACATTTAAGAAGCCAATGAGGAGGTCAGCACGAGCCTGAGTGATCTTCACCAGATTTATACGCCAAACATTCCCTGACAAGTGAATCTTCTAAGGCGGTTTGCTGAGATCTTCATCATCACAGCCGCCTTATCTCCGAATCTGGGCAGACTTGTCAGTCTTGTCTCACAGCCTGTCCAAGGCTTCAACTTGGGGAGGCTATTCTCCTGGCATCACTCTATAAATAGGGTGATGTCCACCCTAAATTGGGTAAGCTACTACACCCCCACACTTCTCTCGCTACTTCTGAGTATTCTCTCTATCTTTTACAGATTACTCATAACAAGCAAGCTTGGAGCCTCAAGAACACCATCATCATCAACCAATCAACTGAGAATCCAGGCCTGCTTCAGGTACGAGATTATCATTTTGGCGCCGTCTGTGGGAACGAAAGAAACAAAAAGTTCTTCTCGTAAACCCATATTACAAACCACAAGTAGTAAGTCATGCCAACTACCCGGAGTGCGAGTAGGCACAGCCGTCAGGTACGGAGGAATCCTCCCGCGACAAACACGAACAACGATTCACGATCGGAACCATCTCCAAATAACGTTCCCCCACAACGGGGAGAACTCTCTGTTCACTCAACGGAGGAAAGCTCCTCCCACGTTAACCGTAACGTAACTTGGGAGCGCAACACTCCACCAACGAGCCTTGATCCGGCCGTTCTGCAAACAATCACTGAGGCGGTTGCCCTCAACTTGCGCGAAACGCTCGCCACCACTCTTAGGGGCGTTCTGGATAGCGTTGGAACGCTACGGACTAATCTGTTACGGTCACCCCGAGCGGGTTGCGACCGGGTGACCCGGGGCTCCGGTTTTGGCCTGCGGGTCACGTTTTTCGATGTTCAGGCGGCTCCTGAGCCCTATCCGAGTATCATTTTGGCGAACCCTTCTGTATTTGAGGTCGTGTGGGTCCCCCGGACGTTTCCGCCGAAAATATTTTTCGGGCGCCGGGGGGTTGTCGAGGTCGTCTCGGGACGTACAGCGGGCTCGGTAGCACTCTCGAGATCTCAGTTTGGGAAGCCGTTTTCAGTTTTGGAGTCGTGGAAACGTCCCGGAGGTGGTTGTGGAGTTTAATATTTGGGGCGGGACGCTCGGTTCCGGGCGACTCCCGGGGCTCGGGACGGGAATCCCGGGGCTCGGGATTGAAATTTTCTGACGGCTTTGGGGTAAGTGGTGTTATAATTTAAGATGGAATTTATGGGTATTTTTATAGAATTTTGGAGTGACGGAATTTCGGTTCAGGTTGACACGCTCGCACGTCGGGTTTTGGTTCGGGTTCAGCGAGCTCGGTAGGACACTCCGGAATGGTAAATGAACTTTTGAAATATGTTTTATGAATGTTATAATATTCTGAGGGTTGTGTCCAAGTTTCGTTAATTTTGGAATTCGGTAATTATTTTTGGGCCAAACATATTGGAACTTTCGGAAAAATTGGGAGTTAATTGGAACTTGGTTGCAAAATTAATAATTTGGGTATGGGCAGCAGCTTAGTTTCGGCAGAAATGGGAAGGTTTATGGGACACTTGGCCTTTTCTTATTTAAGATGAGAAAGGATGGGAAAAAGGAAAGGATATTTAAGTAGAAATAAGGATGGGCAGCATCTGATTTTCGGCAGCAAGTGGGAAGAAATAAGGGACACATGTCCTTCCCTCATTTAAGTAGAAATGGTATGGGAAAAAGAAGAAGAAAATATATAAGGCTTTTATGTTCTTAAATGAGATATTATCTCATTTCACTTCTTCTCTTCTTCTTCTTCCTTTAGTGCCGCCACCATTAGAGCATTTTTTTTCCAAGCTTCTTGTTCTTCAAATCTTGGCTCAAATCAACAAGGAAATGGATCCTTTTTGTGGTAAGCATCCTCCCTTGATCTCTTTTCTTGTTAGAAACAAGAGTTGGATGGAAAAAGAGAAGAATTTGTGAATTATGAGTTTGTTCTTAGCTACTAGCTAGGATGATTCTCTTCCTCCCATCTTTTAGTATGTTGTTCTTGGGTTGTAGGGGAGTGATAATCAAGTGTTGGATTTTGGAAAACACACCTTGGGTAAAAATCCCCAAATTGCCGAATTTGTTGGAAAATTCTATGTTGATGTGTGTTTGTCTCCTTGATTCATGCTTCAAGTATGTTAATCCTAGCATGATTCTAAGCTTATGTATGGATTCAATTTGATGGAAAATAAGTTGGGTTGGAAACCCCCATTTGGCCGAATTTATGAGATGATGTTCAATGTTGGATTTTGTTGTTTTGGATGCAATTGGATAGCATTTTTGGTTTAGAAGTGAAATTGGTGATTAGAATGGTTGTTTGGAAGCTTGAATGGATTGAATTGGAAGTTGGGTAAAATGTTGGTTAAGAACCGAATTATTGGAATGATTATTTTTCCATGTTGGGTTTGATGTTGGTTGAGTTGGACGCTAAAGTGGAATTGGGGTTGAATTTAGGTGTGGTTAGAAGTTTGAAACGTTGATTTCGGGTAAGAATTGGAAAAGTTGCATTTATGCGGATTTATCGGAAAATGTCGGGTAATGAAGGGTTTTAAGGTTGGATTTGATCAGTTACGCTTGTTGGATTGTGTTTGACAATGTATAATTTTGCATTGCCTAAGTTGGTTCTCGAATTCGATGTTTCGTGGGAATCGGAATTTTACGGAAATTCTGCCGGATTTTCGGTTTTGGGGTCGGGGGTGTAGTTTAGTAGAGTGGTTGGTAAGGTTGCTAATTTAGCTTGAATTTACAGATTCTGAGGTCCGGAAGTTAGAAAAAGAGAGGTTTTCGGGTTTCGAGTCGTGGTTTGCAAATCGTCCAGAACCGGTCAAATACTCTGGAATTGTGAGGTAAGGGTTTGGTTCTGCTATTTTTGGTAAGATAGGTGTATGTTTAGTTTCACTTTACATTGCAAGTATTTGATAATATATGCCTAGGGCATATTCTCGTAGTCTGTAGGTGTATGTGTTGTTGCACTTACATTTTTGCAGTATTTGGAAATTTCGCTTTAAGGTACGTTACGTAATTTGTAGGAGTATGCCTTATGGCATACTGCATGCTAACCCTACGACAGGTTGAGGGTTCGCTACCCCAGTGGTGCACCATGCTTCTGTAATAGCTTCGGCTTTTGACTCCCTTAGAGGGAGGCTGTCGTTCTGATTTGTTATAAGGGTTTATGGCGATTTAGTATCGCATATTTTTTTTTCGGGATTCTGATCTGTTTTTATTACATGCACGATATTCTATTTTCTGTCGTATATATTCTGTATATTATTATCTTTCTGCTTTTGCAGGGTTACATATGCTTATCTTACCCCAAATCCCTTACGGGTCCTTTCGAGGACTCACCCTTTTGGGTTACATTTTTGGGTTTCAGTAGACTGGTAAGCAACCAGCGGAGTAGGTTTCCGTGAGGCTTCTAACTTGGTTGGGTTGAGCAGTGCACCTTGCGTTGATACGATCACGGGTACACTTGACGCGAAGCCACGAGATCGTACGGAAGCGCAGATCTAGCTTGAAGGAGTCGACGAACAAGGAAGGGATAGATTCGGCCACAGACACCTCCCAACTACGAGGTTGGGCAATATCTGCGATAAGCCTGGGGGAGTGTGGAAGATCTAGCACCTCTCAACTACGAGATTGAGCAATACTAGATATTAAACTTGATGATAAACAATCGATCAAGGGGGATGGCGGAAAATAGCAAGGGGGTGAGAACCGGGCTTAAGGAATTTCCTTCTTAAGCTTTAAACATGTTCTACCTTACAAAGAGAGTTTGCTGTCCCTTTTATAGGGAAGAAGGGAACAGACTTTTACAAAGACGCATGCATGCCATAAAGTGTACAGTACTTTTGCATGCATGTCTGACTAAAAGATAAAAAGGGTAAAAGTAGATAAGTACGCTCCCAAGTGTCAGCGTGAAAGGCGGGAGTGTGCCAGAATGGTCGGGAGTGGTTGGCCGACTTGATAAGCTGAGGTGGCTTTGCTTTAGGGCTTCGTCTGACTGGAGGCCCCGCTCTGAAGGCCTCGCCTTTGTTGGAAGGCTTCGCGGAGAAGGCTTCGCCTAGTTGGCCTCGCCTTCTCTTTGAGGCTTTGCGAATAAAGGCTTCGCCTTGGCTTGGAGGCTTCGCAGTAGGGAAACCCATCCTTAGCGTCTGAACTGGAAGTCTTCGTGTTGCAGGCTACGGCCTCGCCAGGAGACTTTGCTGGGATGGCTTCGCCCAAAGGCTTAGCCTTCGCCAGGAAGCTTCACTTGGAGGTTTGCCTTCATCTTAAAGACTTCATGATGAAGAGTCTTGCTTGAGGGCTTCGCCTTGAGTGTTTATGGGGGTGGTTTCGCCTGAAGGCTTCGCCATCGCCGGAACACCTTCGTTTGAGGAAGCCTAGCCCTCGCCTCGAGGCTTCGCAGGAATGACTTAGCTTGGAGGCTTCGCCAGTGTTCTGGATGCCTTAGCAGGATGCAGTTCATCCTTCGCCTTGAGACTTCACAGGGACGGCTTTGCCAAAGTGCTTCGCCATCGCCTGGATGCCTTCGCGTGCAGAAGCCTCTCCTACGCCTTGAGGTCTCGCGTAGGGTCCTCGCGTGGTGGCGTTGCCTTTTCCATGTCAGGTGCTAGTCCAGACCATGGGTTTAGGCCGCCTAGGCCTCTGAACCTACTCGCCAAGAGATTGCTCCGAGCTTCACTCGACTGCCTCTTCGTCTGGGACTCAATGTCGTTGCTTGGGGATCCCATGATCACATCATTCCCTCCCTCTTAAAAAGATTCATCCTCGAATCTTAAGGGAAGAAAATTTCCTACAATCGAAAACAAGCACAACAAACTTTGGAGAGCATTAGAGGTTAGTGAATGAAAACTTAACCGGAGACTGGGGGGGTCGCGGTGGCGATGCATATAGATGCAAGAGCATGATAACTCCTATATGCATTGTGAACATGAACAAAAGTCTATAAAAATTCATGACATGCTTCCTAGAGTATTTTATGCACTTAACAAGAAATTTATACTCAAGGAAAGCATGCGGCCTAAAACCCTTAGACCTTTGCTCATGGAACTGGGGTGGGGGTCAAGGGAAGCTTTGCCTTCGCAAACCACATGCACATGTGCTCCCCGAGACAAAGAAGAAAAAGCTAAGCTAGTCACAGAAGGAACATCAGACTGCAACGTGCAGAGACTAGCATTAGCATAAGCGAGAGGTTGAGAGATGAACAGGTCGTCCTCTCTCTCCACCTCAACCATTAACATGGCTTCAGCTCTAATTATTTTAAGATGCTCATGTTTGCTAAGGAAAGGCATGGATGTCTCTCGTGGAATAAAGTGGCCTTTCTTTAGCGCATGCATTCTAAGCATGTCGAACATGGCATCTGGGGGGGTCCCGTATATATATTCGAACAATGGGTGCGGCGTCGAACCGATGTCTGATCCATCACCCACGTTCGTAGCATGCAGACTCGAGGAAACCATGGGTTCGCACTCTTGCGTATACCCTTTGCTATTAGAAGAGAGAGACAAGTTACCTTCTCCCAAGTTAGGGAGGCGTAGACCTGCTTCGCATATCATCTTCTCTCTTGCCAGCAACGGTGTGGCTTCTTCCTCAAGTGCGGGCTCAGTTGGGACTCCTGCATAAGCTCTGCCTCCTTCCAAAGCGCCTTCGCTTTCTTCAACTCTTCGTGCGTCTGCGGCCTCTTCTCTTTCCTGTATAGCCAAAGAAGAACAACAAGTTTGAGAAGATGAGACGGTTAGTTCTTCTTGGAGTATGGTAGAAGGCCCGGGTGAGTCTTTCTTTTCACTCTTTTGGCTTTGGAGGGCTCTCTCTTTTCTTCTCTCTTTCCTTTTCCTTCTCGCCCGCTCATATTCTAAGTACTCATCTTTGAGCCTTTTAATCTCTTGGGCGAGAGTTTCTTCTTTTGGATTTTGGTGAGGGTTGGGATTTGTGGTGTAGGTATGGGCTGCGCAAGTATTGGGCGGTGGGGTGCGCGGCCCAACCAAGGGGGTTTGTGGCGATGGGGGTCCTCGCCTCCTCTCCTGGAAGGAAGTTGGTTCGCATGGGGGCGAAGACCCGTCGAGTGGAGTATGGTGGCGGAGCCTGACTGGGGTACTGGGTGTAGGGCGCATGGGGGCCCTCGCTTGGGAGTAGTATGGAGGGGGTGGCTCTTCTTGACAGAGTCCATATCGTCGCCACAGCAACCTCTTCAACTCACTCCAAGTCTGGATGGGGGCTTCAGCGTATCGCTCTCTTTCAGCGAACTCTCGGCGACACCATTCCTTGGCCTCTCCTTTTAGGCTCCTTATGGCTTGGCTCAACATTTCTTCACCACGAAGGAGGTAGTACCAGAAGTGGTACTCCAACTCTTCCATCCAATGCCATAAGTCTTTTCCAAGTTGGTATCGCCCCACTGATAGATCAACCCCATAGAAATTTTTATCCGCCATGGGATCGCCTGCACATTTAAACAATAAAATTAGTCCGCTCAAGCTCCTCACGTGTTTGGGGCTCTCTCCTGCCGCGAAGGGGTCTGCCCTTTCGCGAGGGGTCACACTCGGCTTTCTTTCTTTCCTCTTGCTTAGCTCTCAAAGCTTGCTCTTTCCAAGGCCAAAACCCGACAATGAATATCACAAGATAACCGCTAGCATGCAAAAATCTTTAAGCAAGAAGTACTAGTTACTTGAAGCAAGCTAGGTTAAAATGGGGGGGGTCTCGGCAACAGATATACAATAGGGTTAGAAAAGAGGTTTTTTTGGCGCACAAACACTTTTGGCTCAAATTTGAAACCGAAATTAGATCAAGGTCACTGTTCATATGAGTTGTGGAATGAACAGATATGAACACTCATATGAACACCAAGAACAATAAGAACACAGATTCGATTTCTTCTATGCTTTTCACAACCAAGCTTTATACACCACTTTCTTTTCTCTTTTCAACTACAACCTCACTCTTTTGAGCTTATAAATCTTTGCACGTTGCGGTTTCGAATAAAACTGAGTTTTGCGACTTTCGCAAAACCGCAACTGCTTTCTGTTTCTTTTCTTCTTCTTCTTCTTTTTTTTGACTTTTATGAAGTTGCTTAACACAACAACAACTCCTAACACAGGATCACACAACAGAGAAACCGAAATAAAAGCGGATATGGGGGGTTCAGAAAACGAACAGAGTATAACACGGTTTGAAAACGCAAAGATAAATCTTTCTTCAAGTAGAAGTTAAAGGGTTTAACCTTGAAGAAATCACAAACAACTCCAGCAAGCGATCTGGCTCTGATACCACTTGATACGATCACGGGTACACTTGACGCGAAGCCACGAGATCGTACGGAAGCGCAGATCTAGCTTGAAGGAGTCGATGAACAAGGAAGGGATAGATTCGGCCACAGACACCTCCCAACTACGAGGTTGGGCAATATCTGCGATAAGCCTGGGGAGTATGGAAGATCTAGCACCTCTCAACTACGAGATTGAGCAATACTAGATATTAAACTTGATGATAAACAATCGATCAAGGGGGATGGCGGAAAATAGCAAGGGGGTGAGAACCGGGCTTAAGGAATTTCCTTCTTAAGCTTTAAACATGTTCTACCTACAAAGAGAGTTTGCTGTCCCTTTTAGACTTTTACAAAGACGCATGCATGCCATAAAGTGTACAGTACTTTTGCATGCATGTCTGACTAAAAGATAAAAAGGGTAAAAGTAGATAAGTATGCTCCCAAGTGTCAGCGTGAAAGGCGGGAGTGTGCCAGAATGGTCGGGAGTGGTTGGCCGACTTGATAAGCTGAGGTGGCTTTGCTTTAGGGCTTCATCTGACTGGAGGCCCCGCCCTGAAGGCCTCGCCTTTGTTGGAAGGCTTCGCGGAGAAGGCTTCGCCTTAGTTGGCCTCGCCTTCTCTTTGAGGCTTTGCGAATAAAGGCTTCGCCTTGGCTTGGAGGCTTCGCAGTAGGGAAACCCATCCTTAGCGTCTGAACTGGAAGTCTTCGTGTTGCAGGCTACGGCCTCGCCAGGAGACTTTGCTGGGATGGCTTCGCCCAAAGGCTTAGCCTTCGCCAGGAAGCTTCACTTGGAGGTTTGCCTTCATCTCAAAGACTTCATGATGAAGAGTCTTGCTTGAGGGCTTCGCCTTGAGTGTTTATGGGGGTGGTTTCGCCCAAAGGCTTCGCCATCACCGGAACACCTTCGTTTGAGGAAGCCTAGCCCTCGCCTCGAGGCTTCGCAGGAATGACTTAGCTTGGAGGCTTCGCCAGTGTTCTGGATGCCTTAGCAGGATGCAGTTCATCCTTCGCCTTGAGACTTCACAGGGACGGCTTTGCCAAAGTGCTTCGCCATCGCCTGGATGCCTTCGCGTGCAGAAGCCTCTCCTACGCCTTGAGGTCTCGCGTAGGGTCCTCGCGTGGTGGCGTTGCCTTTTCCATGTCAGGTGCTAGTCCAGACCATGGGTTTAGGCCGCCTAGGCCTCTGAACCTACTCGCCAAGAGATTGCTCCGAGCTTCACTCGACTGCCTCTTCGTCTGGAACTCAATGTCGTTGCTTGGGGATCCCATGATCACATCATTCAGCGCTTCCAGGCGGAGTCCATTCATGTCCCTAATTTGGGGGAGGAAGCCCGCCTACTTGCGGCCATTCAGGGTCTTTGCTGGGAGTCCCTTTTCTTCGTAGATGTACACACCAACCCTCCCACCAACATGGAACAGTTCTTGAGCACGGCCTCACGGTTTATGAACACGGAGGAGGTCACTCGACCACTCGCCAGGGCCGCCACGACAGATGCCAAGGGGCAGCCCTCATGGACGGACTCCAGGTCCCAGAGGCAGTACCCTACGCCATCCAACAGGGAGGGGGCGTATTTTACTCTTCCCCCACTAAGGGAATCTCGCACCAACATCCTTCATGCCCTGGAACAAAAGAGGAAGGTCCCCAAGTGGCCTCACCCCCTCTCCCAGGAGATCGTCAGATCTAGTACCAAGTATTGTCGTTACCATCGCGACAAGGGACACGACACTGAGGACTGTTTTGAGCTTAAACGCATGATTGGGGAAATGCTCGCTCAAGGCAAACTCAGGGAGTTCTTACTCCACGCCGATGGGGGTCGCAGGCGGGAAAGTAACCAGGAGGACCGCCGTCAAGGGGATCGCAGACGGGTCGCTCCCAGCAGAACCCGGATCGAGAAGGTGCAGTGAAATTCCCCACCAAGGGGGCACATCAGCGAAATCACACAATGTGAGGGCGCATCCGCGAGACGCCGTCATATGAGACAGATCTACCAGATCAACCACTCCTCTACTCACTTACTGCATCGCCGCGATGGCACCTCAGTGGCAGTACCTCACGCGGACCTTTTGGTTATCACTGCCCGTACCGCAGGATGGGACATTGACAGAGTCTACATGGACACTGGGGCAAATGCCAACGTGATCTACAAGCACACTCTGGTTGAGGCTAAGGTGCCTTTTTCACAAATTCAACCTGCCAAGGGGGCCACCTTTGGAGTAGGGCGGGATGAAATCCCAACTTTAGGGTCAATCACGCTCCCCTACATGATGATGGGGATCACCAAAGAAAAGAAGCAAGTATGCCACTCCAGCTTTGTGGACTTTATTGTCCTGGATCTCCCTACACCGTACAACGCCATCATTGGGCGTCACACTCATACTGAGTTCCACGTCCGCTGTGATGTGCGGGCCCTGACTTTGTTTTCCACACTGTGGCAGTGGATGCCTATATCTTTGTCAACCAAAATGTGGCCAGGGGCAACTATGTCTCTGCCCTCGCGGGACCTCCTCCGCTCCCCAAGCCGTCTGAGCCTAAAAGAAAGGCGCCCATTTAGGAGACTGGACCTGCGGGCGAGGACGCTCCTGACTTGTCTAGAGCCTTTGTAGAGGTTGAAATCTCCCCTGGCAAGAAATTTCGGGTGGGAAACGACCTTGAGGAAAAAGACCAGCAAGCACTCATCCATCTCCTCCATGCCAACGGCGATGTCTTCGCATGGACCCCTGAGGACTTACCAGGTGTGGATCCTGCTATCATTTCTCAGAAGTTGAGTGTACTCCCCGGCTTTAGTCCGGTTAGACAAAAAACAAGGGGCATGGCCCCTGATCGTAAGGACTTTGTACGCACAGAAGTGTAGAAGTTGCTTAAGGTAAACATAATTAAAGAGGTTCACTACTCTGAGTGGGTCGCGAATATAGTCCTCGCCGATAAAGAGGGCGGTCAGTGGCGACTTTGCGTAGACTACAAAGGAGTCAATAGGGCCTGCCCAAGGGATCCCTATCCCCTGCCTTCTATCGATCAACTGGTTGACTCAACCGTTCATCACTCTGTCTTCTCCTTCCTCGACGCATACAGCGGGTAACATCAAGTTTTTATGGACCCAGAGGACGCGGTAAAAGCTGCTTTCCATCGCTGAAGCCGTCTACCATTATATCAGAATGCCCTTCGGCTTAAAAAATGCGGGGGCTACTTTCCAAAGGCTTGTGAATCAAGTCTTCGCGAACCAAATCGGCCGAAATCTTGAGGCTTATGTCGATGACATTATGGTCAAAAGCAAGGCCACCTTCACACACCTCGCGGACTTAGAGGAAACATTCGCCAACTTCCGCAAATATAATATCCGGTTGAACCCAAAGAAGTGTATCTTTGGCGTGGGTGAGGGCAAATTTCTGGTTACCAGATCTCCAAAGAAGGGATTCATGCGAATCCCAAAAAGATTGAAGCTATCACCACTTTGCGCACTCCTAAAGGACTCAAAGACGTTCAGCAACTGGCAGGAAAGCTAGTTGCCTTGGGACGATTTGTCTCTAAACTCAGCGATCGCTGCAGACCTTTCTTCAACCAAATTCGCAAGAAAAAA
The DNA here is from genome assembly GCA_024586325.1 of Stellera chamaejasme. Lineage (NCBI taxonomy): Eukaryota > Viridiplantae > Streptophyta > Magnoliopsida > Malvales > Thymelaeaceae > Stellera > Stellera chamaejasme. Next base: position 31,925,229 of record CM044981.1, read on the forward strand.
GCTTGCAAGTGGACAGAGGAATGCCAGGAGGCATATGACTCAATCAAGCAACACTTACAAGAGTTGCCTGCACTCAAGTGCCCTAGACCAGGCGATGACCTGGTCCTCTACCTCGCCACCTCCCGACAGAGCGTCGCCTCTGTCCTTATCAAGGAAGAGGCTGCCAAACAGTGGCCAGTCTACTACACCAGTCACACTCTACAGGATACAGAAATAAGGTATCCTCCTCTCCAAAAAGCTATCTTATCTCTTGTGTACGCAGCAAGGAAGATCAAGCCCTACTTCCAAGGGCACACAATCATAGTCCGAACGGACTTGCCAATTCAGGATATTCTGAGGCGGCCCGAACATTCAGGGCGCCTTGCCAAATGGTGTATCGAGCTTGGTGGCTTTAACATCAACTATGAGCCCAGAAAGGCAATTAAGGGCCAGGCCCTCGCCGACTTCATTGCGGAATTCTCGGATGTTGACATCGTCCCGGCCCCTGAGCAGGACCCCGCACCACAACCCATTCCCCCAAAGTGGGACATGTTCGTGGATGGCTCCTCCAAACTCGGATCCCCCCGCAGGGGGCATATATCTGCACGGACCCCTAGGTATGGAAGTATCCCTTCGTGTCTCTTTCCAGTTTCAAGTAACTAATAATGTTGCAGAATATGAGGCCCTCATCGCGGGGCTCAAGCTCGCCATGAGGGCAGGCATTCGCCGCCTTCATGTCCACAGCGACTCGCAATTGGTGATTCACCAGGTCCAAGGGTGCGCTGAATGCAAAGACGCCACCCTGACCAAATACCTCAAATTGGTGAACGCCTTGCGGACCAACTTTGAGGAGGCCATCTTTATCCACATTCCTCGTTCTGAGAACACCACAGCAGACATGCTATCCAAGGGAAAGACTCCCTCCACCATGGCCACTCAGGCCAGCCCTTCCATCACGGAGGCTATTGATATTGCCTCACTAGCAACACAAGATCCGGTTACAGACTGGAGAGACTCTATTATCGCTGAGCTGAAAGCCAGCGCCACAGACCCCCACGCTCGCAAACGGGCCATCCGCTTCGTTCTCATTGATGACCAATTATGGCATCGCGGGTTTGCAGCACCCCTCCAACGATGCTTCAGCACCCTTGAGGGACACTCTGTCTTGGATACTCTCCACCAAGGCAACTGTGGCGCACACATTGCTGCGGAGGCACTTGCCCACAAAGCCCTTCGTCAAGGGTACTACTGGCCTACCTTGAAAAAGGACGCCGCTGCACTGGTCAAAACATGCCACCAGTGCCAGATCAATTCTCGCATCCAGCGACTGCCATCTACGGAATCTCCAGCACTGACAAACCCAGTGCCCTTCGCCCTGTGGGGCCTTGACCTCATTGGTCCGATGCCGACCGCTCCAGGTCAGTACCGCTTTTGTGTGGTTGCAGTTGATTATTTTTCTAAATGGGTCGAAGTAGAACCCCTGGTCTCCATCACTTCTGCCAAGATCATCAAATTCCTATGGAAAAACCTTGTCTGCCGGTACGGCAACCCTCGTGCTATTATTACAGATAATGGCACTCAGTTTGCCAGCCACAGCGTCCAACAATGCACCCAGGACAACAATGTCCACATGCTTTTCGCCCCAGTGGCGCACCCCCAGTCTAATGGGCAGGTCGAGGTCACCAACCGCACCCTCAAGGAGGGCCTCAAGAAGCGATTTGAGGGGGCCAAGGGTCGATGGGTAGATGAACTCCCAAGTGTCCTGTGGGACTACCGCACCACAACGCGAACCCCAACAGGCGAAACGCCTTTTTCTCTGGTATATGGTGCAGACGCGCTTCTACCTATTGAGGCAGACTTCCCCACGATCCGCATGATCAACTTCACTGAAGATGCTAATGCTCAAGAGCTTCGCACCAAACTCGACTTAATTGAGGAATTGCGCGAGGGCGCTCGCCTTCGCATGTTCGCCCTCAAACAGAGGCTCAGTCTCCACAGCAATGCTAGGGTAAAACCCAAAGCACTACAACAAGGGGGCCTTGCCTTGCTCAAGTCTGCCCTCACCACTCGCGACCCTAAACAGGGTGTCTTGCGACCCAACTGGGACGGACCCTATATTGTTCATAAACAAGTCCTCCCGGGAGTCTATGAACTACAAGACCATGATGGTCGCCTTCTTCCCCGCAACTTTCATGCGGATGACTTACGCCCATATTACGTGTAAGTCCTCAGTCTTACGTCTTCAATTCAATAAAATACATGTGTATTTCTCCCTCTCTTGCAGCATTACGTGGCATTATAAGTGCCCGCTCAATTGCCTTCTACACCCGACCGGTCAGACTGGCCACTCGCCTAAATCACGGCATCAGACCTTGTCAGGTCTCACTTGCGCACCCACTGACCTTGTCAGGTCTCATCCCCAACTGACCTTCAACTCGCCCCGCCCCAAGGGTAACCCCCTTGCGCTGCGGAAGGGTAACCCCCTTTTGGCTCCTTCAGGGAGGTCTATGTGTAAGTCGCCCTCGCGCGCCACAGTAGACCTTCCGCACGGACTCCTCCACACAGGTAGTTGCGGGTCTCATCCCCAACTGACCTTCAACTCGCCCAGCCCCAAGGGTAACCCCCTTGCGCTGCGGAAGGGTAACCCCCTTTTGGCTCCTTCAGGGAGGTCTGTCACAGCCACCCAGCCCGGTTGCGGAGGCGGGGCCGACCGCGACGTTCGGAACCGGAACCTACAGCGGATAGCGCGGTGGCGGAGCATTTTACCCACTAAACAGAATAATCGATACTAACATGCAACCTACCAAAATCCATACATGGCAAGCATACAAGTAGCTCAGCAATTACCAAACACGCAGTTCATGGAGTATCGTTCATTACACAGGACAAGCAGAACACAGAATCCCATTTCATAAACAAATCCAATATAGGCAAGTCGGGGCTCCGCCCTCGACTCAGAAGACAAACAAGATCAGATTATATTCCACAAACCTACATCATAAACAAACTCATGATCTAAATACATGCATGTAACTACAGCTATAGAGCCATCAAACTAAAACCTATAAATGGAAACCTTCTCGCTCAGGAGATTTTCCGCACGTGGTACTGCTGCTGCTGAAACCCAATATAACAGAAAGCACCGCAGATCTCAACTCCGCCGGTTGCTTGTCAGGAAGACCTGAAAGGTATAAACAAATAAGGGGTGAGTCCTCGGGAGGACCCAGTAAGGGCTGAGATAAGGTATAACTTGCTTAGGAAGCAACGGCTGAACCTGCAAAACAGAACAATACAAGCATATACATATATATATATAAACATCAAACATAAAGTAAGCCGGAAATCCATCTCATGCGGTCCAACTGCCAGAATGACCCTTATAACAAATCACGAGCAGCCCTCTCCAAGAGGTCGAATATATCTGAAGCACGGTACCGGGGTCGCTATCCCCAAACTGTCGTAGGGTCACGAAGTATACTGCACTCCCGGTGCGTGTATACACAGAGTGTCGGCACCCTCCAGTGCGAACACACAGAATAGAATATCAACACCCCAGGTGTGGATACTAACAGAACAGAATCATATAGTAACACATAAGCCAAATATCAGAACATACCAGAAAAGTAAAGCAGAGCATGAAACCTGTGGCCTCTAAGACCATCTGGGCCTTGAACAGGAAGCAACCGATACCTTACCATGTGACGGGTCTCGGGATCACCGAACCACCGCCCTCACACAGAACCAGCCCCAACTAAACCCGTTATACATGCAACTACTCCCAGAATGCATAACGAGAGAAGTTGAGCCCTTACCTCAGATACACTGCCTCGCAGCACAAAACCCGGGAAATCCCGGCTCCCGGCCCGAAAAGTTGCAACTTGTCTTTTACGGTCCCACGCTACTCCACCCACGCAGAATCAAGCTGGACAACCATAATTAAGTCAGAACACATCCAAACAAACCCCGGAAACCAATTCCGCACAATCCCGCACTTTCCCTGTCACCGCACGCCACCCGAGCTCGATGGAGGAGGCAGGGGCGCCGGGACGTCGGAAGCGGAAGCCGGAATGATACAGAAAGGTAGGTCCATCGAGACCTGCCGCGCGTAGCGGACCCGAAAAGCGAAGCGATTGTGGAAGCAACCTGAAAATTTTCATACATAGAACAAAAATGAAATCTATGGTGAGTCTCGTCCCTCGAAAACGGGCGAGCACATCACCATCACCATACAAACAGTTCATGTAAAAACAACAAAGTAAGTACCGCCCTCCGAGGACGAGTACTTACGCATATAACATAGAACTTACAGAATTCTCCGCACCTAGGGTATCTAGCAAGCGCCAAGCGCTCAGAATATGCAACAGAACAGAATATATATATATATATATATAGTATACAATCATCACAACAATACAACCAGAAAGTATGCATATGCGGCTACGAGCCGACCCTAGGCCTAAACATCAAAATACCTCGCGCGGGATTCAGGCCAAGTAGACAAAATCCCAGCCCGCAAGGTACTGCTTCTCCACAACCAAGGCGAAGCCTCACGGAAACCTACTTACCAGGCTTTACCCTAAATGAAATCCAAAAACAGAACCCGAAAAAGGGTGAGTCCTAAAAAGGACCCGTAAGGGATTTGGGGTAAGATAATCATATGTAACCCTGCAAAATAGAAAGATAGCAATATACAGAATATATGCAACAGAATACAGAATATCGTGCATGTAATAAAAACAGATCAGAATCCCGAAGGATGTGCGATACTAAATTGCCATAAACCCTTATAACAAATCGGAGCAATGACCTCCCTCTATGGGAGTCGAAGCCAAGCTATTACGAAGCATGGTGCACCAGTGGGTAGCGAACCCACAACCGCCGTAGGGTTAATGCACACCAAGTATGCCACAAGGCATACTCCTATAGATTACGTAACGTACCTTAAGGCGAAATTTCCGAAATACCAGCAAAGCAGTTCAACAACACAAACACCTACAGACTACAGAATTTGCCCTAGGCATACAATACCGAAATGCTTGCAGAACAGAAAGTGAAACTAAACATACACCTATCTTACCAAAAATAGCAGAACCAAACCCTTACCTCACAAATCCAGAGTATAGGACTGATTCTGGACGACTTCCACACCACGACCCGAAACTCAGAAACCTCTCTTTTTCTACCCTCCGAACCTCAGAATCTGTCAAACCAAGTTGAATTAGCGTCCTTATCGACCATTCTACCAAACTACACCCCGACCCCAAAACCGAAAATCCGGCAGAATATCCGTAAAATTCCAGATTCCCACAGAAACATCAGAATTCAGAACCAACTTAGACAATGCAAAATTATACATTGTCAAACACAATCCAACAAGCAGAACTGATCAAATCCAACCTTTAAACCCCTCATTACCCGACATTTTCCGATAAACCCGCTTAATTGCAACTTTTCCAATTCTTACTCGTATTCAACGTTTCGAACTTCCAACCACTCCTAAATTCAACCCCCATACCACTTTAACATCCAATTCAACCAAAAACAACCCCTAACATAGAAAAGGTTTCATTCCAACAATTCGGTTCTTAACCAACATTTTTCCGAACTTCCAATTCAATCCATTCAAGCTTCCAATTAATCATACTAACCACCAATTACACTTCTAAACCAAGAATGCTAACCAATTGCATCCAAAACAACCAAATTCAACATTGAACATCAACCAACAAATTCGGCCATAAAGGGGGTTTCCAACCCAACTTGTTTTCCATCAAATTGAATCCATACATAAGCTTAGAATCATGCTAGGAACAACATACTTGAAGCATGATTCAAGAAAGCAAACACACATCATTTTGGAAAATTCCCAAAAATTCGGCCAAAAATAGGTACTTTCATCCAAGGAGTTTTTCCAAAATCTAACACTTGATTATCACTCCCCTACAACCCAAGAACAACATACTAAAAGATGGGAGGAAGAGAATCATCCTAGCATGTAGCTAAGAACAAACTCATAATTCTCAAAATCTCCTCTTTTCTTCATCAAACCTTAATTCCAACATGAAAAGAGAAGAAGGAAGGAAGCTTACCAAAGATTGAAGCCAAAGCCTTGATGATTCTAGTCAAGAAGAAGAACTTCAAGCTTGAGAGCAAGCTTTAATGGTGGCGGATGAAGTGAGGAAGAAGAAGAAGAAGAGAAGAAATAATAAGATATAAATCACTTATGAAATTATACCATAATATATATATTTTCTTCTCTTTAACCCATGCCTCTCTACTTAAAATGAAAATAGGACAAGTGTCCCTCATTCCTTCCCATTTCTGCCGAAACATGCTGCTGCCCATGCTCCATTATTTTCGTTTTGTAGCCAAATACAAATTAATCCTCCAAACTTTTCCAAAAGTTCCAATTTTGGCCCAAACGCAAAACCGAACTCCAAATTAAACGAAACTTGGACACAATCCTCAGAATATTATAACATTCGTAAAACATGTTCCAAAAGTTTATTTACCAATCCAGAGTGTCCTACCGAGCTCGCTGAACCCGAACGAATCCCGACGTGCGAGCGTGTCCACTTGAACCAAAATCCCATCACGCCAAAATTCCACAAAAATACTCATAAATTCCATCTTAAATTATAACATAATTTACCCCAAAGTCGTCAGAAAATTTCCATCCCGAGCCCCGGGATTCCTGTCCCGAGCCCCGAGAGTCGCCCGGAATCGAACGTCCCGCCCCAAATATTACTCTCCATAAAACCCTCCGGGACGTTTCCACGACTCCAAAACTGCAAACGGCTTCTCACACTTAAGTCTCGAGAGTGCTACCGAGCCCGCTGTACATCCCCCCGGCGCCAGAAAATATTTTCGGCGGAAACGTCCGGGGGACCCACACGACCTCAAATACGGAAGGGTTCGCCAAAATGATACTCGGATAGGGCTCGGGAGCCGTCTGAACGCCGAAAAACGTGACCCGCATGCCAAAACCGGAGCCCCGGGTCACCCGGTCGCAACCCGCTCGGGGTGACCGTAACATTCTCCCCCCCTTAGAACTCTTGGTCCTCCAAGAGTAGCACAACCATCCATACAGTGTCGCTACCAACCAGAATGTAAATATTCCCCCTTACTAAGAACAATCGGACCACCGTACTGGTGCGGCGGGAGTGGTAGTTTAGACTACCATACAGAGTCTCTCAACGGCGTCCCACCCTCCGGGTGCATCTTATTGCACCCAGTCGAGTTGCAGTATTTCTACCAGACAACCCCAGACAGTACCGAACCTAAATCTAACTGATCCTCAACAGGCTATTCTGAAAGACATCACATAAAACAGAAATAGTTAGGGGAGGGAAAAGACCAACCTAACAACTTACTCTAGAAACTCATGAGAACCGATAAAACTCGGGGTAACTTGCCCCGCCTACCAAATCTTACTGTCCCTCTAAACGGTGCTACCTCCAGTCAAACTCTGTCACCAATCTCAAAATCTAAGTCCCTGTGACATCTGTTCACACATGAGTCATACGCGGTTTTGATCCGCGCCTGTAACAATCTGATCTTCGCCGTAGTCTCCTCAAAAAGCTCGGGTCCCAGCTCAACCCTATCAGACGTATCTGTCCAACAGTGTGGTGTCATACACCTCCTCCCGTACAATGCCTCATATAGTGCCACGCCAATCGTAGTCTGGAAGCTGTTGTTGTACGAGAACTCTATCAAAGCAACTGTTAGTCCCAAACTCCTCCCAAAATCCAAAATACAGATTCACAACATATCCTCCAATATCAGAATCACCCGCTCCGACTGTGGGTGATAAGCTGTATTCAGATGGAGTCGCGTGCACAGTGCTTCGTGAAAGCTCTCGAACCGTCTTTGTAAAACGCAGATCACGGTCGGATACAAAGGAGTCAGTACTCCATGAAAACGTACAATCTCACGATGTAAAGTGGCAAGCTTCTCCGGAGGGTCTATGACCCGAATAAGCGAGAAAGTGTGCGCACTTTATCAGCCGATCAACAATAACCCGAGATAACATCATGGCGAGACCACAGTCAGTGGGCAGATCGAGAAAGTCCATAGTAATATTGCCCCACTCCCAGCTGGAATGGGCAAAGTCTGCGATGTCCTGCCGGTTTCTGATGCTCAAACTGCTTGAGTGTGCCTCCTCTAAAATCTCATTTCAGAACTCCTGATCCTCAGGCACATAAAGGCGATCTCGGAAGTATAGCAATCCTTGCCTATACTGAAACGTCGGTAACAAATAAACCCTTATCTTCCCCAGATAACTTCTTCAACACCAGATCTTTACCTTGCGCTTCGCGCATCCTGTCAAGCCACTCAGAATGTATGGTAAGTGTATACCCCTGAGCATGCTCCAAGAGCTGCCACCTGTGCCAAAGGCAAGTCGAATCTCTCTACTCGGATCGGTCCCCAACACCTCCTCCCTTAACCAACCCGGTAGTACATCGGCAACCGTGTTGCCCGTGCCAGAGATGTACTCGATGCAACAACCATAGTCCTTAATGTATTCGAGCCATCTGCGCTGCCTCATGTTAAGCTCCTTCTGTGTAAACAGATATTTCAGACTCTCATGGTCGGTAAGAATCTGAAATTTATTACCAAACAGATATTGCTACCAATGTATCAGTGCAAAAAAAATTACTATAGCCACCTCCATAACATGTGTCAGACAGTACAGCTCATGCGGTCGCAGCTGCCTCGACCCATAAGCTACCACAAAACGCTCCTGCACCAACACACACCCCAAACTGGATGTGGAAGCATCCGTATATATCACGTACGGTAAGCTCGGATCTGGAAGAGTCAGAATCGGATTATTAGTCAACTGCCTTTTCAACTCCAGAAAATTCTGCTCACACCTATCAGACCAGATAAACTGTTGACCCTTCCTGGTCAACTGCGTAAGCGGAGATGCCAGAATAGAAAATCCCAGTACGAACCTCCGATAATATCCTGCTAACCCCAACACCTCCTCCCTTAACCAACCCGGTATACTTTCTGCTTAGTACATCGGCAACCGTGTTGCCCGTGCCAGAGATGTACTCGATGCAACAACCATAGTCCTTAATGTATTCGAGCCATCTGCGCTGCCTCATGTTAAGCTCCTTCTGTGTAAACAGATATTTCAGACTCTCATGGTCGGTAAGAATCTGAAATTTATTACCAAAAAGATATTGCTTCCAATGTTTCAGTGCAAAAAAAATTACTATAGCCACCTCCAGATCTTGTGTCAGTCAGTTCAGCTCATGCGGTCGCAGCTGCCTCGACCCATAAGCTACCACAAAACGCTCCTGCACCAACACACACCCCAAACTGGATGTGGAAGCATCCGTATATATCACGTCGGTAGCTCGGATCTAGAAGAGTCGAGAATCGGAGCATTAGTCAGCTGCCGTTTCAACTCCAGAAAATTCTGCTCACACCTATCGGACCAGATAAGCTGACCCTTCTGGTCAAGCTGCGTAAGCGGAGATGCGAGAATAGAAAATCCCGGTCACGAACCTCCGATAATATCCTGCTAACCCGAAAGCTCACGATCTCCGTGCAAGGTAGGTTGTTTCCGATTCGAACTGCCCTCACCTTCTCTGGGTCCACGACGGACCATGCTCGAAATAACGTGTCCTAGAAAGGTGACCTCCCGGATCAGAACTCACACTTTGAGAACTTAGCATAAAGCGGATGTTCCCAAAGTGTCTGTGAACTACCCTCGGATGCTCCCGATCTGAGTCCTCATCCCAAGAATATATCGAATATCATCAATAAAGACCACTACAAATGAATCCAAATACGGCCGGAACACCCGATGCATCAGATCCATGAATGCCGCTGGAGCATTGGTCAGCCCGAATGGCATGACCGTAAACTCAAAGTGTCCATATCGGGTGCGGAAAGCAGTCTTAGGTATGTCCTCATCCTTCACCCTAAACTGAAAATACCCAGATCGGAGATTAATCTTTGAGGAAACTCTCGAACCCCGAAGTTGATCAAAAAGATCGTCAATCCTTGGCAACGGATACTTATTCTTCACAGTAAGTGCATTCAACCGTCTGTAATCTATGCAAAGTCGGAGCGTCCCATCTTTCTTCTTTACAAACAGAACCGGAGCACCCCACGGTGAAGTGCTCGGTCGGATGAAGCCCTTCTGCTGTAATTCCTCCAACTGTTTCTTCAACTCCTGCATCTCGAAATAGGCATCCGATAAGGTGGAATAGATATCGGAGCGATGCCATTGCGGGTGGATCTCAAACACAATTTCCCGCTCTGGTGGTAATCCGGGCAACTCCTCCGGAAATACCTGCGGAAAAACTCAAACCACTGGTAAACCATCCAACTTTAACCTAGTACCAGCCTCAAACAGATCATAGCATTACACCACACCAACTATCGACAGCTGAATCCAGAATCTGTAACTCTATCTTGTCTTTGCGCGATAGTCAAACCGATCGGAGCCGTGATAGGTATTACCTCTCCAGAATCCATATTGGTACGGGTTGCACAATCATTGTGCAGAATTCTTGGATAGCCAGTACATCCCAAGAATAATATCATAGTTCGGCGTGTCTAAAACCAACAAATCCGATACTATCTGATGCCCGCCTACAGATATCGTACAACCCCGAACCATCCCATTGGAAAACAGAAACTAACTCCCAGCAGTCTTTACTAAATACATCTGCGGCAAAGTACTAACAGATAGATGCAGAGAGGTAACACATTTTTGTGCTACAATAGAAATAAATGTTCTTGTATCCAATACTGCATGAACCGGTATCTCATTCAGAAATAAAGTACCCTGCAGAACTCCCTGCTGACTCGAGCGTCCCTGCTGGCTGGTACCTGACCGCTGACTAGGTCCTCCCTGACCTCCCTGATGTCTAGGGTCTCCCCTCAGAAAATGGAAAACTCGTCCTGCTCTGGTTGCTGTGGTGGAGGGGGTGGCTGAAGCTGCTGTCGTTGCTGAGGTCTCGGGCCACCCTGCTGAAACCAACGCCCTCGCGGCGCGTTGGGCTGTGCCCGAGACTGTAGACGCTGATTACTGCCAAAAAAAAACCCTGCCTTACAATCAGAGGGCAATCCCGTACCCAGTGAGTGTCAGAACTGCACCGTAAACATCGCCCTACTGCCGGTAACAAAATCAACCGGGGTGATACCTACTGCAAATCGGACAAGGTCATGCCGGTGGTGCTCCCCCTCTGCCTCTACTAGACTGCCCAGGCCTGTTCGGCCGTCCAGAAATCTGCCGGGGTCCCTGCTGTGTGGAGCCCCTCGTACTCCCCTGACCTCGCTGCACTGCTAGCGGAAAATATAGCCTCCCCCAGGAGTTTGTCAACTCCTGCAAACCAAATCTCTACTACCTCTGGCCCTTCTCGGTCATTGAACCTCGGGGGGTTCAAACTCTGAAACCTCTCCAAAAGTCTGACCTCGTCAGACTGGTGCCCCAGATCTCCCCGTCGTTAATAGGACCGACGAGAAGTCTAGGTGTCGTAGTGACCATCCTCGTCAGAGTCACTCACTTAACAAACCCAAAGTTGTGGCGAGCAGTGGCTTAAGTCTCGCTATCACCACCTAATCAGAATGCCCTTACAGTGGCATGATCAGATCTTCCACTGCCTACTGCCGCCCCTGAACCAGCTAGGCTGGCGGGTAATACCAAATCAGAGAGGGGTCCCTACGACCGCTAAACCTCGGGGGCGGTGAGTGTGGTTGTTCAGACCCTGGGTTACGCTGAACCCGTATCCTATTCCACGGAGGTGTGGGATCCCAGTCCCGCCCCTCCGGTACCAAATCACGCTATTCGCGTGTAGTACACATTTCCTTAAACCAAGTCCAACCAGAAAAAAAACTTATCCCAACCAAATTTCCAAACCATATACCAACTCAACCCAAAACCAACAGTCCAAACCCTATCTCTCGGAGGCGTGGGATTGCAGTCCCCTCCCCCCGGTCGCAAAACACGCTGTCAACGCGTGTTAACCAAACCTGAGACATTTCAGACCAAACAGAGTCCAGACAAATCGGTCACTCCTAATCCCTACAGAAGCTAGCAGCAGTTTCCTAAGGCTCTGTAGTGCAATGCAATACTTGACACAGAAATTATTACCCAGAATGATGAAATCATGTATTTCACAGAATCACAGAAGCAGTTCATGCTTATTTCACCAAATCTTTTCCTAACACACAAGTTTACGTACCCGGATCTTTTCCACAATCCCTCGATCGTAATAATCTTACCAGAATCCAGAAATCCCGAGTTCCGAAATCTGCAACTATCAGGATAACTTGAAGGATCAACTTTGTTCCACAATTTTATTTTAAAGTGGTTCAAGTAAGGAGGTGGCCAATCTCCGTACCAAACCATACTAAAATAAAATGTACAACAACAGTTGTCACTACAAGTCACCACTGACGACCAATACGGTCACTCACCTGCTCTGATACCAACTTGTCACCGCACGCCACCCGAGCTCGGTTGCGGAGGCGGGGCGCCGGGGCGTCGGAGCGGAAGCCGGAATGATACGAAGGCAGGTCCATCGAGACTGCCGCGCGTAGCGGACCCGAAGGCGATTGTGGAAGCAACCTGAAAATTTTCATACATAGAACAAAAATGAAATCTATGGTGAGTCTCGTCCCTCGAAAACGGCGAGCACATCACCATCACCATACAAACAGTTCATGTAATAACAACAAAGTAAGTACCGCCATCCGAGGACGAGTACTTACGCATATAACATAGAACATACAGAATTCTCCGCACCTAGGGTATCTAGCAAGCGCCAAGCGCTCAGAATATCTGTGAGAATAGAATATATATATATATATATATATATATATATATATATGTATACAATCATCACAACAATAAAACAGAAAGTATGCATATGCAGCTACAGAGCCGACCCTAGGCCTAAACATCAAAATACCTCGCGCGGGATTCAGGCCAAGTAGACAAAATCCCAGCCCACAAGGTACTGCTGCTGCTCAACACAACCAAGGCAGAATCCAAAAACAGAACCCAAAAAGGGTGAGTCCTAAAAAGGACCCGTACGTGCACACCAACCCCCCCCCCCTCCCGCAACATGGAGCAGTTCCTAGACAGGGCGACTAGGTTCATGCACACTGAGGAGGTTACCAGGCCCAACCTCAAGAGCTCAACAACTGACGCGAGGGGGCAACCCTCGCGCACGCCAGATTCCAGGGGCCAGGGACAGCGGAGACAACCACCTCCACAGGGCAACAGGGATAGGGCATATCCAACCCTTCCCCCACTCAGAGACTCCCGCACAAATATCTTCCATGCCCAAGGGCAAAGAAGAGAAATCACCAAATGGCCTCGCCTACTTCCCAAGGGCGTTGCAAGGCCAAATAACAAGTACTGCCGCTACCATTGCGACAAGGGCCACGACACTGAGGAATGCGTGGAACTTAAGCGCATGCTGGCAGAAATGATAGCTCAAGGAAAAGTCACCGAATTCCTTGTTCGCAAACCCTCCCCGCGAAGGGGTTCCCCCAGTGGGTACAAGCACAAAGGCGACCGGAAGGATCGCGGTCGGGATCACCACAGGCAGAACAGGGCCCCTGGGGGAGCTGATCAAATCCAACCTGCCAGGGGTCACATCAATGTGATCACTCAGTGTAAGGGCGCAGCTGCGAGGCACCGTTATATGAGGCAGATCTATCAGCTGGACCACACAGCTAGCCATCTCATCCTTCGCCGCGATGGGACTTTTGTGGCGATCCCACACTCAGACCTAGTCATCATTACGGCTCGCATCGCAGGATGAGACATTGGCCGGATCTACATGGATACAGGGGCTAACTCCAACATCATTTACAAGCACACACTTGTTGAGGCGAAGGCCCCAGTGAGTGTGGAGCTAAAAGCTCTACAGAGCGTATTGTCGTCCGCCCTTGCGATGGCCATCGCGGAAACGTAACGCTGGAGATGGATATCTGGGTCTGAGAGACCGTCATATGCATCCAGCTTAGGCTGGCGAAACTGTTCTGGAAGTGGGGTCTCCAAAACCCGCTGATTGAAGGGTTGGGTCCAGAGGTGGTCCAAACCCATCCTGGTGATACTATGAACACTGGCCCTTTCCTCCCTCTTTTCTACTTCCTCTAACCGTCTAGTAAGCGCGATAAGTATAGACGAAGGAGGTGTTAATTTTAGGATCGTCTTTAACATGCTTCTCATGTTCGCATTCTATAATACTGAAGAAAGGATTAAGGATGTGTACCTTTCTTCTGGACGCAGCTTAAGAATCTTAGAGATTCTTGCTCCTTGTTGATGTAGAAGACTCGGCTCGGGGAACACCTTAAGGGCGGATTGGAGAGGATTTGTCTCCAAAGTGAGTTCCACTCACAATGCTCCTAGAATGCCTTCTAGCTTGGAAGAGGAAGTATGAGGAGAGAAGAGAGAACCAATGCTGGTTGTGGGATAATGGAAATGGCGCCACCCTCCCTCTATTTATAGAGGAGGATGGGCTGCCAATGAGGGGCACAATGCCTCCTCATTTGCGAAGTAACATGTCTCTAGGGCCAAGGGCTGCAACCAATGCCCCTTGGTCCATGAGACATGTCTCATGCCTTTGCCTTTTCAATTAACTAATTAATTAGAAAAGGAATAAATAAATAATTGTGTCTAATAGGAAATTAATTAACTAATTAATTAATTATCCAAATATGGTGAAGAGGCAAGGAGGTGACCCATGCCCTTGCCCATTCGGCCATGGGACATGAGACATGTCCCTTTGGCCGAATGGTGCAAGGCATGGGGTGCACCCCTTGCCTAGAGGCACCTAGGGCGAAGGGGCACTCACCCCTAGGCCCATGGCCGAATGGGTGTAAGGCCACCTTAGGGTGCCCTTTCGGCACCCAAGGGTGCTACGCACCCTTCGGCCTAGGCCGAAGGTGTGCTTGGCCCTCTCTGACACCTTTTCACCAATTTACGCACCTTTTCGCCAAGAGACACGTCTCTTCGCCAAAAGGTGCCTAGACACATTTGTACCGAGCTCACATAGAGCTAGTCCAACACATATTAAATCATCCATTGAGCTCCTTGAGCTCATATCAGCTCACTAAGAGCAGATACACATCTCTCTAGCTCAAACACTCAGATTGAGCTGAGTTGAGCTGTGCTTAGCTACTTTAGCTAGCCCAGGTCATCTTGGTGCGCAAGAATTCCAACAGGAGGGTCAGGGTGACTTACTTGTTGAGGGGGAGTAGCTGGGCGTTCAGGCTGACTGGTCCGTAGCGTTCCAATGCCATCTAGAACCGCCTCAGGGATTGTTTGCAGAATGGCCGGATCAAGGCCCGTTGGTGAAGTGTTTGGTGGTGGAGTGTTACGATCCTGGGGTACGTTACGGTTAACGTGGGAGGAGCTCTCCTCCGTTAAATGAACAGATAGTTCTCCCCGTTGTGGGGGAATGTTGTTCGGAGATTGTTCCGATCGTGGATCATTGTTTGCGTTTGTCGCGGGAGGATTCCTCCTTCCCTGATGGCTGTGCCTACTCGCACTCCGGGTAGTTGGCATGACTTGCTACTTGTGGTTTGTGATATGGGTTTACGATAAGAACTCTCGTATCTTTCATTCCCACAGATGGCGCCAAACTGATAGTCCCGTACCTGAAGCAGGCCTGGACTCTCAGTTGAGTGGTTGATGATGACGGTGTTCTTGAGAGCTCCAAGCTTGCTGTTCAGAGTAATCTGTGGAAAGATAAAGAGAATACTCAGAAGTAGCAAGAGAGGAGTGGGGGGGTGTGTAGTAGCTTACCCGATTTAGGGTGGACATCACCCTATTTATAGAGTGATGCCAGGAGAAGAGCCTCCCGGTTGAAGCCCTTGGACAGGCTGTTAGAGATAAGTCTGTGTTAGACTGATTGGAGATAAGGCGGCTGTGATGATGAAGATCTCAGCAAACCGCCTTAAGCGATTCGCTTGTTAGAGAATGTCTGGCGTATGAATCTGGTGAAGATCTCCCAGGCTCGTGCTGACCTCCTTATTGGCTGCTTGATGTCAGATGACCAAGTAAGATCCGCGAAGGCGAGTGAGATCGCAAGGTCGAGACCTGAGACCGCGAGGGCAACCCGCGCAGGCCTAAGAGACGCAAAGGCGAGTGTGAGACATCGCCATGGAGAGACTTAAGGCCTGCGAGGGCAAGACCTTGCGCAGGTGAGACTGGAGACCTCACGAAGGCGAGACTGGAGACCGCAAGAGTGAGACCTTACTCAGGCGATACTGGAGATCATAAGGGTGAGACCTCGCGAAGGCGGTACTGGAGACCACAAGCGTGAGACCTACGGGGCCTTGTATGATTCTGATGCGACGTGAGGACGCGTTTGCTTGGGTATTGTACCAAGATGCCTCCTCTTGAGAGCGGAGTATGGGCAGGGTCCTGTACTCCGTTCTGAAAGTACTGTGTTGAGGACAGTAGTAGTCACAAGTCTGGACTCGTGTGGAGTGTGAAGACCTTTTACGATCTGATTTTCCGTGTTGGATCCTTCATGATCCTTGTGAGTTTTTGAGGGGGCATTTGCTTGGGTATTGTACCACCTCAAACAAGAGCGTCGCCTCCGTTCTTATTAAGGAAGAGGCTGCCAAGCAATGGCCAATCTACTACACTAGCCACACTCTCTAGGATACGGACACAGGGTACCCTCCTCTCCAAAAGGTTATCTTATCTCTAGTATATGCAGCTAGGAAGCTCAAGCCCTACTTTCAAGGGCACACAATTATAGTCCGGACGGACTTACCAATCCAGGAGATCCTCAGGCGACCCGAACACTCAGGGCGCCTCGCCATGTGTATCGAGCTTGGTGGCTTTAACATCAACTATGAGCCCAGAAAGGCAATTAAGGGTCAAGCCCTCGCTGACTTCATTGCGGAATTCTCAGACGCGGACACCATCCCGGCCCCTGAGCAGGGCCCCGCGCTGCAGGCCATTCCCCCAGAATGGGACATGTTTGTGGATGGCTCATCCAAACTCGGATCCGCCATGGGGGGCATATATCTGCGAGGACCATTAGGTATGGAAGCTTCCCTACGTGTCTCTTTTCAATTTCAAGTAACTAATAATGTTGCAGAGTATGAGGCCCTCATCGCGGGGCTCAAGCTTGCCATAAGAGCAGGCATTCGCCGCCTCCATGTCCATAGCGACTCGCAACTGGTGATCCACCAGGTCCAAGGGTGCGCCGAATGTAAAGACGCCACCCTGATAAAGTACCTTAAGTTGGTGAACGCCTTGCGGACCAACTTTGAAGAGGCCATCTTCATCCATGTTCCTCGTTCTGAGAATACTACAGTAAACATGCTGTCCAAGGGAAAGACTCCCTCCACCTTGGCTACCCTCGCCAACCCTTCCATTGCGGAAGTTATCGATATTGCATCACTGGCAACGCAAAATCGGGTTGCAGACTGGAGAGACCCCATTATCGCTGAGCTGAAGGCCAGCACTGCGGACCCCCAAGCTCGCAAGCGGGCCATCCGCTTTGTTCTCATTGATGAACAATTGTGGCATCGCGGATTCTCAGCACCCCTCCAACAATGCCTCAGCACCCTTGAGGGACACTCAGTCTTGGACACTCTCCACCAAGGCAACTGTGGCGCATACATAGCCGCGGAGGCCCTTGCACACAAGGCCCTCCGCCAAGGATACTACTGGCCCACCTTGAAAAACGATGCCGCCGCACTGGTCAAAACATGCCACCAGTGCCTGATACGATCACGGGGACACTTGACGCGAAACCGCGAGATCGTACGGAAGCGCAGATCTAGCTCGGTGGAGTCGATGAACAAAGAAGGATAAATTCGGCCACAGACACCTCCCAACTACGAGGTTGGGCAATATCCGCGATAAGCCTGGGGAGTATGGAAGATCTAGGACCTCTCAACTACGAGATTGAGCAATACTAGATATTAAACTTGATGATAAACAATCTATCAAGGGGATGGCGGAAGATAGCAGGGGGGATGAGAACCGAGCTTAAGGAATGTTCCTTCTTAAGCTTTACATATGTTCTACCTTACAAAAAGAATCTATTGTCCCTTTTATAGGAGAGAAGGGAACAGTCTGACATATGTGCATGCATGCCAAAAGCATAAAGTGCTTTAACATGCATGCCATCCTAAAAAAAATTTAAAATGGGTAAAAACTAAGTAATATAATACTCCCTAGTGTCAGCGAGAAAGGAGGGAGTGTTCTAGATGGGATGGGAGTGGTTGGAGATGGTCGGCGGCATTATTGAGCATAGGTGGCTTCGCTTCAGGGCTTTGCCTGAACGGGAAGGCCTCGCACTGAAAGCTTCGCCTTCGCTCGGAAGCTTCGCAGAGATGGCTTCGCCAAAAAGGCCTCGCCTTCTCTTGGGGGCTTCGTGAAGAAGGCTTTACCTTCACTTTGAAGTCTTTACTTTGGAGATTCTTGCTTGAGGGCTTCGCCGTGAGGCTTCTCAGAAATGGCTTCGCCTGAGGGCCTTGCCACCACCGAGATGCCTTTGTTTAAGAAGCCTAGCCCTCGCCTTGAAGCTGCACAGGGCCTCGCCAACGCCTGAGTGCCTTCGCATGATGAAGTCCAATCTTTGCCTTGAGGCTCCACAGAAATGGCTTCGCCTGAGGGCTTCGCCATTGCCCAGATGCCTTAGCTTGATGAAGCCATGCCTATGCCTTGAGGCCTCTTGTGGAATCCTCGCATAGAGGCGTTGCCTTCTCCTGGTCAGGTGATCGCCTGAACCATGGATTAGGCCGCCTTAGCCTATGATCCTCCTCGCCACGGAGTTGCTCCGAGCTTCATTCGCCTGCCTCTTCATCTGGTACACTTTGTTGTTGCTTGAGGATCCCATGATCACATCAGTGCCAGATCAACTCTCGTATCCAACGACTGCCATCTACGGAGTCTCCAGCACTAGCAAATCCAGTGCCCTTCGCCCTAAGGGGCCTTGATCTTATCGGTCCAATGCCGACCGCGCCAGGTCAATACCGCTTCTGTGTGGTAGCAGTTGATTATTTTTCTAAATGGGTCGAAGTAGAACCCCTGGTTTCTATCACCTCCGCCAAGATCATCAAATTCCTTTGGAAGAATCTCGTCTGCCGGTATGGTAGTCCCCGCGCTATCATCACAGATAATGGCACTCAGTTCGCCAGTCATAGCGTCCAACAATGGGCCCAGGACAACAACGTCCGCATGCTTTTCGCTCCAGTGGCGCACCCCGATCTAATGGCCAAGTTGAGGTCACTAACCGCACCCTCGAGAGGGCCTCAAGAATCGCCTTGAGGGGGCCAAAGGCCGCTGGGTAGACGAACTCCCAAGCGTCTTGTGGGACTACCGCACCACAACGCACACCCCAACAGGCGAGACACCTTTCTCCCTGCTTTATGGCGCAAATGCGCTTCTACCTATTGAGGCAGATCTTCCCACGATCCGTATGATCAACTTCAACGACGAAGCCAATTCTCAAGGGCTTCGCGCCAAGCTCGACTTACTCGAAGAGTTACGCGAAGGCGCTCGCCTTCGCATGTTTGCCCTCAAACAGAGGCTCAGTCTTCATCATAATGCCAGGGTGAGACCCGAGGCGCTACAACAAGGGGGCCTTGCCTTGCTCAAGTCTGCCCTCACTGCTCGCGACCCCAAACAGGGCTTGCACTGGGACGGTATTGTTCATAAACAAGTCCGCCCAGGAGTCTATGAACTGCAAGACCATGATGGTCGTCTTCTTCCCCGCAACTTTCATGCGGATGACTTACGCCCATATTACGTGTAAGTCCTTAGTCTTATTTTTTCAATTCAATAAAATACAAGTGTATTCCCTCCTCTCTTACAGCATTACATTACACGGCAACACGATTGCCCTCTCAAATCGCCATCTGCACCCAACCGGTCAGACTGGCCACTTGCCCAAATCGCGGCATCTGACCTTGTCAGGTCCTACTCGCGCACTCCACACAAAGGAAGCTCCCTGCGATCGCGCCAATGGTTGTTGCGGGTCTCATCCCCAACTGACCTTCAACTCGCCCCGCTCCAAGGGTAATCCTCTTGCGATGCGGAAGGGTAATACCCTTTTTGGCTCCTTCAGGGAGGTCCCTGTGTAAGTCGCCCTCGCGCGCACCGGACCTTCCGCGCAGACTCCTCCACACAGGTAGTTGCGGGTCTCATCCCCAACTGACCTTCAACTCGCCTCGCTCCAAGGGTAATCCTCTTGCGATGCGGAAGGGTAACCCCCTTTTGACTCCTTCAGGGAGGACCCTGTGTAAGTCGCCATCGCGCGCCTCACCGGACCTTCCGCACGGGCTCCTCAACACAGCTGCGGGTCTAATACCCCAGAACTCCAGCTGGCTCTTCACCTGTCTCAACAAGTACTCCACTGCCTTCGCCATCGCGTGACTCCAGGCTCAAGGTAAACTGAGCTTTACTTCACTCTTATCGCATAATTGATAAGAACTCTACAGGTATCCTCTACTTGGTACACTGTACACTACCCAAGGGCTTACTCCCTGAAAAATCGCCAGGAAGGTCTCTGTGTGAGCCGCCTTCACGAGCCCCAGCAGACCTTCCACATGGAGAAATCTCATCCATGGTCTTCAAAGGCATCGCTGCCGCGAACCCTAAACAGGTCCTCAACTTGTCTCAACTTGTCTCGACAGGTGCTCTCTGTGGCTTCGCCGTTGCGAACCCCAGTAGACCCCTCGCCACGAATGGGACTTAGCCTACGGTCGTTGACCTAGCTAACGTACCCTACCATGCTATCGCAAAACAAAAGCGAGACTACAAACAATGAAGGTAAATTGAAATTTTACTTCATTACTGTCAAAATTTTGCATGAATTGCAGATATCCTTTGTACACAAAAGAAGGGGGGTCATCCACAGATTGAAGCCTCCGCCCTAATCCAGCATGGCACACCATGCATCTCCCATCTTCTTCCCCTGCTCCCCCAGTTGAGCAGGGCCTCTACTGCTGGATTGCTGGTGTTCGCAGCATCCAGAATCCCAAGACTTAGCTCTAGGAACGCTTGCTCCACTTGGAATCGGCATCACAGCCAGCCCTCCTCATAGGCCTGCGCCCCTGCTTCACCTTGACCTTGGATCTCACCAAGCTTCTCCATCAATCGAGGCATCCTCTGTGGGATGGACACCTTGATGGATGAGGACTCAGGATCCTCATCTGCAAAAGGAGGAAGGCCCAAAGCCTTCTCCATCTCCCGCACTGAGGCCACCGCATTCTGGAAAGCAGTGGAAACCTCAACTCGTGCCTTCGCGGCATCCTCAGCAGCGAGCCTGCTCTCTTCTGCTTTCTCCTCCGCCAACTGGGTCTGGGCGATGGCCTGGCGCTTCACCTCCTCAGCCGCAGTCTCTGCCAACTCAACTTTGGCCTTTGCCTCCGCGAGGGCAGCCTTCGAGTCAGCCTCCAGAGAGAGGTGTGACTCCTTCAGGACAACAGCTTTATGCTAAATTCTCAAAGTGTGAGTTCTGGATTCGGGAAGTTACTTTTCTGGGACACATTATATCTGAGCATGGTCTGTCTGTGGATCCAGAGAAGGTGAGGGCAGTTCGGGACTGGAAACAACCTACCTCGGTACGGGAGATCAAGAGCTCCACAGGGTTAGCAGGATTTTATCGAGAGGTTTGTCTGGGATTTTCTATTACGGTATCTCCGCTTACGCAGTTGACCAGGAAGGGTCAACAGTTTATCTGGTCTGATAGGTGTGAGCAGAATTTTCAGAAATTGTAACGGCAGTTGACTAACGCTCCGATTTTGACTCTTCCAGATCCGAGCTTACCGTATGTGATATATACGGATGCTTCCACATCCAGTTTGGGGTCTGTGTTGGTGCAGGAGCGTCTTGTGGTAGCTTATGGGTCAAGGCAGCTGCGACCGCATGAGCTGAACTGACTGACACATGATCTGGAGTTGGCTATAGTAATTTAAGCGCTGAAACATTGGAAGCAATATCTGTTTGG
This sequence comes from Stellera chamaejasme, assembly GCA_024586325.1. Classification (NCBI taxonomy): domain Eukaryota; kingdom Viridiplantae; phylum Streptophyta; class Magnoliopsida; order Malvales; family Thymelaeaceae; genus Stellera; species Stellera chamaejasme. The sequence goes on from CM044981.1 coordinate 31,947,170, forward strand.
TAATAAATTTCAGATTCTTACCGACCATAAGAGTCTGAAATATCTGTTTACACAGAAGGAGCTTAACATGAGGCAGGGCAGATGGCTCGAATACATTAAGGACTATGGTTGTTGTATCGAGTACATCTCTGGCACGGGCAACACGGTTGCCGATGCACTGAGCAGGAAGTATACCGGGTTGGTTAAGGGAGAAAATGTTGGGGATCGATCCGAGGAGAGTGATTTGACATGCCTTTGGCACAGGGGACAGCTCTGGGAGCGTGCTTAGGTTTATACACTTACTATACATTCTGAGTGGCTTGACAGGTTGCGCGAGGCGCAAGGTAGAAATCCGGGGTTGAAGAAATTATCTGGGGAAGATAAGTGTTTATTTGTTACCTACGTTTCAGTATAGGCAGGGATTGCTATACTTCCGAAACCGCCTTTATGTACCAGAGGATCAGGAGTTCTGGAATGAGATTTTAGAGGAGGCACACCCGAGCAGTTTGAGCATCAGAAACCGGCAGGGACACTGCAGACTTTGCCCATTCCAGTCTGGAAGTGGGGTAATGTTACGATGGACTTTCTGACTGCACTGCCCCTGACACGGTCTCATCATGATGCTATCTGAGTTATTGTGGATCGGCTGCCAAAGTGCGCACATTTTCTGCTTATTCGGGTCACAGACCCTCTGGAGAAGCTTGCCCGGCTTTACATCAGGGAGATTGTATGATTACATGGAGTACCAGACTCCATTGTATCTGACCGTGATCCGCGTTTTACGACACGGTTCTGGAGAGCTTTTCATGAAGCACTTTGGGCACGCGACTCCATCTGAGTCTGACTTATCACCCACCGACGGACGGGCGGTCGGAGCGGGTGATTACGATCTTGGAGTTTATCTGCGAATCTGTACTTTGGATTTTGGAGGAGTTTGGGACTAGCACTTGCTTTGATAGAGTTTTCGTACAACAACAGCTTCCAGACTACGATTGGCATGACACCATTTGAGGTGTTGTACGGGAGGAGGTGTATGACACCATACTGTTGGACAGATGCATCGGATGGGGTTGGTGGGACCCGAGCTTTTGAGGAGACTACGGCGAAGATCAGATTATTACAGCGCGGATCAAAACCGCGAACGCGCACCTTGCTTATACGAACCGTCGCCGTAGGGCTCTGGAATCTGAGTTTGGTGACGAAATTTGGTGGAGGTAGCACCGATCGGAGAGACGAGAAGATTTGGTAGGCGGGGCAAGTTACCCCGAATTTTATCGGTTCTCATGAGTTTCTAGAGTAAGTTGTTAGGTTGGTCTTTCCCCCAACTATTTCATTTACGTGATGTCTTCCAGGATAGCTGTTGTGGATCGGTTAGATTTAAGTTCGATCTTGTGCAGGGTTGTCTGCAGTAGAAATACCGGCAACTGACTCGGGATGCAATAAGATGCACCCGGAGGGTGGGACGCCGTGAGGCTCTGTATGGTAGTCTAAACTACCACTCCCGCCGCACCAGTACGGTGGTCCGATTGTTCTTAGTAAAGAGAATATTTTTATATTCTGGTTGGTAGCGACACCTGTTTGGATGGTTCAGGCTACTCTTGGAGGACCAAGAGTCCTAAGGGGGGGAGAATGTTACGGTCACCCCGAGCGGGTTGCGACCGGGTGACCCGGGGCTCCGGTTTTGGCCTGCGGGTCACGTTTTTCGGCGTTCAGGTAGCTCCCGAGCCTTATCCGAGTATCATTTTGGCGAACCCTTCCGTATTTGAGGTCGTGTGGGTCCTCCGGACGTTTCCGCCGAAAATATTTTTCTGGCGCCGGGGGGTTGTCGGGGTCGTCTCGGGACGTACAGCGGGCTCGGTAGCACTGTCGAGACCTCAGATTGGGAAGCCGTTTGCAGTTTTGGAGTCGTGGGAATGTCCCGGAGGTTTTTATAGAATATAATATTTGGGGCGGGACATTTGGTCCCGGCGACTTTCGGGGCTCGGGGCGGGAATCCCGGGGCTCGGGATGGAAATTTTCTGACGGCTTTGGGGTAAGTTATGTTATAATTTAAGATGGATTTTATGAGTATTTTTGTGGAATTTTGGTGTGACGGAATTTTGGTTCTGTTGGACACGCTCGCACGTCGGGATTTGTTCGGGTTCAGCGAGCTCGGTAGGACACTCTGGAATTGTAAATGAACTTTTGGAACATGTTTTATGAATGTTATAATATTCTGAGGATTGTGTCCAAGTTTCATTAAATTTGGAGTTCGGTAGTTATTTTTGGGCCAAAAATATTGGAACTTTCGGAAAAATTGGGAGTTAATTTGTATTTGGTTATAAAAGAAAAATTATGGAGCATGGGCAGCAGATACTTTCGGCTGGAATGGGAGAGAATTAAGGGACACATGTCCTATTTTTATTTATGATGGAAAAAGGAATGGGATAAAGGGAAGGATATATATATATTTAGGCTATATTTCATAAAAGGGGAATTATTTCATTTTCATCTTCTTCTTCTTCCTCCTCTAGCATCCGCCACCATTAGAGCATTTCTCCAAGCTTCTTGTTCTTCAAATATTGGCTCAAATCAAAGAGGAAATGGATCCTTTATGTGGTAAGTTCCTTCCTAAGCTCTCTTTACTTGTTGGAATCAAGGTTTAGTGAGAAAAAGAGGAGATTTTGCAAATTATGGGTTTGTTCTTAGCTACTAGCTAGGATGATTCTCTTCATCCCATCTTTTAGTATGTTGTTCTTGGGTTGTAGGGGAGTGATAATCAAGTGTTAGATTTTGGAAAAACTCCTTGGATGCTAGAAACCTAAAGTGGCGAAATTTTGGGAATTTTCTAAAATGATGTGTGTTTGGTTTCTTGAATCATGCTTCTAGTATATTGTTCCTAGCATGATTCTAAGCTTATGTATGGATTCAATTTGATGGAGAACAAGTTGGGTAAGAAAACCCCAATTTGGACGGATTGTATGTTGATGTTCAATGTTGAATTTGGTTGTTTTGGATGCAATTGGTTAGCATTCTTGGTTTAGAAGTGTAATTGGTGGTTAGTATGATTAATTGGAAGCTTGAATGGATTGATTTGGAAGTTGGGTAAAAATTGGCAAAGGAGCCGAATTATTGGATGATTCTTTTTCCATGTTGGGGTTTGATTTTGGTTAAATTGGATGCTAAGATGGTATTGGGGTTGGATTTAGGTGTGGTTTGATGTTTGAAACATTGATTTCGGGTATGAAATGGAAAAGTTACTATTATGCGGATTTATCGGAAAATGTCGGGTAATGAAGGGTTTTAAAGGTTGGATTTGATCAGTTCGCTTGATGGAATATGTTTGTTAATGTATAATCTTGCATTGTCTAAGTTGGATCTGAATTAAGACGTTTCTGTGGAAATCTGGAATTTTACCAAATTCTGCGGATTTTCGGTTTTGGGGTCGGGGGTGTAGTTTGGTAGTGTGGTTGGTAAGGTTGCTAATTTAGCTTGAATTGACAGATTCTGAGGTCCGGAAGTTAGAAAAAGAGAGGTTTTCGGGTTTCGGGTCGTGCTTTGGAAATCGTCCAGAATCTGTCAACTACTCTGGATTTGTGAGGTAAGGGTTTGGTTCTGTTATTTTGGTAAGATAGGTATATGTTTTGTTTCACTTTACATTACGCAAGTATTTCGGGATTATATGCCTTAGGGCATATTTTGTAGTCTGTAGGTGTATGTGTTGTTGCACTTCTGTTTTGCAGGTACTTCGGAAATTTGTGCCTTAAGGTACGTTCTGTGATCTGTAGGTGTATGCTTTGTGGCATACTCTGTCTGTTAACCCTACGACAGTTGTGGGTTCGCTACCCCAGCTGGTGCACCATGCTTCTGTAATAGCTTCGGCTTCTGACTCCCTTAGAGGGAGGCTGTCGTTCTGATTTGTTATAAGGGTTTATGGCAATTTAGTATCGCACATCCTTCGGGATTCTAATCTGTTTTTATTACATGCATGACATTCTGTATTCTGTTGCATATGTTCTGTATATTGCTATCTTTCTGTTTTGCAGGGTTACATATGCTTATCTTACCCCAAATCCCTTACGGGTCCTTTTGAGGACTCACCCTTTTTGGGTTATGTTTTTGGATTTCAGGTAGGTGCAGTAGCGGCCGGCGGAGTAGGTTTCCGTGAGGCTTCGCCTTAGTTGTGTTGAGCGGCGCGGTACCTTGCGGGCTGGGATTTTGTCTTACGGGTGCGAATCCCGCGAGGTATTTTGACGTTTAGGCCTAGGGTCGGCTCTGTAGTTGCATGTGCATACTTTCATTTTTATGGTTGTGATGATTGTATACATATATATATATATATATATATATATATATATATATATATATATATATATATATATATATATATATTTACATTGCATATTCTCGAGCGCTTGGCGCTTCCTAGATATCCTAGCTGCGGAGAACTCTGTATGTTCTATGTTATATGCGTAAGTACTCGTCCTAGGAGGGCGGTACTTACTTTGTTGATAATTCATTAACTGTATGTATGGTGATGGTGATGTGCTCGTCCGTTTTCGATGGGCTAGACTCACCATGGGTTTTATTTTAGTTATATGTATGAAAATTTCAGGTTGCTTCCACAATCGCTTCGCTTTTCGGGTCCGCTACGCGCGGCAGGTCTCGATGGACCTGCCATTCTGTATTCATTCCGTCTTCCGCTTCCGACGTCGCGGCGCCCCCGCCTCCGCAACCGAGCTCGGGTGGCGTACGGTGACAGCAGCAATTCGCCTTCGCTCCAAATAATGGGACCACACCCCAGTCTCCTCAAGGACCTCGGTCATAGTCCCTAGGTCCGCTGGGACCTCGCGAGGGCCGCGCTCTTGCCCAGAAGGCCCCGCACCTACAACAAGTACAAGTTTCAGCACCACTGAAAAAGAGTGGAACAAGTCTTTAAATAAATAACTTACCGGCAGAGGGGTGCACCCATCCACTAGCCTCTGGCTGGCTGCTGGAAGGTTGGGCTACTTCCCAGCCACTTGTCCTCGCAGAGGACCGCGCTACCAGTGCCCCCTCCTCTGGGGCCTCGCTATCAGAAGAGGAAGAAGCCTCCTGAATCCTCAAGACCCCCTTCCCCTTCGCCGCAGAGGCATCTTCCTTTGAAGGAATCACTGCAGGAGCCTCTGTCACCGCACGCCGCCCGAGCCCGGTTGCGGAGGCGGGGGCGCCGGGACGCCGGAAGCGGAAGCCGGAGTGGAAAGGAGTGGCAGGTCCATCGGGACCCGCCGCGCGTAGCGGACCCGGAAGCGGAAAGATTGTGGAAGCAAACTAACGGAAATTTCATGCGTATAACCAAAATAAAATGCAACCATACAATTCATGCACTAATAACAGAGTAAGCCCCGCCCTCCGTGGACGAGTGCTTACGCACCAAAACATATATACATACAGAATTCACAGAACCTAAAATGTCTAGCAAGCGCCAAGCGCTCAGGGCAGATACAGAACAGAATATACAAATATATACAGACATACAATCACCACAGCAATACAGAAAGTGTGCATATGCAACTACAGAGCCAACCTTAGAATCTATGTAACAAAATACCTTGCGCGGGATTCACACCAAGTACACAATCCCGGACCGCAAGGTGCAACTGCTGCAAAACACACCCCAAGGTAGAACCCTCACGGAATCCTACTCCGCAGGCCGCTTATTAGGTCTACCTGAAACCCAAAAACAGAACCCAAAGAAGGGTGAGTCCTAAAAGGACCCCGTAAGGGATATGGGGTAAGGTAAGTATATGTAACCCTGCAAAACAGAAAGATAGCAATATATGCAACAGAATACGGAATAACGTGTATGTACAGAAAGTAGATCAGAGTCCCGAAGGACGTGCGATTCTAAATCGCCATAAACCTTGTAATAAATCGGAACGACAGCCTCCACTAAGGGAGTCGGAAGCCGAAGCTAATACAGAAGCATGGTGCACCAGCTGGGGTAGCGAACCCACAACTGTCGTAATATTAACAGACAGAGTATGCCATAAGGTATACTCCTACAAACTACAGAATATGCCCAAAGGCATAATGTTCCGAAATACTAGCAGAACAGAAACTGAAACCAAAACATATACTTAGCTTACCAAAACACAGAACCAAACCCTTACCTCATAATACAGAGTATTGGACCGTTTCTGGATAACACCTACACCGTGCACCGATACTTAGAACTCCTCTTTTCCTAACCACCGAAACTCAGAATCTGCCAAACCAAGTTGAATTAGCATCCTTATCAACCACACTACCAAATTACAACCCCGACCCCAAAACCGAAAATCCGACAGAATTTCCGTAAAATTCCAGATTTTCACCAAACGTCAGAATTCAGAACCAACCTAGACAAAGCAAGATTATTCATTGACAAACATCATACAATAAGCAGAACTGATCAAATCCAACCTTAAACCCTTCATTACCCGCCATTTTCCGATAATCCCGCTTAATTGTAACTTTTCCATTTCTTAACCGAATTCAACATTTCAAACTTCCATCCACTCCTAAATTCAACCCCAACACCAAATCAACATCCAATTCAACCAAAATGAACCTCCAACATTGAAAAAGAATCATTCAAAGATTCGGTTCTCAACCAACTTTTTATCCAACTTCCAATTCAATCCATTCAAGCTACCAAACAACCATTCTAACCACCAATTTCACTTCTAAACCATGAATGCTATCCAATTGCATCCAAAACAACAAAATCCATTTTTGAAAATCAACCCATAATTCGGCCATTTGGGGATTTTTCCCTCAACTTGTTTTCCATCAAATTGAATCCATACACAAGCTTAGAATCATGCTAGGACTAACATACTTGAAGCATGATTCAAGAAGACAAACACACATTAATTTAGAAATTCCAATAAATTCGGCCAAATTGGGTATTTTTCAACCAAGAAGTTTCTCCAAAATCTAACACTTGATTAACACTCCCATACCACCCAAGAACATCATACTAAAAGATGGGAGGAAGAAAATCATCCTAGCATGTAGCTAAGAACAAACTCATAATTCTCCAAAAATCCTCATTTCAACACTAATCTTCAATTCTAAAGGGTAAAGAGAAGAAAGAATGATGTTTACCACACAAAGCACCCAATTCTTCTTTGATTCCAAGCAAGGAGAAGGATTTCAAGCTTGAGGTTGAGCTCCTCAACCATGGCGGCAGCAGACTCCAAGAAGAAGAAGAAATGAAATATATTTTCATTTATGGAATAATAGCCTAAATATATATATATATATATATATATATATATATCTCTTCCACTTTAAAACCCATACCTCCCAACTTTAACTAAGAAGTAGCCAAGTGTCCTCTCCTCCCTCCAAAATCTGCCGAAAATCTGCTGCCCATGCTAATTTTTAATTAATTTGCACCCAATTGCAAATTAACTCCCAATTTTTCCGAAAGTTCCAATTCTTTTTGCCCAAAAATATTTACCGAATTCCAAAATTAACGAAACTTAAACACAACCCTCAGAATATTATAAAATTCACAGAACATTTTTCAAAAGTTCATTTACCAATCCAGAGTGTCCTACCGAGCTCATTTGAACCAAAAGCTTAGCGTGCGGCGTGTCAACTGAACCGAAATACCGTCACACCAAAATTATATAAAAATACCCATAAATTACATCCTAAATTATAACACAACTTAACCCAAAGCCGTCAGAAAATTTCCATCCCGAGTCCGGGATTCCCGTCCGAGCCTCGGAGTCGCCCGGAACCGAACGTCCCGCCCCAAATATTAAACTCCACAACCACCACCGGGACGTTTCCACGACTCCAAAACTACAAACGGCTTCTCAAACTGAGATCCCGAGAGCGCTACCGAGCCCGCTGTACGTCCCGAGGCGACCGACAACCCCGGCGCGAGAAAAATATTTTCGGCGGAAACGTCCGGGGACCCACACGACCTCAAATACGGAAGGGTTCGCCAAAATAATACTCGGATAGGGCTCGGGAGCCGCCTGAACGCCGAAAAACGTGACCCGCAGGCCAAAACCGGAGCCCCGGGTCACCCGGTCGCAACCCGCTCGGGGTGACCGTAACAGCCTCCTCCCTTGAAGGGATCGCCGCAGGGGCCTCCTCCCTTGCGATCTTGGCCTCCATCTCCTCCCCTGCAGTGTGATCACCACCTCCTCCTCCACAGAGTGACCACGCCTCCTGCGGCGGAAGCGCTTATGGCCTTAGCAGCCTGTTGGCCCTCCTTCTAATGAACAGCAGGACTTCCCCTACTGACATCCTGCCTCTTTTAGGGAGAGCACTCCCCTTGGCAATGATCTCTGCTGCGACCACGTGCCCGGGCAGGTCTTCACCTTGGGCCGGAGAAAGGCTCGCGAAGAGCCCAGACACGAAGTCCTCAAGGACGGCAACATCCTCAAGGGGGACTGGCTGCACCACTGAGATCGGCACAGCCTCTATGGGAGCGGCGGTGTCCGCTCGCACTCCCTCTGAGCCCTCTACAGTGGGCGTTGCCTCTTCAACAGTGGAGGGGACCTCCACTTCCACTCCCCTTGCCTCCTCGGCGAGCTCTTGGCCTCTTCTACAATACCGGGACCTCTTCCCCAACAGGCCCCGCAGCCTCTTGATAGGAGGGACTGCTGCAGATCCCTCTGCCTCTGCAGCCCCTTGGCCTCTTCAAGCAGCCGGGTGCACTCCCTCTCCAGTGCACTTCACCGGCAGCCACTCTCCTCTTCTTCTCTTTTTGGGGGACACGGTGACTTGGTACCAGCCCTCTTCTTACCTTAGGGACAATGCGTCCCAACGCCTTGACAGCCCCAGTAGGGCATCCCTCCCAAAAGCACGAGGCCAGTGCACTCTGTGGGCAACGCGCATGGATGCTCTCTTGCCCCTTCCTTCGCGAGACTCCATGGAGGCATCTACAAAGCAGAAGAAAAACTTGAGACCGAGGTTTTACTAAGCCTCTTACATTTGTGCAATACGCTTATATATGCAAACACACATTTTGGCCACCGCCGCTGCGTAAAGGGCATCTACCACTGCCCCACGATGGGCTGGGGCCCATCCCTCGTATGGCGGGGGCACCTCAGGGTCCAGCACGAAGCCCGTGCTAATCTCATCAAGTTGGGTGGCTGAGAAGGGGAAGAGCTCATCACAGGCGCTCCTCGAAAACACATCGTCCAACCATCACAGCAGTTGGACGTATGCCTGCCACCGCATCCTTCATAAGTCAGCTCAGGCCTCCGCGCGATGCTCTGAACGGATCGCTGCGTCCTCGCCACGGGAAAATTCCATGAATTATCGCGGGGCAGGAAGAAGAAGGACCCATGCCAAGAATGGTAGGATTTGGGCGCAGCAGTAAACGAGATGGAATTGTTGCCCCCAACATTTATGGGGGTGACGTAGAAAAACGCACTCCCACTCCGCAGTTCCAGCCGGTAGAACCGATGGAAGACATCGGCAAAGGGCCTCACTCCGGCCATTCGACAGGCAACGGTGAAGCCTGCAATGGTCAAGAATGTGTTGGGCGCCAACTGCGATGGCGGCAGCCCCCACCCTGTGCACAAGTCTTGCACCAGCTGCGGAAAGGGAAACCGCAGCCCCGCCGCAAGCTGTGCCGTGTACAAACACAGTACCTGATTCTCCAGGATCTCTTCAGTCGTGGGCCAGCCCAACGCCCGGCAAACGCCCGAGCGAGACGAAAACACCGGCACCTTCTGTCACAGCCACCCCGCCCGGTTGCAGAGGCGAGGCCAACCGTGACGTTCGGAAGCCAGTAGCTGCGGCGGAAAGCGCGGAAACGGTACTACAACCCGCAACCTACAACATCCATACATGGCAAGTATACAAACGCGCAGTTCATGGTGAATCAAGCATGAATCATAGCAACTGATCACAGAGTCACAAAAATCCACTTCATGTCATATATCCAGTATATACAACAAAGGCAAGTCGGGGCTCCGCCCTCGACTCAGAAGACAGTTCAACATCAGCAGATATCCAGAATATATATCATATACAAACTCATGATCCACTATATATGCATGCAACTACAGCTACAGAGCCATCAAAAACTAAAGCCCAAATATACCTAGTGCGGAATAGGAGAAACTGCTCATTCTCAGTAAATTTCCACGATCTCTTATTCTTCTTTGAAAACCCAAAAACAACCAAAGCACCGCGGATCTCTATCCCGCCGGCTGCTTAACAGGTCTTCCTGAAAGGTGGTAAACAAATAAGGAGTGAGTCCTCGGAAGGACCCAGTAAAGGCTGAGGTAAGATACAGTTTGTATACAAGGTAACCAACCGAACCTGCAAAACAGAGCAATACAAGCACAAATATACATATACCAATATAAATACAATGTCCCGTCGGACAAGGTGAGCCAAAGATCCCATACGCAGTCCAACCGCCCAATCGACCCTTATAATGAAGTACAGACGACAGCCCTCTCCAAGAGGTTCCAATATCCAATAGCACGGTACCGGCCGGGGTCATGATCCCCAAACTATCGTAGGGTCCCAAAGGTATACCGGCACTCCCGGTGCGGGTATACATAAAGTGTCGGCACCCTCCAGTGTGGACACACCAATAAACCACAGAGCACCCGAGGTCTCCAAGACCATCCGGGCCTTGGAAAGACACGAACATGCATCTTACCATATGACAGGTCCCGGGATCACCGAACCACCGTCCTCAACCCGGAAACCTGCCTCAACTAAACCGGTATACATAAAGTCCCATACCAATATGTATAACAAGAAAAGTTGAACCCTTACCTCAAAGAAACCACTCATGACACAAATCCCGGAAATCCGGCCCGCCCGAGCGAAACCTTGACTTTTATGGTCCCACACTTTGCTCCACCAACGCAGAAACATACTGAACAACCACAAACAAGTCAGAACTCACAAAAATAACCCCCAGAAGCCAAACCCGCACAATCCCGCAGTTACCCGCAAAAATCCACAGAAAGCTCGGTTTCCCAAACCGAGCTAGAACATTGTTACTTATACATCCATAAACACAACCAAACCTTTAAATCATACCTTCTTCCCAAATCGTTCACACAAGTCCGAATCGAAATTCTCGTTCAGCTGTCCGAATCGGTCCAATTTCAAAGCAACTCCCTATTCACAATCAATTCCAGATACATAAAACGCATTCAGAATTCACAGAATCAACCAATATCATTGGCGCCAAAACCGAGGCTCGGGCCGGAAAAAACGGCTTTCACACCGAGCCTCTTCTAACAGAACCGATTACACTAACAGAACCAGAATTCTATTCTGAACACAGAAATTCCCTTACCTTTCGCTAAATGCTCCGAAAATTACACCCAAATTTTCAGACGCGAATCGGCACAACCTCGGGTGCGTTTCTTCCTACGTTCATGTTATCAAACATGCACCAGGAAGTGCCGAGAACGCTTAGGAACCGAAAAATCAAACAAAGGAGCATATGACACTATTCACTCCAAAATTCAAATGCTCATAACTTGCAAACCACACTGAATCTTTCAAAACAGACTTCAGATTACTGATCCATACAACCCAATGAACGATTTAAGTGCAATACCTCGAAGTTTGGTCGCCAAACGACGGAAATCAGTTGTGAGCTCCAAGCTCCAAAAATGGCGCAACAGAGAGAGGGAGAAAGAAAGTGATACGGATGGAGAAGAAGAAGTTGACCCAAAAATGCATTTTCCTCTTTACTTATATGTATTATTTACATATATGCACAATTACATCTTATTTCTTCCAAAATTCTTCTCTTTTCCTTCTCTTCTTCACTCAACAAGTGACACATGTCCCTTCCCCTCTCTCTCCCATCCGCCCCATCACTTCCTTTTCTTCCAAAATGTCCAAAGCAATTCTTTTCTTTACCTTTATATACATATATATATATGTATTATCTACTTAAATACATATATATACAACTTCCAAAATCCCTTCTCTTTTCTTTTCTTCCTCAACCAAAAGAGGACACATGTCCTTCCTCTCCCATCACCAATCCGCCCAAATCCTTTCTTTTCTACCAAAATTGCCAAATTCAATTATTTCTCACACAAAACAAACTGTAAATTTCGCTCAGCCCGAAAATGCAACTTTTTGTCAAACTTACTCCGATTAAAACCAAACTTTAATCACAAACTCAGGATTGCAACTCCCGGGAATTGAAAACCCATAAAACATATTTTTCTCACCAAAATATAAGTCCCGAGTCACTCAGAATTGCAACTCCCGGGAATTACGCGCACCAGCGTAATAAATTCTAAATCCGTCCCGGGTTGCCCCAAAATTCACCAAATTAAATCCATAAAATCCGTCTTAAAATATAACATACTTTACACCCAAGCCGTCGGAAAATTTCCATCCCGAGCCCCGGGAGTCGTCCGGGACCGAACGTCCCGTCCCAAAAAACATACTCCGTAAAAAGATGCAGAACGTTCCCACGATTCCAAATATGAAAACGGTTTCCTTTTCCGAGTTCCCGGGAGCGCTACCGAGCCCGCTGTACCCCCGAGACAAGTCCCGGCCCCGGAAAAATATTTTCGGCGAAAATGTCCGGGGGACCCACACGACCTCAAAACCCGAAGGATTCCCATAAATAATGCTCAGATAAGCCTCGAGAGCCGTTTAACCGCCCAAAACCGTGACCCGCAGGCCAAAACCGGAGTCCCGGGTCACCCGGGTCACAACCCGCTCGGGGTGACCGTAACATTCTCCCCCCCTTAGAACTTTTGGTCCTCCAAGAGTAACCTGAACTATACAGGTGTCACTACCAACCAGAATATCTAAATATTCTCCTTACTAAGTATAATCGGACCACCGTCTGCAGTGCGGCGGGAGTGCCCTCCGAGCCTATGGCCCATCGGCGAAGGCCACCGCACTGACTTCTAGACACAAGCGAAGCCGGGTGTTCGCCAAGCCGAAGAGGCCTCCATACGCAAGTCGGGCGAACCCTTCAACTTGTGCAGAGGCCCTCTTCCTCCCATTTCCGCCAACTACAATTCCTGGGGAATTGGGAGCCGCTAAAGCAGACAGCCTACACTGTCACCTCGCCTGCCACCTCTCATTTCGCCTACCATAGAACCAGGAAGCTGGTTCCCTTGTCAAGTCACCCCATACTTCCTTCACCTTTTCCCTTCTATATAAGGCAGCTTGTAACCATTGTAAAGGTAGAACATATTTATAAGAAATCAGAAATACTCCAAGTGAGGTTTTGGCTTTCTTGTTCTCATTTCTTGCATTCCATCTCCTTAAGTGATCCGTGCAAGAGGATTCAACATAATATCTAGTATTGTTTGAACTTGTATTCAAAAGGTGCTAGATCCCATTTTCATTCCTAGGCATTTTCAAGGGCATTGCCTCACCTCGTAGTGAGGAGGTTCCCTTGGCCGAATCTGTTTCCTTCATTTTCTTCCTCTGTTTCGTTTCCTTTCTTGCTGGAAACCGCCTCCATCGAGCTAGATCCGAGCTCGTGATCACTTACCCCCCTGTGATCACATCAGTTGGTATCAGAGCCAAAGTGCTTGCTGGAGGTACCGTATCAGTTGTTTGTTTTCTTCAAGTAAAACCATTGCCTTCTTTCTTACACTTGAAGAAAAACGTTTTGTTGTTGTTCAAGAGAAACCAAAAATATTTGTATTTGTGCGTGGTTCATGTGACTAGAGCAAAGTTCATATTTGAATGCCGATTATTGAAGTTGTGTGAAAAGAGAAGTGGTTTCAGATTTGTTGTAAAGAAAGTATCACCTTGTGTTGATTAAGTGCAAAAGAAAGGTTGTTGAAGAAAAAGAAAATGATGAACAAGTTCATGTGTTCTTGAGTGTTATTGGTGTTCTTGAGACGTTCATATGAAGTTCATGTGAAACTCATATGAATAGTACTTTTGATCCAAAATAATTTTATGAACTTGCACCAAAGGTGTTTGTGTTTATAAAGAGCCTTTTCTACTTCACTCCTAACTTCTTTCAACCCCCACCTCACCTTAAACTCTCAAAAGCTAGTTCCGAGTAACTAGTTATCTTTGTGGTTTGCAAGTTTCAGATTTCACTAGAGGTTATTGCCTGTTCCTACTTGTGTGTTTGCATTTGATCTAAAAGTTGAGTGTGATCAAGTTAAGAGAACTTGTGAAAGCCTTGTGTGAGAGAATCCCGAGTGAAACCGTGTGTCCCTAATCACAAATGGAGTGCTCACCTAAGACACGTGAGGAGAATTGAGTGGTACTAATTTTATTGTCTAAGTGTGTAGGTGTGCCAAATGGAGGAAGAAAACCTGCATTTCATTGGGTTTCATCCCTTGAAAGGGAGGCGCCAACTTGAAGATGACTTATGGCAATGGATCGAAGAATTGGAATACCACTTTTGGTATTACCAATTTCATAAAGAAGAAAAGTTAGACCTTGCCATAAGGTGTCTAAAGGGAGAAGCCAAAAGATGGTGGCGACAAGAGTTTGCTCAAAGAGAGCGGTACAATGAAGCCCCCATTCGGGCTTGGAGTGGGCTGAAGAGGTTACTATTAGAAAGATATGGTTTACCTCAAGAAGAGCCACCCTCTCCGTACCACTCCCAAACAAGAAGGTCCCCCTCTCGGCCTACATCCTCCACCCACATTCGGAGCCATAGTCCTTGGCGGAGACCGAGCCCCACACCTCCACAAACTCCCTCAGTAGAACCATGTACTCCACCTCCCAACACTTGCACCACCCAAACTCCTTCCCCAAACCAAAGCCCTCACCAAGATCCAAGTGAAGATCTTTCTCAATTAATTGAAAGTCTGAAGAAGGAGTTTGAAGAATATGAGAGAGAGAAAAAGAAAAAGAAAGAGAGAAGAAAGGAAAGGGTTCTCCTTAGCCAAACCAGTGAAAAGAATGCTGCACCCGGGACTTCAACCCATCTCCAAGAAGAATTAACCATTTCATCTTCTAAATCTTGTTATTCTTCTTTATTTGTGCATGAGTTTGAAGGAGAAAAGGACACAGATGTGCCATGCCTTGGAGAAGAAGGATCTTCGGTTTTGGAGGAGGACTCTCCCTCCCCTAACTTGGGGAGAGGTAACCTACTCTTTTCTTGTAGTGATGAAATGAATAGGCATGAATGTGAAACCTTATCCGAAAATGAGCATGCATCTCACCCACTGCTTAAATCTCTCAACCATGATGAAAATGACATATTTGAATTCCCACTTGAATGCATGGAGCATGATGATTCGGTTGACCCTGAGATGTATGTACATGATGCGTATCCCATGCCGCCCACCCCTAGCCAAGAATTCTCTTCAATTCATGATCATGACTCCTTCTTTTTAGATAATAAGAATGAAAGGCCTAGGCTCACATTTGACCCCGGGATACCAAAAATTGTGTGTAAGGTTGAAGTGAAGGGAAAGGGCGGATTGCCCATCTCATTCCTATTTAACTTTAATGTTTACGTTTTTAGTTCACTAACCCCTAATACCTCTTCAAGTTTGTTGTGGTGTCTTAAGATTTGTAGGGACAATTTCCTTATGAATCCGAGGACGGATTCTTCTGAAGAGGGAGGGTATGATGTGGACATCAGCCCCATTTTTGAGATAAGGGTAATCTTTCCTCCAGAGGGTTTAAAGGACCCTTGGCGAAGGCATGGACGAAGAAGTGGCATTTTAGGCGCCGGCGAAGCCCTAAAAGCAGAGCCGCGCTCTCCAGGATCTTGGCGAACCCATGTCCCATTGGCGAACCCTTGGCCTTTGGCGAGGCCAAGCCCTATTGGCGAACCCATGGACCCGGGCGAACCCATGGCCCCTTGCGAGCCCATGGTTCTCCTCCTCCGAGCCTATGGCCCATCGACGAAGGCCCTGCACCAGACTTCTAGACACAAGCGAAGCCCAGGTGTTTGCCAAGCCGAAGAGGCCTCCATATGCAAGTCAGGCGAACCCTTCAACTTGTGCAGAGGCCCTCTTCCTCCCATTTCCCGCCAACTACAATTCCTGGGGAATTGGGAGCCGCTAAAGCAGACAGCCTACACTGTCACCTCGCCTGCCACCTCTCATTTCGCCTACCATAGAACCAGGAAACTGGTTCCCTTGTCAAGTCACCCCATACTTCCTTCACCTTTTCCCTTCTATATAAGGCAGCTTGTAACCATTGTAAAGGTAGAACATATTTATAAGAAATCAGAAATACTCCAAGTGAGGTTTTGGCTTTCTTGTTCTCATTTCTTGCATTCCATCTCCTTAAGTGATCCGTGCAAGAGGATCCAACATAATATCTAGTATTGTTTGAACTTGTATTCAAAAGGTGCTAGATCCCATTTTCATTCCTAGGCATTTTCAAGGGCATTGCCTCACCTCGTAGTGAGGAGGTTCCCTTGGCCGAATCTGTTTCCTTCGTGTTCTTCCTCTGTTTCGTTTCCTTTCTTGCTGGAAACCGCCTCTATCGAGCTAGATCCGAGCTCGTGATCACTTACCCCCCCTGTGATCACATCAGTACCGAATCTAAATTTAACTGATCCTCAACAGGCTATCCTAGAAGACATCACGTACAACAGAAATAGTCGGGGGGGGTACGGCCAACCTATCAACTCACTCGAAAAACTCATGAGAACTGATATAACTCGGGGTAACTTGCCCCGCCTACCAAATCTGACCGTCCCTCAGACCGATGCTACCTCCAACCAAACCCTGTTACCGACCTCAAATCCCAAATCCCTGCGACGTTTATCCATGTATGAGATGGTGCGGTCATTCACAGTTTCCATCCGCGCCTGAATCATCCTGATCCTTGCTGTCGTCTCCTCAACAATCTGAATCAGCATCGCATGCCCAAAACCTTGTGAAAAGTACTGCAGACCCGCGCGGTAAAATGAAGATCACGATCAGACACAATGGAGTCTGGTACCCTCTGTAACCGCGCAATTCCCCGAGTGCATGATGGGCAAGCGCCTAAAGAGAGCTTGTCACCCATATCAGCAAAAAGTGATCACACTTAGACATATAAATGTCAATGTGTCTCCGCATATCTAGCCACCAAAAGCAAGTGCGCAAATCTTGGGATATCCTCTCCCTACCGGGGTGTATACTTAACCGGCTCAAATTTTCCTTCTCCAGAGTCATATTCCGTAGTACCTGATCCTCTGATACCTACAACAAATCCCCAAAATATAACGATTCAAGCCTATACTGAGATGTCAGTAGTAGTACTCCTTTGCCCTCTCCGGACAGCTTCCTTAAACCCGAATTCTTCTCTTCTGCCTCACGCTCTCTATCCAGCCTCTCTGAAAGAGCGATCAAAGTGTTGACCTGAGTGTGCTCCCAAAACTCCCACGTGTGCCCAAGGAACACCGAGTCATCCTCCTGGGTCTGATCTTCCGTGTTGCTTCCTTTAACTAACCCGGTAACCTCTCTACGCAAAGTATCGGCAACTGCATTGCCCTTGCAAGCAGTGCCCTAGATACCACCATCCTAATTCTTAATGTCCTCGAACCACCTATGCTACCTCATGTTCAACTCCTTATCTTGCGTACTGAGGTTGGCTGCCTCCAATCCTATACAACCTTAATCCTCTTGGAAACCGCTGAAACCCATATTCACCGATGATGTAAAATCAATGTTCCCAAAGCACCCGCAAAATAGCTCTGAGATACTCCTAGTGCGAGCCTTCATCTCGAGAGTGACAGAATATCCTCGATGAACACTTCCTAAAAGAGTCTAAATATAATCGGTACACCTGATTCATCATGTCCATGAACGCTGCCGGTGCGTTGATCAGACCAAATGGCGTTACCCTACTCCTAGTGTCCATACCCAATCCAGAAAATAGTCTTCGGCATATCCTTTTCCTTCATCCACACGGAAAGTATCCCGCTTGCAAGTCAACCGTGGAAAAGATCCTCATATCTCCCAACCGATCAAGGAGGTTATCAGTTCCCAACAACGGGTACTTATTCTTACTTGTGATGGCATTCATTCGCCTGTAGTCAATACCCACTTGGAGTAACCCATCCTTTTCCTTAATAAATAGAACCGGAGCACCACACGGTGAAGTGCTCGGGCGGATGAAACCCTTCTCCTGTAGTTCCCCCAACTGCTTCTTCAACCCAATCATCTCCACTGCCAACATCCGATAAGGAGGAATGAAAATTAGAGTGAAATCCCACTGACGAATCCCAAACACAATTTTCCTCTCTGGGCATCCCGAGCAAACCTCTGAAGTACTGCGGAAAAATCCTGAACCGTTGGAATCCTATCCAGCTCCAACTGAGTATCTACCGTAGCTAGATCGTAGTACTCCTCCAAATCCACTATCGGAACTCGACCCAAAACCTGCGGCTCCATGCTGCTCCTTACCACCTCTACCCCATCAAAACCCATGAGAGGTAACACCTCTCCAGCTAATGTTATACTTTGGTTAGCACGGTCAATGTGCACTGATCTCTTGAGCAGACCAATCATCCCAAAAAAAAATAACATCATACTTGGTGTGTCCAACACCAACAGACTGAGAATCTTGTGTACACAATAGATAGCACGCAGTCTGTGCCACCTCATAGAACACAAAACCGGCTCCCGGCCGTTTGTACGAGAATCATTTGGCAGCTCACGCTGGCCAAATGCGGAGATTCGACACATACGTGCCGAAACCGAAATAGACTCTCCAGTACCAAGTAAATCATGAACAAGTGTATCATCCAAAAATAGAATAACTTGTAATGCCCCACGCTGCAACGTGTCTCCCTGCACAATCTGGAAAGCGCGCCCATCTCTGGGCTGCTGTGGCGGAGGGGGTGGCTAAAACGGGAGTCACCGCTGTGATCTCGGGACGCCCTCCACTATAATCCACACCCTCGGGTGTGTTGGGCTAGAACCAAGATCATGCGGACATAAAACATCATGGATTCTTATCCCAGCACCAGAAAGCAATCCCGTATCCAACATTTATCTGCCCTGCATCGCATGCACTACCCCGCCTGCCTGCAGCATGACCGGCCGGGGTGCTGCCTAACACAACTCAACCAAAACTGAACTATCACGGCCACCCAGCTGCCCCTGCCACCCAACCAAGTCCTGCATGCCTTACTCGCAAACCTTGATGAACTATGCGGTACAGAACCCCTCCCTCGCTCTTGTGGTCGGTGGGGGACGTACCGACTCTTAACTTCCTCCTGTTCCACACCTTAGTACTGTGGTATGTAATGAACCAACCAATCAAACTTTCACTCATACTCTCCGACAGCCGTGGTCCCCTGCTCCAGATCATCAAGCTGCGCCTGTCGGAGGTCCCTGGCTACATCCCCGGTGCAATGCCGGGGAGAAGTGTAGCCTCCCCAGGAGTTTGTCAACTCTCACAAACCAAAACTCTACTGCCTTCGGTCCTCCTCGACCGTTGAACCTCGGGGGTTTCAAACGATGAAACCTCTCCAGAAGTCTGACCTCGTCAGACTGGTGCCTCAAACCTTTCCGTCGTTGATGAGATGGACGAGAAGTCTCGATGTTGTAGTGACCATCCTCCTCGGGGTCACTCACTTACCAATAACAAAACTGTGGCGAGCAGTGGCCTAAATTTCACCATCACCTCCTGTTCAGAATGCCTTTACCATGGCATAATCAGATCTCCCTTTGCCTACTGCCGCCCCTGAACCTGCTGTGCTGGCAGAAAAGTGCCCAGCACAGTCGTACTTGACCTAACACAAAACCAAATCAGAAAAGGGTCCTCGTGACCACTAAAACCTCGAGGGTGGTGAGTGTGGTTGTTCAGGCCCTGGGTTACGCTGAACCCGTATCCCATATCCTCGGAGGTGTGGAATCCCAGTCCCAACCCTCCAGTACCAAATCACGCGGTTTGCGTGTAGTAACCCATTCCTTAAACCAAAACCAATCAAATGCCAACATAACCCATAACCAAAAGTCCAAACCAAATAACTCTCTCTCTCTCCAAAAGCTAGCAGCAGTATTCTAAGGCTCTGTAGTGTAATGCAATGCATCATGCAGAAATTCTTTTCAGAATCACAGAACCAAATACCAAAACTTAAGCACAGAATCAGATCAAGTTCATAACACAGAACCACACCACAATACCAACCAACAAATAAGAGTACCTGGATTATGTCAGAAGCCCACACTCGAGCTTTGCGCTTCTCTACATGCTCCGAAGTCCAAAATCCCCCAAAATCTTGCCAAAGTACTCCAAACCTTCCAAAATGCTTCAAGTACTGCCCGCTGCTCCACACCCATTCCAAAGTGGTTCAAATAAGGAGGTGGCCAATCTCCGTACCGAACCGCCCCAGAATGGACCATAGAACAGTAGCCCGCACTTCGAAGTCTTCTCCCGCAGACACTTATCCATGAACTGGCATGACTGCTCCAAAAGTCCACTCCTGGACTGGTATACTTGCCTCCAGAAACCCATACTGAAACTGATCATACCTTGTCTCTTGGGTCACATCGACCCGACCTACTATGATACCAACTTGTCACAGCCACCCCGCCCGGTTGCAGAGGCGAGGCCTGTTAACAATCATTTTTTCTATCTTCTTGACTAACTTAATTTTAGGGATTTATTTAACTAATTTAGATTTAACTCTGACTCAATCAAAAGGAAGGGGGCTGAATCGAATGTTTTGAACATTAAACTTGGTAAGAATGTCATTCACCCACCCTTACTTAACATGCAAGTATCAAGTTGTTGAGCACCATCCGACTCCACCATCTTCGTCTCCTACCTTCGCCCAAACTCTCCTACCTCCACCCTAACCCTAGCCTCTAATCAGCTCCTAACCCTAACTCTATAAGTAGAAGCCCTAAAAAAAAGAAAAGAGAAAAAGGATTCTCGTTCTTCTCCTGCTTCCTGCCGCACGAGTAGTCCGAACCCCGACGCTATTCTCCACCGTCAGCCTCACTGGAACGCCAACACGTCCAAGGCTCCCATCAGCCACGCCAAGGCCACTGACATCCTCCCACAGTCACCAGCGCAGCACCGCACCGAGGCCGCCACACGCTTCTCCGCTCACTTCTCCGATCTACGGCGAGCCCTTCCGGCCTGGACCACCGCATCCCGCCACCGTTTGCCGTGAAACCGACCCCCTGGCCGCCGGAATGGGCTCGCCGAAATTCCGGATTCGCGAACCAGGGAAGAGGGCGACGTGGCCTCTCCTGGTTTAATACAAACCCGGTACAACTCCTCTTCCGTCCTTCATTCTTTTTATTTTTTCTGTTTTAGTCACTAACGTTTCTGTTTTGTCTTGCTTCAGTTAACAAGTTTTAAAGTTTTATTTTGTTACAAACAGGCCACTAACGAGTTCTTTTTGTTTCCTTTATTTTATTTGTATATATATATTGCTAATAATGTTCACACTAACAATTTTTGTTTTATTTTGGATTATTCATTTTTCCTTCTTTCTTTCTTTTCTCATGTTTTCTTTTTCTCATTAATTATTATTCTTGGTTATCATTATTATCTCTTTTCTTTTGTTTTCTTTTCTTTTTTCTTTAACTTCCTTTTTAGGTATTTTATGAATGACTTCTCCATGAGAGTTCAACTTGGGTTTTCTGAACCCCCTCGTAAAAAAGCAACTCGATCGGCTGCGACTCGACCGCAAACTCCAAGCAACTCGACCGAACGCCGACTCGAGTTTAGCTCGGGTTTTTAGAACCTCTATTTGACACACCGCATCAACAAATCTCCGAGGCAACTTGACCGTCTCCAACATCCAGGCAATTCGACCGCCGCTTCACCGATTTGACAGGTACGCATTCTAACCCCGAGTTCTCCCAGTCCAACGGGAGCGAACTACGTGGGCTTTGATCCCGATTCAAACGGGTACGTAGGCAGCTTGGAAGCCCATAATCCAGGCCCAAGTCCAATTAACTAAAATTAACCCATTGTTTGAAAATAAAAAAATTAATCATTTTGCATTATTTAATTTATGGGAATCGGCTTTTATTTTGTTTTAAGAATTATTTTCAGACAAATTGGGTGCCTAACACCTTCCCAATTTGTACCCAATCCCCGGACTTAAAATCTCTGGTTTTCGCAGAATTGCCTTTTCTAAATTTCGGAGTCAAAATTGGGTTTTTCCTTAATTTCCCATTTTCTAAAAAATAAAGGTGGCGACTCCCTCGTTTTCCCCAAAATTGGCGGAAAAGCCCCCCGACGAGCGGCCCTCCCGCTCACAGTGGCGACTCCGCTGGGGACCATTTTCAAACTTTTTGAAAATAAGAGGATTGAATGCTGAAAATATTTTTTAAAACATTATGAAAGCCGATTATGTGTGTAATATTTGTTGATTGCAAAGCATGGTGATTGATAACATGGTGATTGACATATGTGTGCTCTGCATCACGGATATCTTGTTCATTTGTGTGTACATTAACCTAGGTAGTGAGCCCTGGAGACCATGTTGCATAAGAAAGTTGGTCCTCCCAACATGACTATGCACTGGTCCCAACTCCACAGCGCTTGAAGGTCGTAAAGTACCGTTTGACCAATGGGTGCTCCTCGCACCCAGAGGGAGGTATATGCACACCTAGTTGTTGGAGAACCTTTGACCAACCCATTCTCACCCTCATGTACATAGTGACTTTAGAACTGAACTTTAGGTACCTAATATTCACGGTGTATTGCATATCTCGGTGTTTGCTATATGTTTGCCTCGCACGGTGTATTGACACGCTCACTGCATGACACTCACCCACATGCACCTAAATCAAGACAATGTACTTGAAAGCTTAAGAGACTTAGACATAGGCTTTAAATTAAGCGCTATAGTCTAATTTCCACCGACCTGTTTAGGCTGCAAGACCTAAAGTGAGTCAACTAAGAGCAAATGTTGCTTCAAATCCCGAGCATAGTACCGTCATGCACCATGCACCGAAGGCAACCCTAATCTCGTCAACCTTAGTGTGTCATCTACCTTTACAGGAGGCAACCACCATGTTAACCATAGCGTTGCTATAACCCGACTTACTCCTCACCCATGGTCATCCACCATTCTGTCACTCTAGATAATCCATGCATCCATGCATTTGTGTACGTCCATGCATACACGTCATGTAACATGCTCATGCATACATGCATTTGTGTCTCATGCATACACATAATTATCTGACATGCATTCATATAGGTGCGTCACATGCATGTAAAATCTGTTAGACATAGAAGGATTAATCGAAGGTCATGGGTTCGGTCTGAAAGTTCAAAGTCCATCAAGAAAGAAGCAAGGTAAAGGCGCACTAAATTGAAGACACGATGGAACTAGATGCCCATTCTCACTCTCTGGTGGAACTTATCTCGAGTTCATTGCACTTCTATCCTACAAATGCCAAATGTCAAAATCACCAAAGACGAAGAAAAATGATCAGGTTCTTGACAAGAGTACCATGACCTGATTGAGAAGCCCCTTGATTGTCCCACGTCAACTTGAAGAAGATCCATCTCATTCCCCCCATCTCTCGCAAAAAGTTCTTGCATTGATGTACCCTTCTCTGCACTATTTTGATGTTTAGGATGACTTGAGCTTCTATGTATTTTCTACACTATGATTTTTCTATGATCTAAAGCTAGTGAATATAAAATTGCTTTTGAACTATTCAAGAATGTGTGATTTCAAATTTGACGAACGAACGACAACTGAGCTTTTAAGTCACGGGTGTTTCTATCAAATGCAATGATCCACGCAGGAATGAGTCAAAATGATAGATGGCCATCTTTCGTAGCCTAAATCGTCTTTACACCTGAATGACATCTTATCCTTTGATAGCCACTTTGGACCTCAAACACTTGAACCTGTTATTTCTTTAACCCGCAATCCTGACCTGGGAAAAGGGTATGCATCTCGCGAGTGTTGAGTCTCGGAGACCACTGATCATCGTTGCAACAGTTGGTGAAATGAATTGTGCAAGGAAGTCCAATCAGAGAAACTCGCATCGGAGGAAATTCAAGCGATGAAAGCTCAAATCGTCTTCACCCATCATATGGAGATCTCGCTTTGTATTGTCGAGTTGTTTTGAGAAAAAGAAGAAAAAGAAAATAAAAAAGTAGAAAGAAAGAAAGTTTGATGTGGAAATTCAATCTAGCCTTGAAACTGAAAAGGAAGCCTCGCTAGGTCGAAAACCCGTAAGGGCGGCTTAGGCAAAAGTGGAGGTAAAAAAAAAAGGGGAAAAGTTGTCATTACTGCGCTTCAAAAGCAGATCACAAAGTCCTCAAGAAGTAAGCATATTTTCAAGAAGTATCAAACATTCAGAGGTTGACAGGCTTTGCATTTCGCGAGAAGCATATCCTGGGGCATCATTTGGGTATTTGAGCCTATATATCATTTCTTTCTTCGAACCTTAACCGAGGCCACATTACAACCTTACTGAAAGTCCATACTATCGACTCATTTTTATGTGGATCGTTCATGTCGAGAGAGGCATTGGTCACTTGATTGTTTTTAGCTGCGTTTGGTCAAAACACATTTCTTCCATGGTTCATTAGCAACTATGCTTTAGGTTTTGGAAATCTTATAGTGCAGAGATGCTTAAAAGTTCTCTTTATCCCGAGCACAAATGAGATCACTTCACTCAAATCAAATCCTTCAGTATCACATTCATTTCTTTCCTCACCATAAGTCCATCGAAATAAAGCTCCCTCGAAAAGCATGTCCAGACTATTGATGAGAAGCCTTTTCTCAAAACTCTGTGATTTCACCTCAAGCCTTCCAGAGGCAGAGCAAGCAAGCCATATTGACTCCGAGTCGACATATTCATAAGCCGAGAGAAGCAGGGGGCATGAATCCTCTCAAGTCATCAAAGAAGTGCACTCACCTCGCATAACTACCGAAACGCCACATACATGGGGGCATCTCTCCCTCCGAAGTTGAACATATGCAAAGGCCTTTCAGTTTGGGCCCATGACTTTCAAAATGAAGAAAAGAGTCTTAGAGTCGACCTAATAACTCAGTGCATCTGACTATAGTCTTAGGAGGCATATCATGCATCATGACGCCCTGCCGAGCACAAGCCCTACCAGATAGGCAGCCTTTAGTCAAGCCCTACCAGATAGGCGACCCTTCATCAAGCCCTACCAGATAGGCACCCATCTCAAGCCCTACCAGATTGGCGACCCTTCATCAAGCCCTACCAGTAGGCAACCTTTAGTTAAGCCCTACCGGATAGGCACCCATCTCAAGCCCGACCAGATAGGCGACCCTTTATCAAGCCCTACCAGATAGGTGACCTTTAGTTAAGCCCTACTAGATAGGCACCCATCTCAAGCCCTGCTAGATAGGCCACCATTAAGCAATTAGGCAAAGATGACCGCCTCCCAATAGGACGACCCAGACCGTTCCTCTCCCGATAGGATGAACCCGATCGTTCCTTTAGGTGGATAGACAACCTTGGTACTTTGGCCCCCGTATTTTCCCAACCTTGGTACTTTGGCCCTTCTTTTCAATAACAATGGCAATCTGGCCCCATTTCAAACAACTTTAGCATTTAGGCCCCACCTTTGGATGATCTTGGCTCTTTGGCCCTGTTTTAGAAAAATTCTGGCATTTAGGCCATTCCTTTCAACCTTGGCACTTTGGCCCCCGTATTTCGACAATCTTGGCACTTCGACCCCTACATCTCGTTGAACTTGGCACTTATGCCTCCGTACTTTGACAATCTGGACACATAAGTCCCACATTAGGCGATTAGACGGCCTGGGTATTTAGACCCCACATTAGGCGATTAGACTGCCTGGGTATTTAGACCCCCACATTAGGCGATTAGATTGTCTAGGTATTTAGACCCCACATTAGGCGATTAGACTGCCTGGGTATTTAGACCCCACATTAGGCGATATTTAGACCCCACATTAGGCGATTAGACTGCCCAGGTATTTAGGGTTAGGCGATTAGATTGCCCACATTAGGCGATAGACCCCACTTTAGGCGATTAGACTGCCTGGGTAATTATAGGCCCCGATTTAGGCGATTAGACTGCCTGGGTACTTAGACCCCCACATTAGGTGATTAGACTGCCTAGGTAATTATAGGCCCCGATTTAGGCGATTAGATTGCCTGGGTAATTATAGGCCCGATTTAGGCGATTAGACTGTCTGGGTAATTATAGGCCCCGATTTAGGCGATTAGACTGCCTGGGTAATAATAGGCCCTGATTTAGGCGATTAGACCGCCTGGGTATTTAGACCCCACATTTAGGCGATTAGACTGCCTGGGCAATTATAGGCCCCGATTTAGGCGATTAGACTGCCTGGGTAATTATAGTCCTCAATTTAGGCGATTAGACTATCTGGCTAATTATAGGCCCCGATTTAGGCGATTAGACTGCCTGGGCGATTATAGGCCCCACTTTAGGCGATTAGACTGCCTGGGCGATTATAGGCCCCACTTTAGGCGATTAGACTGCTTAGACGTTCAGGCCCACTGACACTCGGACATCAGCTAACTTTTCATTAAGTAAAAGTAAGCTGATGGGGGGCAAACTGTTAACAATCATTTTTAACCTACTCTTGTTTGACTAACCTAATTTTAGGGATTAATTTAACTAATTATTTAGGGACTAAATTAAAAGGAATGGGCTGAATTAGAATGGTTTGAACATTAAACCCTTTCTACTTTGTCATTTCTCCAACCCTTCTTCCAAGTATGAGTTGTTCACAAATCCGACTCCGCCATCTTCGTCTCCTACCTTCGCCCAAACTCTCCTACCTCCACCCTAACCCTAGTCTCTAATCAGCTCCTAACCCTAACTCTATAAGTAGAAGCCCTAAAAAAAAAGAAAAAAAGAGGATTCCCGTTCTTCTCCTGCTTCCTGCCGCACGAGTAGTCCGAACCCCGACGCTATTCTCCACCATCAGCCTCGCTGGAACGCCAACACGTCCAAGGCTCCCATCAGCCACGCCAAGGCCACTGACATCCTCCCACAGTCACCAGCGCAGCACCCCAGGCCGTCATCACCGTCGGAACAGAGCCCAGCCACGTCGACCGACTACAAACGCGAGCAGCCTTCACCCCGAGAAAAGGAGGTCCATTCACCTCTCCAACGCCGGAATCATCTTCTCCGGCCTCCGAGACTCCCTATAAGCCTCGCCGCCGCCAAACGCCTGGTTCGAAGCTGCCCGGCCGGCGATTCGCGAATCACCCCTCCCGGCCGCACCGAGGCACCGCCGCAGCTTCTCCGATCTCCGGCGAGCCCTTCCGGACTGTACCACAGCATCCCGCCACCGTTTGCAGTGAAACAGACCCCCTGGCCGCCGGAATGGGCTCGCCGAAATTACGGATTCGCGAACCAGTTAAGAGGGCGACGTGTCCTCTCTGGTTTAATACAAACCCGGTACAACTCCTCTTCCGTCCTTCATCTTTTTTATTTTTTCTGTTTTAGTCACTAACGTTTCTGTTTTGTCTTGTTTCAGGTTAACAAGTTTTAAAGTTTTATTTTGTTACAAACAGGCCACTAACAGAGTTCTTTTTTTGTTTCCTTTATTTTATTTGTATATATATTGCTAATAATTTTCACACTAACAATTTTTGTTTTATTTTGGATTATTCATTTTTTCCTTCTTTCTCTCTTTTCTCATGTTTTCTTTTTCTCATTAATTATTATTCTTGGTTATCATTATTATCTCTTTTCTTTTGTTTTGTTTTCTTTTTTCTTTAACTTCCTTTTTTAGGTATTTTATGAATGACTTCTCCATGAGAGTTCAACTTGGGTTTTCTGAACCCCCCTCAAAAAGTATCAAAAAGCAACTCGATCGCTGCGACTCGACCGCATCAACTCCAAGCAACTCGACCGCTGCAACGCCGACTCGACAGAGTTTAGCTCGGGTTTTTTAGAACCTCCAAAAAGAAGGCTATTTGACTGCCACACCGCATCAACAAATCTCCGAGGCAACTTGACCGTCTCCAACATCCAGGCAATTCGACCGCCGCTTCACCGATTTGACAGGTACGCATTCTAACCCCGAGTTCTCCCAGTCCAACGGGAGCGAACTACGTGGGCTTTGATCCCGATTCAAACGGATACGTAGGCAGCTTGGAAGCCCATAATCCAGGCCCAAGTCCAATTAACTAAAATTAACCCATTGTTTGAAAATAAAAAAATTAATCATTTTGCATTAATTAATTTATGGGAATCGGCTTTTATTTTGTTTTAAGAATTATTTTCAGACAAATTGGGTGCCTAACACCTTCCCAATTTGTACCCAATCCCTGGACTTAAAATCTCTGGTTTTCGCAGAATTGCCTTTTCTAAATTTCGGAGTCAAAAATTGGGTTTTTCCTTAATTTCCCATTTTCTAAAAAATAAAGGTGGCGAGTCCCTTGTTTTCCCCAAAATTGGCGGAAAAGCCCCCCGACGAGCGGCCCTCCCGCTCACAAAAATCCCGTCCCGCAAGGTACAGCTAAAGTTGCTGCTTACCAGGTTTACCTGAAACCCAAAGACAAAACCCAAAAAGGGTGAGTCCTAAAAAGGACCCGTAAGGGATTTGGGGTAAGATAAGCATATGTAACCCTGCAAAACAGAAAGATAGCAATATACAGAATATATGAAACAGAATACAAAATATCGTGCATGTAAAGATAACAGATCATGATCCCGAAGGATGTGCGATTCTAAATCGCCATAAACCCTTATAACAAATCGGAGCAGCGCCTCCCTCTAAGGAGTCGAAGCGAAGCTATTACGAAGCATGGTGCACCAGTGGGTAGCGAACCCACAAGCTGTCGTAGGGTTAATAGACAAAGTATGCCACAAGGCATACACCTACAGATCACAGAACGTACCTTAAGGCACATATTTCCGAAATACCTGCAAAACAGAAGTGCAACAACACACACACCTACAGACTACAGAATATAACCTAAGGCATATAATCCCAAAATACTTGCAGAACAGAAAGTGAAACTAAACATGCACCTATCTTACCAAAATAACAGAACCAAACCCTTACCTCACAAATCCAGAGTATTTGACCGATTCTGGACGACTTCCACACCGCGACCCGAAACCCGAAAACCTCTCTTTTTCTAACTTCCGAACCTCAGAATCTGTCAATTCAAGCTGAATTAGCAACCTTACCAACCACACCACCAAACTACACCCCCGACCCCAAAACCGAAAATCCGTCAGAATTTAGTAAAATTTCAGCTTTCATGAAACATCGAATTCGAACCGACTTAAACAATGCAAAATTATACATTGAAAAACACAATTCAACAAGCGAACTGATCAAATCCAACCTTTAAACCCTTCATCCCGACATTTTCCGATAAACCCGCATATTGGTAACTTTTCCATTCCATACCCGAAATCAATGTTTCAAACATCAAACCACACCTAAATCCAACCCCAATACCACATTAGCATCCAATTCAACCAACATCAAACCCCAACATGGAAAAAGAATCATTCCAATAATTCAGTTCTTAACCAACATTTTACCCAACTTCCAATTCAATCCATTCAAGCTTCCAATTAATCATACTAACCACCAATTACACTTCCTAACCAAGAATGCTAACCAATTGCATCCAAAACAACCAAATTCAACATTGAACATCAACCAACAAATTCGGCCATAAAGGGGGTTTCCAACCCAACTTGTTTTCCATCAAATTGAATCCATACTTAAGCTTAGAATCATGCTAGGATTAACATACTTGAAGCATGATTCAAGAAGACAAACACACATCAATTTAGAAACTCCAATAAATTCGGCCAAATTGGGTATTTTTCAACCAAGAAGTTTTTCCAAAATCTAACACTTGATTAACACTCCCCTACAACCCAAGAACACCATACTAAAAGATGGGAGGAAGAGAATCATCCAAACATGTAGCTAAGAACAAACCCATCATTCACAAAACTCTCTCTTTTTCCTACCAATCTTGATTCCAATAAGAAAAGAGAGCTTAGGAAGGAAGCTTACCCAAGATTGAAGCTAAACCCTTGATGATTCAAGCCAAGATGAAGAACTTCAAAGCTTGGAGAAAGCTCCCATGGTGGCGGCAGCAAGTGAGGAAGAAGAAGAAGAAGAAGAAGAAATGAAATAATAAGCTTTTTATGAAATATATATGCTATATATATATATATATTTCCTTTCTTTTTCCCATCACTTCTCATCTTAAATAAGAGCAAGACATGTGTCCCTTAATTGTCTCCAATACTGCCGAATATACCTGCTGCCCCATGCTGAATTATTGTTATTTTGTGACCAATAGCCAATTAATCTCCCAACTTTTCCAAAAGTTCCAATTTTGGCCCAAACGCGATTACCGAACTCCAAATTGAGCGAAACTTGGACACAAACCTCAGAATATTATAAAATTCATAAAACATGTTCCAAAAGTTCATTTACAATTCCAGAGTGTCCTACCGAGCTCGCTGAACCCGAACAAATAACGACGTGCGAGCGTGTCAACCTGAACCAAAATTCCGTCACACCAAAATTCCCCAAAAATACTCATAAAATCCATCTTGAATTATAACATAACCAACCATGGAACCATCGGAGAAATTCCATCCCGAGCCCCGGGAGTCGCCCGGGACCGAACGTCCTGCCCCAAAAATTACTCTCCATAAAAACCTCCGGGACATTCCCACGACTCCAAAACTGCAAACGGCATCTCAATCTGGGGTCTCGGGAGTGCTACCGAGCCCGCTGTACGTCCCGAGGCGACCCCGACAACCCCCCGGCGCCAGAAAAATATTTTCGGCGGAAACGTCCGGGGGACCCAGACGACCTCAAAAACGAAAGGGTTCGCCAAAATGATACTCGGATATGGCTCGGGAGCCGCCTGAACACCGAAAAACGTGACCCGCAGGCCAAAACCGGAGCCCCGTGTCACCCGGTCGCAACCCGCTCGGGGTGACCGTAACAGCCCTCGACTCAGAAGACAGTTCAACATCAGCAGATATCCAAAATATAAATCATATACAAACTCATGATCCACTATATATGCATGCAACTACAGCTACAGAGCCATCAAAAACTAAAGCCCAAATATACCTAGTGCGGAATCGGAGAAACTGCTCTTTCTCAGTAAATTTCCGCACGCGGTACTGCTGTTGCTGCTGAAAACCCAAAAACAACCAAAGCACCGCGGATCTCTATCCCGCCGGCTGCTTAACAGGTCTGCCTGAAAGGTGGTAAAAAAATAAGGGGTGAGTCCTCGGAAGGACCCAGTAAAGGCTGAGGTAAGATACAGTTCGTATACAAGGTAACCAACCGAACCTGCAAAACAGAGCAATACAAGCACAAATATACATATACCAATATAAATACAATGTCCCGTCGGACAAGGTGAGCCAAAGATCCCATACGCGGTCCAACCGCCTAATCGACCCTTATAATGAAGTATGACGACAGCCCTCTCCAAGAGGTTCCAATATCTAATAGCAGTGCAGTGGGGTCATGATCCCCAAACTGTCGTAGGGTCCCAGTGGTATACCGGCACTCCCGGTGCGGGTATACATAAAGTGTCGGCACCCTCCAGTGCGGACACACCAATAAACCACAGAGCACCCGAGGTCTCCAAGACCATCCGGGCCTTGGAAAGACATGAACAAGCATCTTACCATATGACAGGTCCCGGGATCACCGAACCACCGCCCTCAACCCGGAAACCTGCCTCAACTAAACCAGTATACATAAAGTCTCATACCAATATGTATAACAAGAAAAGTTGAACCCTTACCTCAGCAAAACCGCTCATGACACAAATCCCGGGAAATCCCGGCTCCCGGCCCGAAAAGCGAAACCTTGACTTTTATGGTCCCACACTGCTCCACCAACGCAGAAACATACTGAACAACCACAAACAAGTCAGAATTCACCAAAATTTCGGCAAAGTTTCGGTCCAATTTCAAAGCAACTCCCTATTCACAATCAATTCCAGATACAGAAAACGCATTCAGAATTCACAGAATCAACCAATATCATTAGCACCAAAACCGAGGCTCGGGACGGAAAAACGGCTTTCACACCGAGCCTCTTCTAACTGAACCGATTACACTAACAGAACCAGAATTCTATTCTGAACACAGAAATGCCCTTACCTTTCGCTAAATGCTCCGCCGAAAATTACACCCAAATTTTCAGACGCGAATCGGCACAACCTCGGGTGCGTTTCTTCCTACGTTCCTGTTATCAAACATGCACCAGGAAGTGCCGAGATCGCTTAGGAACCGAAAAATCAAATAAAGGAGCATATGACACTATTCACTCCAAAATTCAAATGCTCATAAGTGCAATACCTCGAAGTTTGGTCTCCAAACGACGGAAATCAGTTGTGAGCTCCAAGCTCCAAAAATGGCGCAACAGAGAGAGGGAGAAAGAAAGTGATACGGATGGAGAAGAAGAAGTTGACCCAAAACTGCATTTTCCTCTTTACTTATATGTATTATTTACATAAATGCACAATTACATCTTATTTCTTCCAAAATTCTTCTCTTTTCCTTCTCTTCTTCACTCAACAAGTGACACATGTCCCTTCCCCTCTCTCTCCCATCCACCCCATCACTTCCTTTTCTTCCAAAATGTCCAAAGCAATTCTTTTCTTTACCTTTATATACATATATATATGTATTATCTACTTAAATACATATATATACAACTTCCAAAATCCCTTCTCTTTTCTTCCTCAACCAAAAGAGGACACATGTCCTTCCTCTCCCATCACCCATCCGCCCCAATCCTTTCTTTTCTACCAAAATTGCCAAATTCAATTATTTCTCACACAAAACAAACTGCAAATTTCGCTCAGCCCGAAAATGCAACTTTTTTCCAAACTTACTCCGATTAGAACCAAACTTTAACCACAAACTCAAGACAACATAAAACCCATAAAATACATTTTTCTTATACAATTCAAAGTCCCGAGTCACCCAGAATTGCAACTACCGGGAATTACGCGCACCCGCGTAATAAATTCTAAATCCGTCTCTGGTTGCCCCAAAATTCACCAAATTAAATCTATAAAATCTGTCTTAAAATATGATAATCTCGTACCTGAAGCAGGCCTGGATTCTCAGTTGAGTGGTTGATGATGATGGTGTTCTTGAGGCTCCAAGCTTGCTTGTTATGAGTAATCTGTAAAAGATATAGAGAATACTCAGAAGTAGCAAGAGAGGAGTGGGGGGCGTGTAGTAGCTTACCCAATTTAGGGTGGACATCACCCTATTTATAGAGTGATGCCAGGATAAGAGCCTCCCCCAGTTGAAGCATTGGACAGGCTGTGAGACAAGACTGACAAGTCTGCCAGATTTCAGGAGATAAGGCGGCTGTGATGATGAAGATCTCAGCAAACCGCCTTAGAAGATTCACTTGTCAGGGAATGTTTGGCGTACAAATCTAGTGAAGATCACTCAGGCTCGTGCTGGCCTCCTTATTGGCTGATTGATGTCAGATGACCAAGTGGTCTATCTCCAAGTGGAGCAAGCAGCAGGCGAAGGCCTGTAAGGGGTGAAGGCCCAGATAGAATATAGCCAATAAGGGAGTGAGGATCGCACGAACCTGAGTTATAAGGGCCTTATCTGGGCGGGGCCAGTATAGGCATAAGAGTCATCACGAAGGCGAGTTGAGACCGCGGGAGTGAGACCCGTAGGGGCGAGTGGGATCGCAAGGGCGAGACCTGAGACCACGAGGGTAACCCGCGAAGGCCTAAGGGACGCAAAGGTGAGTGTGAGACATCGCCAAGGCGAGACTTAAGACCCGCGAAGGCAAGACCTCACGCAGGTGAGCCTGGAGACCTCGCGAAGGCGAGACTGGAGATCGCAAGTGTGAGACCTTGCTTGAACGATACTGGAGACCACAAGGGTGAGACCTTGCGAAGATGATGCTGGAGACCACAAGGGTGAGACCTTGCGAAGACCTTGTATGATTCTGATGCGACGCGAGGACGCGTTTGCTTGGGTAGTGTACCAAGATGCCTCCTCCTGAGAGCGGAGTATGGGCAGGGTCCTGTACTCCGTTTTGAAAGTACTTTGTTGAAGCTAGTAGTAGTCACAAGTCTGGACTCGTGTGGAGTGTGATTTTCCGTGTTGGATCCTTCATGATCCTTGTGAGTCTTTGAGGGGGCATTTGCTTGGGTAGTGTACCAAGATGCCTCCTCCTGAAGGCAGAGTATGGGGAGGGTCTCGTACTCTGTTGATATTCCAAGTGTTGGAGATTGGCGAAAGGGGTTATGCTGCTTTGGGACCGTTTGGAGTGCAACGGCAGTGAAGGGTCTCTTCAGCATTTAAAGCAGGGGAGATAATGGGAGATGGAAGGTTTACTAACCGTTAGACGCTGGCACGTGGCACCACGGGAGTTGATTACGCTTTAAAAAGTTCTTTTCCATTTCTGCACGGAAGGCAAAAGGTTTACTAACCGCTGGATGTCAGCACGTGGCGCCTCAGGAGCCAATTTCGCTTAAAAGCGCTTTTTCATTTTGGCGGGCTTATAAAAGTGTATCCGAGAAGATTGAAGCTTTTCATCTTCATTCTCGTATTTCCTCATTCTCTGTGTCAAGTAGCTTATTCCGCATTCTTGCGTTCTTGAACCTTTCATCGGCAGTTGGGAGCTTTCTTGTGGTGGTTCTCTACTTTTCGTTCGAGATTTGACTGTTCATCCGTTCGTTTGCCAACTGTTCCTTCCGCTCTACTCACCGGTAACGAATCAGGTAAGATCTCGTTTTCCGGCACAATGAGTGCTTCCAATTTTCTGAGCACACTGAGTGCTTGATGAAATGCCCCTGTTTGGGATGTTCCGATTTATAAGCTTGTTGCTCTACTTTTTGCAGAAATGGAGTCCAAAGAAGCTGTTCGTCCAGTGCTTGCCACCGTGGAGAAGACCATGGTGAAATTTGACAAGATCCATCAGGATATGGTGGAGGCTTTCTGGCCTGTGGAGAAAGTGCCGGTATATTCGTCCTGCTCGGGCATCTGCCGGGCGATGGGTTGGCCTGTTACTGCAGAGAATATGGAGAATCGGGTGCTGTGTCTGTACACAGCACAACTTGTGGCGGGGTTGCGGTTTCCCCTTCCGCAGTTGGTGCAAGATTTGTGCGCCGGGTGGGGGCTGCCACCAACACAGTTGGCGCCCAACACCTTCTTGACCATAGCGGGCTTCATTGTTGCCTGCCATATGGCCGGCGTGAAGCCTTTTGCTGATGTCTTCAACCGTTTCTACCGGCTGGAGCTGAGGAGTGGGAGTGCGTTTTTCTACGTCACTCCCATAAATGTTGGGGCAACCATTCCATTTCCTTCACTGCCTCGCCCAAATCCTACCACAACTGGCATGGGTCCTTCTTCTTCCTGCCCCACGACAGTTCGTGGGACTTTCCCGTGGCGAGGACGCAGCTACCCATGCAAAGCATCGCGCGGAGGCCTGAATTGACTTCTGAAGGAGTGCGGTGGCGGGCATACGTCCAACTACTGGGGTGGTTGGACGATGTTTACTCAAGGAGCGCCTGTGATGAGCTCTTACCCTTCTCGGCCGCCCAACTAGACGAGACCACCTTGCGGTGGGCTGGGATTAGCACGGGTTTCGTGATGTATCCCGAGGTGCCCCCGCCGTACGAGGGATGAGCCCCCACCCACCGTGGGACGGTGGTAGACTCTCTTTATGCCGCGCTGGCAGGGCCCAAAATTATGTTTGCATATATAAGCGTATTGCATAAGTGTAAGAGGTTTAGTAAAACCTGGTCTGAAGTTTTCTTTCTGTTTGTAGATGCCTCTATGGAGTCTGGTGAAGGCCGGGGCAAGAGAGCGTCCATGCGCATTGCCCAGCAAGTGCACCTGTCATGTGCATTTGGGAAGGATGCCCCTGCTGGGGCTGTCAAGGCGTTGGGGCGCATTACCCCTAAACCGCAGAAGAAGAGGGCTGGCGCCAAGCCGTCGGCGTCCTTTCAAAAAGAGAAGAGGAGGAAGGTGACTGTTGGCGAGGCGCAGCCTGGAAAGGGGAGTGCCTCCGCTGTTGTTGAGGAGACCAGAGGGCCGGCAGGGCCGAGGGGTCTGCAGTAGTCTCTTCTACTGAAGGGGCGGCGAGGCCGGTTGGAGAGGCCCAGGGGCCTGCTGAAGCAGAGGGACTTGCAGCGGTCCCTGTTACTGAAGAGGCTGAGGAGCCTGTTGGGGAGGAGGCCCCCATCGTTGTGGTAGAGGCCGGAGAGCCTGCTGAGGAGGCCAGGGGAGCGGAAGTGGAGGCCTCTTCCAACATTGAAGAGGCCATAAAGGCTGTGCCCGTATCAGTGGTGCAGCCAATCTCTCCTGAGGATGCTGCTGCTGAAGACTTCGTGTCTTGGCTCTTTGCGAGCCCTTCTCCAGCCCAAGGTGAAGACTTGCCTGGGCATGTGGTTGCCGCAGAGATCCTTGCCAAGGGGAGTATTCTCCCTAAGAGAGGCAAGATGTCAGCAGGGGAAGTCCTGCTGTTCATGAGGAGGAAGAGCCAACAGGCTGCTGAGGCCATAAGCCATCCTGGACAGCAGGAGGCAGTGATCACTCCTATGGAGGAGGAGGTGGTGATTACACCTGCAGGGTAGGGGGTGGAGGCCACCATCGCAAGGGAGGAGGCCCCTGCAGCAATCCCTTCTAGGGAGGATGTCCCTGAAGTGACTTCTTCAAGGGAGGAGGCCCTTGCGGCAAAGGGGAAGAGGATCCCGAGGATTGAGGAGACTTCTTCCTCTTCTGATGGCGAAGCCCCTGAGGAGGGGGCATTGGTGGTTGGGAAGTAGCCCAACCTTCCAGTAGTCAGCTAGAGGCTATTGGATGGGGACAACCCTCTGCTAGTAAGTTTGTTGACTTTGCAAGCCTGTTTTTCTTGTTTTGAGATTATGTTTCAGTTCTCTCAATTGTACTGCCCTTAACTACTGTAGGTGCGGCGCCTTCTGGGCAAGTGCTCGGCCCTCGCGAGGTCCCAGTGGACCAAGGGGCCATGACTGAGATCTCAGCGAACCTAGGGACCAGGACTGAAGTCCTTGAGGAGGCTGGGGTGTGGTCCCACTACTTGGAGCGAAGGCGAATTGCTGCCAAGTCAGCCCCCAAGTTGTCTGAAGAGCCAGCCACCCTGAGGGTCAGGAAGCAAGAAACCAGGGCCCAAGTGTACAGGAAGGAAGGGAAGCTATTGCGCGATGCGTAGGACCCAGTCTTCCTTCTTAGAAACAGCAGTTCACTGTTGAGGGGAAGGGAGCAAACCCTCCTATCATGCCTGGAGGGGCTGCGTACTCCCTATGATAGGGAGGTGACAGAGCGGAGCCTAGACTCCCCTGTTGAGTTCATGAGGGAGGCAGCCCAACAGAGTCTGCAGGTACGACAACTTCTGGTCAATATTCATAGGCCTGGCTCGCTTTCTTTCTGTCTGTCTTAAATGAACTCGGATGGAGGGCGCCGTCAAAGGATATGCTGCCATGGAGCAATGGCATGACTTTCTGAAGTATGCCAACAAGCGGGATGACGTCCAGGTAGCGGAAATCGCCTCCCTCAGGAAGGAGTTGGAAGCTTCCAAGAAAAGGGAAGAGAAGCTCCAAGAGAAGCAGGCCAAACGTGTGGCTCAACAAGGAGCGGACAGCTAGCAGGCTGTACCGGTGGGAGCAGGCCAGCCTGATTGATACTGCAAGCATCGCTTCCTTCAATAGGCAGCAGAGTTGGAAGCCCAGCAGCTTGAGAATGCTGTTCTGAAGGAGTCCCTCCTTTCTCTGAAGGCAGAAACCAAGGCTGCCCTTGCAGTGGCGAAGGCTCAAGTCGAGCAGGCAGAGGCTGCAGCTGAGGAGGCGAGGCGCCAGGCTACTGCCCAGGTTCAACTGGCTAAGGAGGAGGCCGAAGCAAGAAGGCTCGCTGCTGAGGGTGACCTGAAGGCACGAGCTGAGGTCACCATCACTTTTGAGAAGGCAGTGGCTTCAGTATGGGAGATGGAGAAGTCCCTAAGTCTTCGTCCTTTTGCAGGTGAGGACCATGAGTCCTTTTCTTCCATCAAGGTATCCATTCCTCAGAGGATGCCTCGACTGATGGCAAAGCTTGGTGAGATCCAAGCTCAAGGCGAAGCAGGGGCGCAAGCCTACGAGGAGGGCTGGCTGCGATGCCGCTTCCAAGTGGAGAAGGCGTTCCCAGAGCTGAGTCTTGGGATTCTGGATGCTGCTAACACCAGTGATCCAGAAGTAGATGCCCTGCTCAACTGGGGGGAGCAGGGGAAGAAAATGGGAGAAACCTGGTATACCCTGTTGGGCTAGGGTGGAGGCTCCAATTATGTGGACGCCCCCCTATTTTATGTAAAAAAGGATACCTGCATTCATGCATAATTTTGATAACAGTAGATGAAGTAAAATTTCATTTTACCTTCATTGTTTCGTAGCCTCGCTTTTGTCATGCGATAGCGGTGTAGGGTACGTTAGCTAGGTCATCAACCGTAGGCTATGTCCCGTCCGTGGTGAGGGGTCTGCTGGGGTTCGCAACAGCGAAGCCACAGAGATCACTTGTCAAGATGCTGAAGATTCAGCTTGAGTTCATAGTGGCAATGCACTTGAAATCCGTAACGACGGGGCCACAAATATCTTTCCAGACAGTTTGTGGGTTCACTTGTTGGGACAAGTTGAGGACCCATCCAGGGTTCGTAGAGGCAATGCCTTTGAAGACCATGGATGAGGTTTCTCCATGTGAAGGTCTGCTGGGGCACGCGAAGGCGGCTCACGCAGAGACCTTCTTGGCGATTTTCAGGGAGTAAGCCCTTGGGTAGTGTACAGTGTACCAAGTAGAAGATACCTGCAGAACGCTCATCATTTATATGGTAAGGACAAAGGAAAACTCAGTTTACCTTGAGCCTGAAGTCGCACGATGGCGAAGGCGGTGTGGCACTTGTTGAGACAAGTGGAGAGCCAGCCGAAGTTCTTGGGAGTGAGACCCGTAGCCGTGTTGGGGAGCCCGTGCGGAAGGCCCGGTGTGGCGCGCGAGGGCGACTTACACAGGGACCTTCCTAAAGGAGTCAAACAGGGGTTACCCTTCCGCAGCGCAAGGCGGTTACCCTTGGGGCTGGGCGAGTTGAAGGTCAGTTGGGGATGAGACCCGCAACTACCTGTGTGGAGAAGTCCGTGCGGGAGGTCTGCTGCAGCGCGCGAGGGCGATTTATACATAGACCTCCCTGAAGGAGCCAAAAAAGGGGGTTACCCTTGGGGTGGGGCGAGTTGAAGGTCAGTTGGGGTTGAGACCCGAAACTACCTGTGTGGTGCAGTCCGTGCGGAAGGTCTGCTGTTGCGTGCGAGGGCGTCTTACACATAGACCTCCCTGAAGGAGCCAAAAGGGGGTTACCCTTCCGCAGCGCAAGGGGGTTACCCTTGGGGCGGGTAAAGTTGAAGGTCAGTTGGGGATGAGACCCACAACTACCTGGCACGACCGCAGGGGGCTGCCCTTTGTGTGGGTGCTCAAGTGAGACCTGACAAGGTCTGATGCCGTAATTTAGGCGAGTGGCCAGTCTGACCGGTCGGGTGCGGAGGTGATATGATCACGGGGGGGTAAGTGATCACGCGCTCGGATCTAGCTCGTTGGAGGCGGTTTCCAGCAAGAATGGAAACGAAATAGAGGAAGAACACTAAGGAAACAGAGTCGGCCAAGGGAACCTCCTCACTACGAGGTGAGGCAATGCCCTTGAAAATGCAGGAAAGGAAAATGGAACCTAGAACCTTCGATTACTAGATCGAGACAATGCTAGGTATTATATTGGATCCTCTCGCATGGATCACTAAAGGATTGATGGAGCAAGATTTGAGACCCCAAGAAGAACAAACCGTGTTCTTACAATATATGAATTCTCTCAATATATGGGTTCTACCTAATACTTAGGTTACTGACTTCCTTTTATAGAAGGGAAAATAAAGAAGGAAATAATAAATAATGTCTTGACAAGGGAACAACTTCCTGGATCTATGGTAGGCGAAATGAGAGGAGGCAGCTGATGTGACATTCTAGTCTACCTGCTTTTGCGGCTCCCAATTCCACAGGAATTGCATTTGGCGGGAAAAGGAGAAGAAGAGGGCCTCTGCACAAGTTGAAGGGTTCGCCTGACTTGTGTATGGAAGCCTCTTCTGCTTGGCGAACACCTGGGCTTCACTTGTTTCTGGAAATGAGGCACAGGGTCTTCGCCAACGACCATGGGGGTCGCAAAGAGTCTTGGCTTCGCAAATGGCCTTGAGTTCGCCAAAAGGACCATGGGTTCGCCAGGGTCAAGGGGCTCGCCAATAGCCACGGGTTCACTGTTGGGCTTGGCTTCGCCACAGGCCAAGGGTTCGCCAATGGGGCATGGGTGCGCCAAGAACATTGCGACCACGGACTTGCCTTGGGGCCTCGCCGGTGCCCAGAGTGTGGCTTTCTCCTCATCCGAGCCTTCGCCAAGGGCCCTTTAGACCCTCTGGAAGAAAGGTCGCGCCTTGTCACAAAAATGGGGCTGATGTCCACATCATACCCTCCCTCTTCAGAAGAATCCGTCCTCGGATTCATAAGGAAATTGTCTCTACAAATCTTAAGACACCACAACAAACTAGAAGAGGCGTTAAGGGTTAGTGGACCAAAGTCATGCAGATGTACCCACATCAAAAATGGGATTGTAAAGACTCTAATATGTATTATGTTCAATGACAAAAACCTGAATGTATTTACAATACAATTCCAACTATTTAGGAAAAGGGGCACAATGTGGGGGTGTCCTCGGCTGGCTACATACATGGCTAGGTGATGGGCATTTTTATACTCGGAACATATGGTACCTAGCTCATGGATAGCAAACAAGGAAGCACCAAGTTGGGGCAAGATGAACAATCCGCTCTTTCTTGCTCCTGTGTCATGAAAGCACACACGTGCCCTATGCCTAAAGCTTTCTTGTTGGCGAAAATAAATTTAACAAGATAGCATGCAATTTTGACATGATTTCCAAAACTAGAATTCATGGCATGCTCTTTTCCAAACAATTTATTTTTACATGTGCCGGGGTCATGTATGAACCTTACCCTAGCAAGTTTTCCTATCGTTCGCAACATGCAGAGCCCATTCATGTTCATCATATAGACTGGTGGGTTCACCCATTTTAGCGCAGCGCATGACCATGGTTCCATCAATATTCACATAAAAATGTATGAGTGCTTCCTAGCTAAAGTAGGCATGCACATGATAGTTTTAGCATAAATCATTTCATGGTCACAAAATTGCAAAGTTTCATCACTGGGAGGAAATGGTATGTTACCTCTCCCCAAGTTAGGGAGGAGGCTCTGCTCCGACACCGAGGCGTCTTCTTCCTCTTGTAAACACCCCAAAGTTTCTTTGTCATCATTTCCTGGCATATTCAAAGAAGAACAACAATCATTAGAAGATTTAAGCGTTAGTCCTTCATTGATCTTGGTTGAAAGCTTGGGTGTTCCACTCTCTTCATTTTTCTGGCTCGGAAGAGCTCTTTTCTTTCTTTTCTCTCTTTTTCTCTGTTTCTCACTCTCACACCATTCTTTCATAAGGCCTTCCAATTGTGAGACTTCATCTCTTATTTCCTTTAAACCTTTTCCCAGCTCCTCGAAGTCTAATCTAATTTCTCGAGTGAGATTTCTCAAAGGGATTGGTTCACAAGGAGGATTCAGGCTCGCAATTGGAGAAGGGGGTGAGAAGGCTCTTGAAGGAGTGGCAGTCCTTTCGGGTATTCGAGTGGGGTAGGATGTGGGGCGCCGAAATGAGCTATGAGTGGTGTGGGGTCTCGTTCTGTAGGTAGGGTTTGGGGCCAAGTGTGCGATAGGGGTTTGGGTGCCATACCGCCGCCTCATCACACTTTTCAAGCGGTCCCAAGAGGGCATGATCTCTAACCCTCGGTCGCTTCTGTTGGTGGCGTAGTCACTCCACCAATACCATGCTTCGCCTCTTAGCAGCTCGAGCGCTATGTCAAGCTTTTCAAGTTCGTGAACACCTCTTTTAGCAAAGAATGCCTCAAGATGGTATTCCCATGATTCAAACCCGAAAAGGTCATCATCCCCTCGAAACTTAAGGGTTCGCGCCATTGTATACCTACACACTTAGACAATAATGTCAGTACCACTCATTTCCTCACGTGTATGGTTGGCCTCTCGTTTGTGTTTAGGGACACACTCAGTACCACTTCTCTCTCGTGTTTAGAACACAACGGTTCTTTCAAGCCTCAAAACTTACCACCAATCTCGATTAAGATCAAATGCGAACATGCAAAGAATATCCAATGAAATCTTAGCAATATCCGAAACAAGTAAAGCACAAAGTTCTAGTTACTTGAAACTAGCTTTGAGAGTTTAGGGTGAGATGGGGGTTGAAAGAAGTAAGGTATGTATGAGAGAAGGCTCTTTTATCCACACAAACACTTTTGTTCAAGTTCCTCAAATATTTTCGGATCAAATCACTGTTCGGATGTGTTTTGATATGAACACTCAAGAACACTCAAGAACACTCAAACTTTTTCTTTCTTCAAATGTTCTTTTTGTGCACAACCACAACAACTTTTCTTCTCTTTTCAACTTCCAATCCGAAAATGTTTCTTTCTTTACTCAACTTCAACATCCAAATATGAGCTTTGCTCGAATCACGAGAACCACGCACAAATATTTTCGGTTTCTCTTCAACAACAAAACGTTTTTCTTCAAGTGTAAGAAAGAATGCAATGGTTTTACTTGAAGAAAACAAACAAGCAATCTTGTGTGATACCTCCGACAAGCGCTTTGGCTCGATACCAACCGATATGATCACGGTGGGGTAAGTGATCACGCGCTCGGATCTAGCTCGTTGGAGGCGGTTTCCGAGAAAGAATGGGAAACAAAAGCAGAGGAAGAACACTAAGGAAACAGTCGGCCAAGGGAACCTCCTCACTACGAGGTGAGGCAATGCCCTTGAAAATGCAGGAAAGGAAAATGGAACCTAGAACCTTCGATTACTAGATCGAGACAATGCTAGGTATTATATTGGATCCTCTCGCATGGATCACTAAAGGATTGATGGAGCAAGATTTGAGACCCCAAGAAGAACAAACCGTGTTCTTACAATATATGAATTCTCTCAATATATGGGTACTAACTAATACTTAGGTAACAGCTTCATTTAATAGAAGGGAAAATAAAGAAGGAAATAATAAAGAATGTCTTGACAAGGGAACAACTTCCTGGATCTATGGTAGGCGAAATGAGAGGTGGCAGCTGATATGACATTGTAGGCTACCTGCTTTTGTGGCTCCCAATTCCCCAGGAATTGCATTTGGCGGTAAAAGGGAAGAAAAGGGCCTCTGCACAAATTGAAGGGTTCGCCTGACTTGTGTATGGAAGCCTCTTACGCTTGGCGAACACCTAGGCTTCACTTGTTTCTGAAATGAGGCACGGGGTCTTCGCCAACGACCATAGGGGTCGCAAAGAGTCTTGGCTTCGCAAATGGCCTTGAAGTTCGCCCAAAAGGACCATGGGTTCGCGAGTCAATGGGCTCACCAATAGCCACGGGTTCACTGTTGGGCTTGGCTTCGCCACAGGCCAAGGGTTCGCCATTGGGGCATGGGTGCGCCAAGAGCATTGCGACCACGGACTTGCCTTGGGGCCTCGCCGGTGCCCAGAGTGGCTTTCTCCTCATCCGAGCCTTCGCCAAGGGCCCTTTAGACCCTCTGGAAGAAAGGTCGCGCCTTGTCACAAAATTGGGGCTGATGTCCACATCAAGAGGGCTATTGGGAGGGCATTTATAATGCCACGTAATGCTGCAAGAGAGGGAGAAATACACATGTATTTTATTAAATTGAAGACGTAAGACTGAGGACTTACACGTAATATGGGCGTAAGTCATCCGCATGAAAGTTGCGGGGAAGAAGACGACCATCATGGTCTTGTAGTTCATAGACTCCTAGGCGGACTTGTTTATGAACAATAAAGGGTCCGTCCCAGTTGGGTCCCAAAACACCCTGTTTGGGGTCGCGAGCGGTGAGGGCAGATTTGAGCAGGGCAAGGCCCCCTTGTTGTAGTGCTTTGGGTTTTACCCTAGCATTGTGGTGAAGACTGAGACTCTGTTTGAGGGCGAACATGCGAAGGCGAGCACCCTCACGCAATTCCTCAATTAAGTCGAGTTTGGCGCGAAGCCCTTGAGCATTGGCTTCGTCAGTGAAGTTGATCATGCGGATCGTAGGGAGGTCTGCCTCAATAGGCAGAAGCGCGTCTGCGCCATATACCAGAGAGAAAGGCATTTCGCCTGTTGGGGTTCGCGTTGTGGTGCGATAGTCCCACAGGACGCTTGGGAGTTCATCTATCCATCGGCCTTTGGCCCCCTCAAGGCGCTTCTTGAGGCCCTCCTTGAGGGTGCGGTTGGAGACTTCGACCTGCCCATTAGACTGGGGGTGCGCTACTGGGGCGAAAAGCATGCGGACATTGTTGTCCCGGGCCCATTGTTGGACGCTGTGACTAGCAAACTGAGTGCCATTATCTGTAATAATAGCCCGAGGGCTGCCGTACCGGCAGACAAGATTTTTCCATAGGAATTTGATGATCTTGGCTGAAGTGATGGAGACCAGGGGTTCTACTTCAACCCATTTAGAAAAATAATCAACTGCAACCACACAGAATCGGTACTGACCTGGAGCGGTCGGCATCGGACCAATGAGGTCAAGGCCCCACAGGGTGAAGGGCACTAGGTTTGTTAGTGCTGGAGATTCCGTAGATGGCAGTTGCTGGATGCGAGAATTGATCTGGCACTGGTGGCATGTTCTGACCAATGTAGCGGCGTCTTTTTTCAAGGTAGGCCAGTAGCACCCTTGACGAAGGGCTTTGTGGGCAAGTGCCTCTGCAGCAATGTGTGCGCCACAGTTGCCTTGGTGGAGAGTATCCAAGACAGAGTGTCCCTCAAGGGTGCTGAGGCATCGT
Organism: Stellera chamaejasme; assembly: GCA_024586325.1. Classification (NCBI taxonomy): domain Eukaryota; kingdom Viridiplantae; phylum Streptophyta; class Magnoliopsida; order Malvales; family Thymelaeaceae; genus Stellera; species Stellera chamaejasme. Next base: position 31,991,943 of record CM044981.1, read on the forward strand.
TGGAGGGGTGCTGCAAACCCGCGATGCCATAATTGGTCATCAATGAGAACGAAGCGGATGGCCCGTTTGTGAGCGTGGGGGTCCGTGGCACTGGCTTTCAGCTCAGCGATAATAGATTCTCTCCAGTCTGTAACCAGATATTGTGTTGCTAGTGATGCAATATCAATAGCCTCCGTAATGGAAGGGCTGGCCAGAGTGGCCACGGTGGAGGGAGTGTTTCCCTTGGATAGCATGTCTGCTGTGGTGTTCTCAGAACGAGGAATGTGGATAAAGATGGCCTCCTCAAAGTTGGTCCGCAAGGCATTCACCAATTTGAGGTATTTGGTCAGGGTGGCGTCTTTGCATTCAGCGCACCCTTGGATTTGGTGAATCACTAGTTGCGAGTCACTGTGGACATAAAGGCGGCGAATGCCTGCCCTCATGGCGAGCTTGAGCCCCGCGATGAGGGCCTCATATTCTGCAACATTATTAGTTACTTGAAACTGGAAAGAGACACGAAGGGATACTTCCATACCTAGGGGTCCGCCCAGATATACGCCCTGTGCGGGGGATCCGAGTTTGGAGGAGCCATCCATGAACATGTCCCACTCTGGGGGAATTGGTTGTGGTGCGCGGTCCTGCTCAGGGGCCGGGACTATGTCAACATCCGAGAATTCCGCAATGAAGTCGGCGAGGGCCTGGCCCTTAATTGCCTTTCTGGGCTCATAATTGATGTTAAAGCCACCAAGCTCGATACACCATTTGGCAAGGCACCCTGAATGTTTGGGCCGCCTCAGAATATCCTGAATTGGCAAGTCCGTTCGGACTATGATTGTGTGCCCTTGGAAGTAGGGCTTGAGTTTCCTTGCCGCATACACAAGAGATAAGATAGCTTTTTGGAGAGGAGGATACCTTGTTTCTGTATCCTGGAGAGTGTGACTGGTGTAGTAGACTGGCCACTGTTTGGCAGCCTCTTCCTTGATAAGGACAGAGGTGACGCTCCTGTCAGAGGTGGCGAGGTAGAGGACCAGGTCATCGCCTGGTCTAGGGCACTTGAGTGCAGGCAACTCTTGTAAGTGTTGCTTGATTGAGTCATATGCCTCCTAGCATTCCTCTGTCCACTTGCAAGCTTTTTTCTTGCGAATTTGGTTGAAGAAAGGTCTGCAGCGATCGCTGAGTTTAGAGACAAATCGTCCTAAGGCAACTAGCTTCCCTGCCAGTTGCTGAACGTCTTTAAGTCCTCTAGGAGTGCGCAAAGTGGTGATAGCTTCAATCTTTTTGGGATTCGCATGAATCCCTAGTTTGGAGATCTGGTAACCCAGAAATTTGCCCTCCCCCACGCCAAAGATACACTTCTTTGGGTTCAACCGCATATTATATTTGCGGAAGTTGGCGAATGTTTCCTCTAAGTCCGCGAGGTGTGTGGAGGTGGCCTTGCTTTTGACCACAATGTCAACGACATAAGCCTCAAGATTTCGGCCGATTTGGTCCGCGAAGACTTGATTCACAAGCCTTTGGAAAGTAGCCCCCGCATTTTTTATGCCGAAGGGCATTCTGATATAATGGTAGACGGCTTTGCGATGGTAAGCGGTTTTACCGCGTCCTCTGGGTCCATAAAAACTTGATGGTACGCGCTGTATGCGTCGAGGAAGGAGAAGACATAGTGATGAACGGTTGAGTCAACCAGTTGATCGATAGAAGGCAGGGGATAGGGATCCCTCGGGCAGGCCCTATTGACTCCTTTGTAGTCTACGCAAAGTCGCCACTGACCGCCCTCTTTATCGGCGAGGACTATATTCGCGACACACTCAGAGTAGTGAACCTCCTTAATTATGTTTGCCTTAAGCAATTTCTGCACTTCCGTGCGTACAAAGTCCTTACGGTCAGGGGCCATACCCCTTGTTTTTTGTCTAACCGGACTAAAGCCGGGGAGTACACTCAACTTGTGAGAAATGATAGCAGGATCCACACCTGGTAAGTCCTCAGGGGTCCATGCGAAGACATCGCCGTTGGCATGGAGGAGATGGATGAGTGCTTGCTGGTCTTTTTCCTCAAGGTGTGATAATAAGCGGATTTTTCTTGGCTGTAGCAGGGGCTGTCCAGGTGTGATTCTGGGTATGGGTTTGGGTTTTCCAACCACTGTTCATGATCTGAATCTGAAAAGTATTCTTGGGCAGCAGGATAGAAAGGACTAGCTGTCGGGGCTTCATAGTGGTCTTGGTAGGGAGGAGTTGAGTAGGAATAATCGGAATAAGGGTCTAGCCATGGTTCAGGGCCTGTTTCAAAGGTATGGGCAGCAGGGTAGGGGGGCTCAAACTCAAAGTCTGGGGCTGGTTCTGACCAATTTTCTTGGTCACTAGGGTAGTTTGAGTAATCCTGGGTTCCCTCTGCCCAAGTATTAGATTCTTGGTAATAAGAATTAGATTCTGGGTAACATTCTTCTTCCCAAGTTTCCATGACTAACTAAAACCTGAACATGTAAACAATAACGTGAAATCCTCACCACACTCCCTTAGTGTTTCAACTCCACTCTCGTATTTAACTCAAAATTTGGCTTTTATATTGATGAAAAACACTGCCTTTTTCCTCTCACTACCTCACCACATTCTCAACAGCACCTCAAGCCTCTCTTTTCCCCTAAGTTAAATCTTGGCATGCCCTCACAACCTAGAATCAATCCCTAGAGTGACCTTCCCTTATGCAGATAAGAGGGCTAGCCACAGAACTCAGATTTAAAGTTTAGGTGGGTTGGGGCCGAAGGAAAGGGGGCTGGGAATTTAAGAATAGGTCTGAACTTGGTCAGTGGTGCTCCCTTCTATTTCCACAGACACAATCCATAAATTTCTGCAACTTATACTTCACTCTCAATCAACATATCATTACAGACATTCACAGTAGTAGATTTGGCAACTTCACTCCAAGTTTAGCCAATGACTTCTTATTAGCAATCACAGATGCACACATTCAAACATTTAGCTAACAATTTTCCTTCCTTTCATTCGATTAACAGGAACACCAATCTTAAACACCACAGACCAGAGATAAGGATCCTAGAAAATACCAAATAACTTTTCTAGCCAAGAACACGAAAATAATGTGTTCTGGGTTTCAGGGTCAGCTAAGCACAGCAGAATAAAGGGGCTATTTTAGAGAAATGGGTTCACGACCACATACCAGAATTGATGCTCCAGTTGCAGCTGGGATGAGATGAATCAATATCGTGAGTTGCAGCTGGGATGAGATGAAACAATGTACGATATTGTGGATGAATAACCACTGAACCCGAGCCTTCCCTAGGATCGAGATACCAAATGATACGAACCTTAATGGGCGTCGAGCGATTGATTCGTGACGCTGGATCGGAGCTCTCGATGGCGGCGATGGTGCAGCGAATAGGGACGGCGAAGGGTGGGGTTTGTGGTGGTGGTCGGACTTTGGCGAAGATGGCGTCGGCGATCGACGGTGAGGGACGAAAGAGTTGGCCTGCTCCACCTCCTCACTCGACGGTGAAGCAATAGAGCAGATACGGCCGGGGACGGAGGGCGGACCTAGCACCTCCGACCTACAAGGGGCGGCAATACTAGGTATCAATCCCGGTGGAGGAGCACGAACCAGGGGCTGAGAGGCGAGATCGAGGCTGAGAACGAAGAGGTTCGAAGGAACCTCGCTGAAATTTGATTCAAAATGCGTTCTGTCAAATTCGAGCGGTTGCTCGCGTTTTTGGTCTGAACCCTAACACATTGGGCTAATTTCGTAAACCCAAACCCTAATTTCTAGAATGGGCCTTATATGTGGGCTTTTCCAATTTAAGTCCACATCCTAAACTAGAATTAATTACAAAAGACATTAATTACAATCCAAATTACAACCCAAAAATTAATGGAAGACTTAAAACATTAAAGAAATGAATTAAGTCTTGAGCCTTTAATTTTTGTTGAAGCTTCACAAAAATTGCAGCAAGCTTGGAATTCGGTTGCAAAACGCCCAAATTGATGCTTTATCGGTTGCTTGCTCGTCAAGGCACCGCTTGGAGTTCCCGTGCACACATCAGTGGGGGAACGTTATTTGGAGATGGTTCCGATCGTGGATCGTTGTTCGTGTTCGTCGTGGGAGGATTCCTCCGTCCCTGACGGCTGTGCCTACTCGCACTCCGGGTAGTTGGCATGACTTACTACTTGTGGTTTGTAATATGGGTTTACGAGAAGAACTTTTCGTTTCTTTCACTCCCACAGACGGCGCCAAACTGATAATCTCGTACAAGGCAGCGAGACAAGACCGACAAGTCTGCAGATTTCAGAGATAAGGCGGCTGTGATGATGAAGATCTCAGCAAACCGCCTTAGAAGATTCACTTGTCAGGGAATGTTTGGCGTACAAATCTGGTGAAGATCACTCAGGCTCGTGCTGGCCTCCTTATTGGCTGATTGATGTCAGATGACCAAGTGGTCTATCTCCAAGTGAAGTAAGCAGCAGGCGAAGGCCTGTAAGGGGCGAAGGCCCAGATAGAATATAGCCAATAAAGGAGTGAGGATCGCACGTACCTGAGTTATAAGGGCCTTATCTGGGCGGGGCCAGTATAGGCATAAGAGTCCCCGCGAAGGCGAGTTGAGACCGCGAGAGTAAGACCCGTAGTGGCGAGTGGGATCGCAAGGGCGAGACCTGAGACCGCGAGGGTAACCCGCGAAGGCCTAAGGGACGCAAAGGTGAGTGTGAGACATCGCCAAGGCGAGACTTAAGACCCGCGATGGCAAGACCTCGCGCAGGTGAGGCTGGAGACCTCGCGAAGGCGAGACTGGAGATTGCAAGGGTGAGACCTTGCTTGAACGATACTGGAGACCACAAGGGTGAGACCTTGCGAAGACGATGTTGGAGACCACAAGGGTGAGACCTTGCAAAGACCTTGTATGATTCTGATGCGACGCGAGGACGCGTTTGCTTGGGTAGTGTACCAAAATATAACATACTTTACACCCAAGTCGTCGGAAAATTTCCATCCTGAACCCCAGGATCCCCGTCCCGAGCGTACCGTCCCAAAACAGATACTCCGTAAAAAGATGCAGAACGTTCCCACGAATCCAAATATGAAAACGGTTTCCTTTTCTGAGTTCCCGGGAGCGCTACCGAGCCCGGTGTACGCCCCGAGACAAGTCCCGGCCCCGGAAAAATATTTTCGGCGAAAATGTCCGGGGGACCCACACGAACTTAAAACCCGAAGGATTCCTATAAATAAAGCTCGGATAAGCCTCGGGAGCCGTTTACCGAACAAAACCGTGACCCGCAGGCCAAAACCGAAGCCCCGGGTCACCCGGGTCACAACCCGCTCGGGGTGACCGTAACACCTTCTCCACAGAGAAGAAGGCCTCCACCATTTCCTGGTGGATTTTGACAATACTCACCGTGGCCTTCTCCACGGTGGCAATCACTGGACATACGGCTTCCTTGGACTCCATTTCTGCAAAAAATCAAGCAACAAGCATATAAATCGGAAGAGCCTAGCAGAGGCATTTTGTCAAGCACTCATCGTGCTCAGAAAAGCACTCACTGTGCTCGGAAGAAATCTTACCTGCTTAAAACGCCGGTGAAAAAAACGGTTGAGCAGGCAGCAAACGCACGAACGGATGGAGAAGTCTCGAGTGAAAAGTAGAGAATCCCCACAAAACACTTGCAGCGATCGATGAACGGTTCAAATACGCAAGAATGCGAAAAGGCTACTCAGCGCGAAAACAAGGAAATGCAAAAGTGCAGATGAATAGTTTCATCCTTCTCGGACACGCTTTTATCAGCCCGCGGAAATGAAAAAGCACTTTTTAAGTGTAATTCGCTCCTGAGGCGACACGTGCCGAACATCTGAACGGTTAGTAAACCTTTCGCCTCCCGTTATCTCTCCTGCTTTAAATACTGAGGAAACCCCTCACTGCCGTTACACTTCAAATGGTCCACAAGCGGCATGACCGCCCTCACCAGCTCCAAGACTTGAATTTTAAACAGAGTACGGGACCCTGCCCATACTCTTCCTTCAAGAGGAGGCATCTTGGTACACTACCCAAGCAAATGCCCCCTCAAAAACTCACAAGGATCATGAAGAATCCAACACGGAAAATCAGATCGTAAAAGGTCTTCACACTCCACACGAGCCCAGACTTGTGACTACTACTGCCCTCAACACAGTACTTTCAAAACGGAATACAGGACCCTGCCCATACTCCGCTCTCAGGAGGAGGCATCTTGGTACACCAACCAAGCAAGAGCGTCCTCGCGTCGCATCAGAATCACACAAGGCCTTCGCAAGGTCTCACCCTTGCGGTCTCCAGTATCGCCTTCGTGAGGTCTCCAGTCTCGCCTGCGCGAGGTCTTACCCTCACGGTCTCAGATCTCACCTGCGCGAGGTCTCGCGCTCTCAGGTCTCAAGTCTCGCCTTCGCAAGATTCTTAGGCCTTCGCAAGTCACCCTCGCAGTCTCAGGTCTCGCCCTTGCGATCTCACTCGCCTTCGCGGGTCTCACTCCCGCGGTCTCGACTCACCTTCGCGAGGACTCTCATGCCTATACTGGCCCCGCCCATGGTACACTACCCAAGCAAACGTGTCCTCGCGTCCCATTAGAATCATACAAGGCCCCGTAGGTCTCACCCTTGTGGTCTCCAGTACCGCCTTCGCAAGGTCTCACCCTTGTGATCTCCAGTATCGCCTGAGCAAGGTCTCACCCTTGCGGTCTCCGGTCTCGCCTTCGTGAGGTCTCCAGTCTTACCTGCGCAAGGTCTTGCCCTCACGGGCCTTAAGTCTCGCCTTAGCGATGTCTCACACTCGCCTTGCGATCCCACTCGCCTTCGCGGATCTTACTCCCGTGGTCTCAACTCGCCTTCGCGAGGACTCTCATGCCTATACTGATCCCACCCAGATAAGGCCCTTACACTCAGGTTCGTGCGACCCTCACTCCTTATTTGGCTATATTCTATCTGGGCCTTCGCCCCTTGCAGGCCTTCGCCTGCCACTTGCTCCACTTGGAGATAGGCCACTTGGTCATCTGACATTAAGCAGCCAATGAGGAGGCCAGCACGAGCCTGAGTGATCTTCACCAGATTTGTACGCCAAACATTCCCTGACAAGTGAATCTTCTAAGGCGGTTTGCTGAGATCTTCATCATCACAGCTGCCTTATCTCCTTAAATCTGACAGACTTGTCAGATTTGTCTCACAGCTTGTCCAAGGCTTCAACTGGGAGGTTTCCTCCGGCATCTCTCTATAAATAGAGAGATGTCCACCCTAAACTGGGTAAGCTACTACACGCCCCCCACTCCTCTCTTGCTACTTCTGAGTATTCTCTTTATCTTTCCACAGATTACTCTGAACAGCAAGCTTAGAGCTCTCAAGAACATCATCACCATCGACTACTCAACTGGGATTCCGCCCTTGTTTTGGGAACGTGAATATCAGTTTGGCACTGTCTGTGGGAACCGAAAGAAACGAAAAGTTCTTATCGTAAACCCATATCACAAATCAGAAGTAGCAAGTCATGCCAACTACCCGGAGTGCAAGTAGGCATAGCCGTCAGGGAAGGAGGAATCCTCCCGTGACGAACACAAACAATGATCCACGATCAGAACCATCTCCAAACAACGTTCCCCCAAAACGGGGAGAACTCTCTGTTCATTCAACAGAGGAAAGCTCCTCCCACTTTAACCGGAACATGCCCCAGGATCGCAACACTCCACCACCAAACACTCCGCCAACGAGCCTTGATCCGGCCGTTCTGCAAACGATCACTGAGTTGCTCACTACTTGCGTGAAACACTCGCTACCACTCTCAGGGGCGTTCTGGATAGAGTTGGAATGCTACGGACTAGTCAGTCAGAACGCCCTGCTACTCCTCCTCAACAAGTAAGTCACCCTGACCCTCCTTCCTCTATACTTATCGCGCTTACTAGACGATTAGAGGAAGTAGAAAAGAGGGAGGAAAGGGCCAGTGTTCATAACATCACCAGGATGGGTCTAGACCACCTCTGGACCCAACCTTTCACTCAGCGGGTCTTGGAGACCCCTCTTCCATATCAGTTTCGCCAGCCTAAGCTGGATGCCTATGACGGTCTCTCAGACCCAGATGTTCACCTACAACGTTACGTTTCTGCGATGGCCATCGCGAGGGCGGACGACAACACGCTCTGTAGAGCTTTCAGCTCCACACTCACTGGGGCCGCAGCAAACTGGTATACGACCCTCCGCGATAAGCGTTTTGACTCCTTTGAAGAGCTCTCTCGCAACTTCTCCAACCACTTTGTGGTGTCAAAGCCTCCCCCCAAAACGGCGGGACACCTCCTCAAGATACGGCAAAAGAAAGATGAGCCCCTCAGGGAGTATATTCAGCGCTTCCAGGCGGAATCCATCCAGGTCCCTAATCTAGGGGAGGAAGCCCGCCTATTTGCGGCCATTCAGGGCCTTCGCTGGGAGTCCCTTTTCTTCGTGGATGTACACACCAACCCTCCCACCAACATGGAACAGTTCTTGACCACGGCATCGCGGTTTATGAACACGGAGGAGGTCACTCGACCACTCGCCAGGGCCGCCACGGCAAATGCAAAGGGACAGCCCTCGCGAGCGGACTCCAGGTCCCAGAGGCAGTACCCCACACCGTCCAACAGGGAGGGGGCGTATTTTACTCTTCCCCCACTAAGGGAATCTCACACCAACATCCTTCATGCCCTGGAACAAAAGAGGGAGGTCCCCAAGTGGCCTCGCCCCCTTTCCCAGGAGGTCGTCAGGTCTAGTACCAAGTACTGTCGTTATCTTCGTGACAAGGGTCATGACACTGAGGATTGTTTGGAGCTTAAGCGCATGATTGGGGATATGCTTGCTCAGGGCAAGCTCAGAGAATTCTTACTCCATGACGATGGGGGTCGCAGGCGAGAACGTAACCAGGAGGACCGCCGTCAGGGGGACCGCAGACGGGGTCGCTCCCAGCAGAACCCAGATCGAGAAGGTCTGGTTGAAATTCCCCCACCAAGGGGGCACATCAGCGTAATCACACAATGTTAGGGCGCAACGGCGAGACGCCGTCATATGAGACAGATCTACCAGATCGATCACTCCTCTACTCACTTACTGCATCGTCGCGATGGCACTTCTGTGGCAGTACCTCACGCTGTCCCTTTGGTTATCACTGCCCGTATTGCGGGATGGGACATTGACAGAGTCTACATGGACACTGGGGCAAATGCCAATGTGATCTACAAGCATATTCTTGTTGAAGCCAAGGTGCCTTTGTCACAAATCCAACTCGCAAAGGGGGCCACCTTTGGAGTGGGACGGGATGAAATCCCAACTTTGGGGTCAATCTCGCTCCCCTACATGATGATGGGGACCACCAAAGAGAAGAAGCAAGTGTGCCACTCCAGCTCTGTGGACTTTATTGTCCTGGATCTCCCTACACCATACAACGCCATCATTGGGTGTCACACGCAAATGGAGTTCCACGTCCGCTGTGATGTGCGGGCCCTGACTTTGCTTTTCCACACTGCGGCTGGGGATGCCTACATCTTTGTCAACCAAAACGTGGCCAGGGGCAATTATGTCTCTGCCCTCGCGGGACCTCCTCATTTCCCCAGGCCATCAGAGCCTAAGAGAAAGGTACCCATTGAGGAAATTGGGCCCGCAGCCGAGGCCATGCCTGACTTGTCTGGGGCTTTCGACGAAATTGAAATTTCTCCTGGAAAGAAGTTCCGGGTGGGGAAGGACCTTGAAGAGCAAGATCAACAAGCACTCATCCATCTCCTCCATACAAACAGCGACGTCTTTGCATGGAGCCCTGAAGACTTACCAGGTGTGTATCCTGCTATTATTTCTGACAAGTTGAGTGTACTCCCTGGCTTTAGCCCGGTTAGACAGAAAACAAGGGGCATGGCCCCTGACCGTAAGGACTTTGTATGCACTGAAGTGCAGAAATTGCTTAAGGCAAATATAATCAAGGAGGTTCACTATTCTGATTGGGTTGCTAATATAGTCCTCGCCGATAAGGAGGGCGGTCAGTGGCGACTCTGCATAGACTACAAAGGGGTTAATAGGGCCTGCCCATGGGACCCCTATCCCCTACCCTCTATTGATCAGCTGGTTGACTCAACCGTTCATCACTCTGTCTTCTCTTTCCTCGACGCTTATAGTGGCTACCATCAAGTCTTTATGGACCCAGAAGATGCGGTAAAAACCGCCTTTACCACTGGTGAAGCCGTCTATCACTATATCAGAATGCCCTTTGGCTTAATGAATGCGGGGGCTACTTTCCAAAGGCTTGTTTATCAAGTCTTCGCAGACCAAATTGATCGAAATCTTGAAGCTTATGTCGATGACATTGTGGTCAAAAGCAAGGCCACCAAAACACACCTCTCAGACTTCGAGGAAACATTCACCAACTTCTGCAGGTATACTATGCGATTGAACCCAAAGAAATGTATCTTTGGCGTGGGTGATGACAAATTTCTGGGTTACCAGATCTCCAAAGGAGGGATTCATGCGAATCCCAAAAAGATTGAAGCTATCACCACTTTGCGCACCCCTAGAGGGCTCAAAGACGTTCAACAGCTGGCAGGAAAGCTAGTTGCACTGGGACTATTTGTCTCTAAACTCAGCGATCGCTGTAGACCTTTCTTCAACCAAATCCGCAAGAAAAAAGCTTGCAAGTGGACAGAGGAATGCCAGGAGGCATACAACTCAATCAAGCAACACTTACAAGAGTTGCCTGCACTCAAGTGTCCTAGACCAGGCGATGACCTGGTCCTCTACCTCGCCACCTCTGACAAGAGCGTCGCCTCTGTCCTTATCAAGGAAGAGGCTGCCAAACAATGGCCAGTCTATTACTGTTACGGTCACCCCGAGCGGGTTGCGACCGGGTGACCCGGGGCTCCGGTTTTGGCCTGCGGGTCACGTTTTTCGGTGTTCAGGCGGCTCCCGAGCCTTATCCGAGTATCATTTTGGCGAACCCTTCCATTTTTGAGGTCGTGTGGGTCCCCCGGACGTTTCCGCCGAAAATATTTTTCCGGCGCCGGGGGATTGTCGGGGTCGTCTCGGGACGTACAGCGGGCTCGGTAGCACTCTCGAGACCTCAGTTTGGGAAGCCGTTTGCAGTTTTGGAGTCGTAAGAATGTCCCGGAGGTGTTTGTGGAGTTTAATATTTGGGACGGGACGTTCGGTTCTGGGCGACTCCCGGGGCTCGAGACGGGAATCCCGGGGCTCGGGATGGAAATTTTCTGACGGCTTTGGGGTAAGTTGTGTTATAATTCAAGATGGTTTTTATGAGTATTTTTATAGAATTTTGGAGTGACGGAATTTCGGTTCGAGTTGACACGCCGCACGCCGGTTTTGGTTCGGGTTCAATGAGCTCTGTGAGGACACTCCGGAGTGGTAAATGAACTTTTGAAATATGTTTTGTGAATGTTATAATATTCTGAGGGTTGTGTCCAAGTTTCGTTAATTTTGGAATTCAGTAATTATTTTTGGGCCAAAAAGAATTGGAACTTTCGGAAAAGTTGGGAGATTAATTGGAATTTGGTTGCAAAATAAAAATTATTTCAGCATGGGCAGCAGCTGATCTTTTCGGCAGCATGTGTGTGAGATAAGGGACACATGGCTTGTTTTCATTTAAGATGAAATGGTATGGGTTAAAAGTGAGGGAAATATATATTATGGTATATTATTTCATAAAAGGGAGATATATTTCATTTTCACTTCTTTTCTTCTTCTTCTTCCTCTTGTCTGCTGCGACGCCATTAGAGCTCTTCCCTCAATCTTGAAGTTCTTCTCCTTGCAAGAAATCAAAGAGGAATTGGGTGCTTTTTGTGGTAAGCATCCTTCCTTCTTCTCTTTACTTATTGGTTTAAGGGTTTAGTGAAGAAAAGTGTGGTTTTTGGAGAATGATGGGTTTGTTCTTAGCTATAAGCTATGATGATTTTCTTTCTCCCATTTTTTAGTATGTTGTTCTTGGGTAGTAGGGGAGTGTTAATCAAGTGTTGGATTTTGGAAAACACATCTTGGATGAGGAACTCTATGTTGGCCGAATTTTTGGGAAAAATTCCAAAATGATGTGTGTTTGTTATCTTGGTTCATGCTTCAAGTATGTTAATCCTAGCATGATTCTAAGCTTATGTATGGATTCAATTTGATGGAAAACAAGTTGGGTTGGAAACCCCTTTATGGCCGAATTTGTTGGTTGATGTTCAATGTTGAATTTGATTGTTTTGGATGCAATTGGTTAGCATTCTTGGTTTAGAAGTGTAATTGGTGGTTAGTATGATTAATTGGAAGCTTGTTTGGATTGAATTGGAAGTTGGGTAAAATGTTGGTTAAGAACCGAATTATTGGAATGATTCTTTTTCCATGTTGGGGTTTGATGTTGGTTGAATTGGATGCTAAAGTGGTATTGGGGTTGAATTTAGGTGTGGTTAGAAGTTTGAAACGTTGATTTCGGGTAAGAATTGGAAATGTTGCAATTATGCGGGTTTATCGGAAAATGTCGGGTAATGAAGGGTTTTAGGGTTGGATTCGATCAGTTCTGCTTGTTGGATTGTGTTTGACAATGTATAATTTTGCATTGTCTAAGTTGGTTCTGAATTCTGATGTTTCTGCGGGAATCTGGAATTTTACGGAAATTCTGCCGGATTTTCGGTTTTGGGGACGGGGGTGTAGTTTGGTAGTGTGATTGGTAAGGTTGCTAATTCAGCTTGAATTGACAGATTCTGAGGTTCGGAGGTTAGAAAAAGAGAGGTTTCTGAGTTTCGGGTCGTGATGTGGAAGTCGTCCAGAATCGGTCTAATACTCTGGACTTGTGAGGTAAGGGTTTGGTTCTGCTATTTTCGGTGTATGTTTAGTTTCACTTTCTGTTCTGCAAGTATTTCGGTATTATATGCCTAGGGCATATTCTGTAGTCTGTAGGTGTATGTGTTGTTGCACTGCTTTTGCAGGTATTTCGAAATTTCGCTTTAAGGTACGTTCGTAATTTGTAGGTGTATGCCTTGTGGCATACTTTGTCTGTTAACCCTACGGCAGTTGTGGGTTCCCTACCCACCTGGTGCACCATGCTTCGTAATAGCTTCGGCTTGACTCCCTTAGAGGGAGGTCGTTGCCCGATTTGTTATAAGGGTTTATGGCGAATTAGGATCGCACATGCTTCGGGCTTATTATCTGATTTTATTGCATGTACGATATTCGTATTCATTGCATATATTCGTATATCGCTATCTTTCTGTTTTGCAGGTTACATATGCTTATCTTACCCCAAATCCCTTACGGGTCCTTTTAGGACTCACCCTTTTTAGGTTGTTTTGGATTTCGTAGACTGCAAGCGGCCAGCGGAGTAGGTTTCCGTGAGGCTTCGCCTTGGTTGTGTTGAGCAGCAGCAGTACCTTGCGGGCTGGGATTTTGTGCAGGGCCCCGTACCACAACCCATCCCCCAAGAATGGGACTTGTTTGTGGATGGATCATCCAAACTTGGATCCTCCGCAGGGGCGTTTATCTGCGCGGACCCTTAGGTATGGAAGTATCCCTTCGTGTCTCTTTCCAATTTCAAGTAACTAATAATGTTGCAGAGTATGAGGCTCTCATTGCGGGACTTAAGCTCGCCATAAGGGCAGGCATTCGCCGCCTCCATGTCCATAGCGACTCGCAACTGGTGATTCACCAGGTCCAAGGGTGCGCTGAGTGCAAAGACGCTACCCTGATGAAATACCTTAAATTGGTAAACACCTTACGAACCAACTTTGAAGAGGCCATCTTCATCCATGTTCCTCGTTCTGAGAACACTACAGCAGACATGCTGTCCAAGGGAAAGACTCCCTCCACCTTGGCCACCCTCACCAGCCCTTCCATTAAGGAGGTTATCGATATTGCCTCACTGACAACGCAAGATCCAGTTGCAGACTGGAGAAACCCCATCATCGCTGAGCTGAAAGCCAGCACCGCGGACCCCAAGCTCGCAAGCGGGCCATCCGCTTTGTTCTCATTGATGAACAATTGTGGCATCGCGGGTTCTCAGCACCCCTCCAACGATGCCTCAGCACCCTTGAGGGACACTCTGTCTTGGATACTCTCCACCAAGGCAACTGTGGCGCACACATTGCTGCTGAGGCACTTCCTCACAAAGCCCTTCGTCAAGGGCTACTGGCCTCCCTTGAAAAAGGACGCCGCTGCACTGGTCAAAATATGTCACCACTGCCAGATCAACTCTCGCATCCAACGACTGCCATCTACGGAATCTCCAGCACTGACAAACCCAGTGCCCTTCGCCCTGTGGGGCCTTGATCTCATTGGTCCAATGCCGACCGCTCCAGGTCAGTACCGCTTCTGTGTGGTTGCAGTTGATTATTTTTCTAAATGGGTCGAAGTAGAACCCCTGGTCTCCATCACCTCCGCCAAGATCATCAAGTTTCTCTGGAAGAATCTTGTCTGCCGATACGGTAGCCCTAGCGCTATCATCACAGATAATGGCACTCAGTTCGCCAGTCGTAGCGTCCAATAATGGGCCCAGGACAACAATGTCTGCATGCTTTTCATCCCAGTGGCGCACCCCCAGTCTAATGGACAGATTGAGGTCACCAACCGCACCCTCAAAGAGGGCCTCAAGAAGCGCCTTGAGGGGGCCAAAGGCCGCTGGGTAGATGAACTCCCAAGTGTCTTGTGGGACTACCGCACCACAACGCGAACCCCAACAGGCGAAACGCCTTTTTCTCTGGTATATGGCGCAGACGCGCTTCTGCCTATTGAGGCAGACCTCCCTACGATCCGCATGATCAACTTCACTGACGAAGCCAATGCTCAAGGGCTTCGTGCCAAACTCGACTTACTTGAAGAATTGCGCGAGGGCGCTTGCCTTCGCATGTTCACCCTCAAACAGAGGCTCAGTCTTCATAACAATGCCAGGGTGAAACCCAAGGCACTACAACAAGGGGGGCTTGCCTTGCTCAAGTCCGCCCTCACCGCTCGCGACCCCAAACAGGGTGTCTTGCGACCCAACTGGGATGGACCCTATAGTGTTCATAAACAAATCCGCCCAAGAGTCTATGAACTACAAGACCATGATGGTCGTCTTCTTCCCCGCAACTTTCACGCGGATGACTTACTCCCATATTACGTGTAAGTCCTTAGTCTTATGTGTTCAATTCAATAAAATACATGTGTATTTCTCCCTCTCTTGCAGCATTACATGGCATTACAAATGCCCTCTCAATCGCCCTCTGAACCCGACCGGTCAGACTGGCCACTCGCCTAAATCACGGCATCAGACCTTGTCAGGTCTCACTTGCGCACCCACACAAAGGGAAGCCCCCTGCGGTCGTGCCAGGTAGTTGCGGGTCTCATCCCCAACTGACCTTCAACTCGCCCCGCCCCAAGGGTAACCCCCTCGCGCTGCGGAAGGGTAACCCCCTTTTGGCTCCTTCAGGGAGGAGCCTGTGTAAGTCGCCCTCGCGCGCCACACCGGACCTCCCGCACGGACTCCGACTTCGAGCTCAAGGTAAACTGAGCTTCACTTCATTCTTATCATATAAATGATGAGCACTCTGCAGGC
The DNA here is from genome assembly GCA_024586325.1 of Stellera chamaejasme. Classification (NCBI taxonomy): domain Eukaryota; kingdom Viridiplantae; phylum Streptophyta; class Magnoliopsida; order Malvales; family Thymelaeaceae; genus Stellera; species Stellera chamaejasme. The sequence goes on from CM044981.1 coordinate 32,007,460, forward strand.
ATCTTCTACTTGGTACACTGTACACTACCCAAGGGCTTACTCCCTGAAGGATCGCCAGGAAGGTCTCTGTGTGTGCCGCCTTCGCGAGCACCAGTAGACCTTCCACATGGAAAAATCTTATCCATGGCCTTCAAAGGCATCGCCTCTGCGAACCCTAAACGGGTCCTCAACTTGTCTCAACAAGTGGTCACCGCCTCCAACTTGCTCCAACAAGTAAACCCACAAATTGTCTGGAAAGATATTTGTGGCCCCGCCGTTGCGGATTTCAAGTGCATCGCCACTATGAACTCAAGTTGAATCTCCAGCTTCTTGACAAGTGATCTTTGTGGCTTCGCCATTGCGAACCCCAGCAGACCTCTCGCCACAAGCAGGACTTGGCCTACGGTTGTTAACCTAGCTAACATACTGATACGATCACGGGTACACTTGACGCGAATCCGCGAGATCGTACGGAAGCGCAGATCTAGCTCGGTGGAGTCGATTGAACAAAGAAGGAAGTATCGGGCGGTGGGGTGCGCGGCCCAACCACGGGGGTTTGTGGCGATGGGGGTTCCCGCCTCCTCTCCTGGAAGGAAGTTGGTTCGCCTGTGGGCGGAGACCCATCGTGATGTGATCACGGTCACGCTCCGAACCCAGCTGAAGTGGTTACAGAGGAGTGAACGGTCACGAGCTCGGATCTAGCTCGAAGGAGGCGGTTTCCAGCAAGAATGGAAACGAAACAGGGGAAGAACACAAAGGAAACAAAGTCGGCCAAGGGAACCTCCGCACTACGAGGTGAGGCAATGCCCTTGAAAATGCCTGGGAAAGGAAAATGGAACCTAGAACCTTCTGATTACTAGATCAGACAATGCTAGGTATTATATTGGATCCTCTCGCATGGATCACTAAAGGATTGATGGAGCAAGATTTGAGACCCCAAGAAGAACAAACCGTGTTCTTACAATATATGAATTCTCTCAATATATGGGTTCTACCGAATACTTAGGTTACAGCTTCCTTTTATAGAAGGAAAAGAAAGAAGGAAAGAATAAAGAATGATTTTACTAAGGGAACATCTTCCTCGAAATATGGTAGGCAAAGCGTGGGGTGGCAGGTGATTTGACATTGTAGGCTACCTGATTTTTGCGGCTCCCAATTCCCCAGGAATTGTATTGGGCGGGAAAAGGGAAGAAGAGGTCCTCTGCACAAGTTGAAGGGTTCGCCTGACTTGCGTATGGAGGCCTCTTCTGCTTGGCGAACACCTGGGCTGTGCTTGCGTCTGGAAATGAGGCACAGGGTCTTCGCCAACGTCCATGGGTTCACCATTGAACTTGGCTTCGCCAAAGGCCAAGAGTTCGCCACTAGCCATGGGCTCGCCCGTGATCATGGGTTCGCCGATGGGGCATGGGTTTTCCAAAGGCCAAGGGTTCGCCAATGGGGCTTGGGTTCGCCCAGAACCTTGCGAGCACGGCCTTGCCTTGGGGCCTCGCCGGGGCCCAGAATGTGGCTCCCTCCTCATCTGAGCCTTCGCCAAGGGTCCTTTAGACCCTCTGGCTGAATGGGTGTCCCTTATCACAAAAATGGGGCTGATGTCCACATCATACCCTCCCTCTTCAGAAGAATCCGTCCTCGGATTCATAAGGAAATTGTCCCTACAAATCTTAAGACACCACAACAAACTGGAAGAGATATCAAGGGTTAGTGAACTAAAATCAAGTGGGTGTGCCCATATCAAAAATGGGATTGTAAAGATCCTAATATGTATTATGTGCAGCGACAAAATTCTAAATGAATTTATGGGACACTTCCAATCACTTAGACAAAGGGGCATTATGTGGGGGTGCCCGCGGTTGATTACATACATGGCTAGGTGATGTGCATTCTTATACTCAAAACATATGGTACCTAGCTCATGGGTAGCAAACAAGGAGGCACTAAGTTGGGGCAAGATGAACAATCCGCTCTTTCTTGCTCCGGCGCCATGAAAGCACACCAGTGCCTTACGCCAAAAGCTTTTTGTTGGCGAAAATAAATTTAACAAAATAGCATGCAATTTCTACATGCTCGATTTCAAGCAAATTATTTCTACATGTGCCGGGGTCATGTACGAGTCTTACCCTAGCAAGTTTCCCGACCCTTCGCAACATGTTCAACCCATTAATTTTCTTGGCATAGGCCGAGGGTGGGGTCATTCAATTCAGCGCATGGTATGATCATGGTTTCATCAATAGGCATATCACAAATGCATGAGTGCTTCCTAGCTAAAGTAGGTATGCACATATTAGTCACAGTGTTACGGTCACCCCGAGCGGGTTGCGGCCGGGTGACCGGGACTCGGTTTTAGCTGCGGTCACGTTTCTCGGCGTTGAGACGGCTTCCGAGCCCTATCCGAGTATCATTTTGGCGAACCCTTCCGTATTTGAGGTCGTGTGGGTCCCCCGGACGTTTCCGCCGAAAATATTTTTCTGGCACCGGGGGGTTGTCGGGGTCGCCTCGGGACGTACAGCGGGCTCGGTAGCACTCTCGAGATCTCAGTTTGGGAAGCCGGTTGTAGTTTTGGAGTCGTGGTGACGTCCCGGAGGTGTTTGTGGAGTTTAATATTTGGGACGGGACGTTCGGTTCCGGGCGACTCCCGGGGCTCGGGACGGGAATCCCGGGGCTCGGGATGGAAATTTTCTGACGGCTTTGGGGTAAGATGTGTTATAAATTAAGATGGAATTTATGAGTATTTTTGTAGAATTTTGGAGTGACGGAAATTCGGTTCGAGTTGTCACGCTCGCGCGTCGGGTTTCGGTTCGGGTTCAGCGAGCTCGGAAGGACACTCCGGAAAGGCAAATGAATTTCTGAAAAATGTTCTGTGCATGTTATAATATTCTGAAGATTGTGTCCGAGTTTCATTAATTTTGGGATTCGGTAATTATTTTTGGGCAAAAAGAATTGGAACTTTCGGAAAATTGGGAGTTAATTTGCAAAGGGGTGCAAAATTAACAAAAAAAACGTATGGGCAGCAGCTGATGGTTTCGGCAGCATGTGTGTGTGTGTAAGTGATAAGGGACACTTGTCCCTTATTGATTTAAGAGGGCAAAAGAAAAGGGGATATATATATTTGGTTATTTATTTATTAAGTGAATTACTTCATTTCTTCTTCTTTCTTCCTTCTCCTCTCTCTGCCGAAACCATGTTCAGCCATGGCTACTGTTCATGAAGCTTCTTTGGTTCTTCATTTGGCCAAGAATCAACAAGGTTTTGGGTGCAAATCATTGGTAAGTTTCTCCTCTTCTTCTCTTTGTAAGGTTGGAAGCATGAATTTGGATGGAAAATGGGTTTAGAGAGGATTTTGTGTTTGTTCTTTGCTATGAGTTTTGATGATCCTCTTGCTTCCAAATTTTAGTATGTTATTCTTGGGCTTGAGAGGAGTAAGAATCTATGGTTGGATTTTGGAAAAACTCCTTAGTTTGAAGAAACCCTAAATGCCGAATTATTGATGTGTAAATTCGAGCTCTGCAGTGCGGCCACGAAATATGTGCGCGCGCACAGCTTGCAGCACCGTGAGCGCAGCCTTGTCCTGCGCAGCGCACAGCCTTGCGCATTGTGCGCAGCCTTGTGTGCAGCGCAGCCTTGCGCCTGACCTTGCACAGATTGTGCGCAGCCTTGTGCATACCTTGTGCCGCACAACCTTGCGCATGATTGTGCACATTGTGCAGGCTTGTGCACGCACAACCTTGCGCACAGGTTGTGCACATGCCAAAACTCACCCAAGAAGAACTTAGATATGAAGAGAAGTAAGTTTCGATGAAGGGAAAGTGCGGGTTTGTGCGAGAATTTCTTTCGGGATTATTTGGATGTGTTACGACTCAACTATGGTTATCCAAATTGATTACGTATTGGTGGAGTAGCGTGGAACCTTAGGAGCCAAGTTGGGCATTACGGGTCGGAAGTCGGGATTTTCCGAGTGTTGGGCTGCGGGCGCGTATCCGAGGTAAGGGCTTAATTTGGTAAAATGTATGTTTGTTCCGCTTCAAGGCCGGATGACCTTAGAGGCCCGGGTTCCTATTCTTACTGTATATGTTTATCGGGTAATGATACTTCGTTTATGTTTATGTATTATTGTTATTATTGTATGTTACATTACGTGTCCGCACTTTGAAGGGGTGCCGACATTCTGCGTATCCGCACTGTGAGTGCCGATACATTGCTTACGTGTCCGCACCGAGGGGTGCCGACATTCTGCGTATCCGCACCGAGAGTGCCGATATACATTGCGTGTCCGCACGAAGGGGTGCCGACATTCTGCGTATCCGCATCGAGTGCCGATACATCTGTTCGTGACCTACGGCGGTTTGGGGCTCGCGACCCCACCGGTACCGTGCTTCGCTCGCTACGACCAGTATATTCGACCTCTGTTGAGGGCTGTCGTTACTGGTCGCTCGGCGGTTGGACCGCATATGTTGGTTTCGATTTTCGTTATACTTTATGTTTATATGTACATGCATATGTTGTGATGTTACATTTTGCGAGTTGATTTGTTGCCACATGGGCAAACTACACTTTACCTTAAGCCCTTACCGAGTCCTTTCGAGGACTCACCCTTTTATTTGTTTACCATCTTTCAGCGATCGACCAGCAACCAGCGGCATAGAGATCCGCGGTGCTTCCCGACATCTTGGGTTACAGAAGCGGCGGTACCACGTGCGGGAATTCTTGAGCGAGAGGCTTCGATTCCGCACTTAGGTATATATTTATAGGATTTTGTTTAATGGCTCTGTAGTTGTAGCTGCATGCATGTAGGTCAGATCATGAATTTGTATATGCCTTATGATCGGAAATATATTCTGCCTTTGATGTTTTCTGAGTCGAGGGCGGAGCCCCGACTTGCCTATATCGGATTTGTTATGATATGAATTCAGTGTTTCTGTGGTTGTTGCGATGTTTGATGTTCGATACCATGAACTGCATGTTTGGTAGAAGTTGGAGTTACTAGTATGCTTGCCTTGAACGAGTATCTGGGTTGCTAGTTGCCACTTGGCTACTTGTTATTTGAGCTCGATGCTCCGCTGCCGCGTTTCCGCCGTAGGTTCCGGTTCGCGACGTCGCGGCCGGCTCCGCCTCCGCAACCGGGCGGGGTGGCTGTGACAAGTTGGTATCAGAGCAGGTCGGGTCGGAATGACCCAAAAGGTAAAGTATGTTGGTTTTGGGTATGGAATGTGGAAGGCAAGTATACAAGTCCGAGGGTGGACTTTTGGAGTAAGTTAAGTCTGTTCATGGGTAAGTAACTGTGGAAGTGACTTCGAGGTACAAGCCACCGTTCTACGTTTCATTCTGGGGCGGTTCTGTACGGAGACTGGCCACCTCCTTATTTGAACCGTTTCGGAATGGATGTGGAGCAGCGGGCGGTTCTTTGGAGCACTTTGGAAAATTTGAGGTACTCTGATGAATCTTGGGTGATTTGTGTGGTGTTTCTGTGTTATGAGCATGGTTTGGTTTTGTGGTTTAAAGTTGAATATTTGGTTGTGAGATTCTGAAAAAGAATCTCTGCATCATGCATTGCATTACACTACAGAGCCTTAGAAAACTGCTGCTAGCTTCTGTAGAGATTAGGAGTGACCGAGTTGTCTGGATTCTGTTTGGTCCGGAATGTCTCGAGTTGAATTCACACGCGTAGGCGGTGTGTTTTGTGACCGGAGGGAGGGAATTGTAATCCCATGCCTCCGAGAGATAGGGTTTGAACTGTTGGTTATGGGTTGAGTTGGTATATGGTTTGGGAATTTGGTTTGGTATAAGTTGTTTTTATGGTTGTACTTGGTTTGAGTAATTGTGTAATACACGCTAATAGCGTTAATTGGTACCCGAGTGGCGGGACTGATATCCCACACCTCCTTGGAATAGGATACGGGTTCAGCGTAACCCAGGTCTGAACAACCACACTCACCACCCACGAGTCTTAGCTGTCGTAGGGACACCTCTCTGATTTGTTATTAACGCCACCTAGCCGGTTCGGAGGCGGCGAGGCGGGGAAGATCTGTTGATGCCACGGTAAGGGCATTTTGATTTGGTGGTGATAGCGAGACTTAAGCCACTGCTCGCCATAGTTTGGGATCGGTAAGTGAGTGACTCTGACAAGGGTGGTCACTACGACACCTAGACTTCTCGTCGGTCCTATCAACGACGGGGAGATCTGAGACACCGATCAGACGAGATTGGACTTTTGGAGAGGTTTTAGAGTTTGGATCCCCCGAGGTTCGGCGGCCGAGGAGGGCCGGAGGTATTAGAGACTTGGGTTGCAGGAATTGACAAACTCCCGGAGGGAGGCTATTCGAGCGGTTGGCGCCGGGCCAACGGCTACTCGGTCGATTGCTTCCAGTTCGAACCGGAGTTCGGATTGACCCGATATCTGATTTGGTGTCTGGCGGTGTCTGGACATTTCCGCGGAAAATATTTTTCGGGCCGGGGTTGCCGTCGGACGATTTTCGGGATTTTGGGCGGAGAAACGGCTCGGGAGTGACCCGGGACTCGAGTTGCGGTTTTGAGGAAGATCTGAGTCGGGATATAATTTACATTTTACGTGAAGAAAAATGTTCGGTCGAAATTACGGTTTGGGCGGTTTTCGGGCTCAAGCGAGCCAAGTGTGACACTTGGCGAAATGTGATTAGTGGAAAGTATTGGACTTGGTCTCTTGTTATTTCTAGTGATTATGATTCACTATGATGTCAAAAGGATGTCATGTGCAAAGCACATGACTTATTATTACAAGACTTAAGTTTTGGCAGTCTTCAGCGCCCATAGTCTTGGGCGCAACCCAACGCGCCGCGGCGTGGGTTTCAGCAGGTGGCCCGAGACCTCAATAGCGACAAGAGCTTCAGCCACCCCCTCCACCATAGCAGCTCGAGCGGGACAAGTTTTTCGTAGTGAGGGGGAGGCCCTAGTTATCGTGGAGGACCTAGTCGGCGGTCGTACCCGGCCGGCGGGAGGCTCGAGTCGGCGGGGAGTTCTGCAGGTACTTTATTTGAATAAGGTGTCGGTTCATGTATTACTTGATACAGAGCATCTGTTTCCATTGTAACATAGAAAAGTGTTACATTTCGCATCTGTCTGTTAGTACCTTGCCTCAAACGCATTTAGTAAAAGCTGAGTCGGTTGTTTTCCAATGAGATGGTTCGGGTCACGATATATCTCGTAGGCGGACATTTGTGATGATCGGATTTGTTGGTTTTAGACACGCCGAACTATGATTTTATTCTTGGGATGGACTGGTTATCCAAGAATTCTGTGCACATTGATTGTGCAACCCGTACCATTATGGTTTCTGGAGAGGTACTACCTCTCACGACTCCGACTGGTTTGACTATCGCGCAAAGACGGCATGTGTGTTGCAGATTCGGATCATCTGTCGATAGTTGGTGTTGGGGAAAGTTATGGTCTGAATGAGGCTTGTACTAGGTTGAAGTTAGATAGTATTCCTAGGATCCAGATTTTACCCAGGTATTTAAGGAGGAGTTGCCCGGATTACCATAAGAGCGGGAATTGTGTTTGACATCCACTGCGGTCGGCACGCTCCGATATCTATTCCTCCTTATCGGATGCCTATTTCTGAGATGCAGGAGTAGAAGAAGCAACTGGAGGAATTACAGCAAAAGAGTCTCGTCCGACCGAGCACTTCACCGTGGGGTGCTCCAGTTACATTTGTTAAGAAGAATGATGGGACACTCGACTTTGTGTTGATTACAGACGGTTGAATGCTCTTATTGGGAAGAATAAGTATTCGTTACGAGGATTGACGATCTTTTTGATCAACTTCGGGGTTCGAGAGTTTCTCGAAGATTGATCTCCGATCTGGATACTTTCAGCTTAGGGTGAAGGAGGAGGATATACCTAAGACTGCTTTCCGCACCCGATTTGGACACTTAGAGATTACGGTCATGCCATTTGGGCTGACCAATGCTCGGCAGCATTCTTGGATCGATGCATCGGGTGTTCCGACCATACTTGGATTCATTTGTAGTGGTCTTTATTGATGATATTCGATATATTCTCGGGATGCGAACTCGCATCGGGAGCTTCGAGGATAGTTCTCAGACACTGCAGGGAACATCAGCTTTATGCTAAATTCTCAAAGTGTGAGTTCTGATTCGGGAAGTCACCTTTCTGGGACACATTATATCTCGAGCATGGTCATGCTGTGGATCCAGAGAAGGTGAAGGCAATTTGGGATTGGAAACAATCTACCACGGCACGGGAGATCAAGAGCTCCACAGGGTTAGCAGGATTTTATCAGAGGTTTGTACCAGGGTTTTCTATTCTGGCATCTCTGCTTATGCAGTTGACCAATGAGGGTCAACCGTTTATCTGGTCTGATAGGTGTGAGCAGAATTTTCCGGAGTTGAAGTGGCAGTTGACTAACGCTCCGATTCTGACTCTTTCAGATCCGATCTTACCGTATGTGAATTATACGGATGCTTCCACGTCTGGTTTGGGGTGTGTGTTGGTGCAGGAGCGTTTTGTGGTAGCTTATGGGTCAAGGCAGCTGCGACCGCATGAGCTGAACTGACTGACACATGATCTGGAGTTGGCTATGGTAAATTATGCGTTGAATCATTGGAAGTAATATCTGCTTGGTAATAAATTTCAGATTCTTACCGACCATAAGAGTCTGAAATATCTGTTTGCACAGAAGGAGCTTAGCATGAGGCAGCGCAGATGTCTCGAATACATTAAGGACTATGATTATAGTATCGGGTACATCTCTGGCAAGGGCAACGCGGTTGCCGATGCTCTGAGCAGGAAGTATACCGGCTTAATTAAGGGAGGAAATGTTGGGGACTGACCTGAGAAGAGTGATCTGACGTGCCTTTGGCACAGGTGGCAGCTCTGGGAGCGTGCTCAGGTTGTTACACTTATTATACATTCTGAGTGGCTTGATGGGATGCGCGAAGCGCAAGGTAGAGATTTGGTATTGAAGAAGTTATCTGGGGAAGATAAGGGTTTATGTGTTACTGACGTTTCAGTATAGGCAAGGCTTGCTATACTTCTGAGACCGCCTTTGTGTATCAGAGGATTAGGAGTTCTGGAATGATATTTTAGAGGGGGCACACTCGAGCAGTTTGAGCATCTGGAACCGGCAAGGACACTGCAGACCTTGCCCATTCCAGTCTGGAAGTGGGGTAGTGTTACCATGGACTTTCTGACTGCACTGCCCTGACACGGTCTCGCCATGATGTTATCTGGGTTATTGTGGATCAGCTGATAAAGTGCGCACACTTTCTGCTTATTCGGGTCATAGACCCTCCGGAGAAGCTTGCCGGCTTTACATCGGGAAGATTGTACGTTTGCATGGAGTACCGACTCCATTGAATCGACCGTGATCTGCGTTTTACAAGCACGGTTCGGATTGCTTTTCATGAAGCATTGGGCACGCGACTCCATCCGAATACAACTTATCACCCCAGACGGACGGGCGGTCGGAGCGGGTGATTCGATATCGGAGGATATGTTGCGAATCTGTATATTGGATTTTGGAGGAGTTTGGGACTAGCGATTACTTTGATAGAGTTCTCGTACAACAATTGCTTTCGGACTACGTTTGACGTGGCACCCATGAGGTGTTATGCGGGAGGTGTATGACACCATACCGTTGGATGGATGCGTCGATCGGGTTAAGTTGGGACCCAAGCTTTTGAGGAGTCTACGGCAAAGATCAGTTGTTATAGGCGCGGATTAAAACCGCGAATGACTACACCACTGCTTGTACGAACCGTCGCCGTAGGCTCTGGAATCTGAGTTTGGTAATAGAATTTGATCGGAGGTAGCACCGTTCGGAGGAACAAGAAGATTTGATAGGCGGGGCAAGTTACCCCGTGTTATATCGGTTATCATGTGTTTCCAGATTAATTTGTTAGGTTGGCCTTACCCCCAACTATTTCTCGTTTTATGTGGTACCTTCCGTGATAGCTGTTGTGGATCGGTTAGATTTAGGTTCGCACTGCTATGCAGGGTTGTCTGGTAGAAATACCGGCAAGCGACTCGGGTGCAATAAGATGCACCCGGAGGGTGGGACGCCGTGAGGCTCAGTATGGTAGTCTAAACTACCACTCCCGCCGCACCAGTACGGTGGTCCGATTGTTCTGGGTTAGAGGAATGGTTGTATATTCTGGTTGGTAGTGTCACCTGTCTGGTTGGTTCAGGCTACTCTTGGAGGACCAAGAGTTCTAAGGGGGGGAGAATGTTACGGTCACCCCGAGCGGGTTGCGACCGGGTGACCCGGGGCTCCGGTTTTGGCCTGCGGGTCACGTTTCTCGGCGTTCAGACGGCTCCCGAGCCCTATCCGAGTATCATTTTGGCGAACCCTTCCGTATTTGAGGTCGTGTGGGTCCCCCGGACGTTTCCGCCGAAAATATTTTTCTGGCGCCGGGGGGTTGTCGGGGTCGCCTCGGGACGTCTGGCGGGCTCGGTAGCACTCTCGAGATCTCAGTTTGGGAAGCCGTTTGTAGTTTTGGAGTCGTGGTGACGTCCGGAGGTGTTTGTGGAGTTTAATATTTGGGACGGACGTTCGGTTCGGCGACTCCCGGGCTCGGACGGGAATCCCGGGGCTCGGGATGGAAATTTTCTGTCGGCTTTGGGGTAAGTTGTGTTTGAATTTAAGATGGAATTTATGGGTATTTTTATAGAATTTTGGAGTGACGGAATTCCGGTTCAGGTTGTCACGCTCGCACGTCGGGTTTTGGTTCGGGTTCAGCGAGCTCGGTAGGACACTCCGGAAAGGCAAATGAATTTCTGAAAAATGTTCTGTGCATGTTATAATATTCTGAAGATTGTGTCCGAGTTTCATTAATTTTGGAATTCGGTAATTATTTTTGGGCAAAAAGAATTGGAACTTTCGGAAAATTGGGAGTTAATTTGCAAAGGGGTGCAAAATTAACAAAAAACGTATGGGCAGCAGCTGATGGTTTCGGCAGCATGTGTGTGTGTGTAAGTGATAAGGGACACTTGTCCCTTATTGATTTAAGAGAGAAAAAGAAAGGATATATATATAAAGGGTTTAGTAATTTCATAAAATGAAATTACTTCATTTCTTCTTCTTTCTTCCTTCTCCTCTCTCTGCCGAAACCATGTTCAGCCATGGCTACTGTTCACCAAGCTTCTCCTTCTTCATATTTGGCAAGAAATCAACAAGGTTTTGGGTGCAAATCATTGGTAAGTTTCTCCTCTTCTTCTCTTTGTAAGGTTGGAAGCATGAATTTGGATGGAAAATGGGTTTAGAGAGGATTTTGTGTTTGTTCTTTGCTATGAGTTTTGATGATCCTCTTGCTTCCAAATTTTAGTATGTTATTCTTGGGCTTGAGAGGAGTAAGAATCTATGGTTGGATTTTGGAAAAACTCCTTAGTTTGAAGAAACCCTAAATGCCGAATTATTGATGTGTAAATTCGAGCTCGCTTGCAGTGCGGCCACGAAATATGTGCGCAGCGCACGAGCTTGCGCACGGCGCAGCAGCCTTGTGCGCAGCCTTGTGCGCAGCGCACAGCCTTGCGCACAGATTGTGCGCAGCCTTGTGCGCAGCGCATGCCTTGCGCATGATTGTGCACAGCCTTGTGCGCAACGCACATTGCCTTGCGCAGCAGATTGTGCATGTTGTGCCTTTGTGCAGCTGCGCAACCTTGCGCACAGTTGTGCACATGCCAAAACTCACCCAAGAAGAACTTAGATATGAAGAGAAGTAAGTTTCGATGAAGGGAAAGTGCGGGTTTGTGCGAGAATTTCTTTCTGGGATTATTTGGATGTGTTCTGACTCAACTATGGTTATCCAGCTTGATTCTGTATTGGTGGAGTAGCGTGGAACCTTAGGAGCCAAGTTGGGCATTACGGGTCGGAAGTCGGGATTTTCCGAGTGTTGGGCTGCGGGGCAGCATTTCTGAGGTAAGGGCTTAATTTGGTAAAATGTATGTTTGTTCCGTTTCAAGGCCCGGATGACCTTAGAGGCCCGGGTTCCTATTCTGTTCTGTATATGGTTATCAGGTAATGTTACTTCTGTTTATATTTATGTATTATTGTTATTATTGTATGTTCCATTACGTGTCCGCACCGAAGGGGTGCCGACATTCTGCGTATCCGCACTGGAGTGCCGATATTGCATGTGTCCGCACCAAGGGGTGCCGACATTCTGCGTATCCGCACCGAGTGCCGACATTGCATTACGTGTCCGCACCGAAGGGGTGCCGACATTCTGCGTATCCGCATCGAGTGCCGATACATCTGTTACGTGACCCTACGGCGGTTTGGGGCTCGCGACCCCGGCCGGTACCGTGCTTCGCTGCATTACGATCAGTATATTCGACCTCTGTTGAGGGCTGTCGTTACTGGTCGTTCCGGCGGTTGGACCGCATATGTTAGGTTTCGATTTTCGTTATACTTTATGTTTATATGTACATGCATATGTTGTGATATTCTGCTTTTGCGGAGTTCAGATTTGTTGCCACGTGGGCAAACCGCACTTTTACCTTAAGCCCTTCGGGTCCTTTCGAGGACTCACCCTTTTATTTGTTTACCATCTTTCAGCGATCGACCAGCAACCAGCGGCATAGAGATCCGCGGTGCTTCCCGACATCTTGGGTTACTCAGCGGCGGAAGTACCACGTGCGGGAATTCTTGAGCGAGAGGCTTCTGATTCCGCACTTAGGTATATATTTATAGGATTTTGTTTAATGGCTCTGTAGTTGTAGCTGCATGCATGTAGGTCAGATCATGAATTTGTATATGCCTTATGATCGGAAATATATTCTGCCTTTGATGTTTTCTGAGTCGAGGGCGGAGCCCCGACTTGCCTATATCGGATTTGTTATGATATGAATTCAGTGTTTCTGTGGTTGTTGCGATGTTTGATGTTCGATACCATGAACTGCATGTTTGGTAGAAGTTGGAGTTACTAGTATGCTTGCCTTGAACGAGTATCTGGGTTGCTAGTTGCCACTTGGCTACTTGTTATTTGAGCTCGATGCTCCGCTGCCGCGTTTTCCGCCGTAGGTTCCGGTTCTCGACGTCGCGGCCGGCTCCGCCTCCGCAACCGGGCGGGGTGGCTGTGACACTGGCACAAATCATGTCATGATCATACAATTTCAAAGTTTCATCACTAGGATGAAACGAGATGTTACCTCTCCCCAAGTTAGGGGAGGCAGGCTCCTGCTCTGAAACCGGGACTTCTTCTTCCTCTTGCAAACAACCCAAAGTTTCTTTGTCATCGATTCCTGGCATAATCAAAGAAGAACAACAATCATTAGAAGATTTAAGCGTTAGTCCTTCATTGGTCTCGGTTGAAAGCTTGGGTGTGTCACTCTCTTGGTTTTGAAGAGTCCTTTTCTTTCTTTTCTCTTTCTCTCTTTTCCTCTCACTCTCACACCATTCTTTCACAAGACCTTCCATTTGTGAGACTTCATTTCTTATCTCCTTTAAATCTTTTCTCATCTCCTCGAAATCGGCTCTAATTTCTCGCGTGAGATTTCCCAAAGGGATGGGCTGACAAGGAGGATTCGGGTTCGCACTTGGAGAAGGGGGTGAGTAGTCCTTGGAAGGCGTGGTAGTCCTCTCGGGTGTCAAAGGGGAGTAGGATGTGGGACGCCGAAATGAGCTATGAGTGGTGTGGGGTCTCGCTCTGTAGGTAGGGGTTGGGGCCAAATGTGCGATGGGGTTTTGGGTGCCATACCGCCGCCTCATCACACTTTTCAGGTGGTCCCAAGAGGGTATGAACTCTAACCCTCGGTCGCTTCTCTTGGTGGCGTATTCACACCACCAATACCATGCTTCGCCTCTTAGCATCTCGAGGGCTATGTCAAGCTTCTCAAGTTCATGAACACCTCTCTTGGCAAAGAATGCCTACAGATGGTGTTCCCATAATTCAAACCCGAAAAGGTCATCATCCCCTCGAAACTTAAGGGTTCGCACCATTGCACCTACACACTTAAACAATAACGTCAGTACCACTCATTTCCTTACGTGTATGGTTGGCCTCTCGTTTGTGTTTAGGGATACTCTCAGTACCACTCCTCTCTCGTGTCTAGAACACAAAGGTTCTCACAAGTCTCAAAAAACTTACCACCAATCTCAATTAAGATCAAATGCGAACATGCAAAGAATATCAAATGAAATCTTAGCAATATCCGAAATAAATAAAGCGCAAAGTCCTAGTTACTTGAAACTAGTTTTGGAATGATTTGAGGTGGGTTGGTGGTTGAAAGAAGTTAGGAGTGATAAGAAAAGGCTCTTTTATCCACACAAACACTTTTGTTCAAGTTCCTAAAATATTTTCGGATCAAATCACTTTTCGGATGTGTTTTGATATGAACACTCAAGAACACTCAAGAACACTCAAACTTTTCCCAGAAATTATGAACTGGTTTGAATATTTCTTTTCTGTAAACTCTTGTTCTTTTGCACACAGGGAAACTCTTTTTCTTTTCAATCCGAAATAACTCACAGATTTATGAACCTTTAAGAACTTTTCAACAAGGGTAACAAATATTCGGCTTCTCTCAAGAGATCATTAACCGATAACTTTTCTTCAAGTTTTCGAAAAGAACAGCAAAGGTTTTATCTTGAAGAAAGTAAACAATTGATACGGTAAGATACCTCCTACAAGCGCTTTGGCTCTGATACCAACTGATGTGATCACGGTCAAGCTCTGAACCCAACAGATGTGGTTACAGAGGAGTGAGCGATCACGCGCTCGGATCTAGCTCGAAGGAGGCGGTTTCCAGCAAGAATGGAAACGAAACAGGGGAAGAACACAAAGGAAACAAAGTCGGCCAAGGGAACCTCCGCACTACGAGGTGAGGCAATGCCCTTGAAAATGCAGGAAAGGAAAATGGAACCTAGAACCTTCTGATTACTAGATCTGACAATTCTAGGTATTATATTGGATCCTCTCGCATGGATCACTAAAGGATTGATTGAGCAAGATTTGAGACCCCAAGAAGAACAAACCGTGTTCTTACAATATATGAATTCTCTCAATATATGGGTTCTACCGAATACTTAGGTTACTGACTTCCTTTTATAGAAGGAAAAGAAAGAAGGAAAGAATAAAGAATGATTTTACTAAGGGGACATCTTCCTCGAAATATGGTAGGCAAAGCGTGGGGTGGCAGGTGATTTGACATTGTAGGCTACCTGCTTTTGCGGCTCCCAATTCCCCAGGAATTGTATTGGGCGGGAAAAGGGAAGAAGAGGTCCTCTGCACAAGTTGAAGGGTTCGCCTGACTTGCGTATGGAGGCCTCTTCTGCTTGGCGAACACCTGGGCTGTGCTTGCGTCTGGAAATGAGGCACAGGGTCTTCGCCAACGTCCATGGGTTCACCATTGATCTTGGCTTCGCCAAAGACCATGGCTTCGCCAAAGGCCAAGAGTTCGCCACTAGCCATGGGCTCGCCCGTGATCATGGGTTCGCCGATGGGGCATGGGTTTTCCAAAGGCCAAGGGTTCGCCAATGGGGCTTGGGTTCGCCCAGAACCTTGCGAGCACGGCCTTGCCTTGGGGCCTCGCCGGGGCCCAGAATGTGGCTCCCTCCTCATCTGAGCCTTCGCCAAGGGTCCTTTAGACCCTCTGGGCTGAATGGGTGTCCCTTATCACAAAAATGGGGCTGATGTCCACATCACATCGAGTGGAGTATGGTGGCGGAGTCTGACTGGGGTACTGGGTGCAGGGTGCATGGGGGCCCTCGCTGGGGAGTAGTATGGAGGGGGTGGCTCTTCTTGACAGAGTCCATATCGTTGCCACAGCAACCTCTTCAACTCACTCCAAGACTGGATGGGGGCCTCAGCGGACCGTTCTCTGTCAGAGAACTCTCGGCGACACCATTCCTTGGCCTCTCCTTTTAGGCTTCTTATGGCTTGGCTCAACATTTCTTCACCACGAAGTGGGAAGCACCAGAAGTGGTACTCCCACTCCTCCATCCAATGCCATAAGTCTTTTCCAAGTTGGTATCGCCCCACTGATAGATCAGCCCCATAGAAATATTTATTCGCCATGGGATTTCCTGCACATTTAAACAATAAAATTAGTACCTCTCAAGCTCCTCACGTGTTTAGGCCTCTCCTTTCGCGACGGGGTCTGCCCTTTCGCGAGGGGTCACACTCGGCTTTCTTTCTTTCCTCTTGCTTAGCTCTTAAAGCTTGCTCTTTCCAAGGCCAAAACCCGACAATGAATATCACAAGATAACCACTAGTATGCAAAAATCTTTAAACAAGGAGTACTAGTTACTTGAAGCAAGCTAGGTTAAAATGGAGGGGGTTCTTTGGCAGTAAATTTACAAGAGGGTCAGAAATGGGGTTTTTGTCGCACAAACACTTTTGGCTCAAATTTGAAATCAAAATTAGATCAAGGTCACTATTCATATGAGTTTTGGTATGAACTTGTATGAATACTCATATGAACACCAAGAACAATAAGAACACAGATTTGATTTCTTCAATGCTTTAACAACCAAGCTTTATACACCACTTTCTTTCTCTTTTTCAACTACAACCTCTCTCTTTAAGCACATAAATATTCGCACGTTGCGGTTTCAAATAAGAACTGGGTTTTGCGACTTTGCAAAACCGCAACTGCTTTCTTTTTCTTTTCTTCTTCTTCTCTGTTTCTTTTTTTTTTGACTTTTTGGGTTTATGAAGTTGCTAACACCACAACAACTCCTAACACAGAAGCAACACAACAGATAACCGAAACGAAAAGCGGGTGGAGAGATACAGAAACGAACAGAGTATAACACGGTTTGAAAAACAAAAATATAAATCTTCCTTCAAGTAGAAGTTAAAGGGGTTTAACCTTGAAGAAATCACAACAACTCCAGCAAGCGATCTGGCTCTGATACCACTTGATACGATCACGGGTACGCTTGACGCGAATCCGCGAGATCGTACGAGCGCAGATCTAGCTCGGTGGAGTCGATTGAACAAAGAAGGATAGAGACGGCCACGGACACCTCCCAACTACGAGGTTGGGCAATATCTGCAATAAGCACAGGGAGTATGGAAGATCTAGCACCTCTCAACTACGAGATTGAGCAATACTAGATATTAAACTTGATGATATTCAATCTATCAAGGGGAATGGCGGAAAATAGTAAGGGGGTGAGAACCGGAGCTTAAGGAATTGTCCTTCTTAAGCTTTACATATATTCTGCCTATTCTAAGGGTCTGTCGTTCCTTTTATAGGGAAGGAAAACAGACGCTGACAAATGAACGTGCATGCCATAGAGTATACAGTATTGGTGCATGCATAGCTGACTATAAGATAAAAAGGTAAAAGCTAAGTAGATAAGAGACTCCCGCGTGTCAGCGTGAAAGGTGGGAGTGTGCCAGAATGGTCGGGAGTGGTTGGCCGACTGGATAAGCTGAGGTGGCTCTGCTTTAGGGCTCTTTCTGATGGGAGGCCCCGCTCTGAAGGCCTCGCCTTTGTTGGGAAGCTTTTACAGAGGAGGCTTCGCCTAGTGGCCTCGCCTTCTCCTTTGAGACTTGCAAAGAAGGCTTCGCCTTCGTTTGGAGATTCCGCAGAAGAATATCCCTTAGTTAGCGTCTGAACTGGAAGTCTTCTTGTTGTAGATGTGGCCTTTGCCAGGAGACTGGCTGGGATGACGTCGCCCAGGGGCTTTGCCTTCGCCAGGAAGCTTCGCAGGGAAGTTCCGCCTTTATCTTAAAGACTTCTCGTGGACATTGTTGCATGAGGGCTTCGCAATGGGGGGGGTTATGGGGATGGCTTCGCCTGAAGGTTTTGCCATCACCAGAACACCCTTGTTGGAGGAAGCCTAGCCCTCGCCTTGAGGCTTCACAGAACTGGCCTTTGTCTTGAGGCCTCGCCAGTGTTCTGGATGCCTTGGTCGGTTGTAGTTCATCATTCGCCTTGAGACTTCACGGGGACGGCTTTGCCAAAGTGGTTCGCCTTCGCCTGGATGCCTTTATACAGAAGCCTCTCCTACGCCTTGAGGCCTCATTTAGGGTCCTCGCGTGAAGGCATTGCCCTTTCCATGACCGGGGTTAATCCAGACCATTGGATTAGGCCGCCTGGGCCTCTGAACCCACTCGCCAAGGGTTTGCTCCGAGCTTCACTCGACTGCCTCTTTGTCTGGGACGTCTTGTTGTTGCTTGGGGATCCCATGATCACATCACATACCCTACACTGCTATCGCAAGATAAAGGCGAGGCTACAAACAATGAAGGTAAATAGAATTTTACTTCATCACTACTGCCAAAATTTTGCATGAATTGCAGATATCATTTATACACAAAAGATGGAGGGTCATCCACAGATTGGAGCCTCTACCCTAGTCCAGCATGGCATACCATGCTTCTCCCATCTTCTTCCCCTGCTCCCCCAGTCGAGCAGGGCCTCTACTACTGGATCGCTGGTGTTCGCAGCATCCAGAATCCCAAGACTCAGCTCTGGGAACGCCTTCTCTACTTGAAAGCGGCATCGCAGCCAGCCCTCCTCGTAGGCCTGCGCCCCTGCTTCACCTTGAGCTTGGATCTCACCAAGCTTCTCCATCAATCGAGGCATCCTCTGTGGGATGGAAACCTTGATGGAAGAGGACTCAGGGTCCTCACCTGCAAAAGGAGTGAGGCCTAGAGCTTTCTCCATCTCCCATACTGAGGCCACCGCTTTCTCAAGGTCAGTGACGACCTCTAGGTGTGCCCTCGCGGCGGCCTCAGCAGCAAGCCTGCATTTCTCTACCTTCTTCTCCGCCAACTGGGCCCGGGCGATGCCCTGGTACTTCGCCTCTTCAGCGGCAGCCTCTGCCAACTCAACTTTGGCCTTCGCCTCCGCGAGGGCAGCTTTTGTTTCAGCCACCAAGGAGAGGAATGATTCCTTCATGATAGCAGCCTTAGTCTTCTGAGCTTCCAGCTCTGTTGCTTGTTGAAAGAAACGATGCTGAAATGCGTCAATCAGACGGTCCTGCTCCCACCGGCGCATCCTGCAAGCGGTCCGCTCCTTGTTAAGGAAGTCACACCAAGTCTCCAGTTGGGCCACACGCTTGGCCTGCTCCTCTTGGTGCACCTCCTCCCTTCTTTGGCTGGCTTCCAGCTCCTTCCTGAGGGACGCAATCTCTGCTACTTGGGCATCGTCCCGCCTGTTGGCATACTGCAGAAAGTCATGCCATTGCTCCATAGCAGCATACCCTTGAACGGCGGCCTGCATCCAAACCCGTTCAGCAAGACAGAAAGAAGAGCAAAACTTATGAAATAAAGACCAAAAGTAGGTCTTACCCGCAGACTCTGTTGGGCGGCCTCCTTCATAAACTCGGCAGGGGAATCTAGGCTTCGCCCTATCACCTCCCTGTCATAGGGGGTGCGCAGCCCCTCCAGGCACGATAAGACGGTCTTCTACCCTCCCAACAACAATGAGTTATCGTTGTTGAGAAGGAAGACCGGATCCCACGCATCGCGCAGGTGTTTCCCCTCTTCTTGGTACACTTTGGCCCTGAGGTCTTGCCTCGTGACCCTCAGCGTAACTGGGTTTTTAGACCACTGGGGGGCTGTCTTAGCATAGACGCGCCTTCGCTCCAAATAATGGGGCCACACCCCAGCCTCCTCAAGAATCTCGGTCATGGTCCCCATGTCCGCACAGACCTTACGAGGACCGCTCCCTTGCCCAGAAGACTCCTCACCTGCAACTGTTATGGGCAATACAACTGAGAAAACTGAAACACAATCTCAAAACGAAAGAAGCACGCTCTCAAGTCAAGTGACTTACCAGCAGAGGGTTGCACCCATCCACTAGCCTCTGGTTGGCTACTGGAGGGTGCGGCTGCTTCCCAACCACTTGTCCTCGCAGAGGACCGCGCCACCAGTACCCCCTCCTCAGGGGCCTCACTATCAGAAGATGAAGATGTCTCCTGAATGACCAAGATCCCCTTCCCCTTCACCGCAAGGGCCTCCTCCCTCGAAAGAGTCACTACAGGGGCCTCCTCCCTTGAAGAGATCGCCACAGGGATCTCCTCCCCTGCAGTAACGGCCTCCTTCTCCTCCCCCACAGGGGTGATCACCACCTCCTCCTCCACAGGAGTGACCCTCACCTCCTCAGGAATGGCCACTGCCTCCTGCTGGCCAGAACTGCCAATGGCCTTAGCAGCCATTTGGCCCTTGCTCCTCATGGACAGCAGGACTTCCCCTGCAGACATCTTGCCTCTCTTAGGGAGAATACTCCCCTTGGCAATGATCTCTGCGCCGACCATGTGCCTTGGTAGGTCTTCACCTTGGGCTGGAGAGGGGCTCGCAAAGAGCCCAGACACGAAGTCTTCAAGGACGGCAGCATCCTCAAAGGGGACTGGCTGCACCACTGATATTGGCACAGCCTGTATAGCAGCGGTGTCCGCTTGTACTCCCTCTGAGCCCTCTCCAATGGGCGTAGTCCCTTCAACAGTGGAGGAAACCTCCACCTCCACTCTCTTTGCCTGCTCAGCAGGCTCTACAGCCTCTTCCACAGAAACGGGGGCCTCTTCCCCAGCAGGCCCCGCGACCTCTTCATTAGGAGGGACTGCTGCAGATCCCTCTCCCTCTGCAGGCCCCTTGGCCTCCTCAACGGCAGCGGGGGAACTCCCCTCTCCAAGCTGCACCTCGCCAGCGGCCACTCTCCTTTTCTTCTCTTTTTGAGGGGACGCCAATGGCTTGGTGCCAGCCCTCTTCTTCGGCTGCTTAGGGACAATGTGTCCAAACGCCTTGACAGCCCCAGTGGGGGCATCCCTCCCAAAAGCACAGGCCAGGTGCACCTGCTGGGCAACGCGCATGGACGCTCTCTTGCCCCTGCCTTCACCGGACTCCATGGGAGCATCTGCAAACAGAAGAAAAACTTCAGATCAGGTTTTACTAAACCTCTTACATTTGTGCAATACGCTTATATATACAAACATACCTTTTGGCTCTGTCAGTGCTGCGTAAAGGGCATCTACCACTGCCCCACGATGGGCTGGGGCCTATCCCTCGTATGGCGGGGGCACCTCAGGGTCCAGCACTAAGCCTGTGCTGATCCCAGCCCACCTCAGTGTTGCCTCATCAAGCTGGGTGGCTGAGAAGGGAAAGAGCTCATCACAGGCGCTCCTCAAAAATACTTCACCCAACCACCCCAACAGTTGGACGTATGCCTGCCACCGCAGTCCTTCGGAATTCAGCTCAGGCCTCCGCGCGATGCTTTGCACGCATCGCTGCGTCCTCGCCACGGGAAAATCCCATTAATTGTCGCGAGGCAGGAAGAAGAAAGAGCCGTGCCAATTGTGGTAGGACTTGGGCGAGGCGGTGAAGGAAATGGAGTTGTTTCCCCCAACGTTTATGGGGGTGACGTGGAAGAACGCACTCCCACTCTACAGTTCCAACCGGTAGAACCGGTGGAAGACATCGGCAAAGGGCCTCACTCCGGCCACTCGACAGGCGACAGTAAAGCCTGCAATGGTCAGGAATGTGTTGGGTGCCAACTGCGTTGGTGGCAGCCCCCACCCTGTGCATAAATCTTGCACCAGCGGCGGAAAGGGAAACCGCAGCCCCGCCGTGAGCTGTGCCGTGTACAGACACAGCACCCGGTGCTCTAGGTTCTCCTCGGTCGTCGGCAGACCCAACGCCCGGCAAGCACCCTTACGAGCGGAGAACGCCAAAGCCTTCTCCACTGGGAAAAAGGCCTTCACCATATCCTGGTGAATCTTGTCGAAACTCACCGTGGCCTTCTCCACGGTGGCAATCACTGGACGTACGGCCTCCTTGGACTCCATTTCTGCAAAAAGGACCGAGCAACAAGCATATAAATCGAAAGAACCTAACAGAGGCATTTCATCAAGCACTCAGTGTGCTCAGAAAAATCGAAGCACTCACTGTGCTGGAGAACGAGATCTTACCTGATTCGTTACCGGTGAGCAAAGTGGAAGAACAGACGGCAAACGAACGGAAGAACGGTGAAGTCTCGAACGGGAAGTAGAGAATCACCACAAGCAAGCTCACAACAGCCGATGAACGGTTCAAATACGCAGGACTGCGAAAAGGCTACTCAGCGCAAAAATGAGGAAATGCGAAAGTAGAGATGAACAGCTTCAA
The DNA here is from genome assembly GCA_024586325.1 of Stellera chamaejasme. Classification (NCBI taxonomy): domain Eukaryota; kingdom Viridiplantae; phylum Streptophyta; class Magnoliopsida; order Malvales; family Thymelaeaceae; genus Stellera; species Stellera chamaejasme. The sequence goes on from CM044981.1 coordinate 32,029,488, forward strand.
TATTCTCGGACACGCTTTTATAAGCCCGCCAAAATGAAAAAGCGCTTTTAAGCGAAATCAGCTCCTGAGGAACCACGTGCCAACATCTAGCGGTTAGAAAACCTTTTGCCTTCCGTGCAGAAATAGAGAAGCGCTTTTTAAAAGCGTGATCGACTCCTGAGGCGCCACATGTCGCGCCCCATAACGGTTAGTAAACCTTTCACCTCCTGTTATCTATCCTGCTTTAAGTACTGAGGAGCCCCCTCACTGCCGTTACACTCCAAACGGTCCACAAGCGGCATAGCGCCCTCGCCAGCTCCAAGACTTTGAATTTTTAAGCAGTACGGGACCACCGCCCATACTCTGCCTTCAGGAGGAGGCATCTTGGTACACTACCCAAGCAAATGCCCCCTCAAAAGACTCACAAGGATCATGAAGGATCCAACACGGAAAATCAGATCGTAAAAGGTCTCAACACAGTACTACTGTCCAGACTTGTGACTACTACTGTCCTCAACACAGTACTTTCAAAACGAGCCCAGACTTGTGACTACTACTGTCCTCAACACAGTACTTTCAAAACGGAGTACAGGACCCTGCCCATACTCCGCTCTCAGGAGGAGGCATCTTGGTACACTACCCAAGCAAACGCGTCCTCGCGTCCCATCAGAATCATATAAGGCCCCGTAGGTCTCACCCTTGTGGTCTCCGGTACCGCCTTCGCAAGGTCTCACCCTTGTGGTCTCCAGTATCGCCTGAGTAAGGTCTCACCCTTGCGGTCTCCGGTCACGCCTTCGTGACGTCTCCAGTCTCACCTGCGCAAGGTCTTGCCCTCGAGGGCCTTAAGTCTCGCCTTGGCGATGTCTCACACTCACCTTTGTGTCTCTTAGGCCTTCGCGGGTTGCCCTCGTGGTCTCAGGTCTCGCCTTTGCGATCCCACTCGCCTTCGCGGATCTTACTCCCGCGGTCTCAACTCGCCTTCGCGAGGACTCTCATGCCTATACTGGTCCCGCCCAGATAAGGCCCTTACACTCAGGTTCGTGCGACCCTCACTCCTTAATTGGCTATATTCTATCTGGGCCTTCGCCCCTTGTAGGCCTTCGCCTGCCACATGCTCCACTTGGAGATAGGTCACTTGGTCATCTGAAATTAAGCAGCCAATGAGGAGGCCAGCACGAGCCTGAGTGATCTTCACCAGATTTGTACGCCAAACATTCCCTGATAAGTGAATCTTCTAAGGCGGTTTGCTGAGATCTTCATCATCACAGCTGCCTTATCTCCTCAAATCTGACAGACTTGTCAGATTTGTCTCACAGCCTGTCCAAGGCTTCAACTTGGGGAGGCTCCTCCTGGCCTCTCTCTATAAATAGAGAGATGTCCACCCTAAACTGGGTAAGCTACTACACGCCCCCCACTCCTCTCTTGCTACTTCTGAGTATTCTCTTTATCTTTCCACAGATTACTCTGAACAGCAAGCTTGGAGCTCTCAAGAATATCATCACCATCGACTACTCAACTGGGATTCCGCCCCAGTTCTGGGAACGTGAATATCAGCCCAGATAAGGCCCTTGCACTCTGGTTCGTGCGACCCTTACACCTTTATTGGCATTGCTTTATCTGGGCCGTCACCCCTTGCAGGCCTTCGCCTGCCACTTGTTCCACTTGGAGATAGGCCACTTGGTCATCTGACATTAAGCAGCCAATGAGGAGGCCAGCACGAGCCTGAGTGATCTTCACCAGATTTGCACGCCAAACATTCCCTGACAAGTGAATCTTCTAAGGCGGTTTGCTGAGATCTTCATCATCACAGCCGCCTTATCTCCTTAAATCTGACAGACTTGTCAGACTTGTCTCACAGCCTGTCCAAGGCTTCAACTGGGGGAGGCTCCTCCTGGCATCTCACTATAAATAGGGGGATGTCCACCCTAAACTGGGTAAGCTACTACACGCCCCCCCACTCCTCTCTTGCTACTTCTGAGTATTCTCTTTATCTTCCACGGATTACTCTGAACAGCAAGCTTGGAGCTCTCAAGATCGTCATCACCATCAACCACTCAACTAAGATTCCGCTCCTGTTCTGGGAACGCGAATATCAGCAGTGTAGAGGCACAATGCGCACTCTCCAGGTTTTCCGGCGTCTGAGGTCCGCTCCGCGCCGTGAACACCGCAACTTCCTCAACAGGAAAGAAAGCCTTGACAAGGTCTTGGTGGAGCTTGTCAACTTTCACGACGGTCTTGTCCACGGTGGGAACGACTGGGCGAGCAACTCCTTTGGCAGCCATTAATGCGGGAGAGAGAACAGAAGGGTTGAGAAGACGAACAGTCAATTAGCAATTTTATCGAACACCTCGCATGCAAGAAACAAAAGAACGACTACGCACCTGAAATTATGAAGACAAGAGCAAGCCAACTACGAAGCAACAGGAGCAACAGATGATCACACACAAAACACAAAATACCAAGATTCAAGCGAAGAGAGCAAAGGAAGCGATAGGTTGCGAAGCAGCAGGTAGAAAATTTGAACGAAGAGCGAGAATGCAAAGAGTGGGAAACTGCGATAATGCCAACCCTAGTGACGCTGAAGCGTCGCCTCAAACAGAGAGCCAGTCCCAACGAGCCGTGTGTCAAAGATCAAGTAACGGGAAGAAACGTTTGGCCTACCGTCAGAGTGCCTGTTGCCCAACGGTTGACTTCGAGCCAAAATGCGGAGTACAAGACCCTGCCCATACTCCGCCTCTAGGAGGAGGCACCTTGGTACACTACCCAAGCAAATGACCCTCGCATCTCGCCCCTCAAGTCATCATCAGCGGCAACCAAGGAAACACATCGCGATACCACCACATCGCGCGAAGGCATTATCAGGAGGGCTTCGCACCTGCTGGCTTCGCCAAGACCTCCCAGGTTCGCATCTCTTGGCTTCGCCAGACAAGGCCTTCTCAACTCCTGGTCTTCGCAACCCATCACTTAGCGATGTCATAGACTGGGGAAAGGAAGCTGGGAACGGTCATCCCCACGACTTACCCACGATCTCCATAACACCTCCAGTCTTCCACTACTCTGGAGCGTGGGGGAGCACTCCACCACTCCGGATCATGGGACAACCGCTACCTCATAGCCTCCTATAAAAGGACGGCTTGGGAAAGGTACACCCTATCTACACACCTCCACTCCTCTTTCTGCTCCTGATTATTCCATTTTACATCCTACAGATTACTCCGGAGCTCAACATCATCGTTCTGGCCATTTCCTCACCATTCAAGTATCTAGAAGCCCAGTCCCGTCAAGGAACCAGGCTATCACGCGGTAGTGTGACTTTTGAAGTCCCGCACCACTCCGCAATTGATGATTCAAGCTCAACAACCACACACAAATCAGAAATCACCAATCCAAACCCCCGGGAACTAACCCCGAACATTCCCGCACTTTCCCGCAAAATTCTGTAAAAAGCTCGGATTCTCAAACCGAGCTAGAACATCGATATTTACACTCCAACATGCATAACCAAGCATTCACAAACATGGAAAGTATGCAGACAGAGTTATGCGCTTATTACCTTCAGTCGTGTTTTGACCCGCAACCTACAATTCCCAAACATGGCAAGTATATAGTATAAACCCTAACTATCCATGGCGAGCCCTGCCCCACTGAAATAGGCGAGCACTCAACCATCACCAAACATGCAGTTTATGGATAACATCATTCATAAGATCCACAGAATCATACAGATACAGAATGTGTCTAACACATCAGAATATGATAACATCTCGGGTGCCGCCTTCCACTTTCATGGGCGAGTCCCCGGTCCTACATAGTATCCAAAACATATATACAAAAGCAGAATGTATCTAAGATACATAGCATGATCAGAGAGATGACATGCATGCATATACACCTACAGAGCCGATCAAGTAAACCTCAGAATACCTACGTGTGTGATCTAGGATAAACTCTGAAATCAGAAGATCCCCGCAAGTACCGCTACTGCTGCTAACATACCAACAGAAGAGAGAAGTAAGTTAACTATAAGAAAACCCATATGTTATACTTAGCATAAAATCAGAAGTCTGAACCTATACCGAGACTACCCCTATAAAATTAACAGAAGTTCTGTGTCGGAACTGCAGATACCTGATTACATAACAGAAAGCACCACGGAACTCTAGTCCCCTGGCTGCTTGTAAGGTAGACTGATAAAAATTACGGTCACCCGAGCGGGTTGCGGCCGGGTGACCTAACGAGGCTCGGTTTTGGCTGCGGGTCACGTTTTCGGCGTTCGGCGTTCGACGGCTCCCGAGCCCTATCCGAGTATCATTTTGGCGAACCCTTCCGTATTTGAGGTCGTGTGGGTCCCCGGACGTTTCCGCCGAAAATATTTTTCTGCGCCCGGGGTTGTCGGGGTCGCCTCGGGGCGTCTGCGGGCTCGGTAGCGCTCTCGAGATCTCAGTTTGAGAAGCCGTTTGTAGTTTTGGAGTCGTGGAAACGTCCGGTGGTGGTTGTGGAGTTTAATATTTGGGGCGGGACGTTCGGTTCCGGGCGACTCCCGGGGCTCGGGACGGGAATCCCGGGGCTCGGGATGGAAATTTTCTGACGGCTTTTGGGTAAGTTGTGTTATAATTTAAGATGGAATTTATGAGTATTTTTATAGAATTTTGGAGTGACGGAATTTCGGTTAAGGTTGACACGCTCGCACGTCGGGTTTTGGTTCGGGTTCAGCGAGCTCGGTAGGACACTCCGGAATGGTAAATGAACTTTTGAAAAATGTTCTGTGAATGTTATAATATTCTGAGGGTTGTGTCCAGGTTTCGTTAATTTTGGAATTCGGTAATTATTTTTGGGCAAAAAGAATTGGAACTTTCGGAAAAATTGGGAGTTAATTTGCAATTTGGTTCAAATTAATAAGTATTCAGCATGGGCAGCAGCAGCAGCATGTTCGGCAGTTTATGGGAGAGAAAAGGGAATGGACATGTGTCCTCTTTTGGTGGAAGAAGAAAAGGAAATAAAAGGAATTATGTGATATATATATATATGTGTTTATGTTAATAATGCATATATATATATATATGTATAAGTAATATAAAGTGGTAATTTTGGAAGAAAAGAAGGAATGGGCGGATGGGAGAGAGAGAAAAGAAGGGACATGTGTCCCTTCTTGGTTAGAGAAGAAAAGAAAAAGAAAGGGATTTATGAAGATATTTATATATATGTAGAAAAAGGAAAAGAGCATCATTTTTGTCAATTTCTTCATCTCCTCCATCCGTATCTCTCTCCCTTTCTCTCTGTTCTTTGCTGCATCATTGTTGGAGCTTAAAGCTCCACAACTGATTTCTGTCGTTTGGCGGCCAAACTTGAGGTATTGCACTTAAATCGTTCATTGTGTTGTGTGGATCAGTTATCTGAAGTCTTTTTACAAAGATTTAGTGTGGTTTTCAAGTTATGAGCTTTTGAATTTTGGTGTGAATTGTGTCACATGCTCTTTTTTTTGATTTTTCGGTTCCTAAGCGTTCTCGGCACTTCTGGTGCATGTTTGATAACGAGAACGTAGGAAGAAAGCACCGAGGTTGTGCCGATTCGCGTCTGAAAATTTTGGTGTAATTTTCGGCGGAGCATTTAGCGAAAGGTAAGGGCATTTCTGCGTTGAGTAGAATTCTGGTTACATTAGTGTAATCGGTTACTGTTAGAAGAGGCTCGGTGTGAAAGCCGTTTTCCCGGCCCGAGCCTCGGTTTTGGCGCCAATGATATTGGTTGATTCTATGAATTCTGAACATATATTACGTATCTGGATCATTTGTGAGCAGGGGTAGTCGGAAATTGCACCGAAACTCTGCCGAAATTTGTCTGGGGACTGCTGAGCGAGAATTTCGATTCGGACTTGTGTGAACGATTTGGGAAGAAGGTATGATTTAAAAGTTTGGTTGTGTTTATGGATGTATCAGTAACAATGTTCAAGATCGGTTTGCGAAACCGAGCTTTCTGTGGAATTTTCCGGGAAAGTGCGGGTTTGTGCGGAAATTGTTTCTGGGTATGTTTGGATGTGTTACATCCAACTATGGTTGTTCAGCTTGATTCTGCGTTGGTGGAGTAGCGCGGACCCGTAGGAGTCAAGTTTGGCGTTTCGGTCGGGAGCCGGGATTTCACGAGTTTTGGGCTGCGGGCGCGCTTACGAGGTAAGGGCTTAATTTGGTAAAATGTACGTTTGTTCTGCTCCACGAATGTTATCAGGTATGATATCTCTGCTGTATTTGTATGTTACATTTATATGTTCTGATTCTGTGGCGAGACCCGTATGGTTGGAGAGACCACGGGTACTCCTTGGTTCTGTTCTGTGTATCCGCACCGGGAGTGCCGATACTTACGTTACGTGACCTACGGCGGTTTGGGGATCGCGACCCCGGCCGATACCGTGCTATACATTGCATTACGATCTGTATATTCGACCTCTGTTGAGGGCTGTGTAGTAGTCGTTACGGCGGTTGGACCGCATGCGATGGTTTATGATTCACTATATGCTTTATGTTCGTATGCATATGTATATCTTTGTGTTATTCATTTTGCGAGTTGATTGTTGCCACGAGGGCAAAGCGCACTTTTGCCTTAAGCCCTTACTGGGTCCTTTCGAGGACTCACCCTTTCATTTGTTTACACCTTTCAGGTTGTTCTGAAAAGCAATTGGCGGAATAGAGATCCGCGGTGCTTTGGATTTCTTGGGTTTCAGCGGCGGTAGTACCACGGGCGGAAAATCTCCTGAGTGAGAAAGTTCCGGTTCCGCACAATAGGTATATATATAGGTTTTGGTTTAATGGCTCTGTAGCTGTAGCTGCATGCATGTAGTTTAGATCATGTATTTGTATAAGACGTATAATCTGAGACATACTCTGCCTTTATTGTCTTAAGTCGAGGCGGAGCCCGACTTGCTTATATTGGAGTTGTGGTTATATCATGGATTTTGGTGTTTCTGTGTTGTGGCGATGTTTGATGTTTGACACCATGAACTGCATGTTTGGTAGAAGTTGGATTTTTCTAGTATGCTTGCCTTGAATGAGTATCTGGGTTGCTAGTTGCCACTTGGCTATTTGTTATTTGAGCTCGATGCTCATTGCCGCGCTTTCCGTCGTTGGTTCCGGTTCTCGACGTCGCAGCCGGCTCCGCCTCCGCAACCGGGCGGGGTGGCTGTGACAAGTTGGTATCAGAGCCAGGTTGGGTCGGAATGACCCAAAAGGTAAAGTATGTTTGGTTTTGGGTATGGAATGTGAAAGGCAAGTATACAAGTCCGAGGGTGGACCCTTGGAGTAAGTTAAGTCTGTTCATGGGTAAGTAACTGTGGAAGTGACTTCGAGGTACAAGCCACCGTTCTACGTTTCATTCAGGGCGGTTACGTACGGAGACTGGCCACCTCCTTATTTGAACCACCTTGGAATGGGTGTGGAGCGCGGGCGGTTCTTTGAAGCATTTTGAAGGTTTAGAAGTTGGACTTCTGGTATGATCCGGGTACTTTAATTCATTGTTTGGTATATGGTGTGATTCTGTGATATGAACATGAACTGATTCTGTGTTTGAGGATTTGATATTTGGTTGTCTGGTCCTAAAATGAATTTCTGCATCATGCATTGCATTACACTCTGAGCCTTAGAATCTGCTGCTGGCTTTTGGATAGATGGGGTAGAGTTAGTTGATTTGGACTTTTGGATATGGGATAAGTCGGCTTTGGTTGGACTTGGTTTAAGGGAATGTTTACTACACGCGAAAAGCGTCTCTAGGCATCGGAGTGTAGTGACTGCAATCCCACACCACCTAAGAAGGGGATACGTGATCAGCGTAACTAAGGGGTTGAACAATCACAATCATCACCCCCGGGGTTCTAGTAGTCACAGGGGCCCTTTCTGTTTGGTATTGGTGTTGGACCAGTGCAGTGTCTTTGGGTACTTTCTTGCCCGGCCACGAGTTCGGAGACGGCGGTGGCGGGGAAGATCTGTTTATGCCACGGTAAGGGCATTTTGATTAGGTGGTGATAGCGAGACTTAAGCCACTGCTCGCCACAGCTTTGGGATTGGTAAGTGAGTGACTCCGAGGAGAATGGTCACTGCGACACCTAGACTTCTCGTCGGTCCTATCAACGACGGGGAGATCTGAGGCACCAGTCTGACGAGGTCAGACTTCTAGAGAGGTTTCAGGGTTTGAAACCCCCCCCTCCCCGAGGTTCAATGACCGAGGAGGGCCAGTGGTAGTAGAGATTTGGTTTGCGAGTTGACAAACTCCTGGGAGAGGCTACATTTTCCACTAGCAGTGCAGCGGGGATGTAGCCAGGGATCTGCGTCAGGCACAGTTCGATGAGCTTCATCAGGGAGACAAGATTGTCGGAAAGTTTGAGTGAGAGTTTGATCGGCTGGTTTACTATGTACCGTAGTATCAAGGTATGGAAGAATAGAAGGCCAAGAGGTTTATTTCGTCGACTGCGCCCCGAGTTCAGGTGGGTTTTGAGACCTTTAGACATTACTTTGTTTCGGGAAGCGGTTATTGGGCTCAACTCCTCGAGCAAGAGGAGGTTGAGAGTCGCTTCACCTTGCAATGAGGTTAAGGGTGTACGAGGGGCTCCACATAGCGGGGACCCGGCAGATTTCGGGACGGCCAAATAGGCACAGGCGGTTTAGTAGAGGTAGAGGGGAGCACCACCGGCACGATCTTATCCGATTTGCGGTAGGTATCATTCCGGTTGAATTTGTTATCGGCGGGAGGGCCGATGTTTACGTTGCAGTCGACACTCTTTGGAGTGCAGGATTGCCCTCTTATTGTAGGGCGAGGGTCGGCGAGGAAGTTACGTAAGGTACTATATTTCCGAATGAGATACCGGTTCATGCGTTATTTGATACGGGAGCATTTGTTCCCATTGTAACACTGAAATGTGTTACATTTCTGTATCTGTCTGTTAGTACCTTGCCTCAAACGCATTTAGTAAAAACTGCAGGAAGTCAGTTTCTGTTTTCCAATGGGATGGTTCGGGGTTGTACGATATCTGTAGGCGGACATGATAGTATCGGATCTGTTGGTTTTAGACACGCCGGACTATGATGTTATTCTTGGAATGGACTGGCCATCCAAGAACTCTGTGCACGTTGATTGTGCAACCCGTACTATTATGGTTTCTGGAGAGGTACTACCTCCCACGACTCCGATTGGTTTGACTATCGCACAAAGATGAGGAGCTCTGATTCAGGATCAGCCGATAGTTGGTGTAGGGAATGCTATGATCTGAATGAAGCTGGTATTAGGTTGAAGTTGGATGGTTTACCGTTGGTTCGAGATTTTCCGCAGGCATTTCCGGAGGAGTTGCCGGATTACCATAAGAGCGGGAATTGTGTTTGACATCCACTGCGGTCAGTCTTGCTCCGATATCTATTCCTCCTTATCGTATGCCTATTTCTGAGATGCAGGAGTAGAAGACTCAACTGGAGGAATTTCTGCAAAAGAGTTTCGTCCGACCGTGAACTTCAGCGTGTGGTGCTCTGGTTTTGTTTGTTAAGAAGAATGATGGGACACTCGACTTTGTATTGATTACAGACGGTTGAATGCTCTTATTGGGAAGAATAAGTATCCGTTACGAGGATTAACGATCTTTTTGATCAACTTCGGGGTTTGAGGTTTTCTCAAAGATTGATCTCCGATCAGGTATTTTCAGCTTAGGGTGAAGGAAGAGGACATACCTAAGACTGCTTTCCGCACCCGATTTGGACACTTAGAGATTACGGTCATGCCATTTGGGCTGACCAATGCTCGGTGGCATTCATGGATCGATGCATCGGGTGTTCCGACCGTACTTGGACTCATTTACGGTGGTTTTATTGATGATATTCGATATATTCTCGGGATGAGGATTCGCATCGGGATCATCGAGGTGGTTCTGCAGACACTTTGGGAACATCAGCTTTATGCTAAATTCTCAAAGTGTGAGTTACGGATTCGGGAAGTCACTTTTAAGGACACATTATATCCGAGCATGGTCATCTATGGATTGAGTAGGTGAGGGCAGTTCGGGATTGGAAACAACCTACCACGTGCAGGAGTTCGGGAGCTTCACAGGGGTTAGCAGGATTTTATCGAGAGGTTTGTACCAGGTGTTCTATCCTAGCATCTCCGCTTATGCGATTGACCAAGAAGGGTCAACCGTATTTACGGTTTGATAGGTGTGAGCGGAATTTTCAGGAGTTGAAACGGCAGTTGACTAACGCTCCGATTCTGACTCTTCCAGATCCGATTTTGCCGTATGTGAATTATACGGATGCTTCCACGTCTGGTTTGGGATGTGTGTTGGTGTAGGAGCGTTTTGTGGTAGCTTATGGGTCGAGGCAGCTGCGACCGCATGAGCTGAACTGACTGACACATGATCTGGAGTTGGCTATAGTAGTTTATGCGCTGAAACATTGGAATCAATATCTGTTTGGTAATAAATTTCAGATTCTTACCGACCATAAGAGTCTGAAATATCTGTTTACACAGAAGGAGCTTAGCATGAGACAGCGCAGATGTCTCGAATACATTAAGGACTATGATTGTAGTATCGGGTACATCTCGGCAAGGGCAACACGGTTGCCGATGCTCTGGCGAAGTATACCGGCTTAATTAAGGGAGGAAATGTTGGTGACCGATCGAGGAGAGTGATTTGATATGCCTTTGGCACGGGGGCAGCTACGGGAGCGTGCTCGAGTTATTACACTTACCATACATTACGAGTGGCTTGACGGGGTGCGCGAGGCGCGGGGTAGAAATCCGGGGTTGAAGGAATTATCTGGGGTGGATAAGAGTTCTTTGTTACCGACGTTTGATATGGCGAGGATTGCTATACTTCCGAGACCGCCTTTGTGTACGAGAGGATCGGGAGTTACGGAATGATATTTTAGAGGAGGCACACTCGGCGGTGTGAGCATCGAGGAACCGGCGGGGACACTGCAGACTTTGCCCATTCCAGTTCTGGAAGTGGGGTAATGTTACTATGGACTTTCTGCGGCCTTGCCACGACACGGTTTCATCATGATGCTATCTGGGTTTTTGTGGATCGGCTGACAAAGTGCGTACACTTTCTGCCTATTCGGGTCACAGACCCTCTGGAGAAGCTTGCCCGGCTTTACATCAGGGAGATTGTACGTTTACATGGAGCACCAGACTCCATTGAATCTGACCGTGATCCGCGTTTTACAGCACGGTTCTGGATTGCTTTTCATGAAGCATTGGGCACGCGACTCCATCTGAATACGGCTTATCACCCACAGACGGACGGACGGTCGGGCGGGTGATTCGATATCGGAGGATATGTTGCGAATCTGTATTTTGGATTTTGGAGGAGTTTGGGACTAGCGATTACTTTGATAGAGTTCTCGTACAACAATTGCTTTCGGACTACGTTTGACATGATACCATATGAGGTGTTATGCGGGAGGAGGTGTATGACACCATCTTGTTGGACAGATGCATCGATGGGGTTGAGCTGGGACCCGAGCTTTTGAGAGTCTACGGCAAAGATCAGTTATTACAGGCGCGGATTAAAACCGCGATGACAGCACCACTGTTTATACGAACCGCCGCCGTAGGGCTCTTGAATCGAGTTTGGTGATAGAATTTGATGGAGGTAGCACCGTTCGGAGGACACAGTAGGATTTGATAGGCGGGGCAAGTTACCCCGATTTTATCGGTTCTCATGAGTTTCTAGAGTAAGTTGTTAGGTTGATCTTTTCCCCCAAGTGTTTACATTTTATGTGGTATCTTCGGGATAGCTTTGTTGTGGATCGGTTAGATTTAGGTTCGATCTTATGCAGGGTTGTCTGGTAGAAATACCGGCAAGCTGTCTCGGGTGCAATAAGATGCACCGGAGGGTGGGGCGCCGTGAGGCTCTGTATGGTAGTCTAAACTACCACTCCCGCCGCCTGATACGGTGGTCCGATTGTTCAGGTTAGAGGAATGTTTATATTTTCTGGTTGGTAGCGACACTGTCTGGTTGGTTCGAGCTACTCTTGGAGGACCAAGAGTTCTAAGGGGAGAATGTTACGGTCACCCCGAGCGGGTTGCGGCCGGGTGACCCGGGGCTCCGGTTTTGGCCTGCGGGTCACATTTTTCGGCGTTCAGACGGCTCCCAAGCCCTATCCGAGTATCATTTTGGCGAACCCTTCCGTATTTGAGGTCGTGTGGGTCCCCCGGACGTTTCCGCCGAAAATATTTTTATGGCGCCGGGGGGTTGTCGGGGTCGCCTCGGGACGTACAGCGGGCTCGGTAGCGCTCTCGAGCTCTCAGTTGGGGAAGCCGTTTGTAGTTTTGGAGTCGTGGTGACGTTCCGGAGGTGGTTGTGGAGTTTAATATTTGGGGCGGGACGTTCGGTTCCGGGAGACTCCCGGGGCTCGGTACGGGAATCCCGGGGCTCGGGATGGAAATTTTCTGACGGCTTTTGGGTAAGATGTGTTATGAATTAAGATGGAATTTATTTGTATTTTTGTGGAATTTTTGGAGTGACGGAATTTTGGTTAAGGTTGACACGCTCGCACGTCGGGATTTGTTCGGGTTCGGCGAGCTCGGTAGGACACTCTGGAATGGTAAATGAACTTCTGAAAAATGTTCTGTGAATGTTATAATATTCTGAGGGTTGTGTCCAAGTTTCGTTAATTTTGGAATTCGGTAATTATTTTTGGGCAAAAAGAATTGGAACTTTCGGAAAAATTGGGAGTTAAATTGCAATTGGTTGCAAAATTATTAAAAATCAGTATGGGCAGCAGCAGCAGCATGTTCGGCAGTTATGGGAGAGAAAAGGAAAAAAGGAAATAAAAGGAATTATGTGATATATATATATATATGTGTTTATGTTAATAATGCATATATATATATATATATGTATAAGTAATATAAAGTGGTAATTTTGGAAGAAAAGAAGGAATGGGCGGATGGGAGAGAGAGAAAAGAAGGGACATGTGTCCCTTCTTGGTTAGAGAAGAAAAGAAAAAGAAAGGGATTTATGAAGATATTTATATATATGTAGAAAAAGGAAAAGTGCATCATTTTTGTCAATTTCTTCATCTCCTCCATCCGTATCTCTCTCCCTTTCTCTCTGTTCTTCTTTGCATCATTGTTGGAGCTTAAAGCTCCACAACTGATTTCTGTCGTTTGGCGGCCAAACTTGAGGTATTGCACTTAAATCGTTCATTGGGTTGTGTGGATCGATGTCGAAGTCTGTTTTGAAAGATTTAGTGTGGTTTGCAAGTTATGAGCGTTTGAATTTTGGAGTGAATAGTGTCACATGCTCTTTTGTTTGATTTTCGGTTCCTAAGCGTTCTCGGCACTTCTGGTGCATGTTTGATAACGAGGCGTAGGAAGAAACGCACCGAGGTTGTGCCGATTCGCGTCTGAAAATTTTGGTGTAATTTTCGGCGGAGCATTTAGCGAAAGGTAAGGGCATTTCTGCGTTGAGTAGAATTCTGGTTACATTAGTGTAATCGGTTACATTAGAAGAGGCTCGGTGTGAAAGCCGTTTTCCCGGCCCGAGCCTCGGTTTTGGCGCCAATGATATTGGTTGATTCTATGAATTCGAATGCGTTTTACGTATCTGGAATTGATTGTGAGCAGGAGTTGCTTTGAAATTGGACCGAAACTCTGCCGAAATTTGTCTGGGACAGTGAGCGAGAATTTCGGTTCGGACTTGTGTGAACGATTTGGGAAGAAGGTATGATTTAAAGGTTTGGTTGTGTTTATGGATGTATAAGTAACAATGTTCTAGCTCGGTTTGGGAAACCGATCTTTACGTGGAATTTTGCGGGAAAGTGCGAGTTTGTGCGGGAATTGGTTTCTAAGGGTTGTTGGATGTGTTACGACATAATTATAGTTGTTCAGCTTGTTTCTGCGTTAGTGGAGTAGCGTGGAACCATAGGAGTCAAGTTTGGCGTTTCGGTCGGGAGCCGGGATTTCACGAGTTTTGGGCTGCGGGCGGCGCTTACGAGGTAAGGGCTTAATTTGGTAAAATGTACGTTTGTTACTGCTCCACGAATGTTATCGGGTATGATATCTCTGCTGTATTTGTATGTTACATTTATATGTTACGATTACGTGGCGAGACCCGTATGGTTGGAGAGACCACGGGTACTCCTTGGTTACATTACGTATCCGCACCGGAGTGCCGATACTTACGTTACGTGACCTACGGCAGTTTGGGGATCGCGACCCCGGCCGGTACCGTGCTATACATTACATTACGATCTGTATATTCGACCTCTGTTGAGGGCTGTCATGTAGTCGTTACGGCGGTTGGACCGCATGCGATGGTTTATGATTCACTATATGCTTTATGTTCGTATGCATATGTATATCTTTGTGTTATTACATTTTGCGAGTTGATTGTTGCCACATGGGCAAACCGCACTTTGCCTTAAGCCCTTACTGGGTCCTTTCGAGGACTCACCCTTTCATTTGTTTACACCTTTCAGGTTGTTACGAAAAGCAATTGGCGGAATAGAGATCCGCGGTGCTTTGGATTTCTTGGGTTTCAGCGGCAGTAGTACCACGGGCGGAAAATCTCACGAGTGAGAAAGTTTCCGATTCCGCACAATAGGTATATATATAGGTTTTGATATTCACGTTCCCGAGAATAGGAGCGGAATCCCGGTTGAGTGGTTGATGATGAAGGTGTTCTTGAGACTCCAAGCTTGCTGTTCGGAGTAATCTGTAAAAGATAAGAGAGAATACTCAGAAGTAGCAAGAGAGGAGTGGGGGGGCGTGTAGTAGCTTACCCAATTTAGGGTGGACATCACCCTATTTATAGAGTGATGCCAGGAGAAGAGCCTCCCCCAGTTGAAGCCCTTGGGCAGGCTGTTTGAGATAAGTCTGTGTCAGACTGATTGGAGATAAGGCGGCTGTGATGATGAAGATCTCAGCAAACCGCCTTAAGTGATTCGTTTGTCAGAGAATGTCTGGCGTATGAATCTGGTGAAGATCTCCCAGGCTCGTGCTGACCTCCTTATTGGCTGCTTGATGTCAGATGACCAGGTGGTCTGTCTCCCAGTGGAGCAAGTGGCAGGCGAAGGCCTGCAAGGGGCGAAGGCCCAGATAGAATACAGCCAAATAAGGAGTGAGGGTCGCACGAACCTGAGTGTAAGGGCCTTATCTGGGCGGGGCCAGTATAGGCAAGAGAGTCCTCGCGAAGGCGAGTTGAGACTGCGGGAGTAAGACCCGCGAAGGCGAGTGAGATCGCAAGGGCGATACCTGAGACCGCGAGGGTGACCCGCGAAGGCCTAAGAGACGCGAAGGCGAGTGTGAGACATCGCCAAGGCGAGACTTGAGGCCCGCGAGGGCAAGACCTCGCGCAGGTGAGACTGGAGACCTCGCGAAGGCGAGACTGGAGACCGCAAGGGTGAGACCTTGCTCAGGCGGTATTGGAGACCACAAGGGCGAGCCCTTGCGAGGGCGATACCGGAGACCACAAGGATGAGACCTATGGGGCCTTGTATGATTCTGATGCGACGCGAGGGCGCGTTTGCTTGGGTAGTGTACCAAGATGCCTCCTCCTGAGAGCGGAGTATGGGCAGCGTCCTGTACTCCGTTTTTGAAAGTACTGTGTTGAGGACAGTAGTAGCCACAAGTCTGGACTCGTGTGGAGTGTGAAGACCTTTTACAATCTGATTTTTCATGTTGGATCCTTCATGATCCTTGTGAGTTTTGCTTGGGTAGTGTACCAAGATGCCTCCTCCTGAAGGCAGAGTATGGGCAGGGTCCCGTACTCTGTTTATATTCCAAGTCTTGGAGTTGGCGAGGGCGGCATGCCGTTTGCGGTCCGTTTTTAGTGTAATGGAAGCGAGGGGGCTCCTCAGTACTTAAAGCAGGAGAGATAACGGGAGGCAGAGGGTTTACTAACCGTTAGACGCCAGCACGTGGCGCCTCAGGAGTTGATTACGCTTTTGAAAAGCGTTTTTCCATTTCCGCACGGAAGGTGAAAGGTTTACTAACCGCTAGATGTTGGCACGTGGCGCCTCAGGAGCCGATTACGCTTAAAAGCGTTTTTTCATTTTGGCGGGCTTATAAAAGCGTGTTTGGGAAGATTGAAACTGTTCCTCTTCACTTTCGCATTTCCTCATTTTCGCTCTGAGTAGACTTTTTGCATTCTTGCGCATTTGAACCGTTCATCGGCTGTTGGGAGTTCTCTCGTGGTGATTCTCTGCTTTCGAGGCTTCACCGTTTGTTTGTTCGTTGTCCGTTCTACCGATTTCTTCACCGGTGACTAAAGCAGGTAAGATTTCGTTTCCCAGCACAGTGAGTGCTTCAATTTTTCTGAGCACAGTGAGTGCTTGACGAAATGCCTCTGTTAGGCTGTTTCGATTTATATGCCTGTTTCTCGATTTTTTGCAGAAATGGAGTCCAAGGAGGCCGTACGTCCAGTGATTGCCACCGTGGAGAAGGCCATGGTGAGTTTTGACAAGATTCACCAGGATATGGTGAAGGCCTTTTCCCAGTGGAGAAGGCTTTGGCGTTCTCTGCCCGTAAGGGTGCTTGCCGGGTGTTGGGTCTGCCGACGACCGAGGAGAACCTGGAGAACCAGGTGCTGTGTCTGTACACGGCACAGCTCGCGGCGGGGCTGCGGTTTCCCTTTCCGCCGCTGGTGCAAGAATTATGCACAGGGTGGGGGCTGCCACCAACGCAGTTGGCGCCCAACACATTTCTGACCATCGCAGGCTTTACTGTCGCCTGTCGAGTGGCCGGAGTGAGGCCCTTTGCCGACGTTTTCCACCGGTTCTACCGGCTGGAGCTGCGGAGTGGGAGTGCGTTCTTCCACGTTACTCCCATAAACGTTGGGGGAAACAACTCCATTTCCTTCACTGCCTCGCCCAAGTCCTACCACAACTGGCACGGGTCTTTCTTCTTCCTGCCCCGCGACAACTCATGGGATTTTCCCGTGGCGAGGACGCAGCGATCCGTGCAGAGCATCGCGCGGAGGCCTGAGCTGACTTTCGAAGGAGTGCGGTGGCAGGCATATGTCCAACTGCTGGGATGGTTGGACGAGGTGTATTCAAGGAGCGCTTGTGATGATCTCTTCCCCTTCTCAGCCACCCAGCTTGATGAGGCCACACTGAGGTGGGCTGGGATTAGCACGGGCTTCGTGCTGGACCCTGAGGTGCCTCCGCCATACGAGGGATGGGCCCCAGCTCACCGTGGGGCAGTGGTAGATGCCCTTTACGCAGCGCTGGCAGAGCCAAAAGGTATGCTTGCATATATAAGCGTAATGTATGAGTGTAAGAGGCTTAGTAAAACCTGGTCTGAAGTTTTTCTTCTGTTTGCAGATGTCTCCACGGGGACTGGCGAAAGCAAGGGCAAGAGCGCGTCTATGTGCATTGCCCAGCAGGTGCACTTGGCGTGCGCATTTGGGAGGGATGCCCCTGCTGGGGCTGTTAAGGCGTTGGGGCGCATTGCCCCTAAGCAGCAGAAGAAGAGGGCTGGCACCAAGCCATTGGCGTCCCCTCAAAAAGAGAAGAAGAGGAGAGTGGCTGCTGGTGAAGTGCAGCCTGGAGAGGGGAGTGCCCCCGCTGCCGTTGAAGAGGCCAAGGGGCCTGCGGAGGCAGAGGGATCGGCAGCAGTCCCTCCTACTGAAGAGGCCGCGGGGCCTGTTGGGGAAGAGGTCCCCGTTACCGTGGAAGAGGCTGTAGAGCCTGCTGAGGAGGCAAGGAGAGTGGAGGTGGAGGTCTCCTCCACAGATGAAGAAGCTATGCCCATTGCAGAGGGCTCAGAGGGAGTACAAGCGGACACCGCTGCTCCCATAGAGGCTGTGCCAATATCAGTGGTGCAGCCAGTCCCCTTTGAGGATGTTGTTGTCCTCGAAGACTTCGTGTCTGGGCTCTTTCCGAGCCCCTCTCCAGCCCAAGGCAAAGACTTGCCTGGGCACGTGGTCGTGGCGGAGATCCTTGCTAAAGGAAAAGTGCCTCCTCCAACGGGCAAGATGTCAGCAGGGGAGGTCCTGCTTTCTATGAGGAGGAGGGGCAAGGTGGCCGCTAAGGCCATTGGCAGTTCTGGCCAGCAGGAGGTTGTGGTCACTCCTGTGGAGGAGGAGGTGGTGATCACACCTGCAGGAGAGGAAATGGATGCCACTGCTGCAAGGGAGGAGGCCCCCGCGGCAATCCCTTCTGGGGAGGAGGCCCCTGCAGAGATTCCTTCAAGGGAGGAGGCCCTTGCGGCGAAGGGGAAGGGGATCTTGAGAGTTCAAGAGACTTCCTCTTCTGATAGTGAGGCCCCCGAGGAGGGGGGACTGGCAGCACGGTCCTCTGCGAGGACAAGTGGTTGGGAGGTAGCCCAACCTTCCAGCAGCCAGCCAGAGGCTAGTGGATGGGTGCGCCCCTCTGCCGGTAAGTCATTCAACTTGACAGTGTGCTTTTCTTGCTTTGAGTTTGCGTTTCAGTTTTTCTCAGTTGTACTGACACTTGTAACTGCTGCAGGCGCGGGGCCTTCTGGGCAAGAACTCGGCCCCCGCGAGGTCCCAGTGGACCAAGGGACCATGACCGAGGTCCCCGCGGACCTAGGGACCAGAACCGAGGTCCTCGAGGAGGCTGGGGTGTGGTCCCACTACTTGGAGCGAAGGCGAATCGCTGCCAAGTCAGTCCCCAAGTGGTCTGAAGAGCCGGCCACCCTGAGGGTCATGAGGCAAGACGTCAGGGCCAAAGTGTACAAGGAGAAAGGGAAGCTCCTGCGCGATGCGTGGGACCCAGTCTTCCTTCTCAGAAATAGCAGTTCACTGCTAATGGGAGGGGAGCAAACCCTCCTATCATGCCTGGAGGGGCTGCGCACCCCCTACGACAGGGAGGTGACGGAGCGGAGCCTAGACTCCCCCGCCGAGTTTATGAGGGAGGCAGCCCAACAGAGTCTGCAGGTAAGACAACTTCTGGTCTCTATGTATAAGCCTGGCTTGCTTTCTTTCTGCCTTTGTTTAAATAAACTTGGATGCAGGCCGCCGTCAAAGGATATGCTGCCATGGAGCAATGGCATGACTTTCTGAAGTATGCCAACAGGCGGGACGAGGCCCAGGTAGCAGAGATTGCGTCCCTCAGGAGGGAGCTGGAGGCTTCCCAGCGAAGGGAGAAGGAGCGCCAAGAGGAGCAGGCCAAGCGTGTGGCCCAACTGGAGAGTTGGTGCGATTTTGTCAACAAGGAGCGCACCGCTTGCAGGCTGCGCCGGTGGGAGCAGGCCAGACTGATTGATGCGTTTCAGCGCCGCTTCCTTCAACAGGAAGCAGGGTTGGAAGCCAAGCAGATTGAGGCTGCTGTCCTGAAGGAGTCCCTCCTTTCCTTGGAGGCAAACACCAAGGCTGCCCTCGCAGTGGCGAAGGCTGAAGTCGAGCAGGCGAGGGCTGCAACTGAGGAGGCGGAGCGCCAGGCTACTGCCCAGGCCCAACTGGCTAAGGAGGAAGCCGAAGCGAGCAAGCTTGCTGCCGAGGATGCCCTGAAGGCACAAGCTGAGGTCACTACTGCTCTTGAGAAGGCGGTGGCCTCAGTGTGGGAGATGGAGAAGGCCCTGGGCCTCCCTCTTTTTGCAGATGAGGACCCTGAGTCCTTTTCTTCCATCAAGGTATCCATTCCTCAGAGGATGCCTCGACTGATGGCGAAGCTTGGTGAGATCCAAGCTCAAGGCGAAGCAGGGGCGCAAGCCTACGAGGAGGGCTGGCTGCGATGCCGCTTTCAAGTAGAGAAGGCGTTCCCAGAGCTGAGTCTTGGGATTCTGGATGCTGCGAACACCAGCGATCCAACAGTAGAGGCCCTGCTCGACTGGGGGGAGCAGGGGAAGAAGATGGGAGAAGCATGGTATGCCATGCTGGACTAGGGTAGAGGCTCCAATCTGTGGATGACCCTCCCTGTTTTGTGTATAAAGGATACCTGCATTCATGCATAATTTTGACAGTAGTAAATGAAGTAAAATTTCATTTTACCTTCATTGTTTGTAGCCTCGCTTTTTATCTTGCGATAGCAGTGTAGGGTACGTTAGCTAGGTTAACAACCGTAGGCTAAGTCCCGTTTGTGGCGAGGGGTCTGCTGGGGTTCGCAACGGCGAAGCCACAGAGATCACTTGTCAAGAAGCTGGAGATTCAGCTTGAGTTCATAGTGGCGATGCACTTGAAATCCGCAACGGCGGGGCCACAAATATCTTTCCAGACAGTTTGTGGGTTTACTTGTTGGAGCAAGTTGGAGGCAGAGACCACTTGTTGAGACAAGCTGAGGACCCGTTTAGGGTTCGCAGAGGCAACGCCTTTGAAGGCCATGGATAAGATTTTTGGGGCTCACGAAGGCGGCTCACACAGAGACCTTCCTGGCGATCCTTCAAGGAGTAAGCCCTTGGGTAGTGTACAGTGTACCAAGTAGAAGATACCTGCAGAGTGCTCATCATTTATATGATAAGAATGAAGTAAAGCTCAGTTTACCTTGAGCCTAAATTCGCGCGATGGCGAAGGCAGTGGAGCACTTGTTGAGACAAGTGAAGAGGCAGCTGGAGTTTTGGGAGATGAAACCCGTAGCTGTGTTGGGAACCCGTGCGGAAGGTCCGGAGTGGCGCGCGAGGGCGACTTACACAAGGATCTTCCTGAAGGAGCCAAAAGGGGGTTACCCTTCCGCAGCGCAAGGGGGTTACCCTTGGGGCGGGGCGAGTTGAAGGTCAGTTGGGGATGAGACCCGCAACTACCTGTGCGGAAGGTCCGGTGTGGCGCGCGAGGGTGACTTACACATAGACCTCCCTGAAGGAGCCAAAAGGGGGTTACCCTTCCGCAGCGCAAGGGGGTTACCCTTGGGGCGGGGCGAGTTGAAGGTCAGTTGGGGATGAGACCCGCAACTACCTGTGTGGAGGAGTCCGTGCGGGAGGTCTGCTGTGGCGTGCGAGGGCGACTTACACATAGACCTCCCTGAAGGAGCCAAAAGGGGGTTACCCTTCCGCAGCGCAAGGGGGGTTACCCTTGGGGCGGGGCGAGTTGAAGGTCAGTTGGGGATGAGACCCGCAACTACCTGTGTGGAGGAGTCCGTGCGGGAGGTCTGCTGCAGCGCGCGAGGGCGACTTACACATAGACCTCCCTGAAGGAGCCAAAAAGGGGGTTACCCTTCCGCAGCGCAAGGGGGTTACCCTTGGGGCGGGGTGAGTTGAAGGTCAGTTGGGGATGAGACCCGCAACTACCTGTGTGGAGGAGTCCGTGCGGGAGGTCTGCTGTGGCGCGCGAGGGCGACTTACACATAGACCTCCCTGAAGGAGCCAAAAGGGGTTACCCTTCCGCAGCGCAAGGGGGTTACCCTTGGGGCGGGGCGAGTTGAAGGTCAGTTGGGGATGAGACCCGCAACTACCTGGCGCGACCGCAGGGGGCTTCCCTTTGTGTGGGTGCGCAAGTGAGACCTGACAAGGTCTGATGCCGTGATTTAGGCGAGTGGCCAGTCTGACCGGTCGGGTTCAGAGGGCGATTGAGAGGGCATTTGTAATGCCATGTAATGCTGCAAGAGAGGGAGAAATACACATGTATTTTATTGAATTGAAGACGTAAGACTGAGGACTTACACGTAATATGGGCGTAAGTCATCCGCATGAAAGTTGCGGGGAAGAAGACGACCATCATGGTCTTGTAGTTCATAGACTCCTGGGCGAACTTGTTTATGAACAATATAGGGTCCGTCCCAGTTGGGTCGCAAGACACCCTGTTTGGGGTCGCGAGCGGTGAGGGCAGACTTGAGCAAGGCAAGGCCCCCTTGTTGTAGTGCCTTGGGTTTCACCCTGGCATTGGGATGAAGACTGAGCCTCTGTTTGAGGGCGAACATGCGACGAGCGCCCTCGCGCAATTCCTCGAGTAAGTCGAGTTTGGCACGAAGCCCTTGAGCATTGGCTTCGTCAGTGAAGTTGATCATGCGGATCGTAGGGAGGTCTGCCTCAATAGGCAGAAGCGCGTCTGCGCCATATACCAGGGAGGTTTCTGGAGTGCGCGTTGTGGTGTGGTAATCCCACAAGACACTTGGAAGTTCATCTACCCAGCGGCCTTTGGCCCCTTCAAAGCGCTTCTTGAGGCCTTAAACCACGAAAACCGAAATCAGTCTCAATATTGCACCGAGCTCATACTTGAGCGCATAATACCTGAAAATATACACAACAAAAACAGAAGCCTCACGGAAACCTACTCCGCTGGCTGCTTATCAGGTCTACCTGAAAACCAAAAATGAAACACTAAAAGGGTGAGTCCTCGAAAGGACCCGTAAGGGATTTGGGGTAAGATAAACATATGTAACCCTGCAAAACAGAAGGTTAGCCAGAACAGAGTACAGAGTAAAAACACAGATCGGAATCCCGAAGGATGTGCGATTTTAAATCGCCGTAAACCCTTATATAAAAACAAAACGACAGCCTCCCTCTAAGGGAGTCAGAAGCCGAAGCTCAGACAAAAGCTTGGTGCACCAGCTGGGGTAGCGAACCCCAACTGTCGTAGGGTTAACAGACATAGTATGTTCCCAGACATACACCTACAGATCACAGAATGTGCCTTAAGGCACATAATTCCGAAATACCTGCAAAACAGAAAGTGCCCCAAACATATATCTATCTTACCAAAAATGACAGAACCAAACCCTTACCGCGAAATTCCTGAACAACCGACTGATTCTGGACAACTTCCGAATTACGACCCGAAACCCGGAAACCCCTCTTTTTCCACCTTCCACACCTCAGAATCTGTCAAACAAAGCTAAATTAGCATCCTTACCAATCACACTACCAACCTACACCCCCAACCAAAATCTGGAAATCCGGCAGAATTCCGGCAATTTTCCAGATTTTCACCGACAGCTCCAAATTCAGAACCGATTCAGAACAAGCTACTATACACTTCAACATACACAAATCAATCCATAGAACACAACAAATTCAACAGAAATTCCCAACATAACCAGTCAAAAATTCGGCCAAAGGTGAGTTCTCACCCGGGTTGTGTTTCCGACGATCCAACGTTATTTCTCTAATCCTTACTTACCCAACATCAACATATATGAACCACATAACGATCCAACGGTTCAATTCCATCAAAACTCAGATCTAAGTCAAGAACATCAACTTTCCAAAAATGCCAAATACTCAACAGAATCGAACCATACCTCGAGACAGACGTAGTACTCGAGTTCTTTGATCAACTTCCCGAGATGAACTCTCGGGCAAAGGAGCAATCTAGAGCATGGATTTGAAGCTTAAAGAAAGTAACAATGGTGGTAGAGAGGGAGAGCAAAGCGTCGGCCATGGAGAAGAAGAAGATGATAATATGAGACTTATGATATTTATCACATATATGTGATAAATATCAAACTAGCATGTGCTAAGCACATGGTTTGTTTTATGACATCATCCCTACATCACACCCACCTCACACATGAGACAAAACAAAGCCCTCTAACTCACTCACCAATCCAACCAACCACAAATCGCCACGTGTCACGGCTCGATTCGTCCCGAGCCCGAAACCTGCCCGAAACTGAAATTCCCGGCCCGAACACTTTTCTTCACCGAAAAATGTAAAATATTCCCACGATCCCAGAACTGCAAACGGCTTCTCAATCTGAGGTCTCGGGAGCGCTACCGAGTCCGCTGTACGTCCCGAGACAACCCCGAAAACCCCCCGGCGCCGGAAAATATTTTCCGCGGAAATCAAATATCGGGTCCATACACTACCAGTAGCCATTCCCGGCCACACCAAAAATCAAATATCGGGTCCATCCGAACTCCGGTCTGAGAATCTGGAAGCAATCGGCCGAGAGTAGCCCGTTCTACTTCACCCATTTAGAAAAATAATCAACCGCAACCAACCGGCTCGGTCGAATGGCCTCCCTCCTTGGAGATTCGGCCATGCGAGAGTTGATCACATACCTAGGGGTGCGTGCAGATATACGCCCCTGCGGGGGATCCAAGTTTGGACGAGCCGTCCACAAACAAGTCCCATTCTGGGGGGATGGGTCGGGGCGCGGGGCTCTGCTCAGGGGCCGGGATGATGTCAACATCCGAAAATTCCGTGATGAAGTCCGCGAGGGCCTGGCCCTTAATCGCTTTCCTGGACTCATAGTTGATGTTAAAGCCACCAAGCTCGATACACCACTTGGCGAGGTGCCCTGAATGTTTGGGTCGCCTCAAGATATCCTGAATTGGCAAGTCCGTTCGGACTATAATTGTGTGCCCTTGGAAGTTGGGCTTGAGCTTCCTTGCTGCATACACAAGAGATAAGATAGCCTTTTGGAGAGGAGGATACCTTGTTTCCGTATCCTGGAGAGTGTGACTAGTGTAGTAGACTGGCCATTGCTTGGCAGCCTCTTCCTTGATAAGGACAGAGGCGACGCTCTTGTCAGAGGTGGCGAGGTAGAGGACCAGGTCATCGCACGGCCTAGGGCACTTGAGTGCGAGGCAACTCTTGTAAGTGTTGCTTGATTGAGTCGTATGCCTCCCGGCATTCCTCTGTCCACTTGCAAGCTTTTTCTTGCGGATTTGGTTGAAGAAAGGTCTGCAGCGATCGCTGAGTTTAGAGACAAATCGTCCCAAGGCAACTAGCTTTCTGCCCGGTGTTGAACGTCTTTGAGCCCTCTAGGGTGCGCAAAGTGGTGATAGCTTCAATCTTTTGGGATTCGCATGAATCCCTCCTTTGAGATCTGGTAACCCAGAAACTTGCCCTCACCCACGCCAAAGATGCATTTCTTTGGGTTCAACCGCATGTTATACCTGCGGAAGTTGGCGAACGTTTCCTCCAAGTCTGAGAGGTGTGTTTTGGTGGCCTTGCTTTTGACCACAATGTCATCGACATAAGCTTCAAGATTTTGACCAATTTGGTCCGCGAAGACTTGATTCACAAGCCTTTGGAAAGTAGCCCCCGCATTCTTTAAGCCAAAGGGCATTCTGATATAGTGATAGACGACTTCGCCAGTGGTGAAGGCGGTTTTTACCGCGTCTTCTGGGTCCATAAAGACTTGATGGTACCCACTATAAGCGTCGAGAAATGAGAAGACGGAGTGATGAGCGGTTGAGTCAACCAGATTGATCAATAGAGGGTAGGGGATAGGGATCCCTTGGGCAGGCCCTATTAACCCCTTTGTAGTCCACGCAAAGTCGCCACTGACCGCCCTCCTTATCAGCGAGGACTATGTTAGCAACCCACTCAGAGTAGTGAACCTCCTTGATTATATTTGCCTTAAGCAATTTCTGCACTTCAGTGCGTACAAAGTCCTTACGGTCAGGGGCCATGCCCCTTGTTTTCTGTCTAACCGGGCTAAAGCCGGGGAGTACACTCAACTTGTGAGAAATGATGGCAGGATCCACACCTGGTAAGTCCTCAGGGCTCCATGCGAAGACATCGCTGTTGGCATGGAGGAGGTGGATGAGTGCTTGCTGATCTTCTTCCTCAAGGTCTTTTCCAACCCGGAACTTCTTGCCAGGGGAGATTTCGACCTCTTCAAAGGCCCCAGACAAGTCAGGGGCGACCTCGCCCGCAGGCCCAGCCTCCTCCATGGGCGCCTTTCTCTTAGGCTCCGAAGGCTTGGGGGGCTGAGGAGGTCCCGCGAGGGCAGAGACATAATTGCCTCTGGCCATGTTTTGATTAACAAAGATGTAAGCATCACCAGCCGCAGTGTGGAAAACCAAGGTCAGAGCCCGCACATCACAGCGGATGTGGAACTCAGTTTGAGTGTGACGCCCAATGATGGCGTTGTAAGGGGTGGGGAGATCCAGGACAATAAAGTCCACAAAGCTGGAGTGGCACACTTGCTTCTTTTCTTTGGTGGTCCCCATCATCATGTAGGGGAGCGTGATTGACCCCAAAGTTGGGATTTCATCCCGTCCCACTCCAAAGGTGGCCCCCTTCGCGGGTTGGATTTGCGACAAAGGCACCTTGGCCTCAACAAGAGTGTGCTTGTAAATCATATTGGCGTTTGATCGCAGTGATGTAGTAAGTGAGTTGAGGAGTGATCTATCTGGTAGATCTACCTCATGTGACGGCGTCTTGCCGCCGCGCCTTCGCACTGCGTGATTACGCTGATATGCCCCATTGCTGGGGGAATTTCGACCAGACCTTCTCGATCTGGGTTCTGATGGGAGCGACCCCGTCTGCAGTCCCCCTGACGGCGGTCCTCCTCGTTACTTTCCCGCCTGCGACCCCATCGTCATGGAGTAAGAACTCTCTGAGCTTGCCCTGAGCAAGCATATCCCCAATCATGCGCTTACGCTCGAATCAATCCTCAGTGTCGTGACCCTTGTCACGATGATAACGACAATACTTGGTACTAGACCTGACGACCTCACAGGAGAGGCGGCGGCCACTGGGGACCTCCCTCTTTTGTTCCAGGGCATGAAGGATGTTGGTGCGAGATTCCCTTAGTGGGGAAGAGTCAAATACGCCCCCTCCTGTTGGACGGCGTGGGAGTCTTGCCTCACGGGACCTAGGAGTCCACTCGCGAGGCTGTCCCTTCGCATCTGCCGTGGCGGCCCTGGCGAGTGGTCGAGTGACCTCCTCCGTGTTCATAAACCGCGATGTCGTGCTCAAGAACTGTTCCATGTTGGTGGGAGGGTTGGTGTGTACATCCACGAAGAAAAGGGACTCCCAGCGAAGACCCTGAATGGCCGCAAGTAGGCGGGCTTCCTCCCCCAGATTAGGGACCTGGATGGATTCCGCCTGGAAGCGCTGAATATACTCCCTGAGGGGCTTGTCTTTCTTTTGCCGTATCTTGAGGAGGTGTCCCGCCGTTTTGGGGGGAGGTTTTGACACCACAAAGTGGTTGGAGAAGTTGCGAGAGAGCTCCTCGAAGGAGTCAAAACGCTTATCGCGGAGGGTAGTATAGGGGTTTGCTGTGGCCCTAGTGAGTGTGGAGCTGAAAGCTCTACAGAGCGTGTTGTTGTCCGCCCTCGCGATGGCCATCGCGGAAACGTAACGTTGTAGGTGAACATCTAGGTCTGAGAGACCGTCATAGGTATCCAGCTTAGGCTGGCGAAACTGATCTGGAAGAGGGGTCTCCAAGACCCGCTGAGTGAAAGGTTGGGTCCAGAGGTGGTCCAGACCCATCCTGGTGTATTATGAACACTGGCCCTTTCCTCCCTCTTTTCTACTTCCTCTAATCGTCTAGTAAGTGCGATAAGTATAGACGAAGGAGGGTCAGGGTGACTTACCTGTTAAGGGGGAGTAGCAGGGCGTTCTGGCTAACTAGTCCGTAGCACTCCAACCCTATCCAGAACGCCTCTGAGAGTGTTAGCGAGTGTTTCACGCAAGTTGTGAGCAACCGCCTCAGTGATTGTTTGCAGAACGGCCGGATCAAGGCTCGTTGGCGGAGTGTTTGGTGGTGGAGTGTTGCGCTCCTGGGGCACGTTCCGGTTAACGTGGGAGGAGCTTTCCTCCGTTGAATGAATAGAGAGTTCTCCCCGTTGTGGGGGAACGTTGTTTGGATATGGTTCTGATCGTGGATCATTGTTTGTGTTCGTCGCGGGAGGATTCCTCCTTCCCTGACGGCTATGCCTACTTGCACTCCGGGTAGTTGGCATGACTTGCTACTTGTGGTTTGTGATATGGGTTTACGGTAAGAACTCTTCGTTTCTTTCGTTCCCACAGACGGAGCCAAACTGATATTCGCGTTCCCAGAACAGGGGCGGAATCCCAGTTGAGTAGTTGATGGTGATGATGTTCTTGAGAGCTCCAAGCTTGCTGTTCAGAGTAATCTGTGGAAAGATAAAGAGAATACTCAGAAGTAGCAAGAGAGGAGTGGGGGGGCGTGTAGTAGCTCACCCAGTTTAGGGTGGACATCACCCTATTTATAGAGTGATGCCAGGAGAAGAGCCTCCCCCAGTTGAAGCCCTTGGGCAGGCTGTTTGATATAAGTCTGTGTCAGACTGATTGGAGATAAGGCGGCTGTGATGATGAAGATCTCAGCAAACCGCCTTAAGTGATTCGCTTGTCAGAGAATGTCTGGCGTATGAATCTGGTGAAGATCTCCCAGGCTCGTGCTGACCTCCTTATTGGCTGCTTGATGTCAGATGACCAGGTGGTCTGTCTCCCAATGGAGCAAGTGGCAGGCGAAGGCCTGCAAGGGGCGAAGGCCCAGATAGAATACAGCCAAATAAGGAGTGAGGGTCGCACGAACCTGAGTGTAAGGGCCTTATCTGGGCGGGACCAGTATAGGCATGAGAGTCCTCGCGAAGGCGAGTTGAGACCGCGGGAGTAAGATCGGCGAAGGCCTAAGAGACGCAAAGGGGAGTGTGAGACATCGCCAAGGCGAGACTTAAGGCCCGCGAGGGCAAGACCTCGCGCAGGTGAGACTGGAGACCTCGCGGAGGCGAGACCGGAGACTGCAAGGGTGAGACCTTGCTCAGGCGATACTGGAGACCACAAGGGCGAGACCTTGCGAAGGCGATACTGGAGACCACAAGGGTGAGACCTACGGGGCCTTGTATGATTCTGATGCGACGCGAGGATGCGTTTGCTTGGGTAGTGTACCAAGATGCCTCCTCCTGAGAGCGGAGTATGGGCAGGGTCCTGTACTCCGTTTTTTAAAGTACTGTGTTGAGGACAGTAGTAGTCACAAGTCTGGACTCGTGTGGAGTGTGAAGACCTTTTACGATCTGATTTTCCGTGTTGGATCCTTCATGATCCTTGTGAGTTTTTGAGGGGGCATTTGCTTGGGTAGTGTACCACTATCGTAGGGTCATAAACAAAGTATACCGCAGGGTATGCAACAGATAGAATATACCGCAAGGTATATGCAGAATAGCAGCACCCAGTGCAGATATAGAATACCGAAGAAGAACACGAGGTCTCCGAGACCATCCCGGGCCTTGAACCTGCAAGCCTGTAGCTTACCATATAACTGGTCCTGGGATCATCGGACCACCATCCTCAACCCGGAACCCGCTTCAACTAACCCCGATATACATGATATCCCTCCCAGAATGTATAACGAGAGAAGTTGAACCCTTACCTTACTATTACCGATCCGCAGAAGAATCCCGGGAAAATCCCGACGCTCGGCTCGAAACGTGGTAGTGTGACTTTCGAAGTCCAGCACTACTCCACAACTGCTGATTCAAGCTGAACAACCACATACAAATCAGAAATCACCAATCCAGACCCTCGGGAACTAATCCCTCACATTCCCGCACATTCCCCCAAAATTCCACAGAAAGCTCGGATTCTCAAACCGAGCTAGAACATTGATATTTACACTTAAACATACACAACCAAGCATTCAAATCATACTTTCCCAAAATTTACACAAACGAGCAAGTAGGTCGGTTTCGTTCACCATTTCAGAAAACGACGTTCCGAACCTCGCTTGTTTCCTACTTCAATTCCCGATACCAATTCACTACCAATACATCCCCGAAACACACCACAACCATAACCATACCCTTCCTTACTTTCGGCCCTAACCCACTTTTTATACCAAACTCCATTTCAATCCAATTAGGGTTCCATTCACATGCTTAATTCAACAATTAAACATTCCAAGCATGCTTACTAACATACTTCACCCTAATCACCCAAAATCACACCAATTCATACTTAAAGAATTCGGCCATTTAGGTACTTTTTACCCAACATGTTCACCATCAAATTGAACCCTAATATCAAGTCCTAATCATGCTAGGAACAACATATCCAAAGCATGAACCAAGATGACATCAATCAACATACTTAAGGTTTATCAAGAATTTGGCCAAATTAG
This sequence comes from Stellera chamaejasme, assembly GCA_024586325.1. Classification (NCBI taxonomy): domain Eukaryota; kingdom Viridiplantae; phylum Streptophyta; class Magnoliopsida; order Malvales; family Thymelaeaceae; genus Stellera; species Stellera chamaejasme. The sequence continues at coordinate 32,059,148 of CM044981.1, forward strand.
GGTTTTCCAAACCATGATGTTCTTTCATAATCCAACCTTGATTCCTACACCAAATCATGCCAAGAACAACATACTCAAAGCTTGAAGCAAGAAGATAAACAAATCATCAAGCTAGGGCTAAACTTGAATTCGGTTCTACCTTTGTAAATCAACCACAAACCATGCTTCAACACACCAAAATCATGAAGAAATAAAGCTTACACCAAGATCAAACCTTCCTTAATCCTTTGCAAGAGGAACACTTGAGAGGTAGAGAGAAAGAAGAAGTGTTCATGGTTAAGAGAAGAAAGAAAGTGAGCCAAAAATGCTTTTCTTCCTAATTCTCACCTTATATATTTTCCAAACTTGTGACACACACACCTTACTCACCACTTTAGTCACCTAGCACACACCTTAGGCACCTAGGTGAATTACACACCAAGCCAAATCTGAAAAGTTCCTAAGTGTGGAAATGTCATCCTGCACCAACTTCACCTGAGTAAATCCCGACGTGTGTGCTTACTTTCCCGAGCCAATAATCCCGTCATGTGTGCTTGCTCAGTTATCACCACATTAATCCTCTCGAGTCATAACACACCTCACACCATTGTTGATGTGATCACAGTTCTTGAACTCGCGATCAAGCCAATCGCGGATCTAGCTTGGCGGAGGCGGACACGAACTTGCGAATAGATTTCGGCCAAGTGAACCTCCTCACTACGAGGTGAGGCAATGCACTTGATAATGCCTAGGAAAGGAGATGGGATCTAGCACCTCTTGACTACAAGATCACGCAATACTAGATATTATGTTTGGATCCTCTGGATCACTAGGGAGATGGAAATGCAAGAAAAGAGAACACAAAAGCCAAGGTCTCACTTGGAGAGTTTTGGCCGAATTCTTGATTCAAAATTATGTTCTAGTTACAAATATGTGTGAAGCTAGCTTTAAATGGTGAGGGGTGATGTGAAAGAAAGGCAAAAACAGCTCTTACACCTTTTGCATGCATGCCAAAAGCGTAAAGTACTTTTGCATGCATGTCATCCTAAAAGCTTCCAAAAAGAAGAAAAGGTAAAAGCTAACCTAAAAGGTATTCATGTGTCTGTTGCACGTAAAGTAAGTATTTGTCTTCCCGAGTGTCTTCACAAAAGAGGGTTTCGGGTTGACTTGGGTTTGTTGGCCAGATTGTGGAATATGGAGACTTCACGGGAGCAGCCTTGCCTTTGGACTTTGCCTTCACCTAGGAGTGTCGCGCGGGGCCTCATCTGGGGGCTTCGCGTGACGGGCTTCTCCTTGGGGCTTCTGCGACCGGTAGTCTTGCGCGGGGGCCTCGCATGAAGGCTTTGCTTGAATGGCTTCACCTTGGAGCTTCGCCTGCGCCTAGTGGCTTCACACGGGGCCTCTACTGGAGGCTTTGCTTGGATGGCGTTGGTAAGTGACTTCACCTGCGCATGATGGCTTTGAATGAGGGTCTCGCCTGGAGGCTTCGCGTGAGCAGCTTTGCCTGAAACTAGAGGCTTCATACAAGGGCCTCACCTAGAGGCTTCGCAGGCACGAATTTGCCTTGGAACATCGCCTTAGCTTGGAGGCTGTGCACAGGGTCCTCGCCAGGAGACCTTGCAGGTGTGGCTTCACCTCAACTTGGAGGTTGCGCATGGGGGTCTCGCCTGGGGTCATTGCATGTGTGACTTCGCCTTGGGGATTCGTCGATGCCTAGACTGTTGCATCCTCTTCAACCGAGCCTTCGCCAAGGGTCCATTAAGCCCGTCAAGCAAAACCCCCGGGCAAGACCCCCGTGCAAGACTACCAGTCACAGAAGCCCCAAGGAGAAGCCCGTCATGCGAAGCCCCCAGGCGAGGCCCCCGCGCGACTCCTAGGTGAAGGCAAATTCCACAGGCGAGGCGGCTCCCGTGAAGGCTCCATATTCCACAATCTGGCCAACAAACCCAAGTCAACCTGAAACCCTCTTTTGTGAAGACACTCGAGAAGACAAATACTTACTTTACGTGCAACAGACACATGAATACTTTTTAGGTTAGCTTTTACCTTTTCTTCTTTTTGGAAGCTTTTAGGATGACATGCTTGCAAAAGTACTTTACAATTTTGGCATGCATGCAAAAGGTGTAAGAGCCGTTTTTCCTTTCTTTTACATCACCCCTCACCATTTAAAGCTAGCTTCACACATATTTGTAACTAGAACATAATTTTGAATCAAGAATTCGGCCAAAACTCTCCAAGTGAGACCTTGGCTTTTGTGTTCTCTTTTTTTGCATTTCCATCTCCCTAGTGATCCATGCAAGAGGATCCAAACATAATATCTAGTATTATGGCTTTGAATGAGGGTCTCGCCTGGAGGCTTCGCGTGAGCAGCTTTGCCTGAAACTAGAGGCTTCATACAAGGGCCTCACCTAGAGGCTTCGCAGGCACGAATTTGCCTTGGAACATCGCCTTAGCTTGGAGGCTGTGCACAGGGTCCTCGCCAGGAGACCTTGCAGGTGTGGCTTCACCTCAACTTGGAGGTTGCGCATGGGGGTCTCGCCTGGGGTCATTGCATGTCTTCGCCTTGGGGATTCGTCGATGCCCATCCGCCTCCTCTCTTTTTAACCAAAAAGTGCCAATTTCCATTATCTCACTCACAACACAAAATTGCAATTTCGTTCAGCCCGAAAATGTAACTTTTTACCAAACTTACTCCGATTGGAACCAAACTTTAACCATACACTCAGAACATCATAAAACCTATAAAACCTATTTTTCTTATCCAATTAGAAGTCCCGAGTCACTCGAAATTGTCATTCTAGGGAATTACGCGCAACCGCGTAATTAATTCTAAACCCTTCCCGGGTTGCCCCAAAATTCACCCAATCAAATCCACAATTACCAATCATGCATTACAAGTCCTAAAACAGAAATTATCGAAAATCTGGTAATTAAACTTAAACACGTAATTAACTTAATTACGTACCGGGTGTGGGTAACAATTCTCCCTCCCTTAGGACCCTTGGTCCTCCAAGGCAGTCTTAAGGCGATCGTACTCTTGGGGGTACCGATTCTGTATATCCTGCTCGACCTCCCACGTTGCCTCTCGGTCAGTATGATGAGACCATTGTACTCTGATCATCGGTATTAGCTTACTACGAAGCTTCCGCACATCGTGCCCTAAAATGGCCACCGGCACCTCTCTGTATGAAGGATCCGGTCCTATCTGTATATCTTCCGCGGTAACTGTCTGAACCGGATCCAGGATACACTTCTTCAGCACACTCACATGAAACACGTTATGCAATGCTGACATATGCGGGGGTAAAGCCAACCGGTAGGCTACCCTACCAACCCACTCCAGAATCTCATACGGTCCCATATAACGCGGTGCCAACTTTCCCTTCTTACCAAATCTGATAACTCCTCTGGTTGGTGCTACCTTAAGCCATACTTTGTCACCAACCTCGAATTCCAAAATCCCGTCTCCTTTTATTCACATAGGAAGTGGTCCGATCATTAGCAGCCTTCAACCAATCCTGAATCTTCTTAACCTTCGCTGTCGTTTCCACAAGTATTTCATTGCGAAGAGTCGGTTCCTTCGATACATACAGTCGATCTCTGAAATATAACAATCCCCCGCTTGTAACCAAATGACGGCTTTCGCTTCTCCCGATACCTTCTTCAGTGACGCATCTACCTTCTGAGCGTCTCGTACCTTGTCCAGCCATTCTGACTGGATCGCCAAAGTAAATAGTTGCTCACGCTCTCGATGCTCCCACAAACTCCACAAACGAACCAAGTCATTCTCTTCATCATCACCATCCCGATCTCCACCTTTCACCAAGCCGGTGTACTTCCGACTCGGTCGTCGACTACCGAATTCCCTTTGCCAGTGGTATACTCGATACTACAATCGTAGTCCTTCATATACTCAAGCCACCTCCGTTGTCTCATATTCAAATCCTTCTGGGTAAACAAATATTTCAAACTCTTATGATCCGTAAAGATTTGAAATTTGCTACCCAGCAGATAGTGTCGTCATTGCTTGACTGCATAAATAACCGCTGCCAATTCCAAATCGTGAGTCGGGTAGTTTTGCTCATGCGGTCGAAGCTGTCTCGACCCATAAGCTATCACGTTCCTATCCTGCATGAGTCAGAATAGGTGCGTGAGTCAGCCTGTCCTTTAGTTCCTGAAAGCTGCGCTCACAAGCTTCAAACCATACAAATGCTCGCCCCTTCTGCGTAAGCTGAGTAAGGGGTAGAGCCAAAGTCAAAAATCCCGATCCAAACCTCCGATAATAACTCGCGGACCGAGGAAACTCCCGATCTCTCGTCACCGTAGTCGGCCGCTTCGACCCATTATCGCCTTAATCTTTTCGTGATCCACCGATAAACCATTCTCTCCAATAACGTGCCCCAAGAAGGACACTTCCCGATCCAAAACTGACACTTTGAGAGTTTGGCATACAATTGATGATCACTCGGAGTTTTCAATACGATTCGCAGTGATCCACGATGTTCACCTTCATCCTTGGAGTAAACCAAGATATCATCAATGAAAACCACAACAAACCGATCCGGTATGGGCCGGAACACTCGGTTCATCATATCCATAAACGCTGCAGGTGCATTTGTCAAACCAAATGGCATGACGGTATACTCATAATGTCCATACCGGGTTCAGAAAGCCGTTTTGGGGATATCCTCTTCTTTCACTCGAAGCTGGAAGTACCCCGATCTCAAGTCAATCTTCGAAAATACCTTTGCCCCCTTCAGCTGATTAAACAAATCATCAATCCGTGGGAGGGGGTATTTATTTTTCACGGTTATCGCATTCAGTTTGCGATAGTCGAAACACAAACGTAACGTTTCATCCTTCTTTTTCAAAAACAACACTGGAGCACCCCACGGTGACGTGTTCGGTCGAATAAATCCTTTAGCAGGCAATTCATCCAGTTGCTTCTTAAGCTCATTCATTTCAGGGATAGCCATTCGGTAAGGGGGAGCAGATACGGGTATTGATCCCGGCTGAAGTAAAATCTTGAAAACAATTTCTCGTTCCAGAGGCATCCCCGGTAAGTCTTCGGGAAGTACCGGCGGAAACTCCCTTACAACCAATATCCTATCTATTTCATCCCTGATCTCCAAAGAGTTTAGCCCACAGTAATCATCCTCATCGATCAATTCAAACTCGTCTAGAATTCGCAATTCTAGACTCCTCATCTCTGATTCCTGCTCAGAAGAAGAAGCGGAGAATTGAAGTACCTTCCCGGTAGATAAAGTCACCTCCCGCTTCCCACAATCAATCTGTACTCCATTCTTAGCCAACCAGTCCATTCCCAAAACCACATCATACCCCGAAATAACTAGAACCAAAAGATCACTCAGAATCTGATGCTTTCCTAAATCGATCACACAATTCCGAACCATATCATTAGAGAGCAACCACTGGCTCCCTGTAGTCTTAACTAAAGCCACTCGTGGCATGGAACTCACAGATAAACATTGAGCCATAACAAATTTCTGAGCCACAATAGACACAGAAGCCCCAATATTGAACAATACAGTAGCAGGAATGTTATTTAACAGTATGGTAGCTTTAAGGGCACCTTGTCGTGCCGTTTCACCTTCCTTTTGCTGATTTTCCTCCCCGCGTTCGATCTGAAAAACTCTTCCCATTCTCGGTTGCGGTGGCGGTGAAGGTGCTTGCGGTCGTGGGAACTGTGGCCTGGCACCACCTCGTGGTGCCCCCGGTCAAATGAACGGTAGCCCAAATGGAGGCCTCGGACCTTGTGTTACGGTCACCCCGAGCGGGTTGCGACCGGGTGACCCGGGGCTCCGGTTTTAGCCTGCGGGTCACGTTTTTCGGCGTTCAGGCGGCTCCCGGGCCCTATCCGAGCACCATTTTGGCGAACCCCTCCGTATTTGAGGTCGTGTGGGTCCCCCGGACGTTTCCGCCGAAAATATTTTTCTGGCGCCGGGGGGTTGTCGGGGTCGTCTCGGGACGTACAGCGGGCTCGGTAGCGCTCTCGAGATCTCAGTTTGGGAAGCCGTTCGCAGTTTTGGAGTCGTGGAGACGTCCGGAGGTGGTTGTAGAGTTTAATATTTGGGGCGGGACGTTCGGTTCGGGCGACTCCGGGGCTCGGGGCGGGAATCCGGGGCTCGGGATGGAGATTTTCTGACGGCTTTGGGGTAAGTTGTATTTTAATTTAAGGTGGAATTTATGGGCATTTTTATAGAATTTTGGAGTGACGGAATTTGGTTCGAGTTGTCACGCTCGCGCGTCGGGTTACGGTTCGGGTTCAGCGAGCTCGGTAGGACACTCTGGAAAGGTAAATGAATTTCTGAAAAATGTTCTGTGAATGTTATAATATTCTGAAGATTGTGTCCGAGTTTCATTAATTTTGGAATTCGGTAATTATTTTTGGGCAAAAAGAATTGGAACTTTCGGAAAAATTGGGAGTTAATTTGCAATTGGGTGCAAATTAAATAAGAAATCAGCATGGGCAGCAGCAGCAGCCCTCTCTTTTTCGGCAGCAAGTGTGTGTGTGTGTTTGATTAATGGGACACATGTCCTATTTTAATTTAGGAAGGGAGGTATGGGTTTAAAGTGGGAAAAATATATAAGGCTTATTATTTCCATAAAAGAAGACTTATTTCATTTCTTCTTCTTCTTCATCTTCTCCAAGTCTGCCGAAACCTCCATGGATGCTCATCTCCAAGCTTGACTTTCTTCTTCTTTGTGGAAATCAAAGAGAAATTGGTTGCTAGTTGTGGTAAGCTTCCTTCCTTCTACTCTTTTCATGTTGGAATTAAGGTTTGATGAAGAAAAGAGGAGATTTTGAGAATTTTGGGTTTGTTCTTCACTACATGCTAGGATGATTCTCTTCCTCCCATCTTTTAGTATGTTGTTCTTGGGTGGTAGGAGAGTGTTAATCAAGTGTTAGATTTTGGAAAACACAACTTGGAAGGAAACCCTATGTTGGCCGAAATTATGGAAGATTTTCCAAAATGGTGTGTGTTTGTTATCTTGTTTCATGCTTCAAGTATGTTAGTTCTAGCATGATTCTAAGCTTGTGTATGGATTTAATTTGATGGAAAACAAGTTGAGGTGGAAACCCCCTTTTTGGCCGAATTGGTTAAGTGTATGTTCTTGATGGATTTTGTTGTTTGGGTGCAATTGGATAGCATTCATGGTTTAGGAATGTAATTGGTGGTTAGAATGGTTGTTTGGTAGCTTGAATGGATTGATTTGGAAGTTGGATGAAAAGTTGATTAAGAACCGAATCTTTGAATGATTCTTTTTCAATGTTGGAGGTTCATTTTGGTTGAATTGGATGTTAATATGGTGTTGGGGTTGAATTTAGGAGTGGATGGAAGTTTGAAATGTTGAATTCGGTTAAGGAATGAAAAAGTTACAATTAATCGGGATTATCGGAAAATGGCGGGTAAAGAAGGGTTTAAGGTTGGATTTGATCAGTTCTGCTTATTGTATGATGTTAGTCAATGAATAATCTCGCATTGTCTAGGTTGGTTACGAATTACGGCGTTTACGTGAAAATCTGGAATTTTACGGAAGTGCAGCCGGATTTTCGGTTTTGGGGTCGGGGTTGTAATTTGGTAGTGTGGTTGATGAGGATGCTAATTCAACTTGGTTTGGCAGATTCTGAGTTTCGGTGGTTAGGAAAAGAGGAGTTCTAAGTTTCGGGCACGGTGTAGGTGTTATCCGAGAATCGGTCCAATACTGGATTTTGAGGTAAGGGTTTGGTTACGTGTTTTGGTAAGCTAAGTATATGTTTTGGTTTCGATTTACATTACTGCTAGTATTTCGGAGTATTATGCCTTTGGGCATATTACGTAGTTTGTAGGAGTATGCCTTATGGCATACTGCATGCATTAATATTACGGCAGTTGTGGGTTCGCTACCCATTTGGTGCACCATGCTTCAGTATTAGCTTGACTTCCGACTCCCTTAGTGGAGGCTGTCGTTCGATTTATTATAAGGTTTATGGCGATTTTGAATCGCACGTCCTTGAGACTCGATCTACTTTACGCACATACACGTTATTCCGTGATACATTGCATATATTGCTATCTTTCTGTTTTGCGGGGTTACATATACTTACCTTACCCCTTATCCCTTACGGGGTCCTTTTAGGACTCACCCTTCTTTGGGTTACATTTTTGGGTTTGGTGGGCGATAAGCGGCTGCGGAGTAGGGTTCCGTGAGGTTCTACCTCGGTTGTGTTTTGCGGCAGCTTCACCTTGCGGCCGGGATTGTCTTTTGGATCTGAATCCCGCGCGAGGTATTTGATGCTTAGTCCTAGGCTTGGCTCTGTAGCTGCATGTACATACTTTCTGATTTCTTTGTGATGATTGTATGTCTGTATATATATTTGTATATTCTGTTCTATATCTGTTCTCGGCGCTTGGCGCTTGCTAGACATTTTAGGTTACGTGAATTCTGTATGTATGAGTGTTTCGGTGCGTAAGCACTCGTCCACGGAGGGCGGGGCTTACTCTGTTATTAGTGCATGACTTGTATGGTTGCATTTTATTTTGGTTATACGCATGAAATTTCCGTTAGTTTGCTTCCACAATCTTTCCGTTTTCGGGTCCGCTACGCGCGGCGGGTCTCGATGGACCTGCCACTCCTTTCCATTCCGGCTTCCGCTTCCGGCGTCCCGGCGCCCCCGCCTCCTTGGCCGGGTTCGGGCGGCGTGCGGTGACAAGTTGGTATCGGAGCGGGTAAGTGACCATATTGGTCGTCGGTGGTGACTTGTAGTGACAACTATTGTTCTACATTTTATTTTAGAATGGTTTGAGTACGGAGATTGGCCACCTCCTTACTCAAACCACTTCAAAATAAAATTGTGGAGCAAAGTTTGGTCCTTCAAGTTATCTGGTGGTTGCAGTACGGAATCGAACTTCGGAACTACGGTAAAGGTGTTACAAGTAAAGGATTGTGGAAAAGTTTGGTACGTAAAATTGTGTGTTAGGAAAAGATTTGGTGAAATAAGCATGAATTGCTTACGTGATTACGTGAAATGCATGATTCTATCGTTTTGCAAAATAACCACGAGTTAAATCTTGCATTGCACTCTGAGCCTTAGAAAGTGCTGCTAGTTTCGTAGGGATTAGAGGTAACTGATTGTTTTGGACTCTGTTTGGTCGAAATGTTTGAGGAATGGTTAACACGCGCCGACAGCGTGATTTACGACCGGAGGAGGGGACCGTAATCCCACACCTCCGAGAGGAGAGAGAGCGAGAGGGGGGCATTACAGGCGAGGCGGGTACATACCCGCCACCGGTTGTGCAGCGGGGTCGAGGTCTACCACTTTGCTTTGGTTCATGTCTTTGGGCAGTCCAGCGGTTGTTGAGACACTAGTACGGAGCAGGTTCAGTGCAGTCTCAGTCTGAGAGGATTCGGTCGTGGCACCGTCTGTGCATCTTGATGGGAGAGTGAGTAGCCACACCGGACTACCACCCACACTCATGTACGGGCCCGATCTGAGAGTGAGTCGGAGGAGGACGCGAGCGCGGGAACCCGCGATCTCGGAGGATACGACCAGGCGTAGCTCCGTAGCTCGCTCCGATCGTTCGACCAGAGACACATCAGCCCCTCGGCGGCGACGGAGGTTATTGAGTTGGATTACGATACCACCCGTCGGACCCACCGGCGGCGGGGAGGTTTGGGGCATCACTCGATTCGATGATGTCCGTTTATTGGAGAGGTTCAGCGGCTGAACCCTAGGAAGTTTGATGGCAAGGGAGGTCCCGAGGCGGCGGAGACTGGTTCATGGAGATTGATAAGCTCTGGGAGGTTACACTTACCTTCCACGGTGATGGTATCCCTTGCCACGTTCAATCTGCGGGAGGAGCGAGATCATTGGTGGAGGAGCCTTCGAGGCGATCGAGGCGAATGCGGGGCTGGCACCCGGTCGGGAGGTGGATGTCACTTGGGAGCGGTTTACACATGTTCCATCGGAGGTTCATCGGGGCTGCGGCTAGGGATCTGCGGCAGGCACGGTTGTGAGCTTGGCGAGGGAGACAGAGGCTGTCGCGAGTATGAGAGGAGTTTGTGAGGCTTATCCACTACGTACCGCGGTACCACGGTATGGAGGAGGAGAAGGCGAAGAGGTTTATCCGTCATTGCGCCCAGTACGAGATGGGCTCGAGGCCGTTGGATATTACTACCTACGGGAGGCGGTTCACAAGGCTCGGCTCCTCGGCGGGAGGACGTTGAGAGTCGCCTCACCTCGCGAGAGAGGTCGAGGGGACTTCGAGGGTTCCACGCGGCGAGGATCCCGGCGGGGTTACGGGCGGCGAGCAGACCGGGCGGTCTAGTGGAGCGGGGGAGCACCACCCTCACGACCTTGTCCGACTTGTGGTGGGTACCACCGGGTAGACCTTGTTACGGCGGGAGGGCCGGTGTTTGCGATGCGGGTCGGATACTCACTGGAGTGCAGGACTGCCCTCGAGACGGTGGGGCGAGGTTCTAGTAGTTTTCAGCGTCCGCGATCTCGGGCACCGCCCAGCGCGCCGCGGCGTGGATTTCATCGGGGTGGCCGAGACCTCGGCAGCGACCACGGCTTCAGCCACCCCCTCCACCGCGGCAGCCTAGGGCGGGGCGCGTTTTGAGATAGAGCGAGGAGGTCCTGAGTCGGCGAGAGGCCCTAGTCATCGGGGAGGACCCGGTCGGCGGCGGGCCCGGCCAGCGAGGAGGCTCGACTCGGCGGGAGTCTTGCAAGGTACTTGTATTCTGAATAATACATCTGTTCATGCGTTATTTGATACGGGAGCGTCTATTTCTATTGTAGCACGAAATGTGTTACATCTACGCACTACTGTTTAGTACTTTGTCGCAGATGTATTTAGTAAAAGCTGCTTTGAGTCGGTTTACATTTTCCAATGGGATGGTTCGGGGTTGTACTATATCTGTAGGCGGGCATCGAGATAGTATCGGACTTGTTGGTTACAGACACGCGAACTATGATGTTATTCTTGGGATGGATTGGCTATCCAAGAATTCTGTGCACATTGATTGTGCAGCCCGTACCATTATGGTATACGGAAGGTACTACCTCTCACGACTCCGGCTTGGTTTGACTATCGCACGACATAGCACGAGTTGCAGATTCGGACCAGTGTCGGTAGTTGGTGTAGGGAATGCTTCGATCTGAATGAGGCGGATACTAGGTTGAGGCTAGCTAGTATACCGGTAGTTCGAGATTTTCCGCAGGTATTTCCGGAGGAGTTGCCCGGATTACCACCAGAGCGGGAAATTGTGTTTGAGATCTACCTGCAGTCGGGCACTGCTCCGATATCTATTCCCCCTTATCGGATGCCCATTTACGAGATGCGGGAGTTAAAGAAGCGATTGGAGGAATTACAGCGAAGGGCTTCATCCGACCGAGCACTTCGCCGTGGGGTGCTCCGGTTACATTTGTAAAGAAGAAAGATGGGACACTCAGACTTTGTATAGACTACGAGACGGTTGAATGCCCTTCTTGTGAAGAATAAGTATCCGTTGCCGAGGATTGTGATCTTTTTGATCAACTTGGGATTCGAGAGTTTTCTCGAAGATTGATCTGCGATCTGGATACTTTCAGCTTAGGGTGAAGGAGGAGGATATACCTAAGGCCTTTCCGCACCCGATATGGACACTTTGAGTTTACGGTCATGCCATTTGGGCTGACCAATGCTCGGCAGCATTCATGGATCGATGCATCGGGTGTTCCGCCGTACTTGGACTCTTTTGTGGTGGTCTTCATTGATGATATTCGATATATTCCCGGGATGCGGACTCGCATCGGGAGCATCGAGGGTAGTTACGAGACACTTTGGGAACATCAGCTTTATGCTAAGTTCTCAAAGTGTGAGTTCTGAATCCGGGAGGTCACCTTTACGGGACATGTTATTTACGAGCATGGTGCATGCGTGGACCCGAGAGAAGGTGAGAGCAGTTCGGGAATGGAAACAACCTACCACAGTGCGGGAGATCGGGAGCTTCACGGGATTAGCGAGGTACTATCGGAGGTTCGTGCAGGGTTTTCTATTCTGGCATCTCCGCTCACGCAGTTGACCAAGAAGGGTCAACCGTTTATCTGGTCTGATAGGTGTGAGCAGAATTTTCAGGAATTGAAGCGGCAGTTGACTAACGCTCCGATTCTGACTCTTCCAGATCCGAGCTTGCCGTATGTGATCTATACGGATGCTTCCACATCCGGTTTGGGGTGTGTCTTTGATGCGAGATCGGAATGTGATAGCTTATGGGTCGAGGCATTGCGACCGCATGAGCTGAACTATCCGACACATGATCTGGAGTAGGCTGCGGTGATCTATGCGCTGAAACAATGGAGACATTATACGCTTGGTAACAAATTTCAGATTCTTACCGACCATAAGAGTCTGAAATATCATTTCTGTGAAGGAGCTTAACATGAGGCAGCGCCGATGGCTCGAATACATTAAGGACTATGATTGCGATATCAGTACATCTCGGTAAGGGCAACACGGTTGTCGATGCCTTTGGCGAAGTATACCGGGTTGGTCAAGGGAGGAGGTGTTGGTGACCGATCCGAGGAGAGTGATCTGACGTGCCTTTGGCACAGGTGGCAGCTCTGGGAGCGTGCTCAGGTATACACACTTACTATACATTCTGAGTGGCTTGATAGAGTGCGCGAGGCGCAAGGTAGAGATCCGGGGCTGAAGAGGTTATCTGGGGAGGATAAGGGGTCTTTGTTACCGGCATTTCAGTATAGGCAAGGATTGCTATACTTCTGAGATCGCCTTTATGTACCTGAGGATCAGGAGTTCTGGAATGAGATTTTCGAGGAGGCGCACTCGAGCAGTTGAGTGTTCATCCCGGGAGTGAGAAGATGTATCATGATCTGCGTACTCACTTCGGTGGCACAGGATGAGGAGGCACATTGCCACACATGTGTCTAGGTGTGCCGTTTGTCGGCGGTGAAGATTGAGCACCGAAACCGGCGGGGACACTGCAGACTTTGCCCATTCCGGTCCGGAAGTGGGGCAATGTTACTATGGATTTTCTGCCTTTGCCCCCGACACGGTCTCGCCATGATGCTATCTCAGGTTATTGTGGATCGGTGACAAAGTGCGCACACTTTCGCCTATTCGGATCACGGACCCTCTGGAGAAGCTTGCCCGGCTTTACATCGGTGAGATTATGCGGTTACATGAAGTACCGAGACTCCATTGTATCGGCCGTGATCCGCGTTTCACGGCACGGTTACGGAGGGCTTTTCATGAAGCGCTGGGCACGCGACTCCATCCGAGTCTGACTTATCACCCACTGGCGACGGGCGGTCGGAGCGGGTGATTCGGATATTGGAGGATATGCTACGGAGCTGTACTTTAGACTTTGGAGGAGATTGGGACCAGCAATTGCCTTTGATTGAGTTCTCGTACAACAACGGCTTCAGGACTACGATTGGTATGGCACCATATGAGGCGTTATGCGGGAGGAGGTGTATGACACCGCATTCTTTGGACCGATGCGTCGATAGGGTTGAGTTGGGACCCGAGCTTATTGAGGAGACTACGGCGAAGATCAGTTGATTCGGGCGCGGATCAAAGCCGCGAGCGACCGCACCACTACTTATGCGAACCGTCGCCGTAGGGCTCTGGAGTTTGAGGTTGGGGATAGGGTTTGGCTCAAGGTAGCACCTATCCAGCGGGACAGTCGGATTCGGGAAGAAGGGCAAGTTGGCCCCACGGTATATCGGCCCACATGAGATTACGGAGGCGGAGTCGGTAGGGTGGCATACCGGTTGGCGTTACCTCTAGTGCATGCTGCGGTGCACAATGTCTTCCATGTCGGCATGTTGAAGAAGTGCATTACGGATCCGACTCGAGCGATTCCGGTTGAGGAGTGCAGTGGAACCCGATCTTTCTTATCGGGAGGTACCGGTAGCCTTTACGGATAGGGATGTCGGGAGACTCGTAGCAAGTTGATTCCCATGGTCAAGGTTCGGTGGTCACATCATGCGGCCGGGAGGCGACTTGGGAGGCAGAGAAGGACATTCGAGATCGATACCCGAGCGATGTCGGTTGATACGGACTCTTGGAGGACCAAGAGTCCTAAGGGGGAGAATGTTACGGTCACCCGGCGGGTTGCGGCCAAGGTGACCGGGCTCGGTTTTAACTGCGGGTCACGTTTTCGGCGTTCGGGCGGCTCCCGGGCCCTATCCGAGTACCATTTTGGCGAACCCCTCCGTATTTGAGGTCGTGTGGGTCCCCCGGACGTTTCCGCCGAAAATATTTTTCTGGCGCCGGGGGGTTGTCGGGGTCGTCTCGGGACGTACAGCGGGCTCGGTAGCGCTCTCGAGATCTCAGTTTGGGAAGCCGTTCGCAGTTTTGGAGTCGTGGAGACGTCCCGGAGGTGCTTGTAGAGTTTAATATTTGGGGCGGGACGTTCGGTTCCAGGCGACTCCCGGGGCTCGGGACGGGAATCCCGGGGCTCGGGATGGAAATTTTCTGACGGCTTTGGGGTAAGTTGTGTTATAATTTAAGATGGAATTTATGGGCATTTTTATAGAATTTTGGAGTGACGGAATTTCGGTTCAGGTTGTCACGCTCGCACGTCGGGTTCTGGTTCGGGTTCAGCGAGCTCGGTAGGACACTCTGGAAAGGTAAATGAATTTCTGAAAAATGTTCTGTGAATGTTATAATATTCTGAAGATTGTGTCCGAGTTTCATTAATTTTGGAATTCGGTAATTATTTTTGGGCAAAAAGAATTGGAACTTTCGGAAAAATTGGGAGTTAATTTGCAATTGGGTGCAAATTAAATAAGAAATCAGCATGGGCAGCAGCAGCAGCCCTCTCTTTTTCGGCAGCAAGTGTGTGTGTGTGTTTGATTAATGGGACACATGTCCTATTTTAATTTAGGAAGGAGGTATGGGTTTAAAGTGGGAAAAATATATAAGGCTTATTATTTCCATAAAAGAAGACTTATTTCATTTCTTCTTCTTCTTCATCTTCTCCAAGTCTGCCGAAACCTCCATGGATGCTCATCTCCAAGCTTGACTTTCTTCTTCTTTGTGGAAATCAAAGAGAAATTGGTTGCTAGTTGTGGTAAGCTTCCTTCCTTCTACTCTTTTCATGTTGGAATTAAGGTTTGATGAAGAAAAGAGGAGATTTTGAGAATTTTGGGTTTGTTCTTCACTACATGCTAGGATGATTCTCTTCCTCCCATCTTTTAGTATGTTGTTCTTGGGTGGTAGGAGAGTGTTAATCAAGTGTTAGATTTTGGAAAACACAACTTGGAAGGAAACCCTATGTTGGCCGAAATTATGGAAGAAATTCCAAAATGTTGTGTGGTTGTTATCTTGTTTCATGCTTCAAGTATGTTAGTTCTAGCATGATTCTAAGCTTATGTATGGATTCAATTTGATGGAAAACAAGTTGAGGTGGAAACCCCCTTTTGGCCGAATTGGTTAAGTGTATGTTCTTGATGGATTTTGTTGTTTGGGTGCAATTGGATAGCATTCATGGTTTAGGAATGTAATTGGTGGTTAGAATGGTTGTTTGGTAGCTTGAATGGATTGATTTGGAAGTTGGATGAAAAGTTGATTAAGAACCGAATCTTTGAATGATTCTTTTTCAATGTTGGAGGTTCATTTTGGTTGAATTGGATGTTAATATGGTGTTGGGGTTGAATTTAGGAGTGGATGGAAGTTTGAAATGTTGAATTCGGTTAAGGAATGAAAAAGTTACAATTAATCGGGATTATCGGAAAATGGCGGGTAAAGAAGGGTTTAAGGTTGGGTTTGATCAGTTCTGCTTATTGTATGATGTTAGTCAATGAATAATCTTGCTTTGTCTAGGTTGGTTCTGAATTCTGACGTTTCTGTGAAAATCTGGAATTTTACGGAAATTCTGTCGGATTTTCGGTTTTGGGGTCGGGGGTTGTAATTTGGTAGTGTGGTTGATGAGGATGCTAATTCAACTTGGTTTGGCAGATTCTGAGTTTCGGTGGTTAGGAAAAGAGGAGTTCTAAGTTTCGGGGCACGGTGTAGGTGTTATCCAGAATCGGTCCAATACTCTGGATTTTGAGGTAAGGGTTTGGTTCTGTGTTTTGGTAAGCTAAGTATATGTTTTGGTTTCAGTTTACATTACGCTAGTATTTGGAGTATTATGCCTTTGGGCATATTACGTAGTTTGTAGGAGTATGCCTTATGGCATACTGCATGCATTAATATTACGGCAGGTTGTGGGTTCGCTACCCGGTGGTGCACCATGCTTCACGTATTGGCTTGGCTTCCGACTCCCTTAGTGGAGGCTGTCGTTCCGATTTATTATAAGGTTTATGGCGATTTTGAATCGCACGTCCTTGAGACTCGATCTACTTTACTGCACATACACGTTATTCCGTATTCATTGCATATATTGCTATCTTTCTGTTTTGCGGGGTTACATATACTTACCTTACCCCTTATCCCTTACGGGGTCCTTTTAGGACTCACCCTTCTTTGGGTTACTGTTTTTGGGTTTCGAGTAGGCACGATAAGCGGCCTGCGGAGTAGGGTTCCGTGAGGTTCTACCTCGGTTGTATTTTGCGGCAGCTTCACCTTGCGGCCCGGGATTGTCTTTTGGATCTGAATCCCGCGCGAGGTATTTGATGCTTAGTCCTAGGCTTGGCTCTGTAGCTGCATGTACATACTTTCTGATTTGCTGTGATGATTGTATATCTGTATATATATTTGTATATTACATTCTATATCTGTTCTCGGCGCTTGGCGCTTGCTAGACATTTTAGGTTACGTGAATTCTGTATGTATGAGTGTTTCGGTGCGTAAGCACTCGTCCACGGAGGGCGGGGCTTACTCTGTTATTAGTGCATGACTTGTATGGTTGCATTTTATTTTGGTTATACGCATGAAATTTCCGTTAGTTTGCTTCCACAATCTTTCCGTTTTCGGGTCCGCTACGCGCGGCGGGTCTCGATGGACCTGCCACCCCTTTCCATTCCGGCTTCCGCTTCCGGCGTCCCGGCGCCCCCGCCTCCGCAACCGGGTTCGGGCGGCGTGCGGTGACACCTTGGCCGACCTCCCTCCTCGGTGCAGCTTGAGGACAATCCCGGACCCAGTGGTCCGATGAACCACATCCCAAACACTGACCTGTCTCCCGATAGCATGCTCTGCTTGGGTGAGAACGTTGACAGGTCGGACAAACAGTAGCGGAGGGTGAAGCTACTCCCTTCCCTCTAGTGCCCTCCCGGTGTTTCGAGAGAAGCCACGGAAGCTGGTACCCTTCCACGTCCAACGGTCTGCGAGGTATGAGTCTACTCTCAACATCCTCTTGCTCAATCAATTGAGCCTTCTGTGTTGCTTCCTGATAAAATTTGATATCCAACAGTTGGAGTGCCAATCGAATATCAGGTCACAACCCTCTAATAAATCTCTTTGCCTTTTGCTCCTCCATCCCATGATCTTGTGGGGCGTGGCGAATCAATCGATCAAACTCGTGCTCGTAGTCCAGCACGCTCATAGTACCCTGAGTCAAATTGTCAAACTGTGCCTGTCGCAAGTCCCGGACAGCATCACTCACATAATGATCGTGGAACAAGCGAGTAAACTCATTCCACGTCATATCAGTATCAGGCTCTCCCCGCGCGAACTGCTCCGCTCGGCGCCTGTTTCTCACACTTTCCCACCATATCAAAGCTCGGTCATCCAAGTTGTACGTTGCCAAGCATCCTACTAGGGCGCTCATTCTCTTCCCGTTGCCTCTTGGGTCGATGTGACCCTTCGGCTTCCTCAGATTGTCGACGGTGACGTCGACCACTAACACTTCCTTGAGACGGGCCATGATCATCATGACTCCGTCTTTCAGCTGAATCAATCTCTCGGTGCACCCTCCTACCTCTTGGGTGTCTCCGCTCTTCGTCAGTACTAGCCTCCTCCTCATTCTCGAGACAAGGATGGGCTGTTATCGATCCACAGTATGGGGTCCATGACGCCCGCTCCACTACCACTTACACCTTGAAGTGGTTACACGGTCCTTGAGTCTGTCGGTTTCGGTAATATCAGTGCCAAACTATCTCGGATCTGTTCTAAGACCCACACTATTAGAGACCATGGCGAGATCTTCCCCGACCATGGCTAGATCTTCCCCGGTCCAACCGGCATCGCCATGCGCCGGCATTGCCATGCGTCCCAACTCACGGTCTTTTCCACACCCGGTTGTGGAATTTTTGCCTTCCCCGGTCTCGAACTCGGGACTCCGGGCTTAATGTCCCGTTTCATAGGAGACCGAGTACCACTCGCACTAGCTCAGGGGAAACTTGTGGTGCCCGTCCCCCTGCCGCTCGTACTATCTGTTGAGGTTCGGGACCTTCGTCCCGCCTCTCTTGCTCACTCACTCCCGGTATTCCCCGGGTACTAACCATTTCTGAGAATCATTATAAACATAACATTACGGTATCAATCAAAACTTAGCAGCAGCAGTATTCCAATTGGCTCTGTATATGTACATGCATGATGCAATGAAATGCAACCTTACTATCACATAAACCATTCGCAACTAGGTAAACTTGCTCTGATACCAACTTGTCACCCCACCCCTGCCCACAGACCCCGCACTCGCGGAAGCGCACGGAGAACGGACCAAACCGGGGAAAGGGGAAAGGTGGGGGCGACGGTTCACTCACAACCTTATCACAAACAACCCCAACAACAGGGCAACCGCCATTTGGGATCACCCAAAAAAATTTCCTTAAACCATAGCATTAATGCTCAACTAAGTCCCAAGATGTTTACCTATGCGAATGGGGTTGTTTTTCTCATAAAATTACTGAATTTGGCACTTCAGGTCATTTTGGGACAAGATGTAACAAAAGGAGAAGTTAGAGGATCAAAAGGGCAAAATTTCTTATTTAGGTGATCACCGGGTGGTCACCTAAAAAACAGCAAGTCAACAAATTGCAAAGTGTTGGAGTTGGTGATCACCTAAAAAACAGCCAGCCAACAAATTGCAAAGTGTTGGAGTTGGTGATCACCTGGTGATCACCCAGTTGAAACGAGTTGATCACCTGGTGATCACCTAAAAAACAGCCAGCCAACAAATTGCAAAGTGTTGGAGTTGGTGATCACCAGTTGAAACGAGTTGATCACCTGGTGATCACCTAAAAAACAGCCAGCCAACAAATTGCAAAGTGTTGGAGTTGGTGATCACCTGGTGATCACCCAGTTGAAACGAGTTGATCACCTGGTGATCACCTAAAAATCAGCCAGCCAACTTCAAAGTGTTGGAGTTGGTGATCAACCCCGACCTTCCAATTACAACGCGACAACCAACGGTTCGAACCTGAACTCAAACACTTATGCAATCCAAACCATTTACACAACCAAACCTTACAAACGAAACATGCATGTTATGACAATATACGAGCGTAACCAAGTTCGAATACAAAAGAAACCAACCAAGTCGGTGGTCTCGCGGAATCCAACCGCGCTAAGGTGAAACTGCTGCTGCTCCTCCTCTAGTCCAAAACCTTTTAAACAAGCAACCTCGCCTCTACTCGGCGACTTGCTTTTCCTTTCCTTTTCCTGAAACGGTAAATATAAGGGTAAGTTCTCGAAAGAACTTAGTAAGGGAGCAGGTATAGACATCATGCAGTAACATTAACAGTCAATACAAAGTACCTGCAATTAGAAACAGAACGAATACGATATACTCAAGCATCTCTCCAATCAATCAAATGCTCAATCAATGCAACACAATCAATCATATGTAATGCAATCGGACGAACACATTCATAATCAATACTCAATCGAAACGGTAACGGCACAATGTTATGAACCATGGCGAGATCTTCCCCGGTCCAACCAGCATTGCCATGCGTCTCATAACTCACAATCGGTCAATCACAATCGATACTCACTCGAAACGGTAATATTCTTTGTTATGGACCATGGCGAGATCTCCCCCGGTCCAACCGGCAATGGCCATGCGTCCATTCACAATCGGTCGGTAGAGCGTGGTACCAGCTCGGGGAAACGACCCCCATCGATCAATCAATATGAATCATCGATAACCATCGTAGGTATATCGGAATCCTAATCGGTACCTGCACAACAATGTCTATACCAGGAACTAGGCTGGCGTCATCGGGGCACTCCCCTCTTCCAAACCTAGCCTCAGTCTATATCTGAGTATGCTTGCTACGCTAAGCATTACTCCTAAACACACACTGAACCCTTACCTCCGATTGAAGTCCGAATCCGAATTCTCGATCGACGGTCCCGGTAGAAATTTCGGCAGAGTTTCTGCCCAATTTCAAAGCAACTCCCTGTCCAGAAACAATCACAGATACACAATTCACATTCAGAGTTCACAGAAACAGCCATTAACAATGGCGCCAAAACCGAGGCTCGGGCCGGGAAAAACGGCTTTCACACCGAGCCTCTTCTAACAGAACCAATTACACTAACAGAATCAGAATTCCGCTCTGAACACAGAAATACCCTTACCTTTCACTAATTCCTCCGTCGAAAATTACACCCAAATTTTCAGACGCGAATCGGCACAACCTCGGGTGCGTTTCTTCCTACGTTCCTGTTATCAAACATGCACCAGGAAGTGCCGAGAACGCTTAGGAACCGAAAAATCAAACAAAGGAGCATATGACACTATTCACTCCAAAATTCAAATGCTCATAACTTGCAAACTAAACTGATTCTTCCAAAACAGACTTCAGATTACTGATCCATACAACCCAATGAACGATTTAAGTGGTTTACCTCGAAGTTTGGTCGCGAAACAACGGAAATCAGTTGTGAGCTCCAAGCTCCAAAAATGGCGGAGAGAGGGAGAGAGAGAGAGTTTACGGATGGAAGAAGAAGAAGAAGTTGACCAAATAACTCTTTTCCTTACTTAAATACATATATATATATATATATGTATTAATTCATAAATACATGCATATACCTTCATAAATCCTTTCTTCACTTCTCTTCTTCAATTGAGAAGGGACAAGTGTCCCTTTCTCTCATCTCTCCCATCCGCCCCATCCACTCCTTTTTAACCAAAATAGCCAATTATTACCCTTTCCTTTACTTTCACATATATATGTAATAATTACATAAATACAACTTAATTCCTTTCTTTTTCCTTTCTTCCTTTTTCTCCTTCAACTAAGAAGGGACAAGTGTCCCTTCTCTCACTTGCCCATCCGCCTCCTTCTCTCTTTTTAACCAAAAAGTGCCAATTTCCATTATCTCACTCACAACACAAAATTGCAATTTCGTTCAGCCCGAAAATGCAACTTTTTACTAAACTTACTCTGATTGGAACCAAACTTTAACCACATACTCAGAACATCACAAAACCCATAAAACCTATTTTCCTTATGCGATTAGAAGTCCCGAGTCACTCGAAATTGCAACTCCCGGGAATTACGCGCAGCCGCGTAATTAAATTCCAAAACCGTCCCGGGTTGCCCCAAAAATCACCAAATTAAATCCACAATTACCAAACATTCAATACGAGTCCCAAGACAGAAATTATCGAAAATCCGGTAATTAAACATAAACACGTAATTAACTTAATTACGTACCGGGTGTGGGTAACAATCTCCCTAGTGATCCATGCAAGAGGATCCAAACATAATATCTAGTATTGCTTGATCTTGTAGTCAAGAGGTGCTAGATCCCATCTCCTTTCCCAGGCATTATCAAGTGCATTGCCTCACCTCGTAGTGAGGAGGTTCACTTGGCCGAAATTTGTTCGAAAGTTCGTGTCCGCCTCTACCAAGCTAGATCCACGATTGGCTTGATCGCGAGTTCAAGAACCGTGATCACATCACAAAATGCTACTTAGAAAAGATTCCGGCAGCTGTCTGACCAACCAAAGACATGGCCCGCATGCTTGAAACGAAGCCCCGGAACACCAAAGTCACTACCCGCTCGGGGTGACTGTAACATACGTTCACCATTTCAGAAAATGACATTCCGAACATCGCTCGTTACCTATTTCAATTCCCGATACCATTTCACTAACAAAACATCCCCGAAACACACCACAACCATAAACATACCCTTCTTCAATTTCGGCCTCAACACGATTCTTATACCAATATTCTTTCCAATCCAAATAGGGTTCCATTTTCATGCTTAATTCAACAATTAAACATTCCAAGCATGCTTACTAACATACTTCACCCTAATCACCCAAAATGAAACCACTTCTCAAACTTAAAGAATTCGGCCATTTGGGTACTTTTTACCCAACATATTCACCTTCAAATTGAATCATAATATCAACTCCTAATCATGCACGGAACAACATATCCAAAGCATGAACCAAGATGATATCAATTCAACATACTTAGGGTTTATCAAGAATTCGGCCAAATTAGGGTTTTCAATCCATGATGTTCTTTCATAATCCAAGCCTTGATTCCTACACCAAATCATGCCAAGAACAATGGTACACTACCCAAGCAAACGCGTCCTCGCGTCGCATCAGAATCATACAAGGTCCTCGCAAGGTCTCACCCTTGTGGCCTCCCGCATCATCTTCGCAAGGTCTCACCCTTGTGGTCTCCAGTATCGTTCAAGCAAGGTCTCACCCTTGCAATCTCCAGTCTCGCCTTCGCGAGGTTTCTAGGCTCACCTGCGCGAGGTCTTGCCTTCGCGGGTCTTAAGTCTCGCCTTGGCGATGTCTCACACTCGCCTTTGCGTCCCTTAGGCCTTCGCGGGTTACCCTCGCGGTCTCAGGTCTCGCCCTTGCGATCCCACTCGTCCTTACGGGTCTTACTCCTGCGGTCTCAACTCGCCTTCACGAGGACTCTCATGCCTATACTGGCCCCGCCGACAAGGCCCTTATACTCACGGTTCGTGCGACCCTCACTCCTTTATTGGCTATATTCTATCTAGGCCTTCGCCCGACAGCCTTCGCCGCTACATGCTCCACTAAGAGATAGACCACTTGGTCATCCGACATTTAAGCAGCCAATAAGGAGGTCAGCACGAGCTGAGTGATCTTCACCAGATTCATACGCCAAACATTCCTCCGACAAGTGAATCTTCTAAGGCGGTTTGCTGAGATCTTCATCATCACAGCCGCCTTATCTCAAACAGCGACTTGTCGCTTGTCTCACAAAGGCTTCAACCGGGGTGGCTCTTCTCGGCATCTCCCTATAAATAGGGGATGTCCACCTTAAATTGGGTAAGCTACTACACACCCCCACTCCTCTCTTGCTACTTCGAGTATTCTCTCTATCTTTTACAGATTACTCATAACAAGCAAGCTTGGAGCCTCAAGAACACTATCATCATCAACCACTCAACTGAGAATCCAGGCCTGCTTCAGGTACGAGATTATCAGTTTGGCGCCGTCTGTGGGAACGAAAGAAACGGAAAGTTGTTCTCGTAAACCCATATTACAAACCACAAGAAGTAAGTCATGCCAACTACCCGGAGTGCGAGTAGGCACACCGAGGAGGAATCCTCCCGTCACGGTCACCAACAACGATCCACGATCGGAACCCTCTCCAAATAACGTTCCCCCCACAACGGGGAGAACTCTCGGTTCACTCAACGGAGGATAGCTCCGCCCACGTTACCCGGAACGTGCCTCAGGAGCGCAACACTCCACCACCAAACACTCCACCAACGAGCCTTAATCCGGCCGTTCTGCAAATAATCACTGAGGCGGTTGCTCTCAACTTACGCGAAACACTCGCCACTACTCTTAGGGGATTTTTGGATAGCGTTGGGAACACTACGGACTAATCAGCAACGCCGAACTCCGCCTCAACAAGTAAGTAATCCCGACCCTTCCTTCGTCTTACTTATAGCACTTACTAGACGATTAGAAGAAATGGAAAAAAGGGACGAAAGGGCCGGTGTTCATAATGTTTCGAGAATGGGTCCGACCACCTCTGGACCCAACCTTTTACTCAACGTGTCTTGGAGACCCTCTTCCAGCAGTTTCGCCACCCTAAATCGGACGCCTATGACGGTCTCTCGGACCCTGATATTCATCTCCAGCGTTACGTTTCCGCAATGGCCATCGCCAGGGCGGACGATAACACGCTCTGTAGAGCCTTCATCTCCACACTCACGGGAGCCGCCGCCAACTAGTATACCACCCTCAGGGATAAGCGGTTTGACTCCTTTGAGGAGCTGTCCCGCAACTTCTCCAACCACTTTGTGGTGTCTAAACCTCCCCCTAAAACGGCGGGACACCTCCTCAAGATACGGCAAAAGAAAGATGAGCCCCTTAGGGAGTATATTCAGCGCTTCCTGGCGGAATCTATCCAGGTCCCTAATGCGGGGAGGAAGCCCGCTTACTTGCGGCCATTCAGGGCCTTCGCTGGGAGTCCCTTTTCTTTATAGATGTACACACCAACCCTCCCACCAACATGGAACAGTTCTTGAGCACGGCGTCACGGTTTATGAAAACAGAGGAGGTCACTCGTCCCCTCTCCAGGGCCGCCACGACAGATGCCAAGGGGCAGCCCTCACGGACGGACTCCAGGTCCCAGAGGCAGTACCCTACGCCTTCCAACAGGGAGGGGGCGTATTTTACTCTTCCCCCACTAAGGGAATCTCGCACCAACATCCTTCATGCCCTGGAACAAAAGAGGGAGGTCCCCAAGTGGCCCCGCCTCTCCTGTGGAGATCGTCGTGTCTAGTACCAAATCATCGTTACCATCGTGACAAGGGACACGACATCGAGGATTGCTTTTGAGCTTAAACGCATGATTGGGGAAATGCTCGCTCAAGGAAAACTCAGGGAGTTCTTACTCCACGACGATGGGGATCGCAGGCGGGAAAATAACCAGGAGGACCGAAGTCAGGGGGACCACAGACGGGGTCGCTCCCAGTAGAACCCAGATCGAGAAGGTCTGGTCGAAATTCCCCCACCAAGGGGGCACATCAGCGTAATCACACAATGTGAGGGCGCATCGGCGAGACACCGACATATGAGACGGATCTACCAGGTCAGCCACTCCTCTACTCACTTACTGCATCTCCGCGATAGCACCTCTGTGGCAGTACCTCACGCGGACCCTTTGGTTATCACTCCCCATATCGCGGGATGGGATTTTGACAGAGTCTACATGGACACTGGGGCAAATGCCAACGTGATCTACAAGCACACTCTGGTTGAGGCCAAGATGCCTTTGTCGCAAATCCAACCCGCCAAAGGGGCCACCTTCGGAGTAGGGCGGAATGAAATCCCGACTTTAGGGTCAATCACGCTCCCTTACATGATGATGGGGATCACCAAAGAAAAGAAGCAAGTGTGCCACTCCAGCTTTGTGGACTTTGTAGTCCTGGATCTCCCTACACCGTACAACGCCATCATTGGGCGTCACACTCATAACTTGCCTATACTGGCCTCGCCCAGGTAAGGCCCTTGTACTCAGAGGTTCGTGCGACCCTCACTCCTTATTTGGCTATATTCTATATGGGCCTTCGCCCCTCGCAGGCCTTCGCCTGCCACTTGCTCCACTTGGAAATAGACCACTTGGTCATCTGACATCAATCAGCCAATAAGGAGGCCAGCACGAGCCTGAGTGATCTTCATCAGATTTGTACGCCAAACATTCCCTTACAGATGAATCTTCTAAGGCGATTTGCTGAGATCTTCATCATCACAGCCGCCTTATCTCCAATCAGTCTGACACAGACTTATCTCCTTACATCCAGCAGACTTGTCGATCTGTCTCACAGCCTGTCCAAGGCTTCAACTGGGGGAGGCTCTTCTCCTGGAATCTCCCTATAAATAGGGGGATGTCCACCTTAAACTGGGTAAACTACTACACGCCCCTCCACTCCTCTCTTGCTACTTCTGAGTATTCTCCTTATCATTTACAGATTACTCCGAATAGCAAGCTTGGAGTCTCAAGAACATCATCTTCTCCACCTCATCAACTGAGAGTCCGGGCCTTCCTTAGGAACGAGACTATCAGTTTGGCGCCGTCTGTGGGAACGAAAGAAACAAAAAAAAGTTCTTCTCGTAAACCCATATAACAAACCACAAGTAGTAAGCCATGCCAACTGCCCGGAGTGCGAGTAGGCACAGCCGTCAGGGACGGAGGAATCCTCCCGCAACGAACACGGACAACGATCCACGATCGGAACCATCTCCAAGTAACGTTCCCCCACAACGGGGAGAACTCTCTGTTCACTCGACGGAGGAAAGCTCCTCCCACGTTAACCGTAACGTAACTCGGGAGCTCAACACTCCACCACCAAACACTCCACCAACGAGCCTTGATTCGGCCGTTCTGCAAACAATCACTGATGCGGTTGCTTTCAACTTGCGTGAAACACTCGCCACCACTCTTCGGGGCGTTCTGGATAGCGTTGGAACGCTACAGACTAATCAGCCCGAACGCCCAGCTACTCCACCTCAACAAGTAAGTAACCCTGACCCTTCTTCGTCGTTACTTATCGCACTTACTAGACGGTTAGAGGAAGTGGAAAAAAGGGATGAAAGGGCCAGTGTTCATAATATTTATAGGATGGGTCTGGACCACCTCTGGACCCAGCCTTTTACTCAACGGGTTTTGGAAATCCCTCCTCCCGATCAGTTTCGCCAGCCTAAGCTGGACGCCTATGACGGTCTCTCAGACCCTGATATTCATCTCTAGCGTTACGTTTCTGCGATGGCCATCGCAAGAGCGGACGATAACACTCTCTGTAGAGCCTTCAGCTCCACGCTCACGGGAGCCGCCGCCAACTGGTATACCACCCTCCGTGATAAACGGTTTAACTCCTTTGAGTAGCTCTCCCGCAACTTCTCCAACCACTCTGTGGTATCTAAACCTCCCCCTAAAACGGCGGGACACCTCCTCAAAGTACGACAAAAGAAAGATGAGCCCCTCAGGGAGTACATTCAGCGCTTCCAAGTGGAGTCCATCCAAGTCCCTAATCTGGGGGAGGAAGCCCGCCTACTTGCAGCCATTCAGGGCCTCCGCTGGGAATCCCTTTTCTTTATGGACGTGCACACCAACCCCCCCACCAATATGGAACAGTTCTTGAGCACTGCCTCACGGTTTATGAACATGGAAGAGGTCACTCGACCGCTCGCCAAGGCCGCCACGACAGATGCAAAGGGACAGCCCTCGCGAGCGGACTCCAGGTCCCAGAGGCAGTACCCTACACCGTCCAACAGGGAGGGGGCGTATTTCACTCTTCCCCCACTAAGGGAGTCTCGCACCAACATCCTCCATGCCCTGGAACAAAAGAGGGATGTTCCCAAGTGGCCCCGCCCCCTTTCCCAGGAAATCATCAGGTCTAGTACCAAGTACTGTCGTTACCATCGCGACAAGGGGCACAACACTGAGGATGTTTTGAGCTTAAACACATGATTGGGGAAATGCTCGCCCAAGGCAAACTCAGGGAGTTCTTACTCCATGACGATGGGGATCGCAGGCGGGAAAATAACCAGGAGGACCGTCGTCAGAGGGACCGCAGACGAGGTCGCTCCCAACAGAACCCAGATCGAGAAGGTCCGGTCGAAATTCCCTCACCAAGGGGACACATCAGCGTGATCACACAATGTGAGGGCGCATCGGCGAGACCCCGTCATATGAGACAGATCTACCAGATCAACCACTCCTCTACTCACTTACTGCACCGCCGCGATGGCACCTCTGTGGCAGTGCCTCATGCGGACCCTTTGGTTATCACTACCCGTATCGCCGGATGGGACATTGACAGAGTCTACATGGACACTCGGGCAAATGCCAAAGTGATCTACAAGCACACTCTGGTTGAGGCTAAGGTGCCTTTGTCACAAATTCAACCTGCCAACGGGTCCACCTTTGGAGTAGGGCGGGATGAAATCCCGACTTTAGGGTCTATCACGCTCCCCTACATGATGATGGGGATCACTAAAGAAAAGAAGCAAGTATGCCACTCCAGCTTTCTGGACTTTATTGTCCTGGATCTCCCTACACCATACAACGCCATCATTGGGCGCCATACTCATACTGAGCTCCACGTCCCATTTGTGATGTGCGGGCTCGACTTTGGTTTTCCACACTGCAGCAGGGGATGCCTATATCTTTGTCAACCAAAATGTGGCCAGGGGCAATTATGTCTCTGCCCTAGCGAGACCTCCCCCGCTCCCCAAGCCATCTGAGCCTAAAAGAAAGGCACCTATGGAAGAGACTGGACCCGCGAACGAGGTCGCTCCTGACTTGTCCGGGGCCTTTGAGGAGGTAGAAATCTCCCCTGGCAAGAAGTTCCGGGTTGGAAAAGACCTTGAAGAAAAAGACCAGCAGGCACTCATCCATCTCCTCCATGCCAACGGCGATGTCTTCACATGGACCCCTGAGGACTTACCAGGTGTGGATCCTGCTATCATTTCTCACAAGTTGAATGTACTCCCCGGCTTTAGCCCGGTTAGACAAAAAACAAGATGCATGTCACCGTCGCCACCCGAGCCCGGCCATGCGAGGCGGGGCGCCGGACGTCGGAAGCGGAAGCCGGAATGATACAGAATGACAGGTCCATCGAGACCTGCCGCGCGTAGCGGACCCAAAAAAGAAATGATTGTGGAAGCAACCTGAAAAAATCATACGTATACTAAATAAAATCCTTGGTGAGTCTCGTCCCTCGGGAACGGACGAGCACATCACCATTTCCATACATACAGTTCATGCATTAACAAGAAAGTAAGCCCCGCCCTCCGTGGACGAGTTCTTACGCACACAACATAGATACATACAGAATTCCCCGAACCTAGGGTATCTAGCAAGCGCCAAGCGCTCAGAACATATAACAGAACATAATATATACATATATACAATCATCACAACAATCCAAAAAGTATGCACATGCAACTACAGAGCCAACCCTAGGCCTAAACGTCAGATATCTCGCGCGGGATTCAGACCAAGTCTGCTACCCTCAACAAAATCCCGGCCCGCAAGGTTAACCTACTCCGTGCTACTGTGTCTACTTGAAACCCAAAGACAGAACCCAAAAAGGGTGAGTCCTAGAAAGGACCCGTAAGGGATTTGGGGTAAGATAAGCATATGTAACCCTGCAAAACAGAAAGATAGCAATATACAGAATATATGCAACAGAGTACAAAATATCGTGCATGGAAAGAAAACATATCAGAATCCCGAAGGATGTGCGATTCTAAATCGCCATAAACCCTTATAATGAATCGGAACGACAGCCTCCCTTTAAGGGAGTCAGAAGCCGAAGCTATTATAGAAGCATGGTGCACCAGCTGGGGTAGCGAACCCACAACTGCCGTAGGGTTAATGCATGCAGTATGCCGCAAGGCATACACCTACAGATTACAAAATATGCCTTAAGGCATATAATCCCGAAATAATAGCGTAATGTAAAGTGAAACCAAAACATATACCTATCTTACCAAAATAATGAACCAAACCCTTACCTCACAAATCCAGAGTATTTGACCGATTCTGGACGACTTCCACACCGCGACCCGAAACTCAGAAACCTCTCTTTTCTAACCCCCGAACCTCAGAATCTGTCAATTCAAGTTGAATTAGCAACCTTACCAACCACACTACCAAACTACACCCCGACCCCAAAACCGAAAATCCGGCAGAATTTCGGTAAAATTCCAGATTTCCACAGAAACGTCAGAATTCAGAACCAACTTAGACAATGCAAGATTATACATTGACAAACATAATCCAACAAGCAGAACTGATCAAATCCAACCTTAAAACCCTTCATTACCCGACATTTTCCGATAAACCCACACAATAGTAACTTTTCCATTTCTTACCCGAAATCAACGCTTTCAAACTCCAAACCATACCTAAATTCAACCCCAATACCATATTAACATCCAATTCAACCAAAAACAAACCCCATCATAGAGAAAGTTTCATTTCAACATTTCGGTTCTTCACCAATTTTTCACCACACTTCCAAATCAACCCATTCAAGCTTCCAATTAATCAAACTAATCACCAATTCCACTTCCTAGGCATGCTTACTAACCAATTGTACCAAAATCAACAAAACCCCTTCCTTAAACAAATCGGCCAAAAGTGGGTTTTTCACCCAACTTATTTTCCATCAAATTGAATCCATACATAAGCTTAGAATCATGCTAGGAACAACATACTTGAAGCATGATTCAAGAAGACAAACACACACCATTTTAGAAATTACCCAAAAATTCGGCCAAAATAGGGTTCTTACTTCCAAGGAGTTTTTCCAAAATCCAACACTTGATTAACACTCCCTACAACCCAAGAACATCATACTAAAAGATGGGAGGAAGAGAATCATCCTAGCTTATAGCTAAGAACAAATCCATAATTCTCAAAACCATCTCTTTTCTTCACTAATCCTTAATTCCAACAAGTAAAGAGAGTTTAGGAAGGAACTTACCACATGAAGGACCCAATTCCTCTTTGATTTCAGCCAAGGAGAAGAACTTCAAGCTTGGAGGTGCTCTTCAATGGAGTCGGCAAAGGAGGAAGAAGAAGAAGAAGAAGAAGAAGTAAAATGAGATATAATCTCATTTTAGGAAAATATATGCCATAATATATTTTCTTTTCTTTTACCCATCCCTCTCATCTTAAATTAGAACAAGACATGTGTCCCTTAATATCTCCCAAAAGCTGCCGAAAATAGCAGCTGCTGCCCATGCTGAAATATTTTTATTTTGTGGCCAAACGCAAATTAATCTCCCAACTTTTCCGAAAGTTCCAATTTTTGGCCCAAAAATAACTACCGAACTCCAAATTAAACGAAACTTGGACACAACCCTCAGAATATTATAACATTCATAAAACATGTTTCAAAAGTTTATTTACCTTTCCGGAGTGTCCTACCGAGCTCGCTGAACCCGAACAAAACCCGACGTGCGAGCGTGTCAACCTGAACCAAAATCCCGTCACGCCAAAATTCCCCAAAATTAATCATAAATTCCATCTTAAATTATAACATGACTTACCCCAAAGCCGTCAGAAAATTTCCATCCCGAGCCCCGGGAGTCGCCCGGAACCGAACGTCCCGCCCCAAATATTATTCTCCATAAAAACCTCCGGGACGTTCCCACGACTCCAAAACTGCAAACGGCTTCTCAAACTGAGGTCTCGGGAGCGCTACCGAGCCCGCCAGACGCCCCGAGACGACCCCGACAACCCCGGCGCCGGAAAAATATTTTCGGCGGAAACGTCCGGGGACCCACACGACCTCAAATACGAAAGGGTTCGCCAAAATGATACTCGGATAAGGCTCGGGAGCCGCTCAACGCCGAAAACGTGACCCGCAGCCAAAACCGAGCTCTCGGTCACCCGGCCGCAACCCGCTCGGGTGACCGTAACACTTGGTACGGTCTCCAGTATCGCCTTCGCAAGGTCTCATCCTTGCGGTCTCCAGTCTCGCCTTCGCGAGGTCTCCAGTCTCGCCTTCGCGAGGTCTCCAGTCTCGCCTGCGCGGGGTCTTGCCCTCGCAGGCCTCAAGTCTCGCATGGGCGATGTCTCACACTCACCTTTGCGTCTCTTAGGCCTTCGCGGGTCATCCTCGCGGTCTCAGGTCTCTCCTTTGCGATCTCATTCGCCTTCACGGGTCTTACTCCCACAGCCTCAGCTCGCCTTCGCGAGGACTCTCTTGCCTATACTGGCCTCGCCCAGATAAGGTCCTTATACTCAGGTTCGTGCGACCCTCATTCCTTACTTGGCTATACTCTATCTGGGCCTTCGCCTGCCACTTGCTCCACTTGGAAATAGACCACTTGGTCATCTGACATCAATCAGCCAATAAGGAGGCCAGCACGAGCCTGAGTGATCTTCACCAGATTTGTACGCCAAACATTCCCTTACAGGTGAATCTTCTAAAGCGATTTGCTGAGATCTTCATCATCACAGCCGCCTTATCTCCAATCAGTCTGACACAGACTTATCTCCTTACATCTGACAGACTTGTCAGTCCTGTCTCACAGCCTGTCCAAGGCTTCAACCTGGGAGGCTCTTCTCCCGGCATCTCCTATAAATAGGGGATGTCCACCTTAAATCGGGTAAGCTACTACACGCCCCCACTCCTCTCTTGCTACTTCTGAGTATTCTCTCTATCTTTTACAGATTACTCATAACAAGCAAGCTTAGAGCCTCAAGAACACCATCATCATCAACCACTCAACTGAGAGTCCGGGCCTTCCTTAGGAACGAGACTATCACACCCATAGGGGGCTCAAAGACGTTCAGCAATTAGCAGGAAAGCTAGTTGCCTTGGGGCGATTTGTCTCTAAACTCAGCGATCCCTGCAGACCTTTCTTCAATCAAATTCGCAAGAAAAAAGCTTGCAAGTGGACAGAAGAATGCCATGAGGCATACGATTCAATCAAGCAACACTTACAAGAGTTGCCTGCACTCAAGTGCCCTAGACCAGGCGATGACTTGGTCCTCTACCTCGCCACCTCTGACAGGAGCGTCGCCTCTGTCCTTATCAAGGAAGAGGCTGCCAAACAATGGCCAGTCTACTTGATGTGATCATGGGATCCTCAAGCAACAACAAAGTGTACCAGACGAAGAGGTAGGCGAATGAAGCTTGGAGCAACTCCGTGGCAAGAAGCTTCATAGGCTAAGGTGGCCTAATCCATGGTTCGGGCGATCACCTGACCAGGAGAAGGCCACGCCTCTATGCGAGGACTCCACAAGAGGCCTCAAGGCAAAGACAAGGCTTCTTCAAGCGAAGGCATCCGGGCAATGGCGAAGCCCCTCAGGCGAAGCCCTTCCTGTGGAGCCTCAAGGCAAAGACTGGACTTCATCATGCGAAGGCACCCAGGCGATGGCGAGGCCCTTTGGCAAAGCCGTCCCTGTGCAGCCTCAAGGCGAGGGCTAGGCTTCTTAAGCAAAGGCATCTCGGCGATGGCAAAGCCCTAAGGCGAAGCCATTTCTGAGACGCCTCGCAGCGAAGCCCTCAAGCAAAGAATCTCCAGAGTAAAGACTTCAAAGTGAAGGTAAAGCCTTCTTTGCGAAGCCTCCAAGAGAAGACGAGGCCTTTTGGCGAAGCCATCTCTGCGAAGCTTCCCAGCAAAGGCGAAGCCTTCAGTGCGAGGCCTTCCAGTTCAGGCGAAGCCCTGAAGGGAAGCCACCTATGCTCAATAATGCCGCCGACCATCTCCAACCACTCCCATCCCATCTGGAACACTCCCTCCTTTCTCGCTGACACTAGGGAGTATTATATTACTTAGCTTTTACCCTTTTTACCTTTTTAGGATGGCATGCATGTTAAAGCACTTTATGCTTTTGGCATGCATGCACATATGTCAGACTGTTCCCTTCTCTCCTATAAAAGGGACAGCAAACTCTTTTGTAAGGTAGAACATATGTAAAGCTTAAGAAGGACAATTCCTTAAGCCCGGTTCTCACCCCCTTGCTATATTCCGCCATCCCCCTTGATCGATTGTTTATCATCAAGTTTAATATCTAGTATTGCTCAATCTCGTAGTTGAGAGGTCCTAGATCTTCCATACTCCCCAGGCTTATCGCAGATATTGCCCAACCTCGTAGTTGGGAGGTGTCTGTGGCCGAATCTATCCTTCTTTGTTCGTCGACTCCTTCAAGCTAGATCTGCGCTTCCGTACGATCTCGCGGCTTCGCGTCAAGTGGACCCGTGATCGTATCATGTGGTATCAGAGCCAGATCACTTGCTGGAGTTGTTGTGATTTCTTCAAGGTTAAACCCCTTTAACTTCTACTTGAAGAAAGATTTATCTTTGCGTTTTTCAAACCGTGTTATACTCTGTTCGTTTCTGTACCCCCCCTATCCGTTTTCATTTCGGTTTATCTGTTGTATGAATCTGTGTTAGGAGTTGTTGTTGTGTTAGCAACTTCATAAACCAAAAGTCAAAAAAAAAAGAAGGAAGAAGAGAAACAGAGAAGAAGAAGAAAAAGAAAAGAACGTAGTTGCAGGTTTTGCGAAAGTCGCAAGTTTTGGATTAAATCCAAAACCGCAACGTGTGAATATTTATGCGCTCAAAAGAGTGAGGTTGTAGTCGAAAAGTAAAAAGAAAGTGGTGTATAAAGCTTGGTTGTTTAAAGCATAGAAGAAATCAAATCTGTGTTCTTATTGTTCTTGGTGTTCATATGAGTATTCATACCTGTTCATTCCACAGTTCATAGGAACAGTGACCTTGATCTAAATTTGATTTCACATTTGAGCCAAAAGTGTTTTTTGTGCGCCAAAACCTCATTTCTAACCCTCTTGTATATCTGCTGCCAGAGAACCACCCCCATTTTACCATAGTTAGCTTCAAGTAACTAGCACTTCATTTCTAAATGATTTTTGCATGCTAGACGTTATCTTGTAGTATTCATTGTCGGGTGTTGGCCTTGAAAAGAGCAAGCTTTGAGAGCTGAAGCAAGAGGAAAGAGGGAAAGTCGAGTGTGACCCCTCGCGAAAGGGCAGACCCCTTCGCGAAAGGAGAGGCCTAAACACGTGAGGAGCTTGAGAGGAACTAACTCTATTGTTTACATGTGCAGGCGAACTCATGGCGGAAGAAGACTTCCATTTCATCGGGTTTCATCCCTTGACAAAGAGATGCAAACTTGAAGAGAACTTATGGCATTGGATGGAGAATTGGAATACCACTTTTTGTATTACCAATTTCATGGTGAAGAAAGATTAACCTTTGCCATAAGGTGCCTAAAAGGAGAAGCCCAGAGATGGCATCTCCAAGAGCTCGCCCAACTAAAACAATATGGCGAACCCCCATTCGGACGTGGAGTAAATTGAAGAGGCTGTCATGGCAACGGTATGGTTCCCCTCAAGAGGAGCCACCCTCGCCATACTACCAAACGAGGCCCTCATCGCGCCTTACGCCTAGCAACTCCACCCGACTCCGCCACCAGACTCCACTCGACGGGTCTTCGCCCCAAAGCGAACCAACATCCTTCCAAGAGAGGAGGCGAGGACCCCCAGCGCCACAAACTCTTTCGGCTGCGCTGCACACCCCACCCGCCAATGCTTGTGCAGCCCAAGTCCACACCCCAACCCAAAGCCCTCACCAAAATCCAAACGAAGAAACTCTCTCTCAGATGATTGAAGGACTCAAGAATGAGTACATCGAGTATGAGAGAGGGAGAAAGAAAAGAAAAGAGAGAAGAAAGGAGAGAGCTCTCCAAAGCCAACTGAGTGAAAAGAAAGACTCACCCGGGCCTTCAACCAAACTCCAAGAAGAACTGACCATTCCATCTCCTCAACCTTGTAGTTCTTCTTTGGTTGTGCAGAAAAACGAAGAGGCCGCGGATGCGCGAAGAATTGGAGAAAGCGAAAGCGCTACGGCTTTGGAAGAAGGCAGAGCTTACTCGGGAGTTTCAACCGAGCCCCCACTTGAGGAAGAAGCCACACCGTTCTTTGGAGGAGAAGGAGCGGGCGTGTCACCGCACGCCACCCGAGCCCGGCCATGGAGGCGGGGCGCCGGGACGCCGGAAGCGGAAGCCGGAATGATACGAAAAGGCAGGTCCATCGAGACCGCCGCGCGTAGCGGACCCGAAAGGCGATTGTGGAAACAACCTGAAAATTTTCATACATAGAACAAAAATGAAATCTATGGTGAGTCTCGTCCCTCGAAAACGGGCGAGCACATCACCATCACCATACAAACAGTTCATGTAATAACAACAAAGTAAGTACCGCCCTCCGAGGACGAGTACTTACGCAAATAACATAGAACATACAGAGTTCTCCACACCTAGGATATCTAGCAAGCGCCAAGCGCTCAGAATATGCAATGTAATGTAATATATATATGTATATATACAATCATCACAACAATAAAACAGAAAGTATGCACATGCAGCTACAGAGCCGACCCTAGGCCTAAACATCAAAATACCTCGCGGGATTCAGGCCAAGTAGACAAAATCCCAGCCCGCAAGGTACCGCTGCGCTCAACACAACCAAGGCGAAGCCTCACGGAAACCTACTTCGCTGGCCGCTACTGCACCTACCGAAATCCAAAAACAGTAACCCAAAAGGGTGAGTCCTAAAAAGGACCCGTAAGGGATTTGGGGTAAGATAAGCATATGTAACCCCGCAAAATGTAAAGATAGCAATATACGTAATATATGCAATGTAATACGAATATCGTGCATGTAATAAAAACAGATCAGAATCCCGAAGGATGTGCGATACTAAATTGCCATAAACCCTTATAACAAATCAGAACGACAGCCTCCCTCTAAGGGAGTCAAGCCGAAGCTATTACAGAAGCATGGTGCACCAGCTGGGTAGCGAACCCACAACCGCCGTAGGGTTAATGCACCAAGTATGCCACAAGGCATACTCCTATAGATTACGTAACGTACCTTAAAGCGTAAATTTCCGAAATACCTGTAAAATGTATGCAACAACACAAACACTGCAGACTACGAAATTTGCCCTAGGCATATAATACCGAAATGCTTGCAAATGTAAAGTGAAACTAAACATACACCTATCTTACCAAAAATAGCGTAACCAAACCCTTACCTCACAAATCCAGAGTATTGGACTGATTCTGGACGACTTCCACACCACGACCCGAAACTCAGAAACCTCTCTTTTTCTACCCTCCGAACCTCAGAATCTGTCAAACCAAGTTGAATTAGCGTCCTTATCGACCACTCTACCAAACTACACCCCGACCCCAAAACCGAAAATCCGTAATATCCGTAAAATTCCAGATTCCCACGTAAACATCGAATTCAGAACCAACTTAGACAATGCAAAATTATACATTGTCAAACACAATCCAACAAGCGTAACTGATCAAATCCAACCTTAAAACCCTTCATTACCCGACATTTTCCGATAAACCCGCTTAATTGCAACTTTTCCAATTCTTACTCGTATTCAACGTTCCGAACTTCCAACCACTCCTAAATTCAACCCCCATACCACTTTAACATCCAATTCAACCAAAAACAACCCCTAACATAGAAAAAGTTTCATTCCAACAATTCGGTTCTTAACCAACATTTTTCCCAACTTCCAATTCAATCCAATCAAGCTTCCAATTAATCATACTAACCACCAATTTCACTTCTAAACCAAGAATGCTATCCAATTGCATCCAAAACAACAAAATCCAACATTGAACATCAACCCAAACTTTCGGCCATTTGGGGTTTTTAATCCAACTTGTTTTCCATCAAATTGAATCCATACCTAAGCTTAGAATCATGCTAGGATTAACATACTTGAAGCATGATCCAAGAAGACAAACATACACCATTTTAGAAAAATTCCCAAAATTTCGCCATTTTAGGTTTCTAGCATCCAAGAAGTTTTTCCAAAATCTAACACTTGATTAACACTCTCCTACAACCCAAGAACATCATACTAAAAGATGGGAGCAAGAGAATCATCCTAGCTAGTAGCTAAGAACAAACCCATCATTTGCAAAATCTCCTCTTTTCTTCACTAAACCTTGATTCCAACAAGTAAAGAGAAGAAGGAAGGAAGCTTACCAAAGATTGATGCCAAAGCCTTGATAATTTCAGCCAAGATGAAGAACTTCAAGCTTGGAGGTGAGCTTCCATGGTGGCGGATTGTAGGAGGAAGAAGAAGAAGAAAATGAGATAATATCTCATTTATGAAAATATGCCAAATAAATATAATCTTCACTTTTTCCCATTCCTTTTCATCTTAAATGAAAATAAGCCAAGTGTCCTTATTCCTTCCCCTGCCGAAACAAGCTGCTGCCCATGCTCCATAATTGTTGTTTTGTGACCAAATACAAATTAATCTCCTAACTTTTCCAAAAGTTCCAATTTTGGCCCAAACACAACTACCGAACTCCAAATTAAACGAAACTTGGACACAATCCTCAGAATATTACAACATTCGTAAAACATGTTCCAAAAGTTTATTTACAATTCCAGAGTGTCCTACCGAGCTCGCTGAACCCGAACAAATCCCGACGTGCGAGCATGTCAACCTGAACCAAAATCCCGTCACTCCAAAATTCTACAAAAATACCCATAAATTCCATCTTAAATTATAACATAACTTACCCCAAAGCCGTCAGAAAATTTTCATTTCGAGCCCCGGGATTCCCCGAGCCCCGGAGTCGCCGGGACCCAACGTCCCGCCCCAAATATTATTCTCCATAGAAACCTCCGGGACATTCCCACGACTCCAAAACTGCAAACGGCATCTCAATCCGAGGTCTCGGGAGCGCTACCGAGCCCGCTGTACGTCCCGAGACAACCCCGACAACCCCCCGGCGCCGAAAAAATATTTTCGGCGGAAACGTCCGGGGGACCCACACGACCTCAAATACGAAAGGGTTCGCCAAAATGATACTCGGATAAGGCTCGGGAGCCGCCTGAACGCCGAAAAACGTGACCCGCAGGCCAAAACCGGAGCCCCGGTCACCCGGCCGCAACCCGCCGGGGTGACCGTAACATCCTCCCCCTTAGAACTCTTGGTCCTCCAAGAGTAGCTCGAACCAACCATACAGTGTCGCTACCAACCATAATGTACAAATATTCTCATTACTAAGAACAATCGGACCACCGTACTGGTGCGGCGGGAGTGGTAGTTTAGACTACCATACAGAGCCTCACGGCGTCCCACCCTCCGGGTGCATCTTATTGCACCCCGAGTCAGTTGCCGGTATTTCTACCGACAACCCTGCATAAGATCGAACCTAAGTCTAACCGATCCACAACAGGCTATCCCGGAAGACATCACGTAAAATGTAAATAGTTGGGGGAAAGATCAACCTAACAACTTACTCTAGAAACTCATGAGAACCGATAAAATTCGGGGTAACTTGCCCCGCCTACCAAATCTTACTGTCTCTCTGATCGGTGCTACCTCCAGTCAAATTCTGCCACCAAACTCAGATTCCAGAGCCCTACGGCGGCGGTTCGTATAAGCAGCAGCTCATCGCGGTTTTAATCCGCGCCAGTAATAACTGATCTTCGCCGTAGTCTCCTCAAAAGCTCGGGTCCCACCAACCCCATCGACGCATCTGTCCAACAAGATGGTGTCATACACCTCCTCCCGCATAACGCCTCAAATGGTGTCATGCCAATCGTAGTCCGAAGCCGTTGTTGTACGAGAACTCTATCAAAGTAACTGTTAGTCCCAAACTCCTCCAAAATCCAAAATACAGATTCACAACATATCCTCCAATATCAGAATCACCCGCTCCGACTGTGGGTGATAAGCTGTATTCAGATGGAGTCGCGTGCCCGGTGCTTCGTGAAAGCTCTCCAGAACCGTGCTGTAAAACGCAGATCACGGTCAGATACAATGGAGTCCGGTACTCCATGTAATCGCACAATCTCCCTGATGTAAAGCCGGACAAGCTTCTCCAGAGGGTCCGTGACCCGAATAGGCAGAAAGTGTGCGCACTTTATCAGCCGATCCACAATAACCCAGATAACATCATGGCGAGACCGTGTCGTGGGCAAGCAGAAAGTCCATAGTAATATTGCCCCACTCCCGAACCGGAATGGGCAAAGTCTGCAGTGTCCCCGCCGGTTTCGATGCTCAAACCGCTCGAGTGTGCCTCCTCTAAAATCTCATTTCGTAACTCCCGATCCTCGGTACATAAAGGCGATCTCGGAAGTATAGCAATCCTCGCCTATACCGAAACGTCGGTAACAAATAAACCCTTATCTTCCCGATAACTTCTTCAACACCAGATCTCTACCTTGCGCTTCGCGCATCCCGTCAAGCCACTCGTAATGTATGGTAAGTGTATACCCCTGAGCACGCTCACAGAGCTGCCACCTGTGCCAAAGGCAAGTCGAATCTCTCTCCTCGGATCGGTCCCCAACACCTCCTCCCTTAACCAACCCGGTATACTTCCTGCTTAGTACATCGGCAACCGTGTTGCCCGTGCCAGAGATGTACTCGATACAACAACCATAGTCCTTAATGTATTCGAGCCATCTGCGCTGCCTCATGTTAAGCTCCTTCTGTGTAAACAGATATTTCAGACTCTCATGGTCGGTAAGAATCTGAAATTTATTACCAAACAGATATTGCTTCCAATGTTTCAGTGCAAAAAAATTACTATAACCAACTCCAGATCATGTGTCAGTCAGTTCAGCTTATGCGGTCGCAGCAGCCTCGACCCATAAGCTACCACAAAACGCTCCTGCAACAACACACACCCCACACTGGATGTGGAAGCATCCGTATATGTCACGACGGTAAGCTCGGATCCGGAAGAGTCGAATCGGAGCGTTAGTCAACCGCCGCTTTCAACTCCGTAAAATTCTGCTCACACCTATCAGACCAGATAAACTGTTGACCCTTCCTGGCCAACTGCGTAAGCGGAGATGCCATAATAGAAAATCTCAGTACAAACCTCCGATAATATCCTGCTAACCCCAGGAAGCTCCTGATCTCCCGTACCGAGGTAGGTTGTTTCCAGTTCCGAACTGCCCTCACCTTCTCTGGGTCCACAGCATGCACCATGCTCGAAATAACGTGTCCTGCAAAGGTGACCTCCCGGATCCAGAACTCACACTTTGAGAACTTAGCATAAAGCTGATGTTCCCAAAGTGTCTGCAGAACTACCCTCAGATCCTCCCGATGCGAGTCCTCATCCCGAGAATATATCAGAATATCATCAATAAAGACCACCACAAATGAATCCAAGTACGGCCGGAACACCCGATGCATCAGATCCATGAATGCCACTGGGGCATTGGTCAGCCCGAATGGCATGACCGTAAACTCAAAGTGTCCAAATCGGGTGCGGAAAGCAGTCTTAGGTATGTCCTCATCCTTCACCCTAAGCTGAAAGTACCCAGATCGGAGATCAATCTTTGAGAAAACTCTCGAACCCCGAAGTTGATCAAAAAGATCGTCAATCCTCGGCAACGGATACTTATTCTTCACAAGAAGTGCATTCAACCGTCTGTAATCAATGCAAAGTCGAAGCGCCCCATCTTTCTTCTTAACAAACAGTAACCGAGTACCCCACGGTGAAGTGCTCGGTCGGATGAAGCCCTTCGCTGTAATTCCTCCAACTGCTTTCTTCTACTCCCGCCTCTCGTAAATAAGCATCCGATAAGGAGGAATAGATATCGGAGCAAGACCCGACCGCAGTGGATCTCAAACACAATTTCCCGCTCGGTGGTAATCCGGCAACTCCTCCGGAAATACTGCGGAAAATCCCGAACCAATGGTAAACCATCCAACTTCAACCTAATACCAGCTTCATTCAGATCATAGCATTCCCTACACCAACTATCGACAGCTGATCCAAATCAGAACCCTTTATCGCTACTGCTATAGTTAAACCAATGAGCCGTGAGAGGTCGTACCTTTCCAGAAACCATAATGGTACGGTTTGCACAATCAATGTGCAAAGAATTCTTGGATAGCCAATCCATCCCAAGAATAATATCATAGTTCGGCGTGTCAAAACCAACAAATCCGATACTATCAGATGTCCGCCTACAGATGTCGTACAACCCCGAACCATCTCATTAGAAAACAGAAACTGACTCCCAGCAGTTTTTACTAAGTACATTTGAGGCAAGGTACTAACAGACAGATACAGAGATGTAACACATTTCTGTGTTACAATGGAAACAGATGCTTCTGTATCAAATAATGCATGAACCGACACCTCATTCAGAAATAAAGTACCCTGCAGAACTCCCTGCTGACTCGAGCCTCCCTGCTGACTGGTACCTGACCGCTGACTAGGTCCTCCCTGATAACTAGGGCCTCCCCCCCTCGCTATGAAAAACTTGTCCTGCTCTGAGCTGCTGTGGTAGAGGGGGTGGCTGAAGCTGCTGTCGCTGCTGAGGTCTCGGGTCACCCCGCTGAAACCCACGCCCCCACGGCGCGTTGGGCTGTGCCCGAGACTGTGGACGCTGAAGACTGCCAAAACCCTGCCCTTCAACCAGAGGGCAATCCCGTATCCAGTGAGTGTCAGAACCGCAACGTAAACATCGGCCCTCCAGCCGGTAACTAAGTCGACCGAGGTGATACCTACTACTATTCAGACAAGATCGTGCCGGTGGTGCTCCCCCTCTACCTCTACTAGACCGCCTGCACTGCTCGGCCGTCCAGAAATCTGCCGGGGTCCCCGCCGTATGGAACCCCTCGTACTCCCCTGACCTCATTGCAAGGTGAGACGACTCTCAACCTCCTCTTGCTCGAGGAGTTGAGCCCTAATAACCGCTTCCCGAAACAAAGTAATGTCTAAAGGTCTCAAAGCCCACCTGTACTCGGGGCGCAGTCGACGAATAAACCTCTTGGTCTTCTCCTCTTCCATACCTTGATACTACGGTACATAGTAAACCAGCCGATCAAACTCTCACTCAAACTCTCCGACAATCCTGTCTCCCTGATGAAGCTCATCGAACTATGCCTGACGCAGATCCCTGGCTACATCCCCGCTGCACTGCTGGTGGAAAATGTAGCCTCCCCCAGGAGTTTGTCAACTCCTGCAAACCAAATCTCTACTACCTCTGGCCCTTCTCGGTCATTGAACCTCGGGGTTCAAACTCAAAACCTCTCCGTAAGTCTGACCTCGCTGACCGGTGCCCTGCATCTCCCCGTCGTTAATAGGACCGACGAGAAGTCTAGGTGTCGTAGTGACCATCCTCGTCAGAGTCACTCACTTACCAATCCCAAAACTATGGCGAGCAGTGGCTTAAGTCTCGCTATCACCACCTAATCAAAATGCCCCTACTGTGGCATAATCAGATCTTCCCCTGCCTATTGCCGCCCCTGAACCAGCTAGGCTGGCGGGTAATACCAAATCAGAGAGGGGTCCCTACGACCACTAAACCTCGGGGCGGTGAGTGTGGTTGTTCGCACTCGGGTTACGCTGAACCCGTATCCTATTCCACGGAGGTGTGGGATCTCAGTCCCACCCTCCGGTACCAAATCACGCTATCTACGCGTGTTAACCATTCCTGAAACATTTCGACCAAACAGAGTCCGCACTAATCAGTCATTTCTAATCCCTACGTAAACTAGCAGCAGCTTCCTAAGGCTCAGAGTGCAATGCAATACTTGACACAAAAATTATTACCTTAATGATGAAATCATGTATTTCACGTAATCACGTAAGCTTCATGCTTATCTCACCAAATCTTTTCCTAACACACAAGTTTACGTACCGGATCTTTTCCACAATCCTCGATCGTAATAATCTTACCGTAATCCGAAATCCCGAGTTCAAATCTGCAACTATCGTGATAACTTGAAGGATCAACTTTGTTCCACAATTTTATTTTAAAGTGGTTCAAGTAAGGAGGTGGCCAATCTCCGTACTCAAACCATACTAAAATAAAATGTACAACAACAGCTTGTCACTACAAGTCACCATCGACGACCAATACGGTCACTTACCCGCTCCGATACCAACTTGTCACCGCACGCCACCCGAGCCCGGCCATGGAGGCGGGGCGCCGGACGCCGGAAGCGGAAGCCGGAATGATACAGAAAGGCAGGTCCATCGAGACCTGCCGCGCGTAGCGGACCCGAAAGGCGATTGTGGAAACAACCTGAAAATTTTCATACATAGAACAAAAATGAAATCTATGGTGAGTCTCGTCCCTCGAAAACGGGCGAGCACATCACCATCACCATACAAACAGTTCATGTAATAACAACAAAGTAAGTACCGCCCTCCGAGGACGAGTACTTACGCAAATAACATAGAACATACAGAGTTCTCCACACCTAGGATATCTAGCAAGCGCCAAGCGCCGTAATATGCAATGTAATGTATATATATATATATATACAATCATCACAACAATAAAATGTAAAGTATGCACATGCAGCTACAGAGCCGACCCTAGGCCTAAACATCAAAATACCTCGCGGGATTCAGGCCAAGTAGACAAAATCCCAGCCCGCAAGGTACCGTCGCCGCTCAACACAACCAAGGCGAAGCCTCACGGAAACCTACTTCGCTGGCCGCTACTGCACTCTACCGAAATCCAAAAATGTAACCCAAAAAGGGTGAGTCCTAAAAAGGACCCGTAAGGGATTTGGGGTAAGATAAGCATATGTAACCCCGCAAAACAGAAAGATAGCAATATACGTAATATATGCAATGTAATACGTAATATCGTGCATGTAATAAAAACAGATCGTAATCCCGAAGGATGTGCGATACTAAATTGCCATAAACCCTTATAACAAATCGTAACGACAGCCTCCTCTAAGGGAGTCAAGCCAAGCTATTACAGAAGCATGGTGCACCACTGGGTAGCGAACCCA
This sequence comes from Stellera chamaejasme, assembly GCA_024586325.1. NCBI lineage: Eukaryota > Viridiplantae > Streptophyta > Magnoliopsida > Malvales > Thymelaeaceae > Stellera > Stellera chamaejasme. The sequence continues at coordinate 32,103,312 of CM044981.1, forward strand.
CAACCGCCGTAGGGTTAATGCACCAAGTATGCCACAAGGCATACTCCTATAGATTACGTAACGTACCTTAAAGCGTAAATTTCCAAATACCAGAAATGTATGCAACAACACAAACACCTGCAGACTACAGAATTTGCCCTAGGCATATAATACCGAAATGCTTGCAGAACAGAAAGTGAAACTAAACATACACCTATCTTACCAAAAATAGCAGAACCAAACCCTTACCTCACAAATCCAGAGTATTAGACTGATTCTGGACGACTTCCACACCACGACCCGTATCTCAGAATCCTCTCTTCTCCTACCCGCCGAACCTCTGAATCTGTCAAACCAAGTTGAATTTGCATCCTTATCGACCTCTCTACCAAACTACACCCCGACCCCAAAACCGAAAATCCGCAGAATATCCGTAAAATTCCGCATTCCCACGTAAACATCGAATTCAGAACCAACTTAGACAATGCAAAATTATACATTGTCAAACACAATCCAACAAGCGTAACTGATCAAATCCAACCTTAAAACCCTTCATTACCCGACATTTTCCGATAAACCCGCTTAATTGCAACTTTTCCAATTCTTACTCGTATTCAACGCTCCGAACTTCCAACCACTCCTAAATTCAACCCCCATACCACTTTAACATCCAATTCAACCAAAAACAACCCCTAACATAGAAAAAGTTTCATTCCAACAATTCGGTTCTTAACCAACATTTTTCCCAACTTCCAATTCAATCCAATCAAGCTTCCAATTAATCATACTAACCACCAATTTCACTTCTAAACCAAGAATGCTATCCAATTGCATCCAAAACAACAAAACCCAACATTGAACATCAACCCAAACTTTCAGCCATTTGGGGGTTTTTAATCCAACTTGTTTTCCATCAAATTGAATCCATACATAAGCTTAGAATCATGCTAGGATTAACATACTTGAAGCATGATCCAAGAAGACAAACATACACCATTTTAGAAAAATTCCCAAAATTTCGCCATTTTAGGTTTCTAGCATCCAAGAAGTTTTTCCAAAATCTAACACTTGATTAACACTCTCCTACAACCCAAGAACATCATACTAAAAGATGGGAGCAAGAGAATCATCCTAGCTAGTAGCTAAGAACAAACCCATCATTTGCAAAATCTCCTCTTTTCTTCACTAAACCTTGATTCCAACAAGTAAAGAGAAGAAGGAAGGAAGCTTACCAAAGATTGATGCCAAAGCCTTGATAATTTCAGCCAAGATGAAGAACTTCAAGCTTGGAGGTGAGCTTCCATGGTGGCGGATTGTAGGAGGAAGAAGAAGAAGAAAATGAGATAATATCTCATTTATGAAAATATGCCAAATAAATATAATCTTCACTTTTTCCCATTCCTTTTTCATCTTAAATGAAAATAAGCCAAGTGTCCTTATTCCTTCCCCACTTGCTGCCGAAACAAGTCGCTGCCCATGCTCCATAATTGCTGTTTTGTGACCAAATACAAATTAATCTCCTAACTTTTCCAAAAGTTCCAATTTTGGCCCAAACACAACTACCGAACTCCAAATTAAACGAAACTTGGACACAATCCTCAGAATATTACAACATTCGTAAAACATGTTCCAAAAGTTTATTTACAATTCCAGAGTGTCCTACCGAGCTCGCTGAACCCGAACAAATCCCGACGTGCGAGCATGTCAACCTGAACCAAAATCCCGTCACTCCAAAATTCTACAAAAATACCCATAAATTCCATCTTAAATTATAACATAACTTACCCCAAAGCCGCCGAAAATTTCCATCCCGAGCCGACCCGAACGTCCCGCCCCAAATATTATTCTCCATTGAAACCTCCGGGACATTCCCACGACTCCAAAACTGCAAACGGCTTCTCAAACTGAGGTCTCGGGAGCGCTACCGAGCCCGCTGTACGCCCCGAGACGACCCCGACAACCCCCAGCGCCGGAAAAAATATTTTCGGCGGAAACGTCCGGGGGACCCACACGACCTGAAATACGAAAGGGTTCACCAAAATGATACTCGGATAAGGCTCGGGAGCCGACTGAACGCCGAAAAACGTGACCCGCAGGCCAAAACCGAGCCATACAATACTCTAGGTCACCCGGCCGCAACCCGCTCGGGTGACCGTTCTGCGAACTTCATCATGCGAAGGCACCCAGGCGATGGCGAGGCCCTTTGGCAAAGCCGTCCCTGTGCAGCCTCAAGGCGAGGGCTAGACTTCTTAAGCAAAGGCATCTCGGCGATGGCAAAGCCCTAAGGCGAAGCCATTTCTGAGACGCCTCGCGGCGAAGCCCTCAAGCAAAGAATCTCCAGAGTAAAGACTTCAAAGTGAAGGTAAAGCCTTCTTTGCGAAGCCTCCAAGAGAAGACGAGGCCTTTTGGCGAAGCCATCTCTGCGAAGCTTCCCAAAGAAAGGCGAAGCCTTCGGTGCGAGGCCTTCCGGGCCAAAGCGAAGCCCTGAAGCGAAGCCACCTATGCTCAATAATGCCGCCGACCATCTCCAACCACTCTCATCCCATCTGGAACACTCCCTCCTTTCTCGCTGACACTAGGGAGTATTATATTACTTAGCTTTTACCTTTTTTACCTTTTTAGGATGGCATGCATGTTAAAGCACTTTATGCTTCTGGCATGCATGCACATATGTCAGACTGTTCCCTTCTCTCCTATAAAAGGGACAGCAAACTCTTTTGTAAGGTAGAACATATGTAAAGCTTAAGAAGGACAATTCCTTAAGCCCGGTTCTCACCCCCTTGCTATATTCCGCCATCCCCCCTTGATCGATTGTTTATCATCAAGTTTAATATCTAGTATTGCTCAATCTCGTAGTTGAGAGGTCCTAGATCTTCCATACTCCCCAGGCTTATCGCAGATATTGCCCAACCTCGTAGTTGGGAGGTGTCTGTGGCCGAATCTATCTTTCTTTGTTCGTCGACTCCTTCAAGCGAGATCTGCGCTTCCGTACGATCTCGCGGCTTCGCGTCAAGTGGACCCGTGATCGTATAAAGTGGTATCAGAGCCAGATCGCTTGCTGGAGTTGTGATTTCTTCAAGGTTAAACCCCTCTGGTTGGTGCTACCCTAAGCCATACTTTGTCACCAACCTCGAATTCCAAATCCCGTCACCTTTTATTCACATAGGAAGTGGTCCGATCATTAGCAGCCTTCAACCGATCCTGAATCTTCTTAACCTTCGTAGTCGTTTCCACCAGTATTTCATTGCGAAGAGTCGGTTCCTTCGATACATACAGTCGATCTCTGAAATATAACAATCCCTGCTTGTAACCAAATGACGGCTTTCGCTTCTCCCGATACCTTCTTGATGACGCATCTACCTTCTCGAGCTGCCTGCATCTTGTCCAGCCATTCTGACTGGATCGCCAAAGTAAACAGCCATCCCGATCTCTACCTTTCATCAAGCCGGTGTACATCTGACTCAGTGCGTCAGCTACCAATTTCCTTTGCCAGCGGTATATTCGATACTATAGTCATAGTCCTTCATGTACTCAAGCCACCTCCGTTGTCTCATATTCAAATCCTTCTGGGTAAACAAATATTTCAAACTCTTATGATCCGTAAAGATTTGAAATTTGCTACCCAGCAGATAGTGTCGCCATTGCTTGAGTGCATATATAACCGCTGCTAACACCAAATCATGAGTCGGGTGGTTTTTCTCATGCGGTCGAAGTTGTCTCGACGCGTCCGTGTAAATCGTAAAAGCTGCACTCGGATCTGGCAAAATCAGAATAGGTGCGTGAGTCAGCCTGCCCTTTAGCTCCTGAAAGCTGCGCCACACGCCTCGACCGCACAAATGCTCACCCTTCGCGTAAGCCGAGTAAGGGGTAGAGCCAAAGTCGAAAATCCCAATACGAACCTCCGGTAATAACTCGCCAAAGACGAGGAAACTCCCGATCTCTCGCATCGTAGTCGGTTGCTTCCACCCATTACTGCCTTAATCTTTTCGGGATCCACCGATAAACCATTCTCTCCCATAACGTGCCCCAAGGACACTTCCCTAATCCAAAACTGACACTTGGAGAGTTTGGCATACAATTGATGATCAATGATGATCACTCAGAGTCTTCAGTACAATTCGCAGGTGATCCTGATGTTCACCTTCATCCTTAGAGTAAACCAAGATATCATCAATGAATACCACCACAAACTGATCCAGGTATGGACGGAACACTCGGTTTATCATAACCATAAACGCTGCAGGCGCATTTGTCAAACCGAATGGCATGACGGTATACTCGTAATGTCCATACCGGGTTCGGAAAGCCGTTTTAGGGATATCCTTTTCTTTCACTAGAAGCTAGAAATACCCCGATCTCAAATCAATCTTCGAAAATACCTTTACCCCCTTCAGCTGATCAAACAAATCATCAATCCGTGAGAGGGGGTATTTATTTTTCACAGTTATCGCATTCAGTTTGCGATAGTCGAAACACAAACGTAACGTTCCATCCTTCTTTTCACAAACAACACCGAGCACCCCACGGTGACGTGCTCGGTCGAATAAATCCTTTAGCAAGCAATTCATCCATTGCTTCCTAAGCTCATTCATTTTAGGGATAGCCATTCGGTAAGGGGAGCAGACACGGTATCGATCCTATGAAGCAAAATCTCGAAAACAATTTCTCGTTCCGGAGGCATCCCCGGTAAGTCTTCGGGAAATACTTGCGGAAACTCCCTTACAACCAATATCCTATCTATTTCATCCCTGATCTCCAAAGAGTTTAACCCACAGTAATCATCCTCATCGATCAATTCAAACTCGTCTAGAATTTGTAATTCTAGACTCCTCATCTCCGATTCACCGTAAGAAGAAGCGGAGGATTGAAGTACCTTCCCGGTAGATAAAGTCACCTTCCGCTTCCCACAATCAATCTGTACTCCATTCTTAGCCAACCAGTCCATTCCCAAAACCACATCATACCCCGAAATAACTAGAACCAGTAGATCACTCAGAATCTGGTGTTTTCCCAAATCGATCACACAATTCCGAACCATATCATTAGAGAGCAACCACTGGCTCCCTGCAGTCTTAACTAAAGCCACGCGTGGCATGGAACTCACAGATAAATGCTGAGCCCTAACAAATTTCTTAGCCACTATAGACAAAGAAGCACCAGTATCGAACAATACAGTAGCAGGAATGTTATTTAACAGTATGGTACCTTTAAGGGCACCTTGTCGTGCCGTCTCTCCTTCCTTTTGCTGAGTTGCCTCCCCGCGTTCAATCTGGAATACTCTTCCCATTCTCGGTTGCGGTGGCGGAAGAGGTGCTTGCGATCGCGGAAACTGCGGCCTGGGACCACCTCGTGGTGCCCCCGGTCGAATCAGCGGTAACCCAAATGGAGGCCTCAGACCAAGGCCGACCTCCCTTCTTGGTGCAGCCTGAGGACAATATCTGATCCAGTGGTCCGAAGAACCACATCCCAAACACTGACCTGTCTCCCGATAGCATGCTCTGCTAGGGTGAGAACGTTGACAGGTCGGACAAACAGTAGCGGAGGGTGAAGCTACACCCTTCCCTCTAGCGCTTGGGTTAGGCTGGGGTGCCCTCCCGGCGTTTCGAGAGAAGCCACGGAAGTTGGTACCCCTTCCACGTCCAACGGTCTGCTGGGGTATGAATCTACTCTCAACATCCTCCTGCTCAATCAGTTGAGCCTTCTGTGTTGCTTCCTGATAATACTTGATATCCAACGGTCGGAGTGCCAATCGAATATCGTGTCGCAACCTCTCGATAAATCTCTTTGCCTTCTCGCTCTTCCATCCCATGATACCGTGGGACGTGGCGAATCAATCGATCAAACTCATGCTCGTAGTCCAAAGACGCCATAGTCCCTTGAGTCAAATTGTCAAAGCGTGCTCGACGCAAGTCCCGGACAGCATCACTCACATAATGATCGTGGAACAAGCGAGTAAACTCATTCCACGCCATATCGATGTCTCTCCTCTCTCCCCGCTCCGCTCGGTGCCTATTTCTCACACTTTCCCACCATATCAAAGCTCGGTCATCCAAGTTGTACGTTGCCAAAGATACCATTGCGGTAGGTGAGAATTCCAATCTTTCGAACATGGAATCGATCCGTAGAAACCAGACTTCCGCCGCCCCAGATCCACCCTTTTCGCTGAAACGGGGTGGGTTCAGGCGTTGGAACCACTCGAGCATCCTACTAGGGCGCTCATTCTCTTCCCATTGCCTCTTGGGTCGATGTGACCCTTCGGCTTCCTCAGATTGTCGACGGTGACGTCGACCAATAACACTTCTATGAGACGGGCCATGATCATCATGACCCTGTCTTGCAGCTGAATCAATCCTTTGTTGCACCCTCCTACCTCTTGGGTGTCTCCGCTCTTCATCAGTACTAGCCTCCTCCTCCGATGAGGATGGGCTGTTATCCGTCACAGTATGGGGTCCATGACGCCCCGCTCCACTACCACTTACACCTTGAAGTGGTTACACGGTCCTTGAGTCTGTCGGTTCCGGTAATATCAATGCCAAACTATCCCGGATCTGTTCTAAGACCCGCACTATTAGAGACCATGGCGAGATCTTCCCCGACCGTGGCTAGATCTTCCCCGGTCCAACAGGCATCGCCATGCGTCGGCATTGCCATGCGTCCCAACTCACGGTCTTTTCCACACCCGGTTGTGGAATTTTTTTGCCTTCCCCGGTCTCGAACTCGGGACTCCGGGCTTAATGTCCCGTTTCATAGGAGACCGAGTACCACTCGCACTAGCTCAGGGGAAACTTGTGGTGCCCGTCCCCCGGACGCTCGTACTATCAGTTGAGGTTCGGGACCTTCGTCCCGCCTCTCCTGTTCATTCGGTCCCGGTCTTCCCCGGGTATTAACCATTTCTAAGAATCATTATAAACATAACATTACGGTAACAATCAAAACTTGGCAGCAGCAGTATTCCAATTGGCTCTGTATATGTACATGCATGATGCAAAGAAATGCAACCTTACTATCACATAAACTAGGTTCGCTCACAACCTTATCACAAACCACCCTAACAACAAGGCAACCGCCTCTGGGGATCACCCAAAAATTTCCTTAAACCATAGCATTAATGCTCAACTAAGTCTCAAGATGTTTACCAATGCGAATGGGGTTGTTTTTCTCATACAATTATTTGAATTGTGTTTCTCTGATTAGCATGAGAGGGAGGTTGACGACCCCGATCGTTGGGACGATACCGCGGCCGAAGCCAAATGTGGGACCGGAGCTGTGCCTGATTGCGGACATGTGCAACTCGAGTTTGTCGAGCATGTCCTTGAAGATGACACTGATGTTTGCAACCGTGACAATATATACCTTATTGGTGTCGTATCCCACAATCTGTGCCGTGATTATAGTGGATCGGAGTGTGGGAAAATGACCTTACTTCCGTTAGGGCGGTAGATGACATTCTCCTCCTGATGGTCAATCTGGAGTATCTCCCATGCGTAGCGCTTCCTACTGGAGGCTCCTTCTGATTTGATGAGTATATTGATTGTGCCCACAGGTGGGGATGGTGGTAGATTCTGCCTTCGAGGGCTGTTGTGACGTCTGCGTGCCTTGTCGCGGTCGTCACTGTCATCATCCCTCTTGCGACCCTTTGATGGGTCCTTACAGGGCTAGGTGGAGTGGGCGAGGAACTCCTTGAGCTTCCCCTTCTCGATCATCTCGGAAATGAGATGTTTCAGCTGCCAGCAACCCTCAGTGTCGTGCCATTTGAGGACCATTTGTCAAAACCTTTGGTGGTTTTGTGCTGGATGGGCTGGAGCCATTTGAGGACCTTGTTTTGCTTCTCAAGCAGCAGCAAGATGTTCGTGCGAGTGTGTCGCGGAGTGGTGGATGGGGATCGGAACCCATAGGAATGAGCGTCGAAGAAGGATACTTCGATGTGTTAGATCCCTAATCGTATTTGTTGATTTTCGGATCGTCTTTAACATGTTTGTCATGCTTATATATTACATGGATACTACATTTAAGTGATAGCACGATGTGTTTCTTCCATAATCATGCCATATATCCATTAGCATCATACAGAGAACCTAGCATGATACTAAAGAAATGATTAAGAGTGTGTACCTTTCTTCAAGACTTCAATGGAGAATGGACTTGGAAGTGCGCCAAGGAAGCGGACAAGAAGTGAAAAGCTTCTTATGAAGTTCCACCCACAAACTCTAAGTAGAATGCCTACAAAGGCTTATTGAGAGAGAAGAGATGAGAAGCAATGCTGCCAAAGGGATGATAATAATGGCACCATCCTCCCTTTTTGATTAGAAGAGGATGGGCTACCAATGAGGGGGCACAATGCCTCCTCATTTGCGAAGTAACATGTCTCTAGGGCCAAGGGCTGCAACCAATTCCCCTTGGTCCATGAGACATATCTCATGCCTTTTGCCTTTTCAATTAAGTAATTAATTAGAAAAGGAATAAATAAATAATTGTGTCTAATAGAAAATTAATTAACTAATTAATTATCCAAATAATATGGTGAAGAGGCAAGGGAGGTGACCCATGCCCTTTGCCCATTTGGCCATGGGACATGAGACATGTCCCTTTGGCCGAATGGTGCAAGGCATGGGTGCATCCCCTTGCCTGGAGGCACCAAGGGAGAACGGGTACTCACACCCCTAGGCCTATGGCCGAATGGGTGCAAGGCCCCCTTTAGGGTGCCCTTTCAGCACCCTTAGGCCATGGCCGAAGGTGTGCTTGGCCCTTTGGGTGCCTCTTCGGCACCTTTTCACCAATCACACACCTTTCCGCCAAGAGACACGTCTCTTCACCAAAAGGTGCCTAGACACATTTGTACTAAGCTCACATAGAGCTAGTCCAAGACATTAAATCATTCATTGAGCTCCTTTGAGCTCATATCAGCTCACTAAGAGCAGATACACATCTCTCTAGCTCAAACACTCAGATTGAGCTGAGTTGAGCTGTGCTTAGCTACTTTTAGCTAGCCCAGGTCATCTTGGTGCGCAAGAATTCCAACAGTATTTTTTGTTGCGATCATTGAAAGAGGATCGCTGGTAAGGTTTGTTGATTTCTTCGGAGTTCATGAATCGGGTTGTGCGATCTATGAACTCACCTATCATCGTGATGGGGTTTTCGTTGATGTTGTACGCGAATCTTGATTCGCGTTGGAGGCCTTGAGTGATGGCCAGGAGTTGCATGTCTGGGGAGAGCCCTTGGACTTGAACGAGTTCCGCTTTAAACCGTCTAACGTAGTTTTGGAGGGTGATGCGATCACGGTTGATCACGCATTCGACGGATCTAGCTCGAAGGAGTCGCACAAACAAGGAAGGATAAATTCGATCTCAAACACCTTTCAACTACAAGGTTGAACAATATTTGAGATATGCCTAGGGAGGATGGAAGATCTAGCACCTCAATGCTCAAAGACAAAGCAATACTAGATATTAAACTTGATGATAAACACACCAAGGTGAATGGCGGAGAGGTAGCAAATTGTGAGAACAAAGCTTGAGGAAATAAACCTTCTCAAACGTCAAATCTGTTATGTCACTAAAAATACAACATAGGTTCCTTTTATAGGGAAAGGATAAGAGCCTTCACATGCTAATGGTGCTCAGGCGTCTGCCTGGGCTGAGGTGCTGGGCCTCGCAGGGAGGCTTTGCATGGACGACTTTGCCCTCGTCTGGAGGCTTTGCTGGGGGCTTCGCCTTCTCCTAGAAGTTTCGCATGGGCGCATTCGCCTAGGGGCTTCGCCTTCGCCTGGAGGCTTTGCATGGGGGCCTCGCCTGGAGGCTTCGCAGGGGCTGTTCCGCCTTCGCTTGGAGGCATCGCATGGGGGACCTTGCCTGGAGGCTTCGTAGGGGTGACTTTACCTGAGGGCTTCGCCTTCGCTTGGAGACTTCGCGTGAGGGCCTCGCCTAGAGGCTTTGCCTGAGGGCTTCGCCTTCGCGCTGGAGGCCTCGCCTTCAATATTTCAATGTTCTTTTCCTTATCCAAAAAGGGGCTCCGAGCTTCATTCAACCTCCTGTTCGAACTTTGATACTTTGTTGTTGCTTGTGGATCCTATGATCACATCATTCCCTCCCTCTTATAAAGATTCGTCCTCGAATCTAAATGGGGTGATTCCTACAAACGAGGACAACCACAACAAACTTTGAAGAACATTAGGGGTTAGCAAATGAAGGCTCATCAATGGGAGTCCGATGGGGTCATGGAGGCAATGCACATAAATGTGGGAGCATAACAACTCCAATATGCATTGTGAATATGAACAAAAGCCTATAAAAGTTCATGACATGCTTCCAAGAGTATTATGTGCAATCAACAAGGAATTTGTACTCGAGGAAGAAATGCGGTCTAAAAAAATTAAACTTTTGTCCATAGAGTGGGGGCGAGTCAAAGGAAGCATATCCAACACAAATCACATGCTTATGTACTTCCAAAGACGTAAAATGAAAAACTAAGCTAGTCATGGAAAGAACATCAATGTGTGAAACACATAGACTAGTCTTAGCACAATCAAGAGGTAATGAGATGGACAATCCACCCTTTCTCTTCACCTCAACCATAAGCATGGTTTCTATTTTAATTTTTCTAAGATGCTCATGTTTACCAAGGAACTCAAGCGTGGCCGAAACACATATGGTGAAAAAACCTTCATCAAGCTCATGCATTTTAAGCACACTAAACATGGCATCTTCCTTCTAATCGCAACAAGCAAGCATGCATGCACACTCATGTATCCCAGGGTCAAAATTGAGCCTAGGCCATTCATTCTCATCATCTAAATCTAAGGAGTCATGATCATGTAATGAAGAGAATTCTTGGCTAGGGGTGGGCGACATGGGGTATGCATCGTGCTCATACACCTCATCATGGTAATAATCATGCTAATCATCCGAAGGATAAATCTCATAGGTTTCGGATACTTCATATGATGAATGAAATGCATGTTCATAGTTGTTACATTCAAGAGTTTCATCATACAAGGAAGAGAAATCATCATATGTTATAGATTTAGATTCATCATTCTCTTCACATTCCAATTCATGCTCTTGAATAGCATACCAATTATCATCACATGGAAAAGTGCAAGTGTCATCACATGGAAATGGATAGTGGTTAAATTCATTCATGCACTTGTCACTTCCAACATGCTCATTGTTATCAAAGGAAGTTCCAAATATGTATTCAAACAATGGATGTGAGGGATGTATACTTTCGGGCTCTTCATCCAAGTTCTTATCATGAAAACTTAAGGAAGCCATTGATTCACATTCATGCGCGTACTCTTCTCTACTAGGAGAAAAAGATAAGTTACCCTTTCCCAAGTTAGGGAAGTGTAGGTCCTCTCCCCATATTTTCTCTTCTTCCTCCAACAAGGATGTGTCTTCTTCCTCAAGTGTAGGCTCGGATGAAACTTCCAAGTGAGCACTTCCTTCTTCCAAAGTCGCGGCTTCTTCCCCATTTTCAAGCTCTCTCACATCCGTGACCTTCCATTCTTCAAATTCAGGCACAAACAAAGAAGAACAACATGATTGAGACTCTGGGACTGCTCTTCGCGGTCGTTGGGCTGTGGGCTGCGCGTGTCTTGGAGTTCACCATTGATGTTTTGAACCATCAAGGCTTTCATATCCTTGAGGATGTTCGATTGAAGCAACATCATCTGGGCAGGGTCGATGATGATGGATTGCTGGACCGTGGAAGGTCCAACGAGATTGTCTATATCAGCTATTGGTTGGGGTATAGGCACCTGGGGCCCTATCGCTCTGCCAACCGGGAGCAAGGAGGGTGGTGGGCTTGAGGAGCTAGAGTTAGCATCCTCGACCGGTGCGTTATTGTCAGCATTGAAAGTTCTTCTCGTTTTGGCCATAGGAGGGCAAAGGTGTATTCGAGAAAAAGTCATGTGGTCGTGGGTTCGTTTTTGGCAGACAACGCGAAATTGATAGTTTTAAACCAATCTGACGGCAGAGAGATGGCTGATGACGGTGATCGGGGGACCTGTGGGATGCTGGAGAGAGAGAGAGAGAGAGAGAGAGAGAGAGAGAGAGAGAGAGAGAGAGAGAGAGAGAGAGAGAGAGAGAGAGAGAGAGAGAGATAGAGGAAGATGACCCTCGTGACCAGCAAATGGGAGACACGAAGATTCTTCAGACGTAGAGAAGAGCAAAGAAGATGAGTGTGTAGTCAGTACCTTTTTCGATGGAGGCACCACTTAATATATAGGGTGGCGCCGGAGCCCATTGAGGAGGGCATTGATTGTTGGGACACTTTACAGTGATAGGATGTATAGATGTAAATAAGAGTAAAGAAGCTGTAACAGTCTAACGAACAAAGAGGCAAACTTTTAATTTAAGAATTTAAACGGTTTCACTTGATTACTGGATTAAATTAAAATAATTTAATGGACTGAATCAATCAATTAGACTCATTAATTATCAAGTTATTTATTTAATGAACTCATATGACTTAAATAGACAAAAATCATTTTTACTTAAAGTAATACTACTCCATGCTAAGAATTGTGTTTTTCATTAAGCAGCGGTGACCAGAAGGTATAATCCCCTAAAAAGCTGATATGGAAACTAAGTAAACAAGAATGTGTATGAAATACCTCTACATTGACAAAGATTGAATGTACAGGAAAGCTATCCCATCAAGCATGGCAAAACACAAGCTCAACGGCAATGCAGCCCAGCAATCCTATCACACATCAGGATTGAGTTGGGAGAAGACTGACCTCAAGCTGATTCTCTCCGCGCAGAAGGAAGCCTCCATTTTCGGTGCCAATATATCGACACTCTTGACCATAAGGGGAACCCAAAATTGAACTCGAGAGGCCTATCGGCAGGGCCACCCACTATTAATGGCAGCCACACGTATCTGGAGTCCCTAAGGTCGGCAGGGTTCCACCGGTCTGCCATGAAAAGGAAAGAACCTGGAAGCCCTGGCAAAGGGAGAACGAATGTACTCTGCGAGAAGAACGTTGCCAGTCGAAACAATTTATTTCCTCCAACGCACGGATTGCCCAATGTCTCCCACGGCCCCATGATAGACTCAGCGGCATGGGCCAGTGCTTCATTTGGTGCCCATCCAGTGCAGCCTGATGTAATCATGTAATAAGTTTTCTGGTACTTGAAAAGAGCCGGTGCTTCCCGGTGCTGCCCTACGAGAATCCTTTTCATAACAGGTTTGACATCTAGGTAATCATCGGTTAGCGGTCCAATGTGGAGCTCACTGTTGTCCTCGGACGAATAGATGAGATATGCTACCCCATCATCATCTCTGAACACAGTCATGTCCCTGCTCTCGAATCCATGAGGTCTTTTGCTATGTAGGTAATCGAAAGGACCAGTTGGGTAATCACTTACAGCAATACCGACAGAAGCCTTTGTATAATTGACATCATCCATATGCATCCACATCACATATTTTCCCGTTTTTTCATTGTACAATACTTTCGGCCGTTCGAGCACATTTGATTTGTGAAGGTCATGGGTTTCGTCGTTTTCTTCTGCAGCCAAGACAATACCTTCATTTCTCCACGACCACAAGTTCGTGGAGGAGTAACAACCTACGCCTATGATATCGACCTGAAGAAAAATAAAGCAGGCAGCTTTTAACAGGTGCTATATAACAATGTGTAACTAATTGGAACTGAAATTATAAGCTCGGAAGTATTTCCTGCTTAGGCTTTTCATGCATAAAGTTTAAAGCAATCTCTAGGCGTACATACGAGAGAAAGGGTTTCCCTAACTGCAGGTGCTTCTTGTTTTATCAGTTCACCAGCTAATGCAGCGGAACTAAAATGGGGTTTTTCCAGCCTGATGTCTAATTGATTCAGTCATCATTGTTTAATACAAGAGAGAATAAAATTCAAAATAGTACTGTCTCATTTGGTTGGACTTATATCAGTGGCTTAAATCTAACTTAATCAAATACTCCATATAATATTTTGTGTAATTTACCCTGAAACTCGATAAATATACATTTAACAACAATAAATTTACTTAATTTAAGCATAAATATCAAATTTCTATCACATCAGCAAAAACCCATTAAATTAAGCCGGAAATAGCTTATGTGGAATAATCCATTAAGTCATTGATGTGACTAAACATATAGAATTCATTCTCGACCTAAGTAAATTTACTCTTTTTAAACATATTCTTATCCAGTTTTAGGGTAAATTGTGAATAAAATATTACTCTATATATTTGGTTAAGTTGGACTTAAGACAACCAAATAGGCCATAAATTCTTTCTTTAAATATTCGTATGTTTAGGGTTAGATACTTGCAGTGTTACTGCCTACGAAAGGAGCTTATAAGTATAAAACTAATACTACTTGATCTTCCATTAATTTACAGATCATGATGTGAAAAACAAGAGTCTGTCCACCTTCCCTAACTCACTTTCTATAGAAGATGAAATGTTCAGGTCATCCGAATCGTCTACCCATTTAGGAGCAACAGATATGACAATCCAATAAACCTTACCCGCATTTTCGATGTGGTAGGTGCGATGAAGAATGACTAACAAAAGGTTACCACCACAATAAACATTCCTTCTCTAGCAAGGGATGAAACTTGGAGTAACCATCCACACGACAATTTTTATAGTATGAATTCTAGGTTGTTAGATTAAGATTTTTTGGAAGGAACTGAAAATGAGGCTACAAATTAAGTCACAAAAGCCTTCCTGATTCATGTGGGGTAAATAACATCAGAACCATGCACATGAATTGAAGGAAAATGGAGCCTAACAAAAAGCTGGAGTTCCTATAACATGTTAGTGCATACAACTCAAAACAAGTTTCTACAGATTAGCAGGTCATAAAATTATCATACAAGGCCTTTCTATGCCTTTAGTCTTAATGTGGGTACAAAATTATTCATCACCAGGACGGATCTTCAATTCTGCTACAGGAGAAATTGGGCATTACTAAATTTCTTGACTATTGGCATCATGCAATAACAGATACAAATCTGAACTTGAGGAAGTTCCAAATTTATAGGCCTCATAACAAAAGTTCTTCCCACTGTAGGAAATGACAAAGTAAAACTCAGGTAGATTCTTCATTTGGGGAAATGTTCATATACTTTATCTCAGTCCTTAAATATGACTACTTCTCAAGGTCCAGCAGAACGACTCATCTAGCTGAGTCTCAATACTATCTGTAACATTCCAAAGAAATCTAAGACTAGACTGACGCACCAATTCAGAAGAACTTTTTGAATAAATTTAGTGTTTCAGATAATTTATTAATGGTTGAACTAAACTCCTAAGGCCAAAGCTAAAATGATGGTCTTTCCAAAATGCTAATACCAATGACTAAGCCTATTGCCAAACAGACTCTTTCAGCAAATATCCCATGGTTGCAACTTTGATGTTGATAAAATAGAACAGGACTAACAACAGGCAGAAGCTGTTAATAAAAGGTGATTGCTTACCCTTGCAGCTCCTCGTTTGTGTGCATGATAGGTGGGTCCATCCTTATACTCCCCATACCAATAGTATGTTTTCAATCTCTCATCATAAAGAACACCACCCCCATGAGCTTGAATAGGACTACCCTCGGTGTCCAACCAAATCCTCCCAGGATAGTAGAAGCTGTCATTTCCTGACTCCTTCATCGGATCTATAGCAGTCTTCATATCAGGGAAGAAAACATGCCGAAGCTGAGAGTTTTCATCCAAAAATTCATCAATTAGAGTGGTTGGTCTCTTAGGTCTACGCTTGGCAGCGCGGGGCGAACGCCTCCTAGGAGGTGGAATTTGAATGTTTTCTTCATCTACTTGTTCAAGCTCACGTAATTGCAGATGATGACTTGGATGTAACTGTACTGGTCTATCCATTCCATGTCTAGGGCTAACATGAGAGATCAAGTGAAGCACAAGAATGAAACCCACCACAGCCCACACAATGTGAGACATTGAGCATCTGCTCCCTGCATTGCAACGTAAACTAGTTGGTTTCCGGTATTTGTTTCTCAACCTCATATTCTTCCTTTTTATCTCCAAGACAGAGCTGCAACTAACAATATGCAACCTATAGAGATAAAAATGACATGGAAATACAGGTCAAAGCTAAATCCACATTTAATTCAGCTTTCTTCTATTTAACAAAAAGTACCAAAACCTACAAAATGACCAAGCAGATTAAGTGTTAAAATTTTGAAAACATTTTAACAGAAAAAACAATCCAAGCACAATTTACTTTAAAGTTAGCAAATGTGCATAAAATCGAACAGATGATCAGGATCAAATGATTGAGGTTTTCCCGCATTCGTTTAACTCTGTAATCAAAATTTGAGCAAAGATAAATCACAACGACCAATCCATACCAGCTTCATTTGACCAGAACTTTGGTTTAATAAATTAAGAGAATACAGATGGAATACACAGAGGCACAAGAACACAAAAAATTCAAACTTTGAAGACCCATTAACTTCCAAAGAGAGAAAAAGAAAAACCCAGAAGAACAGAAACTAAGCAAAAAGCAGAATAAAATGAAACAAACAACTGGGAAAAGCGAACCAAAAACGTGAGGCAGATTTCTGTTCATCGGTGTTTCAGCTTATCGTCTCTTCTTCAAAGTCCAAGCATGAAGCCATAAAGACCAAAGCGAATCAGGATTACGAGAGAAGAAGTCAGACAAAAAGTCTTTGTCGTTTTTTTTTTCTTGTTGGTAATCCCAAGGAAAAAAAAAGTTGGCTAGCTCAAATATGTCTGGTTAGTTTGGAAGAGATCTAAAGAATGAAGAAGATGATGGTGACTTCAGACCAAAGACTTGTGGTGCGCTGTCCTCTTTGCTTCTCTTCTTTGCTGAGGTGTGTGCTACTTTAGATAGATTTATCCGCACCATGCTTGCAAACACGGAGGATCCAGAGAGATGATGGGGTGAACGGTGATGATCTTTACCAACTTCTTTAATGGTGGCGGTATTTTTTTACCTTACTTGAAGTATTTTAATCTCGGTCAAAAAGGGAAAAATTTGAGACATTAAATGCAGAAATCATTGGGATTTCAGCGTGTTGCGAAATTGGATGCATAGTGGATAGTGGAATGCAAAAATCTCTTGATTATTGCCGTGATAAGTTTATTTGTAAGCGTCGAACTAGAAATCTATTTTAAGTGTAAGAAAAAAAAATCAATTTTAAGATCATCAAATAGCTATAATAGCTACAGGAGTTTTTTTTTGAGCTGAAAAGGATCCATATCATTAAACATCGGTCAAAATTACAAACACAAAGTACTCCCTTCGTCCCTGAAAAATTAAGTGAATTGTTTTCTATATTCTGTGTTGTAATGTTTGACTCAAATTAAAATTAAGATAAATAATGAGAAAAAATTCAAAATAAATATATTTGAAAAATTTATATTACAAATTATGATATACATATAAATTATTCAACTTTACATATCTAAAAATGCATGATAAAAAATCATAGATTAAATACACTGAAAACATGAAAACAATTCACTTAATTTTTCAAGGACGGAGGGAGTACTAAATTACAAAGTACTAAATTTTGTGGGAAAAATCACAAATCAGAAACAAACAAGAAACACACAAGCCTCAAAGCGGCGAGAAAACATGCAAAATAGCAAGAATAAGTAGAAGTGTCTCACTATAAATTAAACAAAACTAATCAAAAAACTAAAACTTAAAACAAACATCTATATCTATACGACTTAATCGAGATGTCTGAGATATGTAAACAAGTATGAGAAAATAGCCTAGGGATTGCCAACTCCAACAGTTTCGCATCCCACCTGACGATTGAGGTCTGCACACCCAAAAGTAGCTACTACGATGGTACCAAGCATGCACCTACACCAAGCACGAACAACAAAAATGGGACTAATTCATGTCCCGTCGAATGGGCTTAAGTTGTCCAGGAATGTCCAAATCCTTGACAATAAAGTGGTCAATTCGATCAACACCAAAACTGTGCGACGAGATCCACCACCCAGACAGCTCTCAAGCATCGAACTCATTTCTCTCGGCAGGGCGAGATCCGGCTCAATCATGCCAAAAAAATAGCGTAACTAAGCTGAGAGCACAGTGAATTGCAGCCCCACTCTTTGTGAAGCCCGAGGGCGAGCACAACCAGTGTGGAAAGGCAGAAGCAGCCTACATCCAAGCGCGAGGAAACATTGACAACAACCCCGTTGCGATTCGGCTGGCAAGGGGAGGGCACTCTGCATTGACGGCAAGTAGGCCCTAGTGAACCAGACGCCACAGTAACCAAGCAAAGGTGAGGGATGGTGTTGGAAAAGGTTCGAAGAGCAAAACAAAGTGAGAAACCGCGACGACACCAAAAACCCGAATTGGTAAGTGGTCCGAGTGGGAACCGGCGTGACAACGGGGAAGGGAGAACGTGAGGCCCCAGACCAGCGATAGTGCGGCCGGGGAGAGGCCCCAGGTGATTGCGTTGTTGGGGAGGCCCTAGGCTAGCGATTGCGCGACCGGGGAAAGGCCCCAAGCCATTGATAGAGCGGACGGGGAGAGGGAGCAGACGACAGCTAGCCTTCACCAAGAATGGAGGAGCATCGGGCGAGAGGCTTGGCATGGTCCAAGTTAACGGCAATGGCATTGCTAACCCTAGTAGAGCACATCATGATCTCTTCTTCAATAAACGGATTAATGTTAATTAATCTTGCTGATGGTGGTTTATTTTATATTAAAATTAGCACACAACAAAACTAACAAAATAACCCACTAATCCCAAGCGCAAGATATCGATCAAGTAGTATAGGCTAAGTGGGGTCGAATTCAAGGGACTTTAATGAACAAAATCTATCACTAAAAGACAAGCAACTTTTTTGGTATTTTTAATAATAAGAAAAAACAATAAACTTATGATGACGATGAGTATCTGGAATCATGTGGAGAATTGGGTTCTTAAAGGAAATAAGAGTAAGTTAAACAGGTAGAGCTCAAACAAGCAATTTGGTAGGATTTTCTAAGTTATGTCAAAACTTCTCTTAGGGTGTATCTTTGCTTCACTTAACTTGGATTTCTGGATTTCTCAGTCAACTCAAATATAAAGAAGTGTCGGATAATATTCATGCAAAGGCTTTTTAATTCCTAAGCAATCCTCATGTTACCTATATCAATGCAAAGTCTCCCCCAATGCACCTAGATAATTTGGCATTAAGTTTAGCGAGGTTGATTCTCTTAATGTTCTAAATCACAACTTGCTCCCTCAAAACACCTGTTATTCTTTAGGTCCAGTTAATCAAAATCTTTCTCAAGTTTTTCAATTAACCCAAGATCAAACAAATAGAAATTAGTGACAGTGTAATCACTACAACTATAAATTAAGTTGAAAGAATAAGCACAATATAGTCTGAATCAACTTCAATGGATGAAAAATCCAAGTCAAGTAAAACCTACATCAACCCTAGAAGAATAAAGGAACTACCCACTCATGATGTTCAAAGACACAATAATCTAGTAGAAATCCATAGTCAAAAGTTTAGAAAGACCAAGAACTATCTCTAGAATAGCTACAAGCCGTATAAATTCTCCAATTTGCCATCCAAGGGCCTTAGGGTGCAAAACAGTTGAATTCCAGAGTTAATCACGCTTAAATAGAGATCAACACTCCTAATCAGGTCAGGTTCCGCGTCACCAACGTTCGCAGCTGGCAATGTGTCGCGGTGGTCCACCATCTTTGAGCTAAGTCCTCCAGTTTTTCTGCACCATTTTTTAGCTCAGTCCTCCAGCTTTCCCTTTAGCGCGTTTTTGGCCCTAAATTCTCACCTCTTTTGGGATCTTTCTTCCCTCCATCTTTAGGCCCAGACCTTCTAATTGTTGCTTCAAAATAGCTTGAAGCTTGGCTTGTTCTGCAAGTTTTGCTCATCCTTGTATGATAAATTTTAGGCCTCCTTCATCTTCTTCACTTTAGCTCTTGTTATAAGTCCTATACCATCCAATGCTAATACTCTCTTCCAGCTGGACTGCTAACTTGGTGAGCTTCATCATCTGTCCAACCCACCTAGTAACAGCATTGTTGCCACCGCCATCGCTCTTCCCACCAAATTTAAAGAAACTTTGGTGAGCAGGTATGTTAAGGTGAACCATGGAATTTGTAATCTTTTCCCAAAAAATCTGCTATAGAATATTCAAATTTGTGATGAAATAATTTCCACATCCGTAAAACATAAGGCCAATATGGTCGAATGAAGGATTTGACCGAGTTAACAAAATTAAGCTTTTTGAAGAGTAAAAAAAGATCGAAAAATGAATATACTATCTACTATTATATATTAATACAGAATAACTGCATTAAATACAAAAAAACAAAAGTCGCTTCCTGCTTGAGCCATATGTGCTCCACCTCAGCTTCACATCAGATTTGGAGTTTTTTTTCTGATCTCATAAGGTAACAACTGAATATGGTAACTTCCAAAATTTCCAATTGTAGTTGCACATCTAATTACTCTCCTTTGTTTTCTCATATGTAATTAAAATAATTAAAACACCTCCAAACAAAAAATAATTAAAATACACTTTTACAGCATTTGATTACTCCGCTCTCTCTCATCTCCATCCGTTTACTTCCTAATTGCTTTTCCTTTTCTCTTTTCTGTTTCAAAGCTCGCCGCCCAACGACCATCCTCGACAAGCTTTCTCGCCGAAAGGCAGCTAGCTCTGCCTCCTCCTTTGTATTACTCCCTCTCATTTGATGCATCATCTTAATTACCGCCATTCTTTATGAACCACCACCTGAGCAACCCAATTACCACCGATCCGATAGAGGACCACCTCTTTGGCTGAAATCGATCAGCCAGAATTCTCCCCAACTGACGCTCCAATCATCCGCCATAGCACCGCAGAGCTTCTCCATGTCCACTGCTGCACTCTCATTTGCCTGAAAGTGTCGGCGCTAACCATTGATTGAGCTTGACCATCCATTTAACCTACACACTTGACCTGCATCCTGAGTCCTCCCAATGCTAAGCGCTCGATTTGAGTATCGGTGCGGACTCGGCGGTGGGAGGCGGGTGAATCGATGGTACGACAATGACGCTTGGCGGGAGGGGACGAATCGATGCCGAAGATCATCGTTTATTCCAGATCTAAAACGTCTTAGGTTGCGAGGGGATTGCTTGTCGGGCTTTGTGGCGGGATGAATTATGACTTCATACTTCCAGACCCGATAGTGAATTTATGTTAGCAGACACTTCCTCTTCGTCCTTTTTATTTTTTATTTTCAATAAAATTTTTAGATTATTGTGCTATGAGTCATTTTTCTTCCTAGACTCATTTTTCTTCTCTCGCAGTAATGGATGCCAAGGGAGTTGCTCGTCCCGTTGTCCCTGTTGTGGACAGGACCGCTGTGAAGCCTGAGAAGCTTCACCAGGAACTCGAGAAGGCTTTCTTTCCCATCGAGGCCGTGCCGGTGTTTACGGCGCGGACTGGGCCTTGCAAGGCGCTGAAACTTCCACAAACGCCGGAGAACCCGGAGAGCGCCGCTCTCTGCCTCTATAATGCTCAGATGTCATCTGGGTTGAGGTTCTCGTTGCCCCCCCTTGTCCAGGACCTGTGTACTCTGTGGAGGCTTCCACCGTCACAGCTTGGGCCCAACACCTTTATCCACATCGCCGGTTTTCTTATGGCGTGCCGGTTGGCCAGGGTGGAGCCATTCGCTGACGTCTTCTTGCGGTTCTATCGGCTAGACCTGCGAATCGGGGACAGTTTTTCATGTTACTCCCTCGGTGTTGGGGGAACAATTCGTGTCTTTTGGTATTCCTCTCAAATCCCATCATGACCGGCATGGTAGTTTCTTTTTGTTTTGCGAGGATGAGTCCCGGGGTTCCCGTGGCGAGAACCTCAGAAGCTGTGGAGAGCGTGGCTCCTAAGGCTGTTTTGCATGCGGATGGGCGGCGGTGGCGCGAATACGTCCGCCTTTTGGGGTGGCTGGACGATGTGTTGGCCAGGAAGTCGTGCGATGACTTCTTTCCTTTTTCTCTCGCATAGCTGGATGAGGTTACCCTTAGGTGGGCTGACGTCAGTACTGGTTATCTTATCGATCCTAAGGTGCCTCCACTGTCACGACCACCCCGCCTGGTTGCGGAGGCAGAGCCGGCCGCGACGTTCAGAAACGGAAGCTACGGCGGAAAGCGCGGTAACGGTACTACCGAAACCCGCTACGTGCAGTGGTCCCATGACCCGGCCCGCAAAGTCTCGCTCTTGAAGGCCCAGTGCCCGAGAGCACTTTGCTCACTTAACAGAATGGTCGTACTACGACCCGCAACCTACAAAACACAAAGAAGGCAAGTATACAAAATATCTTAACTAATCCATGGTGAGCCCCGCCCCACTGAAATAGGCGAGCGCCCGACCATCACTAATCATGCAGTTCATGGAATAATATTCATTACTCATAATAATCAAAACACAAAACCCATCGCATATGTATAGCCAATACACGCAAGTCGGGGCTCCGCCCTCGACCCAGAGCCCCGGGAGAATTTCGCATATGTATATCTCACACCAAAGCCGTTGGAGAATTTCCATCCCGAGCCCCGGGAGTCACCCGGGACCGAACGTCCCGACCCAAAATATATGCTCCATAAAACGATTCAGGACGTTCTCCCGATCCCAAATATACAAACGGTTTCCCATTCCGAGGTCCCGGGAGCGCTACCGAGCCCGCTGTACGTCCCAAGACAAGTCCCGGTCCCGGAAAAATATTTTCGGCGGAAATGTCCGGGGGAACCACACGACCTCAAAACCCGAAGGATTCCAAAAAATAATGCTCAAATAAGTATCGGGAGCCGTTTAATCGCCCAAAAACATGACCCGCAGGCCAAAATCGGAGCCCCGGGTCACCCGGGTCACAACCCGCTCGGGGTGACCGTAACATCCTCCCCCCTTAGGACTCTTGGTCCTCCAAGAGGGGTATCAACCGCTGGTACTGCTCGGGGTAACGCTCTCTGATATCCTTCTCGGTCTCCCAAGTCGCTTCCCGGTCAGAATGATGTGACCACTAAACCTTGACCATGGGAATCAAATTGCTACGGAGTTTCCGAGTATCACGCGCCAACAAGGCTATCGATACCTCCGGATATGATAAATCAGGTTCCAGCTGAACCTCCTCCACTGGAATCGTCTGCACTGCATCCGTGATGCACTTCTTCAAAGATGTTGACATGGAAGACGTTGTGCACTACAGACATACTCGGAGGTAAAGCTAGCCTGTAGGCCCATCTGCCCACTCGCTCCAGAATCTCGTAAGGTCCGATATACCTTGGGGCCAACATACCCCGTCTGCCAAACTCGATCGTCCCTCGGATCGGGCGCTACCTTCAGCCAAACTCTGTCGCCAACCTCAAACTCCAAATCTCTGCGACGCTTGTTCGCATACGAGGTGGTGCGGTCGTTCACAGTTTTCAACCGCGCCTGAATCGTCCTGATCTTAGTGGTGGTCTCCTCAATGAGCTCGGGACCCAACTCAATCCTGTCGGATGCCTCAGTCCAACAGTTCAGTGTCATGCACCGTCGTCCATACAGTGCCTCAAACGGTGCCATGCCGATAGTACTCTGATAGCTGTTGTTATACGAAAATTCCACTAACAACAATTGCTGATCCCAATCCCCTCCAAAGTCCAAAGCACAGCTCCTCAACAATCTGAATCACCCGCTCCGATTGCTCATCGGTTTAGGGATGATAAGCTATACTCAGATGGAGTCGCGTGCCCAAAGCGTTATGAAAGGCTCCCCAGAATCGTGCGGTAAAACGCGGATCTCGATCAGACACAATGGAGTCCGGCACTCCATGTAACCACACAATCTCCCTGATATACAGATGGGCAAGCTTCTCCAGAGTGTCTGTCATCCGAATAGGCGAAAGTGAGCGCACTTCGTCAAACGGTCCACGATAACCCAGATGGCATCGTGGTGAGACCGGGTCAGGGGTAGTGTAGTCAGAAAAACCATCGTAATGTTGCCCCACTTCCTGACCGGAATGGGCAAAGTCTGCAACGTCCCTGCCGGTTTCTGATGCTCCACCTTCACCCGCTGACAAGTGGCACAGTTAGACACATATGTGGCGATGTGTCTCCGCATACCCGGCCACCAAAAGTGGGTACGCAAATCTGAAACATCTTCTCACTACCGGGTGTATACTCAACCGGCTCGAATGTGCCTCTCACAAAATCTCATCCCACAACGCCTCGATCCTCTCGGCACATATAACCGATCCCCAAAGTACAGTAATCCCTGCCTGTACTGAAATGCCGGTAGTAGGGCTCTTTTGTCCTCTCCGGACAACTTCTTCAACCCCGGATCCTTTCCCTGTGCCTCCCGCACCCTGTCCAGCCATTCCGAATGAATGGTCAAAGTATACATCTGCGCGTGCTCCCAAAGCTCCCACTTGTGCCAAAGGCATACTAAGTCATTTTCCTCAGTGTGATTCTCCGTACTACCTCCTCTGACCAATCCAGTGTACTTCCTACTCGAGCATCGACAATCTGTATTGCCTTTGCTGCTGTGTACTAGATACTGCAATCATAGTCCTTGATGTACTTGAGCCACCTGCGCTGCCTCATGTTCAACTCCTTCTGGGTGAACAAATATTTCAGACTCTTGTGATCCGTGAAGATCTGAAACTTGCTGCCCAGTAGGTAGTGCCTCCACTGCTTCAGCGCATAAATCACCGCAGCCAGCTCTAGATCGTGTGTCGGATAGTTCTGCTCATGCGGTCGAAGCTGTCTCGACCCATAAGCTATCACATTCCGCCCTTGCATCAATACACATCCCAACCCGGACCTAGATGCATCTGTGTAGATCACATAAGGTAAGCTCGGGTCGGGTAGGATCAAGATCGGCGCGTTGGTCAGCTGCCGCTTCGACTACTGGAAGTTCTCCTCACACTTCTCTGTCCACACAAATGGCTGCCCCTTCTTGAACAACTGCGTAAGTGGGGAAGCCAAAATGGAAAATCCTGGCACAAACCTCCGATAGTAGCCTGCTAACCCCAGAAAACTCCTGATCTCCCATACCGAGGTTGGCCGCTTCCACTCCTGCACTGCCTTAACCTTCTCGAGGTCCACCGACAAACCGTGCTCACCGATGATATGCCCCAGAAAAGACACCTCTCGAATTCAAAAGTCACACTTTGAGAACTTATGATATGACCTCTCCTAGATGTGTGGGGACCCTAGGTCAAGGATCTAGCTCTAATGGACTTGGAAGATGGGGCGGTTGGTCGATGCACTCCAACCCTCACCTCCGGTCACACCAAGGCGCCGACAACAAGGGTTTTTGGTGGAGTAGGGCATGATATGGCTCTAGCACCTTCACCTACGGTGGAGTGACAACACTAGAGATGAACCTTGAGGCTTGGATCAAGCCCCAAGAGCTGGAGATGGGAGGTAGAAGTTGAGAGCACAAGCTTTTGTCAAAGGTTCTTCTTTGAAAGCTTCAAATGTGATCTAAAGAGGCTGAGTAACTTTTGGCCCTTTTTAGCCTAGGGTTCCCTACTTGCAGCTTCATCCAAGGGTCTAGATTACTCCTATGATGACCTGTAATGATTAGGAACTAACCCTAGAACTAAAAACGCTTAAGAGGTCCGATTAGGCGAAACCGCACACACCCTAGCTAACCTTAGTTACAATCCAAAAATCAGCAATAAATGAAAGGTAAGTACACTTCTCAGAGTTCCATCAGATTGTATATGAGTTGGAGAGGTGACTTGGAGCACCCCATGGTGGCCAAAACGGCTGAGAGGCGCCACTTGGAGGAGGAGGTGTCCAATCCGGTACAATGACATCACTTCCTTGGCTGCTTGTGTTCTAATCTTGCAAAACCTCTCTAGAACGCTGTGGGGCTCCAAATTGAGTGAAACCACTTCCATTGGTTAGCCCTCTTCCGGGACTACAAAATGGTGTCTTGAAACAACCAATTTGGAGCTCGGACGAGGACGTTAGAGCCATGGAAACTTGCTGCCCTGTATGCGCCAACTCGACGGTACGGCTGCCATGTAGGCTGATTGGGCCTTGAACTTGTTTCGCTTGCACGAAGGCTGTAGTTGTCCAAATGACTTGAGACCGGTGGCATTGGCTTCCTCTCTCCTGACCTACAGAATGGACCCCTGATTGACCTCGGTTGGACTCCAGACGAGGAAGATATGGCTTGGTGAAGCTGCTTGTCGGGCTTTGTGGCGGGATGAATTATGACTTCATACTTCCAGACCCGATAGTGAATTTATGTTAGCAGACACTTCCTCTTCGTCCTTTTTATTTTTTATTTTCAATAAAATTTTTAGATTATTGTGCTATGAGTCATTTTTCTTCCTAGACTCATTTTTCTTCTCTCGCAGTAATGGATGCCAAGGGAGTTGCTCGTCCCGTTGTCCCTGTTGTGGACAGGACCGCTGTGAAGCCTGAGAAGCTTCACCAGGAACTCGAGAAGGCTTTCTTTCCCATCGAGGCCGTGCCGGTGTTTACGGCGCGGACTGGGCCTTGCAAGGCGCTGAAACTTCCACAGACGCCGGAGAACCTGGAGAGCGCCGCTCTCTGCCTCTATACTGCTCAGATGTCAGGGTTGAGGTTCCCCTTGCCCCTCTTGTCCAGGACCTGTGTGATCTGTGGAGTCTTCCACCGTCACAGCTTGGGCCCAACACCTTTATCCACATCGCCGGTTTTCTTATGGCGTGCCGGTTGGCCAGGGTGGAGCCATTCGCTGACGTCTTCTTGCGGTTCTATCGGCTAGACCTGCGAACTGGGGGACAGTTTTTTCATGTTACCCCCCTCAGTGTTGGGGGGAACAATTCTGTGTCTTTTGGTATTCCTCTGAAATCCCATCATGACTGGCATGGTAGTTTCTTTTTTGTTTGCAGGGATGAGTCCTGGGGGTTCCCTGTGGCGAGAACCTCAGAAGCTGTGCAGAGCGTGGCTCCTAAGGCTGTTTTGCATGCGGATGGGCGGCGGTGGCGCGAATACGTCCGCCTTTTGGGGTGGCTGGACGATGTGTTGGCCAGGAAGTCGTGCGATGACTTCTTTCCCTTTTCTCTCGCGCAGCTGGATGAGGTTACCCTTAGGTGGGCTGACGTCAGTACTGGTTATCTTATCGATCCTAAGGTGCCTCCACTGTCACGACCACCCCGCCTGGTTGCGGAGGCAGAGCCGGCCGCGACGTTCAGAAACGGAAGCTACGGCGGAAAGCGCGGTAACGGTACTACCGAAACCCGCTACGTGCAGTGGTCCCATGACCCGGCCCGCAAAGTCTCGCTCTTGAAGGCCCGGTGCCTGAGAGCACTTTGCTCACTTAACAGAATGGTCGTACTACGACCCGCAACCTACAAAACACAAAGAAGGCAAGTATACAAAATATCTTAACTAATCCATGGTGAGCCCCGCCCCACTGAAATAGGCGAGCGCCCGACCATCACTAATCATGCAGTTCATGGAATAATATTCATTACTCATAATAATCAAAACACAAAACCCATCGCATATGTATAGCCAATACACGCAAGTCGGGGCTCCGCCTCGACCTGCAGCCCGGGAGAATTTCGCATATGTATATCTCACACCAAAGCCGTTGGAGAATTTCCATCCCGAGCCCCGGGAGTCACCCGGGACCGAACGTCCCGACCCAAAATATATGCTCCATAAAACGATTCAGGACGTTCTCCCGATCCCAAATATACAAACGGTTTCCCATTCCGAGGTCCCGGGAGCGCTACCGAGCCCGCTGTACGTCCCAAGACAAGTCCCGGTCCCGGAAAAATATTTTCGGCGGAAATGTCCGGGGGACCCACACGACCTCAAAACCCGAAGGATTCCAAAAAATAATGCTCAATTAAGTCTCGGGAGCCGTTTAACCGTCCAGAAACATGACCCGCAGGCCAAAATCGGAGCCCCGGGTCACCAAGGTCACAACCCGCTCGGGGTGACCGTAACATCCTCCCCCCCTTAGGACTCTTGGTCCTCCAAGAGGGGTATCAACCGCTGGTACTGCTCGGGGTAACGCTCTCTGATATCCTTCTCGGTCTCCCAAGTCGCTTCCCGGTCCGAATGATGTGACTACTGTACCTTGACCATGGGAATCAACTTGCTACGGAGTTTCCGAGTATCACGCGCCAACAAGGCTATCGGTACCTCCTGATACGACAAATCAGGTTCCAGCTGAACCTCCTCCACTGGAACCGTCTGCACCAGATCCAGGATGCACTTCTTCAGCATGTTGACATGGAAGACGTTGTGCACTACAGACATACTCGGAGGTAAAGCTAGCCTGTAGGCCCATCTGCCCACTCGCTCCAGAATCTCGTAAGGTCCGATATACCTTGGGGCCAACATACCCCGTCTGCCAAACCTGACTGTCCCTCGGATCGGCGCTACCTTCAGCCAAACTTTGTCGCCAACCTCAAACTCCAAATCTCTGCGACGCTTGTTCGCATACGAGGTGGTGCGGTCGTTCGCGGTTTTCAACCGCGCCTGAATCGTCCTGATCTTAGTGGTGGTCTCCTCAATGAGCTCGGGACCCAGCTCAATCCTGTCGGATGCCTCAGTCCAACAGTGCAGTGTCATGCACCGTCGTCCATACAAAGGCCTCAAACGGTGTCATGCCGATAGTACTCTGATAGCTGTTGTTATACGAAAACTCCACTAACGGCAACTGCTTATCCCAATCTCCCCCGAAATCCAAAGCACAGCTCCGCAACATGTCCTCAACAATCTGAATCACCCGCTCCGATTGTCCATCGGTTTGGGGATGGTAAGCTGTACTCAGATGGAGTCGCGTGCCCAAAGCATTATGAAAGGCTCCCCAGAACAGTGCGGTAAAACGCGGATCTCGATCAGACACAATGGAGTCCGGCACTCCATGTAACCACACAATCTCCCTGATATACAGATGGGCAAGCTTCTCCAGAGTGTCTGTCATCCGAATCGGCAGAAAGTGAGCGCACTTCATCAAACGGTCCACGATAACCCAGATGGCATCGTGGTGAGACCGGGTCAGGGGTAGTGCAGTCAGAAAAACCATCGTAATGTTGCCCCACTTCCTGACCGGAATGGGCAAAGTCTGCAACGTCCCTGCCGGTTTCTGATGCTCCACCTTCACCCGCTGACAAGTGGCACAGTTAGACACATATGTGGCGATGTGTCTCCGCATACCCGGCCACCAAAAGTGGGTACGCAAATCCTGAAACATCTTCTCACTACCGGGGTGTATACTCAACCGGCTCGAATGTGCCTCTGTCAAAATCTCATCCCGCAACGTCTGATCCTCTGGCACATATAACCGATCCCCAAAGTACAGTAATCCCTGCCTGTACTGAAATGCCGGTAGTAGGGCTCTTTTGTCCTCTCCGGACAACTTCTTCAACCCCGGATCCTTTCCCTGTGCCTCCCGCACCCTGTCCAGCCATTCCGAATGAATGGTCAAAGTATACATCTGCGCGTGCTCCCAAAGCTCCCACTTGTGCCAAAGGCATACTAAGTCATTTTCCTCAGTGCGATTCTCCGTACTACCTCCTCTGACCAATCCAGTGTACTTCCTACTCAGAGCATCGGCAACTGTATTGCCTTTGCCTGCGGTGTACTCGATACTGCAATCATAGTCCTTGATGTACTTGAGCCACCTGCGCTGCCTCATGTTCAACTCCTTCTGGGTGAACAAATATTTCAGACTCTTGTGATCCGTGAAGATCTGAAACTTGCTGCCCAGTAGGTAGTGCCTCCACTGCTTCAGCGCATAAATCACCGCAGCCAGCTCTAGATCGTGTGTCGGATAGTTCTGCTCATGCGGTCGAAGCTGTCTCGACCCATAAGCTATCACATTCCGCCCTTGCATCAATACACATCCCAACCCGGACCTAGATGCATCTGTAGATCACATAAGGTAAGCTCGGGTCGGGTAGGATCAAGATCGGCGCGTTGGTCAGCTACCGCTTCAACTACTGGAAGTTCTCCTCACACTTCTCTGTCCACACAAATGCCTGCCCCTTCTTGAACAACTGCGTAAGTGGGGAAGCCAAAATGGAAAATCCTGGCACAAACCTCCGATAGTAGCCTGCTAACCCCAGAAAACTCCTGATCTCCCGTACCGAGGTTGGCCGCTTCCACTCCTGCACTGCCTTAACCTTCTCGAGGTCCACCGACAAACCGTGCTCACCGATGATATGCCCCAGAAAAGACACCTCTCGAATTCAAAAGTCACACTTTGAGAACTTATGATATGACCTCTCCTAGATGTGTGGGGACCCTAGGTCAAGGATCTAGCTCTAATGGACTTGGAAGATGGTTCGGTTGGTCGATGCACTCCAACCCTCACCTCCGGTCACACCAAGGCGCCGACAACAAGGGTTTTTGGTGGAGTAGGGCATGATATGGCTCTAGCACCTTCACCTACGGTGGAGTGACAACACTAGAGATGAACCTTGAGGCTTGGATCAAGCCCCAAGAGCTGGAGATGGGAGGTAGAAGTTGAGAGCACAAGCTTTTGTCAAAGGTTCTTCTTTGAAAGCTTCAAATGTGATCTAAAGAGGCTGAGTAACTTTTGGCCCTTTTTAGCCTAGGGTTCCCTACTTGCAGCTTCATCCAAGGGTCTAGATTACTCCTATGATGACCTGTAATGATTAGGAACTAACCCTAGAACTAAAAACGCTTAAGAGGTCCGATTAGGGCGAAACCGGCACACACCCTAGCTAACCTTAGTTACAATCCAAAATCAGCAATAAATGAAAGGTAAGTACACTTCTAAGAGTTCCATCAGATTGTATATGAGTTGGAGAGGTGACTTGGAGCTCCCCATGGTGGCCAAAACGGCTGAGAGGCGCCACTTGGAGGAGGAGGTGTCCAATCCGGTACAATGACATCACTTCCTTGGCTGCTTGTGTTCTAATCTTGCAAAACCTCTCTAGAACGCTGTGGGGCTCCAAATTGAGTGAAACCACTTCCATTGGTTAGCCCTCTTCCGGGACTACAAAATGGTGTCTTGAAACAACCAATTTGGAGCTCGGACGAGGACGTTAGAGCCATGGAAACTTGCTGCCCTGTATGCGCCAACTCGACGGTACGGCTGCCATGTAGGCTGATTGGGCACTGAACTTGTTTCGCTTGCACAGAAGGCTGTAGTTGTCCAAATGACTTGAGACCGGTGGCATTGGCTTCCTCTCTCCTGACCTACAGAATGGACCCCTGATTGACCTCAGTTGGACTCCAGACGAGGAAGATATGGCTTGGTGAAGCTGCTTTCCGGTTGGCACCAATCCGTGGGTTTGGGTGCCAAGTGTGCTTGAACCATGGGCCACCTCTTCCCTTAGGTGTAGGGTGTATACACCCCAAGGCTTGCCTCCCAAGTCTTCTCCTTGCAGCATCCCTTTGAGCCCCAAATCTTCAAACCTCCTTGTAGCCATTTGCAACTCCTTCTCTTGCTCTTGAGTTTCGGCCATGGTACGCATGAACAAGGTGAGGGCCTCCTTCATCTTGTTTGTCTTGGACCTTGTCATGGGTGCTCCTATGTTGTGCAAAGGCCTTGGAACTTGGCTTGAATGGTCCTTGACTTTGATGCCCTCATCATCCTCTCCCTCTTCGGAAAAATTCATCCTCGAATTCAACTCTTCATTACATTCAAAAGGAGACAAATCCGAGACATTAAAAGTGGCATGAACATTATATTGGTCACAAGGTAAATCGAGTTTATAAGCATTCTCCCCTATTCTTTGGACCACTTTGAAAGGTCCATCCCCCCTTGGAGCAAGCTTATTCTTTCGAGCTTGTGGGAACCTCTCCTTCCTCAAATGCAACCATACCCACTCGCCGGGTTCAAAGATCACCATCCTTCTCCCTTGGTTAGCCCTCCTTGCATAAGCGTCATTGGATTTCACTATTTGACCTTGGACTTGGGGCGTGGAGCTTCTTCATTACCTTGGCTTTCTCTTCACCATTCTCCTTGATGTACCCCTTGGAGAACAACTCATCAATTTGTGCCTGGATCTCCTTGGTCTCCTGGGGGTCGCATCTATATGCAATTCGGTTGGGCAATGGGGTGCCAGGCACCAAGTCAATCTGGTGCTCTATGCCTCGGTATGGAGGCAACCCCTCAGGTGTACCAAACACATCATCATACTCCTGCAATATAGAAGACACACAAGAAGGAAGAGAAGAAGTGTGGTTAGCAGTTAGTAAACAGTGAGAGGGTATGAAGAGGAGGCAAGGTTTTCGGTTGAGAAGTGCTTTCCTAATGTCTCTCTCTTTGGCTAGTGGTGGGTATCCCTCTTGTCTTCCCTCAACCTCTCTTTTCCCACTCGGTTCACTCTCCCTCTTGTCTTCCCTCAGAGGTCCTTGACCTTTCTTACCATCTTCTCTCAATCTCTCCCCACTTAACTTACCATCTTTTCTCTCTTCCTCACTTTGTAGTTGAAGTTGATCTTGTAAAGCTTGCAAAGGTGTCAATGGTAAAAGGGTGAACTTTCTTTCACCATGCAGTAAGCTATACTTGTTCTCCCTTCCAAAGTGGGTGGCCTCTCGGTCAAATTGCCAAGGTCTACCGAGCAAGAGGTGGGTAGCCTTCATTTCAACCACATCACATGTCACCACATCCTCATACTTCCCAATCATGAATGGAATTGTAACTCTTTGCTTCACTCTCACATTGGCATGTTCATCCATCCATTGCAAATTGTATGGCTGAGGGTGTTTGATGGGTTTCAACCTTAACTTGTCCACCAAGTCTTGGCTAGCTACATTGGTGCAACTACCGCCATCAATGATCACACTACAAATCTTGCCTTGCACCAATGCCCTAGTTTGGAACAAATTCTCCCTTTGGTCACGATCGGTCACTTGGAGCTTGGAATGTAGAACCCTCCTAGTCACCAACAAATGGCCCTCAATTGGCCTTTCTCCCTCACTTTCTTCATCCTCATCAATGATCTCAACCTTCCCCTCATCATTGTCTTCCTAACTTGAAAAGTCCCCATTCGGCTGGGCCACAATAACCCTCTTGTTTGGGCAATCATAGGCATAGTGGCCTTTCCCAAGGCATTTGAAGCATACAATCTCCCTTGAAGGTCGCCTTGGTTGGTTTAGGTTGGGGTTTGGGTTGTTTTGGGGTCTCGGGTTAGGTCTTGGTGGAGGGTTTTGGTCTCTAGGTGGTGGTGCTCTTGGTGGTGGTGGTTGGAGCCGGGTAGTAGGGTTAGGTCTAGGCCAAGGTGTTCGGGTAGGTGCACTTGGTTGGGTGGTATGAGAGGAGTGTGGTGTAACCTTCCTCAATTGCCTATCCAACTTGATAGCCTTGTGCAAGAGGTCATTGAAACCCCGGTACTCATGCAAATCCAAGGTCCTAGCCAATTCGGGTCTCAAGCCATACAAGAACCTCGCCATCTTGCCTTCTTCCCCTTCTCTCACATTGGCTCTCATTAGTGCTCCCTCTAGGTCCTTGTGATAGTCCTCAACCGACCTAGACCCTTGGGTGAGATGTTGGAGTCTTTGACAACACTCTCGGTCATAGTAGGGAGGCACAAACCTCTCCCTCATAACCAACTTCAATTGCTCCCAAGAATCAATAGGTTGGAGCCTTGTCCTTCTCCTTTCCATATTCACTTGGTCCCACCAAGTGAGGGCATAGCCACTAAACTCAACCACCGCTAGCTTGAGCCTCAAGTAGTCCGGATAGTCAAGACAATTAAACACCATTTCGGCCTTTTTGACCCACTCCAAGAATTCTTCCGGATCACTCTTGCCATAGAAGGGTGGTACTTGGAGCCTCAATTGACCCATGGCTTGTTGCTCAAGCAACCCTTCTCTTCTCCGTGGCTCTCGGCCTCTAGCTCTTTATTCCCCTTCACCTTCTTCATTTGCTGGCCATTCCAACCTCCTAGGGTCCCTTACCCTTGGAGGGTTGTAGTAGGAACCATCTACGAACCCACAATCCAACTCTCGGCCCCTAGGTGACTCATGCCCGCCTCGGACCCTAGGTGAAGTTTGCACCCACTCACCCTCCTCATCTTCAATGATGGTCTCAATAGGCTTGTAGTAGGATGTGGTAGGTCTGGGCCTAAGTGTAGTGCTAGGATAGGGTGAGTCTTGGTAGGGTGGATAGTGTTTAGGTGGAGGAGGGACTCGGGTAGGTAGTGTTGTGGAAGGTGGTGTGTAGGCTTGGGTAGTGGGGGTGCTTTGTGGCTCTTGTGGTTTGAGAGGGTTGTCTTCGGGTGCAACACCATCTTGATCCTCCTTCCTCTTTCCCAAAGCCTTAACATCCTTCTCAATTCTGTCCATCCTCTCCCCATAGGAATCAACCTTAGCACTCAATGCCCGAATCTCCTTAACAAGCGCACCGAGTTCACTCTCTTCAAGACTATGCTCCATTGGTCTTCGGCCTGTTTTCAAACACAACGCACACACACAAAAATGGACCTTACTGACCTCTTTCTAGATGTATTCACTCGTGTTTTACTCAGGGTTTAAAGTGTACAAGGTCTCTCGGCCTATTTTCAGCTCACTCACACACAAAAGCTCAAAACTCAACAACACCTCTACCCTCTCAAAGTCCTTGGGTAGGGATGCACTTGACCCGCCACTCAAAGCTAACCTTAGTGCCAAGATTTAAACCAATAGATG
Organism: Stellera chamaejasme; assembly: GCA_024586325.1. NCBI lineage: Eukaryota > Viridiplantae > Streptophyta > Magnoliopsida > Malvales > Thymelaeaceae > Stellera > Stellera chamaejasme. Next base: position 32,137,879 of record CM044981.1, read on the forward strand.
AAGGCACTAGTTACTGAAAATAGGTTGAGCTTGGTGGTTTGGGGTTGAAAGAAAACCGAATGGATTTTGAAAAGGTTTGAAGAAAATCGGGTGAACCCTTCTTTCTTTCAAAGTGCCGAAAAAGGTACCACTTTGCTCTGGGATTTTGAAAGCTTTAAAGATCTTCCCCAGCTGAGATTTTTCAATATGTTGCAGTTCAATACCCTAAAAAAGTATCCTCAAAAGGATCGGAGCAGATTCGCACCGTAACTTAACAAAGTTGCAATTTGTTTTTCTCGGGTCTTCAGTGACTCGCCCGGATGGTCCAGTTTCAAAGAATCGGGTTTTTGAGCAACTTAAGATTCGATTTTGAAAAAGCTTTATTCTACAAACTTGTAGATCATAGATTTTCCTAGAAGAACTAGCAAGTTTTTCAGCTCAGAGATCACAGAATCAGTACAGAATCGAAATGAAACAGAGACGAAAAAAATCTGCTCACTAGCCCGATAGCAAAGCAAAGGGGTTTTCGAGCTAGCAAGTTTACCTCAAGTCCAATGAGCAGAAAAGCTCTGATACCAAGTTGATATGACCTCTCCCAGATGTGTGGGGACCCTAGGTCAAGGATCTAGCTCCAATGGACTTGGAAGATGGGGCGGTTGGTCGATGCACTCCAACCCTCATCTCCGGTCACACCAAGGCGCCGACAACAAGGGTTTTTGGTGGAGTAGGGCGTGATATGGCTCTAGCACCTTCACCTATGGTGGAGTGACAACACTAGAGATGAACCTTGAGGCTTGGATCAAGCCCCAAGAGCTGGAGATGGGAGGTAGAAGTTGAGAGCACAAGCTTTTGTCAAAGGTTCTTCTTTGAAAGCTTCAAATGTGATCTAAAGAGGCTGAGTAACTTTTGGCCCTTTTTAGCCTAGGGTTCCCTACTTGCAGTTTCATCCAAGGGTCTAGATTACTCCTATGATGACCTGTAATGATTAGGAACTAACCCTAGAACTAAAAACGCTTAAGAGGTCCGATTAGGGCGAAACCGGCACACACCCTAGCTAACCTTAGTTACAATCCAAAAATCAGCAATAAATGAAAGGTAAGTACACTTCTAAGAGTTCCATCAGATTGTATATGAGTTGGAGAGGTGACTTGGAGCTCCCCATGGTGGCCAAAACGGCTGAGAGGCGCCACTTGGAGAGGAGGTGTCCAATCCGGTACAATGACATCACTTCCTTGGCTGCTTGTGTTCTAATCTTGCAAAACCTCTCTAGAACGTTGTGGGGCTCCAAATTGAGTAAACCCACTTCCATTGGTTAGCCCTCTTCCGGAACTACAAAATGGTGTCTTGAAACGACCATTTTAGAGCTCGGACGAGGAAGTTAGAGCCATGGAAACTTGCTGCCCTATAGGCGCCAACTCGACGGTACGGCTGCAATGTAGGCTGATTGGGCACTGAACTTGTTTCGCTTGCACAGACGGCTGTAGTTGTCCAAATGACTTGAGACCAGTGGCATTGGCTTCCTCTCTTCTTGTCCTATAGAATGGACCCTTGATTGGCCTCAGTTGGACTCTAGACGAGATATGGCTTGGTGAAGCTACTGTCCGGTTGGCACCAATCCGTGGGTTTGGGTGCCAAGTGTGCTCGAACCATGGGCCACCTCTTCCCTTAGGTGTAGGGTGTATACACCCCAAGCCTTGCCTCCCAAGTCTTCTGCTTGCAGCACCCCTTTGAGCCCCAAATCTTCAAACCTCCTTGTAGCCATTTGCAACTCCTTCTCTTGCTCTTGAGTTTCGGCCATGGTACGCATGAACAAGGTGAGGGCCTACTTCATCTTCTTTGTCTTGGACCTTGTCATGGGTGCTCCTATGTTGTGCAAAGGCCTTGGAACTTGGCTTGAATGGTCCTCCAACTGCTTCTTCAGCTCCACCATCTCCACTATTGGCATCCGATAAGGAGGAATTGAAATGGGAGTGGAACCTGGTTGCAAATGAATCTCAAACACGATCTCCCGCTCTGGTGGCATCCCGGGCAAATCCTCCGAAAATACCTGCGGAAAATCCCGGACAACTGGAATCTTGTCCAGCTCCAACCGAGTATCTGCCGTATTCAGGTCATAACACTCCTCTGAATCCACTACCGGGACCTGATCCAGGACCTGCAGCTCCATGCTGCTCTTGGCCGCCTCCAACCTATCAGAGCCTGAGAGGGGTAGCACCTCTCCAGAAACCGTAATACTACGGTTGGCACAATCAATGTGCACGGAATTCTTGGACAGCCAATCCATCCCAAGAATAACGTCATACTTCGGTGTGTTCAACACCAGCAGATCTGACACAATCCTGTGTTTGCCAATGGATAGCACGCAGTCTCGTGCCATCTCATTGGAAAACAAAAACTGACTCCCAGCCATCTACACTAGGAAGACGTTTGGGAGCCCACTGATAACCAAGTGGAGAGACACGACACACTTCTGTGCCACAATCGAAACAGATGCTCCAATATCAAACAGTACACGTACAGGTGTATCGTTCAGAAACAAAGTACCTTGGAGTGCCCCACGCTGCGATGTCTCTCCCCGCTCAATCTGGAAAACCCGTCCTGCTCCGAGCTGCTGTGGTGAAGGGGTGGCTGAAATGGAGGTCTCTGCTGTGGTGGTCTCGGAACGCCCCGCTGTGAACCACGCCCCCGGGGTGCGTTGGGCTGGAACCAAGACTGCTGACATGAAGCACTGCTGGATTCCTGTCCCAGCGTCAGAGGGCAATCTCGAATCCAATGATCACCTGACCCGCATCGCAGGCACTGCCCCGCCTGCCTGAAGCATGGCCGGCCGGGGTGCTGCCTGCCACAACTCGCACAAGTCGGTGCTACTGGTGCCGCCCTGCTACCCCTGCTGCTCTGCCCAGTCCTGCTTGACCTTCCCGTAGACCTCGATGAACCCTGCTGTGCAGGAACTCTCCCTCTGTCACGAGATCGATGTGGTAGGTACCGACTCTCAACCTCCTCCAGCTCGAGGAGTTGGGCCTTCTGACAAGCCTCATGATAGGAAGTGATATCCAGGGGCCTCAAAGCCCACCTGTAGTTAGGGCGTAGCCGACGGATGAACCTCTTGGCCTTCTCCTGCTCCATACCATAATACTGTGGTACGTAGCGAACTAGCCGGTCAAATAACCGCTCATACTCTCCGACAGTCCTAGTGCCCTGCTCCAAATCATCAAACTGTGACTGTCAGAGATCCCTGACTGCATCCCCGATATATTGTCGATGGAAGTAGTAGGCAAACTGCTCCCTGGTAAGGTCCAGATCCTGCCCACCTTCCCGTGCTGTATCAGCTCTCAACTGGCCCTCTAGGCTCCTCCACCAGTGGTCTGCACTATCCTGCAGATTAAACGTCGCCAGTGAGACCTTAACCTCTGATGGAAGATGTAGCCTCCCAAGGAGCTTATCAACTCCCGCAAACCAAGTCTCTGCCGCTTCAGACCCTTCTCGGCCGTTGAACCTTAGAGGGTTCAAACGCTGAAATCTCTCCAAGAGTCTGACCTCGTCAGACTGATGCCTGTGCTCTTCCCGTCATTGGTGGAACCGACGAGAAGTCCCAGTACCATACTGATCACCCTCCTCAGAATCACTCTCCCGCTGATCCTGAACACTGAGGTAGCTGCTACCCACCTCCTGATCCGAATGCCTCTGCTGTGACCTGACCGGACCTCCCCGTGCCTGCTGCCGCCCCTGATCCTACTGGGCTGGCAGTAAGGTACCCAGCAACTGTTGTACCTGACCCAACACCTGTATCACATCAGGAGTGGGTCCTTCTGACTGCTGAACACTGGGGGGGGTGAGTGTGATTGTTCAGGTCCTAGGTTCCTCTGAACCCGTCTCCTAACCCTCGGAGGTGTGGGATCCCGGTCCCGACCCTCCGGTACTCGCTCACGCTGTCTGCGTGTAGTAACCATACTTGAAACCAATCCAATCCAAAACAGTTATCTCTCTCTCTCTCTCTATCAAAAGCTAGCAGCAGTATTCTAAGGCTCTGTAGTGTAATGCAATGCATGATGCAGAGATTCTTTTCAGAATCACACAACCAAATATCAAACCCTTAATCACAGAATCAGATCATGTTCATAACACAGAAACACATCATATAACACCCAACAATCATAAAGGTACCCGGATTATGTCGGAAGCCCGCATTCGAGCTCCGAGCCTCCAAAGTCCAGAATCTGCCCGGAGTACCCCGAACCTTCCGGAATGCTTCAAAGAACCGCCCGCTGCTCCACACCCATTCCAAAACGGTTCAAATAAAGAGTTGATCAGGCTCCGTACCAAACCGCCCCAGAATGAAATGTAAACCAGTGGCTCGCACTTCGAAGTTATCTCCCGCAGATATCCCTCCATGAACTAGCATGACTTGCTCCAAAAGTCCACTCCTCGACTAGTATACTTGCCTCCAAGGTCCCCACCGAGACTGATCATACTTTCTCTCTCGGGTCACACCGACCCAACCTGCTCTGATACCAACTTGTCACGACCACCCCGCCCGGTTGCGGAGGCGGAGCCGGCTGCGACGTTCGGAAACGGAAGCTACGGTGGAAAGCGCGGTAACGGTACTACTGAAACCCGCTACGTGCAGTGGTCCCATGACCCGGCCCGAAAAGTCTCGCTCTCGAAGGCCCGGTGCCTGAGAGCACTTTGCTCACTTAACAGAATGGTCATACTACGACTTGCAACCTACAAAACACATACAAGGCAAGTATACAAAATATCTTAACTAATCCATGGTGAGCCCCGCCCCACTGAAATAGGCGAGCGCCCGACCATCACCAATCATGCAGTTCATGGAATAATATTCATTACTCATAATAAACAAAACACGGAACCCATCGCATATGTATAGCCAATATACGCAAGTCGGGGCTCCGCCCTCGACTCAGAATCAGATACAGAATCAACACATATTCCAATATATACTTCATAACCAACATCATGATCTGATTTACGTACATGCAACTACACCTACAGAGCCGTCAACAAAACCCTAATTCACATTTAACCTCTCTTTTTCCACCAAAATCTTGTTTCCAACTTGTAAATCCATGGAGAAGAGAAGCTTTACCAATTTATGGAGCTCAACCTTGATGATTTCCAACCAAGAAATGAAGAACACAAGGAGCATGAAGGATGAAGGCTATGGCGGCAAAGAGAAAGGAAGAAGAAGAAGAAATGAAAACACTTGTCTTATTTCCATAAATTCTTCCTTTTATACTTAGGGTAAGGTGAGTCATGGGACACTTGTCCCATGATAATTAACTCATAACCATGACTCACCACCAGCCATCAAAACCGAAAATATGGCTAAGTGTTGGCGCACCACCCGCGCCAACTCCACCCGCTTAAAACCCGACGTACGCGCGTGTCAGCCCGAACCAAAATCCCGCCATGCCAAAAATCCAAAAATATTACCATAAAATCTGTCTCAAAATATAACATATCTCACACCAAAGCCGTTGGAGAATTTCCATCCTGAGCCCCGGGATTCCCGTCCCGAGCCCCGGGAGTCACCCGGGACCGAATGTCCCGACCCAAAATATATGCTCCATAAAAAGATTTGGGACATTCTCACGATTCCAAATATACAAACGGTTTCCCATTCCGAGGTCCCGGGAGCCCTACCGAGCCTGCTGTACGTTCTGAGACAAGTCCCGGCCCCTGAAAATTATTTTCGGCGGAAATGTCCGGAGGAACCACACGACCTCAAAACCCGAAGGATTTCCCAAAACTAATGCTCAAATAAGTCTCGGGAGCCGTTTAACCGCACAGAATTATGACCCGCAGGCCAAAATCGGAGCCCCCGGGTCACCCGGGTCACAACCCGCTCGGGGTGACCGTAACATCTGCCTTATGAAGGATGGGCACCTGCGCATCGCGGTGAAGTGGTGGATGCACTCCGTGCTGCCCTCGCAGGTCCCAGAGGTATGCACCTTGTAGTTTTTCCTTCGTTTCTCATCTGTGTACTGACTTCCGTATTTCTAGACGCCCCCGCTCGTCCTGACGAGGAGAGAGGAAAGAGAGGATCTATGCGCACTGCGGTTCAAATTCACCTTGCACATGCGTATAGGCGAATGCCCGGTGATGGAGGCCCCGGCCCCTCGTTGAAAACGGGCGGCCCGGCTGAAGACGTCGGGATGGATGCCTTTGTCTCAGGTTCTTTGGCGAGCCCTCCCGGGACGAGTCATGAAATTCCTCCTGAGAGTGCTGTTTTGCCTCTCTCTTCCCAAGTGGAGGCTTCTCCTCAAATTGAGGTTTCTTCCCAGGTGGGGGAACCCTCCTCAAAGAAGATAACCTCGGTCGGCGATCTCCTGCTGGCCATGAGAAGGAAATCCAAGTCTGCAGCGAAAGCTAGCAGCTCTACTGGGGTCAAGGCGTCAACAGCCCCCGCAGAAAGTGGCGCGCTCGTGCTGGGTGATACTCAGCTGGGAGTAGGGAAAGATGTTGGGGGCGCTCTTCCAACAAGCGGCCAGGCTTCCCAGAGGGAAGGGGCTCCAAAGGAAGTACCCCCAGACCTTCCCAGCGACGCTGTCGATGGCGCTTTGGTGTCAAAGGAGGTCCCCTCTAAAACGAGTGCTTGGGATGTAGTTCGTCTTCCCTGTGAACGTTCTGGGATCTGTGCCTGGGTGAAGCCGCAGTGCAAGCCACCTTATGGCGAGGCCATTCCTGCCTTGGGTCAAGACCCCTTGCAAGGTCAGTTCTTTTCCTCGTTTCCTTGTTTTTCAAGCTTCCTTTATTGTGCTAACAAGTCACTTGGTGCAGGGGCGGAGCCTTCCCACCCGTCATGCAGCATTCGCGACAGCGTGGTGGACTTGGGCGCGTGACCGTAACATCCGCCTTATGAAGGATGGGCACTGCGCATCGCGGTGAAGTGGTGGATGCACTCCGTGCTGCCCTCGCAGTCCTGCAACGTTATTAGTCACAGGAATTGGAAGGATACACGGAGAGTGCAGGTATGCACCTTGTAGTTTTTGATGTCCTTCGTTTCTCATCTCCTTGTTGGGAGGTACCCCGTATTTCTAGACGCCCCCGCTCGTCCTGACGAGGAGAGAGGAAAGAGAGGATCTATGCGCACTGCGGTTCAAATTCACCTTGCCTGTGCGTATAGGCAGAATGCTTCTCCTGCTGCGGAGAAGGTTTTGGGTGCTATTGAGCCCCCACGGAAGAAAAGGCCAGCCTCAAGCGTAGGTGTGCCGCTCGTAGGAGAGGCGAAGAGGAAGAAGGTGTCCAGTGACATGGCGCAACGCCTCGTGTAGAAAACTCCTCGCCGAACAGACCAGGGGACTCCGCGAGGGCCTGCCCAGGGAGAATTTCCCAATGTGGATGAAGTGTCCAAGGAGGGGGCTATCATCTCTGCCAGCATACGTTTAAGTTCCACGCATTCCTTAGTGTCGTGGCCCTTGTCGCGATGGTAGCGGCAGTACTTGTTATTTGGTCTCGCGACGCCCTTGGGAAGTGGGCGAGGCCATTTAGGGACTTCCCTTCTTTGCTCCAGGGCATGGAAGATGTTTGTACGGGAGTCCCTGAGTGGGGGCAGGGTTGGATAAGCCCTATCTCTGTTGCCCTGTGGAGGGGGCTGCCTCCGCGAACCCTGGCCCCTGGAGTCTTGCACGTGCGAGGGCTGTCCCCTCGTGTCAGTCGCTGAGCCATTGAGGCAGGGTCTGGTAATCTCCTCAGTATGCATGAACCTAGTCGCCCTATCTAGGAACTGCTCCATGTTGTGGGGAGGGTTGGTGTGCACATCTGTGAAGAACAGGGAACCCCACTGGAGGCCTTGTATTGCCGTCAGGAGACGAGTCTCCTCACCCAGGTTTGGGACCTGGATGGATTCCCCCTGAAAACGTTGGATGTAGTCCCTTAGGGACTCATCCTTCCTCTATCGCACCTTCAGCAGGTGCCCCGCAGTTTTCGGAGGAGGTTTGGAGATGACAAAGTGGTTAGCGAAGACACGGGATAGTTCCACAAAGAAGTCAAACTGCTTACCGCGAAGGGTGGTGTACCAATTTGCGGCAGCTCCAGTGAGGGTAGAGCTAAAGGCCCTACAGAGAGTGCTGTCATCAGCCCTTGCGATCGCCATCGCAGAGATGTAGCGCTGCAGATGAATGTCGAGGTCCGAAAGACCGTCATAAGCGTCCAGCTTGGGCTGGTGGAAGTGTTCCGACAGCGAAGCCTCCAGGATTCTCTGGGTGAAAGGCTGGGTCCAGAGGTGAACCAGCCTTAAGCTGGTGGAGTAGGGTGTGTTCGCCCTTGCTTCCCTCTTCTCTATTTGTTCCAGGCGGCTAGCGATGACAGCGAGTGCGGCGGAGGAAGGGGAGGTTCCCGGTGACATAGCAGCTGTTGGATGGTCTGGAAACCTCCTGCGGCCAGGACGCCGCGCAAATTTTGCACGACAGCCTCAGTGATCGCCGCAAGAATCGTGGGATCAAGACCGGCAACCGCTGAGTTCTGAACGATGACATTGTGCGGCACCCCCACCACACCGGCTGGTTGGTTATGGTTGGTCGAGAGGGCAACTCGTCCTGACCCTACGGCGGCACCCATCCCCACTGGTTGGACGATTTCTCTTGAGGGAGGAGCATTACGCTCACCATGGGATGAGCTCTCCCCGGTAGAGTGGACTGACACTCCATGGTTTGCGGCGGCAGTGGGGGGATTTCTCCTCCCACGGCCGTTCTGACGACTTGCGCTCCTCGTGGTAGGCATGGCTTCTGTTCTTAGTGGTTTTCTTCGTGGGATTGTGATGTGATCACACTAGGGGTGTATGATCAAGAGCTTGCGATCTAGCTTGAATGAGGCGAACTCCACGAAAATGGAACAAACAAATCGGTTAATGGTAGGGAATGGAACCTAGAACCTTTTGATTACTAGATCAAACAATGCTAGGTATTATATTGGATCCTCTTGCATGGATCACTAATGGATTGTTGGAGCAAGAAATGAGAACAAATGAAGAACAATCAAGCCTTGATATTTTCTGCAATGAGGTGTTCTTACAATATGAGTTCTGAGTGTTACAATGGAAGATGATTTGCCTATATAGGAAGGGAGAGAAGGAATAGTAAAGAGATGTGAAATGTGCCTTCACATCTCTCCTTTCACTTCCTCCCTAATTCACTCTCCTTTGTCTCCATAAAGAAAACGATTTATGGAGATATGGAGGGAAAAATAGACATTACAAAAGAGTTGAAAAAGATTTACCATGGGTTCGCCAAAAGGGGCCAGGGATTCGCCAAGGGTCATGGGCCCTTCCTCCCATTTCCTCATAAATGGATTCATTCCTGCATAAATGGATTTATGAGGAAATGGAAGGGTGTCACAAGTCTTAAAACTGGAATGTGCCAAAGGGGCCAGGGTTCGCCAAGGGTCATGGGTTCGCCGGAGTCCATGGGTTCGCCACAGACAATGGGTTCGCCAATGACCATGGATTCGCCAAAAAGGGCGCGGGGTTCGCCAAGGGTCATGGGTCCGCCAAAGTTTTTGGGTTCGCCAAAGACCATGGGTTCGCCAATTACCATGAGTTTGCCAAAAGGGGCCAGAGATTCGCCAAGGGTCATGGGTCCGCCAAAGTCCATAGGTTCGCCAAAGACCATGGGTTCGCCAATTACCATGGGTTCGCCAAAAGGGGCCAGGGGTTCGCCAAGGGCCATGGGTTCGCCAAGGGCCATGGGTTCGCCAAAGTCCATGGGTTCGCCAAAGGGGGCCAGGGGTTCACCAAGAGCCATGGGTTCGCCAAAGTCCATGGGTTCGCCAAAGACAATGGGTTCGCCAATGACCATGGGTACGCCAAAAGGGGCGCGACCTCAGGAGAGGCTTGGGAAGATTGTATGGCTGGTGATGTCGGGCACCGCGATGCCTAGTGCTTCGGAGTTGTGCGCGGAGTTGGCAGGGGGGGTCGCGGAGTGCGTGGGAGGTGCTTCAGCCATAAGGGTTGAGTAGCTATAGGCCTCCAAGCTCGGTAGGTGACCCTCCTTCATGTAAAAGCCCATGTGCAGGAGTTGGGTGACTCCCTCTTGCTCTTGGCTTCGCCCTTCATCTTGAGCCATAACTCTCATGAAGGCTTGGAGCTCCTCCTTCATCTTCTTTAATCGGCCTCTCGTCATTGGACCTCCAAGTCCTTGGAGAGGACTTGCCTCTTCTTTTGGTGTCTCGGGATGGGCTTGGGGGATGTCCACATCATTCCCTCCCTCTTGAGGAGAATCCGACCTCGGATTCAATTCTTCAAGATCACCTTCATAAGGAAGCAAATCACAGATATTAAAGGTTGCATGCACATTATAAGATCCATCACAAGGTAAGTCAAGCATGTATGCATTATCATTAATCTTCCTTGTGATCCGAAATGGGCCATCTCCCCTAGGTGACAATTTTCTTTTCCTAGCTTGAGGGAACCTCTCTTTCCTAAGGTGCAACCATACCCAATCCCCTTCCTCAAATAACCGAAACTTCCTACCCTTATTGACCCTTCTTGCATATGATTCATTAATTTTTTCTAATTGTTTATGAACCTTAGCATGCAAGTCTCTCATTTGTTGGGCCTTTCTTTTACCATCTACATTAAGTTGCTCAACATGTTCCAATGCAATCATGTCCAAAGGAGCTAAAGGATTGAATCCATACACAACCTCAAATGGACTATGAGATGTAGATGTATGGAATGCTCGGTTATATGCAAATTCTACATGAGGCAAGCATCTCTCCCACTCTTTCAGATTTTTCCTAAGGAGAGTTCTCAAGATGGTTGTCAAGGTTCGGTTAGTCACTTCCGTTTGGCCATCGGTTTGAGGATGGCTTGATGTGGAATACATCAAACTCGTTCCCAACTGATTCCAAAGAGTCCTCCAAAAGTGACTAAGGAACCTTGAGTCCCTATCACTCACAATGGATTTGGGCAGGCCATGATACTTCACAATATATTCGAAAAATAATTCAGCCACATGAGATGCATCATCAGTTTTGTGACATGGAATAAAATGTGCCATCTTAGAAAACCTATCCACTACCACAAAATTTGCATCATGTCCCTTAGAAGTTCTAGGCAAGCCACTGATAAAATCCATACTAATATCAACCCAAGGAATGGAAGGAGTAGGGAGATGTCACCCCACCGCCCGGGATGCTGGAAGCGTAGTTGTCGAGTGGTTGCGGAAGCTTGCTGAGTCGACGGCGGGTGAAAACGGAGTTCTCTTAAAACGGTTTTAGTGTGGACCCGAAACCCAACCCTTAAAACGTTTTCCTTTCAGTTTTAAGGTTAAGTCGTGTTGCAGATTTTACGACATCTTTCTAGTCCTAAACCTGCACCCGAGACAAGTTAGTGGTTTTGCAGAATATCGCGCGCGTAAGAAAAAGCAGATAGTAAAGAATACAGGCAGAAGAAGTTCCGCCCTCTTGGTAGGGCCGGAAACTTCCTACGAATAATATACAGACCAAGTGCTGAAAACATCCTATATGCAAAATTACCTACAGAGCCAAGTCCAAAACCAGTGTTACCTTGCTAGCTACAACTGCTGCGTGCTGAACATAAACAGGAGAATATAAATGTCAAACCCAACTCAGTAAGATCACACAAGTATCTAACGAGAAAACACCCCAACTTAATGATAAGTACCTTAAAGCCAAAAATGCACAACGATAATCATGGAGATCTACACCACAGTCGCTTGCCCAGATCCCCGAAAACATAATAAGTGGGGGTGAGTTCTCGAAAGAACTCCGTAAGGGGGTAGGTACGGTAGCGGTAAAACCTTAAAAACATTTTCCCGCATAAAAGGGTTAGTATGCAATGAACTAAATAATACAGTCCTAAGTATATCAGGATTATGACATGCACATGTGATGATGCTCATAAGTCCCGTCGGACTGGTGGTACACCAATACAATGGTTCCCCTAACCCTCGACAGCACCCTACAATGGCTTGTTAAGCTCACATTGATGATCGGGTCATAACGCGTGGTACCAGCGAGGGGATATCGCCCCTAAATGTCTGCCCAAAAGCGGCACAAAGCGAGCACATAACATCGTGAGTTAACGATCATGGTTGGCATACCGAATAGGTCCCGGCGTTCCCGTCAGCCGAACTCACGGACTTCTCACTTACAGAATATAAATATGGGTCCGTTGTCGACCCCCGATAAGCAAGTCCGATATGATATAAGTCCATAACCCATATTTAAGCAAAACCCTGCAAACCCGCTACGTACCATGTGACTAGACCCGAGTCACCGGGCCCCACCCTCGACCCAAGTACTAGCCCTCCCTTAACTAACCTAATACACATAAAATGCGCATTAAGGAAGTTAAACCCCTTACCTCGACAGAAGCGGATAATCTACTGGGGTCCCCTGACGCTTCACAGTAGTATCCCAGAAAATGCAGAATCACCGCTGTAACTGAAACACATAAATAACTTTAGTTACTTCACTAAAGTTCCTTATGTTGGGAATTTATCCTTAATTACAACTTAAGTCCCTAAACTTTCACAAAGTTGTCAAATTTACCCGATTTGGTCAACTTTACCAAAAAGTCAACTTTTATCCAATTTCACCCAAAATTTCGGCCCAAGCCCAAATTCGGCCCAAACCCTTATTTTTTCCCAAACTTTACCAACTTGCATTTTTATCACTTAAACATACTTTCTTTTACCAAACATGATTTAATTACATCCTTCATCCTTAAACTTTTCCAAACTTCACAACAACACCCCAAACTTTCGGCCTTATGACAAAATCACTCAAATAAATCCCAACTTTTTCCTACAACTTCCAAACATGTTAAAAACACTTAAAACATGTTTCTTTCCAACTTTCTTCAACAAATCACCCACCAAAATTCCTCAAACAATTCGGCCTTAATACCAATCTTCATCAAATAATTCCAACTTTTTACCCTAACTTTAAAACATGCCAAACATGCTAAATACATGCTTCTTTTCCATGTTCAACCAAGAAAACATCATCAAACACCATCTCAAACTTTCGGCCCTTTGCTGATTTTTTCCAACACTTGTGTTTTCATGATTTTCCAAGAACAAAACATGCTTAACATGTATCAAACACCAACATACATGAAGATCAACACCAACAACCAAAATTTCATAAAACTTAACAAGGGGTTCCTCACCTTGCTGAAACTCACTCAACCCTTAGATGGTGCTGCTGTTGGAACAAAGATAACCTCCAACCCCTTGAACTTGTCCAAGAAAACAAGAACACAAGTGAGCTCCTTTCTATGGTTATTTCAAACACAAGAAGATCAAACCAAAACCACTCAACCTCACCTTGAAAACAGCAGATTTGGAAGGTAGAAGAAGTGGTAGACTTGCTGGATGAAGATCCAAGACCCAAAACTTCAAGTTGGAGTTTTCAGCACAAACATCACAGCAGACCCATTTTCGTGAAACTCCGATTTGGAGGTCTTCCCGACGTTTTTCGACCATGGCCCCTTCAGAAAAGTTGAAGCCAAGAGGTTAAGGAAGATTTCTTATAACTACCACCAAAGCCAATTCGAACTGCAGATGAGCAGAATTAGCCACGAACAGAGGAGAAGTGTTCTGGCCAGCAAAGGATAGAGGTGTTGTTCTTAAGCTTTCTAGCTTTTGCTCTTCAATTATTTGAGTGAGAGTTAGAAGAAGTGAGATGAAATGACTGAGATTGAGAGAGATTTTCGGACTTAAAGAGTGAAAATGGGTAATTTTATTAATTATGTGAGTGAAAAGAAATGGTGGAAGAAAATGATTGGTGGAAGGTGGAGATGTGTAAGAGTATGGGCTTCCATACCCTTGACTTGACCAAGAAATATCTTCACAAATTACTCATAAAAGAGCCAGCTACAATTAGGAGATAATCCCTTGTGATAATCTCCTAATTTTCCCCACCGGTGACCATTTTGCCCCCCGAAACCGATTTTTTGTAAAATGCCCCGGAACTCGAAAATTGTCGTCCAACACGTAAAACACTTATAAATATCACCAAATACACTTCCAAACATTGAATTCCAATAATTTATCATATACCAACATTATTCCAATAATTTACAGAATTCACAATTCCGGCCGACATTCGCCGGAAAATTACAAAACGCCGGGGTGGGTGTAACAGGAGGGGTGTACTTCCCTTTTGGTTGTAGAGTGGTCTTGGCGCGGTGGCATGTCACACACTTGGCACAAAGTTTGGCGACGTCCTTCTTCATGCCCGGCCAATAAAAATTCTCCTTGGCGGCCTCAAGTGTCTTTTGGACACCAAAGTGCCCCATGAGTCCTCCACCATGCGCCTCCTTGAGGATGACTTCCCGTATTGAGCTCCTTGGAACACATAACCTCTTATACTTGAACAGGAAACCATCAAACATATAGAAGCCTTCTCGGCCTTCTTTAGCACAATCCACAAAAATTTCACCAAAGTCTAAATCATGCACATACATGTTTTTCAAACATTCAAACCCAACGACTTTGGTGTCAAGAGTCATGAGTATAGCATATCTCCTAGAAAGCGCATCGGCAACTATATTCTCTTTGCCCTTCTTATATTTAATAACATAGGAGAAAGATTCAATTAATTCTACCCATCTCACATGTCTCTTGCTCAAATTACCTTGCCCTTTAAGGTACTTCAAGGATAAATGATCCGTGTGGATCACAAATTCCCTCTGTAGCAAATAATGACTCCATACCCTCAATGATCTTACAAGAGCATAAAGCTCTTTGTCATAGGTAGAGTAATTCAAAGTAGCTCCACCTAGTTTCTCACTGAAGAAGGCAATGGGACGGCCTTCTTGATGCAAAACCGCACCAATGCCTATCCCACTTCCATCACACTCCACTTCAAACACTATCAAAATTTGGAAGAGCAAGCAAGGGTGCATGGGTTAACTTAGACTTCAATTCATTAAAAGACTTCTCTTGTGATTCACCCCACTCAAAGACTACATTCTTTTTAGCCAAAGCATGCATAGGGGCGGCTATGGTTGAAAAGTCTCTAACAAACCTCCTATAGAAACTAGCAAGCCCTAAAAAGGATCTTACTTCCGTTAGCGAACTAGGAGTAGGCCAATCTCTAATTGCACTCACTTTACTCTCATCCACTTTCACTCCCTCCTTCCCAACAACGTACCCAAGAAAGTTAACCTCATCCGAAGCAAAGACACACTTTTCATATTTAGCATACAACTTCTCTAACCTAAGTGTATCAAGGACTTGCCTCAGATGTTCAACATGATCAACATGATTCTTGGAGTAGACTAATATGTCATCAAAGTACACAACCACAAACCTACCTATCAATTTTCTCAAGACATGGTTCATTAGGCGCATGAAAGTACTAGGTGCAATAGATAGACCAAATGACATGACATTCCACTCATACAAACCAATTTTAGTCTTAAAAGCAGTTTTCCACTCATCTCCTTGTTTCATTCTTATTTGGTGGTAACCACTTCTAAGGTCTATCTTAGAAAACACACATGCACCATTCAACTCATCTAACATGTCATCTAAACGAGGTATAGGGTGGCGATACTTTACAGTGATTGTATTTATGGGCCGGCAGTCCATGCACATCCTCCACGTTCCATCACTCTTTGGGACAAGGATGACCGGCACCGCACAAGGGGAGAGACTCTCTCGGATGAACTCCTTCTCAAGTAGCTCTTGCACTTGAGCTTGGATCTCTTTGGATTCTTGGGGGTTGGTTCTGTAACCTGCCTTGTTGGGCAAGGGAGCCCCGGGAAGGAGGTCGATTTGGTGCTCAATGCCTCAGTATGGGGGAAGGCCTTGAGGCTCATTGAAAACATCATCAAACTCCTTGAGGACTTCCTGCACATACAAAGGAAGAGAAGCTATATTGTCAAGAGTTAGCATGCAATGCTTGGGAATCATGAGAAAGCACGTTTTGTTTTCCAAAAGTGCCTTCTTCAAATCTCTCTCTTTGGCCATGGGAGGACAACTCTCTTGTTTTCTCTCTTTCTTTCTCAAAGTGTCTCCCTTAGATGCACACTCTTTCTTACCACTCAAGGTCTCTTAGACCCTCTCACTTTTCTCTCTTTCCTCTCTTCCCTCTTCCCTCTTCTTCTTCTCGGCTTTGGAGGCTAAGTGTACTTGATCTTGATGAGCTTGGGTTGGGGTAAGGGGCAGCAAGGTGTAGGGGCGACCGAGGTGTGTGAGGGAGTACTTGTTGGCTTTTCCATGGTGTAGTGACTCCTTATCATATTGACAAGGTCTTCCCAAAATAAGGTGGGTGGCTTGCATCCTTACCACATCACAAGTGATCAAGTCCTCATACTTGCCTATCTTGATTGGCACTTCCACTTGTTTCACCACTTTCACAAATGACCTATCATCAACCCATTGGAGTTGATAAGGTTTCGGGTGCGCATGAGTGCGAAGACCCAATTCAGCCACCATGTCTTCGCTCACCGCGTTCACACAACTCCCACTGTCGATGATGAGGCTACAAAGTGTCCTGTTCACCAAAGCCCTTGATTGAAAGAGATTCTCCCTTTGAGTAGTTTCGACCAAGCTTGGAGAAGTTTGCAAGACCCTCTTGGTGACCAAGATTAAGCCTTCCAAAGGCATCTCCCCTTCTTCCTCCTCACATTCTTCATCTTGAGGATCTTGCAAAGCCTCTCCTTCATCCTCACTAGAAATATCCCCATTCGGTCGAATGACCATCACTCTCTTGTTCGGGAAATCTCTAACATAATACCCTTTTCCCAAACACTTGAAGCACTCAATGGTCCTCGCTTGATACGGAGCGTCATGAGGCTTGGGGAAAGGGTTATCTCTCGGTTGGTTGGTGTAGGGTTTCGGGTTGGTGTAGGGAGGCCGAGGAGTGGGTTTGGATGTGGTGGTTTGGTAAGGCTTGGGTGGTGTAGGTTTGTTGTAGGTGTTGGGTTTGGTCCAAGTGTTTCGACTAGTAGTGGTGGAGTGGTAGAATTGACCTCTCTTAAGTTTCTTGTCCACTTTGATGGCTTTGTGGACTAGTAGTAGTAGTGCTTGAGCTCTTCCCAAGTCATGATGGGGGCCTCCCACCAAGTAAGAGCATACCCTTGGAACTCAATCACCACTAACTTCAAGATGGTAGAGTCACTATACCCCATCATATCAACAACTCTCTCGGTCTTGACCACCCACTCCAAGTACTCCTCCGGATCACTTGAGCCATAGAATGGTGGGATTTGAAGCTTCAAGTTACTGAGTGCTTGTTGATCTCGGTTTGGCCTTCCCTCATGAAGATCTCGGTTGAAGCCCCTATGGTGATGAGCCCTCTCGGCTTCTTCTTCATCTTCAAGGTCTCTCTCAAGATAAGCCCTTGATTGGGCCCTATCTTGAAAGACTCTCCTCCGTGCATTCACTCTAGGATGTGTTTCTCGGCACTCTTCTTCCTCTTCATCCGAAATGCCTTGAACAATGGGAGAGGCCCTCCCTTGTTGTCTAGGCCGAGAAAATGGGGTTTGTTGTTGTTGCTTGTGGAAGGGGGCAAAGGTGGTTTGGGTGGTGTGTCCAAACCCCTTGGACCCTTCCGTTTCTCCTTGAGGTCAAGAGCTTGAGGGTTGTTTCCCTTGAACTATCTCCACTCTAGTAAGTCTCTCATTGGTGGTTGCAAGTTGATCACTAATGTCATCAAGCCTTGAAACCTTTTCACACGTAGTTGCAAGAACCGAACTCATTTCTTCCATTCTTCGGCCAAAGTTTTCCAACATGGCATACATCTTTGCTTGTGAAGGGGGAGGTGGTGAAGAGTCGGATGAAGCCATTCCTACAAATAAGAAGATGGCCTCCGCGGCAATGCACCACAAACAAATATCACACAATCCTTTCTCACTCCCTAAGTGTTTACACTCTTCTCTCGTGTTTAGAACACAATGGTCCTCACAAGTCTCACAACTTGCCACCAATCTTCTATTAAGATCAAATGCAAACACACACAAGGAGTATCCAATGAAATCTTAGCAAAATCCGAAATGAGTAATGCACAAAGTCCTAGTTACTTGAAACTAGGGTTTTGAGATTTTTGAGGTTGGTTGGTGGTTGAAAGAAGTTGGGAGTGATATAGAAAAGGCTCTTTATAAACACAAACACTTTTTGTTCAAGTTCATAAAATATTTTTTGAATCAATTCACCTTTTGCATGTGTTTTGATATGAACACTCAAGAACACTTTTAAATTTTTCTTTCTTCAAATGTTCTTTTCATGTACACAATCACAACAACTTCCTTCTTTTTCAACTTCAAATCCGTAAATGCTCTTTTTCTTTACACAACTTCAACAATCTCTTTCAAATATGAACTTTACACTAATCACATGAACCAATCAATCTTGTTCTAAGTACATGAACCACTCACAAATTTCGGTCTCTCTCAAGAGATACAAACCGAAAGTTTTCTTCATGTTTTAAAAGAAATTGAAGAGGTTAACTTGAAGAAAAACAGACAAATCAACATGTACCTCAATCAAGCAAGTTGGCTCTGATACCACTTGATATGATCACGCTAGGGGTGTATGATCAAGAGCTTGCGATCTAGCTTGAATGAGGCGGACTCCACGAAAATGAAGCAAACAAATCGGTTAATGGTAGAGAATGGAACCTAGAACCTTTTGATTACTAGATCAAACAATGCTAGGTATTATATTGGATCCTCTTGCATGGATCACTAATGGATTGGTGGAGCAAGAAATGAGAACAAATCAAGAACAATCAAGCCTTGATATTTTCGGCAATGAGGTTTTCTTACAATATGAGTTCTGAGTGTTACAATGGAAGATGATTTGCCTATATAGGAAGGGAGAGAAGGAATAGTAAAGAGATGTGAAATGTGCCTTCACATCTCTCCTTTCACTTCCCCCTAATTCACTCTCCTTTGTCTCCATAAAGAAAAAGATTTATGGAGATATGGAGGGAAAAATAGACATTACAAAAGAGTTGAAAAAGTCAACAATAGTAGACTAAGCCCTTCCTCCCATTTCCTCCTAAATGGATTCATTCCTGCATAAATGGATTTATGAGGAAATGGAAGGGTGTCACAAGTCTTAAAACTGGAATGTGCCAAAGGGGCCAGGGTTCGCCAAGGGTCATGGGTTCGTCGAAGTCCATGGGTTCGCCACAGAAAATGGGTTCGCCAATGAACATGGATTCGCCAAAAAGGGCGCGGGGGTTCGCCAAGGGTCATGGGTCCGCCAAAGTCCTTGGGTTCACCAAAGACCATGGGTTCGCCAATTACCATGGGTTCGCCAAAAGGGGCCAGGGATTTGCCAAGGGTCATGGGTCCGCCAAAGTCCATAGGTTCGCCAAAGACCATAGGTTCGCCAATTACCATGGGTTCGCCAAAAGGGGCCAGGGGTTCGCCAAGGGCCATGGGTTCGCCAAAGTCCATGGGTTCGCCAAGGGCCAGGGGTTCGCCAAAGTCCATGGGTTCGCCAAAGGGGGCCAGGGGTTCGCCAAGAGCCATGGGTTCGCCAAAGTCCATGGGTTCGCCAAAGACAATGGGTTCGCCAAAGTCCATGGGTTCGCCAAAGACAATGGGTTCGCCAAAAGGGGCGCGACCTCAGGAGAGGTTTGGGAAGATTGTATGGCTGGTGATGTCGGGCGCCGCGATGCCCAGTGCTTCGGAGTTGTGCGCGAAGTTGGCAGGGGGGGTCGCGGAGTGCGTGGGAGGTGCTTCAGCCATAAGGGTCGAGTAGCTATAGGCCTCCAAGCTCGGTAGGTGACCCTCCTTCATGTAAAAGCCCATGTGCAGGAGTTGGGTGACTCCCTCTTGCTCTTGGCTTCACCCTTCATCTTGAGCATAACTCTCATGAAGGCTTGGAGCTCCTCCTTCATCTTCTTTAATCGGCCTCTCGTCATTGGACCTCCAAGTCCTTGGAGAGGACTTGCCTCTTCTTTTGGTGTCTCGGGATGGGCTTGGGGGATGTCCACATCAGATTGTTTACGTTTTCCCACAAACGGCGCCAATCTGATAGCCTGGTTCCTTTACGGGACTGGGCTTCCAGATACTTGAATGGTGGAGGAGTGATCGGAACGACGATCTTAAGCTCCAGAGTAATTTGCAAGATGTAAAACGGAATACTCAGGAGCAAAAAAAGGAGTGGAGGTGTGTAGATAGGGTGTACCTTTCCCAATCCATCCTTTTATAGGAGGCGTTGAGGTGGCGGTTGTCCCGTGATTGAAGTAGTGGAGTGCTTCCCCACGTTCCAGAGTTGTTGAAGACTGGGGATGTAATGGAGAACTTGGGTAGGTCGTGGGGACGACCGCTTCCTGTTTCCTTACCCGGTCTGTGACGTTGCTAAGTGATGGGTGGCGAAGACCAGGAGATGCGAAGACCTAGTCTGGTGAAGCCAGCAGGTGCGAAGCCCCCCAGGTAACACTTTCGCGCGATGTGATGGCATCGCAATGTGCTTCCTTGGTTGCTGCTGACGATGACGCGAGGGGCGAGATGTGAGGGGGGCATTTGCTTGGGTAGTGTACCATCAGTGTTACGGTCACCCCGAGCGGGTTGCGACCGGATGATCCGGGGCTTCGGTTTTGGCCTGCGAGGATCGGGCTTTTGGCGGTCAGATGGCTTCTGAGCCTTGTTCGAGTATCTTTTCGGCAAGCCCTTGCGTATTTGTGGTTGTAAGTGTCCTCCTGAAGAGGCCATGGGTCCTCTCCCATAGGGGACATGGTCCTCTCCCGAGGGGGGGGCGGGACTTGTCTCGGGGCGTACAGCGGGCTCGGTAGCGCTCCCGGGACCTCGGTTTGGGAAACCGTTTGCGGATTTGGAATCGTGGGAACGTCCCGGAGCTTTTTACGCTATAAAATATTTTGGGGCGGGACGTTCGCCGAAGAAGGCAGGGGCCCTCTCCCGTAGAAGGCAGGGGCCCTCTCCCGTAGAAGGCAGGGGTTCTCCCGAAGAGGGCATGACTTAGCCAAATTACAGGGGTTCTCCCGAAGAGGGCATGACTTAGACAAATTTCAGATTTTTGGTTTTCAGATTTTTGGTGGATAAGGGTGACTCATAAGTGTTGACCAAAGGGGAAAGGACACTTGTCATGCCCATACTAAAGATGGAAAGGAAAGTGGTTTAAAAGGATTATGGAAATAGTACAGGAGCTATTTTCATTTCATTTCTTCTTCTTCTTCGTTCATTTCTCCGTATCGTTGCCTCCATAGCCTCCATCTTCTTCAAGCTTTGGATTCTTCACCTCTTGGCTGAAATCAACAAGGATTTGAACTCCATATTTGGTAAGCTTCCTCTCTTCATCTCTTTATAAGTTGGAAACCATGTTCTTGGTGGAAAAAGAGAGAGAAATCCGAATTTGATGTTACTCTTAGCTATGTGTTTAGGTGATCTTCTTTCTCCCATCTTTTAGTATGTTGTTCTTGGGTAGGAAGGGAGTAAGAATCAAGTGTTGAACTTTGGAAAAACTCCATGGATGGAAATACCCAAGGGAGGCCGATTTTATGCTTAATTTTCTAAAGTGGTGTAGACTTGTGTTCTTGAATCATGCTTGGGATATGTTGTTCCTTGCATGATTCTAAGACTATCTATGGATTCAATTTGATAGAAAGCATGCTAGGGAAGAAACCCCCTTTTGGCCGAAATTATGGGTTAGGATTTGTGAATGTTCTTGGTTCTTAAAGGTGAAATTGGTTAGCATTCTTGCTTAGGAAGTGTAATTGGTGGTTAAAGTGAATGCTTGGAACCTTGAATGGTTTGAATTGGAAGTTGGGTAAAAAGTTGGCAAAGGGCCGAAACTTAAAGTGAATCTTTATCTATGTTGGTGTTGTGTTTTGGGTAAATTGGATGGTAATTTGGTATCATGGATGGAATTAGGTGAGAAATGGTATTTGAAACGTCATTTTCGGGTGTTGGGTGCAAAAGTTACCTTTATGCGGGAAAGTGCGGGAATGTGCGGATTTGGTTCTGGGGGTCTAATTTGTTGAGTTCTGATTAGTTTATGGTTGTTCAGATTGTTTCAGCTTTGGTAGAGTGGTGCGAGACCATAAAGGTCAAGCTTTACTTTTCGGACCGGGAGTTGGGATTTCCCGGGATTTGTACTGCGGGGCAGCTTTTCTGAGGTAAGGGCTCAACTTCTCTCGTTATGCATTATGGGAGTAATTGCATGTATATCGGGGTTAGTTGAGGCGGGTCCCGGGTAAGGACGGTGGTTCGGTGAACCCGAGACCCGTCACATGGTAAGATGTATGTTTGTTCTGTCTCAAGGCCCAGATGGCCTTGGAGGCCCCGGGTTCCTATTCTGTTCTGCATATCTGTATCAGGTGATGATATTTCTGTTTATATTTACATGTATATGTGTTCTGTTCTGTGACAAGACCCAGGTTGGTCTTAAGACCACGGGTGCTCCATGGTTTGATTTGGTTACGTCCGCACTGGAGGGTGCCGACATTCTGTGTATATCCGCACTTGGGGTGCCGATATACTTATGTGACCCTACGACAGTTTGGGGATCGCGACCCCAGCCGGTACCGTGCTTTCTAATCTGTTTGTTCTGACCTCTTGGAGAGGGCTGTCGTTCTGTGGGTCAGCGGTTGGACCGCATGTGTTGGGATTCTGATTCACTTTACGCTTATGTTTATATATATATACATGTATACTCTTGTGTTATTCTATTTTGTAGGTTCAGCTTGTTGCCACTTGGGCAAACTACGTTTTACCTCAGCCCTTACTGGGTCCTTCCGAGGACTCACCCTTTTATTTGTTTACCTCCTTTCAGGCCGTCCTGACAAGCAACCGGTGGAGTAGAGATCCGCGGTGCTTCTACCATTTTTGGGGTTTCGGTTGCAGCAGCAGTACCACGTGCGGGAATCCTTGAGCGAGAGGCTTCTGATTCCGCACTTAGGTATTTATAGGAATTTGTCTCGATGGCTCTGTAGCTGTAGTTGCATGCATGTAGATCAGATCATGAGTTCGTATATGATGTATATATATATTGGGATATATTCTGCCTTGTTTGTCTTTTGAGTCGAGGGCGGAGCCCCGACTTGCCTATATTGGATCTGTTATTGAAGTGGATTCATGTTTATGTTATAAGTTGTTGATCAATGCGTGGTACACCATGAACTGCATGTTTGGTAAATGTTGGATTTTATGTATGCTTGCCATGTATAAGTTCATAGGTTGCTAGTTGTTACCCGACTATTCCGATGTTGAGCTCAATGCTTCGTTGCCGCGTTTTCTACCGTAATTCCAGTTCCCGATGTCGCGGCCGGCTCCGCCTCCACAACCGGGCGGTGTGGCTGTGACATACCTAAAACGACAGCCCTCTCTAAGAGGTCGAAATATACGTAATGTAATGCAATGCAATGTAAAGCACGGTGCGGGTGGGGTCGCGATCCCCAAACTGCCGTAGGTCACAGAGGTATACCAAGACTCCGGTGCGAGTATACGTAAAGTGTCGGCACCCTCCGGTGCGGACACACGTAATGTAAGTACTGCACTCGGTGCGGATACGTAATGTAACTAAGGAGCACCCGTGGTCTCTCCAACCATACGGGTCTCGTCACAGAATCAGAACAAATAATAATAACCATGCACAAATAAAAACAGAAGTATCATACCTGATATACACATACAAAACAGAATAAGAACCCAGACCTCTAAGGTCTTCCGGGCCTTGGAACGGAACAAACATACATTTTTACCAAATTTAGCCCTTACTCGAAACGCGCTCCATGACCCAAAACTCGGGAAATCCCGGCTCCCGACCCGAAACGCAAAACTTGGCTCCTACGGTTCCACGCTATTCCACCAACGCAGAATCACTCTGTACAACCATAATTAGGTCAGAACACACCCAAACAAACCCCAGAAAGCAATTTCCGCACAAACCCGCACCTTCCCGCAAAAGTCCACAGAAAGCTCGGTTTTACGAACCGAGCTAGAACCTTGTTATTCCAACACCCACAAACACATTCCAGCCTTCAAACCCGTATTCCAGACACTTTTTGTCACCGCACGCCACCCGAACCCGGTTGCGGAGGCGGGGGCGCCGGGACGTCGGAAGCGGAAGCCGGAGTGATACAGAAAAGGCAGGTCCATCGTGACCTGCCGCGCGTAGCGGACCCGAAAGGCGAAACGATTGTGGAAGCAACCTAACAAAAATTTCATACATATAACTAAAATAAAATCAAAACATACAATTCATGCATCGAAGAATGAGTAAGCCTCGCCTCCGTGGACGAGTGCTTACGCACCAAACATAGATACATGCAGAGTTCACGTAACCTAAGGTGTCTAGCAAGCGCCAAGCGCTCGAATATGCAATGTAATGTAATATATATACAAACATATACAATCATCACAACAATAAAATGAAAGTATGCACATGCAGCTACAGAGCCGACCCTAGGCCTAAACGTCAAAATACCTCGTGCGGGATTCGGACCAAGTAGACAAAATCCCAGCCCACAAGGTATCACGTCGCTCAACCCAACCAAGGCAGAAGCCTCACGGAAACCAACTCCGCTGGTTGTTTACCAAGTCTACTCAAACCCAAAAATGTAACCCAAAAGGGTGAGTCCTAAAAGGACCCGTAAGGGATTTGGGGTAAGATAAGCATATGTAACCCCGCAAAATGAAAGATAGCAATATACGTAATATATGCAATAATACGAATATCATGCATGTAATAAAAACAGATCAGAATATCAAGGATGTGCGATACTAAATCGCCATAAACCCTTATAACCAATCGTAACGACAGCCTCCCTCTAAGGGAGTCAAGCCGGCTATTACGAAGCATGGTGCACCACTGGGTAGCGAACCCTCAACTGTCGTGGGGTTATGACAGAGTATGCCATAAGGCATACTCCTACAAATTACGTAACGTACCTTAAAGCGAAGTTTCAAATACCGCAAAATGTAAATGCAATAACACATACACCTACAGACTACAGAATATGCCCTAAGGCATATTATCCCGAAATACTTGCAGAACGGAAAGTGGAACAAAACATACACCTATCTTACCAAAAATAGCAGAACCAAACCCTTACCTCACAAATCCAGAGTATTAGACCGATTCTGGACGACTTCCACACAACGACCTGAAACTCAGAAACCTCTCTTTTTCTACCCTCCGAACCTCAGTGTCACCGCACGCCACCCGAGCCCGGTTGCGGAGGCGGGGGCGCCGGGACGCCGGAAGCGGAAGCCGGAAAACAAGAGATGGCAGGTCCATCGAGACCCGCCGCGCGTAGCGGACCCAAAGAGCGAAAGGATTATGGAAGCAACCTACAAATATTTCGCGCATATAACTGAAAATAAAATCCAAACACACAGTTCATGCATTAACAACAGAGTAAGCCCCGCCCTCCGTGGACGAGTGCTTACGCACCAAAACATATATACATACAGAATTCACGGAACCTAAAGTGTCTAGCAAGCGCCCAGCGCTCAGAACATATACAGAACAGAATATACAAATATATATATACAGACATACAATCACCATAGCAATACAGAAAGTGTGCATATGCAACTACAGAGCCAACCTTAGAATCTATGTAACAAAATACCTTGCGCGGGATTCACACCAAGTACACAATCCCGGACCGCAAGGTGCAACCGCCGCAAAACACACCCAAGGTAGAACCTCACGGAATCCTACTCCGCAGGCCGCTTATCGCCCACCAAACCCAAAAACAGTAACCCAAAGAAGGGTGAGTCCTAAAAGGACCCGTAAGGGATTTGGGGGTAAGATAAGCATATGTAACCCCGCAAAATGTAAAGATAGCAATATATGCAATGAATACGGAATAACGTGTATGTACGTAAAGTAGATCGTAGTCTCAAGGACGTGCGATTCTAAATCGCCATAAACCTTATAATAAATCGGAACGACAGACCTCCACTAAGGGAGTCGGAAGCCGAAGCTAATACTGAAGCATGGTGCACCAGGGGTAGCGAACCCACAACCTGCCGTAATATTAATGCATGCAGTATGCCATAAGGTATACTCCTACAAACTACGAATATGCCCAAAGGCATAATATTCAAATACTAATGTAATGTAAATGAAACCAAAACATATACTTAGCTTACCAAAACAATGTAACCAAACCCTTACCTCAAAATCCAGTATTGGACCGATTCTGACAACACCTACACCGTGCCCCAAACTTAGAACTCCTCTTTTCCTAACCTCCGAACCTCGGAATCTGCCAAACTAAGTTGAATTAGAATCCTTATCAACCACACTACCAAATTACAACCCCCGACCCCAAAACCGAAAATCCGGCAGAATTTCCGTAAAATTCCAGATTTTCACAGAAACGTCAGAATTCAGTACCAACCTAGACAATGCAAGCTTATACATTGACAAACATCATACAATAAGCAGAACTGATCAAATCCAACCTTAAACCCTTCATTACCCGCTATTTTCCGATAATCCCGCTTAATTGTAACTTTTCCATTTCTTAACCGAATTCAACATTTCAAACTTCCATCCACTCCTAAATTCAACCCCAACACCATATTAACATCAAATTCAACCAAAATGAACCTCCAACATTGAAAAAGAATCATTCTAAACTTCGGTTCTTAACCCACTTTTTATCCAACTTCCAATTCAATCCGTTCAAGCTACCAAACAATCATTCTAACCACCAATTTCACTTCTAAACCATGAATGCTATCCAATTGCATCCAAAACAACAAAATCCATTTTTGAAAATCAACCCATAATTCGGCCAATTGGGGATTTTTCCCTCAACTTGTTTTCCATCAAATTGAATCCATACACAAGCTTAGAATCATGCTAGGACTAACATACTTGAAGCATGAAACAAGATAACAACCACACACCATTTTGGAAAATCTTCCATAAATTCGGCCATAACAAGTTCTTCACCCAAGATGTGTTTTCCAAAATCCAACACTTGATTAGCACTCTCCTACAACCCAAGAACAACATACTAAAACATGGGAGGAAGAGAATCATCCTAGCTTATAGCTAAGAACAAACCCAACATTTGCCAAAACTTCTCTTTTCACCACTAATCTTCAAAACTAACAAGAAAAGAGGAGTAGGGAGGATGCTTACCTCAAGTAGCAACCAATTCCTCTTTGATTCCTCCCAAGAATAAGAAGTTCAAGCTTGAAGGTTGCTCTTCAATGGAGGTGTCGGAAGGGGCAGCAGGAAGAAGAAGATGGAGAAGAAAAGAAGTGAAAATGAGACTTATCTCATTTTATGTAAATAATAGCCTTTTAAAAAAAATCCTCACTTTAAGCCCATCCCTCTCTTCCTAAATTAAAAGAAGCCAAGTGTCCTATAAATCACACACTCACACACTTGCTGCCGAAAAACTGATTGCTGCCCATACCCCTTTTAATAATTTTGCACCCAATTGCAAATTAACTCCCAATTTTTCCGAAAGTTCCAATTCTTTTTGCCCAAAAATAATTACCGAATTCCAAAATTAACGAAACTTGGACACAACCTTCAGAATATTATAACATTCACAGAACATTTTCAGAAATTCATTTACCTTTCCGGAGTGTCCTACCGAGCTCGCTGAACCCGAACCAAAACCCGACGTGCGAGCGTGTCAACTCCGAACCGAAATTCCGTCACTCCAAAATTCTATAAAAATACCCATAAATTCCATCTTAAATTAAAACACAACTTACCCCAAAGCCGTCAGAAAATTTCCATCCCGAGCCCCGGGATTCCCGTCCCGAGCCCCGGGAGTCGCCCGGAACCGAACGTCCCGGCCCAATTATCAAACTCCACAACCATCTCCGGGGCGTCTCAACAACTCCAAAACTGCAAACGGCTTCCCAAACTGAGATCTCGAGAGTGCTACCGAGCCCGCCAGACGTCCCCGAGGCGACCCCGACAACCCCCCGGCACCAGAAAAATATTTTCGGCGGAAACGTCCGGGGGACCCACACGACCTCAAATACGGAAAGGTTCGCCAAAATGATACTCGGATAGGGCTCGGGAGCCGTCTGAACGCCGAAAAACGTGACCCGCAGGCCAAAACCGGAGCCCCGGGTCACCCGGTCGCAACCCGTTCGGGGTGACCGTAACACTCAGAATCTGTCAAACCAAGATGAATTAGCATCCTTATCGACCACTCTACCAAACTACACCCCCGACCCCATAACCGAAAATCCGGCAGAATTTCCGTAAAATTCCGCATTTCCGCAGAAACATCAATTCAGAACCGACTTAGACAATGCAAGATTATACATTGACAAACACAATTCAACAAGCGTAATCGATCAAATCCAGCAATTCATCAACAAAAGAATCCATCAAAAATTCAGCCATAAATCCTCCTTCCACCCGGGAGATTTTTCCGACGATCAGACAACACATTCCGGCATCCTATCCACCCAATATCAACATATATTAATCACCCAACCATCCAACGGTTCAATTTCATCACACACATATGAGAAATTCGGCCAAAATGTGAATTTTTACCCGGGTTGTGTTTCCGACGATCCAAAGTTACTTTCCTACTCCCTACCAATCCAATATCAACATATATGAAGCACACAACGATCCAACGGTTCAATTTCTTCAAAACTCAAATCTAAACTCAAAATCCAATTTTCCAATCTTGCTAAATAGGCCACGAATCAAACCATACCTCAGTGCACGTAGTACTCGAGCTATTGATCAACTTTCCAGATGAACTCTCGGGCAAAGGAACAACTTAGAGCATGGATTTGGAAGCTTAAAGAAAACATCAATGGTGGCAGAGAGAGGGATACGCATCAGCCAAGGGAAGAGGAAGAAGTTACGTAACATTTTGTTTGCATTTCTTCCAAATATTACTCTTAAGTAATATTTGGTCATGTGCCAAGCACATGATTCATATTATGACATAATAAGCTATATATATATATATATAACCTTTCTTTATCCCATCCCTTCTCTTCTTAAATAAGAATAAGCCATGTGTCCCTTATTGACTCCAATTGCTGCCGAATAAACTGCTGCCCATACTCCAAAATTATTATTTTGTAGCCAATTACAATTTAACTCCAAACTTTTCCGAAAGTTCCAATATTTTTGGCCCAAAAATATTTACTGAATTCCAAAATTAACGAAACTTGGACACAACCCTCAGAATATTATAACATTCATAAAACATATTTCAAAAGTTCATTTACCATCCCAGAGTGTCCTACCGAGCTCGCTGAACCCGAACCAACACCCGACGTGCGAGCGTGTCAACTTAAACAGAATTCCGTCACTCCAAAATTCTACCAAAAATTCCCATAAATTCCATCTTAATTTATAACACAACTTACCCCAAAGCCGTCAGAAAATTTCCATCCCGAGCCCCGGGATTCCCGTCCCGAGACCCGGGAGTCGCCCGGAACCGAACGTCCCGCCCCAAATATTACTCTCCATAAAAACCTCCGGGACGTTTCCACGACTCCAAAACTGCAAACGGCTTCCCAAACTGAGATCTCGAGAGTGCTACCGAGCCCGCTGTACATCCCGAGACGACCCCGACAACCCCCCGGCGCCAGAAAAATATTTTCGGCGGAAACGTCCGGGGGACCCACACGACCTCAAATACGGAAGGGTTCGCCAAAATGATACTCGGATAGGGCTCGGGAGCCTCCTGAACGCCGAAAAACGTGACCCGCAGGCCAAAACCGGAGCCCCGGGTCACCCGGTTGCAACCCGCTCGGGGTGACCGTAACATTCTCCCCCCCTTAGAACTCTTGGTCCTCCAAGAGTAGCCTGAACCAACCATACAGGTGTCGCTACCAACCAGAATGTAAAAATTCCCCTTACTAAGAACAATCGGACCACCGTACTGGTGCGGCGGGAGTGGTAGTTTAGACTACCATACAGAGCCTCACGGCGTCCCACCCTCCGGGTGCATCTTATTGCACCCCGAGTCAGTTGCCGGTATTTCTACCAGACAACCCCAGACAGT
Organism: Stellera chamaejasme; assembly: GCA_024586325.1. Classification (NCBI taxonomy): domain Eukaryota; kingdom Viridiplantae; phylum Streptophyta; class Magnoliopsida; order Malvales; family Thymelaeaceae; genus Stellera; species Stellera chamaejasme. The sequence continues at coordinate 32,167,801 of CM044981.1, forward strand.
ACCGAACCTAAGTCTAACCGATCCACAACAGTTATCCTGAAGACATCACGTAAAAATGTAAATAGTTCGGGGGGTAAGGCCAACCTAACAACTTACTCTGGAAACTCATGAGAACCGATATAACTCGGGGTAACTTGCCCCGCCTACCAAATCTTACTGTCCATCAGATCGGTGCTACCTCCAGTCAAATTCTGCCACCAAACTCAGATTCCAGGATCCTACGGCGACGGTTCGTATAAGCAGTGGTGCAGTCGTTCGCGGTTTTAATCCGCGCCTATAACAATCTGATCTTCGCCGTAGTCTCCTCAAAAAGCTCGGGTCCCAGCTTAACCCCATCAGACGATTCACAAACAAGATGGTGTCATACACCTCCTCCCGCATAACACCTCATATGGTGCCATGTCAAACGTAGTCCAAAGCAATTGTTGTACGAGAACTCTATCAAAGTAACTCGCTGGTCCCAAACTCCTCCAAAATCCGGCATGATTCACAAAGATACCTTCCAAGATCGTAATCACCCACTCCGACCGCCCATCCGTCTGGGTGATAAGCTGTACTCGAGATGGAGTTGCGTGCCCAAAGGCTTCATGAAAAGCTCTCCGTAACTGTCTTTGTGAAACGCGGATCACGGTCAGATACAATGGAGTTTGGTACTCCATGTAAACGTACCATCTCCCTGATGTAAAGCCGGCAAGCTTCTCCAGAGGGTCTATGACCCGAATAAGCAGAAAGTGTGCGCACTTTGTCAACCGATTCACAAAAACCCAGATCGCATCATGGCGAGACCGTGTCAGGGGCAGTGCAGTCAGAAAGTCCATCGTAACATTACCCCACTTCCAGACTGGAATGGGCAAAGTCTGCAGTGTCCCTGCCGGTTTCTGATGCTCAAACTACTCGGGTGTACCTCCTCTAAAATCTCATTCCAGAACTCCTGATCCTCTAGTACATAAAGGCGGTCTCGGAAGTATAGCAATCCCTGCCTATACTGAAACGTCGGTAATAAAGATCCCTTGTCTTCTCCAGGACAACTTCTTCAACACCAGATCTCCACCTTGCGCTTCGCGCATCCTGCCAAGCCACTCAGAATGTATGGTAAGTGTGTACACATGAGCACGTTCCCAGAGTTGCCACCTGTGCCAAAGGCACGTCAAATCACTCTCCTCGGATCGGTCACCAACATCTCCTCCCTTGACCAACCCGGTATACTTCGCCAAAGGCATCGGCAACCGTGTTGCCATTGCCAGAGATGTACTCGATACTACAATCGTAGTCCTTAATGTATTCGAGCCATCTGCGCTGCCTCATGTTAAGCTCCTTCTCCATTAATAGATATTTCAGACTCTTATGGTCAGTAAGAATCTGAAATTTATTACCAAACAGATATTGCTTCCAATGTTTCAAAGGCATAAATCACTACACCAACTCCGCATCATATGTCGGTTAATTCAGCTCATGCGGTCGCAGCCTCGACCCATAAGCTACCACATTATGCTCCCGCATCAACACACATCCCAAACTAGACATGGAAGCATCCGTATAAATCACATACGGTAAGATCGAATCTGAAAGAGTCGAGAATCGGAGCGTTAGTCAACCGCCGCTTTCAACTCCTGAAAATTCTGCTCACACCTATCGGACCAGGATATACGGTTGACCCTTCTTGGTCAATCTGCGTAAGCGGAGATGCCGTAACAGAAAATCCCAGTACAAACCTCCGACAATATCCTCGCTAACCCTAAGAAGCCCCCGATCTCCCGCACCGTGATGGGTTGTTTCCAATCCCGAACTGCCCTCACCTTCTCTCGGATCCACGCATGCACCATGCTCGGATATAATGTGTCCTAAAAGTGACTTCCCGAATTCAGAACTCACACTTTGAGAATTTAGCATAAAGCTGATGTTCCCAAAGTGTCTGCAGAACTACCCTCGATGCTCCCGATGCGAGTCCTCATCTCAAAATAAATCGAACATCATCGATAAAAACCACCGTAAATGAGTCCAAGTATGGTCGGAATACCCGATGCATTAGATCCCTTAATGCCGCTAGAGCATTTGTCAGCCCGAACGGCATGACCGTAAACTCAAAGTGTCCACATCGGGTGCGGAAATCAGTCTTAAGTATGTCCTCTTTCTTCACCCTAAGCTGAAAGTACCCAGATTGGAGATCAATCTTTGAGAAAACTCTCGAACCCCAAAGTTGATCAAAAAGATCGTCAATCCCTAGCAACGGATACTTATTCTTCATAATAAGTGCATTCAACCGCCCGTAATCAATACAAGGTCGGAGCGTCCCATCTTTCTTCTTAGCAAACAGTAACCGGAGCACCCCACGGTGAAGTGCTCGGTCGGATGAAGCCCTTCGCTGTAATTCCTCCAACCGCCTCTTTAACTCCCGCATCTCGAAATGGGCATCCGATAAGGAGGAATAGATATCGGAGCAAGACCATTGCAGTAAATCTCAAACACAATTTCCCGCTCCGTGGTAATCCGGCAACTCCTCCGGAAATACCTGCGGAAAATCTCGAACCAATGGTAAACCATCCAACTTCAACCTAGTATCAGCCTCATTCAGATCAAAACATTCCCCTACACCAACTATCGACAGCTGGTCCAGAATCTGCAACTCTGTACTGTGCTGTGCGATAGTCAAACCAGTCGGAGCCGTGAGAGGTAGTACCTCTCCAGAAATCATAATGGTACGGGTTGCACAAACAATGTGCAAAGAATTCTTGGATAACCAGTCTATCCCAAGAATAATATCATAGTTTGGCGTGTCTACAACCAACAAATCCGATACTATCAGATATCCGCCTATAAATATCGTACAACCCCGAACCATCTCATTAGAAAACAGAAACTGACTCCCAGCAGTTTTTTTTTAATTGCGTTTGAGGCAAGGTACTAACAGACTGATGCAGAGATGTAACACATTTCTGTGTTACAATGGAAATAGATGCTCCTATATCCAATACTGCATGAACCGGTATCTTATTCAGAATTAAAGTACCCTGCAGAACTCCTCGCCGACTCGAGCCTCCTCGGGCGGGTACCGCACCGAACCGCCGTGGTGGAGGGTGGCTGAAGCCGCTGCCGCGCCGAGGTCTCGGGCTTCCACATCAAACCCACGCCCCCACGGTGCGTTGGGCTGTGCCCGAGACTGTGGACGTTGAAGACTGCCAAAACCCTGCCCTTCAACCAGAGGGCAATCCCGTATCCAGTGAGTGTCGAACCGCAGCAGAAATATCGGCCCTCCCGCCGGTAACTAATTCAACCGGGTGATACCTACTACAAATCGGACAAGATCATGCCGGTGGTACTCCTCTCTACCTCTATTAAACCGCCTGCACTGCTCGGCCGTCCAGAAATCTGCCGGGGTCCCCGCCGTATGGAACCCCTCCGCACTCCCCTTACCTCATTGCAATGTGAGACAACTCTCAACCTCCTCTTGCTCGAGGAGTTGAGCCCTAATAACCGCTTCCCGAAACAAAGTAATGTCTAAAGGTCCCAAAGCCCGCCTATACTCGGGGCGCAGTCGACGAATAAACCTCTTGGCCTAATATTCTTCCATTCCATAGTACTACGGCACGTAGTAAACCAGCCGATCAATCTCTCACTCGTACTCTCTCGATCCCTGCCTCCCGATGACACTCATCAAACTGTGCCAGACGCAGATTCCTGGCTACATCCCCGCTGCACTTCTGGAGGAAAATGTAGCCTCACCAAGGAGTTTATCAACTCCTGCAGACCAAATCTCTACTACTTCCCTTCTCGGTCATTGAACCTCGGGGTTCAAACTCAAACCTCTCCGTAAGTCTGACCTCGCCGACCGGGTGCCTCGATCTCCCGTCGTTGATAGGACCGACGAGAAGTCTAGGTGTCGAGTGACCATCCTCCTCGGAGTCACCCACTTACCAATCCCAAAGCTGTGGCGAGCAGTGGCTAAAGTCTCGCTATCACCACCTGATCAGAATGCCCATATTGTGGCATAATCAGATCTTCCCTTGCCTACTGCCGCCCTTGAACCAGCTAGGCTGGCGGGTAATACCAAATCAGAGAGGGGTCCCTACGACCGCTAAACCTAGGGGGCGGTGAGTGTGGTTGCTCAGACCCTGGGTTACGCTGAACCCGTATCCTATTCCACGGAGGTGTGGGATCCCAGTCCCCGCCTCCGGTACCAAATCACGCTATTCGCGTGTAGTACACATTTCCTTAAACCAAGTCCGACCGTAAAAAACCAATTTATCCCAAACCAAATTTCCAAACCAAATACCAACTCAACCCATAACCAACAGTTCAAACCCTATCTCTCGGAGGCGTGGGATTACAATCCTCCCTCCGGTCGCAAAACACACCGCCACGCGTGTTAACCAAACCTGAGACATTTCAGACCAAACAGAGTCCAAACAAATCTGTCACTCCTAATCCCTACAGAAGCTAGCAGCAGTTTTCTAAGGCTCTGTAGTGCAATGCAAGACTTGACACGTGGTTACTTCTCGAATGATAAAATCATGTATTACACCAAATCAAAGAAGCAGCTCATGCTTATTTCACCAAATCTTTTCCTAACACACAATTTTACGTACCAAACTTTTCCACAATCCTCGATCGTAATAATCTTACCGTAATCCAGAAATCCCAAGTTTCAAATCTGAAACTATCGTGATAACTTGAAGGATCAACTTTGTTCCACAATTTTATTTTGAAGTGGTTCGAGTAAGGAGGTGGCCAATCTCCGTACCAAACCATTCTAAAATAAAATGTGCAACAATAGTTGTCACTACAAGTCACCACTGACGACCAATATGGTCACTTACCTGCTCTGATACCAACTTGTCACCGCACGCCACCCGAACCCGGCCATGGAGGCGGGGCGCCGGACGTCGGAAGCGTAAGCCGGATTGATACATAAAAGGCAGGTCCATAGAGACCTGCCGCGCGTAGCGGACCCGAAAGTCGAAACGATTGTGTAAGCAACCGAACAAAAATTTCATCCAAATAACTAAAATAAAAACAAAACATACTTTTCATGCATCAGCTACAGAGTAAGCCTCGCCCTGCGTGGACGAGTGCTTAAGCTCCAAACATATATACATGCATAGTTCAGATAACCTAAGGTGTCTATCAAGCGCCAAGCGCTCATAATATGCAATGTAATGTAATATATATACAAACATATACAATCATCACAACAATAAAATGTAAAGTATGCACATGCAAACACAGAGCCGACCCTAGGCCTAAACGTCAAAATACCTCGTGGGGATTCAGACCAAGTAGACAAAATCCCAGCCCACAAGGTACCGCCGCTCAACCCAACCAAGGCAGAAGCCTCACGGAAACCAACTCCGCTGGTTGTTTACCAAGTCTACTCGAAACCCAAAAACAGTAACCCAAAAAGGGTGAGTCCTAAAAGGACCCCGTAAGGGATTTGGGGTAAGATAAGCATATGTAACCCCGCAAAATGTAAAGATAGCAATATACGTAATATATGCAATGTAATACGTAATATCATGCATGTAATAAAAACAGATCGAATATCAAGGATGTGCGATACTAAATCGCCATAAACCCTTATAACCAATCGTAACGACAGCCTCCTCTAAGGGAGTCAAGCCAAGCTATTACGTAAGCATGGTGCACCACTGGGTAGCGAACCCTCAACCGTCGTAGGTTAATGCATGCAGTATGCCATAAGGCATACTCCTACAAATTACGTAACGTACCTTAAAGCAGAAGTTTCCGAAATACCTGCAAAACAGAAATGCAATAACACATACACCTACAGACTACAGAATATGCCCTAAGGCATATTATCCCGAAATACTTGCAGAACGGAAAGTGGAACAAAACATACACCTATCTTACCAAAAATAGCAGAACCAAACCCTTACCTCACAAATCCAGAGTATTAGACCGATTCTGGACGACTTCCACACAACGACCTGAAACTCAGAAACCTCTCTTTTTCTACCCTCCGAACCTCAGAATCTGACAAACCAAGATGAATTAGCATCCTTATCGACAACTCTACCAAACTACACCCCGACCCCGTAACCGAAAATCCGCACTTCCGTAAAATTCCAGATTTCCGCAGTAAACATCGTAATTCATAACCGACTTAGACAATGCAATATAAAAAATTGACACACACAATTCAACAAGCGTAATCTGATCAAATCCAGCAATTCATCAACAAAAGAATCCATCAAAAATTCAGCCATAAATCCTCCTTCCACCCGGGAGATTTTTCCGACGATCAGACAACACATTCTTGCATCCTATCCACCCAATATCAACATATATTAATCACCCAACCATCCAACGGTTCAATTTCATCACACACATATGAGAAATTCGCCAAAATGTGAATTTTTACCCGGTTGTGTTTCCGACGATCCAAAGTTACTTTCCTACTCCCTACCAATCCAATATCAACATATATGAAGCACACAACGATCCAACGGTTCAATTTCTTCAAAACTCAAATCTAAACTCAAAATCCAATTTTCCAATCTTGCTAAATAGGCCACGTAATCAAACCATACCTCAGTGCATTTAGTACTCGAGCTATTGATCAACTTTCCAGATGAACTCTCGGGCAAAGGAACAACTTAGAGCATGGATTTGGAAGCTTAAAGAAAACATCAATGGTGGCAGAGAGAGGGATACGCATCAGCCAAGGGAAGAGGAAGAAGTTACGTAACATTTTGTTTGCATTTCTTCCAAATATTACTCTTAAGTAATATTTGGTCATGTGCCAAGCACATGATTCATATTATGACATAATAAGCTATATATATATAACCTTTCTTTATCCCATCCCTTCTCTTCTTAAATAAGAATAAGCCATGTGTCCCTTATTGACTCCAATTGCTGCCGAATAAACTGCTGCCCATACTCCAAAATTATTATTTTGTAGCCAATTACAATTTAACTCCAAACTTTTCCGAAAGTTCCAATATTTTTGGCCCAAAAATATTTACTGAATTCCAAAATTAACGAAACTTGGACACAACCCTCAGAATATTATAACATTCATAAAACATATTTCAAAAGTTCATTTACCATCCCAGAGTGTCCTACCGAGCTCGCTGAACCCGAACCAACACCCGACGTGCGAGCGTGTCAACTTAAACAGAATTCCGTCACTCCAAAATTCTACCAAAAATTCCCATAAATTCCATCTTAATTTATAACACAACTTACCCCAAAGCCGTCAGAAAATTTCCATCCCGAGCCCCGGGATTCCCGTCCCGAGACCCGGGAGTCGCCCGGAACCGAACGTCCCGCCCCAAATATTACTCTCCATAAAAACCTCCGGGACGTTTCCACGACTCCAAAACTGCAAACGGCTTCCCAAACTGAGATCTCGAGAGTGCTACCGAGCCCGCTGTACATCCTGAGACGACCCCGACAACCCCTCCGGCGCCAGAAAAATATTTTCGGCGGAAACGTCCGGGGGACCCACACGACCTCAAATACGGAAGGGTTCGCCAAAATGATACTCGGATAGGGCTCGGGAGCCTCCTGAACGCCGAAAAACGTGACCCGCAGGCCAAAACCGGAGCCCCGGGTCACCCGGTTGCAACCCGCTCGGGGTGACCGTAACACTTTTCCCGGAAAACCCGCATAAACCTAACTTTCTCATTTCTAACCCGAAAATGATATTTCAAACGCCATAACGCATCTACTTTCATCCACAATACCAATTTACCATCCAATTCAACCAAAATGCAACACTAACATGGAAAAAGAACCACTTGAGCATTTCGGCCCTTAACTAATTTTTCACCCCATTTCCAAATCAAACCATTCAAGCTTCCAATTAATCATACTAAACACCAATTACACTTCTTAACCTTGATTACTAACCAATTTCACCCAAATCACCATAATTCAACATAAACCCTAATTGTACTATTCACTCAATTTGGGGCTTTTCCACACAACATACTTTCCATCAAATTGAAACCATAGAATGCTTTAGAATCATGCTAGGAACAACATATCCAAAGCATGATTCAAGAACACAACTCTACACCATTTTAGAAAATCCATCAAAAATTCGCCTAATTATGTTTCCATCATCCATGATGTTTTTCCAAAATCTAACCATAGATTCTTACTCCCCTCCTTCCCAAGATCATCATACTTAAATTTGGAAGCATGAGGATCATCCTAGATGGTAGCTAAGAACAAACCCTTAATCCATTTTCTTCCTCTTTTCCCTACCCAAAACTTGCATCCAACTTGAAAAGAGAGAAAGAGAGGAAGCTTACCACTTAAAGAATCCAATTTCTTGTTGATTTCAGCCAAGAATTGAAGAAGGAGAAGCTTGATGAACAGTAGCCATGGCTGAAGTGTTTCGGGAAGGAGAAGAGAAGAAAGAAGAAAGAAAAGAAATGAAATGAAATTAATTGAATTTTTAGATGATTTAAGGCTTTTATAATTCTTTTCTTTTCCATCTTAAATGAAAATTGGACAAGTGTCCACCCAAAATGGCTGCTGCCGCCTCAAGCCCAAGTCTGGCCCAAAACATTAATACTTTTGGGTTAATCGCAACTTAACCCCCCAATTCTCCAAATCTTTGCAATTAAAACCCCAAATATAGGTAACGAACTCCAAATGAACCCAAAACTGACCAGAATCCTCAGAATATCATAAAATTCATAAAACATTTTTCAAATATTTATTTACCCTTCCGTGGCGTCCTACCGAGCTCGCTGAACCCGAACAAATCTTGCACGGCCGCACAATAACTCGAGTCACAACCCGTCACGACAAAATTCCACAAAAATAACCATAAAATCCACCTTAAAATATAACATGACTTGCCCTGGAGCCGCCGAAAAATTCCATCCCGAGCCCCGGGATTCCGCCTGAGCCCCGGGAGTCGCCCGGACCGCACGTCATGTCCCGAAAAATATGCTCCGTAAAAACCTCCGGGTCGCTCCCACGATTCCAAATCCGCAAACGGTTTCTCAATCTGAGGTCCTGGGAGCGCTACCGAGCCCGCTGTACGTCCCGAGCCAACCCCGACAACCCCTGGCCGAAAAGTATTTTCGGCGGAAATGTCCGGGGGACCCACATGACCTCAAATATGAAAGGATTCGCCAAAATGATGCTCGGATAAGGCTCGGGAGCTGTCTGAACGCCCAAAATCGTGACCCGCAGGCCAAAACAGGAGCCCCGGGTCACCCGGGTCACAACCCGCTCGGGGTGACCGTAACATGATCAGTTCAGCATGAGTTGTGGAAGGCAAGCATGCAAGTCCAAGGGTGGACTTTTGGAGCAAGTCATGCTAGTTCATGGGTAAGTTCTACAAGAGATGACTTCGAAGTGCGAGCTACTGGTTTACACTTCATTCTGGGGCGGTTCGGTACGGAGCCTGATCAACTCCTTATTTGAACCGTTTCGGAATGCGTGTGGAGCAGCGGGCGGTTCTTTGGAGTATTTTGGAAGGTGTGGGGTACCTTTTCAGTTGTTGGGGTGTTATATGAAGTGATTCTATGTTACAAGCATGATCTGATTCTATGTTTAAGGTTTATTGTTTGGTTTCGTGATTCTGAAAGGAATCCTTGCATCATGCATTGCATTACACTACAGAGCCTTAGAGTACTGCTGCTAGCTTTAGAGAGAGAGAGAGAGTTAACTGTTGTATTATATGGGTTTGGGTTGGTTTGGTTTCAGGTATGGTCAACACACGCCGACAGCGTGAACAGATGTCGGAGGGTCGGGACCGGGATCCCACACCTCCGAGGGTTAGGAGGCGGGTTCAGAGGAACCCAGGACCTGAGCAGCCACACTCACCCCCCCGAGTGATCAGCAGTCTGAGGGACCCGCTCCTGACATACTACAGGTGTTGGGTCAGGTTCAGCAGTTGCTGGGTACCTTATTGCCAGCCCAGCAGGTTCAAGGGCGGCAGCAGGCACGAGGAGGTCCGGTCAGGCCACAGCGAAGACAGTCAGATCAGGAGGTAGTTAGTAGCCACCTCAGTGTGCAGGATCAGCAGGATAGTGATTCTGAGGAGGGGGATCGGCACGATACTGAGAGTTCTCGTCGGTCCCACCAACGATGGGAAGAGCTGAGACACCAGTCTGATGAGATCAGACTCTTAGAGCGGTTTCAGCGTTTGAACCCGTCGAGGTTCAACGGCCGAGGAGAACCTGAGGCGGCGGAGACTTGGTTTGCAGGAGTTGATAAGCTCCTTGGGAGGCTACACCTCCCATCTGAGGTTAGAGTCTCGCTGGCCACGTTTAATCTGCAGGACAGTGCAGATCACTGGTGGAGGAGCCTGCAGGGTCGTTTGAGAGCCGATGCAGCACAGGACGGAGGACAGGATCCGGACCTTACCTGGGAGCAGTTTGCCTACTACTTCCACCAGCAGTATATTGGAGATGCCGTCAGGGACCTCCGACAGGCACAAATTGATGATTTGGAGCAGGGCACCAAGACTATCGGAGAATATGAGCGGGCGTTTGACCGGCTGGTTCGCTATGTACCACAATACTATGGTATGGAGCAGGAGAAGGCCAAGAGGTTCATCCGCCGGCTACGCCCTGATTACAGGTGGGCTCTGAGGCCTCTGGATATCACTTCTTACCATGAGGCTGTGCAGAAGGCCCAACTCCTCAAGCAGGAGGAGGTTGAGTCGATACCTACCACACCGACCTAGTGATAGAGGAAGGGCTCCTGCACAGCAGAGTTCAGCGAGGCCTACGGGGAGGTCAGGCAGGTCTGGACAGAGCAGCAGGGGCAGCAGGGCGGTGCCAGTAGCACCGATTTGTGCGAGTTGTGGCGGGCAGCACCCCAGTCGGCCATGCTACAGGCAGGCAGGGCAGTGCCTGCGATGCGGGGCCAATGATCATTGGATTCGTGATTGTCCTCTGACACTGGGGCAGGCATCCAGTAGTGCTATACGTCCGCAGTCTCGGTTCCAACCCAACGCACCCCGGGGGCGCGGTTCACAGAGGGGCGTTCCGAGACCACAGCAGCAGAGACGTCCGTTTCAGCCACCCCCTCCGCCACAGCAGCCTGGAGCGGGGCGGGTGTTCCAGGTTGAGCGGGGAGAGACATCGCAGCGTGGGCCTCCACCACAGCAGCCCGGAGCAGGACGGGTGTTTCAGATTGAGCGTGGAGAGACTTCGCAGCGTGGGGCACTCCAAGGTACTTTATTTCTGAACGATACACCTGTACGTGTACTGTTTGATACTGGGGCATCTGTTTCGATTGTGGCACAAAAGTGTGTCGAGTCTCTTCACTTGGTTACCAGTGGGCTCCCGAGCGTCTTTTTGGTAAAGACGGCTGGGAGTCAGTTTCTGCTTTCCAATGAGATGGTACGGGATTGCGTGCTATCCATTGGCAGACACCGGATTGTGTCAGATCTGTTGGTGTTGAACACACCAAAGTATGATGTTATTCTTGGGATGGATTGGCTGTCCAAGAATTCCGTGCACATTAATTGTGCCAACCGTAGTGTTACGGTTTCTGGAGAGGTGCTACCCCTCTCAGGTTCAGATGGGTCGAAGGCGGTCAAGACCAGCATGGAGCTGCAGGTTCTGGATCAGGTCCTGGTAGTGGATTCGGAGGAATATTATGGTCTGAACACGTCAGATTCTCGGTTGGAGCTGGATAAAATTCCGGTTGTCCGGGATTTTCCGCAGGTATTTCCGGAGGAATTGCGCGAGATGCCACCAGAGCGGGAAATCATGTTTGAGATCCATTTGCAACCCGGTTCTACTCCCATTTCCATTCCACCTTATCGGATGCCGATAGTGGAAATGGTGGAACTGAAGAAGCAGTTAGAGGAACTGCAGGAGAAGGGCTTCATCCGTCCGAGCACTTCACCATGGGGTGCTCCGGTTCTGTTCGTTAAGAAGAAGGATGGGTCACTCAGATTGTGCATCGATTACAGACGGTTGAACGCCATCACCATTAAGAACAAGTACCCATTGCCGAGAATCGATGATCTCTTTGATCAGCTGAGGGGTGCGAAGATCTTTTCAAAGATCGATCTGCGATCGGGGTACTTCCAGCTGCGAGTGAAGGAGGAGGATATTCCGAAGACTGCCTTCCGTACACGGTATGGGCACTATGAGTATACGGTGATGCCGTTTGGTTTGACCAACGCACCGGCAGCGTTCATGGATATGATGAACCGGGTGTTTCGGCCGTACCTGGACTCTTTCGTAGTTGTGTTCATCGATGATATTCTGATTTACTCTCGGGATGAGGACTCACACCGGGAGCATTTGAGGATTGTTCTGCAGACACTTTGGGAACACCAGCTTTATGCTAAGTTCTCAAAGTGTGACTTCTGGATCCGAGAGGTGTCTTTTCTGGGACATATCATCGGTGAGCACGGTTTGTCAGTGGACCCCGAGAAAGTTAAGGCGGTGCAGGAATGGAAGCAGCCAACCTCGGTACGGGAAATCAGGAGTTTTCTGGGGTTAGCAGGCTACTACCGACAGTTTGTGTCAGAGTTTTCCATTTTGGCTTCCCCACTTACGCAGTTGACCAAGAAGGGGCAGCCATTTGTGTGGACAGAGAAGTGTGAGAAGAACTTCCTGGAGCTGAAGCGGCAGTTGACCAACGCGCCGATCTTGATTCTACCCGACCCGAGCCTACCTTATGTGATCAATACAGATGCATCTAGGTCAGGGTTGGGATGTGTGTTGATGCAGGAGCGGAATGTGATAGCTTATGGGTCGCGACAGCTTCGACCGCATGAGCAGAACTATCCGACACACGATCTAGAGTTGGCTGCAGTGATTTATACGCTGAAGCAGTGGAGGCACTACCTACTCGGCAGTAAATTTCAGATATTTACAGATCACAAGAGTCTGAAGTATCTGTTCACTCAGAATGAGTTGAACATGAGGCAGCGCATGTGGCTCGAGTACATCAAGAATTATGATTGCAGTATTGAGTACACCGAGGGCAAAGGCAATACAGTTGCTGATGCTCTGAGTAGGAAGTGTACCGGTGTGGTCAAGGGGGGCAGCGCTGAGGATCGGACTGAGGAGAATGACCTGGTGTGCCTATGGCACAAGTGGGAGCGCTGGGAACACGCTCAGGTGTACACTTTGACCATTCATTCAGAGTGGCCAGGGTACGTGAGGCACAAGGTAAGGATCCGGGATTAAAGAGGTTGTCCGGAGAGGACAAAGGAGCCCTACTGCCGGCATTCCAGTAGAAGCAGGGGTTGTTGTACTTTGGGGGATCGGTTATATGTGCCAGAGGATCAGACGCTGCGAGATGAGATTTTGGCAGAGGTGCATTCGAGCCGGTTGACTATACACCCCGATAGTGAGAAGATGTATCAGGATTTGCGTACCCACTTTTGGTGGCCAGGTATGCGGAGGCACATTGCCTCACATGTGTCTAAGTGTGCCACTTGTCAGCGGGTGAAGGTGGAGCATCAGAAACCGGCGGGGACGTTGCAGACCTTGCCCATTCCGGTCAGGAAGTGGGGCAACATTACAATGGATTTTCTGATTGCACTACCCCTGACCCGGTCTCACCACGATGCCATCTGGGTTATCGTGGACCGTTTGACGAAGTGTGCTCACTTTCTGCCAATTCGGACGACAGACTCCTTGGAGAAGCTTGCCCATCTGTACATCAGAGAGATTGTGCGGTTACATGGAGTACCAGACTCCATTGTGTCCGATCGAGATCTGCGTTTTACTGCACGATTCTGGGGTGCCTTTCATAAGGCTTTGGGCACACGACTCCATCTGAGTACAACTTACCATCCCCAAACCGATGGACAATCGGAGCGGGTGATTCAGATTGTGGAGGATATGTTGCGGAGCTGTACTTTGGATTTCGGGGGAGATTGGGATAAGCAGTTGCCGTTAGTGGAGTTTTCATATAATAACAGCTATCAGAGTACTATCGGCATGGCACCGCTTTGAGGCATCAGATGGGCGACGGTGTATGACACCGCACCGTGGACCGAGGCATCTCGACAGATTGAGCTGGGTCCCGAGCTTATTGAGGAGACCACAGCCAAGATCAAGACTATTCAGGCGCGGCTGAAAACCGCGAATGACCGTACCACCTCGTATGCGAACAAGCGTCGCAGAGATTTGGAGTTTGAGGTCGGCGACAGAGTTTGGCTGAAGGTAGCGCCGATTCGAGGGACAATTTTGGTAAACGGGGTAAGTTGGCCCCAAGGTATATCGGTTCCTACGAGATTCTGGAGCGAGTGGGCAGATTAGCCTACTGGTTAGCTTTACCTCCGAGTATGTCTACGGTGCACAACGTCTTCAATGTCACTATGTTCAAGAAGTGCATCCTGGATCCGGTGCAGACGGTTCCAGTGGAGGAGGTTCAGCTGGAACCTGATTTGTCATATCAGGAGGTGCCGATAGCCTTGTTGGCGCGCGATACTCGGAAACTCCGCAGCAAGTTAATTCCCATGGTCAAGGTTCAGTGGTCACATCATACTGACCGGGAAGCGACTTGGGAGACCGAGCAGGATATCAGGGAACGCTACCCCGAGCAGTATCAGCGGTTGACACACCTCTTGGAGGACCAAGAGTGCTAAGGGGGGGAGGATGTTACGGTCACCCCGAGCGGGTTGCGACCGGGTGACCCGAGGAATCGGTTTTGGCCTGCGGGGATCGGGCTTTTGGCGGTCAGATGGCTTCTGAGCCTTGTTCGAGTATCTTTTTGGCAAGCCCTTGCGTATTTGTGGTTGTAAGTGTCCTCCTGAAGAGGCCATGGGTCCTCTCCCATAGGGGACATGGTCCTCTCCCATAGGTGACATGGCCCTCTCCCGAAGGGGGCCGGGACTTGTCTCGGGGCGTACAGCGGGCTCGGTAGCGCTCCCGGGACCTCGGATTGGGAAACCGTTTGCGGATTTGGAATCGTGGGAACGTCCCGGAGCTTTTTACGCTATAAAATATTTTGGGGCGGGACGTTCGCTGTAGAGGCAGGGGCCCTCTCCCGTAGAAGGCAGGGGCCCTCTCCCGAAGAGGGCATGACTTAGCCAAATTACAGGGGTTCTCCCGAAGAGGGCATGACTTAGACAAATTTCAGATTTTTGGTTTTCAGATTTTTGGTGGATAAGGGTGACTCATAAGTGTTGACCAAAGGGGAAAGGACACTTGTCATGCCCATATTAAAGATGGAAAGGAAAGTGGTTTAAAAGGATTATGGAAATAGTACAGGAGCTATTTTCATTTTCATTTCTCCGTATCGTTGCCGCCATAGCCTCCATCTTCTTCAAGCTTTGGATTCTTCACCTCTTGGCTGAAATCAACAAGGATTTGAACTCCATATTTGGTAAGCTTCCTCTCTTCATCTCTTTATAAGTTGGAAACCATGTTCTTGGTGGAAAAGAGAGAAATCCGAATTTGATGTTGCTCTTAGCTATGTGTTTGGGTGATCTTCTTCCTCCCATCTTTTAGTATGTTGTTCTTGGGTAGGAAGGGAGTAAGAATCAAGTGTTGAACTTTGGAAAAACTCCATGGATGGAAATACCCAAGGGAGGCCGATTTTATGCTTAATTTTCTAAAATGGTGTAGACTTGTGTTCTTGAATCATGCTTGGGATATGTTGTTCCTTGCATGATTCTAAGACTATCTATGGATTCAATTTGATAGAAAGCATGCTAGGGAAGAAACCCCCTTTTGGCCGAAATTATGGGTTAGGATTTGTGAATGTTCTTGGTTCTTAAAGGTGAAATTGGTTAGCATTCTTGCTTAGGAAGTGTAATTGGTGGTTAAAGTGAATGCTTGGAACCTTGAATGGTTTGAATTGGAAGTTGGGTAAAAAGTTGGCAAAGGGCCGAAACTTAAAGTGAATCTTTATCTATGTTGGTGTTGTGTTTTGGGTAAATTGGATGGTAATTTGGTATCATGGATGGAATTAGGTGAGAAATGGTATTTGAAACGTCGTTTTCGGGTGTTGGGTGCAAAAGTTACCTTTATGCGGGAAAGTGCGGGAATGTGCGGGTTTGGTTCTGGGGGTCTAATTTGATGAGTTCTGATTAGTTTATGGTTGTTCAGATTGTTTCAGCTTTGGTAGAGTGGTGCGAGACCATAAAGGTCAAGCTTTACTTTTCGGACCGGGAGTTGGGATTTCCCGTGATTTGTACTGCGGGGTAGCTTTTCTAAGGTAAGGGCTCAACTTCTCTCGTTATGCATTCTGGGAGTAATTGCATGTATATCGGGGTTAGTTGAGGCGGGTCCCGGGTAAGGACGGTGGTTCGGTGAACCCGAGACCCGTCACATGGTAAGATGTATGTTTGTTCTGTCTCAAGGCCCGGATGGCCTTGGAGGCCTCGGGTTCCTATTCTGTTCTGCGTATCTGTATCAGGTGATGATATTTCTATTTATATTTACATGTATATGTGTTCTGTTCTGTGACAAGACCTAGGTTGGTCTTAAGACCACGGGTGCTCCATGGTTTGATTTGGTTACGTCCGCACTGGAGGGTGCCGACATTCTGTGTATATCCGCACTTGGGGTGCCGATATACTTCTGTGACCCTACGACAGTTTGGGGATCGCAACCCCAGCCGGTACCGTGCTTTCTGTTCTGTTTGTTCTGACCTCTTGGAGAGGGTTGTCGTTCCGTGGGTCAGCGGTTGGACCGCATGTGTTGGGATTCTGATTCACTTTACGCTTATGTTTATATATATATATATACACATGTATACTCTTGTGTTATTCTATTTTGCAGGTTCAGCTTGTTGCCACTTGGGCAAACTACGTTTTACCTCAGCCCTTACTGGGTCCTTCCGAGGACTCACCCTTTTATTTGTTTACCTCCTTTCAGGCCGTCCTGACAAGCAACCGGCGGAGTAGAGATCCGCGGTGCTTCTACCATTTTTGGGGTTTCGGTTGCAGCAGCAGTACCACGTGCGGGAATCCTTGAGCGAGAGGCTTCTGATTCCGCACTTAGGTATTTATAGGAATTTGTCCCGATGGCTCTGTAGCTGTAGTTGCATGCATGTAGATCAGATCATGAGTTCGTATATGATGTATATATATATATATATTGGGATATATCCTGCCTTGTTTGTCTTCTGAGTCGAGGGCGGAGCCCCGACTTATCTATATTGGATCTGTTATTGAAGTGGATTCATGTTTATGTGATAAGTTGTTGATCAATGCCTGGTACACCATGAACTGCATGTTTGGTAAATGTTGGATTTTATGTATGCTTGCCATGTATAAGTTCATAGGTTGCTAGTTGTTACCCGACTATTCCGATGTTGAGCTCAATGCTCCGCTGCCGCGTTTTCTACCGTAATTCGTGTTCCCGATGTCGCGGCCGGCTCCGCCTCCGTAACCAGGCGGGGTGGCTGTGACAATCAGTGTCTTATAGTCATCAAAATAATTGGTGAATTATTTCAATCAATATTAACTGTGAAGCACAATTTTTTTATGTTGATCAAACAGGATGAAGATTTTGTAGCAACACTGGCACCAAGTAAGGGAAAGAAATTTTGCATACTGGCGCTGATTGGGTGAGTATACACAATTGTGCGTACAGAGAAATTCGGATACCTTTGTTTGCTCGAGGTCTAAGCTTAGAATAGACTACAGTTGTCCTTTAGGATTCATTTGATGAGTGAATTTTAGCGTGTCATTATAATTTTAAATTTTTAAGACAAGTGTGAAAAAATACATTTCTGCAAAGATTTGAATAAAATTCTTAAAAAAGTTATTCTGAAACGTGCCCTTTCTAGCGTATGTTGTTGTGGAGAGAGCACTCACTATGGTCATGTTTGCAGTAACACTTTTAAAAGAAAATGACTAACATTTTTTTTATTTGTACGTTTGATTACTCGCATTTTCCTTTTCATGTCATTTGTTTGCAATAATTAATTTGATTGAAGGGTAGATGCCCAAGCCATTAAAGAAAGAATTTGTAAATACCAATAAGAAAATGCTGAGCGGATACTGATCAACCAAGTACGAAAGGTAATTCTAAGAGACTCTTATTCATTACCGTTAATCGTACGGATTTCTCCATCTGATTTCTGATCTCTTTCATGTTCCTTTAGTCGCCAATAGGGACAATCATAGTGAGGTGTAGATGCGGCGTGTCGTCGAATCGGGTGGCAAGCGCTTCGAGTAGAGTCATTTACTGTTAACAAAAAGTGTAAGTTATGTCGACGATATGATGCTTGGGCTCGCCATCGATAGCTTCTAATATGGCCCCAGATGGTCAAATATGGTCCACGGGATGACCACCCATGACATGATCGAGTTAGGGATGAGTGACAAAACAAATTAAATCATCAAATAGAGAACTGATGGTTGTGTTCGCAAAACCTTGGTTTTGCCTATATCAGGTTTTAGGAACCCACAACAAACCTCACATCAGCCCATAAATTAAACAAAATCAACCCTAAACCCCAAAACCTTTATCATTGCTCAATTGCATCCCTGTCTCTAACAAACTCAAGAAACTCTTTTCGATTGAGTAGCCTAAGTCGTTCCCCAGCCGAGCCACCTCACCCCTGACGTTTTTGTGTCGTCTCCCTCTCACCTTTGCGTCGTGGAGATCATCACATATCTCAGATCTGACACTAAGAGATCTGTTCCTAGGTGTGACTGGAGCCTGGATCTGAGGCGAGAAGGACTTGAAGGCACAAGTCGGGTGATGCGACAGCAAGCGGAACGAATAGCGAAGTGTATGAGGATCAACGATGTAACGATGAGCGGTGAGGTTGGGGTAAATGTGTGGGATGGGAAGGGCGAGTTGGGTCGGGGAATGGTGGGTGTGTGAGGTCGGGAGAGCGTTCGGGCCGCCGATAGAGGGTGGGTGGAGGTAGCACAGCCGACGGTGGACGAAGTCACCAGATCCATGGAAGAGGTAGGCTAGGTGTGGTGGGGACGGGGAAGTATTGAAGTAGTAAACAAAGTTTTAGGGCAGAAGGTTGATTTATTTTAGTTTTGAGGGTGGTGTGAAGTTTGACCATGGTTACCAATATCTGATTTTGGCAAAACCAAGGTTTTGCGAACAGAGCTGATATATTTTCTTGGATGAAAGATAGAACCGTTATAAATGTCATTATTCAAATAATAAAATTAACCCAAAACTTTTAAAAGTGAACTAATTTTTCATAAATCTAAGCCAAAAGTTTTAAAAAAGAACTAAATTTCTATAAATTTATTACACCAGATATATTGTTATTTAATACATTGAAAATTTTGATAATTATTAATTTAGTGAACCCGTGACGAAGTCGGGTATTAGAACTAGTTATATATTAATATAGGATCATTGCATTAATTGTCAAAAAAAAGTGAATGAGGTGATTTGGTGAAGCCACATCAACACCATATCAGCTTTTTTCTGTCATTAATGCACACATCATAATAGTAAATACCTAAATTAATCAGTTTCCTATAATATTAATATCACTAATTACTAATTACTCCAATTAAATTTAATTGCAATTAAACTCCTAAATCCGTTCCCAACCTTCCTTCTTTTTTTCCTCTCTCGCTCTCGCTCACTATTCTCTTTCCGTTCTTCTCTCCTTCGTCTCTGTTCTAATCTCTTTCGCAGCGGTGGAAGTGCCTCGATATGCCGTCGGTGCGGTTTCGGTGTGGGACTGGACCGTCAGATATCCAGGTTTCGGCGTGGGCGTTGGACAGAAGCCGGCCAAGAAGGACGTTCATGGCTTGCTCCCGGTCATCCCAGGATTCGGGTTCCACAACATGGTCATTATATTTTTCATTTTGCATATTTCTAATTGCATATTGGAATGGGTTGATTATTCTTTTGGATGCCTTTAAGCTCAATAGCGTTTGTTAAAGGCAACAACCAACAAGGATCAATAGTTAAAAGACACTAGATATTTGTCTTTTAGAAGTTGATAAATCTGGGAGGTGTGAGGTGTTGGCGTGGGCAGTTCAGGTTATAGTTATATAATTATAAGAAAAAACTGTATGATGACAATTCAAAGAGTAAGTGCAGAATTCTCACAAAGTGATATGAGGTATTGATGAATATTTTACCTTCATTTTTGAGTTCAGATTTTTGTTTATTGCCCTGATATCATGTATATTTTCTAATGATTGTAACTATAACAACTGAGCACTAACCAGCCCATAAAACTACTTCCAACATAATCATACAGCCTCATGCTCCACCAAGTATTTGGTACTGAACATGTTGTAGATAGAATTGAAACTTATACATCGGCCCCTTAGATTATCAAAAATCATGACTAGAGAAAGCTTGAGTAGTGTGTTTTCAAATACCAGTGGATGTATGAATCGGTTCTCTTAAGGAATTGGTTGCTGATTTTGCTACTATTGGAGTGAATTAGATATCCTATTTCCCGAGACCACAGCTTGCAGGTTAATGTTGACCCTTTTCGAAGGTTTAATTTTTTGTTTCCCTAAAATTGTGGAGACTTAGCAATAACTGCTTCTACTTTAGGATTCTTTTGCATAAGTCTGATTTTGTGTTTTTGTATTTTGTTGACAAATGTCATTGAGGAAGCAATACTTGCAAAATTTAGCTATATGTATTAATTCTGGAAGTTAATAATTTCAATTCTTGCAGTGCTGAATATGTAAAATCTTTGCAGGAGTTATCTAGAACAGTTTCTAAGAGATTCACTTGGTTCGAGGAAACTTAAGAGAATCCCCAGCATCTAAAACTTAATGACTTAATATGAGATTTAGATGGCTAAAAGGATCTTTAGACTTGTGAATCTAAGTTAATGAGCTAATGATTCCAGTTTGTTTTCAGTCTACTGGCTCATCTGTTTGGATACTTGAATATTTCTTTTTCGTGTCGTAAGCTGAAGGAAATTGCTTTTGAAATTGTATAAGGCAATACAGTATCTCAAGCAATTGGTTTCCTGACTTGAATATTCCTTCAAAAGAAGGTTGCGGCAGAAAGAACATCCAACATAAAACTTTGTCACTACGCTTTTGCATGAATTTATAGTGTCAATTAATTGTCACTATAAATTTCATGTCACCGATCCCAACGTAGTTGGGATTAAGGTGTTGTTGTTGATGATGATGATGATGAGTAGTAGTAGTAGTAGTTTTCATTTTCTGTAGAGATTGAGGTTGATTCTTCAAAGAGTCTTGAAAATGGGGAAGATGGTAGATCAATAGCACCACAGGAAGCATACAGTAAAATACGGAGTATCAGATGTGCCAAGGAGGTAATTGGAAAGATGGAAATTGTGGGCGCGGTGAGAGTGTTCAAGAAAGCCAGCACGGCTGTAGATTCGTGTGATCAGGATTTTGAGAACATGGCAAAGGAAATGCCAGAACTGAAGCTTGAGAAGCAGAAGAAGAGACTGCAGATAGAAGAGCTGGAGAAAATTGTTAGGTTGAAACAGGCAGAGGCCAAAATGTTCCAAAAGAAGGTCGATGATGCAAAATAAGAGGCTGAGAAGCTACAAAGAATTGCTATAGCCAGGTTAGAGAAATCTGAGGATGTATATCAAACGTCTACGTTTACCTCATCCAATTCTACGTAAACGTTGTGTATCAAACGTCTACGTTTACCTCATCCAATAGTGCGTAAACATTTTCCTCTTCTCGAACGCTGGTTGATATTACCTTTTGGATCACTTTATGTTTTCACGATTAGGGCTATGTTCTTTTCACATAAAATTTCCATCTTTCAATTAAATAACCATCAAATCCCCTCATATATATATCAAAAAATTTCACAATAATAATGACCTTTTCACTTTATTTATCAACTAATATACTCGGTTATAATTTATCTTGCCAATGTTTTATTTATCACCACCCCACTTTATATATAAATACATTTTAGTGTCATGAACTATTGTGATTTTGACACTTAAAAGCCTAAACTACGACTTAATGCAAACTATAGAAAGTAAAACAATTTGATTCATACTAAGACCGTTTGAAAGGAAGGGAAAATCATAAATATCCACAAAATTTCTCAAATCATCACTTTAAGCTTTAAGCTTTGTTTTTTTAAAAAAGAAAAAAGATTTAACCATTTATTCTCTTCCCATTATTATTAGTGTATACTTTTAAATGATTAAAAATATAAATAGTTCAATATATATTGCAATATTGAGTGATTCTTAAGTGATTAATTATCAACAAATATATTGTAGAAACACTAATGGATAAAGATTGATTGATCCCCATACCATCGGCAGATTTTATCAACCGAGCAATAAATTCGGGTCGTTATTGTACGACTGACATGCATGTATCTTGTAGTATGAATATATTCCGTAGCCGATACACATGAGTTTTGTTCAAGTTATTGGTGGTTTTTTCTTATTGCATGCAGCTTTCAACAATTACTTTACTTTACATGTAGATTTTTTGGATAATAAACCAAGTTAGACCAAACACATCGTAATAGTTTATATTAATATGGTTGATTTTTAATGGAAAAAGTGAACCTATGACGAAGTCGGGTATTAGAACTAGTTTTAATTATTAGAATTTTATGCATGATTTGAAAGGAAAATTTGGAGTAAGGATGATACAGTAAATAAATTTAAAGATATTCTCACCTAGTCCAACCAATTGGGAGAGAATCTTTCAAAATTAATTCATGACACGTTCTATCAATGTTTTCAGGACATTCTGTGATGGAAGTTTTGAAGACTTTTTCATGAGTAGAGGAATTACACTACTCCTTGATGTATGGAATAATTCCATTTTCCTTGATATTATGTACTGATAGTCTCATTCCTTTACGGTCCATTTCTCAAAATTAACCTCCCACGTTCGCCACTACTCCACCTTTCCCATTAGTCGGAAACATAGGCAATCACCCCACTACCTCAGGTTATGGGACGTCCATGACCTCGAGACTGCCTATAAAAGGAAGACTTGGGGAAGGTACACCCTATCTACACACCCCCACTCCTCTCTCTGCTCCTGAGTACTCTGTTTCACCCTTTGCAGATCACTTTGTAGCAGCCGATCGTCATTTCCAGCACCAAGTCACTTCATCCAACATCTGAGAGTCTGGACCGTAAAGGAACGAGACTATCAGATTGGCGCCGTGTGTGGGAAACAACTGACCACAAAGATCTACCAACTGTGCAAACATGCCTCGAACTAGAAGCAGCGCTTAACAGAATGGCAACTCGGGAAGAAACGCCAGCACCGGTCACCGACTCTAGCGGGATGATGTTTAGGTTCACTCCACCAATGAAAGCACCTCCCACCGTGGAAATGTCGCTCCCTCTGGCGGAGCGCATGTCATTCCCCTTGTCGGAATGGGTGGGGTGCAGCAGAATCTCGTCCTCCAACAAGCCTCCGTCCCCGGCTTGGACCCAGCAACCTTCACCGCCATCATAGAAGCTGCTACGCAGAATCTGCGCAACACCTTAGCGAATACCCTGAAGGGAATCCTGGACGCGGCTGGAGTCATCCCGGTTTCCTAGCACATGCAGGGCTTACCTCAGCCACCTCTCCTGGATCTCCAGCTGGAAAACCATCCTGACCCCGCACATATCGCCGCTCTCGCTACCCTCGCTCGTCGTATCGAGCAGATGGAGAAGCGCGAAGAAAGGGCAAACACGCCTTACTCCGCTCGATTGGGCCTGGACCACCTCTGGACCCAACCATTGACCCAATGGATATTAACAGCCCCGCTCCCCGAGCAATTCCGTCAGCCAAAGCTTGACGCCTACGACGGCCTCTCCAATCCCGATGTCCATCTCCAGCGCTACATCTCGGCGATGGCCATAGCTGTGGCTGATGATGTTACCCTTTGTCACGCTTTCAGTTCCACACTCATTGGAGCTGCAACCGCTTGGTACAACACCTTGCGCGATAAGCAGTTCGACTCCTTTAAAGAGCTCTCCTGCGCATTTTCTAATCACTCCATCATCTCCAAGCCACTGCCCAAGACTGCAGTGCACCTTCTAAAAGTCCGGCAGAGAAGGGAAGAATCTCTCAGGGACTATATACACCGCTTCCAGGCAGAAGAAATCCAGGTCCCTAATCTCGGTGAGGAGTGGGATTCCCACTTCTTCATAGATGTTACCACCAACCTACCCCGTAACATGGAGCACTTCCTGGAAAGGGCAACCAGATTCATGAATGCGGAGGAGATCATGTAGATTTAGAGATTCATAGCATGATGTGTTTTCCATAATCATGCCTCTCCACTTTCACAAGGAAGAAAGAGGAGAAGGAGGAGGAAGGAGTATAGATAGGAAACATACCTTGCACCCTTGCGATAACAGCGTAAGGATCTTTGTCCTTGCTCCAAACGTTTTCTCCAACTCTTCCGGTTGAATCTTCAAGCCTTCGAATTCCTTAATGAGGGCAGATTGCATGTGATGCAATGAGGTTGTTTTGTGTTAGAGAGACACAAGAAACGTTCCACCCGAAATGCTCTAGGAAGTCTTGATATTTCGGCCAAGAACAAAGAGAAGAGAGAAGTTTCGGATTCTTAAGTGTTGTCTTGTGTTGTGGCCAAATCATCTATTTATAGATGATGTAGGGAGTTACTAGGAAGAGTCACAACTCCTTATGTTCGAAAGTACACATACTTTCGGCCTAAGGAGTGGTTACTACTCATGAAACATCACAAATGTTCCATATAGCCACAATTCACATAGTTGAATTCCATAGAACTCATTTCAGCTCACTTTGAGCTGAAACTCACTTCTCCATTTGAGATGAGCTTAAACATCACCTCAAAAATACTTGGTGTGCTAAGAATTCCAACAGATCACTAGGCCACTGGGAAGAGGCCCGACCAATGATGCAAAGGGCTAGCCCCTCACGTTCAGGATAAAAATCAAGGGCCTCGCCGACAGCCGCCCCCGCAACTCACTAGATAAAAAGGGTCTACCCAATGCTCCCTCCTCTCAGAGACTCCTATACCAACATCCTCCATGCCTTCGAGCAAAAGCGCGAGGTACTAAGATGGCCCCGCCCTCTCCCCAAGGGAACAACCAAGCAGACAGACAAGTACTGTCGCTACCACCGCGACAAAGGCCTTGACACCGAGGATTGTATCGAGCTCAAACGGATGCTATCAGAAATGATCAGCTAGGGAAAGCTCACTAAATTCCTCATTCGTGATCCCCACTCGCACCGAGACTCCCCTAGGGGCGACATGTTATCCCACCGCCCCCGGAAGCTGGCGGAAGCGTCTTTGTTGCGGAAGCTGGAAGTATCGGTGGCGGGTGAATACGGAATTTCTCTGAAAAGGGTTGTGCACCTGAAACCCATCCCTTAAACGTTTTCCTTCAAGTTTAAGGTTAACACGTGTTTGCAGTTTTTAAGACGTCTTACTAGTCCTAAGCCGGCACCCGAAACACGTTAGTGGTTTTACATAATATCGCGAGCGCGAAAAGCAGATAATAAGTAATACAGGCAGAAGGAGTTCCGCCCTCTTCGTAGGGTCGGAAACTCCCCACGAATAATATACAGTCCAGGATATCAGAATACTAAATGTATGTAATATGCATACTATGCCTATAGAGCCGAGCCATAAAGTGGAAGATCAAAGTCATCCATGAACCAAATTCATAAAAGTTACCAAGGAGGATCCTCACCTTGATAATACTTGTAGCTCACCACCAAAGAGTCCTTGAAGTTTCGGCCATGAAGAACAAAGAAGATGGATGAGTTTTCTTTCATGTTTTGACTTCAAAGAACAT
This sequence comes from Stellera chamaejasme, assembly GCA_024586325.1. NCBI lineage: Eukaryota > Viridiplantae > Streptophyta > Magnoliopsida > Malvales > Thymelaeaceae > Stellera > Stellera chamaejasme. The sequence goes on from CM044981.1 coordinate 32,193,430, forward strand.
GAAGATTCAACCAAATACCTCAACCATACCTTGAATGTTACTGATTTAGGAAGCCTAGGAAATGATAGGACTTTGCTTTGTTGAAGGTCCAAGCTCAAAACTTCAAGAAATGGTTTTTGAAACCAAAGGTGTTGCTGGACCCGTCGGATTTCACCAAGGTTTTGGGAACCTTCCTTTCACTTTTGGCTCTTGCTTCCTTCTACAAAGTTGTAGCCGAGACCTTGATGAAGATTTGTATTGAAGACCTCAAGAGCAGATTCGGACGTTTACTAGAGCAGAAAGGCTGTGAAATAGGACAAATATTTCTGGGCAGGAAAGGGAGAGAGGTGTTTTTCTTTCTTTTGCTCAATAAATGAAGAATGGTTAAGTGGTGAATCAGAAATAATAGAAGGGAATGGGTGGAGAAGTGATGGATGGCTGCAAAAAAGGAAGGGCATGGGTAGGAAAAGAAAGGGCATGGGCAAATACTATTTATGAATAGTAGTGTGCACTCACCAAAGTTGGAAAAATATTTTCCCACCTCCAAATTCAAACCAAATGCATTCCAAATTCACCCAAATGCGCCAGAAATTGACCAAAATACCCAACATGTGATTTTCCAATTTTTATTTCTTTTTTCCCATCGGTGACCATTTTGCTCTCCGAAACTGATTTTTGGCAAAACGTCCCAGAACTCAATAAATGTTATCGAACGTGTAAAACACTTATAAATAATTCCAAATTAACTCCCAAATACTGAATTCTATTAATTAATCACCAACCGTTTGTGATCTGATAATTACAGAATTTGAATTTGTGACCGAAATTCAACATAAAAATTACAGAACGTCAGGGGTGGGTGTAACACCACAACCGCGAAGAACGCATACCACGTAGGTTTAACGAGGCACAGGCTGGAGCTGACCGAATTCCCCCCCCCCCGCAAGGGGACATATCAACGTCATCACCCAGTGTGAAGGCGCAGCTGATAGGCGTCGCTATATGAGGCAAATATATCAGATCGACCTCACCGTAAGTCGTTTCATCCATCACCGCGACGACACCTCTGTGGTGGTCCCCCACTCAGACCCTCTGGTCATAACCACCTGCATCGATGGGACATCGATAGGGTCTACATGGATACGAGGGCTAACGCCAATGTCGTGTACAAGCAGACCCTGGTAGAAGCAAAGGTCCCCCTGTCTCGCATCCAGCCGACAAAGGGAGTAACTTATGGCGTGGGAAGGAAGGAAATCCCAACGATAGGGGCGATCACGCTCCCGTTCATGATGATGGGTACGACAAGAGACAAGAAACTAGTCTGCCATTCAAGCTTCATGGTCTTCATCGTCCTAGATCTACCGTCCCCCCACAATGCGATCATTGGGCGGCACACGCAGATAGAGTTCCACATCCACTGTGATGTGCGAACCGTGACAGTGCTATACAACACCAGCTCGGGTGATGCCTACATGTACATAAACCGTAACATGGCCTAGGGTAACAATGTTGCCACACTCGCGGCCTCCCAAGCTTCCCCAAATGTAAGCGAAGCAACCGATGCCGGAATTCGACCAGGGCAACGACACCGCCCCAAATCTCTCTGGAGCCTCTGATGAAGTAGAGATCACGCTAGGGAAGAAATTCCTCATGCGAAGGGACATCTCAGAACAAGATAAGGAGACACTCATACACCTTCTCCACGCCAACATGGATGTGTTCGCGTGGAGCGCAGCCGACCTGCCCGGCGTAGACCGATCGGTCATTTCGCACAAACTTAATGTACTCCCTTGCTTCAAGCCAGTTAGGCAGAAAAATAGGGGCATGGGCCCCGATCGTAAAGAATTTGTACACACTGAGGTGTAGAAGTTGCTTGAAACTAATATAATTAAGGTGGTTCATTACTCGGAATGGGTCGCTAACATTGTCCTCGCCGACAAGGAAAATGGCGAATGGCACCTCTGCGTGAATTATAAGAGAGTTAATAGAGCATGCCCCAAAGATCCGTACTCTTACCTCCTATCGACCAACTGGTGCACTCCACTGTGAGATACCTTGTCATGTCCTTCCTAGATACCTACAATGGTTATCACCAAGTCTTCTTGGACTCGGAAGATGCAATAAAGACAACGTTCACAATTGGCGAGGCCGTCTTGTTGAAATTCTTGCGCACCAAGATGACCTAGGCTAGCTAAAGTAGCTAAGCAAAGCCAACTCAGCTCAATCTGAGTGTTTGAGCTGGAGAGAAGTGTATCTGCTCCTAGTGAGCTGATGTTAGCTCAACGGAGCTCAATGGATGGTTTAATATGTCTTGAACTAGCTCTATGTGAACTTAGTACAAATGTGTCTAGGCACCTTTTGGTGAAGAGACACGTCTCTTGGCCAAAAGGTGTGAACTTTGTGAAAAGGTGTAAGTGCATATACTCCTTGACCCAAAACATAAGTGTTGTGAGTCCAGGAGCTAGTTGAATGCACAAAGGTTGGTGAAAGGGCACCTAGGTGCTGTACTCTTTGGCTTTAGGCCGAGGAGGCACCATGCCCCTTGGCCTTGGGCCCTGGGGCGGCTCACCCCTTGGCCTTGGGGTTTCTTAGCTTACGTACATGTTCCCGACCATCCGTTGGGAAAATTGGGACCAAGAGGAAAAAAGTGTGCTTTTCTCGGGTATTGTACGGAATCTAAGAGCTATGTGTTCTTGGATCTCAGTTTAAAGAAGGGTTTGGTGTTTGACGCAAGAAACGCCAAGTTTGTGGAAACAGAGTTTCCAAAAGTTGGCGAAAGTGATGATTTAGCCTCAATAGGCCCGATCCTAGAAGAAGATCAACCGGGCACTTCACAAGTGCCGGTTACACGGACTGTACCTACTCCAGAGGGAGTACCTCAACTGGAACAAGCCGAGGCTTCCCAGAATGAGCCCATAAACATGTCTTGAACTAGATCTATGTGAGCTTAGTACAAATGTGTCTAGGCACCTTTTGGTGAAGAGACACGTGTCTTGGCCAAAAGGTGTGAACTTTGTGAAAAGGTGTAAGTGCATATACTCCTTGACCCAAAACATAAGTGTTGTGAGTCCAGGAGCTAGTTGAATGCACAAAGGTTGGTGAAAGGGCACCTAGGTGCTGTACTCTTTGGCTTTAGGCCGAGGAGGCACCATGCCCCTTGGCCTTGGGCCCTGGGGCGGCTCACCCTTGGCCTTGGGCCTTGGGCGGCTCACCCCTTGGCCTTAGGCCTTGGTGCGGCACATCCCTTGGCCTTTTGGCCTAAAGGCCGAAAAGGCACAAGGGTGCCATGCCCCTTGGGACTTAAGGCCGAAAGGGTGCTCCCATGCCCCTTACCTCTTCACCATTAATTGTTTAATTAATTAATTAGTTAATTAATTATTCTAGACACATGAAGTAATTATTTATTAGTTAAATAATTATTATTACTTCCAAGGGACATATTCCTTGACCTTTGGACCAAGAGACACAAGGTGCATCCCTTGGCCAAGGTCATGTACTTTCGCAAATGAAAGGGCATTGTGCCCTCTCATTGGCAGCCCATCCTCCTCTAGAAATAGAAGGAGGGTGGCGCCATTTTCATCATCCATCAACCAGCATTGGTTCTCTTTTCTTCCTTCATACTTCCTCTTCCGAACTAGAAGGCATTCTAGGAGCATTGTGAGTGGAACTCACCTTGGAGACAAATCATCTCCAAGCCGCCCTAAAGGTGTTCCCCAAGCCAAGTCTTCTACATCAACAAGGAGCAAGAATCTCTAAGATTCTTAAGCTGCGTCCAGAAGCAAAGTTCATACTCTTAATCCTTTCTTCGGTATTACTATATCTCGCATGCCATTCGGTCTCAAGAACGCATGCGCGACTTTCCAAAGGCTGGTCAATAGGGTCTTCGCTAACCAGATAGGGAGAAACTTAGAAGCCTATGTCGACAACATAGTGGTTAAGATTAAAGCGGTGGGCACCCATCTGCGAGACCTAGAAGAAACCTTCGCCAACTTCCACAAATACAACATGCGACTGAACCCAACAAAATGCATCTTCGGCATCGGTGAAGGCAAGTTCTTGGGCTATCAGTGTCGAGTGGCGGTATAAGCACAAACACGGAGAAGATCGAAGACATCGCCAGCCTGCGCCAGCCTCAAGGGCTGCGTGATATCCAACAACTCACCGGCAGGTTAGTAGCATTGGGACGATTCACATCCAAACTCGGCGACAGATGCAAGCCTTTCTTCAACCAGATCGGAAGGAAAAAGGCCTACAAATGGACAAAGGATTGCCAAGAGGACTACGACGCCAACAAGAAACACCTCCAAAACCTCTCGACACTCGAGTGCCTGGCGATGACCTGGTCCTCTACCTCTCCATAACCAACAACAGCGTCGCCTCGGTCCTCATTAAGGAGGAGGATGGGAAGCAATGACCCGTCTATTACACGAGCCACACATTGCAGTCGGCTGAGACGCGATACCCTCCCTTGCAAAAAGCAGTCTTGGCGCTAGTCTACGCCGCTTGGAAGTTGAAACCTTACTTCCAGGGCCACACAATCACGGTCCGCACTGACCTCCCAATGAAGGAAATATTGCAACGTCCAGAACATTCGGGACTCCTCGCCAAATGGTGCATTGAGATGAGTGAATACAACATAACCTACGAGCCGCGCAAGGCAATAAAGAGACAAGCCCTCGCAAATTTTTTCGCTGAATTCGCCATCGCGGTTATGTCGAATCCCCATGAACAAATACCAGCGAAATCGATACCACCAGAATAGAATATGTTTGAACAAGTACCAGTGAAACCGATACCACCAGAATGGAATATGTTTGTCAATGGCGCCTCAAAAACAAGCTCACCAAATGGGGCGTCTACTTGCAAGGACCTCTAGGTATGGAATGTCACGGGTAAGCCTGCGCTCGGTTGCGGAGGCGGGGCCGTCCCGCGATGGCGGAAGCGGAAGCTACGGAAGAAGTAGCGTGAGCTGAGGAAACAGAAGCGGTTGGTCCAACCGAGACCAGCTGGGTGTGCTGGTCCCGTGACCCGGCCCGCAAAGTCACGTTCTCGAAGGCCCGGTGCATGAGAACGCTTTGCTCTCGGAGTATGCAGACAGAGTTATGCGCCTATATTTTTCGGTCGTCTTTCGACCCACAACCTACAATTCTCAAACATTGCAAGTATATAGTATAATCCTAGCTATCCATGGCGAGCCCCGCCCCACTGAAATAGGCGAAGACTCTACTATCACCAAACATGCAGTTCAAGGATAATATCATACATAAGTTCAACAGAACCATACTGATACAGAGTATGTCTCAAACATCATAATATGATCACATCACGGGTCCCGCCTTCCACTGTCATGGGTAAGTCCCCGGTCCAACAGAGTATCCAGAACATATATACAGAAACAGAATGTATATAGGATACATAGCATGATCAGACAGATGACATGCATGCATATACACCTACAGAGCCAACCCCAGAATACCTAAGTGTGGAATCTAGGAGAAACTCTGAGATCAGAAGATTCCCGCACGTACCGCTGCTGCTACTAACACAACAACAAAAGAGAGAGATAAGTTAACTGTGAGAAAACCCATATACTATCCTTAGCATAAATCCAGAAGTCAGAAAGCAGACTATAGATTCAGACTCAGATACAGATTCAAACTCCAGGTTTAGATTCAGATACAGATTCAGATTTCAGATACAAATTCAGATTTTAGATATCAGATCCCAGATTTTAGATACAGATTCAGATTTCAGATATCAGATCCCAGATTTCAGATAAAGATTCAGATTTCAGATATCAGATTCCAGACTATAGTTACTCAAAGAGACTGCCCCTTACAGACAGAAAATCAGACAGAATAGAAGGGTACCTGAAACAGAATCAGACAACACACCATAGACTCACTCTGCGGGTTGTTGGTCAGGTACTCTTGAAATGGTAAACAGAAAGGAGGTAAGTCCTCTTTTGAGAACTTAGTAATGGCCTGGGGATAGACACGGTTTCTCTTTGCGTATAAAAACCTACAAAACAAAGGCAAAGACAAAGAAAATACCAACACGTAACAGATAACCAACATATGCTCAACCAATGCAAATCAAACATATGCAATTCACATAAGCGGTAATTGTTAGTATAACAAACAGACACGCTCAAACGATTGTTCATTCTCGCCCACCACGTAATGAACTACAAGCAGACACATGAGTTTGGTACCAGCTCGGGGTAGCTAACCCCATCAGAACACCACCCCCGTAGGAGTTGAATCAGAACACCACCCCCGAAGGAGTTGAATCAGAACATCACCCGCGTAGGAGTTGAATCATAACACCACCCGCGTAGGAGTTGAATCAGAACACCACCCCCGTAGGAGTTGAATCAGAACACCCCCCCGTAGGCGTTGAATCAGTTAACCACCCCCGTAGGAGTTGAATTAGAACATCGGCATCTTCGAGTCCTCGCACCTGCACACAAATGCCTATCCCGACTGAACAAGTTTGAGTATCCTCGGGCCACCCTTAATCCAAACTCAGCCTCGGTACACCCAGGACACCGAATCCGAAATGCAGTAATCGAGAGCACATCAAACCCTTACCGAACTTTACCGATCCGTAGAAGAATCTCGAAAATCCCGACGCTCGGCCCGAAGCGCGGTAGTGTGACTTCCAAAGTCCCGCACTACTCCACAACTGCTGATTCAAACTGAACAACAACATACAACTCAGAAATCACCAATCCTAACCCTCGGGAACTAATCCCGCACATTCTTGCACTTTCCCGTAAAATTCCACAGAAAACTCGGTTTCTCAAACCGAGCTAGAACATTGATGTTTACACCCAAACAGCACAACCAAACATTTAATTCATACTTTCCCAAATTTACACAAGGTAGCAAGTAGGTCGGTTACGTTCACAATTTCAGAAAACGCTGCTCCAAACACCGTTTGTTACCTACTTCCATTCATGATATCATTCCATTATCAATACATCCCGAAACACACCACAACCATAAACATACCCTTTCCTCATTTTCCGCCTTAACCTAATTCTTACACCAACATCCCTTTTCAATCCAATTAGGGTTCCATTCTCATGCTTAATTCTCATGCCTAATCCAATTAACCATAATTTCCCAAAATCATACAAATCTTCACATGAACAATTCGGCCATTTGGGCACTTTTCATCCAACATGATCACCTTCAAATTGAACCCTAATAGAAACTGCTAATCATGCTAGAAACAATGTCACCCCACCGCCCCAGAAGCTGGCGGAAGCGTCGTTGTTATGGAAGCCGAAAGTATCGGCGACAGGTGAATGCGGAGTTTCTCTTTAAAAGGGTTGTGAACCCGAAACCCGTCCCTTAAAACGTTTTCTTTCAGGTTTAAAGGTTAATGCGTATTTGCAGTTTTTAAGACGTCTTACTACTCCTAAGCCTGCACCCAAAACACGTTAGTGGTTATACAGAATATCGCGCGCGCGAAAAGCAGAAGGAGTTTGATGTGGACATCAGCCCCATTTCGTCAATAAAGGACAAACATTCCTTCAAAGGGCCTAAAGGACCCTTGGCGAGGGCTCGATTGAAGAGGATGCGACACTCTAGGCACCGGTGAGGCCCCAAAGCGAAGCCACACCTGCAAGGTCTCCAGGAGAGGACCCTGTACGCATCCTCCAAGCTAAGGCAAAGCCGTCCTCGCGAAGCCCTTTGGCGAACCCATGGCCTTTGGCGAACCCATGGCCTTTGGCGAACCCATGGCCTTATGGTGAACCCATGGCCTTTGGCGAGCCCATGGCCTTTGGCGAACCCATGGCCTTATGGCGAACTCATGGCCTTTGGCGAGCCCATGGCCTTGTGGCGAACCCATGGCCTTTGGCGAGGCCATGGCCCCATGGCAAGCCCATGGCGCCCCCTTGGCGAATCCATGTCCCCTTCGCGAACCCATGTCCCATTTCCGCGAACCCACGACCTCCATTGTTTGACTTTCAACATCTTTGGAGTTTGTAATTTGAATATTCCCTCCATTTATTCATAAATCCCATTTATGAAGGAATGAGAGGAATAGTCAGTAGCCTACAATTGTCTTCCATCCATCCCTTCCATCTCTCACCTCACCCACCATAATTCAAGGGTCTTTGTCCCTTGTCAAGTCACTAATCACTTCCCTTCACCCTTTTCATCCTATATAAGGAAAGCTTGTAACCATTGTAACACTTAGAATATATTTTAAATCAAACTCTTCAAGAAAGAATTGGTTTTTGTGTTCTCATATCTTGCAACTCCATTTTCCTTTGTGATCCATGCAAGAGGATTCATATATAATATCTAGTATTGCTTGATCTTGTAATCAAGAGGTGCTAGATCTCATCTTCATTAAGGCATTATCAAGTGCATTGCCTCACCTCGTAGTGAGGAGGTTCACTTGGCCGAATTTGTGTTCTTCGTTACTGTACGCCTCCGCCAAGCTAGATCGGCGCCACCGTGATCGCGGTTTCCACGGCCGTGATCATATCAGAGTTCCCCCCTCTTCGTAGGGTCGGAAACTCCCCACTAATAAAATACAAACGAGAACATCAGAATACCCAATGTAACTAATACGCATACTACGCCTACAGAGCCGAGCCATAAAGGGGATTATACCTCGCTAATTATCTGCATCACGCTAAACATAAACAAGAGAAATTAACGTCGACTAAACGGATAATCAAACCAACAGTTACATGAAGGGATCTAACAAGAAATACCCCACAACTTAATCAAAAATACCTCTCAAAATGTAATGCAGAGCGATCACTGCGGAGGTCTACTCCGCAGGTCGTTTGCCACGATCCTCTTAAAATGTTTAATGCGTGGGGGTGAGTTCTCGAAAGAACCCGTAAGGGGGCAGGTACGATACCTGGAAAACTTTTTAAAAACGTTTTCCCCTGCATAAAAGGTTAGTAGGCAATGAACTAGTAAATAATACAACCCTAAGTATAAACATGAATATGGTATGCAAATGTCATGATGCTCAGAAGTCCCGTCGGACTGGTGGTACTTTCCCATACAGATGGTCCCAGACCTTAGACAACACCCTATGGCGGCTTGTTAAGCTCACACCGATTATCGGGATCGAAACGCATAGTACCAGCGAGGGGTGTTCTGTCCCTAACTGTCAGAATAGTTAGCGGCATAAAGCCGACACAGAACAGAAAATGGGTTCGTCGCCGATCCCCGATAAGCATATCAGATATAGCATAATTCCAGAAAATCTCAACAGAGAGTCTATTTATTGTAAAGTTGATTTGATGCAAATTTTAGGAAGCAAAGAAATCAGTTTGCAGTAGAAACTATGTAAATTGGTTAGAAATCGTTTACCTTATCGAGTTGTCAACAACAAGGAACAAATTGTACCCTTATGATCAGCTTTGATTGTTCACCATGGAAGAGTTAAACTTATTCGTGAGCGACAGTTTTATTTTGAAGTAGGTTTGTTTTTTTCCTAGCAAAACTAAAACTCGTGGCAACGAGCAACGGCAACGTTGATGTATTACGTGGCCAGATTTTTATTTTTTAACTTAATTATGTGGATATATGATGCCATGTGGCAAGTGATATGGCAAAATGCAATCTAGAATTGTAAATGCAATTCAATGGAGTCTATTTAGGAAATTTGTTTCTAAATAAAGTCTAGATAGGTAAAAAAGAAACTCACCAATTGACCTACCTATGTATTGAAAAGAAAACTCTAACTGATGTAGTAGTTCAATAGATTCTACCACAGAATATAACCATCAAAAATGGAAAATTTATACCACAATTTATTGAATTGGTTGTTGTACAACTTGTATTTTCCCTTCTCTCTCACTTTCTTGGGTTTGTTTAGTGGGGAAAATGGACCACCTAGAGAAGCTTCTACCCTTTTCTTGGTGAAATCTAATTAACCAAGTTAGAACACACATCATCATGCAAATAGAAAGGGAGAGCATGGACTCCCATAGTAGCCAAGTTGAGACTTTAAAGGGCCTACATTCGTGGAAAACGACGTCGGATAGTGTTGCATTCACCATCTGACAGAGTGTTAAGCTCTGTAAATCGGGGAAGACGTTTAAGATCTCTTGGACCGCATTGCTATAAGCCGATGCTCTGAGGAAGGCATACTCTGGGATGAACTTCCCCCGCTTTTCACAAATTTCTGGAGTCATGTTATCTTTACAGGTGAACTTGGCAAGCATCTGTGTACAAAATGTAATAGTTGAGTCACTCGTTTATGAATTTTAAGAGTATATATATTTATTTATATATATAAATTTTAAAAGTATATATATATATATATATATATATATATATATATATATATGAGTAAATTGCACCATATATACCAAAACTATACTCATTGTTGAAATTTATACTCGAACAAAATTTTGTCGCAAAAGTGGCTCTAAAGTATGAGTACATTGTAAATCTATACCTGCGGTTTAACTTCCATTAAAAGTTAACGAAAGTCCTGGCTAAAATGCTTAAATTGATCCTTAGGGATTTTGAAATATATTGAACACCCCTACAACTTTATAGTTTTACATTTTGAGTCATTATTATTAATTATGTGTGTATTATTTTAAATAATCTTTCCAACTCAATAATATTAATTATAGATTGAGTTTAAAATATCTAAATAATTATCAAATATGAAAATAAATGTTTAAAATATTATCAATTATAATATTTGTTCTTAAATTTATTTTTTTATTACAAAAAATACTAATTATCAAAATAAAATGCAAGAATGAATATTAATATACTTAAATTAGTTTTATGAAGATTTTTGTTAAGGAATTCTAAAAATTTTAATTTTTAGAAACTTCAATCATTAATTAAATTATGCATGTAAATTACTTGAAAATTTATATCAAAATGTTGAAGAAATAAAATTCATTATAAACTAGATGCTAAATATAATGTACAATTTCAAATAAATTAAATATCGTTGTGGAAACTTTTGTACATTACATAAATATTTTAATAGCTATTGTAGAGTTTTTAGAAAATTAATATTCATTCTTACATTTTCTTTTGATAATTACTTTTTTTTCCGTAGTAGAAAGGCAATGTTTTAAAAAATATTATTATTGATATCATTTTAAAATTTTGTTTTCATATTAGATATTGTTTTGGATATTTCAGACTGAATTTATAATTAGTATCCACGATTTGGAAAGATTATTTGAAATAATACACACATATTAAGTATAATGACCCAAAAAGTAAAATTATAGAGTTAATTAGAGTAGCGTTCAACACATTTCAAAAACCCTAAGGGTCAATTTGAGCATTTTCATCACAATTTCTATTAAGTTTTAACGGAATTAAATCGTGGGTACAGATTTGCAACGCAAGAGCCACTTTTGCAACAAAATTTTGTTCAGGTATTGATTTGCAATAAAGGGTATAGTTTAGTTATAGATTTACAATTTACAAGTTGCGGTGAACAGTATTTAGAAGATAAAAAAACTGAAAAAAAAACCCCGAAAATATTGAGCGAAACTGATAAATTAGTTTGACTATCCGGATCACTTGATCAAATTTGGTCATAACCCAAAATATAGAATCAATTATTCAATTTGAAACCGAACAAACCGAAATAGGTAAATGAACTAATCGAGTAATAAACGTATAAATATTTCTCTTTGCTAACAACGAGTTCCTCGTTACAATCAAATGATGGATTGTATTGTTAATACTTAATCTCTCCATGTATTTAGTTGAAGGGAAATAAATCCGAAAAAGAAAACAAATATAAATTTGTGATTTGTGATTTCTTAATGCTCCTTTTATATTTATAATTTGAAATATACATTTTGAATTATTGAATTTTTAGAATTTATCAAAATTATAAACTACTACTCCATCCCTAAAATTTTAAAACGTTTGACTTTTGTTATGTAATGACTTCAATTTATCTATATTATTATTGGATAGAACTAAATTACAATATATATGTATATATATATATATGTATATATATATATATATATGTATATATATATATATATGTATATATATATATATATGTATATATATATATGTATATATATTCATAAAGTAGAAATATAAAACTACCATGTTTATACAAAAAAACTGAATTCATATTTTAGCTTGTTAAAGAAATAAAATCATAGATTTAATACTAAAATCGAAATGTTTCATAAATTCACGGATAGAGGGAGTATTATTTATGGATGGATAGAGGGAGTATTATTTATGGATAGAAATAGGATAAATAGTTAAATTACAAATATAAAGCTTAGGGTGTAGAAGAGATGAACTAAGAAATTTTGTGGATAGTTATACAATTTTTGCTTAATTTAAATTTGTCAACCGTCAAAGGGACTAAAGTGTGATACTTTTCATAGGTTAGGGCTTGAGTAGAACCGAATCATAGTTCAAGCCCTTATATGTCCAAGTCAACATAATTCAGGGTACTAAAGTGTAGTTTGACCTTTTTCTAATCGATCATGTTGTGGTTACAGTTTCAAATTCTGCCGGTTCGGTTGATGAAGATGATAACCAATTAGTTTTATGTTATTCGTTTAATTCAATTAAAAACGACTTTAAAATGCTCACCTCTTACAAAGGCCGATTTTTTTTTATCTTTCAAAATTTATAGCGTAAAGGTTTTTAGAGAAAAAGAAGCAACTTACTTTTGGTACTTGACCAACGGGAAGAGTATCACTGGGGCAGTCTTGTGGTTCATACTTATAAGAGGGTGGCCCTGAAAATGGGTCACAGATTCTCAAATTTCCGGCATTTTCGCCTTGGGAGGCAAGTGCTTCACTCACCTCTGTTATTTTCAAGTTCAACTGCATCACCAAATAAAATCACGTTGTAAAAGTATCATCATTATGCAAATTTAATTAGACTGATACTTTTAAAATCTAAATTATAATAATGGATCTACTTGTTTTCTTTTTATTTTAACTTTTTTGTCTATAACTCCCCTCTATCTTTATTTATTGTTTCATTTTCTTTCTTAATTAGGAAACTCCTAAAATAATTGTTACATACATTTTTATATTTTTAATCAAACAGCTTCATATGTTACATTATCCTTTTTTGAGAAATCGTTAAATAATTGTTATGTACTCATTTCATCCTCAAATAAATGATACGTATTCCTATTTAAGATGTCCCCAAAAAATTTGTGCGTTTCCCTTTTTATAAATTTTTGTTCAGTTGTTTTACTTAATTACCCATACCATTCATCCTCCATTAAAATCCATCCTACAATTAGAACCGGAGGGTATTTTTGATCATTTTTTTCCTTCACACAATTTCTTAATTTAAGTACCAAAAGAAATATATCATTTATTTGGGGACAGAGAGAGTATTCTCTTAAGCAAACTATCTTTACCTCATTTATCATATTATATATTTTTGTTTTAATTATTTTTTCATCAATTCTACACAACTCCAATAAAGTTTCTCATCATTTCATCAATTCCACACAAATTTTCGATAACTACAAATTAAACTATGTATTCTTCTATTTTCTTATTTTCCTTAATCTTATATACGTGACAATTAAATTGAGACTGAAAAAGTAGTTTTAATTCCTTATAATACCATGATATCATCTACAAATTACGTCAATTGCATGAGTGATCCTGTTAATAGGAAAAAGAATGAAAAGAGGAAAAATTTGGTGTTAACACTTAAAATAAATTTTGTGAAGGACGCTAAAAGAGACTTATTCACAGAGGTTTACCATTAAAGTCCGGGCAATGAACTAGCTAATTTGTCCATAACTGTCACTTTCTTTATCCTAATCAATTAAACTAATGCAATATAATGTTTTTTAAATATTAATTCAACTTCGATTTATTGATATTACTATATTTTAAAATTATGTTTTGTGTACCTGCGTAATGAAATTGTGGATGATTGAGGAGACTCCTTTTAATGCGTTGTCTGCTGCTGTGCGATTCATGCAAGGTATTAGAGCACTAAGATTGTTGCTGTAAGGGTCTCGTACGTAATCATCCAGAGCTGAACAAGTGTCTTTAGCAAATCTGAAAATTTAAAAATTATATTATAGGAAAAAGAACATATTATGTTCCGTAATAAAAAAATTGATTAAGAAAATAAAATTAATTTTAAATGATAATTGGGACAAAGAAGAGAAAAGAACCAGTACTGACGTGTGAAGGAAGAAATCGAAGCCAATCAAAACACAGCAAAGAGCTGTTAATATCCAGCATGAAATGATTATACTGAAACGAAGGAAAGAGTTCATACTTAGTGAAAATTATATTGTCTTAATTGCTGCTATCAATTAACAAATTGCCAAATTAATCGATCCTTACGCGATAAAACCTGGGGGCCAATGCAACAAGATCAAAACTGAGCAAGTGGGAAGTAAATGTACACGGTTAGTCAATAATTCTTTGTCTATTGCATTAAATAAAATAAAACATTTCTGGTACGTTAATATAATATACTAAATATAGCAATTCATATCAGTCTTATGATATTTCCATGGGAATGGAAAAAATATATGGTGATAGATGGTTTTAATTATCGATGCCAGTATTCTTTCATCTATTTTGCTACTGAACATTTCTGTATGAATTAGAGAAATGAGCTTAAAATTTCTAACAATTTTAGTCATAGTGTTTACGTATGTTAAACAATTTCTAACAATCTTAATATTTGAGTTAATTAACGTTATAAATTTTATGTCATGATGATTTGATACGAAATTTCATTACTTTACCTAGTGCAAAAATAAATAAATAATAATAATGATGATATTTGTGTTAGTATATTTGTTAGTCTGAAACGATAAGGCAAAGTTTACTTTTGGAAAAATATTTTTCAATTAATTATCTGTTTCAGATTCTATTTTTCAAATGTAATTTTCTGAAGTACGTGGTTTACTACTGTTCAAAATAAGAATATGCTCTAGTATAGTATCTGTATGATGTAAATATAAAAAATGGGAATATGTAGTGTCTGAATTTTATACACATTGTTAGAATATTTCTCCTAAATATATTATCACTTCATCCCTGAAAAATTGAGTGAATCGTTTTCCCGTTTTTAATATATCTAATCTATGATTTTTTTATCATGCATGTTTACACATATAATGTTGAATAATTTATATGTGTATCATAATTTGAAGTATAAATTTTTTAAATATATGTATATATTTTTTTGAAATTGTTCTCATTTTTATCTTTGTTTTAGTTAGAGTTAAATATTGCAACATAGAACATGGAAAACAATTCATTCAGTTTTTCAGGGACGGAGTATTTTTTTTAATCAGAAGAAAACATTATCCAGTTTTTGAATTTTTTTGTCAAACAAAACTTTTTTCCAATTGAATTACTATAGTCAAGTATATAAACATATATTATAGTATATATTTCGTTAATTTTCTGTTTTCAGACTCCTAATAATAATATCAAATATATCCTACATTATTAATCAAAGTAATTTGTGACTTCAAGAACTAAACTTGGTATCTTAGTGATCATGGGTAATGGTCGAGATAATTTGGAACATAGAAAATCATTACATATATATATATATATATATATGAGAAATTAACAAATTAAACTCACCTAATGCAGCCAATAAGAATATGAAATTTAGAGTTGCAACCACCACATGTGATACGCTCCTAATACAAAAGACAACACGGGAAAACAGAAAGTAAATAAAAAACGAAATCGCTAATTTCAGATATATATATATATATATATATATATATATATATATATATATATATATATATATATATATTTTGTTTGATTAAGCGCCAATTTCAGATCTTAATCAGGGAAAGGCAAATTGTTTTTAGAAAACGAAAACGACGTCGTAAAACCGTAAAAACAAGTCGGACATGAGGTAGAAGCTTACGCAACATGAAGGGAAGTGTCAATGGCGCGACTGCTCTCCCGGACGAAATACCGAACCGACTTGGACTCTTTTCCAAGTTTGTGATTGGTGATGTTCAGATGGCGGGACGTGGTGGGATCGTAAGGAAGCAAAAGGTACTGGATTCGAGTAATGGCGTTGATCGAACTTCGAATGGCTCGAGCCACATCATTGCCCGCTGCCTCAATGGTGTTCCTCAGCCTCTTGGTCTTCTCCACAAAGTTCCGGTTCGCCACCACAACCATGGCGGTGCCGAGCCTTTTGGCCGAATCAGGGGCGGAGTCAGAAAATGTATGTGTAAAACTTCAAAGTTAAGGGGCCAAATTGCATATTTGAGAAAAATTAGGGACTTACAGAGCGATGAGGAGCGTGAGGAGGCAGGCGAGGAAGAACAGAAGGTAGTGGGTATGGGCATAGAGGCGAAGAGGAGAGCAGACATTTCCACTACCAGCAACACCGTGCTTCAAAACAAAAGACAAACCAAAGCAAAGGCCAAGTAACAGCCACGCACCCGCCATGAGGTACCCATGAACTCCTGTAAACGCCGCAGACTGAAATAAATGGTCAGAAATTAACAAACAGGAAAAGAGGCTGAGGTTGGATCTAGATGAAACAAATCGAAACCAGGTACTCAAACGAATTCAATTAGAAAGAACAGGGGGTTCCGTTTTAATAATAGAACTCACGGCCCAGTAATGCTTGTTCCGCACGTCATAGCCACCGGCGTAGTTGCTGAAATGATTGAGAGGGTCGGGCCGTTTCTGAGGGGCGACGCCGCGCCGGAAGCTGACCGGAAAACAGGCGAGAAAAGCAGCAGGAAAATGACCGGAGAGACGAACCGGCGGCGGCGATGGGAGGGTCTGATCATATTAGAGATGGATATTTAAGTGAGATGAGTGGCGGTGATTTTGTGTGGAGCTGGGGGGGAACGAGTTGTTTGGGGATCAGTGGGAGAGAAAAAGGGAGTGGAAAGCGAGAGTGAAAACTGAAAAGTGAGAATTAAGTTCGTTGCTTAGACTTGATCACTAAGGTAGGGATTGCTTGTGGCCTGTGGTTTACGAGAATTTTCGGTTGTTTGAAAGGGAAAGAAAGTAAAAAGAGCAAAAAGGATGGAAATCCCAAAATTTCTGGCTCCCTAATTTCAGACTCCGTTTTCTTAATTAGGAATTAACACTTCAATGTCTATCATGCCATGCATCTTCATAATGAATTACTAACAACTTCACCTTAATTTTATGGATAATAAGAGCCACAAAAAAATATTTTTTAAATTTTATTAATAATAAAGATCCATAGAATTCTTCATAAAGTAAAGATCCATAGATTTATTTTTATGAAAGGGTTATATAGAATATTTACTCGTTTAAATTTGGGAAATGTCGTATAAGATGAGAAATTTGGTTTTCTAATTTATACTTAACTCAAATTAATTGCTAGAAATAAGTTAAAAAAAGGTGAAAAAATGTATATTTAGAAGTTAGAAATGTTTATTTGCTATTTCTATATACTTGTTTTAACTTTCTATACTAATGCAGTACATAGTTAGTAGAAAGAAAATGAAATGTGATTCATTCCAAATCTATGACGGACGTCACAAAAGTCTTGGTCATAGCCCTTAATCCATCATAAAGGAAGCGGACCAGACTATGACAGCTAAATGAGACATACGCGATCTTTATGACAGATGTCATGACCCGCTTTTGACAGGTGCGCGAGACATGTGTTGGGGTGCGCGTGCAACAACCAAGGTATGCGGACGACACAGGGCTAAGGATCCGGGACGCGGGAAGACACTTGAGAGTGTGCAAGATGGGTTTAAGAGGAGCCAAGGTGAGGAAGACACATTGGGAAGACTCTAGAACCATGAGAGACATTCTAGCTCTGGAATATTCTAGAGTCCTCCAAGGATTTCTAGGTTTGTCTAGACTGGACCGGAAAATTCGGATGAGTCTAGAAGACCGGAAGAGCCTAGGGCGGAGTAGAGAGTGCTAGAAAGCTCTAGGACATGCTAGAAGGTTCCTAAGACACTAAGAGTGCTAGGAGGTGCTGGAAGGTTCTAGAAGCTTGTGGAACCCTCCAGAGCACTCTGGGAGTCTCTAGCTTGGTTTAGAGAGTTCTAGACCGAGCTAGAACTATATGGAGAAGTCTAGTAGGTGCTAGACATGTGTAGATATGTGTAGAGAGTCAATCTCCATCATTGGATCAGATTGATCTCGACCGTCCTCAATGGAGCTCATTTGTAATCAACTCCAAGCTATCAAAGCATAGCCAAGTCCAAAGTTGTGTAACTAACACTTGAGCAATACAAATGAGTTGTATAGCTTCTAAGTACTTCTCTCCTTCTAACTTTCGTTGCTCTCTTCTCAAACATTCTCAAGCAAAACTTAAGCACATTGGGGCTAGTTAGGCTGACTTAGCCATGAGTGTGCGTGACTAAGTGCCGCACGCATGCATAGCGAGAAAATCAGTCCATGACAGTTGGTATCGAGCCAAGGCCATGAAAAGCATAAAGTACTTTTGCATGCATGTCAGCCCAAAAAGCTTCCGAAAAGGTTAAAGAACTCCTAAAAGTAGACTTATGTCTGTAGCACATAAAAAATTACATTTGTCTTCCCAAGTATCTTCGTGAGAAAAAAAAGGGGTCTTCGCGGAAACGACTTTACTTATATTTGGTAATCTTTCCTAGGGTCCCCGCCGAGAGGCTTCGCGTTTCCAGGGTCCCCGCCGAAAGACTTCGCGGCTCCAAGGTCCCCGCCAAGAGGCTTCGCATTGATGCCTTCGCTACCGAGAGGCCTCGCATCTCCAGGGGCCTCGCCAAGAGGCTTCGCATTAATGTCTTTGCTTTGGGGCTTCGCCCGTGTGTGGCCAGTTTGCATGTAGCCTTCGCCATTGGCCTCCCCTTCAAGTATGCTTATATTCACAGACCCAAAGGCCTTCGCGTTGCCTTCTTCCATGGTGATGCCGAGTTGGCGAAGCCATAGAACCCACTCTCGAACTTCCTCTTGATCGTCCTGGGCCATGAGTCTCATGAACGGGTTGAGACTTGCTTGAACTTGTTTCGATCGGGACCTTGTCATCTGCCAATGCCTTCTAGAGGGTTGGGAGGCTTGCGAGCTCGAACTGGGGCATCTTCATGTTCCTCATTAGGTCTCTTGGGTTGATTCACGGTGATGTCCTCATCACTTTTATAGGGAAGGGAAAGGGAACAGACTCTTACATATGCGCATGCATGCCATAAAGCGATCATGCTTTGTCATGCATGCCATCCTAAAAGATAAAAAGGTAAAAACTAAAGTAATATAATACTCCCAAGTGTCTGCTTGAAAGGAGGGAGTGTTCCGGATGGGATGGGAGTGGTTGGGAGTGGTCGGCTGAATTATTGAGCAAAGGTAGCTTCGCTTCAGGGCTTCGCCTGAACTGGAAGGCCTCGCATTGAAGGCCTCGCCTTCTCTTGGAAGCTTCGTGGAGATGGCTTCGCCAAAAGGCCTCGCCTTCTCCTGGAGGCTTCGCGAAGAAGGCTTCGCCTTCACTTGGAGACTTCGCATGAGGGAAACCCCAGCCTTAGCGCCTGAACTGGAAGTCCTCGTGCTGAAGGCTTGGCCCTCGCCGGGAGGCTTCGCAGAGATGGCTTCGCCCAGAGGCTTCGCCGCCAGGAAGCTTCGCTGGAGGTCTTGCCTTCACTTTGAAGACTTCACGTTGGAGATTCTTGCTTGAGAGCTTCGCCTTGAGGCTTCTCAGAAATGGCTTCGCCTGAGGGCTTCGCCATCGCCGAGATGCCTTCGCATAAGAAGTCTAGCCCTAGCCTTGACGCTGTGCAGGGACGGCTTCACCAAAGGGCCTCGCCATCGCCTGGGTGCCTTCGCATGATGAAGTCCAGTCTTTGCCTTAAGGCTCCGCAGGAATGGCTTCGCCATTGCCTGGATGCCTTCGCATGAAGATGCCTTGCCTTCGCCTTGAGGTCTCTTGTGGAGTCCTCGCGTTGGCGTTGCCTTCTCTGGTCGGTGATCGCTCGAACCATGGATTAGGCCGCCTGGGCCTCTGAACCTCTCCGCCAAGGGGGTGCTCCGAGCTTCATGCACCTTCCTCTTCGTGCTCTAACTCTTTGTTGTGCTTGGGGATCCCATGATCACATCAATCCCTTCCTTCTTAAAAAGATTCGTCCTCGAATCTAAAGGGGGTATGCCTACAAACGAAAAACAAGCACAAGAAACTTTGCAGTAACATTAGGGGTTAGTGAACGAAAGCTCATCAATGGAGACTGAGGGGGGGTCGCGGTGGCGATGCATATGAATGCGGGAGCATAATAACTCCAATATGCATCGTGAACATGAACAAAAGTCGATAAAAATTCATGACATGCTTCCTAGAGTTTTGTATGCAATTAACAAGGAATTTATACTCAAGGAAGGCATGTGGTCTAAAAAATGTAGAACTTTGTTCATGGAGAGGGGGTGAGTCAAAGGAAGCATTGCCTTCGCAATCCACATGCACATGTGCTTCCCAAGACAAAGAATGAAAAACTAAGCTAGTCATATAACAATCATCAAAGTGTGGAACACAGTGACTAGCATTAGTGCAAACAGAGGTTCGAGAGATGGGCAAGCCGCCTGCTCTTCTTCACCTCAACCATAAACATGGTTTCAGCTTTAATTATTCTAAGATGCTCATGTTTACTAAAGAAAGGCAATGGA